>OX352245.1:5500368-6862336 GCA_947086465.1 Eupithecia exiguata | reverse complement strand
ACGCAAGCAAGTTTTTATCATCCACGTACGATCATTTAATGTCTTGGTTTCCTCATTCCATTATTCTAGACTGGCTAAAGGCATGCTGTTAACAATGATTTAACTGATTGGACCCAGCTGCATGCATATTGTATTGCATAAACATTTTATTGATTTCTTATTGAACGTTGTAAAATTTGAGTTGTATTGTAATGGACAAAGCTTAGCTCGTTATCATTCGTTAGCAATCACATACCTACTTGCACTTTTAATTCTGATTTGAGTCAGTCTTCATACGAATAAAGTAGTATTTCTGGTTTTTATCAATGAACTACGCTCGCCAAATGTATTTCGTAATACATTCCTAAACATGCAACGCTCACGACCGACGCTATAACAATTACCTATACCTATAGTGGCTTCTCTACTTGTAAGCCATCATGTATTGTAGGTATATCCAAACGTTCAATAGGAAATTGGCATCATCAACCGACATCAATCACGCATTCTTCTTTGACCCCTTTCCAAACATGATCCATGCTTTTACTACATTATTGGCTGTCTGTGGTAGGCAGGTACTTAGGTACGGCTATATAGTTTTCTGTCTTACTTTTATGTATTTGCATACGAGTGCCGTGCGTGGGTTGCTTATGTGAGATTGCATCGTTAACGATTCATTCATTGTTATTTATTCTTAAACTTTGACCGTCATAATGTTCTCATTCAGTTTTTTACATAAATATACAAATAACGGTTCTTACATGTTTAATAAACTTAGTTTTTAATCAGATTTTCGTGTAACAACTCGTTTTCTAGCTAGTCAGTTAAGTCTTGGCTCTTAGTGCAAGATTTGCAAGCTTTGCAAAGAATGCAAGTCATCTAAGAATGAAAATACTATTACAGTCTTTCTATTTATCTTTGTCTGGCAGCTTATTTATTTATCATCATTGCATTACTAACTTTCTATAGAAGTTTGTTTGACATCCACGTTAATGTGGTTAACTGCGAAATAATGGGTTACTTTTAGCGAACATTCTAATAATCATAAGTTGTAACTTGGATAACACGACATCAGTAAGTATATGGATAATTTTGCCTTGGAAACTGTTCATAAACTACTATCTGGTACCTACTTACCCAAATAATCATCATCCGTCATAACGACGCCCACTCCACACTTTAACACATTCATGGTAATAGGTAATTATAATGACATTGAAAATTTATATTTTTTCCTACGAAGACAGTTTCTGTTATAAATCCTACGTAACGTAGGCTTCCAAATCTTAGTACAAAACTTACAAGCAACTTGCTAGTTCAGTTTTTATGTTACTTGATGACAAAGGATGCTCGGGTTCTGTGTAATTCAATCCTATTGTCTCGTCTCATGCAGAGGACTTGACCTATCTTCCTGGTTTTAGCGACAAATCGGATCACCTCATGTTTTGTATTTGTCCTTCTGGGACTGTACTGTAAATGAGATATGTTTCGCTTGTAAAATCGGTAAGGTAGTCGGTTGAAATAGTCCATTGTTAGCTTTTTTGCAGGCTCTATGACGTAATTTCGCTGTACATAATTTTATTGACGTACCTAACTTTAACTGAAAAATTCGTTTGTTATGTAGGGATGTAGAGAGGTAAGATACAGTTGCAAAGACGGTGATGATGTTTTTAGATTTGTTTCTGTGTGTGTACCAATTAAATTTTTAACATTTTTGCTTGAATGACTTATAGAGCAGTTCACCTAACCAGTTTTTACGAATGTGTCTTGTGTTCATTGCCAATGTTTTAATTAGCATGATAAGCTACCTAACCTACTATTACTTTTAGGTGCGAGTAGATATCGGATTTAATGTATGCAACCGCTGTGTCCTCAAACTGTCTCTATATCATGTCGGCATGTCTTGCTTGACTTGAATATCAAATTCTTCTGTGTTGCGGAAAGTTGTGTGGTTGTAATAAAATCTTTTGTGAAACTTAAAACACCAGGAAGTGGGTATTTAGGTAGGTATGTACTTAATAGTTATACCACAGCGTTATGGTTCATTTTCATTCTTGGCTTGTTTGCTTTCTTGTCCTTGTTTTGTGGCCTAGACTCCAGACTAGACGATAAGTTACCAAGAATTTACTGATGTCATTGTTTGTTGAAAGATGCCTTTGGTTAATTAAATCAAATTAATGGTACCTATAGTTACTGCTAATAATAACTTTTCTTAGTAAAATTAGTAGCTAATAACAGTAATATAATAACCTAAACAATAGACAGTCCAATCCAATTGAGCAGATGTGAAGTTATGTTCTTGTGTTTTATCGATGTCCAGCACCGTCTCGCCGCTGTATCGTTGCTTCGTCCGCGAATTAAATCAAATTGAGATGAAAGGCCAACGACACAGTAATAGAATACAGTAGTGAAGCGTGCAATGTGTAAAATGTTTTTACATAAGCCGGTCCAGGGCAATCAGCTTGTGTGTCGGGATGTGCATCCAACCGTGCGTTGCTCGGGAGAGCGTTCGACTCGCGCCATTGCCTGCGATGCTGCATAACATAACGCATCACCAATGAATTTTATGACTCTCTCCTTTTCTCTCTCGAACAGTACCTATCCATTCGCCGACCCTTTCTCTGCGCAATATGCTTGCAATATTATTATGAATTTATTCCTCGTTGACCTCTGTTAACTTTAGTCTACTTTGTAGAGATAGATTGGCAGGAATAACGAGCCCATCCATTTCATTCTATGAGTTTGAATTGCTTTTTAATCATTTAAAGTGCGTTGCAAAATTTATGTTCTCTTGTTCATAATAATACAATACTAACCTACATAACGTAATTAATCACTACTGCCGGCTGGCGTTACAAGAACAGTGATCCTGACTTGGGTAAACATAACATTTAGCACTTATTGTAACTGGTTTCAAGGCTTATTGATTCGCAAACATAAAACCAATCATGTTACAGTTAAATTTTAGGACGATGTGTGATTATAAAATCAATAATTGTTGCTATTGTAGACATTTTTTTCGTTTTTTTTCTCAAAATGAAAAAAATTCAAATGCGGTAAATCAGTCAACTATAAATAGGTGGTACCACAGACCAGTTACTGGTCTGTCATGTGGTGGTACCTAGTACTTACGTCTACTCTATACGTTCTAATATTTACATTGCTATTGCAACATTCCGCTGTAGAAATTCATAATTATTCTGGTCTTGATAATTACTTTTAACCGAATCTGGCCTATTACACCTTAAAATAAATTAAGGAAGTCGTTTCAACAGGACTAAATTAGTCGAGCCGAAGAGGATGCGTTATGTTTCCGTTAACGACGCCGGCGTCTTATTTATAATGGAGTGGTGTACCGTACCTACCTACACCTGTGTAGTAGGTACACATTTTGTAGTGATTGATCAATCTAATGGTGTTGTTATTAAATCTATGTTCTGCATAATATTGTCTTGCCTTACCATCATTCCCACGATTCCGCATTCCACTCTAAGTTCACTTCACAAGTTCACACATCCAAAAAAATCCGGCGTGATTTTTTTACTGCATTATCTTTTGTCCTACTCTGCTTTCTGTGGGCATTTGTATTTTTATTTCTTTCTAACCTCCCCTTGTGATTTATTCGTTGTCCGAACCCAACCCATTATCCCCATTCGGATCGACTCGTTTCCCAAAAGTGCCATACATTAAATTACATCTTCAAAAATAATTCAACGGATGTTGCGCCTCCGGTGTTGTCAGTTGTCGCCTGTGTGACACTGATGCAGTTCGAGTTGCCTTAAAAAGTTCAATTAGCTTCATCGCTTGATTAAGTTCGGCTTCGGACGGATACTGGATATTAACGGGAGAGGGTTCATAGATTCAATTCGTGTAAATTTTTGTGCCAGTTCGCCTACCGGTGGTCAGCTCTCTTTTATTCCTGTGCGTTGCGCGTGCGCCGCTGCGTGTTAGTTGCGTTCGCAGCACGACCAAGAATAGGCGTCAGTGAGATGGTTCCCGTCTGGTAGATTTAAGTTCGTCTCGTATATTGTTGATCATAAACTGCCGGCGCATGTTGTGTAACGGCCGGTTGCGCCCTTTTTGAACTCGTCACTGTCCTCGCGACGTGTTATCTTGTTTGTGAATTATAAATATTTAACTTTAGTATTCATTTTGATCGTGTGCCGGTTAGTTGTGGCTTGTATATTTTTGTGTCTAGATACTTGTGTTTTTCGGCACTTTATCATGTGTCGTGGGTTCGCATAGGCACCGATAAGGTAGATAAAGCAGAAATTGAGCAAGTGGTGTGAAAATCTTCGTGTTTACAGGTCCATAAGAGATTCAAGTGTAGTTTTTACTTGTTTTACTGCCTGCATAGACCATAAAGTTTCTTTCGTGTTAATAATGCGGTCTATCTTCGTATGAGTGATGTGTCTGCCGATGCTAGTGTTGCGTTTGGACTATTTTCGTAGCACGGAAATAAGAACGGCAAAAGGAGCAAAAAGCCGAGATCGCCTGAAAAACTTGAGGACGTAGCTGTAGTTACGAGGGTATTTTCGTACCTTACGGATGTCTTGAACAGTTGTGTGAATAAGGATATTGTCGGAAAAATGAAGAAAAGCACCTTATCTAAGCTGAAGTCTATTTTTGGCTCCAAAAAAGGTGAGTTATTTTTTGTTATCTTTTACTTTCTCTCGTCGTTTTCATCGCATACACAAATATTTGATCATTATTTACGTATTTGGTACACCAATCTTCTTGTGATCTGTTTTATTCGTTTCCTGTTTAAGATGATAAGTATCTATTTAATTTACCGGTTTTATAATTATTTTCTTCTTGTCATGCTTGAATTCATATTTTTACAGATGTAGTTTAAAACGTGATATCTTTTCTGCTTTGGAATTGTAATTAATTCAACACTTAAATTGATGAAATCTCTCTTTCTACTGCAAATAAGATCGTTTTCTCCACATTCTGTATGATTGTCGTTACTTTTCGCGCGTTTATGGAAGCAGCTGTGTCATTTGTCTACATCTTCCATACATTGTACATTACTTGCTTACAATAGAAAGGGCCACAGCTTAGTAATAGTTGCGTACGTGGGGATTTTAAGTGCGGCCCCGGTTTGTGACATACGAACAGCTGCTCGATGGGTTTTAATAACAAACTTACAAACGGGACTTTTAAAAGTGTTTTGAGAGGTCTATCTATTCTCGAAGGGTGTGGTTATGGTTTTTAGTTGCCGGCTGAACTGCAGATGGTTGTTGCAATAAATAAATGAAACGAGGGATGGTTAGTTAACTTATAAAGGTTGGTATTTTTGAATATACAGATCTTATACTTACATTCAATAATGTTTAAAATATTACTACAGCAGAACGTATAATAGGCTAGTTTCCTAAAAAAAATCTAATAAGTCCGTCAGTTAGATTATCAGAAGATATTTCTTTTGTCGATTAAACAAAAAAATATGAAGATATAGCCAGTTAGAGTTCCGTGACGTCACGCCGCGCCGGGCGACACTTTTATGCAACTTTGTGATGTCACGAAACCCCAAAATCACTCCCAAACTTTGACGCGCTGTATCTTTATCATTTTTAGGGTTCCGTACCCAAAGGGTAAAAACGGGACCCTATTACTAAGACTTCGCTGTCCGTCTGTCACCAGACTGTATCTCATGACTCGCATTTGGCCGGTTTTATTAAGTTAACTAATCATACCGCATTTCATTTATTAATTGGATTTCTTTGAGAAACTATCCTGTTGTGTAAGAGCAGGCTTACAAAGTACCTACAATCTACATATTCTAAGAACAATTTTAACAATTAATTCAGATAAATGATTATTTGGTGAAATCATTGTCCTTCTCGTGAGTTTAAGCTTGAACCTATCTCAAGTGGTCAAGCAAGTCAAGTACTTAGGAAATATTGAAGTCAGTTTCTTCAAAAAGAACACCATAGTGACGAAATTGAGCTAACAATGAAAAGTTTTCAATGATCAATTTTGAATGATCAATTTTTGAATGATCAATTTTAGATGTTTTTGAATTGAATGGCCATAAGTTATTTAGAATCAATTAATATGTTAATAAGTAAATCTGGTTCTATGATGTTGCCTTAAAATACCTTAAACTTTGTTTCCATATCCCACCCAATCACATTAACTTAAGTAATAGGTACATATAGCGAAGTAGGTATATTAAATAATACTAAATAAATAATGATTGGGGCTAGATGATGCTGTAAATATGTGAATTCTTATGTAACTGAATTCTAACGTTTGTGAATTCATTATATCTTAATTAATAAAAGGAGCAAGTGAAGAAATTAAATAAAAAAAATCATTTCTTAGAGATTATAAAGTGCGGGTACTATAACAAAAAACCTTAGGAGTAAGTGTTCAACTTAATAATTAGCTTGGGGCTAGGCTAGATGATGTGTTAATTTTCCAGCGTTATCAATTACAATTGACCAGTGTTCGTTAAATACTTATGGGTATTTTTATGTTAAGTGATTTAAATTGTGATTTAAATTTATGTTTTGGATTGTTGTAATGTAATTTAAACATTTATGAGTATGCAACTAACCTAACCTAAACAACTCTAATATGGACACTTTAATTTATTTATGTACTTATTTTAATTAATGTAGTCTGAAATAAACAATTGAATTGAATTATTTACTAATTTGTGTCCGCGATTTCGAACGCGTTGTTTAATCCCATGGGAACTGATTTATGGGATAAAAAGTAGCCTATGTTTTATTCCAGGCCTAAAACTATCTTTATGCAGTAGTTTTCGCGTGAAGAGGCAACAAAATCCAAACATCTTAACATCCAAACTTTCGCATAGTGTGATGTCAAGTATGATTATCTTGAAATTTGTGCATGAAATTAATCTTCCCCAAATAAAACAGCGGTACGGAGCCAATCCTATTTTATTTTGCGATCTCTCAATTTCCGTGTTAACAGCCATGATAGTTTCAAAAGTTTTAATATATTTATAGCACAGAAGGCAGGTAGGTAACCTAGAATAATCATGATAGTCATCATAAGTAGGTTGGGTATTTGCTGAGCACAATAGCCACGACTGATAAGCATGTAGCCTGAACAGTGCATAACGAATGTGTAAACAGCTTTACTTCAGTTAACCATTTGTTTTCAGTTTGTAAGATAGCTTCCTAGAAGCAAGTGGTTCTAGCGTACCGAACAGTTTAAATTTTAGTTTAAATAATTATGTGGTGCGGAATACGGTTTTGCAGTAAAAAAGGTGACTTCTAATAAAACAGACATCCGACAGTCCTTATGTAGGTATAAGGTGGTTCGACGCGAGTTGGCGCGAGATTCATCATATAAGTATCATAGAAAATGGTTTACCATTTTGCGGCAAATTAGTTTTCCGCTAGTTTCATTGCTTGTGGAGCGCAGAAATAATTAAAAACCACAAAAAAAAACTATCTCGCGCCAACCCGCATCGAACCACCTTAACTTACCTACAGCCGAACCACAGATTACAGATTCCATAGCTAATCTGAGGGCCGATTAAAGAACCTCCTCCTATTTTAGTCTATTAAAAAAGCGAAAACATCGCTTTTTCAAACTTTTGCTACTTTTTATCAGCTTAATGTGCTTAATCATTAACTTTAGACATGCATCATCATCTAGCGAAACTAAGATGTCGCTGTCGTCATTAACCTTTTGTTGGTGATGAATTTCCTTTCCTCTCCATCCATCACTGCCGTCAGTCAGCATTATACCTGACGTCTGCATTACCCAAATTTCATAATACTTTATCACATCGCAGTATCATAAGATAATCCGTGGGAATTAAACTCGTGCTCACGTTAACTTGATATAATCGCTGACGTGACTTTTAGAGATTCCTGTTACTTGTTTCAAGCAAAGTCTCTAGCTTATTTCGCCCATTATACAGTGTGTTTGTTACTTGGACTAATATTTTTTTGGGAAGTGGAGGGTTAATTCATGGGCTACATTTCTCCGGTAGACTCAATTTTCTAACCGTCAGGGTTGCTGAGATATCATTTTTTAAAGTTTTTTTGCAAATCACGCCTGTAAATCATCATATCATTTTGATGTGGTTGTAATTGCCACAAGATAACTTGTGCTGGATTCTTCAATGTGTACTTAGTACTTACTCATTCGAAATAAATTATTACCTACTTGATACACTTCACTTACAACATTTCACAATCGGAAAATTCATTATCCTAAGTTTCATTAGGATAATTAATTTTCCGAAGAAATGTAGCCCATGATCCTCCAGAATAAAATAAAACGGCCCCAATACCAAGACCCTGTATAAAAGTTTTCTCTACAAAGCAAAGTGTATACCTACTAAAAAAAAAGTCGAAAGTCAATAACTTTATTACCCGACTACCAACAGGGGAGGGTTATGAGGTTAGCACCCTATGTTTGTATGTTTGTATGTTTGTATATTTGTATGTTTGTATGTATGTGGCCGATTTCTTTGTTCCCACGTAGCGCTGAAACTACTGGTTCGATTTCATCAAATTATGTATCGATTGATTCGTCTCAATACCCCGATGGTTATAGGCTATAGGATTTAGGGCTCCGACCCCGAATAAGCCTTCAAAACGCGTATTAAAGTTTAGGTAGCCGCAGGCTGCAGGCCCCATAGAGAAAAATTACAATACCTACGACCTATTTTCATTTTCAACTCTATGCCAATCAAATATGACCGATACGTCATTCTATTTTGTCAATGTAAATGTTTCAAACTTTTATAACTTTCACGTAGTCGGGTTGTAGTTTTTAACTTTATCTTGTTTCTTTAGGCTTACAAAATTAGCACTTAGACAATTCAAATTTTATACAAAAAATCAAATAATATTAATTTTTATAAGACATTACGACGATATAGGCTAGACTGGTACTCTATTGTATTAGGTGTGCCCGTAAGGATAGATGTACGTGTTTATCTCACTATCTCTATATAATATTATAAACGTGAAAGTTTAGATGGATGGATGGATAGATAGATGGATGGATGTTTGTTCCTTTATCACGCCAGAACGGCAAAACGGGTCTGGATGAAATTTGGCACAGAGATAGATTATAGTCTGGAATAGGACATAGGCTACTTTTTATCCCGAAATTCCTACGGGAACGGGAACTACGCGGGTGAAACCGCGAGGCGCTGCTAGTAAATAAATAAATAAAATAAATCTATGAAATGAAAATGTAGTTCTATGTAAATTAAAAATACCTATCTAGTGACTTAGCCATGACTTTGCGGTCCCATATTGTGAGGTAATGACTTGTTGGCGGTTTAATTTTATCATTCGTTCATACCTAAGTGCATGCGGGTTGCGGGTTAAAAGTCAGAACGCTGTTCATTTTACTTAACTTGCTTACTTTTTTATGTTTATCTTTTTTCTTTTGCAATAAATACGTCGTGGTCTTAACCTTGTTATTGTGGTTATTGGTTGCATGAATGACATTTTGTCCTATCCTATCTGTTGATAAGTAATAAAACATTTTGATTTACGCTGAGGTCAAACGTAATTTTTTTAGTTTTGAGTCGCTTCATACAAGAGTCATTTTAGCAACATAACTTTTCTATGAAGTGGCCCATTTTACGCGACTCAAAATTCAAAAATTTACTGTCGTTTGGCCTCAGCCTTATGCACAAGCACAACAAACACATCTTCCGGTTCCGACAGGTAAAATGGTCGCGCTAGTACGGCAACGAAAATAGATAGGTAGATTAATATATAATAATGTAAATCAGATTGAATTTCATTTGTATAGGAATACCAACTAAGCCTTTCGAAATTTGATCCAAGTATTTACTTTCACCTTCATCATTAGGTGGTGTTTGTTAACGAATAATCTAATCTATTAATATTTCATATAAATAAATAAATAGTAAATAATGCTGGACAATTCACACAGCATTATCTAGCCCCAAGCTAAGCAGAGGTTGTGTTATGGGTACTAGATAACTGATATACATAATATAATACAATACATAGATAGATATTTTTTATTATACATAGAAAACGACCAGAACACCTTGAAAAAATGTCTGCAGATCGTACACACATTTGTCCCGAGGCGGGAATCGAACCCGCAACCTCCTGCGTCGCAGGCAGGCTTTCGCCCACCGCGCCACAGAGGTCGTCAAAAATGTAGTCCTACAGGTTATTTCTATCTGATGGAAACTCATTTATGGGATAAAAAGTAGCCTATGTTTTATTCCAGGCCTAAATTTTCCTGTATTTCAGCCCGATCCGTTAAGTAGTTTTGGCGAATATAATAATATAATATATAATAGTTAGACAGTTGAAAATTTCAACTGTCTAACTATCAAGTTAGACAGTTGAAATTTTCACAGATGATGTATTTCTGTTGCCGCTATAGCAACAAATACTAAATAAAAGAATAAAATAAATATTTAAGGGGGCTCCCATACAGCAAACGTGATTTTTTTGCCGTTTTTATAGATAATGGTACGGAACCCTTCGTGCGCGAGTCCGACACGCACTTGGCCGGTTTTTTTGAAAAGTTTGTGTTTATAGGTATTCTTTTTTTTTCTTCTCACAAGGTGTAGATAATCTTGTAGTGTTTCATTGACCTCTATTTACTTTTCTAAGGCGTGAACAAAGCAAGCAAACTCGATAAAGGTACTTGACTATCCAACGTTTGCATACGCGAGTTCTCACGGACACTTTACGATAGCTTACTAACTTTTTGAGGTATGTTGAATGAAAGTCTGTGATATGTTTTATACTAATTTGTAAAGAATCGTATCTTGCTGGACCTTATTTCATACTTTATTCAAAGTTCAAGCCCCTCTATAAAAAGTAGCTCTCGCCTAGAACGACTCCGTGACTCGTCGGGAGTTTCGTACCTCACCTATGTAACGTTGATTGACATTGTGTCACCAAACTGAATGTATCAGGTGCTGATAGTATCAAAATGAAACAGATTATCTATCTCATTTTTTGCTAGCAATATTTCACAACAGTGAATTATAATAAAAATAATTCTGGACAATTCACACAGCATTACTACTTCGCTGTCCGTCTGTCACCAGGCTGTATCTCATGAACCGTGATAGTAAGACAGTTGAAATTTTCACAGATGATGTATTTCTGTTGCCGCTATAACAGCAAATACTAAAAAGCAGAATAAAATAAATATTTAAGGGGGCTCCCATACAACAAACGTGATTTTTTTGCATTTTTTATAGATAATGGTACGGAACCCTTCGTGCGCGAGTCCGACTCGCACTTGGTCGGTTTTATTTTATTATACGTAGATAACGACTAGAGCACCCTGAACAAATGTCTGAAAGGAACTGTTATTACTTCCATCTATCGAGCACAATATGTGCTCGATGATCCCATCACATTGTCCGATAAAAATCGAAAGATTTTCAAAATGTTAATTAAAGCTATGTTTAGATTTACATAGACCTAAGATATAAAATTTGCCTTGCTTATCGCGGGTCATCAACATCAAACATGAATGTCTACTATTTATGTAGAGGCACGGCATTATAAAAATAGCTTCGAGTAATCTTCATAGACAATATTTGACCGGATAGGAAGTAATTTCGTGGTTTATTACATTCTCCACGCGAATCTTATTGAATAATTAAACTTTTAATAAAGATACGCTTTCTTCTCAAACATAATTACTTGTTGATAGCTGTTTTGCCCTCCTTCAATCTGCAGGCAGGCACTGAAACTTGTTTTCTTGCAAGGATTATATTAAAATCCCTATTATTTTGTAACGTTACTATACTACCAACATAAACTTTGGTTAAAATGTTTTTCTGTCGACTATATCCGGTCTGACAGATACTCGTAGAATATTAATAGATTAATCCTCTCCTATCAACACATCATCTTCATTTATATTCTCGGGTGCATCTAACTCCTAAAGGGGAAGTATCTGGCTTTTATGGGCATTTGGAATCAATTAGCTAAAGTATAGATTCTTTTGTTGACATAGTTCAAGCTCAATACATTGGCTTTCTAGGTTTTCTTTCTGACCGGATTTTGTCGAGGATTATTTATTTCCTTTACTCCCTTATAACAACACGGTTTTCCCTCAAGTATTTTGCAGTGCCAGGAACAGACAGGCACTGTCGTGTCACGTCACCCTCGCCTTTCGGGAACTTTCTGCACCCTCGTTTAATATGTGTTCATGGGCCTAGGTATATCAATTATTTATCGCTTTGTAAACAGATATTAAGAATTTTTATTTGGTTCCTTATTAAAGTTCGCATACGTTTCATTGAAAGGGGTGGTATGGTCTTGAAGTGCTGGTTGTGAGTCATTGATGAATCGTTCGGTTATCAGATAAATCGCATTACTGGTCCAATTATAAAGGCTTGTTCTCTGCGAGTGGAAGATATTCAGGTCGTCTCGAGTTGCTCGCGGCTGCAATTAAAAATATTTGCTACGCAAGTCACGGACGAAGGTATTTCAAATTGCAGAAAATGTTTGATTGCTTCTGTATTTAATTTTTTCCATACAGACGTTACAATAATAATATTTGATTATTATTGCCCTATTAAACAATCTCTTATTGGTATTTTTCTTTGCAGCTTTTCTGTTTGTTTATTTTATACATACTTTAAAAGCCACTTCATCAACCACTCCATCCACTTTCTGGTCATCAATGTTATCTTTAATCTTGTGTTCGTGTATTCTTTGTATGTAACATGTGGGTCGGTCCATTAATAGCGTTCGCTTGTGTCTTGCGATGCAGCTGCATGCTTTGATGTGCACCGTCTCCGTCTGTCGATGCCAGCAGACAGCGGTCCGCTTGTTAACAGCCCCAACATGTTAAACAGAACCTCTAGCAATTTGCGTTCAAGACACGTGACTTGACGTGAGCTATCCGTGAGGTGAATGCGGGATTTATGCCTTTAATATTGGGAACGACAAACATCTTAGAATAGGCTAAAATTGGCCAAATCCTACAATGCGTTGCGAATTTTAAGTGAGTGCTGAATTTTAAGCGGGTTTTGGTAACGCGTTTAAGTGTCGTTTCAAAAGCATGACCAATTTACTAGATGGTCAAGAAAGAATTGAGTTAGTGTAATATTTAAAAGAAAACCAGCAAAGCGGTCAAAAGCCGGCCGACGATTGCTAGAAAAATTTCTGACACCACACAATTTTGAATCATCATATGAGTTAGAAAAAATCCCTTATTTTTGTGGGTCTGCGGAACTTTTTATGTGGTTATAACTAAGAAAGGAAATTGTGTCAAACCGGTTCATAATAAAACACGGTTACCGTTCCTACAAAATGTCTAGTAGCCGATAGAGAGATGCTCTCATTTGAAACTAGGAAACCGTTTCACCCTGTTCGACTGAAGTGAATCAGTAGGCGAGTCATGCGCCACTCGAATGCCCTCGATCGGGATGCACTGAGCTTGCTTGAGCAGTTAAACTACTCTTCGGGAACTCTAGGTATTATCGGATATCTTATTATTTATGACTTATGATTATGACCCATAAAATCTTAGAACTCCCAAGTGTAATATTCGAACTATGCAGCGATTATCTCCCAAGAATCTTATGTAAACAGTTGACTTTAGTCGTAAAGGTACCTCATTCAACCACTTTCAAGGTCACGCAGCAGGTTTTTCAACGTTGGAATGGAATTGTGGATTTACCAACTCATTAAATAAGACGATATCTCACGTCAACCATATTATTATTTTATAATTACGACACTAATAGAAGTTTGATGGAACATTAACGTAGTCCTACTAAAACGAAGCTAGGTATAGATCTGTGATTTTAAGAGAAATGGTCCATTTAGAATAAATTAGCACGATAGCAGAAAACCAGCCATCGTGCTTCGTAAAGTTGCGTTTTCTTAAATGGGTCAAAATTGAACCATATAATCGGTTCGGCCTCTTTACGCGCGAGATCGGCTCCCCCTGACAAGTCAGCAATTTGATGCCCACGCATTTAACAGTTCGTCTTAGTCAAATTCAATTAATTTATAGTGGGATCATTTACAGTAGGTACAACGGCAAAATATCACCTAAGAGTGGAGCATGAACATAGGTTAGGTAGATATAACCTTCTAATAACATAATTATCATTCACTAGCTTTTGCGTCATTCCTAGACTATAATCCAGCCAAATTCGACGTGAAATATTTGTAAACAAACCGCCCACACTTAAAAATCACTGTTATGTCTTGTATTTTTAAACGCACTGTTGATTTTAATATTTAAAAAAAAATGCTAATAATTATATCTGAAACTCGACGCCAAACATAAGAATTTTAGCCATTTTTGTAAACAAACATTTCACAATCACGAATTTGGCTGGAATATAGATAGGAGACTTTAATAATGTTTCCCTGAAGCTAGCAGACTACCGATAATATTTTCGCCATATAGCCTGAGATCGCGTGACCTAGACCGTAAATTTACAAATCGATACAGAAGTTGTGTGGAGCCTTGCCTCGTCGTGTTTACTCGCTGGCGCCCTTGTGCGTTGCGTATATTTTTGTGAATTGAATGAATCCTCACAATGATTCTAATAGTCTCTTAACCAGTTAGCATCAAGGAAACATGTGCTGAGGTTTTCAAAGGAAGCATCCCGTCTCTTGTACTTATCAAACTTGTGGCTGTGAAACCTGAAAATGTGTTCTTGTTCTGTGAACGGCTGGGCTTACAAATCAATCCTTTTGACATCTTACGAGGCCAGAAAAACTGAACTTAAAGGTATTAGGTCCATTATTCGATTAATTATTGTAATAATTATGTATATTAATCGAATTCGAGAACATAAAATTTGTTCGAGTTATCTATCATACTCAAACAAAGTCATTCCGCTCGAATTTTTATTGACAGTTGGGAGACTAAAATACGTTAATATTTGGATTTTCAGAGGTATGTACACTATGTATGTATATAATTAAATAGATTGCGTTTAATTCCAGGCAAGAAACATCACCACGAACAGCAATCAACAAAGTCTTCTCGCTCAGCGTCCCCGGAGCCGATCGGAGACTCTTCTCCCAGCAATGACGATTTCCGGCCCAACAACAGGACTCCCCCGCCCAGCCGCGCCGGTCCCCCGCCTTCCCCTCCAGTGCCCCTGCACCCCAAGGCTCCCGTGGCTCCGGACCCCCCGGGATCCCAATCCTTGCTGCCATGCGGTGTTTGCGGACGCACCTTCCTACCGCCATCGCTCGCGAAACACATTAAAATTTGCGAGAAGATGATGGCGAAGAAACGCAAGAGATTCGACTCATCTAGACAGAGGCGCGAAGGTAATTAATTTATTATTGCTTTTTTATACCCATCAACATCATGGCCGTTAAAGGTTTATTTAGATCGGCTCCTGATTTGCTTGTAAACTTTGGTGGTGGAATTCGAGTTTGAGTTTCTATACTAATCAGACAGATCCGGTTTTATGACGCTTTTTATTGCCTTCTCGATGCTTATTTTATTTACCAGTGGTTAATACCCGCATGCCCCGTTTATACGCTAGCCAAAAACGATGTAGAAGGGTTGGAAACAACCGCCCATACTTAACTTAAAATTCACTCTGGTTGCCACCTCTTCTATAAGCAATTTACATTACCTACTTACTTGTCGATTCGAGATCCCTCCTAGGCGATTCCCCGAGCCAAATAAGCGCCACCACCGCCACCTATTTTATCTTATTATTTCGTTGAACAAAGGTAATTTCAAAATTTTCAACAGGCAGTTTGTGATACAATTTTTTCTAATGGCTTTGTAATATTTTTATAATTAAAAAGTACTAAAATAAATAGTAATTATTACCTTTGTTTAACGAAATAATAAGCGGCGCGGCGATAGTTTGGCACGGGAAATCGCCATAATAAATATTGCTTACAGGAGGGATGTTGATAGTAACTAATAAAACCGGCCAAGTGCGAGTCGGACTCGCGCACGAAGGGTTCCGTACCATTATCTATAAAAACGGCAAAAAAAACACGTTTGTTGTATGGTAGCCTCCTTAAATATATATTTTTTTCTGTTTTTTAGTATTTGTTATTATAGCGGCAACAGAAATACATCATCTGTGAAAATTTCAACTGTAACTATCACGGTTCATGAGATACAGCCTGGTGACAGACGGACAGACGGACGGATTTTCTTTGTTAATAAAGATATTCTATTATATAAAAAATATTATGGTCATTCTGTATCATCAGAATTCGTGCGTCGGTGACGTCATAGACAAACACCACGAGTATTGTAGCGTTTTATAGCTAAATTACATTTTTAAAAGCTCAATTTTTACTTCAAAATTGCAGAATTTTTTGCAGAAATATGATTGATTTTGTATTTAGATGTTCTTAAACATGTGAACACACATCTCTAGAGTAGTTTCTCAAAATTAGTCGTCATGTCTATTACATATTATCTGAAACTCGACGCCAAGCAAGTAAGTTAAGTTTTTGTATCGTGGTTTGTTTACAAACATTTACATCGACTTTGGCTAGTGAACAGTAGTGGGGCTGGTTTGAGTTTTAAAACAGTAGTTTGGACCGAGGTGGTGCAGTAAATTTATACAACATTTGTTTTCTTTTGGCATGATTTGATTACCTATTTATTTATGATCTTTTAATTTGTTTCTGTGGATAATAAGGGCTGGTCGCGGCAAACGGTGTCAATACTGGTGAGTGGGTGAAAGTATAATCTACGTTTAGTTGACAGCTATCTATATATATCGCTAACTATGTGTATGTGAACGTCTGACTAACACTAATAGACGCAGTTGTTTTAGAACATCATTGGAGTGAAGCTTTTACATATTAACATGCAAAGATAGATCATGCTGCATTTTATGATATATCTATCTAGGTTACGATACGAACCATTATCGTAATCCTCTTACGACATTTTCCATCTACAGTTTTGATAAAAACCTATTTAGTGACAGGCATGTTCTAAATCTAAACGAATCGTACAAGGTTATTGTTAAGGATTTATTTAAATCCTTGTCAATCGTTCAATGCAAACGTTGAAAACCCTATGCTTACATAATGCAAGTACTCCAGGGATCTGAATGCATTGCCAATGCCTGCGTCTCACTTAGTAGCTAGTAAAACGTCCGCAAATTGTTTTGCATAGGTTATTTAACTTGGCATAATGCATGTGTGCATTTAGCAATAAACACCCACACAACAGGCGCGTATTCAAGTTAACGTTTAGTTTGTTACTAACGGGCGTGGGTTCTACCTCAACAGCCTATCTTGGTCCTCTGCTCGACGCAGGCCTCCCCCTGATAAGGCTTATAGGCTTTATCTCATGGGGGTAATGCCCATAACCTCCACGCGCGGATAATATTCCTTAGTCGCCTCTTACGACACCCGCGGCCGCGTGGGTTCTACTTGCTAGTAGATACTAATTTGTGTAGAGACATACTCTCAATTTAGCAAAAATGAAACTGGTAATAAGTAACGTCTTGTACAAAGACATTTTCCACAATGTCTTTGGTCTCGTATCTGCACTACCAGTTAAAAAAAAATTCTTGTTGATTATTATATAACAAAAAACTCTTTAGGAACTATTAACGGTAAAAGAAATCCAAATAGAGAATTGGGCTCCAAATCAACTATATCGACTTATAGCTGTGCAATTCATGTGTGTACGTTCAAGACATTTTTACGGAACATGTTCAAGTAAGTAGGTAGGTACCTTACTGCCCCCTATCTCTAGGCCTGAGTAAAGCCGACCCTGGCTCGCTACACCAATAGGTACACATCACTTCACCTTCATTATACGACACTGAATGAACACCATGGTGTCACTAATTAAGTCTGAAATGAGTGCCTGTTGGCTCGCTATCTCGCATGTTTTGTGACGTGCCTTGTGTTTGTTTTGTTATTGAGTAGATAAGATAAGTTCCGGACTAAAGCTGTGAAGAGCTCTGCTGGAATAGCTTTCGGTATGTGAAAATGCATGAAAATTGTGACATCTGTTACAAGCAGATTTTGAAGTGTTTTTATTAATTGTTATAAATCTTTATGAATAGAGGGTGGTGGTTCGATAAGTCTCGAGTCTTTTCGTAAAGGAAACATGTGAAATATTTAGGTAGGTACATTAATTTATTGTACCTAATAAGTATACAGGGTGTTTGGTGGAACGATGTTGATTGCAGGAGCTGATCATGGGTACCAATGTGATAATTTTAAACCACACTTGCCATGGTGACAAGTGCCATGGTTTTTGAGATAATAATAAAAAAAGTAGCGTTGCAAATGCTGCTCTACTTTAAAAACTAGTTTAGCTTATGGCCTTCCAGTTAGATATCTCCGCATACCACAGCTTGCGATTGTGAACAAAAAATCTCGTATTAAAAGTAAAAACAAACTTAAATTTAAAAACCTTTCTTCACTTCTACCCTTTTCAGTGTGGCAAATGTGGTTAAATTATCAGATTATTTTTCGCTTCTTCCACTAGTGGACAAAAAATTTAATCGAACAAAATCAATAACATTTTGTTTCTTATTTGATAACAATTACTATTTATAAAACTGTTTATGTATAAAATTTGACTGGTCTAAGTGCTTATTTTGTAAGCCTAAAGAAATAAAGTTATTGAATTTTTTTTTTTTTAGATTGGTACCCTAGATCAGCTCATGTAGCTACATTGTTCCACCAAACATCGTGTTTATGTAGGTAGATACTTATGTAGAATCCATCTAAGGCCAAGGCCACGACATTGGGCGATGCTTCTTGCGGCGCGTCCTGCGTCTTGCGTTGTGTGCGGTGCGACTGACATCGCTATGCCACGATCCGGTCACCTCTCCGCGAGTCGCATCGCGGCGACTTATGGTACAATCAAACAAATTCTTTTTTGATTTGTTCTCGCCGCGGACGCAGACGCAAGACGCGTGGGAGGGCATGTCGTGGCCTTGGGGTAAGAAGGTAACACTAAAGTAGATTATGTATGCAACTACTTTTTCTCAAAAATATGTTTCAATGCCTTTTACAACTTCATAGTGCAGATTTTACTTTTAAATAAACGAACTTTATTTTATTACCGATTCCAGGTACTGACATGGAACAGTTTTTGCCAAAGAACTTCGGTCTCCCCGAGAACAGTCCGTTTCTTGAGAAGAGCCCGCCGCACACTGCCAAACCCTCGCACAAGACCAAGCCGAGCTCATCGCGAACTGTTTCATCAAAGGTGAGGTGCCAGGTGTGTTGACAATTCGAGAGATGAACATGCCATTAAGTACACGTTTACTATTTCAAAGAGGAAAAATGTGTTTGCGATTTGTGGGTTCACTTTCAAAACAAGAAATCTACACGGTCCCTTTCCAATTGAGTTTTTAGGCTATGATGTTTTATGCAAGTACCGCGTGAGCAAGCCGCAAGAAAATTTTGTTGGATATTTCGGTATGCTAGGGTCAAGTGCAAGTCGCAAAATGAGCACTAGTGCATGTCGAGGAATGTGCAGATAGAAAGCGTTCTGCTTGCAAATAGCGCACATACCAGAATGTGCAGATAGCAAAAAAATTATATTAATGTAATTCTTTTGAAGGCTTTGATCAAAATTGTAACTCTTCTAATCAAACTCGCGATAAAGTTTAATGTAAGTAGGTATACTATCTATACTTAAGTAACTAAAAGACGATTGTCTGTTTTCTAACTATGCTATACTGTTCGTGTTCGAATAGACCATCGTATTCATCATACAAGAAAGCGGAAGACATGTCTCATCATGGACGTTAGTTTCGTCAAGTCACGACCGCGCTACTCTGATGTTGATCTCATTGTTTGTGTATCTGTGATGTTAATTTTAGTCGTTAACATACCTTGACCATTTATGGAGCATTCTTTATCATTCAAATTTGGTGTGTGGGACATTACGTTGTCGCTTTCGTAAGCTCAGTGGCTCATTAATACAAATGATCTTTCGTCACTCTACGACCAACGAGACAAAAATTCTGTTCTACTTTTAAAAAACTGATTTATTATATTATAACAATTATTTGTGTGTGATCTGATCTCTGATCTTTATTATTAAAGATCATCTCAATTGATCAATGAAATTATTTTACTTTCAGCTTGAAGTTATAAACTTCAAAGTCCAACCGACACCAACCAAACATCACATTCGCAAGTCGAGAGTAGGTCTACCCCCACAGCCTTAGACAAGTTGCTTTAGTTCTTTGAATTTTTGAGCAGTTTTTATTTTAAAGTAAAATTTCAGCCGACGTCAGATCTGCAGAAATGTCCGCACTGCAGTCGCAATTTTGGCATGCGTGCTTTCGAGCGACACGTCGAGTGGTGTGCAGATAAAGCAAAAATATTGCCAGTCGTGCCTTCCCAGCCACCGCCGCATCTTATCGATGCCAAACAGAGGCTGAATGCTCGCACACAGTACAAAGCTCCCCCAGTAAGAGGACGCCGGTTGGTATTCATAATAACCTTTAACTTGTGCCTACTTCGTTTATTTAATACAGTACAAAACATAGTCAGACAGGTACAGTCAGCTACTCAGATATGTATACACTCCCAAATTTTCATATTTATGTACACACGCACTTTTCAAATAAAAGTATACACTACAATTTTTCAAAATGATGTAGTCATCCTACTTGTCAGAAGGCGATGTACAGTTTAACAAAATAATGTATCCAAGACCACGCCTTAATGATGTTTGCTAAATTGAGTGCAACAAAGATATTATGCACAGTATGTGCTCATATACATAAAAGAGACAATGCCATAATAATGTAAACACAATAAAGTGGTACAGAAATGTATACAGCATTTTCTTTTATTTGAGGAAGTTCGCGTGTACATAAATATGAAAATTTGGGAGTGTATAAATATCTGAGCAGCTGACTGTACATATGTATTTTTTCAATATTTTCCGTTCAAGGTCATCCCAAACGCGAGACAAATCATCAAACAGCCGATCCGCCTCGGTAGAGTCTACCCGGGGCATTTCTCCGCCCCGAGAATATGGCGACTATAGACACGGACGTACTAGGGCTTCAGGTAAACAAACTCTATCAGCTATAATGCAAAGATAGGTAGGTCAAGATATTCCCTTAGTCTAATAAAAAGTGATAAATACTTTTATTTTTCAGAATCAATATCGAGCAACGATTGTCATGAAGACAATTCTCCGCACGTGCCTGTGATTAGGAATAAGAGGCATTCACAAACAAGCAATTCGTCTGGCGATGCTCACGTCAAAGCGCGGCAAGCTAGACTTGCCAGAGACCTAAGCAGCACCAGGTTCGTTTTAAGTCCTTTTGTATGTTTATGTCCCGTAGCAAATAAGGGGAAAGGAAGGAATTTTTATTTTTTGTAATGATTATTGAACGTTGTATCGTTCCTGTCTCCTTGTTTGTTTTAATGTCCAAATATAAAGCCTTCCTTTCCTCTTCCTTAGAACTACCCAAGACCCCAAATCCTCCGCCCAACAAAGTAATAACAACCAAAAAACAAATAAAACTGAACCTCCTAAACTAAAAAATAAATTGACTACTAAAAAGCAACAACAATTGAAGAAACTTGAAGAGATTGCTTTGAAATATGGTGAGAGAGCAAAAGATAGACAGGAAGAATTAAGGCCACTCACTAAAACGGCTAAGCGCGAAAAAAGCCAGATTCCTATTGCGAGAAAAAAGAATGCCTCAGATGAGGCTCAGGTCATTGAAGACCAGGACAGCATAGCTACTGAACCATCCTCAATAGAAGAATCAAATTCACGATCTTTAAAGAACTCTGAAATAAAGCATTCTGAGCAACGTGATTACACAATCTTAAGTAATGAATCGTCTACGTTGGATAAAAGGTCTAAAACACCAAGGTCTAACAACCTCAAAACCAGAGTTCCTATTAGCAGGCGCGAAACTCCTATAAATAACAAGAATGAGACCCTTGAAAAAGAAAAGAAAAAAAGAAAAGGAATAGAAACAAAAAGTAATCTCAAAGATAATACTATGAGTGTAGACAGCTTAGAAGACATTCCACCTGATTCTAGTCGAGTCTGTCAATCCATAGGCATTAACACAGAACTGCTTTGTGTACCCTGTATTATACATGAGAACAATAAACATTCAAGCAGGAAGGCTAAAACAACAAAAACAAAACATGCAAATATAAAGATTGATAAAGAATTAGACCCCGAACCATCCGTCGAACTTTTATACAAAAATCCGACTCTGGTGAAAACATGCGAATTACGCATCAGAGGCAATTACGAACCGACCGACTCCAAAGATTACCTATCTTATTCTAGGGAGTCTATGATGACTTCCACAATTTCTACCTGTAATACTACATCAGATAACTTGGAATATAACAGCGACCTGTCTAAAAATTATGAAAATATACAATCAAATGTTGGTAAGGAGAATCTCAAAAAAATTAAACCAAATGACATTAAGTCTAAACAAGGATGCGAAAGTGAGGAAATTCCTGAACTTTCAGCAGAAAATTACGAAAGAAACATTAAACTCGTAAATAGCCACGATTTAATCTCTATTGAAGCAAGCGACGTGGCTTTAGATGATCAAGACAGTGCCATCGATTGTCGCTTCGGCAGTGGTCAAACATACACTAAATTCACAGAAAACCCAGATGACTTTGAAGAATTTATGACTTTGACAGATCAACTTATAAGTAATAGCAAAAATGAGGAACAGCTTGAAATTAATCAAGCAGTTAATAGCTTTCATACACCAAAAACTAATTCTTTAGAAACAATTAATAACGACAGCGAGGAGGCACACTTTAAGAAGTTCCATTTTTCTGATACTTTCCAAGATTTGAAAAGTAACTTCAATAAACTCATAGAATGCTCTGGTGATAACGCTATTTTAGATGCTACCACATGTAATAAGTTAGGCGATGATGAATTTAACAAGTCAGTCAATGATATGGAGCACATTACTGTATATGAAATGAAATTCTACGACAAAAAAGATAGTGTCGAGATACCAAATACAGCTGACGGCTACTATCCTGATTCTAAAGAAATAAGTGTAGTTAAATTACCATCTATAGAAGAAACCAATAAGCCTGAAAGAAAAATAGCATGTAATAAAAAGCGAATGCTAAAGATATACAAGCCTAACAAAAAGTGCAAAACGCTGGAACGGAATAACCGTGCCGGTGAAGATGAACCTCTTTTAAATGTTGGAGATAGTAGCGATGGCCAGTCATTATCACTGGACTCGCCACCTTTAAAACTACCGCGTATTGAAACTAAAAAAAGGTTAGATCACTTTGTTTATCCCTGTCCTTCCTTATTTTTTTTTAATTTTTTTATTTCCACCGGTACGTCCGGCCGCTGCAGCGCGTAACATTTCGTTTCAGTTGCTGTCATTGGAGACTTGAGTAACTACCTACCCCCTTATTCATAATGGTCTGCTAACTTAGCACATTTCTAATTCTCACTCTTGTCTTTTTCTATCGACATAAGTCATAGTGAGAAATAAACACTGCTTAGCAGCTGTTTTAAGTTAGTAGATCATTATGAATAAGGAGGCTAGTAATTAAGCTTTCTACTAGTTACGACACTCTATTTATGTGGTTTGTTTAACAATTTTCAGGCTTGACGAAAACTATGATCCTTTCGCGTCTGCTGCTAGGCAAATGAAGGAACTCATGTCCACAGACACCAACATGTCTAAAAGCAATTCACACTCATCGAAAGATCTTAGCCGAACACTCCCTATCCTACGCCCAAATAAAGAAAAAGGTTCTACAACATACAATTCTAACACAACGAAATTGATGAAAGACACTTTGAATAAATCTTACCAAAAGACTCCTACGCTCCAACGAATGAAATCGTTTGGAAGCACCAATAACGACAACAGTACTTTCGGTGGCAGGTCTAGTTCGTTCAGAGTTCGTAATGAACAACAAAAATCTAGTCAAAAACTAAACACAACCTTTACAAAGTCTAGCAAAGAAAACATTAGCACAATAGACAAAAATTATTTTAACCGTAATAGTAACTTAAATAGATCGTTCTCAAGTTACAACACGTCTAGTTACAGTACACCTAAACCGAAAGATAAAATTCCAAAAATAGCAACTTCCATGTATCATAGTTTTCAGCGCACCACTATAAAACAACCTGTCAAGTTAGATAAGATAAACAAAGGTGAAGATAGAAAGGATTTCGTTAGTCTCGATGCTATTCTAACCGATGATAACTCATCAATGACAGACAGTAATTATATTGATCCAAGGCTTATTAACGAAAATGATAACTTGCCCATAAATGTCAATACAATTCTCAATAACCCTGAGATTATAAGCAGCATGGAATCTCTACTTACCACTGAAAATTTACCAGCTAAATTCGAATCTTTCAGTTCTCGCAATCTCAATAATAATAAAAATATTAATGGAATCGTAGATTCTAACCGGAAATTGAATAAACTTGAAAATAATAACAATTTTAACAACAAAACTACTGCTCCAATTCTAAACAATATGAAATCCCAGTATGATAAGGTCATATCATCATTGGAGCAAAGCCTTACTTCAAAAACTTCTGTTAGAGACGATGAATCGCTCTGCGAAGATTTTGATCTTGAGGAGTTCATGATCACATTCGACGACGAAATAACTCAAAAATTAGAAAACAAACGCACATGTAGCTCGACCACAAGGGTAGTAAAACAATCACAACTCACAGATAGCAATAGGAATTTAGAATTCAATAGTGTAAGTTCCACACCCAAAATGACAAACGGAATGAATCCGGTTAATAAGTCGATGTCTCTTACTTTTAGCAGTATCAATACCGTGAATGAGAACCTTTTCCCTTCCTCTATGAAACGTTCCACTTCCTTCCTCGATTCTATCCAAAAGAAGAATACGCAAAAAGTAGATAGCTCGAAGCAGCGTCACAAAGTAGAACAGCTCGAGCAAGATCTTATGCAATCTCTGAAAGACTTCGACAAAATGTACGCTTCGGAAAAGGATCACCACTCTAGCAAAGAATCGGTGAAACAGAACGGGGTTAGCTGTAGCGGAACAGCGCGGCGTGACTCTCGAGTCAAAACAGAACGAAAGCTCAAGGCAGACCAGTCTAATGGAAACAGTAAGCCGATGGGCAAAGCTAGCAACGATTCCGCATATAGCAGGTTAGTCAGGTAAACTTTTAAAAAAAATCGCTTAAAATACACAACCAATATAATCCTAAGATGTATGTAATCTATTTTAGCTTGAATAGGGTATCGCCGTCGAAGCTTACTCTATGCACATCCAAAGAACCAAATAGTAGCCAGTCACTAGAGCCAGCGCCCGTTGGATCAGACTCTAGCAGTCACAAAGACGACGCCAGGTCCATCTCTAGCGAAGAGTTCTTAGCGATGGAACGCTCGGCAGAGCTGGACGAACCCTTGCGGCAGTCTGACATAACTCCACCGTTCAAGGAAAACGAGGACTTGGCGACCAATGGTAAGTGGCAAAGCCATCACAAGTAAAACGCATTTTAAGTTCCCTCTTGAAAAACATCAGTCAGGTCAGACACTTCAGTCTCGCAATGTCTTTTAGCTTTACCTACTTCCCATAAGCATCCCTAACTATATCAAATTGACAATGCAAATTCTGTCTGCGTCTGTGTATACAGGGTGTAACAAAAATCAAGGACCAAACTTTCAGGTGGGGTTCAGCTTCGATCACAGAACATGCCAACCTATCGTGGTGGACTTTTTTTAGTATGAAGAGTCAAAGTGAACCTATTGAAAATGATTGATGCTAATATGGAACTAAACTGATAGGTACTTTTTTTGGAAAAATATGGGCATCATGTCTTTTATTTCACAATAAAATTCATGAATGAGTTGTTAGAGTTTGGAATACAAAAATATAACTTAGCCAGGAAACATTGGAGATAGACCCATGATTTTGTGGTTCTGGGTCGTAATGAACCCCATCTGTACCTACTCGGTTTTCGGCTTGGCGTTGAGTTTCGAGACATCCTGTAAATGAGATATATACATCGTTTTCAGGTAAACGCGTGAAGTCCCGCACTTCATCGCTACGCAGCCCCGCTTGGAGAGGCCACGGGGATCTAAGCTCGAGTAGCTCGGAAGTTTCATTGCACCCCGGCCGCCGAGACTCCGGCGCAGCTGCGCGCCTCTCCCGCTTCTGCCACGAGTGTGGAACCAGATTCTCCCTAGAAACCGCCAAATTCTGCATCGAGTGCGGGGTCAAAAGGCTTACTGTGTAGGCGAGGTAGCCCATGTGAGATTTCTAGTCTAATAAGTAGTTTCATCCAAAGCTGTACAGAAAGATTACCAGAGACAACCTGGTGAAATAAAAGTACAAGGGTGACAGTGATTAGCATTTAGATTCACAATTCAATGAGCTGTATTTTCACGGGGCCTTAATAATGTCCCGAGTTACTGTTTCTGTTTTTTTATAAAGTACTATGGGTACTTTATGACGAACTATGAATGTATGGATTATTTTTAAAATATTGATACTTTCAGTTTAGAATGTTGCATGATGATAATGACTTCCTTGCGAATTGAAAATGATGTATTCATCAATTACAAATAACGTAGACATACATGTAATTACTTTTATTAGATTAAATTTAACATGAAATTATAAACTGAACAAATATTTTATTGTGGTGACCAGAGATGCCTTATCTAATTACTTAAGGCTCAAATTTTTAAGATATTTGTCACACAATCCAATGGACTATTTATGTCTATAAAATAAATTACCTAATAATTTTGTAAACATAATCATTATAAGCATTTACCCCAAAAGCATATTATAAAAAAGATTGTGTAGGTACGTAATTTGTTGTTATTTTACTGCCATTGTTTGTGCCTTTCTGATATGAAATTATCCTTCATCTTAATTTTAACATGTTGATATCAGAAGCTGGCCTTAAACATAAAATAATAAAGCCTTGAATATACACAATCTGTGATAGTAATAACATGAAAATGGACCTTCATTGAAGGACAATTGTTTGTTTTTTTAAATTGCCAATTTGTGTTGTTTTGTGTTTTAAATCTATGAATGTGGTTTTATTATTTCTGTTTTGCAAAAAATGTATGTGCAAAAATAATTTATGATGTTTTTTAATTGACTCTTCCAAGGATTTCCAATAACATCTATGTCATAGTTGGCCATTTTAACAAGACTGATTTAATTTCGATGTTTTCGAACTATGAATAATCCTTTAGTTACTGTTGTAATATTGTTTTTTGTAATAATAACTATTTTATCATGTAATAAATTAACATTTTAATATCTAAATGGTTTGATTTATATTAAGACACAATATATTTACAAAACAAGTATTAACTTATATCTATCAGTTAATTTGTACAAGAAATTCAAAGCGTTAGTAGAATTACGATAATACTTATTCATTACAGTCTCAAAGAAGCTCTATATCCTTTCCTTGGAGGTAATGCTCCTCTCACTCTCAACCTTCGTAATGCTTCCCGAAGATGTTTTGGTTGCAGAGGGCCTGGCTCTCCAGATTTATCCAGAACTTCCAGGGCTATAAAAAAGATATAATTATTATGCATCTATCATTGCTATCTATTATTATTTTGCTCACCCCAATATGGCGGGACTCCAACAAAGCGGAGATGAGTGGGACATAGAACCACAATGATGAGAGGCAACTTTTGAAAAACTTAACAATTTTCGACTCATCCAGTCCTTGCAACAGACAAGAAGGCTCGCGCGGCAAATGCTTCATTCTCCGGTCGAACATAGGCCAGCGCGGCTTCCGCGCGTAATTGATACTTATGCAGCTTTGGCCATGGAGAGATCAGGGCAAAGGCCCAACAGTGGATTGTAAAGGGGTTATCAATTCAACCAAAAATTTACCATCAGGGGAGCTTCTGGTCAAACTGAGGTATATTGACTATAAATTAAAACATACTGCAGAATTTTGGTAAAGAAAGTCAATAGTACAATAAAAAGAAAAGTTATCTAGGATTTTGTTATTATAGTGTGTAACCCCTCACATGACACTGAGGGTAATTTGGGATATAATTTGATTTCTTTAAAGTTACCTTCTTCAACAACCTCTCCAACAAAGACTTTAGCAATGCCAGACATTGCAATGACAACATTCTGGCCAACAGAGCACCCAGTTATAGTCTGCATGAGACGTTTCACCGCTGCCTTGGGGAATGCTGCTCGTCGGTACATCTCATATCTGTCCAGCTGCTCCTCAGTAAAGTTTGAAACTAGGACCCTGAAACATGATTTAAATTAAAAGGTGAGATGTCTGTGACAAGGAGATTACACTTAGAATGTAAAAAGATTAAAAGGTTATTAGCCAAGTATGTCGCAATAAGATCAAAAGTGTGTCATGTTAAAACATTGACAGTTACTCTGAATTTCTGATAATGGTCAGTTATGTAATTGACTAAATTCCTTTTGAAAGGTAAATTATATAGAGGTATACTCACTGCATCTTTTCTCGTTCTTCTTCCTCCAACTCCTTTTTGCTTTTCTTTTCCCTTTCTCTTTCATTCATCAACATCTCCTCAGTCATTTGAGATTCACCATATGTTTGATCGTTGAGATTTTCTTCAGCTGTATCACTCTGCTGAAACTCACTTAAGTTAGGTCCTGATTCTTTGCTGTCTTCAGGCAGTGTGATATCAACAGCATCTGATTGACTTTGCTCTATTACATCAGTGTTGTTAAAGGTGTATTCATTCAAATAGGACTCATAATTAGTGTCAGCAAGCACGTCTGGTTGAGAGCTGGCAAATGTGTCGGAGTTATCTGTATAAAGGTTGCCAAGCTCATCAGCTTTATGCACCATTTCAATATTTTGTGAACTATCAGAATAGGTTTCGATGATTTCACTTTCTATGTTTGGTCCTGAGCCACCCTCTCCATAATTCACAAGTGTAGTATCTGAAAACAATTAACATTGTATATAGCTTACACTTTACATTGTTTACATCATCTTAGTCCAAGAGAAACTCGCTTTAGTCAGAAAAGTAGCCTCCTATTGTTAGCTTTCATGTAAAATTTATAAACTTCTCAATAATTTATAAAATTAATTATAAGGTAAGAGAAACTTTATAGTTATCATTGAGTAGGTAGCACATTGTTGACTTACATTCAGGTTCATCTTTCAAAAGTTTCTCCTCAATTTCCAAAGATATTTCCTGGGAATCTTCTTCGTTAGAGTCACTATGCTCCAATTCCCTGGCTAGTTCTTCCTCTTAAATAGAAATAGTCATTTAATTAAGAAACTTTAAAAAATATGGATTGGTTTGATTAAAATACCTGGATGGTTAACTTACCCCGAATCCTGTCAGCCTCCGAAAGCCCATCGCTGCTGAGATTATCAGCCATAGTATCGTATTGTTATTTTAATATTTCAAAATGTGTCTGCGTACATTATAATCCGGACGAATGTTGTGTTGATTTGATCATAGATGAATACTATTAATTGAAATTATTTTGATTGTAGTATTTGTATTTTGCATTCCAGCCAGTGTTGCCAGATGGAATCTGAAAAAAGCAGTAGAAATTTTGTTAAAAAAGCAGTAGATTGGGAAAAAAAGCAGGTAGATTTTAATATGTTATAAATTAGTACCTATGTATTGTGTTTTGCGAGTATTTTCATGCAAAAAAAAACATACAACAAAGCTACTAACCCGTTTTTTTGAAATTTAGGAAGCGTTTTCTTTGCCCACATTCCTAAACTGTTTAGCTTTGTGGAAAGCGAGGCCAGGCGGCCTGTCGGCTGTGCTTTGCTCAGTTCTTTTCAGTCTGATTGAACTTTGATTTGTGGTTTTGGACATATATTATTTAGTGCATAGTAGAGTAATAATAATAACTGGATAAACTCACTCACGTCGTCTCACTCAGTTTGCATTTTGCAAAAGTTTATCGAACGAACAAACGGACCGACCAATCAATCGAAAACAATGAACAGACATACCAAGACAGACAGAAAGAAAGTGAAAGCTGGAAGGAAGAAACGAAGGAACATGGAACTCTTCAGTTTCATTCATCTGTTTCATTTTTGTGAAGTTTGTGTCATTGGTAACTTGTCACGTGAGCTAAAATAAAGACATGGAGTCACTTGCTATTGATGCTCGGAAAAAGCAGGTAGATTTCACAAAATTTGAGCAAAAAAGCAGTAGATCAGTAGACGGTTCAAAAAGCAGGTAGATCTACTGCTAAATCAGTAGATCTGGCAACACTGATTCCAGCGAGCATGCATTTTTCCACAGACAATTTTAACGTAGTTGTTTTATTCTCTTTGAGACATAAGACTGGTACCCTGATTTCCTCCGTCCGCGCAGGTACCCAAGAGAATACAATAACCGGGGGACTTCGACTTCTTCTCAACGTCTACAGCACAGCTTGTGTTATTCACAAAGTACTGTGAACATAGGAAAGTGTTATTGCTTTGAGAGTCCTGCAGGCATAGAGTTAATGTAGTAAGTTTACTACATTACCTCTATGCCTGCAGGCCTCTCAATAGCTGTTCGGTAGCCGATTGGCTGCGATTTGCGATAGTCTTCTTGTGTTAGAGCGTGAGCCACAGATCACTATATATGTACCGCGTGAGCGTCATTGTGGAAGTGGAAACCAGCAGTTCCCGGAGAAGTTGTCGCCAGGAAGGTTCGCCAGGAGGGAGGGTTTCAGTTTCTTTCAAATTAATGTGTCAGTCAAACTCTTAGAGTATACCTAGAGATGGCATACCTACGAAAAAAACGTGTATACCTAAACTTACCTAGAAACTAAAATGGCTCCTTTCCGTAGTGCTGCCCTTTTGTACCTCGATATTTTTATCGAAACAAGTATTTTTGTGACGATATTTTAGCAGTTTCGTAGTGATTTTATTGTTTTCACCACGATTATGAAACAGAATTCTATAATCATATAGTCATAGAATGCTTTAATTAGAGATACAAAGTATGTGAATGCACGTACCCAACTATGGCTCGACCGCGCTCATGAGACGCAACCACTGAGAAGTTAAGAAAATGAGCTATTATAACAATGGTAATTTTTTCATGTATTTTCCGAGTCAAGACTCTTGCGTTTAGACACGTGCCAGACCTCCTTAGAATTAAAGATCAAAGTTCACCAAACCAGTTTATTGAACAGTCTGCAGTTAGCTCATTTGTTTCAATTGTAGGTAAATACTAGTTCTAATTTGTTTATACTATTTGATTCAAATTTTCTTTGTTAATAAACGTTGTGTTCATTTAAGAAAAAAAGGTACCTACTGAAATGAAACAACAAGCTACTTAATTGCAAAATATATTGTTTGTATGCAACAGTGATTTGTGAGATAGTATATTTATATTTGTATAACAATATGGGTATCTTTTTGTGATTTATATTATTATTATAATATAAATCACAATAAGATAGACACCACATTTTATAAGCAATTCAACAAGTCTCATTCATTTATTATATTATATCACAAATTTAACACAGACTCCTACATTTTTAATTAAACAAGCAATGTAATCCGTCTTATTCATTTACAGTATAAATCAAAAATTTAACACAGACGCCACCTGTATTTTCGATTGTAGAAGCAATGCAACAGTCTCATTCATTTACACATTTGCAATATACCTACCTAATTCAAAAATTCAACTAATACTACACCTAAATTTTCAATTTTACAAGTACCTAATGTAATCAGTCTCATTCATTTACAGTATAAATCTCAAATTTACATTATTTCTATTAAAGTACTGGATCGCGCTGGCACTAGTGGCTGAAACAAACATGAAGAATAAATTTATAATGCAACATTATTTGTCAGCCTACAATTATAGACTCTAGAAAGGTACTGAGTAGTTCAACTTTGAAAAAAAATCTAAAATCTTAAAGAAATTCTAAAAAAAAAGGTGGGCGAAGGTCTGCCTGCGTTGCAGGCAGAACTTCGCCCACCGTGCCACATCGTTTGCGAAAAAACTTTATTTTGCATGGAAATAATTTGCTAAGGGAGGATTTATGGAAATGTACATTTTAGAGGGGATTTGAAGTATGGTAGGCTTTAATATTACTTTGGGTCAGATTTATTTACTTAAAACTTAATATTCATTAATATCAAAATTTAAGCCCTTTGGAAAATAAAGGTAGTCAAGTTAATGCATATATGCATTACTTTGCAATAGAAGTTTGTGGGAGTAAGGTCAAGTAAAATACTTACTAAAAAGATTCGTGACGGTACGGCATCCTCTCGCAGTCTTGTTATTTAAAGTTCGATTGAAGCAAGTTTCTTCAAAATGAAGAGAACGAACGAAAATATCTTTCGTACCAAACTTCAAATTTTCTACTCCAATTGAGTCCAGCCACTTTTCTTTTACCGTAATTTTCGGGTAACCTAGAACGTAAAAAACCAGTTGAAAATTAATACACTACAATTTACACTTGAAAACATCGATACCTATGAAAAATGCCTTGAAGGACAACACTATCGCCAAACAAACAGTTTCATGTTTTCTTTAATTACACTTAAAACTTACAAAAATAAGCTACATTCGGTATGAATTTTATGTAAACTATTCCTATGAAAGCCAACACATAAGGTATTTATTGTATTATTTGGTAATTTAGCAAAATAAGAATACGTACCGGTGTAATGTTATGTTTGGACGATTTTCACTTGTTTTTAAGCCGCAACCTACCAAACTGCTGTTTGGCATCTTCCTATTAGCTTTCTTTCGCTTACTATATAAGTATTCACATGAAAAAGTCCCGAACTCAAATAATTTTAGCATTTTTACTGTAAATGCAACTCTCGTTGACAGTTTACATACCTGAAAGTTAAATGGCGAACCGGCCTCAATCATGCTTTGCTATGACGTCACGTTTCAATGTTGCCAAAAATAGGTTTCGCACATTATATTGATGTCTCTTTTTACATTGGTTATTGTAGGTAAGATAAAACGAGATAGCTATAAGTTTATGAGTACAATATCGATTTAGATCATATTTGTATAACCGAAAGTTCCTATAGAACAATACGCCGTCTCTATATACCTATACTCTAAGGTCAAACTTCATACTGACTGGCTGACATAAACAAGGACAAGTTGATATGTCTCCCGTCACGTCAATGTCAATCAGACATCAGTCAGTACAGTATAGCGTAGCGGTAGCGACGATACGAGAGTAGTGTGGATGTAATTTTCGATTTTAAATTACGATTTTGTACTCTGGGTGCGGATAGAGAGTTCCATCATGAGTGGATTAATGAAAGCAGCTGTTTCAAGGAGCCCTGCCACTTTGGTAACTTCATATCTAACCTTGAATGCCTAAGTATTTTATAGTTATGTAATCGACTTAGCATCGACACCGTTTGTGAAATTGTTTTTACCATTTGATTGCGTCGCATAAACAATTGGGTAGCTTCTACATAGCAGGTTTGGTTCTTCATAAAATTTAGCTGTCATAAAGTACTTTTTGCTTCTTTAAAATATTAAAAAACGCCTAAGTACAGTTTCATTTATTTTACTGAAGCTACACTGATAGGCAAGCATTGATCACTACTGTAAGTATTGCATTTGATAATATAGATATTCACTAGCAGTGCTGAAAGTTTTAATAACGGAATTCCGCAGGGTTCAATACTTGACCCTGTAATTGTAGTTTTTACACTGGTATCTAACTCTACACCGATGACACTTGTCTACACTTGTCTTTTTTAGTATGGTAAAATTATCCATGACTTAATAAATCTAGCACAAACCGATTTAAATTAAATGAATGGCTCAAGTATAACTTGTTTACAATTAATACATTGAAGACTTCGTTCATGATCTTTAGTGCTAAAAATAAAAAACAAATATCATCTTTTCATCCATTAGTTGTAAAAAATGATATAATTCACCAATCTCATGTAGAAAAATATTTATGTTTGTAGATAAATGACAAATTGACATGGAAAAACAATATTGAACAAGTAAAATCAAAACTAAATTGCTTACTAATAAAAATAAATACTTCAAACTCCATTCAATCAAAAATTTAATAACATTTAAAAGGAAATAAATATAATTTCAGAAATAAAATAAAATTACAATTAGCTAGTTACACATACAAATATTGTTAAAAGAACAATAAAAACAAAAAATATCAGAGAGCTAAATTGTTACACAATTTGCCAAACAATGTAAAGGCATTAACATCTGTTAATGTTAAGTAATGCCTATAAAAGTAAACTTAAATTACATGTACCTATTTAACATTTGGTAACATTTTATAATGTTAAGTATTTATAAAACATTATTACATTAAATTTTGTTACTATTTAATTTTAGGTAGGTACCAGAGGTAGGTTAGTTTAAATTTAAACGTTATAAACCTAGATTAATTCCATGTATCTCATTATAAGTGAACCACATGTTTGTATGTTACTATAACTGTAAACTAATTTCATTATTTCAGGCTTCCCACTTATACAGGAACCTTCACCTGTCTGTTGGAGGTGCCACACCCATCAAAGATGGCTCAGCTAACAGCAACACGACAAAGTCCTACCAGGTGATTGACCACAAACATGATGCATTGGTCATTGGTGCTGGTGGAGCCGGGCTTCGGGCAGCCTTTGGTCTAGTGCAAGAAGGATTCAAGACAGCCGTGGTCACCAAATTGTTCCCGACTAGATCACACACTGTGGCAGCCCAAGGAGGCATCAATGCTGCTCTTGGTAAGATTTTACTGCTAGTTCGCTACTTGTTTACATCAAACTTTAAATTGACTGAGGAAAGTAGCTGTGAATGCCATTTATTGGCACCTATTTGTGTAAAGAAATAACGCTTTAATAAGTGATCTTATAGTGTTATAAAATATTGTATGTTGTTGAATTTAATCTATTATATTGTATCACTCTGATCTTCCCTGGATCACTTCTGACAGACATTAGTTTACTGACCAATCAATAGGAAGACAGGCTTCTAATAATATTCCAAATAACTTCTTAATCACACAACTAACAAGAAGAAGAAAAGTTTAGAAGGTGCACCTTATTAACTTGATTAATAAGGCCTCTCTTATGGAATGTTTTAATAATCTAAATTTTATTAATAGGTAACATGGAGGATGACAACTGGCTATGGCACATGTATGACACAGTGAAGGGTTCAGATTGGCTTGGAGACCAGGTTAGTAGTAGTCCATCAATCGAAAGCTGACGACATAAAATCCATACTAAGATTATAAATTTTAAAGTAACTGTGTCTGTCTGTATTATTGATGCATATACGGCGGATTTAAGTGAAATTTGGCAGGGAAGTAGACGGTATCCCAGGGATAGACATAGCTACTTTTTATCCCAGTAAAATGCATGCGAAGCCGCGGGCAGACGCTAGTACAAAATAATTTGATTACTTTTAAAAATGTAATATCTTGATATCAACACTGTTTTTTAAGTTTTGCGTCATTAATACTTACTAATCCCTCGGGAATAAAATTTTCATGAAATCATCTTGGGATCATTCTATAAAAGTACAATAGCCAAAGAATCATCGAAATCGTTCCAAAAGTCATCAATTGTAGTAGAGTAATTGACAAACATACATAAAAAACAGAGACAGCTGAACATAAAACCTCCTCATATTTGAAGCCGGTTAATACGAAATAGAAAGTATAAAATACTAGCAGCGCATCGCGGTTTCACCCGCGTAGTTCCCGTTCCCGTGGGGAATTCCGGGATAAAAAAGCCTATGTGCTATTCCAGACTATAATCTATCTCTGTGCCAAATTTCATCGAGATCCGTTCAGCCGTTCTGGCGTGATTGAGTAACAAACATCCATCTATTCATCCATCCAAACTTTAACATTTATAATATTAGTTAGATTAAAGTACCTATTTTGCAATAGATTGCTGACCGCAACACAATATGAAAATCGTTTTTGTTTACCAACAAACATAAATTTCAGTTTAGTTTTATGTAATGTCTCTTACATTTACATTACATAAGACTGAAGTACAATACCTACGTACATCAATTACATAATCTTGTGCAACATTTTCCAAGACTTGTAACATGAAGGAAGATGTAAAATATTTTGAATTAGATACATACAGCCTGGTGACAGACGGACAGCGAAGTCTTAGTAATAAGGTACCGTTTTACCCTTTGGGTACGGAACCCTAAAAACTGATTCGGATTCGAAGTATGTTCTTAGTTTTTTCTAAACAATAAAATTAAAAAGTATTCAAATCGTCTAGTAAAACTTTCGCGATATAATTATTAAATATATACACGCAAACACACTTCATCATCATCATCATGACATGTTAGTCCACTGCTGGACTGGCCTCCCGTCCGTAACACACACAAAGTAGGTACTAACACTAACCTACGTTGTGTGTTTTAGCCTAGTGGTAGGTTATAATTTCGATACAAAGATCGAGTTCGAATGCCGGCCGTGTACAATCGGATGTTTTGAAAAGTTAGTGAGCTCTTCTAAGACACCTCATGTCAGCGTTTAAATATCAAATAATGTTTTTCTAGTTGTACTTAAATACATAACCAGATGTGCAAATAAGGCCTTTGATAATGAATACCTGGCCTAATTAATGTTTGTATAAAATTTCATAGTTTTCCGCAATAGGTTTTGCGTTATTTTAATCTTTTAACCGGTTTCGGAGGAGGTTCCATAATCGGCTGTACATATTTTTTATGTATGTTCGTCGACTTTTTCGTCAATAGGTTGTAAGCATAGATTTTTTTATTTTTGTTACCTTCTTTATGTTATTTCATTACCGAAAAAAAACTAACACCCAAAATTTGTTAAATTCTTTAGGGAAAAAACGAAACTTCAAGCTGCAGTTTCGGGTGATAAAAAAATTGCCATTTTTCTGCGACGTTTAGTTTATCAACTCAAAGTGCTTCAATCAAAATAAAGTTAGAAATAAATATAATAAAAAAAATCTCAGAAAAAATATCCCGTTAATTCTTCATGAAAATACGGTAACGGTGACGTCTCGTTTAGAAATTTTGCTGTTGAGTCCTTAAATATCTACTTAGTAATTGAATAAAATTAAACAATAAATAAAAAAATTAAATAAAAAGGTATCGAGTTGACATTCACATCATATAGGTACTCAGGTTTGTAATCTCTTAGAACCGCGATATAAATCAAACTTTTAAATCAACGCAATCAAAAGTTTATGCCCAATTTTTTTGAATTTTCCAAGGGAATCACAAACACATAAAACCTTCTCGTTTAGCTAGAATGAAATTTGTCAAGAAGCAAGGTGTTATAGCACAAAAAAATCTAAAAGCACCAAATGGCGCGTGTTGCGCGTATTGAGCAGTTACTAATGAAAATCGTCTGAAAACGCTTATACATAATAAAGGAAAAAATCTAAAAACCGTAAATTTGCTTTGCGTAAAGTTATTTACAATTTTTACCCGACTACCAACAGGGGAGGGTTATGAGGTTAGCACCCTATGTTTGTATGTTTGTATGTATGTGGCCGATTTCTTTGTTCCCACGTAGCGCTGAAACTACTGGTTCGATTTCAACAAATTATGTATCGATTGATTCGTCTCAATACCCCGATGGTTATAGGCTATAGGATTTAGGGCTCCGACCCCGAATAAGCCTTCAAAACGCGTATTAAAGTTTAGGTAGCCGCAGGCTGCAGGCCCCATAGAGAAAAATTACAATACCTACGACCTATTTTCATTTTCAACTCTATGCCTATCAAATATGACCGATACGTCATTCTATTTTGTCAATGTAAATGTTTCAAACTTTTATAACTTTCACGTAGTCGGGTTGTAGTTTTTAACTTTATCTTGTTCGTATGACGACGGGTTACGATTGAATTAGATATGACTTGGCAAACCGACATGCAGCATGTTAGAGCTAGACGAATTTACTATCTTAATAGTAATTAACTCTTTAACACTATCTCTTATTTTGGAACATCGTAAAATGGTTTTACCGACCTTGATAACTTCGAAAAATGCTCTCTCTCTGAACTTTTACAGTTACTATACGAGACAATGTAGACATATCATTTCATCATCATCAGCATCGTCCTATACTAGTCCACTACTGGCCATGGGCCTCCCCTAAGGAGCGCCATAGCGTCCTGTTTACAGTAACAAGTATATTAAATGCAATGATATTATTATCCCCAGGATGCTATCCACTACATGACCCGCGAAGCTCCTCACGCTGTCATCGAGCTAGACAACTATGGCATGCCGTTCTCCCGTACCCCTGAAGGCAGGATCTACCAGCGAGCCTTCGGAGGACAGTCGCTCAAGTTCGGTAAGGGCGGTCAAGCCCATAGATGCTGCGCTGTAGCTGACAGGCAAGTACCATAATATCCATTAAAAAAAACAAAGTTTCTTAGTTCGACGAGTTCATTCATGAATTTTGTAATGTTAAATTATTAGGTTCCAAAAATGTACGGCCTCGACGGGACTTCAAACAATCTTTCACTCAGCATGCATTCCAATGAATGCATATTATATTCCGACCTAAGAGCGAACCTAACAGGTTTGGTTTTCATACTAGGCCTAGATTCACGAGATCCCCATGATAAAACACTCGAATTGCATAAAATTCTACATTTTTTTTCTTTGGTTCCTTGAAAACACGATTATGAAAAAAGAAAACGATAAAAAACATGAAAGTGCACGTGTTTTACACATAATTTGGTTGTGAATCCTGCGATCTATTGAAAAGACGAGTGTTTTGATTCGTAGGTTATTTTCTTGAACCAGTTTCTTCATAAGTTGTGTAGTTTTCTTGTAAATAATGAAAAACTTTATTTTTGCGCTTACACCGTTCTGAAAACGTATGCTCTGTCCCGCTCCTATAGACGCGAAATCCTATGCCTATCTTTTGCACAAAATGGCGCGTATTGAGTATTTACTAATGAAAACCGTCTGAAAACACATCTACATTTGCATAACGATAAGTCGATAACTAAACAACCCGACAGTCGATATCTCTTACGTCACGGTGCCAAAATAAAAACTGCGACACGCCTTGCTTAGAAACATGTCGCATCTTTTCCTAGTAGGTAGGTACTATATTTAGAACGGCAAGTGCGCACTAAAGTAGAACATTGCATAAAATGGTAGAGTATTATGATAATACTGATATGCTAGCTCTGAATACTCTATGTGAGTTTACTTTGGAAATACATAGAGTATAGAGATGAATACCGTCAAAATAATTATAACTGCCTTTCACCATACAAAGAAACATGACAATGACATGACGACTACGTCCTCCGACTACCGAAAGTAAGTCAAATCTCATACAATGCTAAAAAATATATGAAATTGGTTCACCCGTTAGGGAAGTTGCGTTGCCATAGATAGAGAGACACCCCGTTTGCGTTGGAGGTTCAAATAGAATTTTATTTTCTCATTGGTTCAAATTTTTATAATCTAAAATCTAATATGTTGTCCTCAGAACTGGCCACTCTCTCCTACACACTCTCTACGGCCAGTCTCTACGCTACGACTGCGAGTATTTCATCGAGTACTTCGCATTGGACCTTCTGATGGAAGATGGCGTCTGCAAGGGATGCATCGCGCTTAACCTCGAGGATGGAACACTACATAGGTATAAGATAAACTTCATTACAAGAGGCTGCAAAAATATATCCATCGTTTATAAGGGTTTACTTATATCGACATGGGTTTGGGTAAACCGGCGCCGCAGAGAAAGCTGTATAACTCACATCAAATGAATGAACACTTTATTGCACTAAACATGAGCACGATTAAAATCTTATATCCAAATAATAATAAAAAAAATATCAAAAGCGGCCTTATCGCTGAGAGCAATTTGTTGCAGGAAACCTTGGCCAACATTATCATTATATCATATTAAATGTTTAATTAAACCTACAAAAGGGTGGAAATGACATCGACACAGAGGACGACGAATTAACTCGCATAGGACATTTATAAACAGAATCGATATAAGCCAATAAATAAATAATGTTGAATAATCCACACACCATCATCTAGTCCCGAGCTACGCAGAGCTCGTGTTATGGGTACTAGATGTCTGATATACATATAATATACAATACATTTAACACAGATAGTTTTTTTTTATTATACATAGAAATACACAGAATGCCGGAACAATTATTTGCAGATCGTACAAAAAACGCCACGCTAGCGCCAGCGACCTGTCTTCAGCTTGCCGCATGAAATAATTAGTATAGTATAATATTATTAGTATAAGTATAGTATATTAGTATAGTTATTAGAAATATGGATTAGTGTGAACCGTGATGTGATTGTTACGTGATTATAAATATTGGTGTTTTATAGAACAAAAAGTGTCTTGAAGTAAGATGACGTTACCTAAATATTATGTTAGTAGATAACGAGCATGTCCCTTGCAGGTTCCAAGCCAAGAACACGATCCTAGCCACGGGCGGCACGGGACGCTCCTACTTCAGCTGCACATCAGCTCATACCTGCACCGGCGACGGAACGGCCATGGCTGCGCGCGCCGGCCTGCAGAACGAGGACATGGAGTTTGTGCAGTTCCATCCCACTGGTTAGTTTGCGGCTCTTACTGTTAACAATTCAAATGGCTTTAAGATTAGCCGTTTCAATCGGGCTAACCATCATCCAGCCTATTCGTTGAACTTTGAACGTTCTACAATCGGCCTAGGCATTTAACTCAATAGCGCCCCGTTTCGTAAACTGCCTAGCCGTTTTACAAACGGAATGATTCAACGATCTGGCGGCGATAGATATACACAGAAGGAAGCTGCCGTAGGCTCCCTCGGTCAGCATCTTACGCCGCAACTAACCTTTTAACATTTCTATAAAAACAACGCGAGTGAACCCGCGGGAAGAAACTAGTTATGATTGATTAGTTCCGTTCATTTTCTTAGAGCTCAATGGAGTGTAGTAACTTCATTATGTTGTATTATGTAGTTAGTGTTATAAGGTAATTGACTTCAGCAGATTTATGTCCTTTGGTCAATAACCTGTCATAAACTGTTTATTGTGTAACTTACTTGCGGCAAACTGAGTCAACTTTATTACATTTGTAGACAGTTTTAAGTCGGTCTGGTCGGTGGTCTATACAGGGTTATTAATAAATTAGTAACACTACGTGAACTGCAGGTCCTGCCCATCATCACAAACACCTGGCGGACCTGGCGTGTTCACGAACGTGTTTGTGATGATGGGCACGTGGTGTAACTAATTTACCAATAACCCTGTATCACAATTTCAAACAATATTGAACATGGAGGTCTTACTATTCAAAGGTGAAATATTGAGAATTTGTGAGATTTTTGGACCTAGACAACGCCAAAGCTTTTTTTGCGAAAGACTGCTGGCAGATGCTGGATGCGGCAAGCTGAAGACAGGGCGCGATGGCGCTCATTAGGGGAGGCCTATGTCCAGCAGTGGACTGATATAGGCTGATGATAATGATGATGAACGCCAAAGCTACTGTAGGGGCTGAAATGTAGTCGACTGGATAGCAGTAGAAGTAGCCTTTATATAAGCTACTTTTGGGCCAGTAGGTACTGTTTGTTAATTTCTTTTGGTTTTCTTTATTAATATATTTGCAACAATATAATTATTGTTGCAAATGCGATTATGACGCCCTGGTGAGTTTAAGAGGACAAAACAAAATCAAATGTAGGAAACCAAAACAAAATGAACCTAATTACCTAACATTACAAGTTTGTACTTCGCTTTATCTGCGTCCGAAATAGGGTCAGCTAGAACGCTGTTACAGTGACAAGACCTACAAACAGTAATAACTGACGGTTATTTCAAACGTGCTTAGCATTTATTTTATTAAAACTATTACATAAAGTTAAAATATTTTATTGTAGCTATTAAACTATAAAGTTATAAAAAAATAAATGCTAAGCACGCAAAAAGGTAAGTACAAATTTTATTGACTTAATTCATTCATGCTTTTTATCTCGAAGAAATGAAAGCCGCAGGCGAAAGCTCATTTTGACTATTGTTTTTCAAGATTTGACTTATATACATTGTGATCACTCCGATTATATGCAAAATAAACATGTATTAGTGTATAAGTTATATATAAATTTACTGAATGATTTATTTTTCACTTCTTCCATCCACCACTAAAAAATTATGTGAGTAAAATCAAGTGTTATCTTTTGTGCCAGGTATCTACGGCGCCGGCTGCTTGATAACCGAGGGTTGCCGCGGCGAAGGCGGGTTCCTCGTGAACGCGAAGGGAGAACGCTTCATGGAGCGCTACGCTCCCGTCGCTAAGGACCTGGCCAGTCGCGACGTTGTCTCCCGTGCTATGACTGTGGAGATCATGGAAGGTTTGTGAATAAACATCGCTGTTTTTTTTAGTCTGAAGCTTTTAAAGACCGGACAAATGCGAGTTGAACATAGGTGGAGATGACGGTTCAGACTGAACCGTCCTCATAGGTGGAGAGGACGGTTCTATGTATGAAGGACTAGTACACAAGACTGTAAATAAGAACCCCCCTGTGTCTTAACTAGCTCTAACAAATCTTATGTCAATCCCAGGTCGCGGCTGCGGTCCCGAGAAGGACCACGTATACCTCCAACTCCACCACTTACCCCCCGACCAGCTCGCGCAACGCCTGCCCGGCATCTCGGAGACCGCCATGATCTTCGCGGGGGTCGACGTCACCAAGGAACCGATTCCCGTGCTGCCGACTGTGCATTACAACATGGGCGGCACTCCTACGAACTTCCGGGGAGAGGTTATTATCTTACTAGTATTATTATATCTTCTATATATCTTACTAGTATTTATATCTTATGTATATTGCGAATATTTGGATGGACAAGTAATTTGAAACACGGAATTGATGTCAAATTGCTGCGCATGATTGCCTTATTCCATAGGCGTTACGGAGGATGGTCTAGTGAACAGTTGTGCCGATTAGGCAGCCCTAGATCCTTGGGATGATGGAATGGACACGATCGGCAGCCTGCCAGCCCTAGCTAATATTTAGCCAAATATGTTCTCGCTGATAGCGACGAAAAGGTTAGACGAACATTTAACACCGTTCGGCGGTTTCGGCTTCACCGGTCATGAAACCAGGCCCACCTTGAAGTATTCTCGATACATTAGGCTCATTTAGACAGCATCGCTGCCGCGCTATGCCTCTGCGCCCGACGGATAAATTTCGGGGCCATCAATAAAACCTTGGTCTAAGACGCTATTAATAAGGTTGTACCTATTCCAGGTGATCGGCTTCCGCAACGGGTCCGACGCCGTCGTCCCCGGCCTGCTAGCGGCGGGTGAGGCCTCCTGCGCGTCCGTGCACGGCGCCAACCGACTCGGGGCCAACTCTCTGCTAGATATCGTAGTGTTCGGCCGCGCCTGCGCGCTCACTGTGGCGGAGACCTGCCGCCCGGGCGACGCACAGGCCCCGCTCAAAGACGTAAGTAGAACCGGCTCGGGGCCAACTCTCTTCTGGACATCAAATAGTTACTCAGCGCGGCTCGCTAGCCTGTGTATCGCACACTTGCTACATACAGACAGTGCTTTAAAACGGAAGAAACGACAACCGCTGGGGTAAACGTGTTCTTGAGTGGAGACCACGATTTGGAAAACGTAGTGTAGGACGCCCTCCGGCCATGTGGGACGACGATCAGCGAAAGACTGCAGGCAGATACTGGATTCGGCAAGCTGAAGACTGGGCGCTATGGCATTCATTAGGGAGGCCTGTGACCAGCAGTGGACTAATATAAGCTGATGATGATGATAGGTTAATTGGTAATTCACTGACACTGCGTGAACTACAGGTTTTGCCCATTATCACGAACACGTTTTCAAAGACAGGATCAAAAATCTGTTTACTCAAGTTTCAAAAGTAAATTCGTGGTTTTAGAACCGTTTGTAATATTAGCCTGTTTTTGTTACAGTCGACAGGCGAGGCGTCTGTAGCGAACCTGGACAAAGTGCGTTACGCTGAGGGCTCGGTGGCCACCGCCGACCTGCGTCTCAAGATGCAGAAGTGCATGCAGACGAACGCAGCCGTCTTCAGGCAGAAGAGCACTCTCGAGGAAGGTAATTATGAACAGGCTTCAAAATGGATGCGCTTGTTGTGTTGATATTTATTTTAGTGTGCAAGTTATATTGTTAGAAAGGGAGTTCCACAGGTTTAGTCCTGAGCCCTAAGTTTGATTTCAATTTGGTGTGTTAGCGTGCGGACTTCGAACGAGGCAAACCGAATACAAAAATTTGTGTTGATGCCATCGAGGAACCAAACTCACGGATTTCATCCTGTAACCTTTAAGTCAAGATCTGATAATAGGCTACTTGACTACTACTGGGAAATAATTCTAACGTATTGTCTGATAAAAATAATACAAAGTGTAATTAATATTTCTTCAAGGCCAGTCGTATTAGTTATGAAAACTAATTTTAAAATTTGAATAAAATAATGCCGCGCCAAAACGATAATCTCTGTCGTGGCTACTGTGTTCCAAGCTATGACGTCACCCCGCCACACCACACCTAACAAGAAGAACTCATTGTAATCTGAGGATGTGTGACATCACTTGCGATCCAACCAAACACATAGCGTTTTTAGTCACGTGATCATGTATCAAAAATGTGTAATTTTAATCCCATCCTTTTACATAAAAAGGCATATTTTTAATAAAAATCACCTGATTACATTTTGTTACGTTGTCACTGACTAGGATGAAAACAATTTGGAATTTATTTTTAATGTAGTCAAATAGCCTATTGATTCCAGAAGCGATCAGAGTACCTTCAAATAATTTCCACCAGGTTCACACTGCCGCCGTGGTCACGGGAGTTCATCCATAGTACCCGTATATAATGGTCAATCAATGAATAAAACTTTGTAGTGTATGGATTGCACACAAAAGAAAAAAAGCTTTATAAACTTATTACGTTATTTCCAGGGCACAAGCAAATCCACGAGATCTATAAACAGATGAAAGACATCAAAGTATCAGACCGATCTATGATCTGGAACAGTGATCTGGTAGAAACCCTGGAGCTGCAGAACCTCATGATCAACTCAGTTCAGATCGTGGACAGCGCACTGGCCAGGGAGGAGTCGCGAGGCGCTCACGCGAGAGAGGACTTCAAGACTAGGCGCGATGAATATGACTACTCTAAACCTTTGGATGGACAGGTATGTGCTTGCTGCAATGTTTTTTTGAGGTAGTAAACATTAGAATAACCTTTCCTGTTCGGCAGTTCACCGTTGCGAAGGGCTGTGGGAAAAGGCCGTAATGCATCGTAGAATGCGGTAGATCACAAGGAGTGATTACTTCGCTGGCCCCCCGTCCTTTGCTGTTAACGTGTGACGTTATTTATGGCCCCAAGTTTTAACACTACTTTTACTATGACCTGTTCTATAGAAGTATTGTACAAACAAAATGGCACCCTAAATTATCTACCGTAGCTATGCCCGAATGTTTTTTTTATCTCTAAAACGAGTCTAACGTAATCCACTTTTAAGTTCTAGGTGTATTTTTCGTCTACGGAAAATTCGACTAAAACTGTTCGTCTAAAAACAGTTAGACTAGTAACAATTCGTCTAAAAAGATATGCGGATCATACATTAACACAGAACCGACATGGATAGGTAAGGTTAGAAGGCCTTTTGGTGTTTTTTTTTAAACCACCCGGAAAACATTTTTTTCTAAAAAACTTTACACGTATCGTACATTAACACAGAACCGACACGGATAGGATAGGTTAGAAGGTTTAGGCATGTTTTAGTCGAATTGTTTTAGACGAGTTGTTACTAGTCGAGTTGTACTTTTGTCGAATCGTATTTTAGACGAATGGTTTTAGTCAAAATTTCCGTAAAGCGTTTTCTTTAAATCCTCGACGAAAAAGAGATGTTTTTCAAGAAATAATTAGAATTTACGTACGTATGTATGTAAATTCTAACGTAATAACCCTATATTTAGTAAAAGAAGTAACCTAACCTGACAATATCCAAGGTTTTCAGCTTGAAACACAGACCAAGGGAAAAATATTTAAAAAATCACTCGAAAGAATAATTAAAAATTTTCGTATATTACTTTACTTCTTCTTGACATGTTGTTAGTTTATATTTTTACTATTAAATAATAATTGGCTCTCTGTTATTATTACATAATCTATCTATAATAATAAAATAAAATAATAGCTGTTGATTTTCCTACAAATTAAATAAATAAATAAAAAGAAGATTACGGAAGTAAGAAGAAAACAAGGAAATACCTACGGAAATACTAAGCGGTTTAAATTAAGTTTACATAACCTAGACCATCCCTATATAACGATGTTTTTGTTTCAGACAAAGCTGCCGTTCGAGCAGCACTGGCGGAAGCACACGATGGTTGAAACAGACCCCGAGACCGGCGCTACTGAGCTGATCTACAGACCAGTCATCGACCATACGCTGGACCAGGCTGAGTGCAAGACGGTGCCGCCGATCATTAGGACCTACTAGATCTCAGGTACCTTACTTACTGACCCAAAGTTGACCTTGGCCTCACGATGTTCTTGTTGGATTTTCTCTTCATTGCTGCAGTGGTCCCGCGGACGAGCGATAGGCCTTTGGCAAACCACCAGCTACTCAGCCAGCTAAAAAGATTCTGATATAAACTCACTGCAATTTAATAAAATTATAAAAATTTATTATACCACTACTTTTATAATGAAGCTCAGTGTTTAAACACAATAGATCTTTTGAAATCGATCTTAGATGGCGATATTAAGATTGTTGTTAGAAGAGCTCAATAGTCCTACATCGAATCCTCTTCTTAACCCATTCATTGCCCTGGGCCTCAGCGTTGAGAACCGCACACGGGCACGACGGGCTGCCACCTGATGAGAAATGCACATGAAATGTGCGTCATGGGTACTGAAAGTATTGAAAACTATTTACCACGAACGTGTTTACATACAAAATTTCAAAGAAAAACCCTCGCTCGATTCCATAAACAGTACAGCAGGCCTAAGCCGATTGATACTCCAATAATGAATATTCTTTCAATATATTATTATACCCTATGTGTCTATTCTGTTTCAGGTTACGCTATTCTCATCACAGGTGCTGCCTGAGCTCGTTGTGACGCACTAAACAACTCGCGTTTATTTGACTGGACACCTCTATTTATTATCATTATTTAGTTTTAGTCTAAGCGTAACAATTTTAAAGAATACTCTCGACATCGTAACACACTAACACCTTTATAGGAAAGGTAAAGGCAAGGTCATGTACCTACCTTGTTTAAAATACCTTGTAGACCTCTGATGCGAACTACATGTAAAATAGCCAAAAAAGATAGGTTTGTGTGTGTACACATTGTACCTACTTCTATACTTTGAAAAGAACTGATTTCTGTAATGTAACATATGTACAAATAAAATAGTGCCAGAAAAACTGTTACCATTATTCTATGTTCTTTTGTTTTAATCATGGTTAAATATTATACGTAGTGTAATTATGTTTTAGATAAATTTCAGCATTTATTATGATGTTAATCGTTATACAATAGCGCCAGCAGCACCGACCTAGGTACTTAATTGATGTTATTTCATAGTGAATGTATTACCTCTTTATGTAGAAGCACGATGAATGCTTTTAGCGGTAATTATTGTCACAAAAGTTTCGGAGTAGTTTTAATATAACGAATCCGAAGTAACCTCAACATTTTAAATTCATATTTTTTGTAATAAACTGACGAGGTGTAAGAAATTGTTAAAAAAATATTAAATTTATTTCAGTATTAAAATGAAATTAATAAATGGAATGTACAACTTTGTATAGATTTAAGAATAAAGATTAAATGCAAAATATCTAAGAAATTTTTAATTTATTTTCATCTAGTGTATCTAACAAAACAACACAAAAATATGAGGTTTTTTCCTGGTAAGCTATCACTTAAAAGTAGTAAATTTTGGGAATTCTTTGTTTTGTTTACAGGCCAGTAGGTGAATTTAACGCCTAGATAATATCAAACAGTGTTCACTGGCTGATAATGATGCAAAAATGCCTAAACAAAACAAGTCTAATTGTAATATGGGTGCCCAAACTATGTCATTCGATGTTTTGGCAAGTTGACCATCAACAGTGACGCAAATACTTGGTTTAATTTGCGTAGAAGTTGTTTACAGAAGTATAATCACAACTTTTCCGACAAATGGTATGTTGGTGTATTCCGAGTAGGTACTTTCGGGAATCAACAGCAACTGATAACCAGTGAACGGAAAAAGATTTCTACTTTTTTATCGGTTCACTTAGGTATGGCTTCTTTAAGACAGTCGCGACCTGGCATCCAGCACTGCCAAAACAATTAAGAATATTTGAAACCTATTTGATTGATAGAGCGATTGAGTTCACCTTCACCAGAAACCCCCAGTTTTATTCTCCGGGGGATCCTGATGAATGTTATTCTAATGTTTTTATAAGTAGCTACTTATATGTTTTTTTACTTAAAACCAAGAGAGCTAACCTAAGACCAAGACCCAGAGGCCAAAAAACCAAGAGGACGCTCACCAACCCGCTGGTCTGATCAAATTAAGGAAATAACGGGACTCACTTTGCCTGCATCCCTGACAGGCCAAAGACAGAGTAGTGTGGAAGCGGTTCACCAGCGTCTCCGTGAAAGCATTCCAGGACGGGCACGAAGAATGAAGAAGTACAGTGTCAATGAGTTCTTCTTGATAGGTGTGGTATGGCGTATGACGTCATTGCTCAGAGCACGGGAGCCATGACAGAGATTATAGTTTTGGCGTGCCATTATTTTTATTCAAACTTTATAACTAGTTTTTGTTACTAATACGACTGGCCTTGAAGAAATATTAATTACACTTTGCATTATTTCTATCAGACAATACGTTAGAATTATTTCCCAGTAGTAGTCAAGTAGCCTATTGTAATACCTACAACAGAGTTATCACTATCACTGAGAGGTAGGTAGGTACATATACCTAGTTACATTACGTCTCCGCCGGCCGAGAACTGATAACTTGCTGTCAGGGGTCATGCATGTTTCGTTGAGCTGCCATTTTGATCAGTGGATACTCGGTCTCCGTAGCACCCACACCCTTCCTTTCTCGGTTTTCATATATTTCGAAGTCCATATTGATTTGATGGTGTTACTTGGCACTAATTTGAGCAGCGCAGGCGTTTGCAGAGGCCCACAGAGCTTCAAGATTGAATCTATCAGCAATCTGACACTAGAGAACATATTCTTCAAACTGTGTAAAGGTAGGTTTTATTTTTAGACGGACAAAAGAGGAATTGAACGGAACAGAACATAATGGAAAATCACATAAATCTATAAGATAAATTGCGTGTTAACCTACCTTGCTATGGTGATTATATCAGGCGGTCATTTTCGTTTAAAAAACTATGCACAGGTTACGTTTGTTACTTACTCAAACTGTTATATATTTTCCAGCCTGTCAGCAAAACACGATGGCTTCGATCCCGCCTTCCGCTTTCTCTGCCGGCCGCATCCGCCAGACCCAGCAGCACAAAGACATGAAACTGTCAAAAACTTCGAAAGGCTCTGAACCGGAGAAATTCTTCAACACTTCATGTAAGCAATAGACAAATGGAACTATAATTTAATGTAGGTGATAGGTTTCTTATGTGCCTGCATTAGATATCATCCGCTTCTTTGTTGCAATTTGCCCCTCTTAGTGTAGGTGATACATAAAGATACGCAAGAGACTTTTTAAAGGTAGAAATTCTACCGTATAATTAACCTTTGGTTATTAACATAATAATCAAAGGGTAAGAACCTAACTCGGCAATCGTGTAGGTTCTAGTTTTCCTCTGGATACGGTTCCAGTAGACACCTACAGATATACGAATGAGATGCGTAAACAAATACGTTGTAAGCCCAGTTTGGAGATAGTTAATGTAGCATTTTTAAGCGTTTGCCTACCTGAACCTTATTTTTATTAGGTACCTACCTACTCCTACTTACGGAAATGTGTTGGGTTAATGTTATCAAATAATTTTAGTGATGGAACCATCTCCGTTGAAGTACAACAGTAAGCTGATGAACAGCATCTGGGGTCTCTACAACCGCTACTCGCCGCATAATGTGAAGAAGGTTAACGATGCCAACACTTCGTCCGGGGAGTTCCAGCAGTAAGTATCTTAGGTCCACAACCATCTGTTCGTTTGCCGTAATCCATCAGCAGCTGAATCATTATCGACCGCAGTGGAGGTGTTAAAGCATTCACTGCTCAGCCTAGTGCTGCAATCCCTGTACTAGTAAGACCAGACCAGGCTACTATAGAGCAATAATAGAGTGCCCATGACTCACTTGTCCATGTTCGAGTGCTCCGTGTGCAGCGCGGGCGGCGGCGGCGGCGCGGCTCGCCCCGTGTTGTTGTTCCGCCCAGGTCGCAACGTGGAGGCTAGGCAGTGAATGTGTTAATACGTACATCCATCAACAGGTTTATTAGGTACTAGCGGTCCGCCCCGGCTTCACACGGGTATATTCTATAGCTTAATTTCATCACGGATAGTGTAGGATTCTAATGGTGAAAGAATTTTCCAAATCGGTCCAGTATTCGGAGCATACCTATTCAATTCAAACAAACAAATCTATCCTCTTTAGAACATGTAAAGTAAAGATCTATATATACACAAAAAGAGTGCTTTAAGAAGTGGTAAAAACTATTTTTATTTCATTGAGATCCTTTATCAAGTTAATTAGGTATGTACCTATTAGCAAATTAACAATTTCTTAATTATTTTTCAGACTCCCAGCAAACAACAACAATGGCAATAAAAATGATAACCTGATCACTTTGCCCACTGCGAAGCTCGACAATGTTTGGGCTGCAATGAATGTGTCACAATCGCATTAAAAGAAACATTAATTCTACAGAATGATTCTAGTACAGATGGAAAAGTACCTAAAGATAGTAGTACCTAAGGTGTAGAATGTATTCTTATAGTTTTGACAAAATAATAAATAGATTTACCTGCCTAAATGATAATGGATTTCAAGGTTGTTTTATTTTAAGTACAGTGCGCGTCAGAAGTACAGTGCGCGTCAGAATTAAGTATCCCCCTTGTCTACAAAATATTTTCTAACTTCTATTCGCTTGTGACTAATTTTCAATGCAAAATCTTATGAAGCCGCTAAGGATCGAACCACCCACCCTTTATATGAAGACTCGAATTCTCGGCATTAGATCAACTGAGCTATTTAGCTGATAGAACAATGCGTCCAATTTTGTCTATCGGTCTAATTAGTAATTAGTTAGTAGTAGTTTTTAATGCCAAGTCTTACATTTTTTTTATGGATGCGGGTAGTGTTTGATTTTATCTTTTGTAGCGAACAAAGTAATTGTCACTCGTCTTATTTCGTGAGGATTGCTTATGTGCATATTTTGCGATAGATCGAAATATTGTTACCAATGTTCTTTCGTTGTAAACAAATTATTTTTGAATAAATTATCACAATCTATTATAAAAAACCTTTTACTGTGTACAGATATTATTTGTTATTATGGTTTATCAAAACAATTATTTCTTTATAATATCATAGATTTATACGTGTAGTAGTTATTGTATAATATTGTAGACATTTAGAAGATTCTTTTTTGTAATTTTTGTTTTTTTTTCTTTAATTTGCAATTAAGCCCATAAAGAATAATATCAATTAAAAATCTTACATATTGCAAAGAAAATAGAGAGAAGTTGACAAAAAAAACGTAATACCGCTCACGAGATTCGAACCCTGGTCACTCTTATCTTGCATTAATTTGCCGGTTACTACCACAAGGCCAAGATGATACTTAGAGAAGACATCGAATTTTAAGTAAGGTTACCAAATGAAAATGAAATTAAAATGAAACAATTTATACAAAAATTACATTTTAAGGATACAGAACATAAAATTTTCGTTGGAAACGTCAAAAATATGAAAAAAAAATAGAAAATTATAAAAAAACATGTAGTTTTGATCACCCAATCTCCAACGATCGCTGACAGGATTTGAACCCACATACATTGAGATAGGGGGATACTTAATTGTGACGCGCACTGTACCTAGGTACTTACTCTATATTATTAGTAACTAGTAACTTCGTAACTTAGATTTAGACTGGACGTCTAAATAGCAGATACTCTTATATATTATATATTCTAAAATGAGTATCTACTCATTTTACAATATATACTCGTGGGCCTGTTAACCAGGTTCCTCACACTTAATTAAAGATCTAGACCATTTTAATGTGAAAATATGTATGTTGCTATGACCATGTTTGGCTTGTTTGGGCTGGTCCACCAGTTTAAAGTCGCCCAGCGAGCTATGGAGAGAGCTATGCTCGGAGTTTCTCTGAAGGATAGGATTCGCAACGAATACATCCCACAGAGAATCAAGGTTATCGACATAGCTCAAAGGATTAGGAAGCTAAAGTGGCAGTGGGCTGGCCATACATATATCGAGAAGAACCGAAAACCGCTGGGGTAACGTGTTCTTAAGTGGAGACCGCGCGACTCGGCAAACGTAGTGTAGGACGCCCTCCGACCAGGTGGGATGACGATTTGCGAAAGACTGCTAACAGATGCTGGATGCGGCAAGCTGAAGACAGGGCGCCATGGCGTTCATTAGGGATGAAATAAATGAATAAATAAAAATGAAAAAATGAAGTGAAAACGAGAAATAGGTCAGAGGATCCTCCTGTTCTTTTTCATCTACGGAGTCAACTTGAGGGACCTCAGGCACTTCTCTGCCCGAGGCTTCTGACATATTGTTTTTATGGAAATGTTTTAATGTTATTTCCATTAAATAAATAATAAATAAATAATGCTGGACAATTCACACAGCATTATCTAGCCCCAAGCTAAGCAGAGCTTGTGTTATGTGTACTAGATAACTGATATACATAATATAATACAATACATAGATAGATATTTTTTATTATACATAGAAAACGACCAGAACACCCTGAACAAATGTCTGCAGATCGTACACACATTTGTCCCGAGGCGGGAATCGAACCCACAACCTCCTGCGTCGCAAGCAGACCTTCGCCCACCGCGCCACATCGGTCGTCATTCCATGGGAACTGATTTATGGGATAAAAAATAAACTTATCATATGTTTTAATACAACTAGAGATGGGTTTATGCCGGGCATTTACTGGGCGCATTGAGTAAATGCCGAATAAATGTCTTTTTATGCCCTTTAAATGTCCAATCACAGGGCAGATATTATAATTTTGTTATCCATTATGTTCTTCATTCTTGCTTTTATAACTTACATAAAAATGACTTTTTTTAACATAGCTAAAAATAATTTGTAGATAGACTGAGGAAAAGTAAGTAGGACGTACCTATTTCATAAACAAGTGTACGAGATAAAGTAAATAAAAGTGAGTTTTCGTTTGTCTGTAGGTATTTGTTTGTGTTAGCTCGGTATGTTCGCACTGGTCATAGCGTGCAATGAAGTGAAGTTAGTACCTACTCAATCCATTGCTCTCGCTTTGCACTACAAGGTACAAACTTCACTTCACTGCGTTCCGCGCATCGCAGTCAGTACTTCCCCGAGTTTAAATCAAACTAAACTTGTTGGCGAGTCGCTAACTTGCTTTGTAGTCGTGATTTAGGCACGTAAAGATTGAAGTAAAAGACTTTGTCTGAGAGGTCAGACCTGAACAAGCAAATTGCGAAGATGGTACGGCGCGACCTTCGGAGCTCCAACACGCGCCTCATTGAAGAGGCGATAGAGCGAAACCGAGGGTCCAAAGTATTCACTCAGCAGCTTGGCAGGAGCCACCTGACGAAGCTTAAAACGCACGATGGGAGGACCGTATTGTCGAAGCCGGAGATCTCTGCCGAGATAGAGGATTTCTATGGCCGTTTATACGCTGCACATGCCCCTCGTCCTCTACGAGGCGACCACGATTCCAGAGCTACCCTGACGCGCCACTACACCGACGAACTGCCAGACATCAGTCAAGACGAGATCGTGTTGGCTCTGAGGCAGCTTAAAAATGGAAAAACCCCCGGTGAAGACGGCATAACTTCAGAGTTTCTGAAGGCAGGAGGAGCCCCTGTTATACAGGAGCTACAGAACCTGTTTAACACCGTCCTTCACAGTAGGAGAACTCCAAAGGCGTGGAGTGGGAGTTTGGTGGTGCTCTTTTTTAAGAAGGGAGATAAAACCCTTCTTAAAAATTACAGACCCGTCACACTCCTGAGTCACGTCTATAAGCTCTTCTCACGAGTGATCACAAACCGTCTCGCCAGGAGACTCGACGAATTCCAGCCACCGGAACAGGCCGGGTTTCGCGGAGGATATGGCACCATAGACCACATACACACGGTGAGGCAGTTTACACAGAAGTCCGAAGAGTATAATCAGCCCTTGTGTCTGGCCTTTGTGGACTATGAAAAGGCCTTTGACTTTGTCGAAACCTGGTCGGTTCTGGAATCCTTACAGCGATGCCAAGTAGACTATCGTTATATCGAGGTGCTGAGATGTCTTTATGAGGCCGCCACCATGAGTGTCCAAGTACAGGGCCAGCAGTCTAAACCTATCCAACTGCGCAGAGGAGTGAGACAGGGGGATGTTATATCCCCGAAACTGTTCACAAGCGCGTTGGAAGATGTGTTTAAGACGCTGGACTGGAAAGATAAGGGCATCAACATAAATGGCGGTTACATCTCACACCTGCGATTCGCTGATGACATAGTCTTAATGGCGGAGTCGCTGGAGGAGCTGAACCAGATGCCGGACGGCCTAGCTTCAGCCTCGCGACGTATCGGTCATTGATCCGGGACCGGTCGTCGTACATGGCCACCTTCTCGAAATTGTTTCCGAATACACTTACCTAGGGCAGATTCTGCAGTTTGGTAAAAACAATTTCGAGAAGGAGGCCAAGAGGAGGATCCAGCTGGGCTGGGCAGCGTTTGGGAAACTACGTCGAGTCTTCTCGTCATCCATACTGCAATGCTAGAAAACGAAAGTTTTCAATCAGTGCGTCCTACCCGTCATGACTTACGGAGCTGAGACGTGGACACTCGCGGTAGGGCTTGTCCACCAGTTTAAAGTCACCCAGCGAGCTATGGAGAGAGCTATGCTCGGAGTTTCTCTGAACGATAGGATTCGCAACGAACACATCCGACAGAGAACCAAGGTTGTCGACATAGCTCAAAGGATTAGCAAGCTGAAGTGGCAGTGGGCTGGCCATATCGCGAGAAGAACCGACAACCGCTGGGGTAAACGTGTTCTTGAGTGGAGACCGCGACTCGGCAAACGTAGTGTAGGACGCCCTCTGGCCTTTTATTGCGAGACGGTGTATTTGACATCGACGTGGGAAAGATAATTATTAGTGATATTTAAATAAATATAACAATACATAATAGTACTCCTCGTGTATTTAAGTTTTATCAGCAACAAAACAATATATTTTGTGCTATTTATACATTTTCCCAACATATTTATACGTATATTTTATTCAAAATTATTCAAAAAGTCTAAAAACTACAAGCGTAGTTTCTGCCCTGTCATCGGGCATTTATTTGGGCAAAAACTCGTTTTTGCCCAATCTGCCCTGTTTATGCCCTTTTTGCCCAATTGGGTTTAAACCCTCGACCCATCTCTAAATACAACTGCCTATATCATGCGAAACTTCAGCCTGATCCGTTCAGTAGTTTTGGGGTGGAGAAGCAACAAACATCCATACATACATCTATACACCTTTCGGATTTATAATATAAGTGTATTAGTGTGATTTACTTTCAGGAATCTATTCGAAGGTTAAAAAAAGTGCAATTAAAAGCATAATAGCTAGCTACATCTGTACTGTTCAAATACATTTTACTAAAACTACATAATATCACAGCACTAGTTTTACAGATATTAAGAAGACTCAAAAGGTTTTTTTAACACAACAAAAACAAATTTACAGCCAAGAAAAGCACAGTTACATAAATTAAAAAACATAGCTATGTGTAGGTACTGTACAATACCAAATTACTATAGGTATAAATAACACACAAATAGTGCCTATTTAATTTAATTTATGCAAAAGTAACAGGCACTAGAGGTTCCTAAATGATAAGCCTCATTTCAACAACTTCTGCATTTGCAGATGAATATTATACACCCCAAAATTAAATGTTCTCTATTCATTTTGTGTAAAAAATCATAAATTTTTCACCTCTTAGCTTTATTTCGCTAATGGAAATGTGGTTTTATGTAAATATAAACATCAGGATTGCAAATAAATACCTACTAACCTCAGTGAGAGAAAACGATGATCAGTCAATTTTTATCGAAAAACTAGCACCACATGAGCATCCCAAGTCAGCATTGGGATTATTAATCACTCTAAACGCTGACCGAATCAATTCTGTATGGTAATCCACAGTTGAACCTTTTATGTACTCTAAAGATGTTTCATCTATAACCACCTTGACTCCATCCTTTTCAAATATCCTGGAAATAAATAAACTGGCATCATTGACTAGATTTTGACTTTATAACAGTTCAGATGAAATTACTAGAGTTCTGTGGCGATCACATCACAAAATTAAGCTGTAAGTTGCCTATGACATGGCCAAAATTTAAGGCTTTACCTGTCGTCATCAGCCATTTTGCTGTCCAGATCAAATTTGTATTGGAATCCCGAGCATCCCCCACTTTCCACTAATAGTCTCAGGAACTTATCATTTTTATTACATAGCTGTTTCAACTTCTGCACACAACTATCGCTTATCAATAGACCTTCGTTGGCGATCGAAGTTGCAGTCTTAGCAGTGGAGAAATTAGATATCTTCCAAAAATAGATAGAGCACTTTAATAAATATCTAGATCTGCATAACATTTTTGAGTGATTCCGCGACCAGCGAGCGACTTTCTGCGATGCTAGTGGATAGTGACCTTATTTATTAGATCCGGAGAAGATATCGAATTCGTTGTGTGTATTAGCTGGTTAATAAACAGCTCTCCCATAAATACATACAGGTACCTAGGAAATCTGAAAGCCACCAAAAAATAGAATTGATCAAAGTTATTATTTATCGTAAACAAGGCATACAAGGAAATAACGTTTGTTAACTATTCAAGTGAATAATTATAAGCGATGTTAAATTTTATTCTGACAAGAATACAAGCCTTGACCTGCCTGTCTGGTTAAACCAAGTTAATTTTACCAGACAAGGCAGGTTAGTTTAATTAACTAACCAAACCAAACAAACAATCTGGTTGGACTTAAGCGAACGTTTTTTTTTTCAGAAACTGTTTGTGTTGTATAAAAACACAGAGTTATATACGATCATTCTTAATACCTACGGAACGTAGACATAACGAAAGATCACTCAATAATTTTTTTGCAAAAAAATAATTTATTGTTTTTATTAAAAAAATGAAGGGTCATGCTGACATAATAGTATGTCATGCTGACACAAGCCTAACCGAAATATTCGTTTTAAAACGTGATAATTCGTCACCACAACCACTAAAAACTAGGTGCAATATACCAATCTTTAACATGTCACTAAAGAATTAATTCAGTGCAAGTGAATGCTTTAATTCACTACCTAGAAAATCGTCGTTATTAACCTACGCACATCACTCACATCACTCATCCCAATTTGATGACAATTTGAATTTGATGACAGTCAATTTGACGACTTGTTGTGTTGACAATGACAGTATGTAATGTAAGGTACCTTAGAGTATAGGTATATAGAGACGGCGTATTGTTCTATAGGAACTTTCGGTTATACAAATATGATCTAAATCGATATTGTACTCATAAACTTAGAGCTATCTCGTTTTATCTTACCTACAATAACCAATGTAAAAAGAGACATCAATATAATGTGCGAAACCTATTTTTGGCAACATTGAAACGTGACGTCATAGCAAAGCATGATTGAGGCCGGTTCGCCATTTTACTTTCAGGTATGTAAACTGTCAACGAGAGTTGCATTTACAGTAAAAATGCTAAAATTATTTGAGTTCGGGACTTTTTCATGTGAATACTTATATAGTAAGCGAAAGAAAGCTAATAGGAAGATGCCAAACAGCAGTTTGGTAGGTTGCGGCTTAAAAACAAGTGAAAATCGTCCAAACATAACATTACACCGGTACGTATTCTTATTTTGCTAAATTACCAAATAATACAATAAATACCTTATGTGTTGGCTTTCATAGGAATAGTTTACATAAAATTCATACCGAATGTAGCTTATTTTTGTAAGTTTTAGGTGTAACTAAAGAAAACATGAAACTGTTTGTTTGGCGATAGTGTTGTCCTTCAAGGCATTTTTCATAGGTATCGATGTTTTCAAGTGTAAATTGTAGTGTATTAATTTTCAACTGGTTTTTTACGTTCTAGGTTACCCGAAAATTACGGTAAAAGAAAAAGTGGCTGGACTCAATTGGAGTAGAAAATTTGAAGTTTGGTACGAAAGATATTTTCGTTCGTTCTCTTCATTTTGAAGAAACTTGCTTCAATCGAACTTTAAATAACAAGACTGCGAGAGGATGCCGTACCGTCACGAATCTTTTTAGTAAGTATTTTACTTGACCTTACTCCCACAAACTTCTATTGCAAAGTAATGCATATGTGCATTAACAAACTTGACTACCTTTATTTTTCTAAAGGGCTTAAATTATGATATTATTGAATATTAAGTTTTAAGTAAATAAATCTGACCCAAAGTAATATTAAAGCCTACCATACTTCAAATCCCCTCTAAAATGTACATTTCCATAAATCCTCCCTTAGCAAATTATTTCCATGCAAAATAAAGTTATTTCGCAAACGATGTGGCACGGTGGGCGAAGGTCTGCCTGCAACGCAGGCAAACCTTCGCCCACCTTTTTTTTTAGAATTTCTTTAAGATTTTAGATTTTTTTTCAAAGTTGAACTACTCAGTACCTTTCTAGAGTCTATAATTGTAGGCTGACAAATAATGTTGCATTATAAATTTATTCTTCATGTTTGTTTCAGCCACTAGTGCCAGCGCGATCCAGTACTTTAATAGAAATAATGTAAATTTGAGATTTATACTGTAAATGAATGAGACTGATTACATTAGGTACTTGTAAAATTGAAAATTTAGGTGTAGTATTAGTTGAATTTTTGAATTAGGTAGGTATATTGCAAATGTGTAAATGAAAGAGACTGTTGCATTGCTTCTACAATCGAAAATACAGGTGGCGTCTGTGTTAAATTTTTGATTTATACTGTAAATGAATAAGACGGATTACATTGCTTGTTTAATTAAAAATGTAGGAGTCTGTGTTAAATTTGTGATATAATATAATAAATCAATGAGACTTGTTGAATTGCTTATAAAATGTGGTGTCTATCTTTTTGTGATTTATATTATAATAATAAATAATACTAGCTGTTCCCCGCGGTTTCATCCTCGTTAAATTCGAATTTCATATAATATCTAGGGGGATAATCCTGTAACTCTACCATGGGAGTTTGTTATTTTACTAAGACAAAAAGTAGCCTATGTTACTCTCCATCCTTTCTTAGTTAGGTTCCGGTTTCTTAGTTAAGCCGTGACTGAATGACAAACAAATACACTTTCGCATTTATAATATAAGCATAGATAGCGTCTACGCTAAAGATACAGATTACACATTGTTATACCCATATTGTTATACAAATATAAATATACTATCTCACAAATCACTGTTGCATACAAACAATATATTTTGCAATTAAGTAGCTTGTTGTTTCATTTCAGTAGGTACCTTTTTTTCTTAAATGAACACAACGTTTATTAACAAAGAAAATTTGAATCAAATAGTATAAACAAATTAGAACTAGTATTTACCTACAATTGAAACAAATGAGCTAACTGCAGACTGTTCAATAAACTGGTTTGGTGAACTTTGATCTTTAATTCTAAGGAGTTCTGGCACGTGTCTAAACGCATGAGTCTTGACTCGGAAAATACATGAAAAAATTACCATTGTTATAATAGCTCATTTTCTTAACTTCTCAGTGGTTGCGTCTCATGAGCGCGGTCGAGCCATAGTTGGGTACGTGCATTCACATACTTTGTATCTCTAATTAAAGCATTCTATGACTATATGATTATAGAATTCTGTTTCATAATCGTGGTGAAAACAATAAAATCACTACGAAACTGCTAAAATATCGTCACAAAAATACTTGTTTCGATAAAAATATCGAGGTACAAAAGGGCAGCACTACGGAAAGGAGCCATTTTAGTTTATAGGTAAGTTTAGGTATACACGTTTTTTTCGTAGGTATGCCGTCTCTAGGTATACTCTAAGTAAGGTACCCATACCCGGATTACACCAATGAAAAAAGAGATCCCCTTCGGTATAGATTACACTAAACCAACATCTTTGTCCAATGTATATTAAAATTTGATTGATCTAATATTATTATGTATTGTGTTTCCGGCAAAAACTGTAGTTTCATAATGTATACAGTGTGATACATAATGAAACTACAGTTTTTGCCTAAAGCTTCGCACACGTTGTTGCCGTTTTTATAGATAATGGTACGGAACCCTTCGTGCGCGAGTCCGACTCGCACTTGGCCGGTTTTATTTAGTACCGGCCAGAATTTTATTGAAGCGCAAACTTTTTAAATTTAATGGTTTTCCAAATTCAAAAGTCATTTCATCACACTTGTTAAGTGCGCAGGAATGACCTAGGTACTTTCCTCGCACTTATCGAGGAACAAAGTGTCCGTGATGGTAACGTAGGTACCTACACGTAATCGAATTCACGTATGCTGTTAAGCCTAATATACTGTATCGCCTCTTTGCGAATAGATGGGATGAAAAATTATTAATATTATTAAACATATCAGGTAACTTTATATATGTATAAACAGGGTCGTTTTTTGAGAAGGGCGGTAATGGCAAAGTCTGAAACCACGAGAGTTAGGGAAAAGTCGGGAAAGGAGTCATGCCCTCGATTTATAAGAAAACAATAACTGCATGTTTATTTTTTTCAAAAATCTTGTACTTTTGACGGAAAGGCGTATTTTTGCGATTGACAACTCTATAATGCCTAACAGTAAAACAGCTTCTTAAAAAAAAGTGTAGTAGTCTCTGTCACGTCAAATCTATAGGTAAGTAGTAAATTATCTAAGAGCTTGACGACAATATATTTAGGAATAAATAGAAACGATTATAGGTACTTTATTAACATAGAAAATTACAATAAAATACTTAATAGAAACAAATTAAAACTTGTAGGTATTTACAACTGAAACAATTGAGCTAACTGTAGACTGTTGTAAACAATCTACAGGTAGCTACACTGATACATATCAATACCAGTCGGAAGCGTCCCCAAGCCGCTGGCTACGTTACCCCGCTGTGTGGCAATGCTGATGCGCTGCGCCACCAGATAGGTACTCACTACCTCCCGGATCACCCGTCGTCGCATCGACCAGACGCACGGTACCCCACAGACCTAGGGTCTCGACTCCAAAAGGGGAGTAAAATGCGTACCGTGAAATCCTCCAACTTTGGCCACATTTTTAAGAAAATTTGTTGTAACACCAAAAAAAAATAGGAAATAGTATTAATTTTATGACGTGAACGTAAAGTAAACACGAATTACTATCAGTCAAGCATAAAAAAATCTGTAAAAATTACTAATTTTATATCATAAAAGTAATTTGAGAGACCGGCCAAAGTTAGCTCGACTTTCTGTCAACATGGTCCACAGCTGATATCTTCTAAACTATCAACCTTATTTGCATACTATTAAAAACCATGGTAAAAATATAGCCAAAGAAGGCAACAAAATAATGTCAAATATCAAAAGTGGCCATTTTCGCTATTTATCACAGTGGCCAATGTTAACTGGTAATTTTTGCTCATATCCATACAAATGATTTTAGTTATCAGGGTTGTCACTAAGAAAGGTTAATAAATTAAAACAATGTTTTTACTCTATAATTGTTTTATTTAAAAATTAAGAATCAACTAAATGCGCGCTCATAGCGACTATAGAAAACGTATATACTTACTTAAATAAAATCAAAACGACCCGGAGCTGGGCCTCAGTCATGTGAGTTTACAAAGCTTAGGTACAGTAGTTTGTAGTTTATATAGTATAAAATGACACAATCAAAATACATGATTTTTTTTCGACTTAACCTATATTTAAATGGCACTTCAGCGTTTCAGTACAGTACAGCAAATTAAATTTAAAGTTAAAATAAAACTAAAAATTAAAAGGATAAAATAAAAAATAAAATGTAAATATAAATGTATAAAATAAAAAATTAAAGATAAGTAAGTACAAAACTTTTTGGAGCAAAAATCTTAAAAGGATAAATTAACTAGCAGGTAGCAGCCCTAATGCATAATTGACAGCGGCCAATGTTTACACTCTAGGTACAGATAACTGGTTTGTAACATTGGCCGCTCACATTACTCAAACAAAAACACCAATCGGAAATTAGAAATCATATTAAAATGTTCTCCTGACATCAGTTTATAACATATCTAAAAACTACTTACCCAGGCTTCTTTTTAACAGGCTGCCAGTTAAAAGTTCAGATGTAGAAATTGGGCCGCACTTGAATAGCGTAACTTTAAACACGGCTGACAGACAACTAAATGACGTAAGTAAACTAATAGACAATTAGTGTTGTCAGAAGTATAATTTAATTTCTACTATTGTTTTAAAAATAAGCATAACTCACATCATTTTAATGTTACGAGCTAATTCAGTTTTTTTTTGTTTTGGCCAATGTTACCTCTTGAGACCAAAGTTGGAGGATTTCACGGTAGGCTTTGTCGAGATCTGCATATTTGCGCCTCTTGAGATCTTCGGCCAAATCTGCCCTCACGGAAGTCCTAGGAAGATTGAAAAGTAGGTACCTACCTAACTAATTGACGAACATACCTACATAAAAAAATACATTCCTACAAACGAAGGTCGCATCGCCAAGATTAAAACGTGGTCTTTGTTATGTAGATCCTGTACCTACTGTGTTTTAAAATTGTCAATGCGACTTTATACATATAAATATGTAGGTAGGTACCTAGAGGTACCTGGCCTACCTAAAATACCTACCTACAGGACCGGAACCACTAAGGCATTCAGTCGAAATATGAAATCGGAGAGAAATCTACACGATGGAACACAAGCACCTTAATAGTCGACATAATGTCATTCGGACTTCAGAGCCACTTACTGATAGCGGCATTGGTAGTAGGCAGGTGCCTACTAACTACTCTATACTTTGATAGTACTTTATATAGTTAGTATAATTAAATACTAAAAAAACTGGAACTTTATTATTATTTATGACGATTATTATTTTGCTTTTTAATTTGCAATATCAAATAGACACTGCAACACTGATGTCAATAACCACGAGTTAGAGCGAAATAGACATATCGCTGTAGGAAAGAGATAATGCAACTCTGGGGTAAGCTGGCCACCGCACCTTTAAATAATGAGTACACAACACACACACAACAGTGAGACCGTGCAATACAATTCACCGTTGTTGATATCAGCGAGAGCTTACTGTAAACATGATGGATGCCAAACTATGATCATAAAAATAACTTTTGGTAATTTTTGTATCAAGATGTACCTATGTTATGTAGGTAGGTATATTCAATTTACATACCTAAACGTTGGTACGCTATAGGTACGTTACGTAATACGTAACAAGGTAAGATTGTGGCTTCCGATATAATTATTCTTCATTAATAAATGATAATACCTACTAATGCTGGACAATTCACAGCGCTGGACATTTTCAGCATACCAAAGTATCTAACCCCAAGCTAAGCAGAGGTTGTGATAAAGAAGTATGATAAACTGGTTAACTGACAGGTAACTCAACTGTTATTCCCTACTCCCTACTCTCATTTGTTTCTATTATTTAGTGGTAATTCTCTGTTTTGACAGCCGGTTTCTCGAACGCAATCATCTTCATAATTGATTAATCAAAGATCAAATCTCTAGTCAAGTGTCATTTGGATTGCTAGAACGCAACGTTGATTACGTACTTTGATTTTGAACAGACATTAGTTGACCAGTCTGTCAAATCATTGAAGCAAATCTCTTGTAAAACATCAAAATAGGTTTCTGGAACGCTAATTAGGCATTTTTCTTTGGTCAAGCGCTTGTCAAATCAATGGTCAAGTAATAAGTGATTTTTATCTAATTAGCTGAAATAATTATTAAAATGTACTGTGTTTAGGTAAGCTTTAAACCAGGTTCGTCTAAAAAATAAGAGAATAGGTAGAGAACGGGTAAGAGAATAGGAAAACAGGTTGGTAATCCAAAAGTGTATTATACAATATTTTAGTAATGTGCAGCATAATGCCACCAAGCAAGTCATCATATCAGCCTGGGATCATCCACTGCTGATTATAGGCCACCTGCCGCTTCAGCTTATATATAATATTTCTAACAATTAAAGGATAAATGAAAGAAGAGAAAAATCATTGGTAAATTAGCAATTGGAAAACGGTTCTTATTTGTCAATTAGAGCAGTCAGAGTAATTTTTTCTTTTTCCGTGTAGTTTTTGCCTCTGCTGATTGTTTTTTCCGTCATGATTAATAATTCTGGTTGATCCTTTACTTGGTTTTCTTTAGATTCCAAAAATATTTTTCAATATTCAAACTACAATAAGGATTCGCGGCACAAACATCTGACATTTTTGAAGTTTAGGAGTGAATGATTGAACTGAAGGTATGATTAAATTATGTGTGACCATATGAAAATATACACTGATTTGACAATCGTAAGATTAATTAATAAATGCGTAATCATCATCGTTCGTGCAACCCGATTTGATTTGACCAGCAGTGTTTCAAGTTGATTGCTTTGTCAACTGATTTGCGTTTTGAACAGCGGTCGAGAAACCGGCTGTTAGTAGATTATAATAAAATAAATAAAATAAAATTCCTTTATTTCGGACTACAATGATACATAACTTGTTAGTAAGTTCGTATGCTAAAATGACCTTATATTAGTGTTAGTATTCCTTAGGTACTAAAATTAAATTAAAATGAAATGATTATGCACTGACCGAGGGTACAAAGCAGTATTTTATGTCATGCAGTGTTTTTTGTCATGGTCGTCATTGAATCACGAGCGCAATTTAGGATTCTAGGATAACAGTTGAGCGAAGCGAGGAAGTTTAAAGCCAACATGACACGGTACAGTAGGTACCCATTTGACGACCTCTGTGGCGCGGTGGGCGAAGGTCCGCCTGCGACGCACGAGGTTGCGGGTTCGATTCCCGCCTCGGGACAAATGTGTGTACGATCTGCAGACATTTGTCCAGGGTGTTCTGGTCGCTTTCTATGTATAATAAAAAAATATCTATCTATGTAATGTATTGTATTATGTATATCAGTTATCTAGTACCCATAACACAAGCTCTGCTTAGCTTGGGGCTAGATAATGTTGTGTGAATTGTCCAGCATTATTTATTTATTTGTTGTACTGGCTTATTTGTTTTTATTATTTATTGCTATAGCAGTAGGTATAGAAAGAGAAGCATACATTTTGCCAAAATTTCAACTGTCTACCTTTTTACGGTTCAATTCAAGAGATACAGCCCGCTGACAGACGGACAGACAGACAGACTGTGTGGGACTGGCTTAGTAAAAGGGTCCCGCTGGGATGATTTGGGTATGGAACCCTATATGGCAGGCAATAGCTGCCTACATAGGATTTATATAATGATATTTTTTCCCCTGTATAGTGCCCAAGCCTATTAAATATTTCAAACTGACGTAGGTGAAGTTATATTATAATAACATTATTGCTGCACCAAATCATGCGTATAAAAAAGTATAAAAGCTGGAAACTCTACTCTACTTTGCGCGGCAGCGGTCAGAAGGCGGAGCTTATCGGCAAACTCGCGTCGAAGCTGAATTCGCTGTCAATTCGAGAGCTGCGAAGAGTACGCTCGCGTCTATTACGTGGTTTGTGTATAGTGAATTGTGGATTTTGTGATGAACACTCGTATGATGTCGTGAAGTGAAAGATACCAAGTGTTGTTTTCATTGATAAAAATGCAACTTATGTGATTGAGACAATGTTTGTGTTATTGATTGAGTGAAAAAACAAAATGTTTTACACACATTTGTGTGCAAAATTGAATTTTGCCACGTAGTGACGCGAACGGGTAATGATTCCTAATGTGGAGTTTGAAACAAGATGGTTAGAGAGACTCGGCATTTGTGGGTTGGAAATTTACCCGATAACATTCGTGAAGATCGAATAAGGGAGCACTTCAAACGGTAAATAATTTGTTTGTTTATAATGGCCAGCCCCTTCCAGGACCTTACTATTGCCAAGATTTTGTCAAGTATGAATGGTATGCCTGATCAGCTGCCTACCTACCTATTGATACAGGAACATTCCTAACTAATGTACAATGAACCTACAAACAAAGCTAAGCTAGACGTGTAGGAAAGTCCAAAGTGTTTATAAGTACCTATTTAATTGATACCGGTATTATTAACTAGCTACACATCGGTAGGTATGGTAGTACCTACCTAGGTAAACTATATTCGGTACTTCGGTTCCACCTTTAAGTAGGTCCGTGTAGCTATGTACGTACGTTAAAATAAAGATAAAGAAGAGATCTTCCCTACCCTACTGCCATACCACTTTAGTTAGGTATTTAACGTAGGAAGCAACGTTTCCCAACTGTCTACAACTCCGAAAGTAGAAGGTAGTAGTGTATAGGGTACCGTAACCACACCATAATCCAGGCAGTTGATGAACTAAGTTCAAGATACTCAGTTTTGTTTTGCAGGTATGTAAACAAGCAATAGGAACTTGGACACCTACCTATTACCTACTGACAATCACTATGTTCAGACGTGAGCTGAACAAAGTTCATAAACGTCTGATTGTGTGATAGGTAGGTTTTGGTACGAGGTAACCAAACTATCCAAGACGAAAGAATGGAAACTAATATTCACACTATCTTTTTACTCACTGTCTTTTTACGGAAGCAATGCGTTTTCTCATCTCTATAGAACTACTTACGTTATACTACCTATGTCCTGCCTACACGCAGGAAATATACACTACCTACCTATCTTTACTCCAGCGAAATTCTATATGAAACGTTTGTAAAGAAACCACAACAGAAAATCTAAAACTCGCGTGTGCTTGGGCATAGTGGTTCAGATTAAATTTTTAGTTAGCAATATTATTGAAATGGATAGATGGATCGATCTCAAATCGACACGGAATGTCAGTTACGTAAGAAAGCACAAGAACGAATTAATTTTAGGATTAGTGTGAACGGTTTGTTTACAAACATTTCACATCGAATATGGCTGGAGTAAAGGTACCTACTTTTCGCGTTGAAAGGACGTCAGTCATCGCGAAAACTGTTCCATTCATGTAGTTATCTGCACACTTCTGAGTAAGTAGGTATACAATGGAATAAAATTAAAAACACCGTTAGGTATTTTGAAATTTTCATGTTCCTCAATAGGTATGAGTCGTGCTCAGAGAGATGTGTGCGTGTGTGAGTTTTGTATGTATACAGTATGTTCCATTCTTTGATCATCAATTGATCGGTATTTCGATCCTAATCTACATCGAATCCCCCTCTGTTCAAATCAGCTCGTCTATATTTTATACCACACATAGGTAACCAGCCCTTGACGACGACTTGACCTGAAAACCCGGTTACGAAAACCGATGAAAATACCATAATATGAAAGGCTGCAACGATTTTCATCAAACATAGCTAAGAACACTCTGAACTGAAGTTCTATAAAAAATAGGTTCATCCGTTTGGGTGCTACGATGGGACAGACAAACACAGGTTCTATTTGGCACATTTCGACATCGTATTGGTATATCTTTATACCTATCTACACAGTTACACACCTAACAAGCAGTGCCGGCTCGGCCGACATACCACAGATCTTCGCTGGTACGATCTATAATCAGTTTACAAATTGAATTATAACGGAAGCCTTGTGCGTGGAACCACACTATCTTGCCGATTTAATTTACAAGACAGCTACGAGGTAGCTACGTTTTTTCACGTTACGTCACTTCCACCACTATTTTGCAATGTGGATAAGTAAATGCAGCGCAGGTACTGCTGACAGAGTGCGCCAGCGCGGGCGGAGACCGCCGCCGCGCGCCGCCAGGTTATCGAACTCGTCACACGCACGACCTAAAATAACTAACGTAGACGGTTTTCTAAAATTGATATTGTTACATTTTTAATATTCTAAGATAAGATAACGTTTTAATACGCCCTCTTTTCCGCTCACCTGCGAAATAAATAAGTATACTTTACCTTTTACTATAATATAACCCTCTGCTACAGCTGTGTTTTTTATTATTATTCTGCTGATGTGGTGTGTCTGTTGACTCAATAAAGCGTTAACTAAAAGCTATTATAAATTTGTATTAAAAATATAAGAATATACCTAAGTATATCAATTATTAACATAGAAAATTACAATCAAGTAATATAATTAAATTAAGGCGAATAGTAAGGCAAATGACCTTGGGCATTTCCGCGCGCCCATATGCAGCAAAGAGTGCTTACCTCAGCATACCTGATGTAGTGCCCTAATCCACCGAATAATACGATCCTCTGCGGTGAGAAGACGTGTAACTGGAAAGGTTTGTATCACAGATTTTGTAGGCGCAAATACGTTTTTACGTTTAATATCGTTATTTTGACTGCTTTTCGAAGATAATGGAACTCCAAGAAATAGGTATGAAGTATGTGAATCACTATACTGAATTTAGTACTAATTTACTTAGAGACACTGGGTTCGAAGCAACTACACACACACACACTATAACTAACACTATAAATAACGGCAAACATTTGGGACCTCCAAGAAACCCTTCAAGATATGAGAACAGGCTATATAAATTTCAAAGCTCCACAGTCAATATTTTCGTCAGGAAACTGGTTCAAAAACACCTAATTTTCGTGTTTTTGCCTTAGTATCCGCCATAAAACTAGTACTGTATACGTTCTCAAACTTTCATAACGCAACGCAAACAATATTTTCTTAGAATCGTTCATATTGGGGTAGACCTTCCAGTATAATTTGTTTAAAAAAAATGTAGGATTTATTATTTCTCAGGCAAGATTTTATTTGTTTTTTAACATTATAAAATCATAACATAAGACCGTGAAAAACGTCAGTAAAATCGTTATGATACGTTTAGGTACAAAACCCTTTAACTCGTTTACTTTAATTCGTTAACTCGTAACGACATCCATTGACTCGCATAAGCCCTGATCAGGCTTTGGGTGTCTAGTTTGTGGGCATGGCAACGAGTTGAAGGATATTATAGGTTAGTTCATATTCGAAGAGGAGCTTACCTTCAATTTCCTAGTTAAAACATCATTTTTTTTTCTTAGCATTGCCAGCAAATGGCTTTCTCACAAGCTCAGCCGCTAAATCCTTTCTACTGCTTCTATCTAAAACTAAATTTTCTTCTCTATGGCCCAGGTAGAGGAAGAGAAGGTTAAACTTTACGGTTTTTTAGGTAAGGTTTTACCTTCTCTTCTGATGGTCAATCTAAAACTAACAGTATGTTATAAAAAAAACTGAATATTGGAAATCATACGTAAAATCTCTTGAAATTCAGCAACCAAACAGACTTTTTACGATACGAGCAGCTATATCTGAAATCTTGAAAATCTTTCTCACTTTATTCCATAATGAAATTTAATATTTTTCTGTTTTTTTTTAATTCACATTAACCTTTATTTTTTTTTTTTTATTTTTCAATTATCTTCACAAATGACGAAGTTATGAAGCTTTTCCGTCCCATATTGAAATTGTATGACGCGCGGCCGCGGGAGAATGCGCTGACGTCACAGATCTCGCTCGGCTTAGGGACGGGTGCGCGGCGGTGCGGTGACTGTTCGCCTTCGCCGTTCGGGGAGTTGTCTTAAGGGCAGGATATTCGATCCATTTTGTAAAAAGGACAGGCATAGAATTTTGTGTTCACAAGAGTTAGACAGGGCACAGCAACGCAAACCCAAAAATCAAGTTTTTGCTTATTACAAAATTAAAAAAGGTTTTGAGAAAAACTAACCGTAGAATATTCTTCTAAACGTCGTTACCTATTTTTACCCGACTACCAACAGGGGAGGGTTATGAGGTTAGCACCCTATGTTTGTATGTTTGTATATTTGTATGTTTGTATGTATGTGGCCAATTTCTTTGTTCCCACGTAGCGCAGAAACTACTGGTTCGATTTCAACAAATTATGTATCGATTGATTCGTCTCAATACCCCGATGGTTATAGGCTATAGGGTTTAGGGCTCCGACCCCGAATAAGCCTTCAAAACGCGTATTAAAGTTTAGGTAGCCGCAGGCTGCAGGCCCCATAGAGAAAAATTACAACACCTACGACCTATTTTCATTTTCAACTCTATGCCTATCAAATATGACCGATACGTCATTCTATTTTGTCAATGTAAATGTTTCAAACTTTTATAACTTTCACGTAGTCGGGTTGTAGTTTTTAACTTTATCTTGTCTGACATGTTTTTTGAGAGTAAAACGTTGATACACTAGAAGTACAGGAGCCCCCTTGAATAATTATTTTATTCTATTTTTTAGTATTTGTTGTTATAGCGGCTACAGAAATACATCTGTGAAAATTTTAGCTTTCTAACTATCACAGTTCATGAGATACTGCCTGGTGACGGACAGTGGAGTCTTAGTAATAGGGTCTCGTTTTACCCTTTGGGTAGGGTACGGAACCCTAAAAACTGCTTCATCAGCATTACTTGTTACAAAGTAAGACAACTTATATTTATATTCATGAATGTTTATTATAATTTTGTAGGTTAAAGTGCCACCGTCTTTGTTGTTATTACATGTCCTATCCATTCCAAGGTTGCCTGGAGATCGCTCATAGTGATAAGGCCGCCTTTGTACTTCTTCTCGTAGCATTTATTTCTGTACTGTTTTCTGTGCTTGTGTGGTACAATAAAGTATTGTCTATACATATATTCCCGGGAAATTTCCGGATGTAACACAAAAATGCGACATCCGCATACATCAGAAAGAAGTGCTCAAAACGTTGCGTGATCTCGACGTGAACAAGGCTAGTGGTCCGGACGGAATCTCGGCTGTGGTGCTAAAGTCTTGTGCTCCTGATGTGTCTCCCGTTTATACGCGTCTTTCGCCTGTCTTTGAAATCTGATAAAGTCCCCAAGTCATGGAAGCTTGCTAATGTGCAGCCTGTGCCCAAGTAAGGTTGTCGAGCTGAGAGAAGAGAGAAAAGAAAGAAAAGAAAACTGTCTACGGAAGATTTTCTTGTGTATGCCACCCACATTTGGAGCGAGGCCATCGAGAAGCACGGTTCAGCATTGCGATTTTACTAGATGTCTCGAAAGCCTTATTGGCAAGCTTTCATCAAACGGACTTCCAGACCTCGAAAAATACGGAACCGGGGATTCCCATATCCGTATTTGACATTTCCCAAAATTCCCGCTTCCTCAAACAAAATAACCCGATTTTAGAATCCGTACCTACTTACTGAGAAAGAAAACTTAGTTCTTTTTTACTTGCGGACCCATTTTAGAATTTCCCCATTTATACTATCACCGTAGTTAGAACTTGTATTTGAAACTTCAAGTCTGTAGGTAAGCTAGGAGTAAAATCGAGGAAGAAGGATTTTTTTTTCGACGACGGAACCCTAAAAGCGTTCCCACGAGGCACGACACGACACGAAATGCAGTGACTACTCCGGGCGTCATACATTTCTATGAACTGTTTACTCACGCAACGACACCGCACAGCACGCTTCTGTTCCTACAATCATAATAAAATTAGAAACAAATAAATGATAAAAACCATAATGTTTGTGTTTTGTTTCTAATAAATAATTTTCTTCAAATAAGATATCCAGCTAAAAGCTTCATGACAATACAGTGAACGGTGACGTCACGTTTTGAAGTTTTGCGATTGAGTCTTAACATATTTATCTACTTTTCAATGATGATTTCACAAAAATAAAACATCAAAAAATTTATATGCAGATATATTTCTATATGACAGAGAATACAAATAAACATTATCAGCTATTTGAAGTCACATGCATATTGCACCGTCACTGTCGTGTTTTGCGGCCGGCAATTTTGTTGAAAAAATAATGCTACCGTCCAATACACTGTATCTCAAGTTACAGTGTTGCCTTAACAGGGCTCAATCGTTTTCGTTTGATCAGTTGTGTACCACTGTAAATCTTATTTTCTACTAGCTATTACCTACACTGAGAAAATACGATTTACAAAACACTGCATTCGCGAATTCTACTTGGTCCAAAACACGGTAATCAAACATACCGTGCATTACCAAAATAAATTAACGAGCGAAAAAGATAGTATTCATCAAAATCCAAACTATCGAGACCCGAGCGCCGCGATGCCTTTGGCAGCGCGCGAGTCTGGCCGGGAGGTCAACTAATAGTGGCTGTGCAACCGAAGGGCAGTGGGCTGTGAGCTAAGGCAAAACAATGTAATATCACGTAGGTACAGTGTTTTGCCATAACAATATCACTATTACGAGAGGACTGAAAGTACTAAAATAAAAACTTTTTTGACGATATCACGTTTATTTTTAGGGTTCCGTACCCAAAGGGTAAAAACGGGACCCTATTACTAAGACTTCGCTGTCCGTCTGCCACCACGCTGTATCTCATGAACCGTGATATTTAAACAGTTGAAATTTTCACAGGTGAATAACAACAAATACTAAAAAACAGAATAAAATAAATATTTATGGGGGCTCCCATACAACAAACGTGTTTTTTTTTTTTTGCTGTTTTTATAATGGTACGGAACCCTTCGTGCGCGAGTCCGACTCGCACTTGGCCGGTTTTATTTAAAATTTTGCATTACTAATCATATGACCCAGAAGATAATTGCAATTCCTTGAAATTAATACCAAACACCATAAGTACAGTCATAAAATGAAAAAACAATCGAAAACACCCAACTAAACTTTATATTTGCGCGTTCATCAAAACGCACTTATTACATGTCATACACGCATGCGAGCTCGAGGCATAAAACCTCTTTCAAGTCAGTAGAAACTAGGACTTTTTGAGAAAGTTGAACGCTAGTTGAACGTTTTCAGTATGTAGCCTTCTTTGATAGGCTAAAATGATTTCAGCTCAAGCGTTCTTTTTTGATGGGATGTCAATAACTTATTAAAATATGAAAATCTGAAAGTCGTTTAGTTGTAGCTTAAATACAGTGTAGATATGCATTAAGTTATTTTACCATCAAAATGTATTATTTTAGTTTTCTAACAATGTCCGCGAATTTATTATGAAAATGATTATTTAATTTGTAATTCTCGCATTGTTTGCGTAAAGCACTATACAAGCCTCGGTCCACAATAGCGTGGCCAGCAGGGCAGTCCTGCTGGCCACGCTATGATGCTCTCAAGATAAGCTTGCCAGTCTCTGCAAGTCTCTGCCTTCAAACTCGGTCGTCATTACAGCCCTTGCTGTCCGCGCTATAAAGGCTTGTCCATTGTCCATCAAGGGCTGCAATGCTGACCGCCCTGTGATGGCCTAGACCTGCGCTACGCTTCGCTTTCAGCCATCATCAGCCGTGGCAAGCAACCCTTCCAGAAATGTACTATTACAATATTGGTATCTCTCTTAACAAATCCCAGAAATTCAGAACCGTGCAATTATTTACGACTTAGTGGATTTACCTTTTAATTTTTATAATGCAGTATTTTATGTTGCTTCTTGAAATTATTTCCAAGAAAAGGTAATAATTTATGTACCAGCTTAATTTTAGAGGACTGCCAGTCCTCTAAAATTAAGCATTCAGTGAGGAAGAGGTTTTGGCTGATTGATTTTCCAAACAAATTCGTTGATAATAATTGTTGGTCTTACGACGATACTGATCAATAAATTATAAACATTAAAAAAATAAGCGTTGCCTTCCGAAAAATGAAATTGATGTCCCCTTATTTTGAGACAACCTTTAGTACCAGTCGTTGTGAAGTAGCAGGCACTGAGCGTGCGATCGACAACATGGCGCGTTGCGGAGCGCGCGGGTGAGAAGGTGCGGTGCGGGGCGGGCGCGCGACCGGCCGGGAAATCTGGCAACGCCGCATTCATGCTGTGTGCCTGTACATGTGGCTCGCTCGGCTGCCGAACCAACGCAACGGCAACAACGGGGAGAATGCTTCATTATATTGCTCGTATTACTTTGGTTAGTGGCAAGTTATTTTGTGGGCATTTGAAGTTTTATAACGTTACTTGCGCGTGCAACCTTTATTTTATTAGTTATGACTGGCCATAAATACACATGGTTTACAATCCATTCCTACAAACTAACAATCAATAGGTCCATTATCTTAGTACGTAAGTTAAGTAGGTACTAGGTACCTGGGTACCTTCTTTATTTTGTTGAGTTGATTAAAAATGATCATTCCTGATTGACTGAAAGCAGACGAACGAATTCCTTCGCTACTCAACCTACCTACATATTATATTGTAATAAAAAAGTTAAGAAATCCAAAAAATTTGCTGGCTAACAGAAAGATAGTGCCAATCCAAGTCAACTTTAAGTATATTATACTAGCACTTTACCTACACCGCCCGCCGCTACACGTCATCTTGGCTTAGAGTATAGGTATACTCTAAGCATCTTGGTATAATAGGTAGGGTAGGTAGGTATAGTATAGTATAGGTAAAGTAATGTATAGTCGGCGGGAGGAACGCAGTCCACTTCGTCGATCGATGACAGCCCACAGCGCCAGCGGGTGTGAAGGATGTGGGGGAGAGGGGGGGGGGGGGGGGTGCGCACAACTCCATTGCGCCGACATACCGGGGGACAGGCTAACGTTTATGTTTATTCATTTAGTAAGTTAACGACTGCAGTCGCAGGGAGGATAACGTTCTCAGTTTGCAAAACATTATACAGTCAACCCGAGGCGATGGAAATAATGCAATGTCAAAGCCCAAAACATTATCATTTAGCGGAACAAAGGTATTTTTTGTACCCCATTGTGTTGTAAACCCTGCATGTTTATTCTGTTGAAATATAATAAAATGTTGACGTCCATATTTTCTCTCCTTGTAATGTAGATTAGCATTTTAGCATGTGAATGAGAACATAAATTACCATTCACTTTTTTTTAAATATTGCATAACATTACTGACTAGCTATTACGCGTGCGCCCATCCTTATCCTAGCCTATGCGCAGATATTGTGTGATTCTTATGACTTGGGACCGTCTCGTAAAAAACGAAAATCGAAGTTTCTGATTCGTTTTTGTGCCATTTTTTTGTGTGGGTGACAAATTGACAATTGAAGCAGGTTTTGCACGATACTTCGATTTAGGTTTTCCGAGTAGACCTGTTCTGTTAGATCAAACGTAAGCTAAGTCTCAAAACAAAATCTACTTTTCTGAAATCAACGCGATGATGATTGCGCCGTTGTTGTTGGTTGCGCCGATAAAACACAGGCTTATAAATAAGATAAGAAAATAGTTGAATAAGATAAGACATTATAATATATTTTTGTGGCGGCGAGAATCTACAAAGTTTCAGTATGTAGGTAAGTAGAGTAGATACGTAAGGTACCTACCAAAAACTGCTTTACAATACAAACCAGTCTGCGGTATGCGTCACGGGTTGCACGACGGTTGTCGTTTCAATTCAATTTATTTATTATTAATACCATGGGCTCAGACAGAAGGCACACTTACTCGAGTAGTCGAGTTTCGTTGTGGATCCAGCCCCTGGTAGCAGTAAAAAACAATGGTGCAAGCGGGGAATTCCCTAAATCATACAGGGGAAACAACGTTGAAAGCGTGAGGAACCAAGCTTAATTTGAAGAAAAAAGAAGAAAAGAATTTGGGCACTTCCCTCACACTTTTGATTGCTTTCTGTTTTCATTGCAGTTAAATAACAAATTATTTTGATTTAAATCATCTCGACCCTGCTCAAGTGCTTGTCATAACAAGGTACCTAATACACTACCTATGCACACACACACGCGCGCGTACATAAACTCCCTAAATAATATGAAATACCTACTACAGTGAGATAATATCAACACAATTTGAATGTGATTAAGGGGGATTCCTAATATGGTATAAGTTCCTTTGGCCAACTAACGCATAAAAAAGATACACTAATGAACGGAACGTATTAAGTGTGATCTCGAGTTTGTTGCAATGCACAAAAATTACTAAGATGAGGAATTTAACTCCCTGCATAATATATAGTGTGTATAGCCGTATTGCCCCACCCACACTTCTGGCTCTATCGACCCGCGCGGTCCCGTGAGCTCGACGACCGACCCGTTTCTACCTATTGTTAAAATGGAGAATGCAACCGAAAAATGTTTTAAAACTACACCTGTCCCCCATGTTAAACATAGATTATAGGGTGAAACTATAATATATATAATTGGAAATTCGGTATTTTAAATTTATACTAATATTATAAATTCGAAAGTAACTCTGTCTATCTGTCTAAACTGGCTGAACGGATCTTAATAAAATTTACCAGGTAGGTAAATGGTGTCCCGGGGACGGACATAGGCTTCTTGAAAAGCGCGAAGCCGTTAGCAGCAGCTAGTAAGATGACATATAGGCATAACAACATGACTAATAGGCATGTAGTATAAATTGCCATCTCACAATCTCACTTCAACATACCAGGGATATGACGAAATCTCAGAATCCAGAGATTAAGCCAACTAGAATGTCAAAATGAGACCATTATAGAGTTGAATTTATATCATAGGTAAGGTATAAGGCTTATTCCCAAAGGTCCACGACTCTATTGTTTTCAAAAAACTAAGTTCCATACACTGATTCCTAACGGGTCCACGACATTTTAAAATTAATAACATTTCCTTTCCCAAAGGGTCCATGGAATTGTTTGGTACAGTTAGCAATAAAAGCTTTGATAAGATAGGACAAATATTTGTTTCTTCATGAAATAAAAGACAATGTAGAGAAGACTCTTTTTCTGATCAAAAAAATTATTAAAGAACGTTAAATACTTAATATCAATCTTATACTAAATAGACTTACTTGAGCATTAAAAATCTGAGTTTCGGTAAAATCACAATAAATCACCTAAGGCATTAAGTCCAGTTAAATAATAACAATCTTATAATAAATAGACGTATGCATTAAAAATCACAGTTTTGGTATAATCACAATAAACTACTTAAGGCATTAAAAGTGAAATTATATTATATTAATCTTATACTAAATAGACTTAAATATTAAAAATCCCAGTTTCAGGATGAGATGAATATTTTCTTATATAGTATAAGTTCTATTGATTAAATATAAATATCAACAACAATCAACAGTCCAAAATAAATTACTTAAAGCTCAACAACATCTTAAATTTACTTGAAAATGTTACCAAAGGCATCGATGATGCTTATCGATTTTTGTTTCTATTTGTCACCAATGATTTAATTTTATTTTCTTTATTTTTTTATTTTCAAATCTTTATTAATTAACTGTCGGCTTCGGTTTTGTTTAGACACATGATATTTGCTGTAATACTCAGCTTGTTCCCGGAGCGTGTGTAATAATTCTAGTAAACAGGGTTTTTTTTTCAATTGACTGTTCAAGGTTTTGTGCCACGCCTCCACTAAATTGGTGGTACGGTGTCGTTCGTTTTCACAATTCCAAATACTGGTTGGTATGGAAGGGTTGTTAGGCCAAAAACCAACAAATTAGTCATTGAACATTGTAATTTTTTTAATATAAAAATAACTCTTCCGCCGCATCCCTGTATGCTGTCTATCTCGCTCAAACTTGTAGTCTATTACGCTCTAATGACATGAAGACACGCTAACCAAAGAAATACTCTCTTGTATTGTTTTAACCGACTGTACGTTAATTAAATCTCATGGACCCGTTGGGAGTTCATGTATGAACATTTCAAATTCTAGTTTTAATTTTCATGGACCCGCTGGGAAATAGGAAACAATAGAATCATGGACCTCTGGGAATAAGCAAGGTATAAGAGCCTTATCTATCACATGCGTGCCTGCGAGCTCACTGCGGGCCCGAGCGGCGCGTTGTCGGCGTCGAGCGTTGCGGCGTGCACGCTGCACAATCGCCTCTTTGAAACCTTACAAATCGCCAGTGTGATAAGGCTGGTACCTTTATCTTGATAGCGTGCCAAGTACGTGACGTATGCATAATTCTGACAAACATAAACAGGTAGGTAATGTATGCATTGCATACGTATTGTTGGATGAAGTTGACACGAAATACCAGTTGATAAGGCAGAGCAAGTGATTATCGACCTGTATTTCAACCAAAGTTTTGAGTTCAGTTAATAAATGATATGTATTTTCGATAGTTGTGTCGACGACGCAGGAGTTTTCCTAATCTTATGAAATATAGTAAACTGGTTCCTCTTTATAAATCTGGTAGCCACACTCCGGCCAATAACAAGCCAATTTCAATACTCCCTGCATTAAGTAAAGTTTTGAAATCCTAACCCTCCCCTGTCGGTAGTCGGGTAAAAAGTATTCTCACTCAGTTGTCTCTCACTTTAACTTTAATAGACTACTTCATAAAAATCAATTTGGCTTCACCACGGGTAGATGATGATGATACAACTCTATTAAAGCATATAATATTGGATGCCTGGGAGAAAGCGAAAAACGCTATTGGTATATTTTGTGACCTTTCTAAGGCTTTTGATTGTGTAGATCATGCATGATACACTAATTATAAAATTGAAACGCTATGGAATTGGCAACAAGGCACTAGACCTTATGCATCTAAAATAATCCAAAAAGTAGATATTGGTAAAGAAATATCTAGGGGCTCTAAAATTGAATTAAGCGTCCCACAAGGATCAATATTAGGACCCTTTTTATTTTTAGTGTATGTAAATGATCTCTCTTTTTTAGCAAAAGATCTCTGTGATATAGTCTTATTTGCTGATGATACTTCATTGATTTTTAAAGTTGACAGAAATAAATATAATTCAAGACGATGTAAATAATTCACTTTCACAAATACTAGATTGGTTCACCGCCAATAACCTCTTACTCAATGCTAAAAGAACCAAATGCATAAAATTCATATTACCAAATGTAAGAGAACTCCCAACTACTTAAGATAATGCTAAAAGATGAGATTGTTGACCTTGTAGACTCATCTGTTTTCCTAGGGTTACATTACATATTGATTCCGCTCTTTAAATGGAGACGCAAATTGATGCTTTCGCAGGCAGACTTAGTTCGGCAGCCTGATGTTCGAACAATTAGATATATTAATATTACCGATGAAGATACAGCTAGGTTAGTTTATTCAGTTACTTCGATAGTAATGTCTTATGGTATTTTGCTTTGGGGACGGGCAGTCGACATCCAGACTTTGTTCTCCGAAAAAGGGCTGTACGCGCAATTTATAAACTAAAGCCACGCCACTCTTTGAGTGATTTATTTAAAGACATATACATTTTGACAGTAATATCGCAATACGTCTATGGAAACCTAATGAAGTACAATATTGAAAAAAGCGTTTTGAAAAAAAATTATGTTAACAACATAAATACAAGAAACAAGAACAAACTACACATACCATCATATAGATTACGAAAGGTAGGGAAATCATTTATGGGCAATTACGTACGCTTCTTTAAGAAGCTTCCATCTGAAGCAACTGAGCTCCATATTCGTAAATTTAAACAGTAGGTGCATTAAACAAAATCTTATCAAGAAAGCCTTTTATACCATAGATGATTACATCAATGATGTTAATGCTGGGCCAGATGTCGCCCAGCTCCGCACCGACAATAGTATTTACTTAGAATATGTTTAGTTACTCTAAGAGTATTTAAGGAAAATAATGTTAAGCCTAGTTAGTTTTGTATAAATATTGACTTGTATCAGATTAAATTTAGACTTAAGCAAATATTGACGACCACTGTGGCATGGTGGGCGAAGGCCTGCCTGCGACGCAGGAGGTTGCAGGTTCGATTCCCGCCTCGGGACAAATGTGTGTACGATCTGCAGACATTTGTTCAGGGTGTTCTGGTCGATTCCTATGTATAATAAAAAAATATGTATCCAAGTAATGTATTGTATTAAGTATATCAGTTAAGTATATCGTTACCCATAACACAAGCTCTGCTTAGCTTGGGGCTAGATAATGCTGTGTGAATTATCCAGCATTATTTATTATTATTATTATATTTTTACTAGTGGTTTATTTTCCACGTCTTCCACTTGTGGACAAAATCAATAACACCTTGTTTCTTATTTGATAATAATTACTCTTTATAAAAACCTGTTTATAATATAAAATTTGACATGTCTAAGCTTCGATTAAAGTAAAAAAGTTTTTTTATTTTTTTACCTTTTTTACTTTTATCGAAGTGTCTAAGTACCTACTTATTTTGTAAATCTATAAAAATAAACGTTATTGATATTTGGTATGTATATCGTCTCTCACTTGCATGGCACTTGCTTTATAATAAAATAAAATATATAAGTATATGTAACAGTAACTGTCTATCTGTTTCTGTAACCTCTTAACGGCTAAACAGAATAAATAAAATTTGACATTTATATTGATTGTATCCTGGGTACCTTTCATCTAAAAAAAAGAACGAAGGGATTGCAACAAGTCAACATGGAATGTAAGTTTATTTGTGAATAGCGTGTGCGAAGCCGCGCGCAAACCTAGTATTGTAATTAATAATAGCGCACGTAGAACGTCACTGACAATGTGAACCAGGTATGCTTGTTTTGAAAATATCTTCAAGGAAGGGAAACGGATCGATCAACAATGCTTGTTCATAATACAGAGAACAAGAAAGAGAAATAAGAGTGAATTGTGCGATGAGTTCGTCACTCTACTACCTACCTACAGTACTTACCTACTAACTAGGCTTAGATCACGCTAACTCCTATTTCTTATAAGGTGTCTGATTTGCCTGGGTGTGTAATGAAACGATGATGAATACAAAATTTTCAAACTCATTTTTAATGATGGACAATAAACTGAATTAGTTTCGTAACCTGTATCTGATAACAGCGTTTTATTTAGATGTTTAGGTATATATGTATGTACCTATCAAATCAACGTTTGTCTTTATACTTAATTTACGTAGTAGTAGGTATAGGTACTTACATGCATGACTTATAAATTAACTCAAAAATATCCTCAAGGGCCTATACAAAATTTCGCGTTCATAAAAGCGGGACAGGGCATATCAACAAAAGCCCAAAATCAAGTTTTTGCTTATTATCTATTAATTAGGATGTTATTTAATAAAACGCAACATATAAAATGTTCTTTGTACCTACTTAGTTCAATTACCATGCTTATTCTCAAGATCTTAACTTCTGTATTTATTGAGAAATTAAGGTTTTAGTAAAAATGTTGAGGTAACTACGATTTTTTCGTAACGCGAAAATTTTATGGACTCGTGTTTTTGAAACATAGCTAAGAATTTAATAAGTAGTGGTTAAAGAAAAAAAAATGTAGGTAGTTGATCTAAGGAATAAATATTTGAGTAAACTTGTTCATCCATCTCTTAGCATAGACAGACAGGCACATGATACATAAAATAAACTACATCACGAGAAAACAGCGCGCTGGCATACACTATAAAACAAGCAGCGGCGATTAAATCGGTCGATGTCTGGTGCGACGTTGCCAGCTCTACAGTCTTACAACATGGCTGCGCTCTCCGCACCCGGTTTCCGTGTGAAACTCGACTGAGCAAACTGTGCGAGTGCGCGTGTGTTTGAGGTGGTCTAACTGGCTGGTCGGTTTCGGGACGGGGTGGTGAGGAGAGGGGGGGACTTGGGCGCCACGGCCGCGGCCTAGCCGCGGCGCTGCTGACTGTTCGACAGAATATAATCGACAACATTATGTTGCGAAGCGAGAGGGAGGGCGAGGTAACCCGTGCTGACGTCATTTTAGCTAAGATAAAGAAGTTTTTGTGTTTTCTTTCAACTACTATAGTTTGTAAGTAGGTTTAAAGTACAATCTAAAACCAAAGGACTAGGCTATGAAATCAAGCTAGTGAATTAATATTACGGCTGTCATTAGATACCTACCTCAGGCTAATCTAATGACTTTATCGCAGTTAATCGTTTAAGTATCGTCTGAAAATCTGCGCAATAAGATTTGAGGATTAAAGAAGAAACACCCATTCGTTTCTCAGATCTAAATAAGATGATGTATGACTCAAAACTGTAATTTACTATCATTTATCAGTCATCGTGACTTCAAATGATGTTTATTATCTTTTACAGCTATGGCCGAGTCCAGAATGTCAAATTATTGGGGCGACAAGAGAGTGCCAGTGCAGGCGTTAGCGCAAACGGTGCTAGCGGAATCTGTGCAGCTGTCGCATTCATGGATATCAAATCAGCATCTAAGGCTCATAACACCGAGCACGTGCTGGATGAACGTACGCTTACTACGGAATATTACGAGCCAGTCGCGATACCACCGGCGGCGGGCGCACCTTCAGCCGGCTCCTCACCTGCAGGCTCGGGCTACTCGGGCTCTTCGTCCTCCGTGAACTCCGTGCCAGCTCTCTCAACTGTTCCTCGATACCATCTTTCGTAAGTACACCATTCATTCAGCTTGATCGCGGATAGATGAATAACGTTTGCCATGTAATGTAGCGTATCGATATATATCTAAATAATCAAGTTGAAATTTGTAGAGCTTCGTTTTCCTACTTGTAAAACAAGTTATGTGTGTTATTCATCTACTCAAATTATTGTCCAATATTTGAAACATCCTATTGTAGTAAACAACTGTTTAACCCATTCTAACTTACCTTCAACAAACGACTGTCTGGCAAGTGGCAACTAAATTGATTCATCAAATGCTATGATACGATGTTTTCTTTGATCCGCTTTTTGGTGTTGTATTTAATCCTGTGATACAGCATGTAACGTACACCAATAGTCGGTGCCGCCGCCGCCATTGCAGTGGGTCGTAAATCGCAACATAATGGATTGCAGTGATTTCTCTGGATTGCAGTGTTGGATCCCATCCGATCAGTGAATATGTGCTATTGTGAAAAATTGTGTGCCAAGTGTCTCAAGTGCAAGGAGTGCAGTGAAGTTAAAGGACCTATTATTCCCAATCTAATGCTATTCCACTGTGGCTGGCGGCGGCCCATGATTATTTTAAATAATGCACCTTGTTAATAACTCTGTGTGTTGTACTTCTAATCTGAATTACGGAAAACTGTAAATCTAGAATTTATCTAATTGATTGAATGTGGTAGGTATTGGGGATGTGAAGGCGACTTTGCTTCATTTTCCAATGTCCAGCATTATTGTAATAATTTTAGTTTTTGTTAGCGTAATTATGTGGCACGCGTCGAAGATTAAGTGTTCGTTTACACACAGAAAGTCCGTACAATACAATTATAAAGGATGCTTCGCTACTGGAGGTAATGTTCTGTATTTTAATATTACTTGTGTGGGAACTCGTATAATAGTTACGCCACCGCCGAATAAAATCGAGTACGATAAAACGAACCTGTAAAACGGACCGTGTTACTGTATATTTTGTCGGATCGATATTTTTTACTGAATCCTGTCATGTGTGGGAACTCTCTCATATATGGGTGGGTACAGACCAAGCAAGTGAGAGCGAGCGAATGCAAACGAGTGGGTTTCGACAATCGGTACGTTCGTTTCATATTACTTTGATGTAGCGACAGTCGCCGGAGCATGGGCGAAAGCGAACGAAGGCCCTTGTTTGGGATCGCTTGCTTTCGCAATGACGTCAACATTGGCTCTTTTGCGTTCGTTCGTTAGCCTTCGCTCGCTCTCGCTCGCTTGGTCTGTACCCGGCATTATACATACGCCATCGCCGAATAAAACCGTGTACGATAATGCCGAGTACAGACCAAGCGAACAAAAGCGAGCGAAGGCTAACGAGTGGGATTCGACGATCGATGACGAACGTTCACTCGCTTTCGCTGTTGTATCCACACCACTCGAACGCATGAGAAACAGTCGGCGGAGGACAGCCGAAGGCGAACGAAGGCCCTCATTTGGGCTCGCTTGCTTTCGCCATGACGTCCACACTGGTTCAATCGCGTTCGGTGGTTAGCCTTCGCTCGCCTTTGTTCGCTTGGTCTGTACCCGGCATAAAACGAACCTGTAAAACGGACCGTGTTGCTGTATATTTTGTCGGATCGATTTTTTTATTGGATCCTGTCATGTGTGGGAACTGTCTCACATAATACATTTGCTATCGTCGAATAAAACCGTGTTGCTGTATATTTTGTCGGATCGATAGTTTTTACTGGATTCTGCCTGTCATGCGTGTGAACTCGCTCATACAACTACATCAACCATCACTGAATAAAAACCACTATAAAAAGGGCCTAAGGATGATTGATAGTTAAATAAAAAAGATTAAAATTTAATTAAATTACAATTTAATTAAATTAAAATTAAAAAAAGATTAAAAATTTAATAAAAAAGCAGTAGGTACCTAAACTAATTGAAACGGTCGATTTCAAAATCCACGATATAACAATGACCGTTGCCCTACACCAGAGATAAACGCTTGAGGCCATTGATTCTGCATGACGACGTGCTTAGTTTTAAGGGTTCTTTGCGTCGAGAGGAAAATAGATGTCGGGCTAAGTCGGCTCAATTTTCTGTAAATATATGTCTATACTATACACCCTTTTTGAAATGGTTATTGGATTTTACATAATAAAAGGTTTTAAGAGTGCTATTCATAGACTAGACCATTTTTACCGTCTATAAAATTTCTCTAAAGCGCATCTAATATAGGATGAAAATATTACAAAATATAAACAAATAACTCATCTTTAAAAGTTTATCCTTCTTTCTACATTAATTTGTGTAATTTTATAATAAATCAACACAGAGAAAAACACTTTAAAACAACACGGAATTTTAGCCTTTACAGAAAATATAATAACTCCAGTTGAATTAAGAATACTAGAACCACAATTTCGGCATTATATCTTTCCAATAAACAGTTTTTTTAATAGAATTCAATACAATAGTAATAAATACAAAAAAACACATTTTTCTAAGGCGTTTTGCGAAGTAATTGGAACCTAGTAAATTTTTTGCCACGCCAATTTCAACCTTATTGATCAAATATCCTTTTGTATATACCTAACTCAATCGTTTCTACTAACGTCAGTCGGAGGCTAGACGCGACGCCTCCTCGGACGGACGCGAGGTCATGTTACTTTTCTTCGCGATTTCTTTCTGTGCCCGCCATACTAATTTCAATTTTCAAAAACTTTTGTTTTGAGGGCTCAGTGGTTCATTTGTCAACGTGATATATTGGATTGCAGCTACGTCAAACGGAATTTGCAGGATTTTATTCGTTGACAGAGTTATTAGTACAATAGATTTGTAGTAGTTATGTGACTATATAAATATTGCTGAACAATAACTAGGTCCAGATGTGGACTAGGGCGCCCTACACTATGTTTACCGAGACGTGGTCTGCACCCAAGAACACGTTTACCCCAGCGCAGCGGTTGTTAGTTCTTTGCGAGATATGGCCGGCCCACTCTCACTTCAACTTGCTAATTCAAAATTCAAAAATTCAATAACTTTATTTCTTTAGGCTTACAAAATAAGCACTTAGACACGTCAAATTTTATACATAAACAGCTTAATTCGCGCGATGAATTCGCGCGCCTCGCTCGCGCCCGGTACAACGTTGCTCCGCGTTGAAATTTTTATTTATTCATAAAAATGACACTAAAAAGCTTAGAAAGTGTTGTGCGCGAACTACAATCAACAGTTGTGTCACTTGTAAATAAAATTGAGTCACTAGAATGTAGAATTGGTGAGCAATCAGCGATTATAACAAAACTTAGTGCACCGAGTGATATTACCGCTACCCGCGACTCGCTGTCCAGCGCCACGACCCAAGTGCCAGCAGTGCCCCAACGCCAGGTTCGCGCCGCGCGCATACAAGCCTCGGCCGCTATAGCTGAGACATTGAGCGCAGCGAGCAGACGCCGCAATGGACGTACCAGTACTGCGATGCCTTCAAAACCTGACATCGAGCCGGTACGGGTGACGGTGGCGACTAAACGAAATGTAGTAAAAGAAACTACCTGCACTAATGATGATTCATCGAAGGGAGATTCTACAACTGAACCATTGACTATGGCACCCGGGTTACAAGAAGCCACAAAAAACACCGTGGATCAAGTGGAAAATGACTGGCAAGTAGTAAGCAGACAGCGTAGGCAGAAACAACGTCCCACTGTTGTGATCGGGACCGCAAGTAACAATGTCGATCTACAAGCAGCTGAGCGCGCAAGGTACATCCAAGCTTGGAGCTTTAAGCCGGATACTACTACCGAAACTGTTCTGAATTTTCTCAACAAGATAACTAAGTCAGACTACACCGTTGAGAAACGAAACATTAAATCGGACAGGCATGCCTCCTTCGTTATCGGAATGCCGGAGAACATTTACGCTGAAGTGACGACACCTACTGCCTGGCCTTCCGGGATCCGTTTCTCGGAGTGGTTTCTGTACCGGCCCCGCAACCCGCGGGGCCGTGAACCCACCGACTAGGCGGCCCGTACCTACGTCGGCGAGTGACTCACGCGTTTTGAGGACGCTACCAAGTGACGAGAACTATCGAAAGGCGCGCCCGGTTGGGCGAGACGTCAACGTCGTGGCCGCCCTACCGCCGCCGACGCCCGCCCCGACAACAGCGAGTGACTCACTCACATTGTGTCATCTTAACATCCGAGGCCTGAGCAGCAAAACCAGAAGTCTGGAAGTACTACTAACGGACGACTTAGCTTGTGACATTCTTATATTAACAGAACATTTTCTTCGTAGACACGAAATTGATTCAGTTACATTAAGTAACTATGACCTATTATCGACATATTGTAGACCGCGTATTGAGCGCGGTGGGAGCTGCATATTCGTAAGATCCGGAATAAAGGTTAGTAACTGTGTAGAATACTGTAACCTGGCCCGAGAGCAGATCTTCGACATTTGCGCTGTGCATCTAACCATAGAAAATATATTAGTTGTAGGTATTTACCACTCGAATAAAACTAGCCACTCCGAGTACCTACTCTTATTCGAAAAGTTATTACTCAAAATCAATGAAGATGGCTTGAATGCGATATTAATGGGTGACACGAATATTAACACACTAGCAAACACCTCTCTCTCAAAACAGCTCGCAGATATGCTCTCAACCCACAACTTTACTCAGATGGTCGACTTCCCGACCCGTTTCCAGGACGGGCGGGGTACACTGCTGGACCATGCCTACACTAACCTCCCCTCGGAGCGCGTGCTCGGCGTCGCCGGAGTGAACCCGCACCTCAGCGATCACGAAGCCCAACGTCTAACGATAAAACGCAGCGCTGTGGCCCCGCCGCTTTTTATGTTGAAGCGCAGCTTTAACACGTCAAACCAAATGAACTTTTTAGCCGCCTTGGAGTCAGTCGACTGGAATGAAATAGTCGATTCTTTGCACCACGACTGCTGCGCCCTAGCCAATGCACTAGTTGCCAAGCTAGTCAGTAAAATGAATATATGTTTCCCTATAAGAAAACTACCAGTACGCAAAAATAGCAAAAGATGGATGGATTCACACATTTTAAATTTAAAATATTTTCTTTTTGACACATTAAGCTTAAAAAGCCGCTTCCCGGAAAATGAAGAACTTGCAGAGTTTGCTGACAAACTATCTATAAAATATAACTTATCACTTAAAAATAAACGCACGGAATTCTACTCAAACCAAATTCAAAAGGATCCTAATAAGTCAAAACGTATGTGGCAGGTTGTTAATGCAGAGCTAGGTCGCAGCAGGCGTGAACGGTTGGATTTTACAGACTGTATCCGAGACCAAAACGGCGGTACATTTGGTTCCAAGAAACTCTTGCTGGACGCGCTGAACGAAGAGTTCGTAACTGCCGCGAAAAAGTGCGGGGCCCCACCTGCGGACGTCCTGAGTGCGGCGGCTACCATGTCCGTCGAGTTAGTGGCCTGCGATACCTCATTAAGGCTTCGACCAGTCACGTCGGAGGAAGTAATGAAGATAGTATACTTCTATATTGCTCCTAAAAAAAGCACTGACATATATAACCTTTCCCCTTGCATAATTAAATTAGCAACAAAATTTCTCGCCCCCGTGATTGCTTTAATGTGCAATTCCTGCTTTAAGCAAGGGAAATATCCTGAGGCACTAAAGAAAGTTAAGATCTGCCCCCTTTACAAGGGTAAAGGTAAAAAATCGGACGCCAAATCATACCGCCCAATATCTATGGTCCCAGCACTTGGTAAAATCCTGGAAGTCGGATTGAACCGTAGACTGCTAGAGTTTGTGGGCGACCGTAACATCCTTTCAGATAGGCAGTACGCGTACCGACCCGGCCGGGCCACCACGGACCTGGTACGGGAGGTGGTGTGGCGCGTGTTGAGCGCGCGCGAGTCTGGCCTACGCGTGGCTGTGCTGTGCTGCGACCTCTCGCGCGCGTTCGACACCGCTGACCACTCCCTTGTCGTTAAGAAACTGCAGTTTTATGGCATCCGTGGCCCCGTAGCGTCTATAATGGCATCGTTTTTAGCCAAACGCACTCAAGTCGTGGTCGGCGATGGGGGTCGAGTGATGTCTTCTGAATTAAAGAATACCATGGGAGTTCCGCAGGGGTCGTGCTTATCGAACACCCTGTTTAGCTTGCTACTTAACGATCTACCCGCGGCGGTTCGGGGCGCGGAAATCTACATGTATGCAGACGATGTAGCGGCTGTGGTCACCGCGCCCTCGGACTGTCAGCTAGAGAGCGGGCTGAACTCGGTGGTCGAACAGTTGGAGGTTTGGTTCAAGCTAAACGGACTCGCACTAAACAGAGACAAGACCTGCTTCATCAACTTCAAGCTAAACGGCGGCAGACCAGCCGCCCTCAAGGTCCACGCAGGAACAACGGGGCTGCAGCAGGTGCAAACAACAAAGCTGCTGGGTTTCCAGCTCGATTGTTCCCTCATATGGGACGTCCACATAGATGGAGTCTGCTCGAAACTTGGACGGGCTTCTTTTGCATTGCGCAGGCTGGCGAGCACCGCCACCCGCGACGTCGTACGCTCCTGTTACTTCGCGACAGTCCACAGTACGCTTACATACGGCGTGGAACTGTGGGCTCCAGCCAGCGATGCCGAGCGGGCCTTCGTGATGCAGAAGAAGGCTGTCCGGGCCATAGTGGGTATCCCGAACGATGAGTCATGCAGAGAGCACTTCAAGGAATTAGGTATCATGACTCTACACTGTGAACAGATATACCAAGTGGCCTTGTTCACGCACCTAAATTTGCACCTGTTCCAGCGCCGAGGGATTAACGCAGTACGCGCTCTCCGCAGCAATAAACACGAGCACAGGCTGGTGACGCCAGCACACAGGCTGCACAAGTCGAAGAGATCGGTGTACATCTCGGGCCCGGCAGTGTACAATAGACTACCAGACAGTATCCGTAATGCAGCCTCCACCGCAGCGTTTAAGGGTCGTTTGAAGACATGGTTGTTGGAGAGGGTTTTCTACAGCATGGGCGAATTCCTTGAATTGCCCGAACTGTAGAAGAGCCCTCCCCACCAACTTATTCAGATAGGTACATAACTATATGTACAATTAGTATTTAAATATCATTTTAATTATAAATTATTGATTCACAAATTTAATCATTTAATAATATTATTGTTAATTTATTAATTATACTGTAGGATAATTTAATACCTAGTGACGTGACGTGTAAAATATTATTTTTATTAATAAATTCTTGTATTCTTGTATTCTTGTATTAATAATAGTCATTATTATCAAATAAGAAACAAAATGTTATTGATTTTGTTCGCTTCAATTTTTTGTCCACTAGTGGAAGAAGCGAAAAATAAACCACTAGTAAGTGTATAACGCTTAAAATTTAATACAATGTTATTCGCCTATCTAAGTCTAAATATAATGGGATTTAGATACAGGTCAATATTTATATAAAACTAACCTTAAGATTGTTCTCCTAGGAACTGGGCGACATCTGGCCAAGCATTAACATCATTGATATAATCATCTATGGAGTAAAAGGCTTGCTTGATAAGATTTCGTTTTATGTACTGTTTAAATTTACGAATAGGGAGCTCAGTTGCTTCAGATGGAAGCTTATTATAGAAGCGTACGCAATTTCCCATAAATGAATGTGTAGTTTGTTCAATAATTCTTAGAGCTATGCCAAATCGCCGCGCCTGCTAGTCCCTAGCAGGCGCGGTGCCCAAGGCCAAGGTGGTCAAGGGCCCAACAAAATCACGCTGCACCTCTGCAAGTTTTATTTGAATTCATTTAGTATGTAGTTTCTGCTTGATGCGCGCCCAAGATACAGACGTATTTAGGTACCTACAATGATAGCAAAGCCGTGGATTACGTATTGATTGTGCCATCAAACAAAAGAACAGAAGTTTATCTCTTATACCTCTTTTTCTCTAGACTTCAATAAAAAGGATAATTTCGAGCGCTCATCTTACGATGATCAATATATTCTTATCGTAACTGTCGTAGCTAAACCAAACTTAGCTTAACCTTTGTTAGCTAAGCTTGGTTAAGTTTTATTTTCCTGTTTTGTCCCTTAATAGCTCGGCAATCAAATTAAATTTAGAGCCATGCTCTAAATTCATGCTCGACTGTTTCGCTAGCTCGAAATTTAAAATCGGCACGTTAAAAAACACTGCTTTTGGTAGTACAAATAACGATGTTCTCTTTCAAATAACAGTTATGATTATGAAGTATGGTGGGTATTTTTCTATGGCTTCAGCATTTTTATTTAGGCTGCATTCGGTGCTCGACCGACGGTGAGCGTGTATAGTACGCGCTGACGTCCTGGGGGCCTAATGCGCCAAAAGCGTTGAAGGCGGAGCGGAGTTGTAGCGTAGTCTAAGTCGAAGTTGAGCGGATAACTTGCTTCGTATTGTGCCAACCAATAGACGTTAACGTATACGCTGAACGAGCAGCTCAGCTCAACGGCTAATTAGAGTGCCAAATAGAAAAAAATATTTTCCGACTTTTCAATTATTGTACATTGAAATTAAAACATTTAGAGAAGTAAATACTCCTTTAAAATATTTTTTAAATAATAATTATTGACGTGAAAGAGTACAAAAAACTTACTAAACAGAAATAATCTAGATAGTTTTCGAAGTATTAAATGGATTTTTTACACTGGCAATCATACAAACTTTAACGTTTTATTACCATGTTTACTTTGATAGACGAGAGTTAATTAAAGCTAAATTATATTATATTTATTTAAATATGCTAAGAATACTTTTTATATTTACAAGATTGGTTTAAATAGAAAATGTTCGAATTCTTCAAAATAAATAAACAGACATATTGAACGGTAAAATACGGTCCATATGAAGAAGGAAAAGAAAGGAACGTAAAAACTTTGACAAAATATCGCGGCAATTTTGGTTGTGTTTAAAATTTCCGTAGTTTGTAATTTTGAGGGAGAAGTTCAATGTTTTGTGAATGTAATTTCGAGGACTAGGTAAGTGTGCAGCATATAATTATGGTGCATGTCTCATTCCATTTGGGGCAGCTAACCATGAACGAAGTTTTCAAAATTAGTTTAGCACAATATGAAAATCTATTATCGTACCTACAAAGTAAGAAGTTTTGCAGAAGTTGCCATTTATGAACTCTTATTCAGCTGCTTTTTTGACAGATATTAGCAGCTCAACCCCACGTCAATTGTCTTCAGCGATACGAAATTTCATACAAATTCGAGGACCAGTTCGCGGAGAAGTTCAACTTCTTAGCGCTTTAAGTGGCCAGCGTAATACGAATCGACCTTATCCGCGCTCTTATTCGACTGCGCTTCGACTGCTTAACGTGGCGCATTAGGCCCCCTGATCGTCGGTTGTATCGTATTGGTTGCATTCAGAGCTCAACCGACGGTCAGACTAGTCAGACTTGTACAGTTGCGATGAAAAATAAATGAATCCCTTTGTAAACTCCATAATATGGGCGTACTATTTACGTAAACGATTTCGATTTGTACAGTTGCGATAAAAAATAAATGAATCCCTTTGTAAACTCCATAATATGGGCGTACTATTTACGTAAACGATTTCGATTACGGCAAAAAAGAAGAAGGCATGATGTCGTCATGTATAATCTATATCGACGGGTAAAAGGCAAATTGACTCAAACGCCACTCTGAGTGATATTGAGTTATACCTATACATATTCGGAATCAGCTAATTTTTCGACGATATTTTTATGAGAATGCCATAAGTATAATAATTATATGCTTTCTTTTGCCGAAATTATTTCTAGACATTCTTTGAAGAACAGTACCGTAAAACAATTAAATCAAATTACCTAGTTCTGCAAATTGACCTTTACATTACAGCTTGTACCTACGTAAAGTTACATGTATTTTTTGTGCGAGTATGCGTACGCGCGGTTTGGTCGGTCGCTCGGTCAGCGTTGCACTAAACGCGCAAGTACATCGCTATAGCGCATCGGTCGACCGCCGCACGCCGGACCGACGAGCTCGACCGATGCTCATCGTCAGCGCGATGTGGTTGTACGCGCGTAGTCATCAGCGCTACACTGTACACGTTCAAACGTTTTAATTGATATAGGTACGATCGACCGACATCAGCGCTCGCTCACCGTCGGTCGACACTCAATGCACCCTTAAGGCGTAAGTATATGAAGGCAAAAACACGAAAATTAGATGTTTTTGAACCCGTTTTCTGACAAAAATATTGATTGTGGAGTTTTGAAATTTATATATCCTGTAACACATTATCTTGAAGAAGTGCTTGACGGTCCCAAATGTTTGCCGTTAATTATAGTTTAGTTGTTATAGTGTGTGTTTAGTTGCTTCGAACTCACTTTTTATCGGTGTCTCAAATTCGATCAGTACCAAATTCAGTATAGTGATTCACATAGTTCATACCTATTTCTTGGCGGTCCATTATCGTCGAAAAGCAGTCAAAATAACGATATCAAACGTAAAAACGTATTTTTGCCTACAAAATCTGTGATACAAACCTGACCAGTTACTCGTCACCTAACCTAACCGCAGAGGACCGTATTATTTGGTTGATTAGGGCACTACATGGTATGCTGAATCGAAAACAAGCACTCATTGCTGCATATAGGCGCGCGGACATGCACAAGGTCATTTGCCTTACTATTCGCCTTAAAATCTAATAACGACGCACATTGCTTCCTTGTACTAATCACAAAATTGTAACTGGTGGTTGTTGTTAGCACTTGTAAAAGAATATTTAAAGGTATTTGAGCCCACCGTCGTCGTTCGTTTATTTGCGTTAATAAGAAATAATAACCAGTATTATCTTATGGCATTCGATCAACCGTCTGCACAGATAAACAGTGTGCTATTGGTAATTTGGTATGTGCTCTGATTTTTGTTTTTCACACGTTTTTATTGTACAACTGGCGGCCCGTCCCGGCTTCGCACGGGTAGATATAAGTATATAACAAAAAAAAATATAAATTTTAACACTCTTGGTTGACTTTCCATGCTTAGAACACTCGATCAAGTCTGCTTTTGATAAAATAAACAAACAAAATCATCCGTTTGGGGACTATGATGCCGCAACAACCCAGATAGATACTTAAACACATAGATCCACCCGTCAAACTTATAACAGCCATCTTTTTGTGTCGAGGCCGAATAAAAAAAATATCATAAAAATATACCTTGGATATTATTCATCATCATCATCAGCCCTTGTGTACCCACTGCTGGGCATAGGCCTCTCTATGTTCATGCCATACGCCTCGGTCCTGCGCTAGTCTGGGCCAGGTGCAGCCCAAGGTATTTCGAATGTCGTCGGCCCATCGCGCCGGCGGACGTCCCCTGTTCCTACAACCATCTCTCGGCCACCTCTCGGTCAGTGCTTTGGTCCACCTGCCATCACTCCGTCTGGCCAAGTATCCATTTGAGGCCCAATATCCGCTCACTAACGTCATGGTCATGTACTTTCTAGTCCGTTTACGGATTTCGGTGTTGAGGATGGAGCGCTCCATGGCTCTCTGCGCAACTCTAATTTTTACCCGACTACCAACAGGGGAGGGTTATGAGGTTAGCAACCCTATGTTTGTATGTTTGTATGTATGTGGCCGATTTATTTGTTCCCACGTAGCGCTGAAACTACTGGTTCGATTTCAACAAATTATGTATCGATTGATTCGTCTCAATACCCCGATGGTTATAGGCTATAGGATTTAGGGCTCCGACCCCGAATAAGCCTTCAAAACGCGTATTAAAGTTTAAGTAGCCGCAGGCTGCAGGCCCCATAGAGAAAAAATTACAATACCTACGACCTATTTTCATTTTCAACTCTATGCCTATCAAATATGACCGATACGTCATTCTATTTTGTCAATGTAAATGTTTCAAACTTTTATAACTTTCACGTAGTCGGGTTGTAGTTTTTAACTTTATCTTGTGTACACAACTGCCTTAGTAAGCCACCATGTCTCAGCATAGTTGGCAGGACACATTGGTTATAAAGACGTGTTTTAAGACACTGTGGAACGTGAGTTGATTCAAAAATATCGTCCAGTTTACCAAAAGCTGCCCATCCTAGTTGCACTCACCTGGTGACTTCTCTCATTTGATACTCTCTGCCAAAATATAGAACATGACCAAGATACACGTAAGAGTCGACCACCTCTAGTCTCTCGCTTCCGACACACTGATGTTCGGAATCGAGATTTCAGAAATGTTCGACATTACCTTGGTCTTGCTCATGTTCATCTTAAGGCCTACTGGCTATCGAGGCATCATAAAGCTCGTTCAACATAATCTCCAGTCTATCTAGAGTCTCGGAAAACAATATCAGGTCATCAGCAAAACGAAGATGAGATGATATTATTATTACTTTTTTTGTTTTATTATATAGGATTCTTGGTGAAAGGATTTTTCAAATCGGTCCATTAGTTTCAGAGCCTATTCAATTCAAAAAAACAAAAAAAATATTTCCTCATTTTAAGTACTTAGTTATTGTAACATAACTGTATAGTTAGACATATGGTATCGCAGGATTTTTTCTAGACATTGATGTCCTCTATAAAACTGTAGTATATCACTTTGCTCTAAGAGTCAATAGTTTCCTGAGCTTACGCGATATAAGTATTTTTCGGCGTTATTATTGTATATTTTAACATAGAAAAGTAGTTATTGTGACATACCTATCACGGTTCATGAGATACAGCCTGGTAACAGACGGACAGACAGACAGCGGAGTCTTAGTAATAGGGTCCCGTTTTACCCCTTGGGTACCGGAACCCTAATTATATTAATTTACACAATGACAACCTACAACAATTCCCCTCAATTGGAATACGATCTGAGCGGAACAGTATAAGAATGACGTCATTCTCAACACCATTCTTTAAAAAAGCATGCAAGTAATTGTAATACTTAGGTTGAACGCCGTGCAACCTCTTTCCCTTGTTTATGCTCAAAACGACTGCTCACATGGGTAAACCTATTACTTCAAAACCAGTGTTTGGAGGGTGTGTTGGTGATGGCGCTGTCCGTTAATTTTTCAATTCTTTCTTATGGTTTCGTTCTGTCCGTCCTCCTTCTTTCTTGATTATCTCAGTAACTACCGCAGCTATTAAATTGTTATTTGAAACAATCGTACATTTCGTGCGCCATCACTGATTCATATAAAAAAATTAAAATTAATTAAAATAATTAAAAAAAAATGAGCTATCAACTTTGCACTGTTTATAATATGATGTCATGTATAAACCTCAAAGTTGATTGGTGAAATCGGTATGTCATAATCACAGGTTTGGTAATGTACCGAAGTAACATTACCAAACCTGTGATTATATGGGTTTCCTGCAGGATAGATAAAAATCATGTTTTTTTTAAATAATCATAATTTTATTCATTAATCTCAATTTGGGCCTTATTCAGTTTTAGCCGTAATTGTTCGATAGAGGTGTATTCGCTTTTATACACCAACTCTTTAATATCCCCAGATGAAAAAATCTACAGGGATGAGGTCTGGCGAACTTAGGGGTCAGGCTATTGCCCCCCCCACGGCCTATCCTATCCGACTACTTGGAAAATTTCCATTCAAGAAATCCTTTAATAATTTGAATTTACCTGGCAGTGGCACAGTGAATTCAAAAATACCGTACATCTTATCAGCCAATCACAGTCGTGCAAGAGCGAGAAATAATGGTTTCTTTTAGCTATCCTTGACATGAACCAAAAAACCTTGTTAGCCAAAAACTACTGTCACGGATTTTTGGCACTATTACACTATTTAAGTACGTTTTTCAACTTGATGTCATAGTACTTACCAAAAGAAAATTTCAGGGTTTATAGGTACTTCATAAAAGCCAGTAGTTTTCAAGATAGGTCGCAGACAAAAATAATTGTCAAATATTTTTTAGAACCTTAAAAAACGAATGTAAATATTAGATTTTGGAAAGAAAATTAGCTATAATTTTCTTATTTTGGTTTTTTACTAATCAGTGGGACCAATGTGCGCTTTGAATTTTGTCCTGTGACAGTAGTCAGATAGACATTTTATTGGTAAAATCATATTAACAAGTCAATTATCTAATGAAAATTGGTAGATACTTACTAAACAAATTACATAAATATAAGAAATAATAATTTAATTAAATTCAAATTTAATGACTAATTATTATACTGTGTATTTAATATTAAGTGCAGTATTAGATGTTTTACATAAATTGACTTTTAATTCAAGGTAATAAAAATATTACAATTCAGAATGAAATAATAATTAAAACAATAGGTAATAAATTAAGTAAGAATGATCTAAATAATAATTTAATGTCATATTAAATAAATAAATAAATAATGCTGGACAATTCACACAGCATTACATTATCTAGCCCCAAGCTAAGCAGAGCTTGTGTTATGGGTAGGTACTAGATAACTGATATACATAATATAATGCAATACATAATTAGATATTTTTACTATACATAGAAAACGACCAGAACACCCTAAAATCGCTGTAAGGATTCCAGAACAGCCCCGGTTTCGACAGAGTCAAACGCTTTCTCATAGTCCACAAAAGCCAGACACGGGCGCTGATTATACCCTTCGGTCTTCTGTATAATCTGCCTCACTGTGTGTATGTGGTCTATGGTGCCAAATCCTCCGCGAAACCCGGCCTGTTCCGTTGGCTGGAATTCGTCGAGTCTCCTGGGGAGACGGTTCGTGATCACTCGTGAGAAAAGTTTATAGACGTGGCTCAGGAGTGTGATGGGTCTGTAATTTTTAAGAAGGGTTTTATCTCCCTTCTTAGCTTCACACTGTTGCTAAGTTTTTTCCAAAAGCTGTGATTCGTGTTTGTTACGTCCATTGGAACAAAAATATGTGACGGAAAGGTAAACCTTTAGGCCACAAGCTAAAGGACGAAAGACAAATTGTTTACCTTACCGCTGCTTTACCGTTGTTGCCAAAACAAAGAATATTGGAAGGCTTGTAATAAATCAAAGAGGAAGTCATAGTCCATAATTTAATAATGCTTAACTTAACTGTACATCGATCACCTTTTATATAAAAAGTGTAATGTGCTGTCCGTTCTGTCTGTATTTGGTGACCGTCACAGACCAAATACTACTTAGACGGATGGTACAGCAAATTGAATAAAGCCGTGAACAACAACAGGGTCAATGTTTGGCGCCTACTGAATGCTCTTAAAGTAATTGTCTCCAATTTTAAATTTGTATTTAAAATGCAAATAGCAAATGGCGTTTTCGCAAAACGTAAAAAATACGAGATCATCAATGAAGAAGTAGTATTAGATCTGTCCAGATGCAACATATCAACGGTGAATTTAGCCACGGTCATGCCTAAAGATAAAATAATATTAAAATATTTTAGTTTTTAATAACTTCCTTTCTTTTAATAATCTTAAGTTTTAACTTTGCCATTGTAGGTACGGCCGTTTGCGTCTAATTTTCGTTAGTTGGACCATAGGTAATTTTTTTCCCCAACGAATCAATCAGTTGTGTTGTGTCTCAAAAGCACCCACGCCACAACCAGGGATTCGAGTTTTCGTCAGTCGGGCCATAGGTTATTTTTTTTCCGGAACAGACCAATTACTTGTGTAGAAGGAAATCAAAAATATCCACGGCACAATCAGTAGAGCATAGCAATTGTGCCTTGAGTCCGGAAGGTTTCATAATAATTTGTTTAGGAATTATGTATTTAGTTCATAAAAACAAAAAGTTATAGTTTGACAAGCGGCCCGCCCCGGCTTCGCACGGGTCGATAATATAGGTAATTAACAAAAAAAATTTTTTTTTTAATAAACTCTTGGCACACTTTCCATGCTTAGAACACTCGATCAAGTCTGCTTTTGACAAAACAAACAATCAAAATCATCTGTTTGGGAGCTATGATGCCGCAACACCCCACAGATTACATACACACACTGACACATAGATCCTCCCGTCAAACTTATAACAACCCTCTTTTTGTGTGGGGCCCAATAAAATTGTATATGTAAAATATACTTAAGATGTTATTATGTAAGTAAGGTAATTTTGAATACCTCATAAATGATATGGGGTCTACTTCAATATTTACAACATTGATAACAAAATAATTATACACAAGATAAAGTTAAAAACTACAACCCGACTACGTGAAAGTTATAAAAGTTTGAAACATTTACATTGACAAAATAGAATGACTTATCGGCTTCGATCAAAAATAAGGAGTTCGCGGCCTCCCCCGTAGATTCCTAGAGCCTTACAAAAATGTCAATCAAAATTGTCTACGTTTTGTTTTGACGCAGACAGTTTGCGCAGAGCCTGACAAGTTTTTTCCATACGGAACAAGAGATTGGTGGAGTCGAATTTATTTTATTTTATTTTGTAAGTAGGTAGGTACCTTCCTGAGAATTATATACCTACCTACTCAGTTTATTTTCTATAAGGATTAATTAACAGAATTCAGGTAAAGATAACGAATCATTTATTGATGAAACTATAAATTGGTGTCTCAACAGTAGGTATTTATACAAAAGGGTCATTTCAGACATACAACAATTTAAACTTAAAATACAATTTCAGGCAGGCACTCTAGATTAAAAAGATCTGGTTCCTGTCTGCGGCTTTGCACGAGTTTTTTTTACGGGACAAAAAATAAACGTTTTATAAATTCATACTTCTGGTAGAAAGACTAGGTTCTTACCTACCTAGGTAAGAACCTAGTCTTTCTTTTATTAGAGAGTCTACGCAAATGAAATTTTAGGGCGGGCCAACTAGTTATTTTAAAAATCATCAACTAGTAATATTAAACTTATTTTTATGAAAAATATATTAATACATACTAAAAATGAAAAAAAAAATTTAGAAAAATAGCCTCTCCATTTATCAAATTAGAACAAAATTAATATTTTAACATAGGCAAACCAAACAACAATATTTTATGCTGATTTCACAAGTATATGACTCACATCTCAATATACGGGTAAGAAATATATATAAACTTACTGAAAATAAGAAATTCCATCCTTTTTCAGCACTTTGGACGAGTGATTCTTGCATTTTTTGTACGAGCACTTACCCATGCTTTTTGTCTGAACGCTAAAATGACACTAGTTGAAAAGCTTTCCTAACATGTCAAAATGTTTCTCTTTTGCTACTGAAGGTTGTGGCGTGCGCATTGTGAATCTAAGGGGGGCCGGCAAAGCCGGACATTTTTGATCGATGCTTATCGGTCATATTTGATAGGCATAGAGTTGAAAATGAAAATAGGTCGTAGGTATTGTAATTTTTCTCTATGGGGCCTGCAGCCTGCGGCTACCTAAACTTTAATACGCGTTTTGAAGGCTTATTCGGGGTCGGAGCCCTAAATCCTATAGCCTATAACCATCGGGGTATTGAGACGAATCAATCGATACATAATTTGTTGAAATCGAACCAGTAGTTTCAGCGCTACGTGGGAACAAAGAAATCGGCCACATACATACAAACATACAAACATAGGGTGCTAACCTCATAACCCTCCCCTGTTGGTAGTCGGGTAATTAAAATATAGCAACAGTAACGTGCACAATCAAATAATTTTACGGAACCATTACACTTGCCATGTATTTTATTTACACATGTACTCGATTTTTAATTTTTTCTGTGGATATTATAAGCAAATCCGACAAGTAATTACGTTCTTTCACCTAGTCTATTTGAAATTATTTGGTAATTACTTTGTTCTGAGCCCTGCGAATGACCTGGACTTGCCATTTTGAGATGACATGGCCGACTAAACTTTCTTATCAGTAACTTATTGCAACAAAAACTTGACTTCTGTGCGAAAGGGGTAGAAATAGTGTCCATCGCTTCATTCGCATTGTCAATTATGTCCTACCTGAACTCTATTATTTTTAATCCTTTGCGCAAAAGAGATAGTTAAGAAAGCGATCTGGCTTTTGTCTAAATATAGTTTGGTCGGACGAGGCCAGCTTATCGTCGCCAGTCATTGCGGACCGAGGCTTGTAATGCTTTACTCAAACAATGCGAGTAATTTAAATTGAATTGGTGGATTCGTCGCTTGAAGAGTTCATTTTCACAATTTATTCACGAAAATTGATTAGAACGTATCATTTAAAAAAAAATACCGCGATCATAACTCGATGACCGCTATGCTCTTTTGTCAGTTTCCCGCGTTTTCTTTTTTTTATTCTAACCAGCCAGTGAAGCTTGTAATGCTCAGTATGCATACAACCTTAGAATAGAGACAGGCGGATTTTTACTCTATGCATACAACCTTTATGCACCTAACTGTTATCAAAACAAAATAGAGTTCGAAACTCGAAATACATTACGGACCGCATAGAACAAGCAGTAATAATATAACTGTCCGGCTGTTCGGGTAGGACCGAAAGGTCGACTTTGCTCAAAGAAGGTTGTCGAAACAATCGGCAGATTACATGCTATGTTCGCGTTAAATTAATTTCAGCTGCTGTTATCTAATTTTTTGGCGCGCGCAGTTCGGTAATGTCTTGAATTGGTTTCGTATCAATGTTGTATTTAATGCAACCACAGTAAAAAAAATATAAGAGGGTTCAAATCTGGAGAGCGAGACGGGCCACCCAATTGTGATAAGACGGCCAATCCATCTGTCCTGAAATTCGTTATTGAGATATTCCCGTATACGACTCGCACAATGCGCTGGGCAACCATCTTGTTGAAACCACATAACTTGAAGTATGTTAAGCTGTAAATCTTCTAGCATGACGTGTCGTAAATCGTTTTCGAGGAAATTCAAATAATTCTCTCCAAATTCTCCGGCAATTCAATAGGCCCAATAACTTGTCCGTTAATTATTCCGGTCCACAATTTGACTTTAAATTCATATTACGATCGATTTTTGCTCAATAAATGTGGGTTTTCAATATTCCAACTTTAAACAAGAATGTTGAAATATCCGTCTTTTTTGCATATTGTTTCATCTATACTATAAAGAGGAATGATTTGTTTGTTTGACGGGAATAGGCTCCGAAACTACTGTACCGATTTGAAAAACTCTTTCACTATTAGAATCCTACATTATCCCTGATGGACATAGGCTATAGAATATTTTCAAAAAAGTTAGGGATCCGTATGAAAACTTCGATAATGTAACCCAAGGTGTGAAAAAAATACCATAAAAAATCCTTATATCGCGTACGCTACGGAAACTATTGACTATAGAGCAAAGTGATATACTAAAGTTTTATAGAAAACATTCATATCTACAAAAAAGTCCGCAATACCATGTGTCTAATTAACATGGTTATACCACAATAGTACAAATTACAACAAATTACAAGTACAAAATAGTAACTCCGAAAAATTCTTATAACGCGTAAGCTGAGGAAATTATTGACAATAGAGCTAAGTGATGTACAACAGTTTCATAGAGGGCATCAATATTTCTTTTCTTTTCTTTTCAATATCTACAAAAAAACCTTCGATAATTATATTGTCTTACTATTACAGATATGGCACAATAAACTACTTATAATGAGGGAATTTGTTAGTTTGTTTCAATTCAATAGGCTCTGAAACTACTGGACCGATTTGAAAAATTCTTTCACCATTAAAATCCTAGATAATAAAACAAAAATGAAATAATAATATCTTAAGTCATCATCAGCATATATTAGTCCACTGCTGGACATAGGCCTGCCTCAATGAGCGCCATAGCGCCCTGTCTTCAGCTTGCCGCATCAAATGGTTGCTATAAATTTGACGGGTGGAAACATGTGTCTGTCTGTGCGTATCTGTACGTTGTTGCGGCATCATAGCTCTCAAACGGTTGATTTTGATTGTTTATTTTGTTAAAAGCAGACTTGATCGTCGATGTTCTAAGCATGGAAAGTTTGCCAAGAGCGTGTTAAAATTTATATATTTTTTTTGTTAAATACCTATATCTACCCGTGCGAAGCCGGGGCGGGCCGCTAGTCAGTCCATAATATTGTGTCCAAAAATTGCGGATCCAAACACAAAATCATTGTGCATTGTTCAAATGTTAGCAAAAATTGCGAAGATCAAAAATTATTATATACGAGCAAAAATTATTCTGAGAGGGTTAATCACGACACGACGCAGTAAACTCTGTACTCGACTCACATGATAGGAATGGTATTCATTTATGACATTTCAAAATTCGATCTAGGTACGACAGTTTTGGGTACTCACGTATTTTCTTCAATAGGCTACTTGACTACTACTGGAAAATAATTATAACGTGTTGTCTGATAAAATTAAAAATAATGCAAAATGTTATCAATATTTCTTTAAGGCCAGTCGTATTAGTAAAACTAATTTTTTAGTTTGAATAAAATAATGGCGCGTCGAAACCATAATCTCTGTCATGGCTCCGGTGTCTTGACTCGATGACGTCACACACCATCAATACGCACTGTAATCTGTGATAGGTGTGACGTCACCAACGATGCAACCTAACGCAGAGCGTTTTCGGTTACGTGATCGATCATAATATAAAAAAATCCATCTCTCAAATTTACTTCTTCCTACCATCTATGTAGATTATCTCCAAATCTACACCCAAGCCCCTCTGCAAGACCTGGCCTGCGCAATTCACCGCACGAATAGGGATCTTATCCGTATTCGTAATTGAAGCGTGGCCTACGGTCTCCAGGTTTACCCAAATAAAACGCAGACCATAATTATAGGTAGCTCTTGCACTTCTGCTAAAATTAACTGCTCCATTCTCCGTAAAATCGAATTAGATAGCATTATACTTCGTTAAGGAGACTCTGAAATTTCGTGCCTGCTGCCACTAAAATTGTGCTTGCTCAATCTCTCATGCTTCCCATTCTTGATTATGCTGATGTCTGCTACCTTGACCTTACTGAGGACCAGCTTAATAAGGTTGAACGGCTCGAAAACGTCTACATACGTTTTGTGTTTGGTTTGCGTAAATACGATCATGTTTCGAACAAAACTCAAATGGTTTCCTATCCGTCTCCGTAGAAATTTCCACATTCTTTCTCTTCTTCATAACTTTCTCTTTAACCCTATGACTCCCTTCTATTTAAAGAAGCGTTTTGTATTTCTGCACGATTCTCACCCTCATTCTTCCTTCGGTCATCAGAAAATCTGGTGTTAAATATGCCATCTCACCGAACTAGCTTCTACGACAAATCCTTTACCATCCAGGCCATTAGGTTGTGGAATGCACTACCGGAGTCCACTAGAAAAGTCCCTTGCCTGTTTTTAAAGCTCGTGTCCAGGAGTTTTTCATTCAGAAAAGTGTATACTTTACTTTCATTACCTATTTATTTATTATTTATATTATTTATTTATGTTTGTGTATTTTTTTTGTTCATTTATTTATTTTTAATTGGTATTATATATACATGTATATATTTAGGCCTTTAAAATTCTATTCTATCGGATGGCACTGTCACTACAACTCTGCTAAACTTGATGAAGAGTTACTATTTCGTTCAACAGGTAAAAGACTAATGTGTAATAGTAGATTGTTTTACAAGGGACTAAACCATCCCATTATATACGAGGTTGTTATACTCCCGAGCGTAGCGAGGGAGGATGACAAGACCGAGTTATAATGGGTGGTTTTGGCCCGAGTAAAACACTCTACTTTTCACTTCGATTGCGAGAAAATAAAACAATTCAAAATTAGACAATTTTCAGAAATTTTATTAAAAATTAAATGTGCAGTTAGAGCAATTTTGAATGTTTAGTGATATGTTTTTCCCGGGCAATTTTATTTCGGTTCTCTGTGATTGGGATGTGTGTGTAATATTTTGAGTTGATTGTTGTGGAGTAAAAGTTGGAGAGACTCGACTCATGCTTGAGTTTCGTGCATTATTAAGATCTGAGTGCGGCTTCAGCTGAGTTGACATATTCATCCAAACGTTGAAACATTAGTGGGACGTAACTCCTGATAGGCTTTAACTATATTAAGGTATTCTCCACTGATGACAAATTTACGCTCTTTGTTTGTTTTCGTGTTCGGCAGACTCACAGCTTGTAGGTTTGTATCCGTTTCTACGTCTTCTAGCGTTATATTAGCAAGCTCTATTCCTCTGCATGCACCGCTGATTCCATAAATTAAAGCAACCTGTTGAACAAAAAAATAAGTGTGTTATTAATCGTAATAACCTAGGTACATAATTTAGGTATGTAGGTAGGTATCTATTTATTTAGTTTGAGTTGAGTACATAAGTAGTAGGTTACCTTTGTTGCCAAGTATTGTTTATTTGGAGCGTTATTTAAAAATGTTTCGATTTCTTGTGTCGTCAAGACTTTAGATTTTTTTGCCTTGTATCCAGTGGACAATTTCTTCAGTAAAGCCGTTAAATTTACATATTTTTTAATATCGACGTCGTGTCTCGTTTGTAAGGTCATTCTTAACATTGAATATGTGCTCCAAAGAGTCGACGATTTGAATTTTTTCGATAATTCATCAAAATAAGTGAGAAAAACCCCTTCTGTAAAAGAATCCACACGTTTCTCATCTCTCCATTTCATAAAATTTTCGTAACTCTTTAAATATATTCCACGTGATTTTGTCGGCAACAGATTCATAATTATTTCTTTGCCCTTTTCTTCCATTTGCATATTAGCATCTTCACTATCACTTGATGACATTTTTCACGTTCACAATTTGGAAGTAAAAGTCAGGAAGTTAAACGTAAAAGTTTGTGATTTGGAATGAAGAAAATTCTAGAGATTTAGCGCCAATACCATCTTTTTTTTTAAATCTCTATTTAACCCGCAACGAAAGAGTTCGCATTCTACCGTGAAGGGAAGAATCAACCTTCATAAAACATCACCAAGACGGTTCTATTTTCAAAAAAAAGGTTGACGGAGCACCAAGAAGTCGAGTTTTTATGTAAGAGAACGAATGCTTTGTACTGGCTGATGATTTTAGACAAAAATTAAAAAGAAAAATTACTTTTTAGCCCGAGGGATTAAACTCGAGTTTTAGGCCTGCTAAGCTACACTATTATGATACACTTTTCGAGCAAGAGAAGTGAAATGTGATTATGTGATTTCATCCGCTGTTGGCTGTCAGCAGGGCGTCCCTCTTGGTCCGGCCATATTTAGCCTTGCCATCTTACCAATAATTCAACGTCTCCAATCCAAGCTCAATTTTTGGAATTTGGATGACGGAACATTAAATTTTTCAAAATGCGAACTGATTATTTCGGACTGTGTAGACATAAACAATATCATTGGTAAATTCAATAGTTTGGCCCCCAACATTTCAATAGGCTATTTGACTACTATTGGGAATTATTTCTTACGTATTGTCTGATAAAAAATAATGCAAATGTTACTAATATTTCTTCAAGGCCATTCGTATTTGCTGTGAAAACTAATTTTAAAGTTTGAATAAAATAATGGCCTCCTAAAACGCTCATGGCTCCGGCGACATGATTCGATGAACAACTCCGTTCGTTAACCAACACCATGTCAACCGTGGACGGAAAAATCACCCCTCCCTTGATGGTAGACACTTCACACCATAGAGTTATTATAGTACTAGCCATATAATAACTCTGTGCTTCACACCCACCACATTGTATGATAGACACTATAGAGTTTATGTGGCACCTACTTATATAAACTCGTATGTATTACACTCTGAAACAGACACTGGCGGAGTCGCGGCGAAAGCCAAGCGGCACCGTAAATAAGTTGAAGATGGAGTTGTGACGTCATCAGCAACGGTAGAGCGCTTTCGATCACGTGCTCGAACATAATTTTTTTTTTATTTAAATTCTCTTTTTTACCTAAAATAGACACATTTTTTTAATGAAAGCCATCAAAATACGCTTTTTTACGTTATCACTGACTAGGATGATAACAATTTGGAACTTATTTTCAGTGTAGTTAAATAGCCGATTGTACATAAATGTTCACTTCGACTCCTTGGGTCACCGATTCTTGGATGAGTATTTTCAGCCATTTGTAGATGACAAAATTCAAAATTTCAACAGAAATTCGGGCAGACTTCTCGAAATTAATAGCCATATGGCTTTTACAATTATTCGGTTTTGCCTACATTCACGTATTCTTTGAGATGTTGTCAACTGTGGTAACACAGCGAGCTATTGGTAGGCTTAGAAAACATAATAAAGAATACTTTATCATCGGTTTTGAATATATATTTGGATGACAAGGCATGGTCTGTAAAACTGGTAGGCTTAGGTATTCGCAATATTTCAAGTGTAGCTCTACCAGCGTTCTTGTCTTCCGTCTACAGCACTAGTTCTTTAGTTGAAAAGATCTTAAAGCCTTCTCATTTGGTCCCTGGAATTTCATTCAAAGTTTAATTTTTAGACGAAGCTCGAACGGCTTGGCATAGTGCTTGCCCCGATGCTGCTCTCCCGAAATCTCAACAACAATCAACGGCAATGGGACGGGCCTCTGTGAGTTGACATTGACACGGAATTGTTTGTTACAAACGTGTTCCAGCTCTACAGATCGTGCCCGTCTCCTGGCCGTTTCTAAATGGGAGTCAAGATATTGGTTGCAAGCACTTCCTTCATATAACACTGGCACTTTTTTGGATCCCGTAACTTTTCGTGTCGCAACTTGTCGTCGGTTGGGTGCAAGGTGTTGCGCGCCTTATCAATGCCAGTGCGGTACTGCTGTCGAACATCTTGGTCATCACAGATTATCGTGTACTAGGGCTGCCGGATATCTCGCCATGCCAGTCTAAACGACATCATCCGGCGGGCCTTTGTCACCGCTAACGTACCAGCCATTCTCGAAACGAATGGTCTGTTGCGTGACGATTGTAAGAGGCCCGACGGTATGACTCTAGTCCCATGGAAGCTGGGGATGCCGATTGTGTGGGACGCTACATGCGTCGACACACTCGCGCCGACACACTCGCGCCTTCCCATCTTCCTAGGACTTCCGGGAGGGCTGGTGCGGCGGCAGATTGTGCCGAAGATCTCAAGAAGCGCATATCAGGTCTCGACAGAGTCTACGCCTTTGCTCCCCTTGGAGTCGAGATCCTAGGTTCGTGGGGTACCGAGGCTCCCGGCCAAAAAATTATCTGTACGTCTTGTCGAAGCGACGCGTGACCCGAGAGCTTGTGAGTATCCGGCGCAGCGCATCAGCATTGCTACGAGTATACAGCAGGGCAATGCAGCTAGCGTCTTGGGCACGCTTCCGACTGGTATTGATATGGATCAGTTGAGCTACCTGTAGATTGTTTGCAACAGTCTGCAGTTAGCTCAATTGTTTCAATTGTAAATACTAGTTTTAATTTGATTCTAACTAACAAGAATAAGTTTTTGCAAAAAAACTACTTAATAAAACAAAATATTCATGAATAGATCGATAGTATGTATTTACAAATTTCAAAAATAATAATTTCACGACCAATGTCAAGGAATATGGGTTTAGTAACCATAAGGGGGTTCTTATATATATATATGCATATTCAAACATTTGAAACGAAAGATTTGGTACATTGGAAAAAGAATATTTAATGAAAAAAATATACAACATTTTATAACAGAATTAAAAAAAGTTGGTTTCGATACTGTCATTAAGTAATTATAGTAAAACACAAATGATAACTATAATTCATTTAGGTAGTAGTGTTAAATGAACTTTTAGATCAGTGTATAGTATACCTAAAATAAAAAGTAAAAATAGAAAACTTGGCTCACAAAGGGAATAAAAGAATCGTGTAAAAATAAAAGATTGTATAAAAAACTTATATTACAAACAAACGATCCTACACATAACAAACATTATAAAAAATATGTAAAATACTAAAAAGAACCGTGACCAAATCGAAAATGATCCAAAATATTTAAAAAATCAATAACTCAGACAACATTGTAAAAACAATGTGGCATATTTTAAAAAAGAAAACGTATAAACAAACTAAAATAATGCGATAGAATATAAAGTTAAAGATAAATAACATAAAATCAGAAAATCCCTATACAATAGCTAACGCATTTAACGATTTCTTCACATCGATAGGAGCAAACGAATCTAATCAAATACCACCTGGCCAACCAGTAATAACCCCAAATAAAAACTCAATGTACCTCATGATGTACCCTCAATGCCCTGTTACAACACTCAAAATATACAAAATTATTAAAAAATAAAAGAAGCTTCGGACATGACGAGATACCGCCTGTACTAATTAGAAAATCCGCAATGGAGCTAGCATGGGTGATGCTAGCTCCATTGCGCATTTTCTAATTGAACAACAGTGGACTAACTATAAGCTAATGATGAATCAGCCTATCACAGCCATGCAAAATCGAGACAATGGTTTTATTTAGCTATCCTTTCGTTCACATGAACTAGTAGTTTTTGGCTAACAAGGCTTTTTGGTCACAGATTTTGTGAACTTGATGCCCTAGTACTAGCCAAATGAAAATTTCAGGGATTATTCTTTATGAAAACTAGTAGTTTTAAAGATAGGTTGCAGAAAAAAAATAACAAGCGAAATATTTTTTTACAACCAATCAAAGCTAATGTAAATATTAGATTTTGAAAAGAAAATTTGCTATAATCTTCGTATTATCTTTTTTTATAAATCTAAGACTGATTGGTATAGGGGTACGATAGGTCCACTATTGATCTTGTTTTAAATAAAAAGGCAGGGTCGCAGACCTAATATTTCGGCTGCAATTGCGAAATTCAGACAGAAATCTGATTTTGACAAAAAAATTACCAAAGTTCAAATAACTTTTGAACCACTGAAAATCGCTGAACATACATGGGGGTTAAATCGATAGGTACTGAGGTCCCCCACCCCCCAGCCACCGATGATCCACCCCTCATGTTACACCGTGTATAACTCAAAATCGTTTCTCTTAACGTCAGTCGGAGTCGGAGGCTAGACGCATTCTCGGACGGACGCGAAGCCATGTTACTTTTCTTCGCGATGACCAGCTGGGCCCGCCTACTAATTACGATTTTCAACAACTTGTTTTGCGGGTTCAATGGTTCATTCCCGCCTACTAATTACGATTTTCAACAACTTGTTTTGCGGGTTCAATGGTTCATTGTTTTGAAAGCTACGTCAAAAGGAATTTGCAGGATTTTTATTTATTGACAGAGTTATCAATATCCAACCGAATGGGCTGTAGTGCCTGTAGTGATGAGGAAAATTTCATAGGAATCTGTTTTATTCTGGTAGAGTTTCGTAGGTTTTGTTAATAAATCGATAGTGTAAAAGATACAGATTAAGCTAAGTAAAGTGCATCTTTTTGGTACTAAAGTTAATCTCCGGGTTTATTAATAAGATTATTATAAGACGATGACGTTTCGATGGAAAAATGCGTTTCCGGCCCAGGAGAAGTTGTATTTTGGCAAATGCCAACTTTGTATCATCTTTACCGCCATTGTAAGATTATCCACATAATCAGGTATGACTGAAAGAAGGCTCCATGATTGAGTGAAAAACTTACGAGGTCACACATGGAACATACAGAAATGATCACGTCAATTCAGCGGGATATCGAACCATCTCTTTGTTGGATGCTTCAATGGATGACAAATAGCTTCCTGAAGGAGCGAAGTAGTTCTGATACGGAAAGCTTAAGATTTACAAGATCTGCATTGTTTGTAACAACCCAAGAACGAAAAGGTAACACAAAATGTAATTCAATGAAAAAAAAACATAATATTTTCTTGGATGTTCAAACACGGTACGAGTTTACGGCCACTGCCGGCCGGTTTACGGAAATCTGTAATGTTACTTATAATTAATCACTTGCAATTTTGTAAAAATATGTTCGATTTCATTGATATTAAAATTAGCTTGATTGTTCAATTTAGGTATAATATATTATAAAGTAGAAGTTTCTAATTTTATGTACCTTTGATTAAGGACCAGGTTTTGAAAGCATCATTGAATTTTAGTTTTTTCCTGAGTCTATGATGATTTTGATTTCTTTGTCTAACATCTTCACCTGGAGAATCTTCCTCCAATCTGCGCGCATTAATTCCGTCATTTGAAGGTCGATTCTTAAAGATAGTAAAAAAATACCTGTTAAAAAATTGTCACCTAACTACCTACCTACGGTCATTTTTTTTTTACTAAACAAGTAAAAACGCGTGCGCGTATGACGTCGAAAAGCGTAGGCACGGTACTTTGGCTGGCGAAAAAAAGGTACGCACGGACGCATGGACGCACGATGTATAAAAATGCACACAAGTTTAGTTATTGACAAAACTAAGATCGCTGGTGTCTGAGAGACCGCAGGTAGGTAGTAAAGTGTTAAAGCGAAAACACGTGAAACAGCAACAACTGTGCCCTCGTGTGCGTTACGATATTGCACTAATAGTTCTAAGAATACGTCGAAGTGCAAAGGAATAACTTTCCATCGGTGAGGAACTAGATAATTAATTTAAAACATATTTCGAGAAAAAAATTAGCAGACGCCATTGTTGCGTCATTCGTCATTAGCCGCGTACCCACCTAGCGCACAGGCTCGCGCGGCAGCCTCGCGAGCCAATGCCTCGGCTGGTGTGGACGTGCCTCGGGCTGCCTCGGGCGCGCGTTTGCTCGGCTGAGCACGGCTCGGCCCCGAGCCATCTGTTATCCGTAAGCTTGTCGCGCTCAAAGGTGCCTCAGCGAGCGCTGTGTGTTAGGTGGGAACGGTTATGTTTTGGCTCGCGCGCGAAGCTACTTCAAGTTTTGTCTATTACCGTGTTTGTCTCTATCTATAATATTGATATCATGGGCAGTCAGGAGGAGTCCATTCGTTTAGGTTTTTTCTTGATACGCGACTGTTTTCGTTTCTTTAAACAATAAGCAGCTAGGATAATAGCTGCAGCTGAATGTACACGACTGTCCATTTCGAATACTCGCGGACTTATGATGGCTCAGCCTGCCTCGCGAGGCGGCCTTGTGTAAGTTGAACAAAACTAATGAGGCTGCCTCGGGAGTTTTGTTCAATTTAAACGAGGCCGCCTCGCACCTAACAAACAGCGCTCACTGAGGCACCTTTGAGCGCGTCAAGTTTACCGACAACAGATGGCTCGGGGCCGAACCGTGCTCAGCCGAGCAAACGCGCGCCCGAGGCAGGCCAAGGCACGTCCACACCAGCCGAGGCATTTGGCTCGCGAGGCTGCCGCGCGAGCCTGTGCGCTAGGTGGGTACGCGGCTATAGACTAAGGCCCGTATTATGAAAGCTCGCTCAGTCACCGATCTATGCTTGAGTGACGTTTATGCCATAGAAAAGCGTTACTCAAGCATCGATTGATAACTGAGGAAGCTTTTATAATACGAGCCTTAGAGTTCAGGTGTGACAATGCTGTATAGGTACCAAAAGTGTAGGAATGTGGGCATGGGTCACAATGAATATTAGCTGACGTTTCTTTTTATACCGGAAAAAATAATTTTACACTTAATTACAAAAGAACTAGACTGTGGTTATTTGATGAAATATAGAAAGATGAAGTATTATTGAATTTTGTTAGAGATGATTTATTACATTTTGTAGATAAATGTGATTTATTATATTTTATTACATTTTGTGTTACATACATTACATACATTTTGTCTACATACATACGAACATTCGTAGGTATGTAGTAGAATATAATATTTTGTACAAGTTCCTGGCGCGCTTCGCACGCCATGTCTATGGAAAATTTAAAGCTTATTTCTATCACATGGGAACTGGTTTATGGGACGATAATTGATAAGTTTACCTATGTATTACTCCAGGCCTAGAACTACCTGTACGAAAAATTTAAGCCCTATCCGTTCTGTACTTTTGATGAAGAGGTAATGCTGCGAACAGACTTTTGCAACGAACGTGAAATGTAATGCGAATAGAGCATTTCACCAGTGTGTCGCGTCCTGCGAGCCCAAACTTTTCACTAGATCTAAAAACTGCGCTGGAGATATTTTGTTCTGATTTGGCGGCAAAAACTAAACATGGAAATATAATTTATTAAAACTCATCTCTACCTACCTATAAATGGTAAAGTAGGTAGCCTACCCTAGCTACCTACCTACCTAATTTGGCAGAACAATGGTTTTTTGCGTGGATGGAATGAGAGGACAGGGTTTTTCTGAAGATAGGTAACTAGTACCTACCTTATTATGTAAATAGGTACCTACACTACCTACCCACATTAAAAAATTTCTGAGTGTTTGGCTTTTTCGCTAAATAGGTAAGGTGTAGTACCTACTTCCTAAATACCGTTTTTTATTATGGGTCATTCCAGCGAAGATGACACCCCAGGTCAAAATAATAAATTACATAATTTGTACTTGAATATGTCATTACAGCAAAGCCAATGAATTGATTCAATAGGAATAGACCAATTTTTTTAATGTTTTTGCGATTTTCGTAGTTTTGATTGATCTTGAACACAGCTGTAGCGCGATTGCCTGTGGTAAGGTATTTTTTCTTCATGTTTGTAATACTTTTCTTTGCCTTATAATGTATTACTGTAAAAGGCGATTCGACTTAAGACAAATACAATTCAAGGCGTTAAAAACAGCGGCAAGTTATTATATGAGAGTAATTTTGTTGAGAAGTTATAAAGCATCAACAAAATGCTTATTGGGTGTCCCACCCGTCACAGCAAAACATAGTTTTTTTTATCCTGAGCTAAAAATATAGCATCTTTTGTCTTCCGGTTTGGCAAAAGTAACAATTATGCTATGTGTAATGGTTTTGGCTACATGGAACATTGCGCAAGTAAATACTTAACGAAATATTGAGATTACAAACGGTGTCCCACCCGTCACAACGGCATGTGGGACCAAAAAAAGCCGTGATGAATTCGTGATTTACTGCGTTAAAGTGGTTTGATTATGACACATAAATATAGTTTAAGTAATAATATTATGATTTACGGGAATTTATCACGTTTATATCCATTTTTTTCGACCATTCAGAAGATTTATGCTCAGACGTGGTCATGGACTGACTAAACCAGCTGAAACGTCGGGAAAATAGCTAAATTCACGAGAGAAGTACTTGTTTACAGTTATATTTCGATGTTGACTGACCTCAGAAGATTTTTTTCCAATTCGTTTCGAAAAAATTTAAAACCACTTTTTTTCGTTTTTATAACTTTTGTTAGAGTGTTTCTATCCAGGTGCATAATTAATATGCTTGTCTAAGCAGGTGTGTGTGTTTTATTTGCGAGATTTATGTCGTAGACTTGAAATAATCGCACGTAATTGTTACTTGTCCCACCCGTCACAAACTGTATGAGGCATTATTTCGATAATTTTCAAATAAAATAATGGTAATTTAATTTAAAATGGGACCTTATCTTTCTAGCTACAACATATGAGAAAGCTGCTTAACAAAATGTTGATGGTTTGTCTTAATTTGGGAAGCAAAGCCATCCACTTAGATAGGTGGGTGTCATGGGTGTCCCACCCGTCACACTTAGTAAATGTCAATTTACTGAGTCAACTGTGTAATTCAGGACTACATTTATATGTTTTCATATAAAGCTATTATCTGGTTATGTTATGACATTATTTTGAAACTGATAGCATTGGTAGTTTTTGAGAAATTACTTGAAGTTTGAGCAAAAAGGAGTTAGAATGTCCCACCCGTCACAATGGAATGACCCTTATACCAAACCATAGAATATTACAAAGGCATTAAAAAAAGTTAATAATAGGTATCACAAACTGCCCATTGAAAAGATGCGTAAGCCCTCGCATTACGCATATTGCCGTTTTCTATTTTGTAACTTATATTTAAGTTATATTTTAAGTTTTATATAAGTACTTTTGTTCTTTAAGACAAGTACTTACCTCTACTTTTGTAAGTAGGTACCGTTATTGTAGTGCCCTAGCCGGGTCCATGTTTGGAACTGTTTTCAATTATAAGACCTACAAACAACGTGGTATCGTATAGGGCCGCTCTCCCTATCCTCTGCGACCGTGTGGCAGGCGGCGGGGCCACTCGACTGACCCGTCGCAACCTATGGCGTCCGGACACGGGGTCGTCCGGCGCCCATTTGGCGGGTAAGGTTTAAATGTTTATTTTTACCGAGTTTCAGATGATTTACACAGACGTGGTTACGGAATGTCCAGCTGAAATGAAACATCGAGAAAATAGCTATTTGAACGTGACAATTATCCGTTAACAGTAATATTCCGAAGTGGACTTACCCACGAAAGGTTTCTATTATTGTCGATCTAAAATAAAACTGACTTCTCGTTTTTATTCGGATTTTGAATATTTTATAATTAATATGCTTGTTAAAAACAGTTGTTTCATTCGCGAAATTTATGTCGTAAACTTGTAATAATCGCACACAATCGTTATTCGTCCCACCCTTCACAACTGTAAGAGGCTTTATTTGGATAATTAACAAATCAAATATTTTTAATTACTTAATGTATAAAATAAATCCAATTACTTTTAGTACAACATCATTTTCGTTTTACATTATTTTGGTCTGTATTTTTATGTCACTGGTCGGTACAGTCAATCATAGGAATCAAATTCGTCTATTAAATAAATAAATAAGCGCTTTATTTCAGTAAGTTGGCTTTAAGTTTTAACAAAGTAGGAATATTATCTATCTTATGTAACAATAAAACTAACATCCATATTCTCAGCCGTTTCCGTAAAGGTGTGTCCAAACATAGCGCGGCAATCGTGAGCGGCACGCCGCCGCCGCGCCGCCGCCGCTGCGCGCGATTGCCGCGCTGTGTCTGGACGGCCGGGCCGCCGCCGCCGCCACGCACGAATTTCTGGGATGTCTACACTAATCGCGCGTCAGGGCTGTGTCTCGCGATAGCCGCGTGTTGCTGCCGCGCACTCGCCGCGCTATGTTTGGACACGCCTTATGATTTTATTTTTTTATTTTATTTTATTGTTCAACAAAATCAACAGCCCTTAGATATATATGATATTCTTCCAATCAAACTTAATTCAGAGGTTTCCTCGAGAGTTACCTTGAAATCGATATTCTTAACCACTAACACCCATATTTTAGTCGTTATTGTTATTAGCAATGTTATTTATAAACTCTTACAATCCAAAATTTCACACATTTTTATCAAAATCAACACAATAAAACCATCGTTTATATCATCTTGAGTGGTCTTGAGGGAGTTTCAAGGTTGGTTATGAAAATGAGGTGAGCCGAAACAAATTTCAAGTAAAGGACGTTTCTGTCAACTGAGAATAAGATTTTGTTGGAGTGAGGTTGAGTTGAGTCGATGAAATCTGGAGGAAACAACTAAGAATATGGGTGTAAGATGCTAAGATCGTTAAGTGGGTACTAATTTTTACAACATAAAATCGGTTTCTTTAAAACTATTTTAGCAATTAGAGAAAGTAAATATAATATAAAAATAGAGTCATAGAGTAACTAAACTACGTGTGGAGCACTCAGTGTGTTTTTAAATAACAAGTAGGTTTTCCTACATCTTATTGAGAGGCATCGACTCCTAGCTCTAACTAAGTATGAACTTGTATGTAGACACAAGGGACTCTGCTTCAGCTAGCGACGACAGTGGTTTTATTCAGTATTACCTAAACATGTCATATAAACTTAATATATCATTATACAATCTTATTAACTGTTATAGTTAAACACAGTATCTATTAAATCTCAATTCACACAATCTTAGCATAATAATATTTACTACAGTCAATTTTTGCACAGTTTAAATTGTATCATATATGCAGGTATAATTGTTTAACATCATCGGCGCTCCTAAAACACATCTCCTCTCTCTTGAAAGAGCACAACGTTAGTTAGTTACGTTAGTAACTAGATAATTGATGTAGAGGTAGGTTAATTTTAACAGGCATGGCTTTTTGGTTATATTGAGTTAGATAATTAGTTGTCAGTTTGTAAATAATTTACGATTTTTGTGTGTTTTTAGTTTACTTTTACATTCAAAGTATGTGATTTTGTGAATAGAAATCGAGTTATTTATTGTGTTACAAAGATGAGGAAGAAGTAGTGTCTACGGGCAAATGTAGTTTTGCACGGCTGTATTAAGAAAAGTTTAAATTTTCGTCTTTTAATAGTGTTATTGCGGAATGATATTGGTGATATCGGTGAGCTGGCGCAGGGTGGTCTGTTTAATAAACAACTACCTTAATGTTAGGACTGATTCACTATACAGTTGCGTAGTTGGGGTATTTGTACGTACGAGAGTAACTTTTAGCACTACACGTTGTGCTCTTTCAAGAGAGAGGAGACGTGTTTCAGGAGCGCCGATGATGATAAGCAATCAAGAATTAAAGATTGCCAAGGTGGGTAATAAGTGATTTTAACTGCGCTTCAGTTGCTGCATGTTTGATGTTCTTAATCAAGGCCATCAGATTACATATTCTGGCTGTTAGGATATTTATATGGCGTAAATAGGACATTTGTGGATCTAAAGTTAGATATCTAACTTTAGATCCACAAATGTCCTATATACAGAGTGATTTTTTTAAATGGGACAGTATGGGGAAATCCGAATCTAAAGGAGATAGAGGAAAAGTGTCTAAGGAGACATTAGGTGTTTTTTTATGTAAACAAATTTGGCTCGTTCAAATTTGTGGTCAAGCGTGAGTTGTTCTTAAAAAATGATAAAGTTGGTAAAAATTTTTTTTGACGCGGATCGACTCTGTTTCATGTAAGGATTATTTCATTGTTTGGAAAGAAAAAAATCTGAACAGCAGAAGTTGGTCAAATTTAATGAAAACTAATCTTCATACAGTTGCAGTATTCGCCTTTTAATATTGTTACAAGTGCCTAGGCGTGTAAAAAAATATTTAAAATTATTCCATTTTTAAATTTTGATAATCGATAAGAGCTCCAGATGATTCAAGAGAAGAACATTTTTTTTAATCTTCGTAAACATCATGGCAACCGATAGTCTTGAAATTATAAAAAAAAGAATTCAAATTTGGAACGTAAGTTATTTCTGCAGCTGTGATTTTGTTTCCAATCAGTTCATGCTTGTAATTTTATTCATCATGGCGTTAACTAATTCACATAAAGTTGATTTGATTGAGGCGTATTTTCTTAATTATCGCAGTAGAGATAATGCACTTAAGTGGTATCAAGAACGCTATCCTGACCGTGTAGTACCGAATCGCAAGATATTTGATAGTTTAATAAAGAACCTAAGACAGGAAGGCTGTTTCAAGCCTAAGCGTAAAAGGCCGACAATAGTCAATAGTGAGTTTATAACTATTGCCGTATTGGGATATTTTGAAGCATACCCAAAAGCTTCGTTACGGGAAGCAGCTGAAACTATCGGTATTCATAAATCAACTGTAAGGAAGATATTGAAGGCTCATAAATACAAGTGTTACATAGAAGGTCGACTTGTACAAGCGTTACTACCTGGAGATAAAGACCGCAGGTTACATTTCTGTAATTGGTATGTGGCTCAGACTATTAGAAATAGATGTTTTCCTAATTTTATTATTTGGACTGATGAATGCAACTTTTCGAACAATGGCATGTACAACAGGAGAAATAACCATTACTGGTCAAAAATAAATCCGCTAAGAACTACAGAAACCCACAACCAAATCCGATTTTCTTTTAATTGTTGGTGTGCGATATTACATAACAGAATTTTTGCTATCAAAATTTACCAAGGAACGCTAAATAGTGAAAAATATCAGGAAATATTGAACATGGCTGCAGATTTAGTGGATGAGACTATTAGCTTAAGGAACTTTGGTAAGACAATCTACCAACAAGATGGTGCACCAGCCCACAACAGTAGGGCAAGTAAACTATGTTTGGACGAGCAGTTTCCAAACCGTTGGATGGGTACATATGGGCCGATAAAGTGGCCCCCACGATCGCCCGACTTAACGCCATTAGATTTTTTCTTATGGGGTTACCTTAAGGGTCGAATTTATGTATCCCGATACAACTCCGTACAAGAATTAAAAGATGCTGTTTACAACACTTTAAACACAATTCACCATAAGTCTCTGTTAAATGCAACTAGAAGTGTCTTGAAGCGTGCTCGTACCTGCATAAGACAAGACGGCGGCCACATCGAACATTTACTCAAGTAATAAACCAACTGTATGAAGATTAGTTTTCATTAAATTTGACCAACTTCTGCTGTTCAGATTTTTTTCTTTCCAAACAATGAAATAATCCTTACATGAAACAGAGTCGATCCGCGTCAAAAAAAAATTTGACCAACTTTATCATTTTTTAAGAACAACTCACGCTTGACCACAAATTTGAACGAGCCAAATTTGTTTACATAAAAAAACACCTAATGTCTCCTTAGACACTTTTCCTCTATCTCCTTTAGATTCGGATTTCCCCATACTGTCCCATTTAAAAAAATTACTCTGTATATACCTAGGGAGGTACTTGATGGTGTTACTATTTTCCAGTTTCGTGCAATCGCAATCTGATCTGAGTGGTAAGCATTGTGTATACGCAATGCTTATTTAATATTAAATAAATATATAATACTGTATTATATGGCTCACTCTATAGAGTGTATTTAGAATGATAAGGCGGTCCTGGTTTTCGTAACGAATAGGTTAGGTACTTCGTCTTGTCTGGATTAAGAATAAGAATTTTTTACTTTAAGCTGCCATTGACTAGGTCTGAAAGCTGAAATCTGAAAGCTGCCTGCGCATACTTTAATACGCCATCTCAGCTATCTCCCGGGAATAATAAGGCCGTGTCATCATCAAAAGTGATAGGTTTAATAAACATTGCTTATTAAATTAAACCCACGACCAGGTGGGATGACGATGTGCGAAAGACTGCTGGATGCGGCAAGCTGAAGACAGGGCGCTATGGCGCTCATTGGGGAGGCCTATGTCCAGCAGTGGACTGATATAGGCTGATGATGATGATTAAATTAAAGGAATAGCCTGAAATCCGTCAAAAACAAAAACGGGCGCGCAGATGGCACTTCAAATCCGAATCCGAAGGGGTGATACCGAAAACTCACACGCAGACATATAGCAAAATTGCGGCTCGCTTCGCTCGCCGTTGTTTTTTATTATGGTTGCAAAATAAATACTTGAATACTTTAAAATCGGGTGTAGAAAGGTTGCCTAGCAGAGATCGCTCAAAACGATAAGGCATTGTAGGTACATACAACTTTATCTTTTCCTGCCCTGTGTAACTATTTTACTTGATGTGCAATAATGAGTAATTGCTTTGTACTGTGCTTTGCTGTGCCGTGCTTAAATCGTAAAAAAAATCTTTTCTCATTCATTGTCATAGCTTACTTTTTTTGCTAAGTATGCCTCACCAATTTCAAAACAGGTTGTGGCTCACTCCACTCGGTGATTTTTATTTTGTATTTGTTTCATAACAATCTTCGCAGCCGCCGCAATTTCTCCAAACATTTCAGGGCTCGCTGTTATTAATTTTTCATACTCTCCTTAACTTGTTTGTGATCACCCGAAAGTAACAAAAATTTCGGCGGCTCGCTACGCTCGCCGGTTCGTTGTAGATCGCCAAAAAAAAATTTCGTCGTGGTCTTAGAATACTTGTATTTTTGCTAACCTCACCAAACTCCGAAATTACCTATTGTGGCTCGCTCCGCTAGCCGTAGTTATTGATAAAAAAAAATTTAAACTATAGGTCACCCTTAAGTTCACATATTTAATATTAATAAGGTCACAATTAAGTCAATTATTAAGGTCACCTATGACAAACTTAGTTACTTTTCACCTAACATCCGAAAATCCAAAAAACTATCGCGGCTCGCTTCGCTCGCCGTTACTTATAATTCCTGTTGTTAGAAAGTCAACCGACCCCCAAGGGGGGGGGGGGGGTGCTTGGTAGAAAAACGCCCCGGGTGCCAGCCCACGCTACGCCGCCACTGCTTGTGTACTCTAGTTATAGCTACTCCAATCTGCAATCTGTTTCAGTCGACTAATGGAGTGGATACCACCAATACCCAATGCTATAATTAATAATAACTATAATAAAATAACCCATACCAATCAAATGTATAACAATGAGTCGACAAGGGCTGACGATGAAGACAGCCAACCTTTTTAAGGTTCCGTACCCAAAGGGTAAAACGGGACCCTATTACTAAGACTGCGCTGTCTGTCACCGGGCTGTATCTCACGAACCGTGATAGTTTGAAATTTTCACAGATGATGTATTTCTGTTGCCGCTATAACAAATACTAAAAACAGAATAAAATAAATATTTAAGGTAGAAAAAAATCACGTTTGTTGTATGTATGTTGTTGTTTGTTGTATACAACAAACGTGATTTTTTTTAACCGTTTTTATAATGGTACGGAACCCTTCGTGCACGAGTCCGACTCGCACTTGGCCGCTTTTATTTAAAACTTGAAGTTTAGAGCCTTCGTATAGTCAAAGTAAAAAAAAAAAGTAATACAGGGGTGGCAACACCTGTAAACTAAAATATATCGTATCTTTATGGAGATTTTTTTCATCTTTCCAGTGGTGGTGAAGACAGCTCCGGTGCAGCGACGTGTCCATTAGCAGCGTCAGCGGCTGCCCCGGCGAACTGGCGGGGTACCAACGACAGCGCAACAGAATACTGCCGACGTGGTAACACTCCCGCTACGTACGGCAGGTATCAGCGAAATAACTCTACTGCACCCTTTTCTACGCCACCTTCTAATGTTGAAAGGTAAACCTACACTCGTATAAGGGTAGAATACCGAAACTAACATCAACTTATCCATCGCATACCTACTAACTATACAGGGTGACTTTTTGGGTTGGGAGAGTATGGCCAATCCGAAACTATGAGAAATAGAAGAAAGTCATCTTAGGGAGTCATGACCCCAATTTATGAGAAAACGAAAACTACATACATACATATGGTTATTTTTATTCATATGTTTTATGCAGGAAATCAAAACGATTAGTTTTTTTAGCTTGTATTTTTGCAAAGTACCTTCTCGGTTCTAGAACTCAAGATATTATTTGTAAATAAAAAGGGCTTGCAAAAAAAGCAAAGATTTGTATTGGTAGGAAATATTCACCGACATCCATGTCATGGAAGCAAATCTCAGAAGATCGAAATAATATTGGGTTGTGAAAGCTTTCGTTCATAAGTTCATTGTTACCTGGTTTTTAGGCTTCCGTACCTCAAAATAAAAAAAGAACCCTTATAGGATCACTTGGTTGTCCGTCTGTCCGTCTGTCAACCCACTTTTCTCAGAAACGCGTGGAGGTATCGAGTTGAAATTCACATCATAATATACTCAGGTTCGTAACCCCTTGGAGCCTCGATATAAATCAACCTTCTAAGTCAACACAATCAAAAGTTACAGCCGTTTATGTCCAATTTTTGTAATTTTCCAAGGGAATCACATACACACAACCTATAGGGTACCTACTTCCCGTTGAGCCTAGAATCATGATATTTGGCAAGAAACTAGGTCTTTTATTTACATAATTAATATAATGTTTAATTACGGAACCCTCGTTGCGCGAGTCTGACTCGCACTTGACGTTTTTTATTATTAATGGCATCATCAAAGTATTTGTGAAAATTTAAAATTATCATTTCCAACAACTGATGTCCTTACCGTTAGCCAGGATACTAAATCATGTATTTTAATAGGGTTTATCCTCAACGAAACATCTAAATAAACAGTATGAATTTTGTAAACTTAAAAAAATATTCTCATAAATTCAGCCCATGACACTTTCACGACTTTTCTCAAACCCTCGTGGTTTTGGATTTGGTTGGCCATACGCTCCCATCTGTAAAAGCCACCCTGTATATACAAAGCGTGGCTCAAATGTCTAACCTTTTTTAAGGTAGACTATCTCATATAAAACATCTAAACCGATTTTAAGTTTGAATACAAGATGCAAGATAAAGCTAAGTATCAAGCACCTATAAAGGGGTATTTGCCATGATTTCTGGTGTATTTAATTATCCCATCATTACGTTATTGCGATAATTGCAATCCATATTGAAATATAAAAAAAACACCAAAAAAAAATCATGGGAAATATCTGTTGACAATTAACCGAGACCGATAGGAATATTAGTAGAACTGAATGTTATCCAAGATTTATTAGTAAAATCATACGAGAGTTTATAAGCTGATTAGTTTAAATGACGGCTTTACTATTCGTACTTGTTCACGGTGATATAAAACACTCTTTTTTTCTCATTTTAACTGTGGCAAAAAGAAGACGAGACCCTACCTGAGACATATACATCATGTATGTTATGTATGTATGTATAGTCGCCGCACCCCCTAAATGCGTTAAACAGATGAAGACTTCATAATCCCGTGTACACACAAAAGCACAGAAACCGTTTAACAACACCAATCCTGAAGCTGCTAAACCAGCGCTGAAATAATACGACGTCGATAAAAAAGCAAAAAATCTAGTAACAAATCAGATTATAAGATCCCTGGAAGGTCTGATCGAGCGTACTCTCTACTTAACCATTCAATCATTAATTATTATGTAATTAGCATTCAATCATTCACTAAAGTAAAATTAGCGTTTCTGCTCATCGAAAGTTCGGCGCCTATAGTTAAGCGGCTATCTATAGGAATGGTTTTGTTTGTACACGGGGTCAAAACCCCGTCTACAGTCTTCCATCTGTTGTATTGCTCCTTTAACGGTGGCGGTGACTGTACACACTCGTGCGCGGCCTGTTCGGGAGTGTTTCGCCGAGCGTGTATTGCCGCTAACAAAAGTTTTATGTCACTTTATTTGGTTCTTAAATTTTAGAACAACTCCTCACAATCGCTGGTATGCCAGCAGCGAAAGAGCGGGCGCGACGGGCGGAGAGAGCACGCCCAGCACGCCCGGCGGCGGCACCGAGAGCGGCCGGCGGCGGCGTCTCTCAGGCTCCGCGTCCTCGCGCTCCGACTCCAGCTCGCCCGAGCCCAGTGACACGTCGCGGGCCTCCACCCCGCCGACGCAACCAACCTCACATAACAATCACAGAACACCATCATCACTCCCTCACCAGGTATGTAGGTCCTTGTTTTTATATGGCAATAAAAACAGCTGCTGCTCGCGGTTCCGCACACTTTTTTCCCAGATGAAATATAAGTCAAGTACGTGAGCTAACATTTATCTTCCAGACTTTCTCGATCACAAGACCATGTTAGACGTGAAAAGTTTTGCAACCAGACGTAGAGAGAGACGGCGAAGTTACTTTCGATTTTATGATACTAGCTTTTGCCCGCGGCTTCGGGTTAAAAATCGCATAATGTTCTTACTCGAGTTCTTAATCTATCAGCCATTTTTTCTATGCTATTATTACAGTTGTCAAGTTTTTGCGATTTTTATTTTTGTATTAAGTACTAACTCAAATAACTCGTTTAAGTGCAAAATCAAAACTAAAAATCATATTAAAAAAAACAGTACTGTTTTTGCTTAATATACAGGGTGGTTTTTTGAGAAGGGCGGTGACATGGAAACCATTTTGAGCAACTTTTATTAAATAACTTTACGAACAAAAACAACTTATTAGTTAGGTAATATTGAGATACTAAAAGCATATCGTGAAAATTTGCTATATCCATTCATTTTTAGTAAAACATTTATTTGCAAAGATTAATCTTTATCAGCAACAGAAGCCTTGGTTCAATAATACAGGTGTAATTTTTTTGAAAAATCATTCGGGTCCATATCCGTCAAAAGTAAAAGATTTTTGAAAAAAATAAATATGCAGTTATTATCTTTTTATAAATCGAGGGCATGACTCCTTTCACGACTTTTCTCTAACTCTCATGGTTACGGACTTGGCCATTACCACCAAAAAACCACCCTGTATTTTAAAAAGGTTAACTTTGAATGTTCCTGTAAAAAGTTCACCGTGTATCTTCTATTTCAAAATGGTATGATACGAATCACTGCCCTCGGATGCTAACAGGAAATTGTAAAACTACACAAAATGGTGGTTCGAGAGGGAGAGAGAGAGAGAGAGGGGGGCCCAAACATGGAAAAAAAATTAACTCGCACTTATCCGGACCGGTTTTATGATACAAATTATCTTTTACAGTGGGCATCGACAGCAAGTGGAAGACCTTTAGCAATATGTGTGAGAAATCTGCCGACGAGGTCTACTGATAGCTCTCTCAAGGATGGCCTATACCACGAATACAAAAAGCACGGAAAAGTAGTTTGGGTAAAAGTGGTGGGTCAGAACGCCGATCGATACGCGGTAGTTCGCTTCAAAAAACCGTCCGACGTGGAGAAAGCTTTAGAAGTATCTCAAGATAAGCTCTTTTTTGGATGCAAGATCTCAGTAGCCCCACACCAAAGTGGAGATGACGATGCAGAGTCAGCAAAACCGTACGAAACTGACATCGACGAATACCATCCAAAGGTATTGGGGAAATCAAGGATACACCTTACATTCGTAATTTTTTTTTTTACACCTTTTTGTTTTAATTAGTTTTAATGGGTTCCTATTTATTTAGTGTCCGTTTATTATACATTCAATTTATAATTATTAATTTTTTTTAAATGTTGCGACGTTTGCCATCGCTTTTCAATGTAATATTTTGATGTTGCAGGCTACAAGAACACTTTTCATCGGTAACTTAGAAAAAGATGTGACTCAGCAACAGCTGCGTGATAAATTCAAGCACTTCGGGCGGATTATTGAAATCGACATCAAGAAAGGCAGTGGAGGCGGTGCCGGTTATGCTTTCTGCCAGTACGCATCCATCTCTAGCGTCGTGGAGGCGATTCGAGCCATGGATGGAGAACACGTCGGGGGATCCCGAGTCAAGCTGGGATTCGGCAAGCCAGTCGCCACGGCCTGCGTCTGGGTAGACGGCCTCACCGAGCACACGGAAAGCCAGGTATACTTTGAACAATTTATCTGGACCAATGTGAACTTTAACCGAAAACGGCACCAAAAAATATCTTTGCCTTTCATTGTTTGTCTATAATTTAGTCTAACTATTAAGGATTGAAGGCATGCATTTCCGGCTAATCTCACATCGGCCCTCATTCGCATCGTGACCTAAACCTACCTATAGAAATGTAAACAGGTAACGCGGTCACGAGCTCTGCTCACCGGGGGGCTAGTGGTGTTGGTGTTGTGAAATGTCCAGCTTTATCGATGGATGTTACAAGTGTGTGTGTTACGGCGGGTACGCAGGTGCTCAAGGCCGTGTCGCGGATCGGTTGCGCCACGTCGGTGTGCGTGGACCGCGCGGCGGGCGCGGCGCTGGTGCACTTCGAGCAGGCGGCCTCGGCCAGCGCCGCCGTGCGCGAGCTACGCCGCGTGGCCGCCGCCGCCACCACTGCCGAGCCCGACGTGCCGCGCCTCTGCGTCGACTACGCCTCCCGGGAGTGCCAGGTACCTACCGCACATCACCTCACCTCACCACCCACTACTCAAACCTAACCTTCTTCTAAAGCTTTTTCTTTTCCCTAACATATGTGTGCATTCTTACTGACGTGGAGCGGAATTTAACATCGACCGATCGTATTACTTCGAAATAGGTGTTCACGCCTCTCGGTAATCGGTCGATTCCGCTCCGCTACGCGTCAGTGAGAACGGACCCACATGCTGGACATTTCACGTAGCACCATTTAACCCCAAAGTAAGCAGATCTTGTACTACCTCAATATTATCTGTATGTAGTTACTTTTATTCATAGACCCGTAACAAATTTTGCACTGATGCAAAAATTTGTCCCGCGGTCGGAATCAAACCCCCCGCGCCTTAGGCACACCTTCTACTGCGCCATAGACGCCTTATTAACCTATTGTTTGTTTTGCCAGGATGCATTCTACGAACAACTTGAAAAGCATGGTGGCACGGCCGCTTTGGCGGGATCAGAAAGACTGGGCAGTGAAGTTACCGGGCGATATATGCCGACTACCCGACACGAATCCATGAGGTTCGTAATTTGTGGCGAATATAATCCGGTCAGCATTAAGATTTCAACGATAGGATTAGGTTACGTTTGGTTAGATGGCCTCACTTACATCCATATACGTTTAGATTGCCCTTCTGTTATGCACTTAACTAAGATCATTACCACCGCTGGTATTTTCTTTGGCCACTCTACGGCCGATATACCATAATTATGTTATTCGTGTACCGTATTAATTAATAGTACATTACGTGCGAGGTCTGTAATGGGTGGGTTGCTGGCCGCGTTTGATGATAGCTGAAACTGAAACCGAAGCGTAGCGCAGGTCGAGGCCATCACAGCGCGGTCAGCATTGCAGCCCTTGATGGCCAAGCTGAAATGAAGGCCGAGACCGAAGGTCGAGACCTTTATAGCGCGGACAGCAAGGGCTGCAATGATAACCAAGCTTGAAGGCCGATACCATAGTAAGCTTAGCTTGAGGCCAGCTTATCGTGGCCAGCAAAACAGTAATAGGCTCTTTGACTACATTATAAATAAGTTCCAAATTGTTTTCGTCCTAGTCAGTGATACCGTACCAAAGCGTAATCAGATGATTTTTGTTGACAGGAGCCATGACAGATATTATCGTTTTAGCGCACTATTACTAAGAAATGCTGTTTAGTTGACCCGGTTTGTCAACTGAAACAGCATTTCTTAGTCTAAAGCACACTGTCAAGTATTATACAGACAGGCAGATACGTGTGTGTATGCCTGTTTCGTGGACCTTTCAAAAGCCTTTGACCTGGTATCATACGATGTCCTCTGGCGAAAGCTGAAGGACACAGGGCTGCCACTGGAATTGGTATCGCTTTTTAGGTACTGGTACTTCAACCAGGAAAATCAGGTGGTCGGTGAGCTTTTGAACTCATACGGGCAGGAGTGCGGGGTACGGCAGGGGGGCTCAGCTCGCCCTCGCTTTTCTGCCTATATGTGAACGCCTTGGTCGAGGGACTGACTTAGCAGTATATCTATCGGGTGTCATGTTAGCGGGGTCTGCGTGAACAACATCAGCTACGCCGATGACATGGTGCGGCTGGCTCCCTCGATCAGCGCTCTCTGTATGCGAGTCGTATGCTGTGCCACATGGACTCAGTACAATAACATGAAGTCAGAATTCATGGTCTTCAGTGCGGGAACCAAAAGGCCGATTTTTGTACCGCCAGTGAAGTTAAATGGCTCGGAACTGAATAGGGTACGTAAGTTTAAGTACTTAGGCCATATTGTCACTGAATACCTGAAAGATGATGCAGATATGGAGAGGGAACGCAGAGCGTTGTCCATCAGGGCGAATATGCTGACCCGCAGATTCACACGATGTACAGATGCTGTGAAAATCTTATTATTATTAATTATTCAAACTTTTAAATTAGTTTCTACAACTAATACGACTGGTCTTGAAGAAATATTAATTACACTTTGCATTATTTTTATCAGACAATACGTTAGAATTATTTCCCAGTAGTAGTCAAGTAGCCTATTGCCGACCAAGGCTTGTATAGTGATTTACTCAAACAATGCGAGTAATTGAAATTGAGCTGTAGGATTTTCAATTCGTCGCTTGATGAGTTCATTTTCACAATTTATTCACGAATATCATGCAAAAAATTTCACCGCTCTGCTGATGCTCTTTTGTCAGTGTCCCGCGTTTTTTTTTATGCTAACCAACCAGTAAAGCTCTTATTGCTCAGTATGCATAAAACTTTTATGCACCTAACTATTATCAAAACAAAATAGAATTCGAAATTCGAAATACATTACGGATCGCATAGAGCGGACTGTAATAATATTACAGTCCGCTGTTCGGGTAGGACCGAAGGTTGACTTTGCTCAAAGAAGGTTGTCAAAGTAATCAGCAGATTACATGCTATGTTTGAGTAAAGTATATAAATAAATTGAAAATATCATATAAAAAAATTCATATAAGAAAAAGGAAAAGACGTAAATGTTCAATCTTGATTACAGGTTCGAGGGCTCACGATCGCGCGCTTCAAGCTTCGGGCGGTCAAGTTCACGCACTCCGCGTTATTCTGGAGTTGAGCCCTATGATCCGGTAGACTATGCCGCTGATCGTCGCTACAGGTTAATTTATGAATACTTTGCAAAAATGAAATAAAACTGTACAAAATTATAACTTTACAAAATATTTACATAATTATAATGACTAGTTACGATGAAAGCATGAATATAATTTGAGCAGTTTTCAAAATAAACCTATTTACATTTTCAGGGTATATGATGAACTGGGGACCAGTCCACCACTAGACGACGCGGTTCCTTTCGATGATAGACTCCAATCGGTAGTTGTTTCTCCTCATCGTGGAAGGCGGCATCGGCGAGACTCTAGCCCCGAAGATCGCCGACATTCAAAAGTAAATTTCACAACGGCTCCGAATCAACAGCATAATCGACGCCCCTGCATAGATTTATCATGCATTCCTCTATCATTGCAGGAGAGGCTTCAGAGCGTTCCCCGCTCCACGGGTCGAGGAAACCGGAAACGACAGCAGGTGCGTCGGAGGCTTCGGCGCAAACATCGACGCGAAGACGGGTCCGGGTCCCGCGCCGGCACCCCACTGCGCGACGAGCCGGACGCGCCGCCCGCCGAGCCACGCCGCCCGCCGCGTGACCGCCCTACCCTGCCCATGTGCCTGCCGCTGCCCAAGTTCGCAGCTCAGATACCGCGCGCCGCCCCGCCCGCGCCACGCCCTGCGCCCGCGCCGCCCGCGCCCGACTCCCCGCCGCGCCCGCCCTCCGTCTCCTCCTCCAGCGCCGGCTCCGCACCGCACTCGCCCAGCTTGGAGGAGCGCATCCGTAGCCTCGACGAGAAGTATGAAAAGTGGAGTGGCACGCGCGTCAAAACCGAGGCGCCGGACCGCGCGCGACTGCGCCACCGCCTGCTCGAGGTGGACATCAACGAGGTGAAGCCCTCCGAGGTCGTGCGCTCACTGCTCGCCAAGCGCTCCGTCTTCGACGAGGACTCGGAGCGGCTCGAGGTGTCAGCGCGCGCGCCCAGCCCGCCCGGCACGCCGCGCTCGCGCTCTGAGGGCGGCAGCACACCGCGTGCGCTCCGCTACCCGCCGGCGCCGTCATCGCATTACCCACCTGACTACGATCGCGATCTAGACCCGAGGCTCCGCAGACTTGATAGATTGAGTCGACCCGAAAAGTCGAGGAATATCTCTGATGATTATACGGAGTTTAGAGGGCGCCCAAGAACGCCATCGCTAGACCGCTCGGAGCAGATATCGATGGAACGCAGATCGCCGTCGACGCTCGATGGCGAGCTCGAGTCTAGGAGCCGCGATTCCGCTTCCGGAACTTGTGATGCCGAAAGCAAATCATCTTTAGAAAACGATGATAAGGATGCGAGACTGGAAAAACAACGAGAAAGAAGTAATTCGACGGCCTCTGATAGTTTTATGTCAATCAGAAACGATGGGCTAGAAAACATACCTATGTCGCTATTTAAACGTGCCAGTGCTGAAAGAACTGTTGAAAATATGCAATCACCTGTTCAAAATCATTATTCAGATGAAAACTGTGCTCGAGATGTTATGGAATTAATTCTAAAGAAAGTTGAAAATAACCAAAAATTCCATTCGGCACTTGAAACCACCAGAAAATTGAGTAAATACGAATTTCGGAACAATGAAAACCACAAAAAACAAGTACTTGATGGAAATAATTTATGTGTAGACAAAAATAAAAAGTTAGAGAAGACTACAAGCGAAATGTTTGATGTAAACCTTGGAATCCAAGAAGAAATTGAACATGAGCTGCAGAATCATATTAACGAAGATATTGCCGTAAAATCAAAAGAACACGAGCTGCAAAATCACACAAATGAATCTACAGTAGTTAATTGCAAGAAAGAAAATCCAGATTGCTTACATTCAGAGGTCAATAAACAGTCTGATAAAAATAAAAGTAATTATGGTTCTCAAATGTATCGCACCACTCATTTTGAAAAAGAAAATATCCAAAATGATAAGCATTTCGAAAAAGTATCTGGCAGTATTTTATCGACGGTAGATATGTTGCCAAGTTCTAATAAGTCTCAGCAGGAAAATGAAAAAAATATTGAAGATCGAATGAAAAACGACAAGGACAAACTAAGGCATAGTAAAAGTAAAGATAAACATGAAAGTGACAAAGATAAAACAAAACACATTCGACAGGAAAAAAGTGTTGAAAAAGATAAAAAAATAAAAGAAGACCTTAATGACAAACAAAATACGATTGATAAAAATGACAGCACAAAAAGTATAGAAAAACACTTTAAAGACAAAAGTGAACGGGATGGCGAAAAATCTCGACATTGCGACGACAAACCACGCCACATGCATCACAGAAGAGATAGCAAATCTGAAAAAGATAAAAGAAAAGACAGTGAAGATACTGCTTACTCAAAAGCAAAAAAAGAAGATAAACATAAACCAGAGAAAACTAAAAAGGAAAATGACACCAAGCGGGATCATAAAAAGGACTCTGAAACAGTTAAAAGCCGTAAATCATCACGAGACGAGTCTTCCAAAGATATAAATCAAAAGGATTCTATAGATTCCTCGACATCTAAATTGTCTTTTGAGACCAAAAAAACCGAAACTGATGGGCAAGACTTGAAAGAAGATAATAATATAAAACCTAAAATAAAACTTACGGATCTTTTCGTAAAGCTTGAGAAAAACAAAGATTATTTTGTAAACAAAGATGGTTTTTCAACAAAAAGCAAACATGAACATGATAAATTAGATATACAAGGCGCACAGACTGATCATGCTACTAAACCAAAAGCCGATATAGTTGACAAACAAAGACATCATTCAGTTGATTCTCCAAGTGTTGATTCTAAAAGAAAAGAACGACTAAATTCATGTTCAAGCCTTCCATCCAGCATAGGTCATAAAAGGAGGGTATCTTCCCAGGATAATTTTGATTTATTAAATGATGAGACAAAGAAAATCAAAAGCGAATCTAAAGTCCCGGAACGTCGGGAATCTAAAGACGCGCGTCTTGGAGAAAGACATAAAACAGCAAAATTCAGCAAAGGGCACTTTGCAAAAATACTAGAAAGCAAGACCAAGGATGATAAGAAAAATCAAGTAAAGCCCCCTGATAATTGTGTTGTAGAAAAAGAAGAAATTAAAGATGATGCATTATCTATTAGCCGATCTATTCAGAAGAGCCCCAAAGATGATAACTATGATAGTGCTACCAATGAACATACCGATGAGATACATAACAATTTAGACTTTCTTGCTCTTTTGGAGCTTCGATCAAGTGAAGAAGACGAAAAACAGAAGGCTCTCCGAAAGGAAATGAAAGAGAAGAAACGTATTCAACAGTTGCAACAAATTCAAGAACTTCAATTGCAACAAGAAGTGGAACTAGGAAAATTGAAAGAAGACAAGAAGCAAAAGTTTGAAGATAAAAAAAGAGAAATTGCCCGAGAAAAACGTATGTCGACAGAACGCAAAAGTAGAGAAGACAAAGGTGATAACGGCAGACGCAAAATTCGTAAACATCTACAGAGTAGCGATACCTCTGATTCTGATGAGCCCAAAAAACATTCTATATTTGACATCATTGATGATGGCCCTACGTACATTTCTATGTATGATAAAGTTAAAGCCAGATCATGTAAAAATATGCAAAAACAAGAAGAAGAAAAACGACAAGAAAAAATTAAAGCTAAATTCAGTCAGCTGAAACAAAGCAGAGCAAAACGGGAAGAAAAGAAACGTTCAAGCTGGGATGAAGATAGTGATTCGGACCAAGACATGCACAGAAAGAAATCATCTTTCGACTCTTCTGATGACGACGGTAGCATCTCTACTCAAAACACAAAACGGGAGAAATTGCATTGTCCTAATTTAGAATTTGATGAAAACAAGTCTGAGGATTATTACAACATGTCTCATGATGACGAAAATCGTAATAAATTATCACGTAAAAATTCTAGGTCTCGTATTATATCCGATACATCTGATGATGAATCTGCGAAGAAAAAATCTATGTACATGAGAGAAACAAAAAAAGAAAACGCTTCCGATTCTGAATCGCCTCGGACAAAAACTGATAACTCAAATATGTTTTGCGATGATAAAACAACGAAAAATTCATTGTTTAATTTGTTTGGAAAAAGTGACAGTGATGATAGTAAATTGAAATCCAGCCTTGAAAACGACAACAGATATAAACCCTTGAGTACAAAGTCATATTGTAATGATCTATCTTCGGAATGCGAGTCCGTATCATCAAGCAGAAATGCTGATGTGCGCCGTAAGCATAAAAAGAAACAGAAAAAACACAAATCATCTTTCTCTGACGACGAAAATAAAATTGAAACAAGTGATACCGGGGCATTGGATCCTGAAGTAAAACATAAAAAATCTATTAAACAACGTCGCCATAGTAGCAAGAAAGACAAAAGAAAAGATAAAATCCGCGACAGCAATGATACCGATGAAGGTCGTGATGATAAATCAAAAATAAAAAGAGATATTAAGTCACCAGATGCTTTGAAAGCCGAGTACGGAAATGACATTTTTACTAATAATACGAAAAGGGATGATAAAATGGAGGATATATTCGGACCTTTATCTGATGAATCTGAAACTGGTAATAAACGCCATAACAGTAAATCAGATTTCTCTTCTCATGATTATGATTCGAATTTCGGAAACGAAACTGTAAATTCGATGGAAAAAGACCAAAAACGCAAAAAAGAAAAGAGAAGGAAAGAAAAACGGTGGTTTCGAGACGATGATAATAGTTTGGATGTTGACGCTGTGGGAAAAGCTATAGAAGCCAACCTGTTGACCATAACCGATGATAGCGAAAATATTAAAAGTGGCGTTGAATTGAAGTGTATTGGCGGTAGTTTAATCAAAGATTTAAAGTCTAACAGCAAATATGATAAACTAAAAAGAGAGAGCAAAGAAAAAAGGAAGAAAAAGAAACGAAGTAGAGAAGAACGATTAGGTCGTAAAGATCACCATTATCTGTACAATCCAGATTCGTTTGAGAAATCAGATCGTGAAGTTGTCGATACTCCTAATGTTGATGCAGTGTCTAATGCTATGTTGTTAGATATACCGCTACCGAACGATACTATTTCTGCAGAAGATAAATTGGATGACTGTAAATCCATTTCTCAATCGCCGAGCCTTCCAAGATTAACTGATAGTCCTCCTATTTTAATTGAATCCAGCCAAGATGCTGACATAAAAAGTCCTGTTTCGAGCATTTCTAACATTGTCTTGAGTGGCGATGATAATAGTGAATTTCTTGTTGATGGCAAAGACATAGAGATCGAGCAAATACCAATGCCCCCTCCATTGGAAAACATTGTACATGACATCAGCGAAGTTCCTTTACCAGCTGACCCTGCCCCAACTACAAGCAATGATGAAAATCTTGACGAGTTAAAAAACACCTTGACTAGCAATTCTGATTCTAGCGAAGACGGTGCTGGTAGCTGCTTTGATCGCCCTGTCGAAGAAATTGAAACTGAAGATTTTACGGAGAAACAATCCGATAAACTTGACACTCTCTCCCCTAAAGCTGATAAAAAACTCGAGGAAAAACCGAGAGCAATCATATCCCAAGAAGAAACGGAAGATGCTGTTGCTGCACTTTTAGGCGAAAGTTTTGGGGGCAAAGTTACGTTTTCAAGTTATGAAGAAACAGAAAGTAGCTCGGCTCATCAGGCTGACATCGAAAATACGACATTGAGCACTGAAAACATGCCTGAAGAAGATGCTGAAGAAATGAGACAGGCTGTACAAAATTTAAATGCGTCTGAAATGGAAATAAAACCGGATACCCCTGTCTCTGACAGTGATCTTTTCATCGACACTGATACCGAAGAAGCAGACGAAACACCTCAAGATGCAACTGAGAAGATTCCTACAAATATTATAGCAACTACCCAGGCTTTAAATATAAACAGTGAGCAAGTAAAAAACACAAATGAGCCTAATACTGCATCTATAAATCAACAATCTAAAACAGATAAACAACCAGTTTCATTAGAACTTATTAAAACAAAGCAACAAACAACTGAAACAACTAAAAACGTTGAAGTTGATGTGAAAATAAAACTAGCAAAACGAGAAAATGTTCAAGTTATAACATCTACAGCAACACCTGTAATAACGTCGTGGACATTGACAAATAATAAGTTGCGAGAACCACAACATGTTATAAATGTACAACCTAATAAGATCCCCAATAACATGTTAAACGAAATTAAACCACACCATTTAACTTCAAATATTGTTCAAATAAAGACACCGCAGGCTCAGAACACACCAGCCAATACTTTAGTCAAACCAGTTATGGCATCTGTAAGACCTTCATATCAGGTATTAAGTCAAATGGTTCGACCACAATCTTCTAATATGCAACCTAGACCTCAATCGCCGATGCAGCAACATCCGCAGTCGTCTAATATGCAGCCTAGGCTCCATTCACCTTTGCAACCTCGGCCACAAACATCCATCATGCAACCACCAACAATTAAAATACCGGAACAACATATTCTTTACCAAAAACCTCAAGGGATAGTTATATCACCAAGAATATCCAATGATCCTCGAATGCTTAGTCCAAAAACTAGCCCACAAGCTGAAGGTACATCGCCCAGACTTACAAATATGACAATTATAACTTCTACTCCTCAAAACTCTGCAGGAATGATGTCGCCGACTGCGAAACTTCAAAGATCTCCTGGTCAAATGACTGTTGTCAGAATGCAGCAACCACCGCTCAGCCCTATTCAAACTCTGCATGGAATTCATGGTTCAAGAGCTATCATGTCGCCTAACAGACCCAATTCCGTTCTAATACAAGGAGGACCATTGCATTATAATCGGCTACCAGTAACACCAGTTCTTACGCCGATTTCAAAGCAAATAAACGTTAATAATGCTTTATTACAAAATAAAAACACAGTAGTCACATCAACTCATCAAGGGGTACCGCAGCACAAAAACATTAGTGTTGAAAGTAGAAAAGTTGACGCTGGTAACGTACATGGAAATAAGAATGAAAATGCAAAAATAATTCTATCACCTGCAAGCTTACAGCATAGTAATAACCCCACGGTGATGGCCCAAAACCGTTTGATAACCATGCAAAATGCCGTTCACCTGGGCAATATAAATTCTTCTATACATTTAAGCAACAAAGTTGTTATAAATAAACTGAATGCGGTTCCTGAGAATCATATACCAAAGTCAGAACAAGTAAACCATTCGCCTTTTGGATCTTCTCCAGTAATACATGTTGCAACGAGCTATACTTCGTCTCCATCGAATATCCAAAGTGGTGCTAAATCCATGCTGTCTAATATTCAAGAACCTAACGTTAGTAGGGGTCCGCAGTCTGCTAGCATCATACATACAATAAATTCTCAAAGGCTAATGACGCCTTTGTGTAAAAATAATGTGATACAATTAGACAAAAGCAAAATTACTCCATCAGTTTTATCAATGGCTACATTGCGACCTACAACAGTACTGACTAAATTAGAAACAACTGGTATCACATCCGTCAGTAATTCGACACACACTGTTTCTCCAATATTATTGAAACCAATCAACAATATAAGAATAAATACAAAACCATGCTTGATTAACAATGAACCCAACAACTCTATGACAGAATTAAAATCGATGGAAAGGATTGACCCCATCCCAATGAAAAAGATTGAAGGCGAACAGAATGTTATCCTGCTGAAATTGCCAAAATTGAATGATAATATATCTAAGTGTGAAACAGATTTTGAAGAACTTTTAAAAGAAAATGAAATAAAAGTATCAAATAACCATGAAAAGAAATTTGAGATCAGCGTGGGAAAAAATACAACTCTAAAAACAGCTAATAAATTACATGAAAAGCAACATTTGAAAGTTTCTGAATTTAATACCGTTGAAAAAGGTCAGGAGGACATTTCCACTCTATCGCGAGTAACTTCTGATCTAGCTACTCTGCCAAATAAAATTGACGACAATTCGACAGACACCCAAGATATACACCAGAATAGTATAATCACATGCAAGGCAAGTACTTCAGACAGCATTTGTATTCCTTTAGTCAGTTCCATTAAAAGTGATGTCAAGTCATCAGAAGTCAAAGATGATGAACATCTTGATACTAGTATTGCTAAAATTGTGCACGCAATTGGCGAACAGGTGCCTAGCAAAAAAGACGATAGCAAGTCTTTTGGTTTCTTGAAGGTTATGGCGGTCGAAAATTCTTCAAAGGAAGTCGTTAGCCCAACAGATGACGTCGATAATCAATTAAGAAACTTAGATGATGATGCATGGAGTGTTAAAGATTTAAATATTGAATCAGTAATAAAGAAAGTCGACTCGCTATGTAATGATCCTATACAGACTCATGAAGATACCAAGATAATTGAAAGTATGCATGAAGCACCAGTTGAAAAAGTCAGCGACACATCACCCACTGAACCATCATCAACTCCGGACACATCTGTCAAGTCGGAATTTAATGTAGAAAAATTTGATGACGTAAATCGAGATCGATTTAATGTTTCGGCTAAAAGGGGTGGGCGTAAAATAAGAGGCAAAAAAGGACAAAAAGGCCAAGATCGGGTGCAGACTCGTCAAATTTCTAAACAAACTAGAGGAACCACTGCAAAGCGAGGTAGGGGAAGAGCGAAATTAGATAAGAAAGTAAAAGATTTAGTCAGTAGCAGCGCAACCACTTTACCTGGAGACGTTTATGACTTCCATGAAGATTCTGGAGATGAAACTTCCAAAGCAGAGTCCCGACCTCGATTGATTCTGACGATAAAGAGCCCTCTATCTGGTCAAGCTGGGGTAACAGCTACATCTACTCTGAGCATTTCCCAAAAAGATCAAAACAAAATAATCACTGAAAAATTGAACAATGAGAAAAGTGAAGATTTTTTATCTCCTTCAATGAACACACGAAAATCAAGGCGACTCCAGGAAAAAGACGGTCATCGGAACAACATCGATGAAGCTGGAGACAATGGTGGTTCCACCCAGGGTCGTCCAGCCAAACGAAGACCGGCCAAGCAGGGAATCGGCAAGGTGTCAAATATCAACGAGCAAAAGTCGAACGCGAACGACACGAGAAAATCTCCCCGTGGTAACAAAAGAACCAGAGACCGGAGTCTGTCGGACGCCTCCGTCGACAGCGGCGATGGGGAGATCAAGAGAGATGAGACCCCACGCGACCCCAAGGTCCCACGACTTGACGATCAGTATACAGAAGTCGCTGATACATCGCTTCTTCCGACGCCGCAGCTCGCCCAGTCCGCCCAGCCTGTACAGCCTGCACAGCCCGCCGCGCCATCCTATTCGGCGCAGACTGTGCCCTCGCCTACTCCGGCGGCGGCCCCGCAGGCCTCACACGTCGCGCCTGTTTCCTTCGCGTCGGCTGCGGCACCGCCTGCCGCGCCGCCGGTGCTGCCGGCGATCCCCACACCGATCACGAAGCCACCCAAGAAGATGATATCCGAAATCAGCGCCAAACTCGCGAGTGCTTTTGAGGCCGCAGCCGCGCAGCACCTGGCGTCGCCTGAACCCGCGCGTGACGGGTCACCAGCCGCGCCCGCCACCGGCGACGCGCACACTGGCGACGCGCGCCGCCCATGCGACATTCTGCCGGGAGCCTGCATGCCGGTGGGCGCCACCGAGGCTGCAGACGCGCGCGTCACTTCGCCAGCGTTGCCGCACCGTGCGCCCGACCCCGCTCGCCTGCGCCAGCCCGGCCGCGCCACACCCATTCTCGTCAGGTACGCTTCCATCCGTAGTGCAGCCGACGACGCGTCGATATCGTTATGTTCAGGTCATTAAATGTGTTTGTGAATGTTTGCAGAGTGGGCGAAGGCGAGGCGTGCGGTAACGCCGGCATCGGCATCGTCGCGGCGGCGGCGGGCGCAGGCGCGGCGCGCTACCGCGGCTGCGGCGCCGCCAGCCTGCCCCGCGGCGCGCACCTGCCGCCGCCCGAGCCTGCGCCGCCCCCGCTGCCTTACCACCATGCGCACTCAGGTATGCTATCACACATAATTATATCTCATCAAAGTCATGATGAATATCATACCTACATTAGTACATCTTACACTATTGTACAATAACTTTGTATTTCACGACGTGACAGTCTTAAAAATACAAACCTAGCCCTTTTAACTTATTTTATATAATTTTTGATAATAGAACGCATAAAAAAAACTATGTTCAAGAAATTATTTAAAAAATAGCATTCAGGTCCCTACCTAACATTATTAATTTTTGTACCTTAAAACACTAAAAATATTCTAGGAGCCGCTTCAAGAATCACAAGTATACCGGCGATCAGCCCTCAGGGTCAGATGCCACTGGTGAGTTACTTGCTTATATTAAATGAGTTTGACAATTATGATTATGCAGACCATGTAAATGATATAATTTTATTCACGCCACCCGGACAGTCCGCAGACCTGGTCAGAAGTCCGCCTCCCGCACACCAGCAGACGTCTCCCGTCACAGCGGTATAAACCAAAAGATACTATCTGTAGTCACCACAGCAAAGTAGTATCCTCACTTTCCAATCCTTTTATCTGCATTGCAAAAGTTTACTAAAGAAATAGATTTGAAATGGTTTTAGTTATAAAAACGCGCAATTCTTTATGAATTCTCGTCAAAGGGACGCAGAAAGCCGCGGTGAGAGTACCGCCCACTCGTCAATACGCAGTATTTTACATGGTGTAATTATTAGATCGAGAAAAATAATTATATCTAACCAAAGTTATATCTAAACTGTACGATAAATCGTCGCTATTCAAGACAATTTCTTATATTAGGCTAAAAGGGTGAGTGACAGCGGGGTATAGTGCGTGATTGGCCGAGTAACGCGTCTAGTGGAAAATGTCTTTGGTAAAATGTCACAAAAACGATTTAAGTTTCTATAGCTCCAATGATGTGCTGAATAAATGGAGTTTCCAGCAGGTTGGCTCAAATTATGTAGTAGAATAAATAAAAAAGAATAAAAAATGCTGGACAATTCACACATCATTAACTATATAGCCCTAAGTTAAGCAGAGCTCAATTCATAAAGATTTGCGCGACGTATACACATCAGGACCTATGTATTTTTAATTTGTTCTTAATCTAAATAAAAATGCAGTGATGGAATGGTGTGTGATAAATCCCAAAAGTATCAATCTTTTTAATCTCTATCTAGCATATTAGCACGTTTGGTAAAATAGAAATTTGTAGTATTAATGAAAAAGCAATGGGTAAATGTAATATTGACATGTTTTGACTTTTGATTACTGTAGATGTAAACTTAAAATTTTCATGTAGAATTAGAAATGTGTTTTTCGCAGTAACGTTTTTATTGCTTGACCAAAGTTAATACAAAGATCAGTCAATATCTAATCCAATTTGTAATTGTTACAGAGCGATGGAATGTACCCTCACTTCTCACATCAACACTATCAGATGTACCAGCACCACTTCCGCGCTACACAGCATGAACCCAGGGCAACGCAATCGCCATTTACTAGGTAAGAGATTCGAGTCTTTCTCTAATTGAGCATTTGCGACCTGTCTTTAACCCCAAGTTAGGGGTAACTTTTCTTACAAGAGCGACTAAGGTAGTTAATATAATATGTTAATTCATTTGGCTACTTTGTAAACACTAAAAATGACACCGTCCTTTATTATTTCGGTCGTAAAGAAAGGGACGGCAACACTCACTTTGTCAAGTTAGTTTAGTTTTTGTCCCAACTGATGACACAAATTTTATACCAGACTTCCCGCAAATCAGATTTGAGCACGGAGTATGTCTCAAGGTGGTCACTGGTGACAGTTTTTCATAAGTCTGTCAAAATATCGCCAGTTGAGACTTTCTCAAGTCTGATTTGAGTACTTTCTTCTTGGAATATATTTACGGGGTAAAGTAAACCTTAATCTGGCGATCTGGCTGCATTAGAAACTCAGCAGCTCTTATAATATCAAGCATAGCGTGAACTAAGTTAAAAGTGCGCCCGACCATGATAAAATTGAAAGTAATGAAAGATGTGTGACATTACGGTTTTTGCACAGGACCCAGGAGGCTGAGGGCTCGGAGGCGCCGCAGCCGTCACTCGTGCACCGGCCACCCACGGCGCGCGTGCCGCGCCCGGCTCATTCACCCTCCACTGCAGATCGACATAACATCAGTAAGTACACTCTAAAGAAATCAGTAAGTAAGCCACGGAAAGTAGATGAAACCAGAACCTCGAGTTCGTTGACTTATTAGCAGTGATCGGAAATTCGGGCGCTTATTTACCTAAAGTTGGTGTAAGACACAACATGGAGCAGTTAAAACCATCTTTCTCGGGAGTACTTTCCCGTAAATTCCTGGGATTTCAGAATATTCTAAAATAATAATTTTTCACCGGAATCTTATTTATAGACGAAATATAAGACACTTTTATTCTGACGTGTTTTTCACTAAAGTCAATATTTCTGGAAAAAAAAACATTTTTAATTATATTTATGATTTTATGCCAAAATCCTTTTTCTACACGAAATTTAAAACACTTATTCATACGCATTTATAATTTGTTTGATAATTGCGTAAGAATAATAGAAACAAATATTATAAAAAAAAATATAGGTATATAATTGTCTGTTTTGTGAGATGAACCCAAACTTGTTTTATTCCAAATGGGAATTTTGGAATTTTCTAGAATGTATTTTCACTGAAATCTTATTTATAGACGAATTATAAGACACCTTTTTTGAACGCGTTTTTTTACAAAAATCGATTTTCGCGTCAGAATAAAAGTGTCTTATATTTCGTCTTTAAATAAGGTTCCGGTGAAAAAAGCATTATTTTAGAATGTTCTGAAATCCCGGGAATTTACGGGAAAGTATTCCCGTGAAAGATGGTTTTAACTGCTCCGTGTTGTGTCTTACACCAACTTTAGGTAAATAAGCGCCCGAAATTCCGATCACTGCTTATTAGTGTTGTATGGATAAAATAGAAGCATCAGTTTGCGATAGTTCGTCTTCCAGTTTACATGAGAGTCCATGTTATGTTATGTATTGTTGCAGTGTACGGGCGCGAGAGCGGGCGGTCGCCGCCGCCGGCGCACACGTCGGGCGTGCCGCGCGTGACGGGCGCGCTGCCACCCTCCGCCGCGCCCGGCCCGCCGCACGCCTCGCAGGTGCCGCGCGAGGCCGACTCGCTGCAGATGCTGCTGAGGGTATGTAGATAGTCTGCCACGTTATATGATAAGTTGGAGGTGTTACACCCCCATGCAACCTCCTGCACCTGATCTCTCCCTGGTCGTGTTGGTCTGCTGTGCTATGCCGAGCATAGGTATGTCCTGCACATTGCCAAGGAATTGAGATTGTAGATTTCTTATTCTGTCTGCGTGTTTGAAATAATGTCCGAATCTGGCTCATGTTCAGGAAAATGTGACGGTGAATCTCGTTGTTTGGATGTGGATGGGCGCGGCGACAGTGGCATGGATGGATTAACTGAAGGTTGCAATTTAATGTTTTCCACTCGGATGCGTTCACATATTGAGGAATCTTCTATATACCACTAGCACTCGACTTCCATCCTCCATGTCGCTAGAGAACAGTTAAGTCTGCTCCAGGATCTGTCAAAAGGGTAGCAGAAGTACGACGAAAACAATGTCCTGTATACAGCTTGATAACTGGTAACTTCAAAAAGTAGCGATTTCTTGTGGCATGTTAGAAATTTTATTTTTTCCCATAACTTGTGTTTTGTATTCTCCTCGGATTACGAAGGATCGGTCAATTTTTTTTTGTGTCTGTCAGCTTTACTAACAGTAAATCATTCGAGTGATTTTCGACATCATCAACAGTTATTTTTAAAAGTTCATTGCCACGAGCGCAAGCACAGCACAAGCTCCATGTACTTCGAAAATTAAAGCTACCTGTAACAAAACCGAATGAATGTGAATAAGACAAGTATCTATCGAAGTACAGGTTACATTAAAATGCGCGTTCTAAAACACTATGGTTATACTTTACTAATTCACCATATACATAGTTACTTACTTTTACAGCCTGAAAGACTTTTTCGGGTGCCTCATTAAGGAAAGTCTCCACGTTTTTGACTGAGAACACTTTGGATTTTTTAGGTTTAAATCCATCAGACATCCTCTTCAGATACGTTATTAATTTCGAATATGTGTCCAGTTTTATGTCGTTATTACTGACTGTTGATTTTAGCGTTGAGTAGGTACTCCAAAGAGTGGAAGCTTGTTTAGTTTTGGCTAAGTACTGGACGTAAACAGATTCGGAAAAATTCTTCTCTTGCATTTCTCCATTCAATAAAATTACCGTAGACTCATATATTTCTCCCGGGATTTTGCAGGTTATAGATTATCCATCACATTTCTTGCGTCAGTTCTAATACGTTCAAGAGTTAATTCCATACTTTCACTGTCACTTGAAGAACTCATTTTTCAAAACAAAACCATTAATTTCTAATAATCCGTGAAAATTGACGAAAACGCGGGCTGTAGTTAGCGCGTTTTTAATTTGATTTCTATTTTTTTTTATTCAGCCGGCGCGGCTGCGTGATATGGGCCGTCGTACCAGCCAGTCTTTATTCAAACAATTTTGCGTTCGATTTCTTTGGCGCTGAATTCTAAGATGTTCCAAATTCAAAAAGTGCGCGGCAAAGATAATTGCGGTGCTCTTATAAAGTGGATTATGAACTCATTGCTGCCCGCTCATAAGTTTCATAGAGAAAACACCACCTTTGGGTGCACCCAAAGGTGAACCAAGTCGTCCTTTTCGAATAGACAGGATGAAAACACTATTGAAGGACAAGTCAGTAACATTTTTGGTATTGTATCCAAAAAATGTTACTTACTTGTGAAATACAGTAAACATCTTGCATTTTTCAATAATTTTTATTTATTAAAGTATTTGTCAAAACAAAACGTCTTGTTTTTATTACACCATTTTTGGAACAAAATAGAATTTTAGATTTTTTTGCTGCGTTAATGAACATTACCATTATTATACCGATTATGATCCAAGTTATAATCCGTGTGTGACAGATGATAGAGTTATTATCAACTTTTTTGTCAGTTATCGCCTTTTTCGTCTGGATATCTCGAAATATGGGCCGAAACTACATTATAGAAAGAACGTCATTATTTCATTCCGAATCCAACGATACCCATAACTCATTTTGCCAAAGATGTGCATGTAGATAACGCCTTTTCATTTTGAAACCTTCAATTGGTTTTGAAATTAATAAAAAATTAAAAAAATCTCAGGAAGATCGGCGCTTGTAATCAGAAGTTAGAGCTGGTTTTTCGATGATTTTGCCCTTTTTTTAGGAAACTGTTTCTGAACGTCAACAAGTTCAGCACAAGTTTCATCATATTTTCTTGTGTTTGGTTTGTGCCCTTACGACGACCTGTTCTAATTTTTTGATGGTATGCGCTGTATGTACACTTGTACAGTGCTCGAAGTTAAATCATCAACGGTTTTCGAATTTTCAGAAAATGAGTTTGTATTTATCTTTTGATGTTTTTTCCAGCGGTACCCTGTAATGTGGCAAGGCCTGCTAGCCCTGAAGAACGACTCGGCGGCCGTGCAGATGCATTTCGTGGGCGGCAACCCCGGCGTGGCGGGCGACACGCTGGCGCGCGCTCCGCACGGCACGCCCATGCTGCGCATCGCACAGCGCATGCGACTCGAGCCTGCGCAGCTCGACACTGTGCATCGCAAGATGATGGTAACTTATACTAAAATTATTGTCGTGTCTGTCGGCGTACATCCGCTAACTCATCCTAAAGCACCCAGCATCTAATGCCACCCATACGGTTTTCATTTGTTTGTTGCGCACGCGTGGTTAAAAGGTTATTTATATCCCATGGGAAATGATAGTAGATTAGTAGCCAAATGTAAGGCATCAATTGCAGCCCGAGATATTTAGTTATAGGTAGGCCTATAGTTCGAGGGTGCAATTGGTGCTTGCACCCAAGCTAACTACTCTGCTTTACATCTCGATTGTGAGGTAAGTAGAAAAAAACCGACATTACAAGAATAAAACATTTTTGTTGGATCGGGAGTGCAGCTTATATCTTCATCACTTGAAGAACTCATGTTTTTTCCTAATTAGCACGTAATTATAAAAAAATCCCAAAAACAAATAATATTTGTAGTAAAAGTATTCTATTCCCGCCTTTTTCATTAAAAAGAACCAACTAAAGAACTTTTTAATTTTTTTTTCAAGAACGAACGCTACGCCGTTCGATATTAAAATTTGATGACTATTATACTCACACGAAGACAAGGCTGAATAGCAAAGCGACCTCTGGTCATTGGGCTGAATGCATGATGTCTATTGCCAGTATACTTACCGCCCTAGGGCTTTTCTAGCTACATTATTACCCTAGAACGCTAATTAGTCACCTGCAAGCCCCATTTGGAGGTAATAAGAACCTACTTACCGAACATGCGAGATGTAAAGTATATTTTATTCCAGGTCTAGAACTACCTGTATGCAAAATTTCAGCCCGATCCGCACAGTAGTTTTAGCGTGAAGAGGTAACAAACATATAAATATTCAAACATTCACATTTATACTGTGATGAATTATGTGGAAACTGACTGGGATATGACGATTCTTGTTAAAAATGTTGCATGACGCGACCTATACTATCAAACAACGAAACACAACTGTTCATATGTATACTGTGACGAAACTCTGGAGGCTCCGTATTATTACGAATTTTGCCAAATGATAGGCAATTCGTTATAATAATATTTGATTGTGTGTAGTTGGAGAACGAACATTGCATACTTTTGGCGCTGCCTTGTGGGCGCGACCACATGGACGTACTACTGCAGTCCACTAACCTGAACGCCGGCTTCATCACCTACCTGCAGCACAAGCAGGCTGCCGGCATTGTCAACATCGCGCCACCGGGACACCAACAGGTAAATAACGTTTATTGAAAAGATTTTGACATAAAATTAAATTGTGATGTAGCTAATTATTAAACAATATCTAGACTTTGCTTTCACCTCCTGCGCTAGTGGAAAAAAAATTAAGTGTAGAGAATCAACTAACACATATCGTGTTAATTGGACTTGTCTTTTAGCTTATTTTGTAGGCCTAAAGAATTCGTTATTCTTATACAAAGATGTGTGCGTAGTAGTCTAGCTACTCTCACTTTGACAACCATGTCTCATTGATTGTTGTAGTTGATTATTGGACTGGTTGGGATTTAACTTGTAAGGTATTTGAATGGGGTGTGTTATTGTTCCCCAGGCCATGTTCACGGTGCACGTGTTTCCATCGTGCGACTTCGCCAACGAGAATCTGACGCGCATCGCGCCCGACCTCATGCACCGCGTGGCCGACATCGCACACCTGCTGATCGTGATCGCCACCGTCTGACCTGACCCGCCACACACATACACTACACAGCGGGACACGAGACGACTCACTCGAATCTGACTATCATCGCTCCACCGAATGTGACACTGAAATCGGCGAAAAGTTAAAACTTCGTCGCCATTTCACCGGATCCGACCTTACCTAATAATTATAATAAGGCGTTGTAAATAAGGCCAGGTTGTGAAACTTTTTTGAAATCTTTATTTTTATTAGTAGATCGATCGACCTGGTTAGGGTTCATCGACTGTCGGGAACTTTTAACGACGGTACTATTCAAATATTGTAGGAATTGAACTGTAATACCTCTGCGAAAGTAAACTATCGTGGTAATGATACAACACCAGAACTATTGATTGTTATCGAGGCAGGACGCCGTCGGCGGGGCGGTGTCGTGCGCGTGTATAAACTCTCACCTAGCAAGTAAGCCTCCGTCTCGTATGTTAGCTCTAGTTGTAAGAATAAGCTTATTTGTACATTACTTTTGTTATGGTCGACTGGGTTCGACGATATTCGGAGTTTAAATTTATAAAGATATAAAAATAATGGCAAAGTCAGTTGATAAAAAATATATATAATTTCGGGTTTCGTTAAGATGAGCGACACTATCGAGCATTTTTATTGTTAGTGTAAATTGTTATTTTGTTTTAAGCGACTAGTTATAGACTAATTTAAATTCTGTAAATACCGAATCTATTTGTACTAAAATTCGATTCGCTTAGGTCATTTACATTACGGTAGGTAATGGAAAACTCATGAATACTGGGTCGAATGATTACTTATAGTTGTAAAGATTATCATAGTTATTTAAGATTAAAAGTTAAGGTACGTTAAAAATAAACTGTGATTCTGACTGTATAATAATAGGCTGGTAGATAGTCTTATGGAGCATCAATTCTGTGTGCATTCTAGACACACTGACGGCGCGTACGGCCTCGCCTTTAGCGGATGTATCGTGTATGTACTTTAAAGCAATGTTTTAGGGGAGTAACTGTAGTCCTAATCCAACAACCAAGAAAACAACTGCACAGGGTGAGTTACCTTAGAGTTATTGGATTTGCCTTACATTCCTTTTAAATAAATAATGATAATTAGTTGGAAGAAATTGATGTTACTTAAAATTTTAGATCATTTTAGATTAGTTGACAGATTGTGAAAGTTTTCCTTTGGTCTGTGTAACTTCACTCTGTGTTGTCTGTCGAAGTTATTCTTCTAAAACTAACTTACTAAAAGACTTAAATTTCTACTATATTTTCTTTCGGATTTCAATGATATAAATTTTAGAGGCAAATACGTGTTACGGTAATTGCCTGTAAAATTACCTGTCATTATTATTGTATCGTTGCAATGACTTTACTTTGCACCTTGTAACGGTTTTTTAATTGAATCGGTGACGAAGAAGTTTTAACCGTTAAAAGGTCCAAAGCTCGATGGCGTGATGCCAGTTTGCAAAGGAATGTGTTTTAAAGTTATCATAATTTCACCTTATCGTTACAGCCTCGAATGTTTAACGCCTTGATTATAACTAGTAGCCAAGATGGTTCAGTTAATCAGGAACCTTTATGTATTGAATCATTGGTAATAACTTGGAGATTGCACAGGATATAATTAATGATTGATCCACATGGTGGTAACTGTAAGGGCACCAGCACCGTGACATTCCTTTGCCGCTGGCTAGTGTGCCACGCTCGCTGCCCGCTGGTCCCTAGCGTCGACACATTCGGATCTCAATTGCTGCTTTAATTTGCGGGCCACCGCTTGACTTAACTATTTGTTGTCTTCTTCATCTTCATTGCCCGCCGTATCTTCCGTTGCGACCTCCGGATCGCGCGTGCTCTTGTCGTTTCTTTACTTCAATTTCTTCTGCAGCAACTGCGATACTGTGAACACTGACTCTAATGGATGTATCAACAGCAATAATGTCTACTTAAACTAACAATATTGTACTTCTCATAGGCTCTGTTATTTATATTTATGCGATGTAGTGTACGCAGAGATTACCTCCGTCTATATTATCTGTGTAGACATTTCGCAACTACGCTAAGAATAGTTTGACTGTGCGTTAAACAAAGTACAAAATATTTTATGTATTGTAATTTTATAATGTACTTTATGAAGTTAAATAGCACAGGTAATATGTATATTATTTTTAAGATTTTATTACTAGAACATATAAAATATTCTTACTATAAAATAATTGGTCATGTTTCCGTCGCAAACAGTTCTCAACTTGGCTAGGAGGAACACTAACGAACTCGTTATTCGTCCATTAATTTTAAAACATAATTTGATAAGCGGACAGATGCCCGTTGTTCCCTCTATTTATTCGAATTTGGATTCCTTATGAAGGAATTCATTGTAAATATATCTTCAAAAATATTGTTTAGCCTCTGTATTGACGATAATGATACTATGAGATAAATGAGAATTATAGATGAGGTACGTATTTAAATGGTATTTACTTAATTAACTTATTCTTATTTTTGTGACTCGGGTGTGGTTATTTTCTAGGCGATACGATAGCGATATCTTATATCAATTCCGTTTATATCTTCCGCCTTCATAATAAAACAAAATAAAATATTTTACCAAAACGTTAATAACAATACAATCAACTCTGTTCCATTTGTCGTTTAGTGGTTATGCCCTTGTGGTACCTAACTAATAAACATCAATGGAGTTCTGCTTGGTTAATAATTGCATCCATGTGTTACGCTATAAAAATGTCAATTATTATAATATTAAATAAGTATGTAACGTAATCATAAAAAAATAAAAAATAAATTCCATACATAGTAATTACACAGTTTCGTTTACAAGAACTATAAATCCTATGTAACTTACGCCACATAAGCAAAGGTACAAGGATTTATTGGCTTATCACAGTTAGGATTGTATGTGAGAAGTATAATATAGTTTTGTTTATTAATCCGGTATTTAGTTGGTAAGGCACGGCATGGCAGTGAAGACGTAGTGACCCCGGGTCGCGACGCGGTCCTTGCAGTCGCGCTGGTTGGGGGCGCGACGTCTGCGCCGGCGCCGCCCTCTTGGTTACAATAACAATGGAAGCCGGACGTTGGCCCCGCGCGCCGCGGCTCATGCCCGTGTGTGACAGATGATAGAGTTAATATTTGTAAAATATAACATTTGATCTCAAGTGTGCAGCAAACAGAAGTGAGAGTAGATGAAACGCAATAGACGCGGCCGCGCGCGACCTCCTGTCTCGGTACTGCTGCACTGGGCGTTCCTTTCCATTCTGACAGAACGTACCGATAGAAAAATATTGTGATCCTAATTATTAATAAATAGTACTTTAATTGTAGGTTATCGAGATAATTGTATATTTTGTACATAGGAAAATAGTATTGTATCATTACTTCCTTTTATCCAACAACCCAGACACTCCTGTGTGTTATTGTACCTCCTACCTACCAATACTATTAAAAAAAATTACTTATTTACTGTGTTTTTATTTATAGTGTACGCTCACCTACGTACCTGCAAAGAAGAAGAGTACCTAAGTAATTGGGTACCTGTTGGTATTTTCCTATTGAACAGTAATTTTAGTGGCAATAAAAAAGGCAATTAACAGTTTGGGAAGTAAATATATTTCTGATTTACAATTTTTTTAAATACAACCAGCGTGGTTTATTGCTACTTTTAGTCTACTTCAGGCGTCAAATCATCTATTCATGCCTTCGCACACATAACATGATATTTATTATTTTCAGGTCACAGAAATGTTTTTTTACATACATTTTGAGGGTTCCGTACCCAAAGGGACAAAAACGGGACCCTATTACCACAGACCATTATTTAGCTGGTCTGTGCTATTACTAAGACTCCGCTGTCCGTCATTGGACCTGGGAACTCTACTATGGTGCCGTGGTCCAACTGCAAAGATAGTTGGACCACGATCCCTAGTAAAGGCCCGTAGTCCAACTAATTGGACAGAGCAGTTGGACCACTGCCCCGTAACGGTCTGTCTGTCACCAGGCTGTATCTCATGAACCGTGATAGTTAGACAGTTGAAGTTTTCACACATGACGTTTTTCTGGTGCCGCTATAACAACAAATACTAAAAAACAGAATAAAATAAATACTTTATGGGGCTCCCATACAAATAAACGTGTTTTTTTACTCAATATTGATAACGGCGGCAACAGGTAGACGCTTGAAATATTCACAGAATACTTAGTTAAATATTCACTTAAAAATAAATAAATAATTAAAAAAAAACAAATATTTAAGGGGGGCGGCCATACACCCAACTTGTCGTTTTTATAGATAATGGTACGGAACCCTTCGTGCGCGAGTCTAACTCGCACTTGGCCAGTTTTATTCCTTTCCCTAACTTTTTGCCACGGGTAGTTAGTACTCATTAGGCCACGGTAGTACCTAGCTAAGGGGAGTCTCGGTCAGCAACGAAAGTAGTCTCGGTCAGCAACGAAAGTAGTCCACAAATTTGTTCAGAAAATAATAGAATTAGTGGTACGTAAGCGACTTGTAAAACAAGTGAGAATACGTGCGGAGACCTTTTATGGTACCGCTAATTCAAGGCAAGTTCTGGCACTTAATGACTAATTAAATTAAGTAGGTAAAGACATTTCTCTCGTCCCTGGTAGGTAAAGACAATAAGAATAAATCAACGTAATCCACATATTTTGTTACTGATTATGTCTACAAAATACTATCCATCGATTTATACCATACTAGCAGCGCCTCGCGGTTTCACCCGCGTAGTTCCCGTTCCCGTAGGAATTTCGGGATAAAAAGTAGCCTATGTCCTATTCCAGACTATAATCTATCTCTGTGCCAAATTTCATCCAGATCCGTTTTGCCGTTCTGGCGTGATAAAGGAACAAACATCCATCCATCTATCCATCTAAACTTTCACGTTTATAATATTAGTGAGATAGGTATCCATCATCGTACCTAATTTTTATTTGGGCTCCCCATGTCTATCTAATAAAGGTCGCGTCCATGAGGTTTTATCATTGGTCGCGTCATGTAAAAAGAACGAAGATATGTAGAAGGGTGCGTTTGTGCATGGGTACACTCGCGCACGAAAGTACTAGGCCTATTGTTTTATTTTTGAACATGCCTTTCGCTTTTTGGCGTCATGTATTGGTTATTGGCGTACCATAACAATATTTCATCTGTTCATACCACCAAATAGACCGTTATAAATCCGTCTAATGCGCAGCTTTTCCGCCAGCGTTCTTTTTACATGACGCGACTTATAGGTACCAGATATTAAAGAATAAAAATAATACTAACCTACTAGGTACGCTACCGTTACAATCTGAATTAGTGCATTGGTAACCTACCTATAAAGGGGGTCGTCCATTGATCACGTGTCTTAAGTAACATTATTTCATCTGTACCACAGATGAAATAATATTAGGTCTGTGACTCTGTGACGTTTTTATCAACTAGAATCCATTGTACCGTGCTGTGGTTTCAGACTAAGGCAGATTGGATGCGGCAAGCTAAAGATAGGTTGCTAAAACGTTAGGTACCTATATAAAATAGGCCTGTGTCAGCTGCGGATTACTAAAGGCTGATGGTAAGTAATGGCGCGGAGGGGCTTAGTAAAAATACATTGCTATGATATCCTACCGGTAGGTACCTAGGTACCTAACGAAGCAGCCACGTTATAATAATAATAATAACTTTATTTTTGTTAATATAGGTTACTTCGTTTGGTACCTACGAAGCGCCTTTATTATTGATGTCTAGATTAACTTTCGTGAACTACTAACATTATTGCTACTTAGGTAAATATTATTGTAGGTAACATTAACGATTCGGAACGCCAAGTAAGTGGTAGGTAGGTAAATGCAATCGGAATTATGGAGCAAAAATCAGCATCCTTGTTTCATCATGAGATCGGCAAGCTTGAAAACACGAAGGAAGCTGAATGGCTCAGGCTGGGCTGCATCAGCGGTTTGAGAGCTTCCGTTGCCCACAGGAGGTTTCTCAGAATGTGCGGGAGATTTAGTTTCGGTCTTTTGTTCTTTAGGTTTGAGTAACGCTGGGGATGTCATTCTGTAAAAAAAAGTATTAGGGTAGGTAGGTAGTTCGGAAAGGTAAATAAAGTAGGTACAAAATCGAGTACCTACGAAGCGAAATGGGATGTGAAATAATTCGTCTATTACATTGGTAGGTAATAAATTTAAAAAAATTAAAAGGGTGGATTGTAAAAGTGTATTGAGCCACTCTTTGATTGTTTTCTGTCCACTACAATCTACGCCATCATTGGTGGCATCGAGAAAAGAAATCCTAGTCGCCACCACCTGGCGGCCACAATGGATGGAGTATGTAATCGACGAACATACCTCTTATTTTTTAAGAACCAAAAAAAATTGACTAATTGTTTGGCCATGTTAAAGTCTAGTCTAGCCAGTACGCATACATCTCCGCACAGTTTCGGTGGATTCATCCTAGCTGTAAAATTTATCTTTTCGTATCCGTTTCGGATATCTCCGCACATCTCCGCTTTGGTGGAGTCCGGGCTTAGACCAGTTAGACCTTTTAACTAGCAAGAGTCTGGGCCTTAGCCTATTAGGCATCTTCAAAAAATATTTGTGTGTTGTTGGGTAAAGGGATGTAGTGATTGCGGTAGTGATACACCCAGACCAGACCCATAACAAACACTGCAGAGCAGATAGTTGATACAATTTTTGTCTCGCTGCGGGACCTGAACCCGCCTTCTGTGTCTCAGGCAGACCTTTGCTCACTGCGCCGTATAGGACGTCTTTGTAAGTAAAGGTACATATACTTTGTATAGAACCATAGTAGTTATATGTATATGTAGGTATATTTGCCTGCGCAGAATAAAACGAGTATATATATGCGAGTCGAACTCGCGTTCCAAGGATTCCGTACAAACTCTTATATATAGAGAGAGAGAGACAAAGTTATAACTAGGTAAAAGTGGGTAGGTACCTGAGGTAGGTACATACATGTGCATAAAGAGAAGACAAAAGATTTAACAAAGTGATTCAACACTTCCTTTTTCCTTTATGGTATATTTTTATAATAAGAGTGTTTTCTGCATGGCACCTCGCATATACATTACCTAAGACGATAAAAGAAATCGACAGTATCGTCATGTCTAAGCAGTCTAAAATAATTTTTGATTAGTACTGAATACAATACATAATAGACGCTTTTATAGAATACCTACTTAGAGGATAAACATATTTTGACATAACTAGGTATATATAGATATTGGAATAATTATAATTTTGACATTTTCTAATTTTTGTATGCAAGAGAAATTATTATTGACGTGGTTTAAATTTTATTTCATAGTTGTAGCATGCTATTGTATTCTTTTAAGCATAAATTCTCATGACATTTGTATGCTCGAAAAGTAGAATATGGTGAAACATGTATTTTACGACCAACTGTAATATTTAATTCCTACCCATGTTCTAAGCAAATAAAGTGATTGTTAACTGGTTAAGTGATTTGATTTGAACCCTGAAAATGGTAGCGGTTGGGTCTACGACTATAACAAAGAAGGTTTAAGTATAATGTTACGTTTGTTGGTACCTATGTGCAGGCATGACGGAAACAATGGGTTGCCCGAAGCCCAGCCCATGTCCAAAGGGTACTGCTCTTACCGTGAACAAGTCGACTATAAGGTAATTCTTTAATTCACAAAAGAAACAAACAGCTACTAGGTATATCTATTTAAAGGTTACCTTGAAGAGATCACTTCTTAGCAATAAAGACGCCCATCGTAGTTTAGTCTGTTTTATTTTTATAAGTATTTATTACCTATTACCATACCGACATACAGCCTATACAGGTTGGCTTTTAGAGATGGAAGTAGATGGCCAAATCAGGAACCATGAAAGTTAGAGAAACAAAATCGTGAAACGAGTCATAACCTCGATTTACGAGAAAACCAAAACTGCATATTTAGATTATTTTTAAATGTTTAACTTGTGCAGGAAATCGAACCGATTGATTTTCCAAAAAAATATAACGCGCTATAGTTTTTTGCACCAACGGATTCGGTTGCGGGTAAGGATTTAGTTTTGCAAAGAAATGCATCATTGAAAATGAAAGGAAATGGCATTTTTTTATTATTTTAGTTTTAATACTCTCCTCTCTATGAAGCGTCACTGAGATAATTTTAAATAATCTTTTCAAAAAACTAGTCTGCTTGCTGCAGCTACTGTATTTCAATGGGTTTTATGCTCGGTAAAATATCTATTCATTTCCTAATGAAAAATCCAGTTTAAAATATTAGAAAATAAGTTTAGTTTTTTTTCTCATAAATTGAGCTCATGACTCCTTTCACGACTTTTCTCTAACTCTTATTGTTTCGGATTTGGCCATCCTCTCCGATCTCAAAAAGACATCCTGTATAATATAACGCTTGTGACTGCACCTACTTAAATTGAATTAGGTGCCCTACTTCGCCTATAGGTAGATGCCCTACTTTGCCTTGCCTGAATCCAGGTCACGTATTCTATGCTGAGATAACCTAACCTAATTTAACAGCTGCAACAAATCCAAGTCAGTTATAGTGCATCTGCATGACCTAGAATGGAGAGGTAGATTGTCATAAAATATGGTTAGGTAGTTTATCAGCCAATGTTCAATAGATCTTTCTGTGTCTTGGATTTAGATAAACGTAACAATAAGGTGATGAACTGCGTTAGAGTAAATACTATTAGTATTGTGTACTAGGTACTCACCTGAAAACCATTTTCATCGTGTAGTATCAAATTATTGTTCGATTAAAAAGCTATCTAGGTATTCACTTTATCATACGTTTGGATGCGTTGATTGCTACGTTGATTGTTTATTATTTTGTCTAAGCCAACGCGAAATTAAACAAGAATTTGTCTGGGCTCACGACACGTCCGTTTGTGTTTGTAGCAATGGCTATTTTGATTTTAGGCCACGCGCGTGCAGCTAGCTTCGTTGTTGACTTTTCCATAACGTCATGTTGTATGTCGCGATGTTGTGTCGAAATGTCATGTTTGGGTCACACATACAACACTTCGTATTTTTATGTGATTACGTCACTGGTGGGCACATCTCTTATCGCATGATTTCGTTCTATACGGTTTTGTATATGATGTATCAGTTTTGTATAGTAGTAGGCGAGTAGGTACTTATGTAAAGTTTACAAATCAATATTGTCATAATTATACCATAACATAGTTAGATAAGGTACCTATTTTATAATGCTTAGCTTATAAAACTTAGGAAAGCTTTTTCTAATGTAACGGACTTACAATAAACATCATTAAGGGGATTCACTGGGTAGCTCTACCCAAGCCCATTTCATGCTTGCTTGTCTACAAATCATAAACTCTACCATCTAAATGAAGTGATACTGATAACCTACTACGTTCTTTCAAACTTACGTTGATTTCCTTAAATTCGTCGCTTAGATAAAACAGGAGACGTTTCTATTATTTTGACACGGCAAGACACGAAAGGGCGGCTAAAGCGGGTGCGATAGGCGGGCGGGAAAACGGCAGTGGCGCGCGCCCCGCGCACTGCGCAACCGATTCATGGATTACAAAACAATACTACCGATTCCATCTGTGGCACTTTATGTAACAACCCTTTGAATGTAGGTCACCCTCATCGTAAACTTGCTTTTCCAGGAAAAATAAGGTTACGGACTCTATAATTTCTTCTCTAGACGTCTATGAAAGTACCTAACAAAGAGAACATTCTCTTGTTTTAATTAGGTACCTACTTAGCTAAAATAAACTTAAAAACTAAGTGTTTTTACTCTATGAATGTTTTAGTAAGACTATATTGAGACCGCTTGACATTGGATACGGCCTGAAGGCTATTTATGATCTCGGAACCGGTTCTTATTTGATATAGCTAGAACATATACGAGGTTTTATTCAATCAACTGATGCATCTGATTGAACTCAATAGCTACTTAACTCAAATTTACGCTTGTTAAAACAATTCTCAAGTCCATTATATTTACAACAAGGAATATGTAGATCAGCTATTAAGTTCTAATAAACGACTAAAAGGTACCCAATTACCAATGTTTGATGCACAGACCTTGATACATCAGCTAAAGGCAGTTAAATTACTTTTCTTCATTCTTTAACCACACGCGCTACAGCACCCTCTACGGGCAATAATCAGAACCTTCATCGGATCAGAGCTCTACTTTTGTCTAGCCTCACGGCCGCCGCCAGCAGCAGCGCGCCGAGCCAGGAAGCAGTCTCGCTTCCAAGTAGGCACGAAACATAACAGTTTAGTTTAAGCAATATTTCACAGGTGTCGCTTTTTCCACATGTTCTGGATCGTGTCGTAGCTAGTGGCACAGAATAACTAACATGGGATACCCTGAATAGTACTAACGTGTAAGTAGAGAATATCTAGACGCGCTATAAAGTGTCAGCCAAGTCCGGAAAGAACAAGCGACGAACTAGCAGCTTTACATGAACCCTGGGAAACACCTGGCCACGCTTTCTAGAACATAATAATATCTTTCATATGATCTCAGCTTTTTTATTTTTAAGAAACCACTAACTGAACGACGTTGGCGAGTTTTCACATCATAATGTTTGTGGATAATACTTAGACAATTTAACCGGGGATATTGTTTCAATTGTAAATACTAGTTTTAAGTTAATTCTAGGTATTATTTGATTGTAATTTTCTTTGTTAATAAACCAGGGATAAAATGATAAAGATTACAACAGTCTACAAAACAAAACTTCAGATAACGATTTTCCTTTCATTACAATGTTGGTCATTTATATTGTTAACATGAGAACGGCTGCATCGATTTTCATCAAATATTTTAGTGACAATTCTCAACAATTCATTTTCAATAACTTTCGCTCTCATATAATGATGATTTTGTTTTTTGAAAAACGAAAACATAGCAAACATAGCTAATTGTTATCCGATTATTATGCAAAATCTTATTGAAATTGGGGACGTAGTTTCCAAATGAATCGGAAGGTACCAAGTTTAAGCGGTATTTAATATTTTCTGCGTTCTGCAAGGAATTAAACTATAGGTACCATAAAAGAAGTTTTCCACAAATCGTAGACCTACGCTTTCTCGGACACGCTGATAAACCGCTTCCACGTTAGGTATCCGTGAAAGCTTTCCAGGACGAGCACGACCTCGAGCTATGAGGAATACGACACAGAAGAAGGTAGGCATCTGTTTCTATGTGTGAACAGAAGGTGATTTACGTATGATTATGTGAATTTACGTATTATTACAAAACTGCACAGCGTGCGTTAAAAGTTGTTTGTAATAGTGTCGTTTTGTCTCTATGGTGGTGCCTCTCGTAGAAAACAGAAGTAGGTACCTATTGACCTATTATTAGTGATGTGGTGTTATCTAACATTTGCTACAAAAAGTACACTAAGTAAGCGCAAAATAACCCGAGTAAATATACCGAATGCTTTGAATTTCGTAGAATAATAAATAATTTATTTCAGACAACTAAGAACAGATATATCTTATTTAACGTATTGTACAGTCCATAGTCATATATACCTCAAAACTAACATACTTAAAATATAAAAACTTAAATAATAACACGTAAATCATTATTGCGGCGACGACGTGTAAATGACATAAAGGAAGAAAGGCTTACCAGGTCATAGACTGGTGATCATGGACCAAACGCAACGAAAACATGGCTTACGGACTTAGAAAATTTAACCCGCTGCTTACGGACAATTAAATTGACATTTTGATTTAGCAATTTTCCGTGAAATTAAATTTTTTCATCAAGCCCCAAAGTAAGCGCATGCACGTGTGGGGTTGTTGCTCATTTACATTTTAAAATGTTCGAGAAAGCTATCTGGGAGAGCTTACGGCGACTTTCCGTTTGATTTATAGACGCAGGTAAGTGTGAAAAAATTCAAATTTCACGCCGCACCAGAGCAGTTTTCATTAATGCCGACAGAAGTTTGCACCAGACTGCAATAACTGCCTTTACTTTACACCCGCTACTGAAATTAAACCTTGTAAGGAGGCTCTTTACAATGACTCAATGCTTAGTTTGGTTTAATTATCTACATAAGTACTTTATTTCATTCATTTCATTTATCATTTCATTTATTGCAAGAAATATGGTTTAAATACCAAAACACTTTGACATGCAAAATTTCTTAAAAGTCTCTTCAATTAAAATGATTTAAATGTTATTTTTCTAGGAACCTATATGAAAATAACATTAAAATCATTTTAATTGAATATAATAAAACATAATTAAACAAAAATATATTTCAATAATGTTGATTTCCTACTAATTTCTCAGTTTTAGTTCCATGAGTTCCTTAACACTATAGAAAGCTTTTTCATTAAGCCATAATTTTAGCGTTTTTTATAAATATTTGTAAAGGTAAATCTTTGATGTCACTAGGGATTTTATTATATATAGATTAACAAAGAAAATTACAATAAAAAATAGAAACAATTAATAATTACAATTAAAATAATTGAGCTAACTGCAGACTGTTGCAAACAATCTACAGGTAGTTCAACTGATCCATATCAATACCAGTCAGAAGCGTGCCCAAGACGCTGGCTACATTGCCCCGCTGTATAGCAATGCTGATGCGACATAAGTTATGCTTACCTACTTATTCTCATAACACAGTTAAATTCACCCAAAGAAATGCCCTTCCTTCAATCGAAATAAAAAGTAACCATGCCCCTGGCCCATTGATTGTCACCGATACAAAACCTAGATCCTAAGGCAAATTGAAGGCGCGCGAGGCGATTCCGCCCAAGGTTATCCCGCCCTACAGCTCTACGTGGTAATAAAATAAGCAGTTTTTCCGATTCAACGTTTTATCTTGTCGCTTCGTATTCTCATGGCAACGTTCGTTCGGAGAAAATCGAGTGCGGCGGCCCCTAGCGGATTCTACACAGGAATTAGCTTTGCTTACACAACGGGAAATAGTGAGCAAACAAACTGAATGGTATTTCGTGAAGCCTGGGCCACTGTACAGAAAGACGTTCATAGGCATGCTTTCGCAGTCTACTCTTTACCGCCTGCTTCATTGACTTTGCTTTACAAGAAAAAGTGCTAAGCCACTCTCCTAAATTTTATTTTTAGATTTTGAGGCTAGCCTCATAAATCCGTTTACATAGCGTAGGAAAGTACAGCGTAGCACGTATGATTTGCATAGTATAAGGTGGAGTCGTTACATAAATCACCCGGAGCATTATTACGAGGCGGCGGCGAAGCCCTCAATCCCCGCCGAACTGTAAAACACTAATAAATCTCCGACACTCATTTAGCTACGTGCCATCATTGAGCATAAAATGTTTTAGAACTTTAAATCTAGGTAAATATTACTCCGAACTTATAAAATATATTGTTACAAAAATTCCAAGAATTAAAACTACAGTTAAAAGCTCTACGAACCAGATCAAACTTTAGGTAGATCCACAAGTTCAATAGAAATAACATCTTTGTTAACAAAGAAAATTACAACCAAATAATAGAACCAAATTAAAACTAGCATTATATTATAGAATTGAACTTCGATTATTTATTTGTCCATCAAAAACCCAGCGAGATTTTTTGGTAAGTTATCAAAACCTAATAAAGACATAGTTTATCTACCTTTTACTGGCCCTATTGTTAATTAAATCAAGGCGATACAAAAGCTGAAGACAGGGCGCTATGGCGCTCATTAGGGGAGGCCTATGTCCAGCAGTGGACTGATATAGGCTGATGATGATGATGATGGTGATGATACAAAAAAGGAAACTGTGTATTTTACCTAATGTACTGTAGGTACCTCATAACCAGCAATCAGGTTAATACTGGTTAATGTAATATTCCTGGAAAGGTTAGTAGTCAAGATCCTGCCTTAAGACGATTCATAATTTTTTATAATTTTATTTAGAACTAGTTTCTGCCCGTCTCTTCGACCGCGTTGTTTCGTGTGCAAAGTGGCTTTTTAACCGCGTGCTTTGATGACCGAGCAAGCGAAGGATTCTACTAATTTAGAATCCTGAGCGTTAGCGAGGGAATCAAAAGAGCACGATTTAAAAATTCTTTGCACTCGAGTGCAACAAGTAACTTTTCATCCCACCTCAGGAAAGAGTATTTTGGCTCTTCGATATCTTAGTTGAAAAACTCCCTTTTATCCGCTAGAGGATAAAGTAAAGTGAATTTAGAACATCGTGCACACGACATGGGGGGATGAAAAGGTATTTTCTATCACTTGGGCATTGTTTTCTGGGATAAAAAGTAGCCTATATTTGATTTCAAGCTTAGAGCTACATCTATGCAAAATTTTTGCCCAATCCATTCAGTGTATTTGGCATGACGAAGTAAAAAACATCGATCCATCCATCCAAACTTTCGCATTTATAATATTTGATAGTGTTATGAAACCCTGCCATGATCACCAATCTCAACATGCACTTCGGGCTGGGAGCTCAGGTATGTAGTACGTGTATGACAGACAATTTCGTAAACGTTGAAAATGTTCACGGATGCAAGGGCCGGCAAATAGGACGTCGACTACAGACTTATAAGTACCTACCTACGTAATAGTAGATGCGCTATGTTTGATTTGTGTGAAAGTCGTGTGAAGGTATTTTATTTTACGCTTAAAAATGAATCGATTCTATTTGGTGATCGAAAAATGGAAATACATTAAAGTAAGTTGCCTAAAATACATGTGCAAAGAGGTATTTTAGGTAAAACACGATTCAATATATTTCTACTATTACGCGTGCAATGTCTGATTTACAATATTATGTCATACACGATGATTTAAATGAAGGCAAATAAGTTTAAGAATAACATTGGAATACAATAAATTAGGGCTTAGATCAGATTGACATTAAACATTTTGTAAATTAAGAGTGATATTGATGGATAAAATTGATGTTTTATAAATATTTTTTAACAAAGAGTCTCAATCAAATTATAGAAACAAATGAGGACTAGTATTTATTATTGAAACAATTGAGCCAACTGCAGACTGTTGCAAACAATCTACAGGTATTACAATTGATCCATATCAATACCAGTCGGAAGCGTCCCCAAGACGCGCTGGCTACATTGCCCCGCTGTATGGCAATGCTGATGCGCAAAAATCAAAATTTCTTTATTTCCATAAATACAAAAATGTACACTTAGAAAAGGTCATGCGCCAGATACTCAACAGCTCTCGGATCACGCGTTATAAAAAAATGTACTTAATAAAAAACATTTTTATAAAGCGTCTTAATAAACAATAGTTATAAAAATTATGTCAAGCTGTAAATTTTTTGTCATTTGGAGCCTTATGAAATTTGTTCTACCATTTGCTACATTACGTATTTGGACACTTTGGAGCTTTATTCAGCAGGAAAATGTATTTCGTTACCTGAATGCATGAAAAGGGTTTTCGTTCGATGGAATTAGGTACATCTAACTGTTTTGCCTAAAAACAGAGCCCTCCTAATCCTAATTTGTTGGAGGATTTGCGGCGGCGGGCCGAGAGTGGTAGGTACCTCTCTTCAGAGTTCGCTGGCACAAAGATGCAAATTACGTTTATTAGTAAACAGAATTTGGAGTTTGTTTCTTAGCCAGCGTAAATCTAAAATTATCTTTGAAGATGAAGTTATTTATTAGGCTTTTTGTGTAGTTTGTTAGTTTGTTTTTTAGTAGTTTTTGCCTTCTGGTGACGGCTTAGATTTTTTGAAAATAGATTTAAGTGTAAATATTAGTTGTAATTATTATTGTAGTTTGTAGTATTATTTATTTACAGAAAATTACAATATACAGTACAATAATAATTACAACTAATATTTACACTTAAATGTATTTTCTAAAAATCTAAGCCGTCACCAGAAGGCAAAGTGCCCAGAATGCTGGCAGCATTGCCACGTTGAATGGCAATGATAATTCGTTAATTATGTAGTTTTAGTTGTAATCAAAAGATCAACTACCTATCTACAAATAAAAATAGAAGCGTTTAAGGTTAAGGTTTGCTGGTTTGCATTTCAGGTTTTTTGATATTTACTATTTTTTATATTTTTTAATATAGGTACAGTGGAATGAAGACCATCCAAAGAAGTCCTGAACAAAATAAAAAAATGGTAAGCAATAGTTACTTTGTAATAATACTAGCTGTTGCCCCGCGGCAACATGGTATTTGTCCTGCCAAGTACCATTAAAATCCGTTCAGTCGTTTAGTCGTGAAAAGGTAATAGACACACAGGCAGACAGATAGACAGATAGAGTTACTTTCGAATTTATAATATTAGTATGGATTGATGGTATGAATTTGTGTTCTGTATTATCATTGTGAATAAGTCTACGAGTATTTGTGAGGTGAAGATTGTGAGTAACGGGTGCGTCAGCGTCGTAAACGCGCCTCAGGGAAATGCTTCCCTGTTCCCGCCATTCCAGCCGTAAGAAGAGCACTTTACTTGCCTCGCGCTGAGTAAGGGGCTCTAGGAGGCACACTCGACTACTTTCGCTTAGTGAGTTAACTTTTTATGTTCTTTCCCAGGTAGAGGAACCGCACTTTTCAGTAATAGCTTGGGATTCATAATCATAATTGGACCGAATTTTTCGTTAAAACTTTTGGAACGCTGCAGGTTATTTCTGCTCGGGCGAGGGTTTCTCGCGGAAATATTTTTTTTAAATTTGTTTGAATTGACCCTTGAGTCTTACTTGAAAAGGATTTTCCACTGTGAAATACGTAAATCAGCCTAGATGGATAAATATATCAGTTTCTTGGACGATTTAGTAAAGAAAGGGGAGGCAGCGGCCGACCCATCATCGTCGGCCGTGAGAAATATGAAAATTGGAAATGTTTGCGCGATATCGTCCTTTATACATGAATCGACCCTATTTGTGATGCACATAAAGACGATAGGGGTCGTCTTTATGTAGCTATTCTCACTTTGCCAATTGAAGGCAATGTATGATTGAAACAACAAAAGATTGGAGAATCCTTACATTTTGTTATCTTATTGCGAGAGGTCAAGATTTTATTTACCTTTTGATGCTTGTGCAAAGCCTATTTTTATCGGGTATTCCGATTTTCGATTTTCGGTTCTGAGCCGAAATAAAAGGTTTGGAGACCTTTATTGTGGTGAGTGACCCAGTTTGATAGGGTTCGTAGAAGTGGTCCTACGGGTTGCTACCTACACACAGCTCGCGGCTGACCCAACGTTTTGCTCATCAGAATTTAATGGTTTCCATTCGTCCCGAATAGGTCGCAACTAATTACGATCTATCCCTCGTTTGATCCCATCTCTTTTAGTTAATTACCCAAAACTACTTAAATAAAGTGTTTTTGTTTAATTTACCAATAGCCATCCCAACTAGTACCTCCATATTATTTATTTTGTTCAATTAATATCTGTGAATATACTAAACCATATATGTGAATTAACGTGAATTGGGTTACGTTAAAACCTTTTTTCTTCGTTATCTTTATTGAAAAAGCTTCGAAAAAAATACAGAATAATCTATGGGATACAGGGCATATCCTCTTAGTTTCAAAAATGAAAAAAAATATAAATATCAGAAATGATTGTGCAAAGTACCATCTGTTTTCTTAGTTAATACCGTTTTTCTCCTAAACTATCAACCACATTTTTTTTTATTGTCATCACCCTATTAAATTATAGAATACCAAGGGAACCGTTCGCTTATTTTTGCAAATAAATGTCCTAATTTAGAGATAATCAGCATAAACTTGATTTTTGCGCTTACGCCGCTCTTCTCTGTCCCGCTCCTATAAAAGCGAAATCCTATGCCTATCCTTTTCACAAAATGGTGTCATAGATCGCCCCCATATATGGCAAATATTTTTACGTGAGTAAACTGGGGTATGTCCTGACGGATCACGCAAAAACCGATCATATCCTGACGGATCACGGCAAAAGGTGCTATCCGATATCGTGACCTGTGAACCTAAATTATCAAATCCAATTTAAGTTTAATTTATTTGCGGTCTCTAAAATAACTTTGAGACAAAATCTAACACATATTTTGTATCCAACCAAAATATCAATAAGAGGTACCAGCAAATAAAAGAGGAAACTGTTGGAATGCTAATAGGTATGTAGGTTGGCATAGCGGTCGCCGACGACAAACTAGGTTCCTTTACAACATTCTACTGGTATTTCTACTTCTACCAGCACGCTTCATACAAATACCAAGAGCTGAGTTACCTACCAACTTTAGACTCGCGCACATTTTTTGAGTGAGTCAACTTGGGACACTACCTAACCTAAGCTAAAGTAGTCGTGCTTACAAGTTTTGTACACTAGCTCGGGTGCAGTCGTATTTTTTATTAGATAGATGGGATGAGTACCTGTGTTGTTGCTTTTATTGCTGATGTTATGAGACACGAGGCACTGTTACCTGCTACACTACACTAATAATGCGTTATTGTTGAGAGAATACTTCTATTGTACCAAGTAAGTTAAGGTGGTAGGTGGGTAGGTTAGAAATAAAAGTTTATTTATCAACATTACAATAACAAAATAAAACAAATATAACTAGTAGATACACTTATATACAGGGTTATTGGTAAATTAGTGACAATACGTGAACTGCAGGTCCTGCCCATCATCACAAACACGTTCGTGAAGGCGCCAAGTCTAAATTAAAAAAAAAAATATAAGTCACCTCTGATACTAAATGAAAAAACATCTTTGCCTGGAACCCAACGAGTTACTTAAGACCGATCTTTCACTCTCATATGTTCTGTTAATTCAGGGCAGAGCTGTTTTTAAGTTGAGTTTCGAATAAAACCTCGTTAACGAACGATTATTGAATTGCGGGGGGTACCCATTACCAATACCAAAATTAAGAATTAATTCTGTTCTCTTTTTCCACGCGCATGCCTGTGCTAACACATGTTAGCACAGGCAGTTCGGCATCTGTTCCGCTTTTCGTACAACGGACAACGTTATTGCGAAACTCTGGCGACACAGCACCCACGGAACCGCGCGGAGGTATGAGAGTGCTCTTAAGGTGTCTGATAAAAAAATATAACACAGAATCAACTTGTAGGTTTTATTTGAGTACTACCTACCTGTTATATTTGTGAAATCGTACATTGTAAAGAAGCTTTCCAAATACTCACTGCTGTTTGAGTTGAGGGAATCAAATAAAAGACGGGAATTGTTAGCCAGTTTACTGCTAAAATAAGAAAACACTGTTTTTTTGATTTACGAAATATAAAAAAATATGTATTTATATTTTACCAGCTTTAACACTTCTGTGAAAGTAACAAGTAGTGTTTATAATTATACTTAATTAGGTTCCGACTTATTATTTACATTATACCGGTATTATTTACATTAAGATACTCTGAGTTAGGCCATAATTATTATCTACAATTAAAAATATCAGTGAACCGTGATAAAACAAACATATTCTTACTAAAATAAACAAATCCCAGTTTATGTGGATAGTTATGGGAAATGTCAATAAGTATGTTTCAAAATGTGATCGTATCAACAAATGTATCCAGCTTTACCACATAACGGTTATTGGGACACTATATTCAGCTTATTGGACGTGTTCTTGGGAGCGTTTCCTGAATATAGAACGACAAGTGCCACCTAAATTTTAGTCAACAATGACTAAACATTTTTTCTTAGCACTAATTTAGTGCCGGGATTACCAAAACTTGAGTTGTAGTAGCGTTGCTATGAAAGCACTTTTTCTGCTGCCGGCGCATCGCTCGAGCTTCAATGCACATGCTGATGGAAGTACATAAACAGCTGCAAGCTGCCACGCCGCTCTACCGGAGCACACGTTATGAAAATGGGAATTAAATTGTCTGTGAAGAATACTAGGGGATTAGCATTTATTCCGAGAGAAGGGAAATTTGGACACATTTCCTGATTGCTCTACATTTCTGTTTTCGACGGCCGCTCCAGGCTGGAACTTGCATTCAACCGGCGATGGGTAGTTGTATTGAGAGAACAGCGATTGCATAGTCAGACGCAAAAGATAATCCTGTATCTGCTGCACTTCAGCCAGTCGAAGGTTGGTCGGAGCTTGGCATCCTCGTCGGCCAGCGTTCGGTCTGTAGAATATCTACGGTGGTAGGGACCTACATGTATCATTGTCTGAGGATTAAAAAGTATTTGATTCTGATTTTGAATACTATAATTTATTCGACTAAAATATACAAATCACTTATCAATATAATCAAAGTGATGAAATTCATGATGAAAATACGACGGTCTCTCTATTCTTCCGTTTGGCAAAATGTTTTTTGTTAAGCCCGCTGCAGTATACTGCATGATAGGTACTGGATCGTCGAAGAGATATGGGTTTTTGTGGTATGAATAGAAATTATTATTTTGGCTTCTGCGGTTCAATTGAATTCCTCTGGCCACAGAAGGCATAATGTACGAGACTGTGCGCTTCCCAGGAGTAGTTACGATGTTGGATGGCTTTCGGGTTGGTTTAACGTCTTGCGTTCTTACATTAGACTTAATATGAGGCATGTTCTTCAAATCGTTACTGGTTAAAGCATATGCATTAAAATAAGTAGAGGATATTGGTGAAAAGATTTCTTTGTTTTTTATTTTTCTCACTGGTGCAATACCAGGGAACTCAAAGTCCTTGTTCATCTTTCTGTTTACAACAATTCTTTCTATTGGTTTTTTAAGCCAACTTCCTATTTTTTGTTTCTGTATAGTGGGTGGAATTTTAGTTTGAATGTTATTGGTTTTCTTAACACTTAGAGTCTGAATATTATTAGATGTCATAATATCATATTTTGTATTAATATTATTTGGTAATAAGTCAAATTTGAAACTAGTGTTAGAATGGTCAATTCTTTGAGAATTTCGCTTTGCTTGAGTTCGTTTTTTCTGAACGAAACTTATTATATTTTCTAAATCGTGTAGACTCAGTGTTCTAGATGTAGAAGCCGCGACTTCCACTTTTCTTTCAAGACTAAATAAATCCTCATTGCTTCTTTTAATGTTTTGCATTTCATTTCTAAAAGAACCTATGTGTCTTATCGGTGATCTAACTGATCTCTCCCAAAACGATCGAGAAGCATAGTTGTTTTCGTTGAAGATCGGGCTTTGTGGTAAGGGACGATTCTGTCCTTCTATTTCGATATTAACTTCCCGGTCACCCCACGTGTCTAATTTTCTAATCATTGCAGCTATTTGTCTACCCAGATCTGTGTAAAATGTGTCATTGATTTGCGTCCTTGGTTCAAATCTACGAGTATTATATACAGGCTGGTTTGCAATTTGTGTTTGATAATTACTTCTGCGATTAGGAATCGGTTCTATTGGATTTATCGGTATCATACCAGGTATACCTCTAGGAATTTGATTGGCAGCATTTGAAGGTGGTACGTAGTGCTGTGAGTTTTGGCTTAGAGTTTTATTCAAATCAGCTTTATGAATAAGGTCAGCTAAATATTTGAAGTCCACGTCACGTTGCTCTGGAAGCATTTCATGCATGTAAGGGGGCATGAAATTATTTTTCGATTCGTATTCTGCCTCTGGCAAATCCAGTGGAACGTTTGGATCTTGATACTGTTCAGCCATGTAGTAATTTTCAAGTTTATTTTTTCGATTCATTTTTTCACGTAGTCTTTTCAACTAAAATAGAAGAGAACATTTACAACATTGAAAATTACACATTACGATTATAAAGTTATTTGTTCGTATATGAATACATACATAAATAACTGTACTTACGAGTTTATTTCGGCGATCTCGGAGTGCAGGATGTGGGATTTTTTTCCTGAAAGATAAAATAATTATTCGCTCATTAATACAAGTCAAATAAAATACTTTAATGCCGACTTTAAATTTGTGGTGCGCTGAGTGAGGCGTCCTTTTACACACTGTGAGAGCAGTAACTAACGATGCCACCTAAGGTTGCCTGTTATGTATTAATGATGGAACAGACTTTGTAGTTCAACATACATCGAAGTCTTTAGGATAACTTAGTTTCATCATCATCAGCCGATGTTAGTCCACTGCTGGACATAGGCCCCTAATGAGCGCCATAGCCTGCAGCCATTCGTAGTTCGTCATCCCACCTGGCCGAAGGGCGTCCTACACTACGTTTACCGAGTCGTGTCTCCATTCAAGAACACGTTTACCCCAACGGTTATCGGTTCTTCGCGAGATATGGCCGGCCCACTACCACTTCAGCTTGCTTAGAGCTAAGTAGACAACTTTGGTTCTCTGTCGGATATATTCTTTACGATAGCTTTTTCCATACCTCGCTGAGCGCACTTGAACTAGTGGACCCTCACGTAAGTAGAGAAGATGGCCCAAGTCTAGGGCTACGGTGTCCTCCCCGTCTCTGCAGACTTACTATAACCCCAGAACATGCCATTTGATGTTCTCTAACTCTATTTCTAATTGCGCTAGATGGTGATCAAACCTTAGAGTGCGTCCGTTGAACGTTGCCAGGGCTAGTTGTTTATGGCGGCCTGAGATAGCCCGGGGATTCCTAGCACTCCCTGCCCCGCCGTTACCATGGCTACTGCCATAGCCAGGAATAAAAATATGTTTCCTTGCATCTTTGGGCGTGTATGCCCATAATCCTGACGCTGGTCAAGCGGGTTGGGAATCGCAGTTCAGTGGTGGAATTGTTCTGTTGTTTTTGTCTCTTACAAGACCACCCCAACTCTTTTACCCTGGGTCCCTACGACACCCACGGGAAGAGTTGGAGTTGTCTCTACTAGGGCATTACTCTACTAGGGTAGAATCTATTCTAAGCCGTGCACCCAACGACACATAGTAACTTACTTTACACTGGCTATTTTATTTTTCCTCTTTTTCAGTCCTGATCTCAATGCTGGAGGGCTTTCCGAAGCTGGTTCTTCTTCCACGGCGGGTGGCCCATCGTCAGGTGGCACATCGTCAGGTGGCACATCGTCAGGTGTTACATCATCCGGTGGAAGAGGCAGAGGCTCATCTTTAGTCTTCGGCTCAGTAGCGGCCGTAGGAGCCGCGGGGGTAGTGATAGTGGCAATCGTTGTGTGTTCCGTGCTCGTGGTGGGGGTTGGATCTGATCCTACGGCACTTGTTTCGTCACACGGTGGTGGACCTGGATTTAGAAAAATGAAATATTCTGAATAATAAATTTTTCTTTTTATTTCTTCAAATTAACACATGAAAAATAAAAACAATATTAAAACTGGGAAGAAGCTGAAATACATTTATGTCAGAAATTTACAAACTCATAACTTATGAAATAAAATAAACACTGAGCCAACGACCATAACTAGCATAACTTTTTTATTCTAAATTACGTCGCTCACACCACCGCTCGATAATTAAGCAAAGAACGGCCGTAAGGAAAAGTTCGTGTGCAAATTAACCTGGGAAAGGGAACATAGGTGGACCCATTTGGGGCCCTTGCATCATGGGCGGTACGGGGACCATCGGGTACATCGGCATGGGCGGCGCAGGCATCCCCATGGGGGGGTAGAACGAACTATCCATATTGTTTGGTAAAAATATGAATGACGGCAGCGGAGGCTGAGGCTTTTTGTTAAATATTAGGATTTTCTTATGACCATGCCCGTCATTTTTATCATCTTTTTCTTTCTTTTCACTACTGGTGCAGCTGTCTTCTGAACTAGCTGAGCTTTCTTCTTCTGAATCCGAAGAAGATCCCGAAGAAGAGTCAAATAAACTATCATCCTCCGTAATTCTCAGTAGTTTACTCTTCAAACTCTTTGATTTACTCTTCTTTTTCTTTTGCTTATGTCTGCGGGATCTATGATGAGATCTCCTCGATGGTTTATTCAATTGGTCGCCGCTTCTTCTCGAGGGAGATGTTTCGGCTTGAGTTTTATTGATGACTTGATTTTCTATAGTTTTGAAGAATTGGTTATAAAGCCAATCACCTAAGTCGTCAGCGTCTTTGGTTATCTCATCGATTTTCTCTTCAACGGGATTGAAAGTGGTACTCGTGGTACTACCTTTGTTCGGTGGCGTCATAATTTCTATGTCTGGAATCCTGGTTGGTTCCGGATTATAAAAACGTCTGAATGCGCCTTTTGTAAGTTTTGAGCTGTAAAAGTTAAAAATATTTATAAGTACCTATTGATGGTCGAAGTTTTTATCCATGCGCCACTAAGAGTTTCAGTTGTTTCAGAGGAAACAACAATGGGAATGAAATTCGAGCGTACTCACTTATGCTCACATATTTTACTATCAGTGTCGAAGTAATATCCGGGATGACAGTGGCAGCCGACCACACATCCGGGGACGCCGTCAACACAATATTCAAATCTCCCATGTGCTCCACATTCTAAAACGAAAATCATTGGGGCTCAATTCAGATAGATACAAAATATTCAAATAGATAAGTACCTAATTGAATTAATACAAATTAACATTCATACCATATTCCGTTTCTGCATACAATAATGGAAAAAAGAAAAATGCGGACAAAAACCAGATGCTTGTTTGACCTCTCATAATTGTTTATTTTTGATAAAGACCATGTTTATGCGATGAAGTTTGATTAAAGCCACGTAGTTATTTCTTTCCAGTCTGTATTCGTGTGCTATGAAACAGAAGGTTGTTGAGTGCATATTATATTGAACAATGGGTAAGTTTGGTGACGTTTTTTGCAAGACCTAAACAATGGTAGTATTGAAATGATAAAATACTCTTATGGACGAAGAAAACGAGTGGGACTTTTTTTAAATCGGATAAATCTTGGCATTCTGCATTATTATAGTAGAAAGGAGACGTGACTCGACTTTCTGGACGTTATCTTCGTAGATCATCTCCGAGGTCTGGGATGCCTTTTAGTCCCCTGAAATTTAACATTTATGTTAAGTATTCCGGAGGTGTATCAAAAAGACATTTATGTAGAATATGGATAGTTTCAAGCTTACTTGGTGCAATCCTCCGGCATGACACACTTGTGTGTTCTGTCATCCCTCACGTAGGGGTGCACGCACACACAACCCGCTTCGCAGAAGGGGTAGCAGGGCTGCATCCTATCACGAGGGTTGTCGCAAGTCACCGAGGCACACCCCGCAAAGCATGCCTCGTATCTAAAAATACCTCAGTTATACCAGAATGCACATAAAAATATTGATCTATCATAGTTACTATACATAACTAACCTGATATCGATTTACATTACCTTTCATGTGGTCGTTCACAATTTGTGGCCAACACTTTCTTTTCATCTTTATCCCTAAAATTACACTGAGGTTAAAATAATGTAAGCAGATGTCTTTAACATTTGTTAAAACTTGATCTTAACTTACGCAAATGCTAAATGTTCCGAACTTTTGCCTCCCAGGCCAGACATCTTGTCTCCGTCATCGTACTTGCGTGGTTGTCTAAAGTTCGACGAGAGATCTATATCATGCTGTCTGTCCGGCATTCCATTATACGAGTTCTTCACATCAATATCGTCTGGGTACCTATTGTCATAATCGTATCTCTTCCTGTCCCAGTCTCTGTGATCTTCGCCTGGCTTCTGTAAGGCCTTCTTTCTCCAATTTCTTCGGTCATCTATCATCGAATGTCTTTTAATTCCGTCTGGGTCGTCGTAGTCATAGTTGTTGGCTTTTGTTGTTATCGTTATGAAATCATCTGCAATATTATGAATTCATTTATATTATAATTTTATGGTTCTAAAACTGAATATTCGTACAGGAGCGAACACTCACAGAGCAGAAATGCTAGTATTAACAGTTTCCTCATTTTCCTTGTTTCGCGAGGCACATTGTTCTCGGTCGAGTTCGACGTTCCGTTTCGAGTTTAGCTAATCAGTGAAATTTAACTTTGTTTCACAAAAACGGCGACGCCACCGGATGTATGTTGCGGTTTTATCGATCTACAAAAAGATTGATGACTTTTGTAGCGACTTATTTTTGTTTTCTTTGGCGTTAATGAAGGTAAACAAATTGAAAACTGAAACGCTTGGACTGAACAATATTTCATTGCCATGTCCGAAATATTGTACATTGACCTACCTATACATAGGTATCTTAAAGGACTTATAAAATAATTTATAGGTTGTATAAAGAAAAGATTTCCTTGAGTATACGTTCATTTTATTCTAATCTAAGTTATATATCATAACCGTTTCAGCGTAGTAATGAAACCGTTATTATTATTAATATTATTGCTATTGAGCATCTTCCTCGGTTGTAAAGCTTTGATGGGAGGTGGGGCAATGACTATGTTGAAGTAGTTTCCCATGCGGGAGACGTCTGAGGGCCGCCGCGGGTCCTCGGGCTTGTTAACTGGCCCAGCGGTGTCCGGGTCCGACTCCAAGTATTCTGGAGGCATGTCTTCCCGGTGGGGACGTGGTGTTCTGCCAGAGTTGTACTTTTGGAACTGTCCATTGGGAACTGATTTCTCCTCTCTAGTCTTCTTGGTTGCTACTGGTATGCCCATCTGAGTGCTGCAAAAATTATTAAAATCAGTATGTTCGTCAAACATCTTCTAAGAGGGGTTATTGATGGACAAGAAGAAAATGCTGCTAAGTCACATTTAGTTGACATGCGTGAAATAATGTTACCTACTCGAAAAAGTAGCAATCAAATATTTTCGTGCCAATTTCACTTTGGTTTAATGGTCTTTCGTTACTTACTTCTGATAAACCCCTTACTTATACTTAACTAGCTACTGCCTGCAACTTCGCATGTGCTTTTTTACCCCTACACTCGTTTGGACCCAAATCATCCCCAGTTTTACGACTATGGGAGACCCTGATCAGGGCTTATGCGAGTCTACTTTAGTGGAAAAAACGAGCCCTGATCAGGATCCAAACGAGTGTATGTCCGTCCCCGGGATACTATTTACCTCCTTACCAAATTGAATTGAGATCCGTTCAGCTTAGGCGTGAAAAAGTAACAGACAGACCGAGTTACTTTCGTACTCTATCTGCCTGTTACCTTTTCACTAAACGGCTGAACGGATCTCTATGAAATTTGGCATGAAGGTAGATGACATCCCGGAGACGGACATAGGCTACTTAAAAATAGCGTGCAAAGCCGCGGGCAGCAGCTAGTGTCACTTTAAGATACTCTCTCAACTTAAACAAAACACTGCTCTGCAACTCGAGCAGTGTTTTGTCTTTGCCTGAATAATATCAAAAGCAGAAAACAAATCTCTTAGTAAGTAGGTTAAGTGTGAAAAAAACTGTGGCTGTTTGGTACTTACGGTGAGCAGTCTTGAGGCAGCACACACTGGTGCGTGCGGTCGTCCCGGACGTAGGGCTCCTCGCAGACGCAACCGGGCTCGCAGTAGGGGTAGCAGGGCCGCAGGTGGTTGCGCGGGTTGTCGCATGACACCTCGGCGCAGCCTCCGAAGCAAGGCTCGTACACTTCGTTGGGCCAGTAGCAAGCTGGAAGGTACATTTACTGGTTGAGTTTTATAGTATTTAGATTTTGTGGAAATCAGGAGAAATTGAAACAAAAGTACCTTTTTAGGTTTTTAGTTATAAAATACTCTTAACTTTGCAGACTCTACCTACAGCCCAAAAGGCAGGTACCAGAACATATTTCACACAGCCCTAATAAATACTACCTCAGGCTAAATCCCCTACGAGCATTATTGGGTAAGTGTCTAAGGACTGTAAATCTAGTGGTCGTACTAGACTCTCAGTCGTTTTGCAGTCGTTTCCACAGGGCCATTACAGGTTCCCCTGGGAGCCACTGGATGGCCACCACTTAGGCACTACATAAGAACTTTTGCTACGAGGCATGTTCTTCTATTTTGTCTCTAATGACGGTGCCACGTAGGTACGTGTATACTAGAAAAATAACCTTTCGCTGTTCTAGTGCCTTAAAAATAATATTTATTTGTAGTTGTACATCGAAGAATGGGCGGTAAAGTTAACCATACCTTCGAGTTAGCTGGTTGTACATTATAACCTGTTCAGGCAAAGGTTCAAAATATACTTAATTTATTTTACATGAGTCGTTTAAACTGACTAAATACTTCAATTGAAAAGCCTGTGCAAAGTTTACGAGTTAAACAATACCTTTTACAATCTTTGCTTCATCTCTGCAGTTTGCTCGCTGGACCCAAAAAATTATAAGTGCGAAGGTGAATTTAGCAACCATTTTAGCAGATTAATAAGCTTCACGATCGAACAACACTTAGCTACTGGTTTCCTTGTGAACTAATCACACAATGTTATCAATCTGTGGGTACCTATTTATTTGTTTTTCTTTTTCATCCAGCTAAGTTCTGCTCATTGTTGCTATCATTGCTGGCTAAAATATGAGAGGTTCTTGTCTTTTCACTTCTGATAACGACTTAGTGAAACTGTCGGAAACAATCCTATCAATTAAGCTAACAATTCAGGGTAGGTTGGGGTGTAGGTATTAAAGTTTAAGTATATGTTCAAACATCCCAGTTTTCAATAAAAACACCCATTGTGTATAAAATTTTAATAACAGGTAATAGGTATAATGTGAATCGACGGGTGTGTCAAGTCGCAGTTCCCTGTGTTGGTAAACAAGCAGAGCTCGGCTAAGCCTTGTCTGATTGAATTATTGCTTGTTTAGTAATGTTGAGGCGAAACAGCCGCTTCGGGTCACGTCCCTTGATATTGTGAGCATGTTACCTGCACTGAACGTTTTCAGAAGATTTTCCACAATACTTGTTTGATAAACGAGCTATTTTCCGCAGCATCACCCGTGTCGAAACGAGATAGGGGCTTCGAGGTTTCATATGAATTATGTTATGTTCAAATTTAAGCGTTATACGGTTTCAGGACTTTGAATGCTGAGCAAGGCAATGGCGCATCACAGTCACAAAATCACAGCGGAGATCAAGACAAAACACAGTTTGAACAGAAGACTGCGTAAAAAAAATACCAAAGATCCTGGTAGTCGCGTTCCCAAAACATGAATTGATCCGTGTATCCCATGCATACCCACAACAGGACGAGTAGCGTAGGTATATTAATCGCATTTCTTTTAGATTATAGACCCACCAGAAATTACTTGACCAGGCACCTGCGTGAACCCAACATAAGAATTTGCCGACAGTAGATTTGAAAATAATTACTGGATCCAAACCTCATCTTAATCGACAAAGAATAGCCAGCACATGAGGTAAATATTACCTACCAAAGCTAATATAATGTTTAAGTATCTTCAATATTTATGTGTTTTCCCCATCTCCACTCTTATTTATCCAGGCTTGTTTTCCTCGTTCGCGTCAGGATACAGAACACACTATAATGTGCAGTGTAACAAGTGTAGGCTACAGGCAATATATTGCTACCTGCTACAAAGGTGGGAGGGAATAGAACCGTATATTTTATGAACTGTAATGACTAAGCTAGTTGTACCTACTTATGAAGGTAGGAACGTTTACCAAATGTTACGGTTTTTCCAAGTTTTCTACGGTGTTGATGGCCTATAGTCATAGCCGTAAGTAGGTAATTTATAACTTTATGTTTGTGGAATCATCTTCTTTTAGTGCTTTTTCCTTCGTAGTCTCTCTTTCTCTCTGCTGTGTGGATTGTCCAGCATTATTTATTTCTTATTTCAGAAGTTGACGAAAGGTGTTTTAGTGGCCCTCAGTTTTTTATAGTAATACCTTATTACTTAAGTAAAAACCAACTACAAAATTGGTTTGGACACTAAAGCACTATAGGTAATTGTTAACAGGTTGTTTTACAGCCGGAGAGAAATTGAGGTGTTTCTCATAAACGTAGGCAAGGGGCGGCTCCGAAATATAGCCTCCCGATAAAATATGATTGCTCCGATCTTTTTTACAACTTATGTAAGTGGCCCGATTTGCAGGGCACCTCTGTTTGCGGGTCCGGGGCTTCCGGTCAGAAACGTTTTCCTTGTAAATTATGGAAACGTAGATATTTTATGGGTTGGGTGTGATAAGAATGATTCAAACAAGTGTATAGACCAATGACTTGTCGGAATGTGATGGTTTGAAATATAACCTCGCTTTAACAGCACGAACATATTGTATCTCTGTCAGGGATTGCTCTTAGTGATAAGGCCGCCCATTATACAACGTAACATATACGCAGGATGTATCCGTTTTATTTCATGTGCAATAAAGAGTATTGTTGTAGTGTATCTTCATGAAAATAAATCCTTTAAGACTATTTTTTCCCATTCGCTTATTTTAAAAGAAGTATTTAGCTCCATGTTTTTCCATGTTTATGTTATTTTGGAATAAAACGTTTAGATGATAGTAAAACTACATACAAGTACAACGGAGATCATTTTATAGGTAGCTAATTATATCCAATAAAAACGTGTTGATTTTCCCCAGATGCCAGGCACGCTCAATACAAATTACAGGCAAAGTGATCTGCCCTTAAATAGACGCTTTTCGATTGCCTAGCCCTGTCTTATCAAAACAACTCACACCTCAGCCATCTAGCTTCTATTCGGCTGCAGTAAGGTTGGCTTTTGTTCGGAATAGATGGCAAATAAGAAATGATCACCGTGAGCCCGGTCCGGTCGGTCTCAAGGGTCTGAGGTCCAATATATTTGGGGAGCGTTGGCGAGTCTTCAAGATTACTGTCAGCAAATAGGACAGCGACGTGCCTGGAAGGAAGATGTCCAATAATGTGACCTATTGCAGCTCCTCGCCGCTCATCCAACGAAGCCCTCTCTGGCTATTTGCTGAACACAACACGTTTGGATATTTTTCTTTTGGAGTTTTTGGATCATTTTTAATATTTAAGTTCCGATGATCCTATATTATTTAATTAATTTAAGTATTTTAATCAGCTTTTAATTTTAATAACATATACAGTAGATATACAATGCTATTATTACTCTCCAAAGCAATACCAGGGCTGCATAAATTGAAGAAGGTAGTTGAAGTTAGCGAACACGATCGACGGTACATTATTATTGCTATAAACACAAATAAACCCCGAACACGTACTGCTAACGACATTTTCGATGCAGTTTCATATTCTACTTAGATGAACAAACTAGACGTAATAATAGTCTTATTGCTATGAATGACTTGGACTTGCTAGATAGATCTATGAATGTTTAGGAGCGAACTTAGTAAAGCAACTGAAACGCAAAAGGACCAAATTTTCTGGGTTCAATTCCCGCAGATTAAATATAGTATCAACAGGTACGAGTGTCTATTTGTTTCACGTTTGTGCTTTTCTAATGATGCAATAGAAAAGTTTTGTGAACGCGGGACACGTAAAACGATATCGAATTAGTTATGGATTATTGACATTCCACATGTACTTACATTATTAAAACGAGTCCAGCTTGCGCTTCTTTAAAAATAAATTTCCGAGAACCGCATTCAAGCTTTCAAGAAATACATACCTTTTCTCGGTTTTTCATTTCCTTCTCGAAGCTCCGTCTCTTAATTGCGAAAGCGCCACCTTACCTGGCGAAGCACCTATTAATGATATCCTACGAAGCACGTCGCTACAAGACGTCTTAACTTACGCTCAGGTGCTAATGTTCCTTAACCCGATTTATTCGCGCTACGTGCTATATTTTGCTTGCACTAATGTTGGAATAAAAGATTGTTTTCTGTTCGTGCACTGTATTTTATTTAAGTTTATTTTTGAACAATTTATATTAATTATTATACGAGCTCTCTTTGGTTGTTAGTGATTACTTGTTGACGTCAACACGCATATAGTTTCTAATATGATTAACATGCGAAAGTTTGGTTGGATGGGTGTATGTTTGTTACTCAACTTCTTCTCTTTTCGCATAGTTTAGTTCTTCAGGTGTAGATTTAAGGCATAGAAAGTAGCCCATGTGTTAACCCAGGTGGGTTAATCCGGTGCGAAAGTGAAGCCACGAGTATAAACTAGTTTATTATAATTAAAAAAAGTCTTGGCCTCATTCGACTTGAATAAATTTTAAATTTAAGCATAATAATGTTTTTTCTAGAAATGTTGAAACGATCAGTATTAAGGAACAATTGTTTATACATGGTAGCTTTTTGATATCTCTAACACAATAAGAGTCAAAAAGTCGTGAAAGGAGTCCTGAACTTTATTTATGAGAAAACATAAATTACACATTTTTTTTTATTCTATTATGAACGATTATTAGCCGATTGATTTAAAAAAAAAATATGACTCGCTGTATTTTTAGGTTTAGATATTTTAGGTTCAATCTTTACAAAAAAATCCATTACTGAAAATGAAAGGAAATGGCAAGTTTGTTTAATTATTGTATAATTTAAATAATATTCCTGGTGAACTTGAGAAATTTTATTGATTTTTTTTTTAATTATTTAAGTGGCACTTCAATCCCTTCACACCACGACAATAGGCACATATTGTAATGAACGTAAGAGAGGGATAATTAGGGAGTCGTTGACAAAGTTACCGGCGGTGAGAGTAAAAGCAATATCTGTTTGAGTGGCGCTGCGTAATTGAAATCGCGGTTTGGCCCAATAACGGTCCCGCAGTGAAGGGGTCAAATAGCCTCTCAACATTATCAATACAACAAGTTTATCTTATGTCACAAGCTAAGATTTGATTTTGATCAAAGAAAACTAACAAGTTTTTTTTTATTCAACACAACAAAAGGATTTGTCGCTGAGCGACCACATCGCCTAATTGGTACATATTTACAATATTGATTACAATAAATACAAATGAAAGGTAAAAACTAATCTATACAAAAATAACTAAAAGCAAGATTGTAGTTTTTACGAGCTTCTTCAGAAAGTGGATTGGTTAACATACTATTGCATTTACCAACATCATATTTGTTAGCCACTCAAAAAATACGAAGTCGTTCGTTTGCGTATCGAACACATTCCATTAGGACATGGTGCACATCCGCAATACTACCACCAATAATGTCACAATTTGGAGTAATCTTTCTATTGTTTAGGGGCAACTAAAACATACGAAAAGAAAATGGCCCCAATCTTTTAACTTAAAAACCATCTTATATAAACATTAGTCACATGATATTAGTACGCTTAGTACGACTGGACAAAATGTGATTACGTTATAATACAAGTAATCGAGTTCCATTGACGTCTTAGATCAGCGCGGGTTTTCGAACTTTATTGGTGACGGAGCCCTTTTGGTAATCGAAATATTTGGCGGAGTCCCGGTGTAATAAGGGACGGCTTTACACATTTCATTACTGAAGTGTAGACTGGAATATTTTGCCGTTCCTCAGTTTGTACATAATTTTACAATTCAAAAACATCTTCAGAACGGAACAAATCTCATAATATTGACGAGCAAAGCGAACTGCATTTTTTGTGGCTTTTCGTAAAATTTTGAACATCTTAACAATATGAGTGTATCTATATCTATCATGGCGCTCTGCACGGTACTAAATGTAAGGACTCGAAAACGATGAAAGTGAGTGAATGACTGAGTGCTTCATTCAGGTGAAAGTGTGGTCAAGCGACGGTAAAAAACCCGTAGCAGTTCATACTAAATCCAAAAATTATGAGAAAAAAAGAAAAGAAGAGCCTGCTGTGATCTGTTTCATATGCATGTGAGTGACTCAGCTGCTTATAAGCTGTGTCGATGGATCCGGCAAACACTTACCGCGTATAAATTAGGGAATTATATTAATCGCGGATAACGCCTCGACTAACGAGTTGCTCCAGCGCCTTCTACTTACTATACACGCTTATTGGTTTCCTATATCTATACTTAATAATACGTGTATTGTATTGTATATCGCGGATAACGCCCTGAGAATCCTGAACAATACAAATTATTAACATGGATGGAACACGTTCGTCATTTTCATGCTGAATTGTATTTGATTACCTACTGAAGGATCTTATATCTAAACTAACTCGAGATTTCGAGTTCAGAATATGAATAATTTCTAAGTTATAGCTTCCAATTTACTATACAAACGTCTTACCGCATATTCAGAATTGGGTTGTCAAAAGCTCTATGAAATGTTTATTTATTTCGCTACCGTCCCGAATCAATGTTTATATTATTATTATTGGAAGGTAAACGTACCTTTCTGCACGTATAGTACTCTTATAATATATTTTTAAAAAGGAAAAGACATTTACCTGAACAAAATCCAATTTTAAATTTAATTTCAGTGTCGCTGCGGAGAGAACAATCAATTTGCGGGGCGATTATGCGCGGGAAATTAACGCTATTACAGATAACAGAGCCACCTGGGAAGGATTAGGCACCAGATAAGCGAATGTATTGCCGCCATTACTGGAAAGAACGTCTTACAAAAACAAAGGAAGGTAATTGCCGAGCTGTTTATGGTACGGAGGGACGGGTTAGGAATAGAGCTATTGGAGAACTGGGTAACGCAAGGTTCGTACGTATTTTGTTCTATTATGTTGGGCTACGTGTGTAGCTGTTAAGTATGGATAGTTACTTGAGTTTTGTAGTAAGCTATGTACGCCTATTAAAACGCGTAGTGGTGTGCTACGGAACGCTACGAGCTTAGCTGTTTGCTAAAAGGACTGCGTGCGTAGCAGTTTGCTACGGAGGGCTACGAGCGTAGCTGTTTCCTACAAAGGACTGCGTGCGTAGCGGTTTGCTACGGAGGGCTACGAGCGTAGTGATATGATACGGAGGGCTACGAGTGTAGCGGTTTGCGGCGAATTGCTACGTCCGTAACACTAAGACATTTTTATTTTGTTTTACTAATTCCACGATAAAACAATTTGCTTCTGATCCCGTGTCGATCCCGTCCCGTACTCAAAAGCAAGACACTTTATCCACGTTATCTAAACGATCCGTCGAAGCTTGGGGGAGAGAGCATCAAGCCTTTATCGGAGCTAAGTTCTAGAGGCCTTTGTTTGCAGCCTGGTTTGTTACCGCGATACACCCTTGACATATTTTAATCTTTTCGTCTTTGTTCGAGCGTCACGGAGAAATTAGCAGCCCTCAACAAAGTTATCTCACTCGTGAACATAATATTCACCGAAAACAAAACAAGATGCGGGATGACGCTAACGTCGACTTTAATTAAACAAGTTTTCCTTTATTTCGGCTTTTCATTGTAAAATGATTGCTCCAGAGAGTAAATAATTTTGATATAACTTTACTAAGTACTTGCGTCGCCTAAATTTACTCCACAGTCGATAACGTAGCAACTTCCGGTAATGGAACTCGCTTTGTCACTTGCGAGGAAAGTCACTAGCTCGGCGATATCTTCAGTTTTAGTCACTTTCTTCAGGGGTGAGTTTAGTTCGATACTCGCAAACATTCTATCTGTATCCGTCTCGCTCATGCCACTTCGTTTGAAGAGCTCCGTCCTGACAGGTCCTGGGTTCACGGCGTTTACCCTCACGCCGTGGGCTCCGCACTCCAAAGCGACACATTTTGTGAACATATCTATAGCGGCCTTCGACATACAATAAGGCGCTAAGATCGGGACAGGTTTGGTAGACAGAATGCTTGATATATTCACTATGTTTCCTTTAGTTTTTAAAAGGTGTGGTACAACTTTATTTGTGAGTATATACGTGCCGCGAACATTCGTGTTCATTACATAATCGTATGCCTCAGTATTCGCATGTCCCACAACAGAAGAGACACCAGCATTGTTGATAAGGACGTCGATTCTTCCGTAGTGGTTTATTGTTTGCGCGACTATTCTTTCAATATCCTCGTCAACGCAGACGTCAGCGGCGATGACAATCGGAGTGAGTCCGTTGGTTTCTTCGCACTGTCGGGCGGTTTCTGCTAGGTTATCTATATTACGGGCGACTAGAGCTAGTTGTGCTGATGATTGTGCGAACTTGAGTGCACAGGCGGCGCCTATGCCGGAGCTGGCGCCGGTGACGAGGACCACCTTGTCTGCGAAGTACATTGCGCCGTGACCGAGCTGTGACTGAGCCACAATGGCTAGGGATCTCATTATACGGCGGTCGGAGCTCGCTTCCGCGTGCAACCACAATGAAACCCGTAGGTCTCCGGTGTCATGCTTCCTAGATATCACTTACACTAGGCTAACTATACACTTTTTTCTATGGCCTCTAGTTATATCTCTTAAAAAAAGAAAATTATTGAATATTGAGGTAATCCTCTAAAATTGATCTACGTGCTTTTTTCTCTGTAAGAACTTATAGGGCTGCTAGTTTCAGAGTTGTCGGACAGGTCGTTATGCAAAGATGTCGCAATTCTAATTCATTGAGTACGCTCAGCGGACTTCAGCGGAGCGCTGCTGAAGTGCAACTTCGAATTCCATTAATAATTAAGTTAGTTATATGGCTGAGTGGTTAGCAGCTTTGCAACTACGTATGAGCTTCTTCTCTTACCTAATCTTGATCGTTTATGTGATTCAGTGTGTGAGCGAACTGGTTCAATATGAATTTGAGAGTCTTTCTACTTATGAATTTACGAGACAATAAAGATCTGTCTAGATTCAAACTTTATTTGTTTTAGTATTCTTAGGACTCATTTGTTTTTACGATCAAGATTTCATTTGTTTTGATTGCTCGAAGCGAGGTAGTTTAGGCAAAAACTTACGTAAAACTCATCATCATCGGCATTTTATTAGTTCTCAGCTAAAAAAACAACAGTCTAATTTCGTACTTTTACGTTATCGTTAGTTGGGAGAAGAAAAAATCCATATAATAGTATTAATTCTATTTAATTGAGTCTTCTTGCTCGATATTCGAAAGACAACATGTAGAATTTGAAGCTATATACATAGTTAATTATTAATTCGATCTTACATAAAATACACTTACAATAAAAGCTCCCTAAAATTGTCTTTGGCACTTGCATTACGTTATTTGAGATACATGTCGAAAGACACTTATGAAAATAAATATTATATTTACGTAAATAGCAATAAGGTTTATTATAGAGCCGAATATGTATATGACTGCAGTGGATAATAAGTCATGTCTTAAAGTAGCTAAAGATAAGAAGTATCCCTAAAGTTATCTATTAACAAAGCACACAAAATATAAAGTTTATGATCGAGCTTCTTGTAAAAAAATAACAACCCTAGAGATCATAAGAAATACGGGCTGTATTACCATAAACCAGGGTTTATTTGCATATCATTACGTAGAGGAGTTTGAAATTGTCAAACCAATCAACAACTCAACAACGTCTTTGTGATCTTTAAAGGTGGACACTGAGCCTTAAGCGAAAAGGGTCGTGATAGCAATACTTGAGGAGGGAAACGGCTCTTCCCTTAGGGATTTGTAGTGGCCATGATTTGCATGTTTATGTAAGTACAGCCAACGGCATTAGTATGTATGCGGCGGAACAGCAGCCGGACTCGAGGGCTAATCGAATCACTAGCTTTGATTGGCTTTCACAATGATATTTTGTGGCAGTTGAGTCATTTACATCTACAACCCTCGGAGATTTCATAAATGGTATGCCGAGTCAGATATTAACGGAGTTTTCCGAAAATAAACCAATATTTGGTATAACTATTTACTACATCATTGCAAGACTTGAAACTATAATATAGAATTGTTGGAAGATTTATCTATTGAAATGTGTTCTGAATTCCAGTTTTGGCGTCTGAAAACTAATGTACGAGATATATAATTGGGATAGCGAATAAACCTGCAGTACATATTGTATATTTAGCGTATATTCTAGTAAATATAGCCAAATAGGAGCCATAAAATACACACAATACTCTGTACAAAAATGATGTGTATATAACCACTGGAGGGAGTGCGATACTGGACGTTTACTTTCCACCATTTTTACATTTACTCCTTAATATCATAACTAAGTAAGGAGGCCATAACCTACTTACAGCTTCTAACATTTATTACTAATTACAGGTTTGAGAAAATACACATTAAAGACGTAAATACATAGATATAATACATACTAGCTAGGTAATATTGCATGTAAAATAACGTAACTTACATTGATATTAATTCACCAAAAACAAGGTGACAGATTCTGTCATCTGAACTTCAAAAAAACCGAATTGGAAAAGTATTTGTAGCCATTGCTAGAAAACCACTTTATGTTAGATATCTGGGAACAGGACGAATTTAATGTACTTTATCGGAAAAAATATTTATTATACACTAGAAAGAAAGTGTAGAGTACCTATTCGCTTACTGATTTATCTAGTTTCCAGTTGGAAACATATAAAAACGTGTAAAGTGTTTAATGAAAGATTTTTTTTCCAGAAAAAATTGATACTTCTTTTTTCGTGCTTCACAGCAATAACTACAATTACGTATATTTACAATTATAAAAGTCAATTTATCAAGTGAGTGGACAAATTAATAACACAGCCGAATATGTTTCGAAAATATCAGGTTGGCTTATAGCTTATATATGTATTAAACTTTTTAGGACAATCGAGGTCAGTGGATTTATAGGCATAACAAACATAACGTACGATGCGGTTCAATACATTATTATTTTGTGCATTCGACTGTGAAGGAGCTACGCCGGAATATCGCTCACAACCATTTTAAAATGAATTTCGATCCAGCCGAACTTTTTCATAATCCTTTTTCAAATATTACGGAATGAAACGGAAGCCATGATTGAGTCTAAATTTGTTATAGGACTCCTTGACTCCCTTTTATGAATGGTACCTTATAGAAAGTTTTTGTATTCTAAAAAGGAATACCTACTGAAGCACTAAAGATCTACTACCTATAAAGACATGAAAAATCTTACTCTACGTTCAAAAGTTTACTTATAATGAGAATTTTGACTTGACTATTAAAATTACAAAAATAATGTTCTACCCTTATTACTAATTACCTATACGTCTGTACAACAAATAATAAAAGCTACCAAAGTTAAAAAAAATACAAACTTCGAGATCACAACAAATATCGCTTTGCAATATTGATTATCTTAAAATAATGTCTAAGCAACCTCTTGAGATCAATCGTAAGAAAATTTAATAACTAGAAGAGAATTCTAAATGAGCAGCATACATTTTTAATGGTACGTAAGGTACTCTAAAAAAATGTAAAAAAACTGTATCCTTTTTGAGACAAAAATAACAAGGTGTACACTGAAATAGTTTTTTTTAAATAACATGATATAAGTAAAAATATCAGCACATTTTTATCTATTTCCGTTACAAATCCTGCGCAATTTACTGCACCGATCTCGATATTAATCAAATAAAAATGTTTCGATAATTCGGATCCAATTTAAATTTGGACAAATCTCACTCAACCCTAGGTAAGATATACTGTCTATTGCTTCGACAAAAGTAAAAAACCTTTTTTTACTTTTATCGAAGGTCTACTGTGATATCTGTCGATCCAAATATATCAAAATATTTAATTTGAGTCAATCCCGATTGTGTAACATCTGGGAGTGAGTTCGTTTGGTTTGGAAATCGTTTAGGAGTTCTTGAGATGATGTGCGTCGTGGTCGCAGCGGCGCAGCACGGCGAAGTGCGTCATTTGGAAGGTGTTGGTGGAACGTGTGCCGCGCTCGAGGGTGCCCGTCATCGTGTAGCCCATGTTGAAGTCAGCTTGTGTCACGTTCGATGTCAGGTACAGCTGCGAAACGAACTACTTTTAGTTTGGCACACCTAATAAAATGGAATAGGTACCTACCTAGATAGTAAACAGCCATCAGTATTAGAGAAACGTGCCTGTTTTGTAGTTGAAGCCTTACTTATTAGTGTGAGCTAAGTAACAAAGGTTAATTGAACTCATCGGAAATGTTCAAATATTAATTTCAATTCTGGTGTACTCATGCAGAAATTGAGTAAATTCGCTGAACATCACACCATCCGGTGGGATAAAGAAAGCCCATAATGAATCTTACCTTGGTTTGTTAATGTACTTGAAAACGTACATGTGTAATGTACAACAATGTACAACAAACGCCTATACGTGCTTTGCAAAGTACGTATAGGCGTTCGTTGTACATTAACAAACCAAGGTAAGATTCATTCATTTATTCTATGTCTCAATCAAAACATCATTATTATGATTTAGACAAGGTAGGTAACTAACCTTATATGACGTATTAAAACCAGCAAAAGCTCCAGTTTGAAAAGCATAAAGAAGGCAAGGTGCCCTAGTTTCTTACTTTGAAATCCGCGTCTGTGCCGAGATGTTTGAACGTGCCCACGATGTAGACGGCATTGGCGCCGCTTATCACCATCCGAGCCTGCGTGCTATGCCTACAACAAGACAATCGCTTTACTTGATTGAAAAAAGATCAAATAATATATATCATTCATTGTTTTTGAATCGCAGCGGTAGTATGGAAAAAGGATGTAAGTTGTAGTGTTAAGTTTATAGATAGAACATGGATCATGCATGTTCACACGTGTGCCATGATGTCTGAGGAAGGTAGATAAAAATTTAAGTATGAATGACGAAAACCTTCGAAACTTCCTACAAAAATAAAAACTGAAAGCAAAAACTAAACCGCAGAAATACAATACGCAGAGAATAATAAGTCGTCGGGTGTAAACCGGTGTCACTCGACAGATAATAGCCACATCGTATTTGTTACGAGTCGGACCTTGTACCCAGCTTGTACCTAATACCCTAGCGACATCTGTGATTTATCTCCGACTGGGCGTAGCTACCTGCCTTTACCACGGGGATAGGAGAAACATCTCACGAACTTCCACTTTATTTAATCTTGCAACGTGCTTTACGTTGCAAACTTCAATAATGGCGGATTTTTACTGCAGTGGTCAATTTACAGAAGATCAAAGTGGTAGGTTTTCCTGAAACTACGTGAGAGCTTTCACTCACGTTTCGAAAGGTTTTACAAATTATCTGACCAAATGAAATCGGAACGTGAAATAGTAATCGTCATTGAATAAGATTAAGAGCCTATTAACAGCCATTCAGCCTAAAAACGCATGAGAACGTCCCGTTTGAACTTTTGTCTGTCGGTCGTCGGAGCAGACCGTTAGTAGCCCGGTCACGTAAAGCAGTTAGTAGGGCGCGAATCCGACACGTGCCACCGGAGCCCTAACGGTGTAATGGCGCCCTGTAATGGCCCTGAACATCTCCGCACCCCATGACGGCTCCAAAAACAAATTAAAAAGCCTCCACACGCAGCGCCAACGATTTCTTTAACCTAGTAATCACCGACTCGCCGCCAAAGTTCTCAAAAAGCTGGTGAAATTAAATAGAATTTCGGAGAGGACGCGGCAACGGATACCTTCCGAAACTTTTAAGTGAGCGTTCTGGTGGCCATTCAAAACAAACTTATATCTTTTGATTCTGTGATTTAGACCGCTTTTTGGTTTACCTCGAAATTCAAAGAGCCTTTAAAATTACGACAAAAAAAAATGGTTTTTAATTGAAAACAGTAAGCAAACCCAATGTAGCCCAAAAACTATTTAAGTTTAAGGATACATATACATAGACTTATCATTTATTTGCCAATTCGTGTATGAAAGGGCATAGTTGAGATGATGATGAATTACCTAAGTTGTTCAATAATGGGTTTTGATGGATGTGTAAGCGGCCATCGCTGTTTGCATTACAGCGTCGTTTAAGCACCTGGATTCGTTCAGGTGTTAAACGTGACATGGGAAACCACTTAACATCATTCAAATCAACTGGAAGCACCCCCGTACGCATATCTAACCTCTCGGTCATCAGATCAGTATACCTATCTGAACTTCAAATACATAACTAAATGTCATCGACCCATGTTATCTATCAAAATTCAAAATTCAAAATTCAATAACTTTATTTCTTTAGGCTTACAAAATAAGCACTTAGACAAGTCAAATTTTATACATAAACAGCTTAATAATAGTAATTATTATCAAATAAGAAACAAAATGTTATTGATTTTGTTCGCTTCAATTTTTTGTCCACTAGTGGAAGAAGCGAAAAATAAACCACTAGTAAGTGTATAACGCTTAAAAATTTAATACAATGTTATTCGCCTATCTAAGTCTAAATACAATGGGATTTAGATACAGGTCAATATTTATATAAAACTAAGCTTAAGATTGTTCTCCTATAATACTATTGTCGGTGCGGAACTGGGCGACATCTGGCCAAGCATTAACATCATTGATATAATCATCTATGGAGTAAAAGGCTTTCTTGATAAGATTTCGTTTAATGTACTGTTTAAATTTACGAATAGGGAGCTCAGTTGCTTCAGATGGAAGCTTATTATAGAAGCTTACGCAATTTCCCATAAATGATTTGCTTACCTTACGTAATCTATATGATGGAATGTGTAGCTTGTTCTTGTTTCTTGTATTTCTGTTGTGAACATCACATTTTTTCAAAAAGCTATCTTTATTTTTGTGCGTATACATTAGATTTTCATAGATGTATTGCGATATTACTGTCAAAATATTTATGTCTTTAAATAGATCCCTCAAAGAATCGCGTGGCTTTAATTTATAAATTGCGCGTACAGCCCTTTTTTGAAGAACAAAGATAGTCTGAATGTCGGCTGCCCGTCCCCAAAGCAAGATACCATAAGACATTATACTATGGAAGTAACTAAAATAAACTAACCTAGCTGTATCTACATCGGTAATATATCTAATTGTTCGAACAGCATAGGCTGCTGAACTAAGTCTACCTGCAAGGGCATCAATTTGCGGTCCCCATTGAAGAGAGGAATCAATATGTAACCCTAGGAAAACAGTTGAGTCTACAAGGTCAACTATCTCATCCTTTAGCATTATCTTAGTTGGGTGTTCTCTTACATTTGGTAACATGAATTTTATGCACTTGGTTTTTTTAGCATTGAGTAAGAGGTTATTGGCGGTGAACCAATCTAGTACTTGTGAAAGCGAATTATTTACATCGTCATAATTATATTTATTTCTATCAACTTTAAAAATCAATGAAGTATCATCAGCAAATAAGACTATATCACAGAGATCTTTTGCTAAAAAAGGGAGATCATTTACATATACTAAAAATAAAAAGGGTCCTAATATTGATCCCTGTGGGACGCCTAATTCAATTTTTGAGCCCCTAGATCTTTCTTTACCAATATCTACTTTTTGGACTCTATCGGATAAATAAGATTGCATAAGGTCCAGTGCCTTGTTGCCAATTCCATAGTGTTTCAATTTTCTAATTAGTGTATCATGATCTACACAATCAAAAGCCTTAGAAAGGTCACAAAATATACCGATAGCGTTTTTCGCTTTCTCCCAGGCATCCAATATATGCTTTAATAGGGCTGTACCAGCATCAGTTGTTGATCTACCCTTGGTGAAGCCAAATTGATTTTTATGAAGTAGCCTATTAAGGTTAAAATGAGAGGACAACTGAGTTAGAATAATTTTTTCAAAAATTTTACTTATTGCAGGGAGTATTGAAATTGGCCTGTAATTGGCCGGATCAGTGTGGCTACCAGATTTATAAAGAGGGACAAGTTTACTATATTTCATGAGATCAGGAAAAACTCCTGCATCGACACAACTATTGAAAATGTAGGCCAAACAAGGAGCAACTTCCTTAATAATTGAACTCAGAACTTTGGTTGAAATACCCCAAAGATCCTCAGTGTTTTTTATGTTAACAGACTTTAATGTTTTCACTATATAATAAGCATTAACATGACTAAAGGTAAAAACCTCCTTACATTTTTCAACAGATGATTCTAATAATTTAACCGCCATTGAAGGTGATGAGTTTAGAGAACATGTAACAACTTTTGAAATATCAGAAAAGAATGCATCAAAAGCATCGGCAATATCTTTATCATGAATAAGTATTGAATTATTAATTTTTAACCTTATTTCTCTATTACGTGGTTTGGATTTACCAGTTTCGTTATTTATTAGTCTCCATGTTGCTTTTATTTTATTAGATGAGTTCACTATTTTTTCCCTCAAGAACAGGCATTTCGCGGTGTTACAGACTTTTTTAAATGTTTTTGAGTAGTTGGTTACATACAAAAGAAACGCAGGATCATGTAACATAGCTTCTCTAGCACCATAAAGATCGTATAGTCTATTCCTACTTCTATAAATGCCGGGAGTGGCCCAATCAGTGAACCCGACCTTGTCTCTAACTATGCAAGTTTTAAGTTTGAATACTTCACTGTGTTCTTTGTTTATAACATTTAAAAGTTTGGCAAATAAGTCATTGGGGTCATCAGAACAAGATATATTAGTAACTGCTAGTTCTACTTTACTTTGAAAATTTCTAATACGGCTTTCTGTGATAGGCCTGTAGGTATATTTCTCTACATTGTTTTTATCGTTCAGATTATAACTAAAATTAACACTCTGACCATAATGGTCTGATTTGAAATGCTTGATTACTGCTTTGTGGGTCGGAGATTGACTGCAGTAAATATTATCTAAACAAGTGGCTGATGTAGGGGTTACCCTAGTAGGGTCATTAAAAAGATGTTGTAAACTAAAGCATTTGAATAAATTAAGCAATCTATGGGCAAGAGGATTCGCTAAAATATCTATATTAAAGTCGCCACAAACAATGAGATCCTTCCTACCTGTAAATACTTTCAACAAAACTTCTTCCATAGTACATTCAAAAGCTACCTGATTTGCGTCGGGGGGGCGGTACACACACACTATGATATGCCGCTCCAGTTCCACACATGAAAGTTCAATAGTCCTCTCAATAGTGAGCTTTACAATATCTTTCCGTTCTTTACATTTAAGACTATTTTTAACTACAATCAGAGAGCCACCACGTATTGCAGCTTTTCTTTTATAGGAACTTGCAAAACAATAGTTATTATAAAAGGGAAGTAACTGATTTTTCACAATCCAGTGTTCTGTTAGGCACATAACATCTACATTTAAATAATTTAAGAATAGTTCTAATTCTAGAGTTTTGCTGGGTAAGCCTTGTATATTCTGATGGACTATATGAAATGCTTTTTGCTTTCCCGTTGTCGTTGTGGTCAGTTTAAATTTGCATTTGCTGACACTGTCGTTTTAATGCCCTCATTAGTACTACTACTAACTACACATACAGGCTCGTCGGGTAACTGCGTTATACTATTTATAACGGGATCAAAAATATTATATGCTAACAATTTAGCAATTATAATTTTGCTGCGTTTGGTTAGGTACATTGTATCCCTAGTCAAAAAAGTATTACTAATAAACTTATTAGTATCAAAAAATAATACATCATTACTATGACGACATGTCATATTGTATATCAGCATGTTATTTTGACTCAAATTTTCATTTTGCTTTGATGTCAATGATTTTGAGTAGGGGAAGGAGCAAATAATCAGCTTCCCCAGTCCATTCTGTACCTTTTCTATAAGTACTTCAACAAGCCTAATCAATTGTGACCGTTTTACATTACTCTCACCAAGCTGAACTATTAAGGTGGTGCTTTTGTTCAATGAGTCATCTTTTTGAATACAATCAGTTATTCTATTTATATTTGCATTCGGATAACAATTATTCACTACATTTTGCACTAGTAAGTCACTCAGTACTAGACCCATGCCAGCACCCAACTTATCTGAGTATATCACAGTCTTCCGGGTATGTTGACTGTAGTTTGATCTGAATCTTTAACTGGAGACGGTGCAGCTCGAACTGATGGATGCCCCGTGGTGGGGGTAGGTGTTGTGTTGCTGTTAGAGGTACCACAGTAATCTTCGAGCGGAGGTGATGGCGGCGCCGTCAGCAGCGCGGGTGGCGACACCAGAGATAACGGAGGCGCAACCTCCACAGTCCCGTCTCTAATTAAAGTGTTACAGCTTGTGGCCAACTCGAGATCCGTTTGAGTGCAGTTATGCCGTACTTCAACATACAAACTTTGGTTATTAACAATATCCTGCATATTCTGATAGCGGTCATTGGCATCTTTTTGGGCTTGTTTGTATTCACATGTTACATCATGAAGAGCAATTTCTAAGCTAACTATTTTATCAGCCATATAGTCTAAATCCTTTGAGTTACGTCCAATTAAATTGTAGCAGGAGTCCAATTCTACTTGTAAGCTACATTTACATTTTTCCTTGCTCAATTTTGCATTATTGAGAAGTTGTTTTTGTTTCCTAATTTTTTTCTCTGATTTCCTAATGAAGTTACTTAATTTCACATATTTTTTAATTTTATTACTCCCTTTTATGATGGGTGTCTGATCTATCTATCATATCCTGGAGGGAGTTGTAAGGCTGTAGGGATATCCTATCCTACTTATATTATTGGCAAATAAAGCCAAAACGACCTATGGGATCTGCCTGAAATTTTAGGTTACTCCCAACATCTCACGTGAGACGTTCCTATTCCCTACGTCTCACGATAATGATTCCTAACGTCTCACGTGCGACGTTGCCTATTCTCAGCGTCTCACGGAAAGTCAAAGAGCCTTTTATTACAATCTACAACATCTATGGATCACGTTTTGAAGAATATCCATGAACAGTTGAACTAAATCTAGATTGTTTGCAACAGTGTGCGGTTAGCAGACAACAGAATTATTTTTCATCTTTCGAAACCAGGTCTCCAAAAAAGAAAACTAATTCTGTTGTCTAAACTGGTTTCGAACCTTTGGTTTCCTAAGTGGCCGAAGGGGTTTCAATTGTAAAAATACCTAACTAGTGCCTTTTCTTTCGATTATATTTTGTGTTTTTATATAAGATTCTTTGCATAGATGTAGTATAAATGGAATAAATGAGAACCTAGAATACTTAAAGGCTCTTTTCATCCCGAAGAAACACATGGGAAACCGTGGTCAGAAGCTAGTACATAATGATGAATGCTTATCTTACTTATCTCTTCCGATACTTAAAGGAGGAAGTTTGATTGGAAGAAGTTTCAGATCGTGTGGAAGCTCCTTCATCCGCAATCACATCGTACTATCATGATATAGACCTCATTTAGGAAGACTGGCTTGACGGCAATAATCGTTAACGTTCACGACACTCGTTAGCTATACGTTTTTCGCGGAAATTAGTTTTGGAACAGTTTTCTACGATTAAACTTAGATAAGCTCGGCGCGATCAAGGAGCTGCCAAGTTTTGTAATGAACTAAACTCATTACTAAGCTGCGAACACCTACGAGCATGTGTTAGTTCTTCGGAATATGTATTGAGAAACTAAATGAACCTGACTGGAGCAAGCCTAATTCGTTTCAGACGTACGAGGCTGGCAGAACACTTCATCAGAACACGTACGTAACACGAACACGACGTCTACTAGTCAACAAGCCTCCTCCAAACATGGGTTTTACTATTATCATCATGCTTGGCAGGCAAGTTGGTGTTCGCAGTTGAGGTGTTAAGCAAAACATTCATATGTAGAAGGATGCTGCTGCGCATCCTCTAGCTAGGAGGTAGGTTCCGTCGACTCTACGACATCCAAAGGCTTAGTTGAAGGAGTCCATTCTTAAGGTACAGCCACGCAGGCTAAAAACTTTCTGACGTAAAACTTTTTGAAAAAACACCTTATACCTTTACTCTTCTTTTGACAATTATAGCACGGTAATAATTACCAACAAAACAAAATCATGCGATAGGGCTGCCGGCCTGCAGTATTTTAATTTTTTGTTTATTTTGCTCACATGTACATGTATACAGCTTAGATATTAATGTTAGCCTAGGTCAATAGTACATGCACCCTGTAGGGCAATGCAAAAGAATTTATATAAAATGGCAAATACTGTGTTTAAGTTAATATAATGATAATTTCATCTACCTACTTGAATTTCATCTTAGTTTTGTGATTGTACATTTTAATATACGTACAGGGTGGTTTTAAATACTGCAGGCGGACAGCCCTATCGCGCATACCGAGAGGGTATCGAACACGAGGTGAGGTATGACTTACGTTCCGGGCGTTTGTATGAAAATAGAATACTGTATAGATAACAGTACCGTGATTATAGCTCAACTTTATCGTAACCTCATTAAAACAAACTGCAAATTGGGTCATTAGGGCAATCCGGGTGAGATTTAATAAAACAAACGCGCCAAGGAAGCAGTACATCATGTTTGTTGCACATTAGCGTTGCTGGTAATTAACCGCCGGCGCTCAGGTGAGAGGTGTAAGCCGGCGCTGACAAACGGGCTCCAGGGGCGGGGCAAGGGTGATACGAGGGGAGAATCCCAGCCAAGAGCTTGCGAGTAAGTTTACACGTTCATAAGAGACCGGGTCGCACTCTAGCTACTCTATCTAATGGTACTAAACTACTAATGCAGGAGTAGCATTAGTAACGAAACAGAGGTTTCCCGGTCGGTTTGAGAACAAACGAAGTATATTGACATTCAAAGAGAATTCAAGAAATACTCTCCATTATATCTGATAGAAATCTCAAATTATAGTATTCAAAAATAGTTTTAGGCAAATAGCAGTCGGAAAATGTTCGTTTTGGTTAAAAAAATAACAATTTTTTTAAAATTCAATTCAAAATTTCAATTTTTTTCTCAATTTCAATTTCATCATATTTTTTGTCTGTTTTTTAACACCATAAAATAGTAGACGCCATGTTACTCCGTCATACGGCTGTGTAAGTTAAAAAGTGTCCACTGATCAGCGTTTAAAGGCTGTATACTTTTTTTTAGTCATCTAGTGCCCATAAGACAAGCTCTGCTTAGCTTGGGGCTAGATGATGCTGTGTGGATTATCCAGCATTATTTATAATTTTTAACTATTTATTAACTTATAATTTTTAACATTCAACTGACGTCATGACCACAGACCAATATGGCGTCCACTGCGTCCAGTGCTTTTGTCAAATTACGCGCAAATTTGAAAATTTATAATTTAAATACCTACTTACATGTTTATGGCACAAGAGTTTAATAATTTTCTTGTGTTTTTTTAGTGGTTTAATAGCACATTCTATAGTGCTATTAAACCACACTATTTAAGACTGTTTTAAAATGGATGTAATGCCCTATTGTCAATAACTCTAAAATTTAGTTTGTAAACTGTTTTTGTATGAATAGAATCAACGACTTTCTTTCTGATTAGAGTTTTTTCCTCACATCTGTTTTCTCAGGTTTTGCTACAAGAGCCTATATTATCACCCTAGCTCCATCGCTGGACTCCAGGGCGCCACTATCGCGATGGCAGCTCTGAGAAGTGGCGCGGACGTGCCGTAAATAAATACGGCAGCGCCACGCTGCGGATAGTTATCGCACTTTATCTCGCTCATTTACGGCTCGCTAATGATTTCAGATTTATCCTGAAACTAATTATAAGGAGTACGTAGAGCACAACGCAAAATATCTGAGCCGAAAGCGCCGAGGGAGCCGAAGGTATTGAAGCAATAAATTGATTCTGAGGATTTTCAGCTTCCAGCAGCAGATGGGAGTTTATTGTCAAATATAATAATATCGTAATAACGAACCTATGAGATATGCTTAATTAATGAGAAAACAAAAGCTGCATTTTTAGTATCTACACTACGAAATAAACTTATAAAATTTAGCCATTTCGTTTCAAATAATGCGTTTCGGTGTAAAGATTGATCCTTATCACTAACAAAATCCCTTGGTGCGAAAATACAGGATTTCATATATTTTGACTTATCATTAAAATAAGCAACAAATCGAATGTATTGATTAGTGAAACAGTCACATTGAAAGTTTAAACGAAAGTGCTCTGTATTTCTGTATTAAATTAAATTTTAAACGATGTATGAAATGTGTGTTCGTTGCGGAAGGGGAATCTACTTGTACATGTAAAATTTTAAGCTTCTGTTGTAAACGATTGCTGAAATACAGAGCATTTTCGTTTAAAGTTTCAATCTGACTGTTTTATTATTGTGGCTAAAGCCAAAAGAAAAATAACAACTAATAGGCTAAAGGTTTCTTACTACATACCGAAGCAACAGAAACTATCAGTGTTTAATTTAGAATTTGACCTTTTATAAGTGTACATGTAGTATTGTAATAAACAATAAAGAGTTTTTTATTTTATTTCTTACATTTTAACTTACAACCCTTATTTTGAACCTGTTAGAGTGCAAATTTTCAAAAGTTCTTTCCTAGTGCTCACTTTTGTACTGATTTATTTATTTTTTTATTCACCTGCAAATTTCAAGTCTCTACGAAAAGTGGTATAGGCTGTAGCTTGTCTATATGTCAGGACAAGGAGTTATTATATTAGTATAGATTATTTATCACTCTGTATTGGGATTCTCGATTTTCCAACTACCTCTATTCCTTTCACGTTGATTTATTTACGCCGATATCGACGTAAAATCAGGACCAGTAGCTTGTCTACGACATACGGAGCAAAGCCTAGACATAAACATTACCACCCTTAGGTATTAGCTTTAATGCTTTTACTAAAAAAATTGCCTCAATAAACATAGTGAGAGCTTTTATCACTATCATCAGCCGTTGATACCCATCCCACAACTGGGATAGCCTCCATGCTTCGGACCCGTTGGGTGAGATCCCACTGACGCGGAGCGGTGCGGAATAACCAATCAGGAACCAATGCGATGACGCATGACGTGGGGTTTTAATTCAGTCAGTTTCAATAGTGACGTACCGTCTAGTCCCGGCGACCTCCACGACCTTGCAGCGCGAGCGACGCCACCAGCATGGCTGCAGCGTCCAATAGGACGAGGAGGCGCTGCGGGCCCAGCCTTCCTCGGGGAACATCAGCACCTGGGGACAACAGAATTCATCTGTTACAAAAGCAGTTATTTCACACTTAAAACAGTTCTTGAAAAAAAATTTGCTAAAGAACTTCGACTACCTGAATTCTTCATGACATATACTTTATGCAGCAAGTAAATTGTTAAAATCTAATGTTTCCTAAACTAATGTTAGGCATTACCTGACACGAATCTACAGCGTTACAATGTTGCTCCAGAAACTCTAGCGGAATTCTCACGAGCTCACAATTTTAGCCAGAACGATTAATTTGGTTTCCCTAGGCATTTATGTCCCGAATTTCGAGGATGCATTACCTTGGGCACTTTGTAAAATACACATAATTAATTATACAACCACAGTCCCAGTTTACAAGCGCTCAGTGTGCATTGATGTTATCTTTGCACTTCAGCGGAATTCCACAGAATTTCCTTAACGAAAACAGTTACAGTTATCTTCGATCTAACAAGGACCTGGCACGAAGCGGAGTGCTTATTAACTAAATTAGAAAACTTTACAAGCCCTCCGCTCCACAGCGGTGGTTGAAAAATAGCTTTTTGACTAAAACTAATATTGCGGGGCAGAAACAAAACAGCAAAGTTGGAGTTGTAACGAAGTTGTTTCGTCAGCGAGTCGAGTGCCGCGGGCGACGACGGCTCCACTGCTCTGCAGGAGGCTGAGAGCCGCTCTCGATAACGCTAACGTGGAACCATATTGCTTCCAGACTCGTCCGCTCGATTGCCTCCTGGCGTTCTCTGCTCATTTCTCCGAAACTGTATTTTTTTAGAGCAAAGTGTTTTCCTGCTTTCGACAATATTGCGCCAGCTTCGAGGGGAAGAGTCGTCGAGACTGAAATCGCTTTCACATTGAGTGAGCACACTAATGATTGAGTTCCGCAGGACGGGCCGCCCCGGAGCACAGGGCGGGCGGGACGTGTCCGTTGCAGTGCCGCCGCCACCGCCGACCCTTTGATGAATGTCACCCGTTTAATGGGTTGAAAGCATTTCATTGTAAAAATTCAAATTGATAACGGATGAGTACTCTCTATCTTTGTGAATGTCCTTGTTAGTAGATTGAATAATCTATTGTACCTTTTATGTAAAATCAAAGAATAGGTAAGGTAAGAACGAAACGTTGAACGAAAAGTATCTGAAATCCAGGCTTGCTAAGGAAACAGAGCTTAAAAAAACTACATGTATAATCTTTTGTGACAAATTATAAATGTGAGTGTATGAAAATTAAAATGTATTCCAATTATTTCTAGAGTAGAGGTCACCGTAAATTAAAATTAACCAAGATTTATTTTGCGCAGAAGATTATTTGATTTAAATAATGTTAAACTGAGCTTTAGCTTATTTCAAAAGACAAACACTATTGCTCTGGTCTAAAATCGAATAATACGTCTTTGTTGAAAATGCTGACAATGAAATCATTTGACTGGTTCCTTTAATTGCTAAATGGGTTCCGTGCGCCATCAGATAACCACTTTAGAGTCAGTCATTAATATTCAAAGGTTTTTGTAGTCCCATCATTGACACCTCAATGGAGATAAAAACGTTGAACTTTACGCCGTTGTAATAAGGCTGAATAGACGCAATTTTGTGGGTATGCCGTGGCTGTCCGTGACGCAATCTATTCTCGTGACGACACTCGAGCGCCGAACAATTACGCGAGGATCTCTAAACGACTTCTGAACAACGAGCGCCTGCGAGCCTACGGCTTCACATGCGTTTTTCCTGGAGTAGCACATATGATAACCTAGGTTTAGAACTACATCTATGCAATTTCAAATCGATCAGTTCGTAAGTTTTGGCTTAAACGAACAACCAAACGTTCGCCTATTAGTGCAAACTAGAGTGACCCTACCCTAATGTGTTTGATCACCAGTATCACAAAATAAAAACAAACCGACTACTATTGTTGTCGGTTTGATTTATTTTGTGATGCACTAATTTAATCAAATTATCTCTAAAACTGTTGGCCCTACGATTTCGCGAAAGCGATTTGTTTAGCAAGATTATGGTGCTGCAATTGTATCACAAGCATGATTTTATTCCACATACTTTTGGCAAACACATCCCTTCCACTTCTTCTAGTCAGGTACCTAAGCTCTTATATTTTTTAATAAATAAATGAGAAGTATTCGTTAGAGCATTTATTTGAATATTTCTGCTGTCAGAAGTGGGATTGCAGTGAGTCGGTAAGCACGTCCCGCCACTCGACGAGTCGCCTCTTGACAGTTCGCGCCCGCGCGCCTCTCTGGCTGCATTTAACGTCAAGCCTACGTAAGTAGTGCCTACTGGAAGAGGCAGGATTAAAACGATTTCAAACTGCAGATCTTTGGAAGTCAAGCTAAATATACATATATCAAAGATTAAGAATTTTATAATTTTTGAATGCGTGGCGTGTCAATACACGCCACGCTTATTGTTTCACGTATTCTTTGACTGTTTTTCGTCTAAAGCCGAAACCATACTAAAATCAATAAAGATGAAACCGATACCACTATGTCCGTCTGTTAACAGTTCATCATGAAATTTGGGTAGAAGATGAGGTAGATTGTATCCCGGGAAAGGAGAAACATCTTATGCCAGAAGAGTGCGTGCGAAATCGCTGGCAGAAGTGAGAAGGTCATATTTTAAGTTCTTAATCCATCGAAAACTTTACAGTTCCCAACAGTTGCCATCACACGGTCCATGGCTCCCTATCTGCGCGCACAAGGCGAATGCTGCTGAGCGATAACGTCTGTCGTGTCGTTTTCAGTCGGACGTTTATAATTCCTTGCTGTGTCGGTGCCGCACCGTAATTGGATTTAGTCTGGACTCGAATACGACGTGAGGATTACCGCTCGGGATTCTACTAATGCTACAAATTCAAACCCCCCCAGAAAGTTATAGCGAAATTCGTCAATTAATATCCATTTCGCTGCGTGATTTATTTAAATTTGTGGTTCAAATATTGCTGAGGGTCCAACTTGTTTTAATAGTTTCGTTTAGTTGGAAAGATGCCCAGTAGCAACTCTCTGGTTGAGGTTAGCTTATTCAGAATACTCCGCGAATTAGCAGAGTTGGAATTGTAAAAAAGTACGGTACGGTCGACTGAATAGCTGTTTAAAATGGGTTTATAAAAATTATTTGGCCCACTTCACGTGTATTCAAATTCGGATGTAGGCTTTTTATTTTTTTAGGTAGTACCTAAACGACTTCTTTCTTGATAAATGCGGCTATCCGAAGGATGGCTTCAACGCCCACACTAATCTTGCTCATTTTCTGAAGGGTGTCCGAGGCTATCTTTCTTTTATATTGCTGTTTGCTCGATCTATTGCGTTTGCTTAGGTCATGTGCTCGCGGGAAATTGATTTATGGTGATGACTTCACGAAGCTTTTCCGAGATGGTTTATGGCTGGTGAGAAATAGAAAGAGAAAACTATGTTATCAGAATTTGTCTCGGAAATGTAATTTTAGGTACATTTTATTTTTTACTTTAAATACACACAGATAGATGGAATAGAAGGTTGATAAACAAACATAGGTTGAACAACGTTACCATAGGTCGTAAAACAAACAATCAGATAAACCAATGAACAATTCATAACGAGCGATCATTCTAAACGAGCCGAACTCATTCGACAAACAAACCTCCAAATAATTGATGGGCACTGCTCAATTGAGTTAAATATTCAGCGATAGCGCCGAACCATCATTTCATTCGGATGTTCAGTAAATACGGGGTGTATCATATTGACAGCGAGCGAAAATCGGACGCCTGGATTCGGCGTCAAAATTTAATTAACTCTGGATAAATATACTCCGGTGCGCTACCTAGCGCGTTTCATTAGTGCATCGCCGACATACTCCGCTCGCGTGCTTGCTACTTTATGTATATTTACTTCGTATAATACGAATTCACACTAGTCACGACACGAAGTATTGCATGCGCCGTGCATAGATGTTCTACTTACGGGTTTCACTAATGTTATTGCAGGTTCTTTACTACAGCGTGACAAGCAATTTCACAGTCAATTTTATTTATTCAGAATGCAGTTTGGATTCCGCGATGCATATTCTTTGTAACAAAGCCATAAAAGAACCAGGTTGGCTTTGGCTTGGTATTATCTTTATCCTAGTTTACAAAATAAGAAAAGTTTCAGGTGCCATGCGCACAAAACTAAGCAAACTTTACCTCCCGTACCCGGATTTGCTTGCTATAATCCGGCTTATAAAAACAAACAACGTCTAACGAGAAAAGCAGCGTAGATACCTGAATTTCCGTTACTTCCAAAGCATCGTTAGCAGGGCGCCCGCAACCGATGGTAGAGAAACTGCCAATTTGCAGTTATTTTACAGTTTGATGAGGCGACAAAGGGTCGGCGGCTCCTCTCTAACTCGATTCCAGCCGCTCGATTTTCGGTCATGGAATCCAAAAGCGCTATTGGCTCTTCAATCCGGGCATGCATTTCCGAAACCACGCTGTACATGCGGGTGCTGCGCAAATGGTGATTGGTGTTTCAGAGCTTTCTTCTCTTCTCTGGTCTCGAATGTTATTTAAAATGTTGTCTAAAAGTTTATGGCATTAAAGTGGCCTCTAAATTCCCCATCAATCATCGTGGTTGTAAGACCATTTTTAACTGACTTCGAAAAAAGGAGAAGGTCCTTTGATCGACTGTACTGTACCTATGTATTTATTAATAATAATAATAATCATTAATTTCAAACTATAGAACAGTTACAGATCGTATTTTAACTTATTCTACGGTTACATACAAATATTAAAAACTAAAATTAAAGACACGTTATTTGACGTATGTTCGTCGACTTCTTCCGTAAACATATTATTCCTGCGGGATATGTATTTTCCCCGCAAATTGTAGAGTCTAAAATTAAAGGATTCGAAGTAAATTTTTAGTTTTTTAAACAATTAAATTATTTTCTGAGCTTTATACCCGTAATTTAAAACGTTTATTTAAAGGTCCAAAACAGTAGTAAGTACAGTAATTGAATCGTTGATTTCCAGTTGCAAATAAGCACGGCCATTATGCAGCTGTTTTGCGCATCATTAACATGTACATAGTTCAAAACGTTCCAACGAGGATTAACATAGTAAATTGCTAATTCAAATAACCGCACATAGAATTCGGTTTTTGATGCAGATGAAACAGATAAAATAGTGGTTTGCATCGCTATTTTAAACCCCCGAACATATGGAATGAAATTTTCATTCCATGTATTAAAATTGGGAAAGCAACTCCACAAAAAACTGATTTCATTGGTTGCACCTTTTTTGTAATTTTTTTTTCACTACTTTTTTCTACCTATCTGCCTCAGCATGAGTGAGAGAGATGAGAGAAAAACTTTGGTAGTAATTTGACGAATTGATTATGAATGTAAGCGGGTTAACACCGAACCAAATTTCGTATTTCATTTGCCGTAGCCATTCCCAATAATGCCATAATAGGAAATCGAAATTCTATTGATATTTTCAGTACAAGAACCAATATATTTTCTTGGAAACCCCACAGACGCTCCTCGACTAGACAATTGTGTTATGAAAGGTCGGCTCAACCAGCAAATCAATTTTAGACAACCGAGACTTTTAATTGGGGGATATAAAGCAAATAAATTGCTGGAAATAATTCAATTTGCGGTCTGATTGGGTTGATTTGCTGCGAGCGTAGTGACGAGGACTAGACTAGACGAGTCACGTCCGTAAAGTCTTCTACGATATCTTGACTGCCAATATAAAGATAAAGATACATTTTTTTAGTTTTACAGGTTTTACCTACACGGTTTTACAAACATAGAATAGGTTATCTACCACCTATTCAATTACCTAGGTAGAGTTTCAAATGTGAACATTGAGTTGCAATTGCAATGACCTACCATTGCAATTGCAACTCAATGTTCACATGTACGTAGACAGGTAGGTTGGTAGACAGATATCTACAAAGCTTATTTTTATTTTAACCGACTTCGAAAAAAGGAGTAGTTTCTATGTCCTGCTGTATGTTTTTTATGTATGTTTACCGATTTCTCCTTCTATTGTGGACTGATTTGGATGATTCTTTTGGTTTTGTATAGATAGGACGATCCCGGGGTGGTCCCATAAAAATATTCCCGAGAGATTACAGGGTAGTATTTGCCCTACAAAAGTTAATGTACAACAATGTCAACAATATGAAGGAATTCGAAGTCAGTTCTAAATGTTCTTTTCACTTGTTACTGTGATGATTGGAATTTGAACTCTAGTACCACAAACGCAGGGCTGGCATATATAAGTACTTATATACTTATACATTTAGCGAACGACGGGACATGTTATGGTAGATATAAAGCCTCGAGATAAAGGGAGGGAGACGGTACGGTGGCTTATCAGATAATTGACTGCAACTAGCGGTGACATGACATGAATTGCATTGAGCACACCCTTCTCAATCGACGGCGGCGCGGCGTCTCGTGTCGCGCATACCAAATCGCGGGCGTGTTGTTGTATGCTAATACGGATTACATCTAATCTAGATGATTTATGCACTGTCAGCAGCTTTTTATCGCTGGTGTATCAATCTCTGTAATCTATAAGTAGGTATTTTAAGATGCTGTGTGAAATGTGGGTACAAATAAGCTCAATTCACACCAGGATGGCAGCCATAGTCTACCCATGGAAAGATTGCATCTTAATCACAAAATAAGACTCAAAAAATATACTTTTGGATTGTAAAGGAAGAAAGGTTTGAGAGAGTCAATTTATTTTCCTAGTCGAGAACTAGGAAAATAAAGGACAGCTTGTAAAAATACTACGGCAGCAAATAAAAATACTGATGCTCTCCGCAATTTGGGCTCGCAAGAACAAAACCCTCGTAAGAAAGTGTTTCGCAAATATATCATAGTCTTGGCACTAGGACCATAAAAAGTTGGCGCATGAACTGTTTCCCTTTACATCTCGTTCTTGTTATATATTTTCATGATTTTTATAGCGTAGCCATTTGTATTTTTCGGGAAACATAAAGATTGGAATGCATATTTTTATCGTTTGAATGAGGAAAGGTAACATTAGGAAGGAGCTCGAGGCTTTTGACATTATTTTATTTTGTAATAACTTTGCCTAAATCGAAATATAATCAGATTGTTGTTCGTCGAAATTGGATAAACCCTGGTCATTTATTTATTTGGTAAAAAAACAACCAGCACACCGTGTTGGTCAAACCAAACTATCAAATTATAGGATGAACATGTGGCATAAAATCTGCATTCTATTCCGTCTCGCTTGAACCAGGAACTGTGAAGTATGAACCATGTTTGTAAATACTCATATTAAAACTTTTGCGTAATATCCCGGAATATCAAACGACACACAGCTATGTTAAACAAGCTAGTTGTAAACTTATACACGCTCATCATGCATGCATGAAGTTTGCCTTACAACCCGGACTCTGAGGCCAAATGTTACCGATACTTGCGACATCTGATGAAATACCAATTATGGCACGACATGCTTGCTGTTTGATGAATTTCAATTTACCTACACTGTCTCTCCGAATAGGAATAAAGTATATTTAAGATCAATGAGATCATTTATAGAGCTAGGAATAGATGAATTGTGCGACAAGGAGCCCACACTCTACCCAGGCGGCGTAGTGGAGACGAGAAAAAAAAACAACTAACAGGCGAAGCTGGTTTCTTCGTCGCTTTTCTACTTTAGTTTTCATGCCGAAGCGATCACCTTTTACTATACATACACGGTGCCACGATGTAAATTACCCGTTTTAAACCGGCGAAACGAAATACAAAAGAGAAGGTTGTATGTTCGGATATAGGTATTTATTATGTTTACTCCACCGAAGCTGTGCCTACTGGCTAGACTGGAGCAAAGATGTGTGCTGGCTAAAGCGGAGATAATGTGCTGGTTAGAGCCGCTGAGCTGCGTGCGGCGAGCATCAGATGTTTGTTGATAAGAATGCACTAGCGACACACAGCCCACATCTCCGCTCATCTCTTTCCGTCTCCGCTGCGTGACGTCGCCAGCTTGTGATCACAGCTCACATTTCAGCTTATCGATATTCCTTTGTTTCTTCGCATACAACGATCTCCGCTAAAGCTGAGCGGAGACGAAATGTGTGAATAACGACGTTTTATTGGCTGTTTAGAAGACTCTCCGATCAGCACAGCTTTAGAGTCTATGACTAAATAGATGATTGAAATTGAAATGACTGATTACGAATGATCTTTGCATGCAATGTCATCATGTCTGCTCAGCTTTAGCGGAGACCTACAACGGTCTCCGCTAAAGCTGAGCAGACATGATGTGTGAATAACGACGTTCTATTGGCTGTTTAGAAGATTCTCCGATCAGCACAGCTTTGGAGTCTATGACTAAATAGATAATTAAAATTGAAACGACTGATTACGAATAACTGCACACATTACACAATGATGGTGCTCAGTAGATCCATTATACCCTAGCATGAACGAGAAGACAATATTTTTGTAGTACCTTTTGTATAGTACAATCTCTGTAATTATTTAAGTATTCTGTAATATTTTTGCAGTATTATCTTATCCGTCTGAGGACTTACATTCGTTAATTCCGAGGCGATTATTTAATTCTTTATTACCTTCAGCTGTACCTTGACTTGAGCTACTTATGATTGTCTGAATACGAATCGTTCTTTTTTCTGTTGAATTTAACTTTGCTGCAACGATTCCTTTGCTCTCGTGCCCGAGGGAATCATGATTTTTAGCATTTTACTTTATTTGCGAATGGCTCTCACAATAGAAATAATCATAATTGAAAGAGCAGACAGGGTTCTCATTATAATTATACCTTAGAGGATATTAATAACAAGATAAAGTTAAAAACTACAACCCGACTACGTGAAAGTTCTAAAAGTTTGAAACATTTACATTGACAAAATAGAATGACGTATCGGTCATATTTGATAGGGATATTGATAGAGTTGAAAATGAAAATAGGTCGTAGGTATTGTAATTTTTCTCTATGGGGCCTGCAGCCTGCGGCTACCTAAACTTTAATACGCGTTTTGAAGGCTTATTCGGGGTCGGAGCCCTAAATCCTATAGCCTATAACCATCGGGGTATTGAGACGAATCAATCGATACATAATTTGTTGAAATCGAACCAGTAGATTCAGCGCTACGTGGGAACAAAGAAATCGGCCACATACATACAAACATACAAACATACATAGGGTGCTAACCTCATAACCCTCCCCTGTTGGTAGTCGGGTAAAAATGACCATGCATTGAGACTTTTTTTAAGAAAGCACCTAAACACAGTTTTTGCTACATACTGGTAACCTTTAATAGGTACTAATTTGAACTTGGCGCTACAGACCAAGCCTTCCCCTGGTGATAGGCTAAGAAGAAACCAAACCACCATTCACTCGTGATAATTTTGTTTGTAGCCTGATTGTTACCCTGTTATTGGTAATATTAACGCCCTATAGTCTAGCTGTGTTCTCTATCAAATTACAAATAGTTTCGAAGCAGTTAGGTAACCACTCAGCTCCTTCAACGTAATGTATATTCCGAGTAGGTAGTTGAATTGAACACGGAACGGGAATTAGCGGTGCCAGTTCGACGCCCGGAGCTGGTCCGGGGGCGCGCGTAATGCACAAAGGGCGCTAAGTGGCCCGAAGCTCATCGCGAAACAAAGGGAACTGTTACAGACAGAAATGAGGATATTTTTCACATGAGAGATATACATAATGTGTATATCCTGTTTGTAACGTTGAGTGTCTTTTTGAGCTTCTGTTTGGGTTCTATGAGGGAGGATAGGCATGACATTCTATAGCGCCTAACGTTATCAGTTAACGAACGGTAACGAGTTATCAGTTATAACGCGGTCAGGGTGTTGATGGGGCTGTATGGTTCTATAGCGCGTCAGGGCTGTTCGCTGAAGCGCGAACTGCTTCTACAGCACCATGCGCAGGAGCCGCGGGGAACATTTCTGGTACGCAGGGTTCGAGCCAGCTGCAACAGCATTCTGAGCGTGTTGCTAATAAGTAGGTGGCTAATACGTGACGGTATAAATCTATACCACAACACAACTCAAGGACTGTTTTAACTAAGAATAATAATAAGAATAATTATAGTTTAATTATTCTAAATGATTCTAGTAAAAGTACATTGTATTTTCTGTGTTTTTATTGTATTAACTTTTTCGGTTATTGTGATTTTGTGTTATTTTATTTTTCTATAGACCATTATTGCTGTCTGAGAGAAATATTTAATTAAAGTAAATTAAATTATAAAACATAAGTAATATGTACATATAATATTGTAAAAGCAAAAATAATTCTGTCTGTCTGTCTGTTAGGTACTTTTTGACACCTAAAAGGCTGAAGCTGAACGGTTTTAGTTGAAATTTAGTATGGAATGGAAGAAGTCGGTACTTATGTCGGGCACGGACATTTGCCATTTTTTGTCCCGAAAAAGAGCATGCTTGTTAGGCATAAAGTAAGCTCATAAAAACCGTATACAAACGTATAAAAAAACCAATAGAATAGGCCCCAATCGCCAATGATGTCTATTTTGATATCCAGTATTTCCAATACTATTTCGATTAATTAAGAATAACACCGGGAATAACTTTGAACGTATTCCCGGTATTTCAGTGACCTATTAAACTCTGTGACTGCAGAAATTAAATTAAATTTTGAAGTGCTCCAATTTCAATTACTGCCGTAAGTTGTGTAAAATTTGTGTTTATAACGTTGAGTGTCTTTTTGAGCTTTCGGTTTGGGTTCTATGTGGGAGGACAGGCATGACATTCTTTTACATTATTTTATTGACAGCCTCTATACAGCATTGAAAATTTTAATCATATTTTACGACATTAAATAAAATTGAATGATGGTTTTTACAAGAAAGGCATTACTTTTTTCTACTTAATACTTTATTTTTTAGAGTTGTGTACTTATGTGTAAACTCATCTGACGACTCCATTGTATTGTGCCGCTCACTAGGTTTTAAGAACAATTTTGCTGTAGCTCTTTGCATTGGACAATAAATAATTCTATTCTATTCTATACATGACAATCTAAAGTATAGCGCCTAACGTGTTAAATGTAATAACTGAAATGTATACATTTCAGTGGTGGCAAATTTTTGCTATTGGTAATAGTGCTCTAAGGTTTTAGAAGCCACATTATTTTATTTTATTTATTACAAAATAACCCTTTAAATAAGGGATTTACAGCTACCCATTGCCCCGTGGCAATGCTGCCAGCATTATGGGTACACTTCTTTTTGGTGACGGGTTTAGTTTTAAACAAATTATTTTTAGTTAGTACCAACATAATAGCATATATTTAAGTTCTATGGCGTAATATTTTTGAAATTTTATAATATACTAATAACTAAAAGATGTCTCGAAGTCATGAGTCATTCCCGGTCGGTATCGCCACGTCGTCAACACTGTTGACGACTGGGAAAAAAATCCCACTCGTTCACAGAGTTGACAACCACAACTTAAATAAAAGCAAATCAAAATTTAATTTCAGCAGCAAACAGAAATTGATGGGTCATGTCATGACCATAATATGCGATATACCTAATAGAGGCATTGCGGGGCGTTTAGCACGGATCAAACTTCGGGCCGGGTCGGGAGGATTTAATAACTGGACATAATTCAATTGTTCAGACCAGGAGGTCTACTTTGAATTTTTTTTCGGATCGCATAATACGAAGGACGGCCGATCCGTTCTTTCGGTTACCTTACTATAGTATAAAATTTGACTTGTCTAAGTGCTTATTTTGTAAGCCTAAAAAATTGTTTGTAGTAAAAAAGTTAAATCTAGATTTAACTGGTCTGTGATAATGCTAAACAATTCACACAGCATTATCTAGCCCGAAGTTAAGCAGAGCTTGTGTTATGGGTACTAGATAACTGATATACATAATACAATACAATACACAGATAGATATTTTTTATTATACATAGAAAACCAGTACACCCGGAACAAATATCTGCAGATAGTACAAACATTTGTCAAGAGGCGGGAATTGAACCCGCAAGCTCCTGCGTCGCAGGCAGACCTTCGCCCACCGCGCCACAGAGTTCGTCAAAAAAAAAGATTCTGACATAATTTATATATCTTAGAGATCCGAAACAAAAGGTGTTAGTTTAGTGACGCGCCCGAAGACACTTGATGGTAAAGTTGTCGATCCGTGTGATCGACGTCATCCGTCAACTTCGTTCGGTTTCAAAGTAGACCTCCAGGGCGGCCGCGAAAACGCATTCCTTTCACGAAGCTCTCTCGTCATGGTTCGCCTTTGTTTGCCTTTATTTGTTGTGCTCATTGGTAAAAGTGGTCCATTATGAGGAAGAAACCAACTCCAGAGCATTTTTTCTACATACCACGTGGGGAAAAGTTTTATCTCATTCCTGGCAGCTCAGTTACATTTTCTTTTGTAATAATAATATTTTGTTGCAGCGAATCAAAGAAGAATATATAGTAACTAATAACGAATCGTAAGATTTATTTTAGAGATTTTTACAGTAGGCATCGTCAGCCTAAAAAATGACATTTGTCAAAAAAAGAAGTTGGTCTCAATTCATCCTAATTGAGTCTTTATATCCCAGGAAAACTTTTCTCAGAACATTGGGAATAAAAAAAAATTGAATAAAAGGATTTCCGTACCATGAAAAAATATAACAATTAAACATCAAATACATTTCTGTTTTATCCTAATACTATGGAAAAAATATAACTCTTTCACCTGGCAAATTGGTACAAAACTGAATAGCCTAAAGGCAGTCCACTGCAGTCCATGTAACGAGGTTATTAATGGAACAAGCACTGGCTCCATCAATGTGGGTAATCACTGGAATGAAAACACGACGCGGCTGAACGGGTTTCCGGATTTACTGGACACGGTACATTCGTAGTTAGATCAAATTGCTGTTATAATAAATAAAATAAATAAATAAATATGCCGGACAATTCACACAGCATTATCTAGCCCCAAGCTAAGCAGAGCTTGTGTTATTGGTACTAGATAACTGATATACCTACATAATATAATACAATACATAGACAGATGTTTTTTTGTTATACCTCCATAGAAAACGACCAGAACACTCTGAACAAATGTCTGCAGATCGTACACAAATTTGTCCCGAGGCGGGAATCGAACCCGCAAGCTCCTGCGTCGCAGGCAGACTTTCGCCCACTGCACCTGAGAGGTCGTCAATCATAATACAATAATAAGATTATTGCTTGCAAATTGTACGGAAGGTTTTGTGATACAAACTAAATATTTATTTGTGTAGTAGTATTGTTTGGCTTAGTACACATTGTGTACTAAGCCGAATGGAGATGTTGAGCTCGGAGTGGGTCAACTTTGTTTTTTTTTTTACTATTTTTTTTTATTGAGTTTGCTCATCAACGCAATCTTGCATTATTTAACAGTATATTATTTTTAGGGTTCCTTACCTCAAAAGGACAATAGGAACCCTTACAGGATCACTTTATTGTTCATCTGTCCGTCTGTCTACCCTCTTTTCTCAGGAACGTATTGAATCAAGGTCCGTAACTTCTTGGTGTCGTGCGTGATATAACATAGTGCCTATTTGATCCTCGTATGGGACCAAAAGCATGTAGAGTAACTACTTCCCGTTGACCTAAAATCATGAGATTGGGCAAAAAACAAGGTCTCATCATTGGGCCATGAAAGTGTTAAACGAAACCCTCTCGGTGCGCGATTCTGACTCGCACTTGGCGTTTTATTTATTTTAAATGTTTTTAAATGTTAAATAAACAAGCAAAAAAAACACTTAGGTACTGTATTAGGCAGCAAATGATTCATAATCAAAAACGTATATTAGTCCACTGCATGATATACCTAGGCCTCCCATAATGAGCGCATCAATAGCGCCTGTTTAATAAATGATTAATTTGTTTAATTATTTACTAAATCATTCAATTCGGTTATCGATCACAAAATAATTGACCCGAGACCTTAGCTGCCTCTATAAACTCTACCACAACCCGGCAGACTGTTTCAGTTCGAAAAGTTCGCATCGCATTCATCCTACCAGCTGACGTCACACTGTATGACGTCACAAACACCCAACGGCTCGCGCATAACTAGATGTCGCTACTAAAAGTGGACGAGCGCTAGATCGCGCTGACGAGAACGCACGGCATTGAATGACGTCCACTCAGTAGCGATGTGAATTCATACTTACCTGGCACAGGGGACACCGTGATCATAAAGGCGGTTCCCCCAGAGCGAGGTCCTTCCATTGCACTGCGGTTGGGTTGACCTCTGCGATTATCCCTAATGTGGATAACTCGGGTGCGTTATTTTTGGTAGTGGGGACTGCGTACGCGCTGTCCCCCTTGTTAAATTGGTATATCGTAGTGGTTTTATCGCTGTAATATTCTATCTGACTATTCGAAATTATTGAATATATTCGAATTTTGAGACTTGCCTATTCATTGCGTACGTACCTTCTATGTTTAGCTAGAGATGGGCCGAATATTCGTTTTATATTCGGTATTCGGCAGCTTTACCGAATATTCATATTCGGCTAAATCTCCTAATGTTCGGCAAAGTGATACTCAAAGTTTTTACTGTTAAGACCCGTGTATTATCATAATTTGAGTGTACAGTGTAATGAAGTAAGTATTTTAGAGTGTAACTTTCTGATTTTGTCGTCACTGAAGCTTTATTTTCAATTAAAGTAGGTTGGTAAAAAAATAATAACTTCAATCAATATCTTCACGCCGGATCCCTTGCAGGGTAGGCAAGGAATCCATAATAACTTAATGCAAAATATATGTATCTAGATGTTTTGGGATTAGGCTTCTGTGTTAATTCTTTATAATAATATATTAAACAGGCCTTAATTGAAGGAAAATAAACAAGATACTTATTTCGGTCAGTCTTTATTGTGTTAGAGAATAGCTGAATCAAATCACAACACCTTAGTAGATTATGAATAATATTTTTTTCTAGTTTCTACTCAGCATAGCGTCGAAAAATATATTTATTGATATTAAACGTTTAAACCTATCCTATTCAACCAATATAGTTCTTTATAAAGAAAATTAGTAATTTGTTTGTACTTTTCAGGTTGATATTTAAGAGATCAATCACTTAAACAACACATTAAGAGTTAGGAACTTAATTATAGTCTACTGAGATATAAGACAAATATGACATCTCATATACGACGGAACGGAATCAAATGTACCGAATATTCGGTTCGGTAAAAGTTTTACCGAATATTCGGCCGAATGTTCGTATTCGGTGAAACCTATATTCGGCCCATCTCTAATGTTTACTAAGTGGTAAATCCACTACTCATGGAGCCGTGGTTATTGTATACTCTTTGATAGAGCTTTGTATGAAATCCTCCATATCACGTGATTCGTTGCTTACCTACTGTCAAACTGTGTGAATTTGTTTAGAAATCTGATAATCTCCATCGTAGTTATTTTACGATACGTTGACTAGATCGTCAACTGCTTGTATACGAGGATGATTCCGAGGTGGTCCCATATAACATTTTATTCCCGAGGGATTAGTAGTTTAGTTATCCCACAAAAGACAAAACTTAAAAACGGTTAGCTAGACAGGGTTAAAACTGAGGGAGTCGAAGGCACTATTACGTCATAGTAACGTTAGAGCTTCCATCTAGGCTATTAATAAAATATGTAGGTACTCTCGTCCCTGAATATGTAAACATAATTTCCCGTTAGGTATTTTAATTCTAAACGTAGTGGTTTTATTCTCTTTGACCTTTTCCAATCGAACAACACAGTGAACAGTCCACGTTCTTTCTATTTTGAGCAGGTAACTTTGTGTCACGTCATTGTCGATCCATCTATTTTTTGTCGCCGTATTCTATTGTTGATGGCCTACTATCACGCACATTGAAAAGAGCTTATTTCGTTTTTTAGGGTTCCGTACCCAAAGGGTAAAAACGGGACCCTATTACTAAGACTTCGCTGTCCGTCTGTCATCAAGCTGTATCTCATGAACCGTGATAGTAACACATTTAAAATTTTCACAGATGATGTATTTCTGTTGCCGCTATAACAACAAATCCTAAAAAAAGAGAATAAAATAATTTTTAAGGAGGCTTCCATACAATAAACGTGATTTTTTGGCCGTTTTTATAGATAATGGTACGGAACCCTTCGTGCGCGAGTCCGACTCGCACTTAGCCGGTTTTATCTTTGTATTATGTAACCGAGTATGATGGAGCTATAACCATTACCTATGCTGATTAGGTGGTTATTTTGATGGTATGAGTAATGATTTATAGATCACAAAACAAGATAAAATAATCAATTTTCAATCAAATAACAACCAGAAGTTATACACAAAACCAACACCTAATCAATCTTTTCAGACACAACACACACGATAGTATTGGGCTGACTCCCAATCAAACTGATGCTAAATCATCTTTCGGAGAAGGTCAATGATGATTATTCTTATGCTTACCAATATTATAATTGCGAAAGTGTGTTTGTTTGTCTTTCCTTCACGCCCTAACTAACTACAGCCGAACATAGAGATAACAATTGATAGACAAACCTCCTCCTATTTTCGAAGTAGGTTAAAAATTAAACAATTCAGTCGCGTATCGTACCAACAAACAATATCATTATCCGTATTGGAGGTCATCAGACCGGAATAGGGACGGACGAGCGGCGGGTGACGCCACCAATACGGTGGTGGATGGACAGACCCATTTGTCGATATTACCAATAATGTCTTAAGGAACGACCGAAACATTGCTAGGAATAGAAGAGAATATTACATTCATTGATTTGTAATCCATCAGATATTTACAGTTTTTTTTTGTTATTTGTTTGGTCACTGTTTTTTTTGTTTGTTCCGCCTAATTTCCCTCCGATATGGATTGTAGACATCAATTGTCTCCATTTTTTAGACTTACATTTTGCACAGTCAGCTTAAGAAAGTAAGTAATCATTTATTGCTTGAAATATAGTATATAGCTGTTAATAAGTCGTCTCATGAACCAATGTATTTCTACCGGTGGCGTGGTGTGCAATTGTTTAAATGTCACATTAAAGGTATGTAGTCTTAGTTAAGTAGATTAGAAAATTATTTACGTAACAAGGTCATAATAGCATTTTCATGGCGGCCCGCAGTTAAAAAAGTGTAATGTATATTTATAAAAGTAGGTAGGTGCTATAGAAAATTAATATTTTTGCAGTTTTCGTTATTAAGTTTAATTAATATCCTGACGATATTATACTTATTATTTCACTATTCACGGGAACCTATTTTATTGTTTGATTTGGGTAGGTAGGTATTTGAGCATCCGCGTTCATTTTTATATAATATCGAATTGGTACCTATAAAAATGATATATTTTGGAGCTAATAAATTACTAATAGCGCATAAAATTATAATACCGCTTTCGCTTCCATACAATATGATGTATTTTTGCTCCCCAGACACAAATAATCTGTAAGTTTCTAAATATAAATGATTCAACGCAAATAACCAAAAGTAGTTTCTCGGAAGGATAGGATTCGCAACGAATACATCCGACAGAGAACCAAGGTTGTCGACATAGCTCAAAGGATTAGCAAGCTGACGTGGCAGTGGGCCGGCCATATCTCGCGAAGAACCGATAACCGCTGAGGTAAACCTGTTCTTGAGTGGAGACTGCGACTCGGCAATCATAGTGTAGGACGCCCTCCGACCAGGTGGGATGACGATTTGCGAAAGACTGCTGGCAGATGCTGGATGCGGCAAGATGAAGACAGGGCGCTACGGCGCTCATTAGGGGAGGCCTATGTCCAGTGGACTAATATAGGCTGATGATGATGATGATCGCAAATAACGTACTTACTACAACAGCTGGCAAGCCATGGTATGGGTACTATACTAACATACAACACGACTTGTAAAAACTGGTCAAGTGCGAGTCGGACTCGCGCACGCATGGTTCCGTAACATTATCTATAACAACTGCAAAATAAATCACGTTTGTTGTATGGGAGTCCCCTTAAATATTTATTTAATTGTTTTTTGGTATTTGTTGTTATAGCGGCAACAAAAATACATCTTGAAAATTTCAACTGTCGAACTATCACGGTTCATGAGACAGACGGACAGCGAATTCTTAGTAATAGGGTCTCGTTTTACCCTTTGGGTACGGAACCCCAAAATAGTTTTATATGCTAAATATTCTTATTTCAAATGAATTATGTTTTAAAACATGTTTAAAAAAACAATTTTCGATTTTGTTTGTTTATTAATGAGTATAAATTGTTTTCATCTTCGTTTGGCTAGGACAAATAAGTCCCAGGCATAATTAGTCTTTTGAAAATCAGTATCAGAAAACGGTAATATCATAATAGGGACCGATTAATAGTTACCTAAATAGATTAATTCTCTCTATTATATTATATTAATAATTTACAAATAGCACTGCTGTGCCGGCATAGAGCAACGAATAAAAAATAGGTAAATAAAAAAAATATTACTATAGAGCTCTACATTCTTTTACTGAACTGAGAATAGTTTCTTAAAATATAACTAGATGTCGCCATTAGTCAAATTAGAAGGCGCTATCGAAGCGTTCACGCAGTGAGACGGCTTTGGAACCCTAATTTTAATCTCTAATATATGGTCCCTAAACGGCTGGACATAGGCCTCTTCCTATGTAGTTTTTAAAGCGTGTTCACACTGATGGTGATGAATGCTAAGAAAAAAAAAACATGAATATCATAATATGTAGGTACATTACATGCATATATTTATAGCACTAGTCAAATTCCACGCTAAATGTATGTAATCCAACCACCCATCGTGTATTTGCTATACAACTTACATTAGGTACTTTTCGATTTTAGATCTTCAATAAATAATGCAAAAAGTTATGTCTGAAACTCGACGTGTTTTTTTTTGCTGCGATTTGTTACAAAGCATAGGCACATTTCACATCGAATTTGGTTTGTGTATATTAATTTCGATTGCATTTTTATACAATTTTATTCATTTTAGTATGATGAAAACCAATAGTTTACGTTTAACTCATAAATAACATAACCATCCTCTCTCCATCATCCAGTGTCCTCACTTGTAGATTTTTTAAGGTAGGTACCTGCTACACCCATTCACGCCGACGTGTTTTTTTTTTTGCTGCGATTTGTTTACAAACCAAACATTTCACATCGAATATGGTTATTTTTGCACTTTATTTGTGAATTCGTAAACACAGCAGCGATCACCGCAATCAGAAGACATGCTGGCTGTGTTCAGTTATTTCCGTGCAATCAGTGAATGCGGAGGGTAATTGGCGCCCCGCCGGGGGGTAACGAGAGATTGTTCGCTGATGCTACACCCGCCTTGTTTATCCCCTAAATAGCAATGATATAAGGGAATTGATAGGTACTGATTGAGGTTCAAAAAGTTTTTTAAAGTGGAGGAACGGTTTTTACTATGACCTTATTACTTTTAACAGCAGATAGCAATATCTACTTACTGCTTTTCACAAAATAAAAAAATGATGCTTGGCATAACACTGTAACACACAGCGCTTAGGCGTATAGGTAAATAGAGGAACAAGTTATTATGTGATAGAATACAAAATGAATGTATTGGTTTATTCGTATGAGCTCACAGTAGTCTGAAATGGGTGTAGTACCTACCTAAAAAATCTACATGCGAGGACACAGCATGGTTATGAGTTAAATGTAAACAAATTATTTGTTTTCATAATCGTAAAATGAATAAAATTGTGTAAAAATGCAATCGAAACTAATATACAAACCAAATTCAATGTGAAATGTATGATTTGTAAACAAATCGCGGGAAAAAAAAACGATGAGTTTCAGATATTGTTATTTGCGTTATTTATTGAAGAAAAATCTTAAATCGAAAAGTACCTACTGTAAGTTGCTTAGAGCAATACACGGCGGGCGGCGGTTTGATATACTTAAACATACATTACATGTATTGAGTAATTCGACTGGTGCTATTATTGTATGTGTACGTCAGGCATACTTTGCCTGACTCACATAATTTATTTATTTAGCATTCAACACCTTGAGTGAGAAAACGCTTTAAAAACTACATAGGAAGAGGCCTATGTCCAGCAGTTTAGGGACTGTAAAGATGATACTGTAATAATATTAGGGTTCCGAAGCCGTCTCACGGCGTGAACGCTTCGATAGCGCCTTCTAATTTGACTAATGGCGACATCTAGTTATATTTAAGGGAACTATTTTCGGTTCAGTAAAAGAATGTAGAGCTCTAGTTCTAAATTCTTTTTACTTACTTTTTTATTAAGTTTTACCGTAACTTCAATGTCGATTTATTTAGTCGTCGTGAATGCAACTCACTGCGCTTATTTCAGATTGCTCTATGCCGGCACTGCATTGCTACTACTGATCTTCAAAAGAATAGTTATGCCTAGTACTTATTAGTCCTAGCCAAACGAAGATGAAAATTTACACTCATTAATAAATAAATTCAATCAAAAATAGTTTTTTAAAACGAATTCATTTGAAATAAGAATATTTCGTTCCGTAATACCAAAAACATTAGAACTATTCCTCATTTGAAGTCGAAAAACAGTGGTTCTTCAAACAAAAAAAAACTAAATCCTGTTCTTTTTGCTTGAGTTTGAAAGTTACTTTTTAATTTTACTATTTAATGAATTAATAAATTTTATGCATTAGGGGCGCTGCGTGCTTCTGAGTATTTCGTTCGTTCGTAGTAGAAATTGTATTGACGATCTATAATTCTCTTTATAAATACAATACAATTATACATAAATATAGTATTTTATTTCATATTTTTATAATAAACAAATTATTAATACAAAAATACAATGAATGACTTTCTGAAAATAAGGTCATGTGCTAACTCTCGGTACTAAATTCCCCTCCGGAACCATCGGTCTATTTTCCCCATCGGTCTACTTTCACTATTAGCCTATTTTATTAAACCGTACACTTATTTTTCCTAATCTGTCTGTTTCCCAATACGTCTATTTTCTCCATCGGTCTACTTTCACTATTAGCCAATTTTATTGAATCGTACATCTAACCATACAAAGAGTATACAATAACTATGTAACCATAGATGAAAATTAATAAACGGGGAAATTCTAACGTCTATTTATTTATTTTATTAGCACTCATCACTTTACGTGAGAATTCGCTTTAAAAAATGGCGTAGAAGAGGCCTATGTCCACTAGTTTAGGGACGACGAGACGAGGCGAGTAAGTAAGGTAGGGTAGGGTTCCGACTCCATCTCCAGGCGTGAACGCTTCGATAGCGCCTTTTAATTTTTCCAGTAGCGACATCTATTTATATTTTAGGGAACTAACCAAGAATCCGAGCTCTACACTATACTTTTTGCCTGTTTCATTTCTGTTTCTTTGTTATTTATTTCACTACGATTTATATTGTATCTTGATTTTGAAATTGAAATTATGAATATCTTTGTGTGGCGTCAATTCTCCCGGGAGACAGATGGACACAACTGGCAAATGACGTTAAATTCTGCATGTAAAAGCCCTCGCATAAAATTACACATCTGCCCAACTGGCATAACAAGTCTAACCCTTCCCTGTCGACGTTGTGGGGCATTCATTCGTCATAATACGTGAATGCAACACGCTGCTCCTGTTTCTTCGCGTGACTAGAGACGGGAGTTCCGGTATTTTACGATCTTGTAATGCAATACTTGTTAGGTTCGTATCTGATTACTATGAGTTGGCTCTACATATTTTTTTAACCGACTTCAAAAGAGGAGGTGTACAAACGTATGTTTTTATGTATGTTCGTCGATTCAGTTATGTATTTTATTTAGACTTCACTAATCAAAAAAGGAAATTTATTCCGAGAGTATTATTATTATTATTAGTATTTATCCAAAAAATTAAAAACAGTGTAACATTAAGAAGCTGCTGGGCAAAGTGGTTTTTTTTTTCTTTTTTTTTTAATCCGATATTCTCGGTTACGTTCGATATACCTACATAGCTACCTACGTAGATGATAATATGAATCCTAAATAATATTATAAATGTGAAAGGGTGTATGCTTGTTTATTTGATTATTTGTTTGCCCTTCCTTCACACCCTAACTAAGCAACCAATCGACTTGATTTTTGGCAAAGAGTTAGTTGAAAGGATGGAGATTAACATGGGCTACTTTTTGTCCTGGTAAAACATCAAATCCCAATGGAGATTTACGGGAATAATCCCCATAGTAATGTGAAATTTGAATTTAACGGGAGTGAAACCGCGGGGAACAGCTAGTCTTCTATAAATACAAATGTTATGCTGTTTGTTGGTTAGAGCATTCCTTTATTGATATGTTATTTTTAATGTTCATAGTTCGCAGTAAGTTGGATTTGTAAATTAAAAATAAATAGCATAAGTAAATTGTAAACATTTTTTTATCATGCTAGGAACATCAGGAACTAAATGTGAAGAGTCGCAACACTAAAGGTGCGACCACACGAGGTGTAACGAGTAATGTCCAATTTACAATTCACGCGTGTCAGTAATGCGATTTATCCAACCCTTTGTGAGTCGGGTTCGAGCACGCCGACACAGCTGAACATTCCCATCGGATAAATTACCCTCCACAATGTATGCAAAATTCAGCCTTTCCGAAGGAAATAAATCGCAAACTGAACCGTCACGTGTCAACAAACCGTGCCCTGTCAACCATTCTATCGCGAACTATCGACTCAGCATCCACTTGCCACGTCAATAAACTCAACATTATCAACTCATTTTATTCTCCAGACGTTCAATGCGCGCAAATTGAGTTGAGGAAATTTTGTTACGCCTCGTTTCTAAGCAGAACCGAATTGGCGAAATGAAAACAGAACTTGGCGAAGGAATTTTAAGGTAAATAAAAGTAAGAAAATTGTAATACATCGAGGAGATAGATTCCAGATGGCTGGGATTCCTCGCAAAAAGAACAAAGTCGTTTCGTCTCCGTCAGAAAAGTATTGGATTCATGTTTGAAATTATTATCGGATAACTTTTTCTTTTTCGTAAGTAATAACTAGGTGACGCCGAAGATTTTTTGCGGAAATATTTTGGGCACGTTGGTCACGGAATGTCTGATTAAAAGTTTTGCGGAGGAAATGCGAATTTCAGGAATAAAAATAAAAAAGGTAACGGGAGCTGTGTTGTCGCTTGGGGTGTTGTTCACTCGGAACAGGTAACTATGTTTTTTCATAGCATTAGAGAATGTTTTAATATTCGAATGTGAGATAGAAATGTCAAGAAGCTGCGCTGCAGCGATGAAGATGATGACGTCATTATTATATGTGCTCCGAACACACAGCATTGTTGGAAGAACGATTTGTAGTATTTGCCTTGATATACCGACTTCTAGTCTGTTTTGGGCCTAATCTTCCACAGAAAGTAGTCGATCCAGTTGTCACGTTGATCGGCTGTCAATGTCATTTCATAGCGTTTGTGTAATTTGCCGCTAAAGCAACAAATTTTTTTCATAACAAGTTTTTTAGTGAAAAAACAGTGATTTATACGTAATAAAAGTGTTTGGAGTGCCAAATAAGTGCGCCCGAGCAGATGGAGCAGGTTGCTACTTCGGACAAGGAGCTGTCTGATCACCGATCTGATTATACTACTTCTCATCTTCGAAGGGTGATGTAGGCCTAGTTTCGCCACCCTTTGAGTTCTGAAACTGGTTACTTAGTTAGTTTCAGTACTCAGAGCCGCTACCTAATAATAAGCACCGAGTGGGTAAGTCTTATAAAGATAAAGAGCGCGATCAGCGCGATCATAAAAGAGACACGTTGATTACCCAAGTTGGGTACATCACAGATTGTCTGTCGCAATAAAACACCGCGTTGGCCGGCCCTAGTAAAGGAGTCCGTATCCTCGCATCTAGTCAAATACATTTTCTGAGTTATATCCCGCCTGACCACTGCTGAGGTAAGCGTGGAAAACTCAACGAGCGTCACTCAAAGTTACCATCGGATGGTCTACTTTGTATGGACGTCGCCGGTTCTATCAAGCCGGTCAAGCACAAGTGAGTACTCTATAATACAGCTTGAATTATCAAGTTATTGTGACCAACACAGGTACCTAACCTATAGTATAGACAATAGGTGCTGGCTGTGCCACCTTTTTTTTGGGGTTTGGGACTGCCTACTTCATGTTTAATCATTTTAGGTGTAAGTACCTAATACCTATATATTGTTATAAATTCAAACAAACTTATTTGAGTGTTAAAAACAAACTTCTGATGACAAGATAATGAATAATGTACCTACCAAACTTAGAGCAGAGTTTTGTGTTTCTAAATAAAAAGTTGTCAGAATAATGCAAAAAAGCTTTTGTTGTGGTTTAAATAAAATAGATAAAAAACTATTATAGTAGGATTGTTCTGAAATTCCTGCAAAATGAACCACCTAGTTTATAGCCTGCAGTGCACTAGACTTAGGCCTGTGCAGTTTGGTTTCCACCGGTTATTCACCGAGAAGATTAAATATTAACACAAAAGTTCTAATTATAAGACCCAAGGCGCGGTATGTACTGTTCGGGGCGAAGTTACCATTTCAGAATTTTGCTATTTCAGCATAGGCAGAAGACAGAGAGAAAATATCAGGACAAGAACTGATTTTTGACTCACTAACTTAAATTGTTACCTTTCTTTTGTAAAAATTATTGTAGACATTCTTTGAAGAACAGTACCTCATAACTATTAAGTTAATAAGGTTTGCAAATGGACCTTTCATATTACAGCTTGGAGGTCATCGAGCAAAAAAAAGCAAATTGACCTTTCACATTACAGCTTGTTGGAGGTATATAAAGTGACTTAAACTTACTTGGAGTGAGTGCAAAATACCTTAGTCTTTTGTAAGTTACTCACATTGAGATTGAAACTGAATGGGTGCAAGATCATCGTAATGGCTCTGACATTTTTCATTTGAAGTAACATGAAACTTATTATAATATTATATTTTCTTTTATGGCTATACCAACATTATATAAAAACATTAAAAATGAACACAATTATAAAGTTTCTTAGATGAAGGATGTGAAGCTCTATTTTTCTTCAATGTTGACAACAGTTGGAATGCAGGTACATCAAGACAAATACCTACTACTATTAGCTGCATATGACAACCAACTGCAAGGCAATGGCCCAAATAAAGACAAATTCTTACTGCTATTTTGTTTGAGTTAATGAATCTCACTACAGGTGAAGGTTAGTGCACACTAACAGTCCATTAGAATCTGGTATATTTAACTTTTATTACAGAAAAGTGTAAGTACTTATAAGTTATAAGAGCTTAAAGTTTTTATTTTTTTTTCCTAAGCTTTGATAAATCAAGTAGCAGAAGATCAGTACACGGTAACTTGGTTGTACAAAAAACATGATGTACAATAAATATTTTGACATCTTAGATAACAAAACCAAACCATCACAGCTGGTTTCACTGGGATATGATCCAACTTTTGCCGAGATGCATCAGTTGCACTCATCCAAACAAAAGTTTCTGGTCAGATGGGTGGTGACCCAACCAAATATATTTTATGACACAAGTCAAAATGTTTGACTATACCATTTCATATGTAAACGAAACTTATTATTTTAAGTATAATTATAAGGGAAACTTTATCCTATTGCCAGAAACAAAGTTAGAGTTAGAATTATAATGCCGACGAAGTTGTAGAAGCTGTCTTGATGACAATTCAGGACACTACGGCATCATACCCCTCAGGGCAGGTATAACGGCATAGCCGACTGCCCGACAAATAATATGACATACCTAGTACCACGCATAATGGACCAAATGGAGTCCAAATGTGGATACAAGAGTACTTCACCATAACCATAACCATGACATAGTACCAAAACGGTACTTATTGCCCCTGGCCTCGGAGGCTAAATCCTGAATTTGGGGCCATCACATGCTTGCTCGGGCTAGCGACGATGTTTAAGAGCTGTCTTGATGACGATTCAGCTATGGCAGCATACCTCTCGGGGAGGTATAACGGCATGGCCGACTGCCAGCCAAATTATATAACAGAGTATCGGAACGGTACTTATTGCCCCCGGCTTCGGAAGCTGTATCCAGAACATGGGGCGTGGCTTTATAGATAATATCAAATGAAGGAGGCTGTTACAGTATAAGATTATTCTCATTAGGCCGTGAATCGCCATTCACGACTCAGCGGTGTGACCCACAGAGGCGCGCGACGTTGGTGCCCCGTTGATAGACCTGACAGGTTAAACTAGCTCATGGGCACTAACAATGTTAACTTCAGTTCTGAGGAGTCTATTTTTTATACCTACAATCAAGGGCCCGAATGGCACTTAATATCTCTGGCCTCGGAGGCCGTATTTAGAAAGGAAATTTTGCCATATGATCCTTCATCATTATCATCCTCAGTCTATATTAGTCCACTGCTGGACATAGACTCCGGCCACTAGAGCCGTATTCATTAGATGGATCCTGATAAGTAAAATTTTGCTTTAACAAAGTTAATCTAATTTTTATTATGCTCAGCTGAGAGAGTCAATCATTGCTCAAAAGGAGGTTAATGATACCCGCCTCGGAGGCCATATGCAGATGATGAGGCTTGTCAAACTAAGCGGTATTCCGCTATAACAAGGCCAATCGACTCTTATAACACACTTCAATCGAAGTGTTATAGCACCTTTTGCCCTCGGTCTCGGAGACCGTATCCAGATAATGGGGCATACACACCAGGCGCCGCTACGTCTCAGCTCACTGACAACAATCTCAGCAAATGCGTCTGGCTTTCCAACATTTAAAATCCTGAATTGAGGCCCTGTCTGAGCTCTTTCAATGTTCTCTCCCCGGTGGAGTCCCTCGTCAGATGAAGACACGAGAGCTTTTGGAAAAAATTAAGGGGGGGGGGGCAGTGAAGTAGACCCCCTTTAGGTTTGTCCAAGGACAACCTAATTGCTGATGATGAAAAAAACATGAAATACTGCTATGGCCAAGATTTGGCTCAAAGGCAGATAGTGCTGATAATTGACAGTCTGGTTGGATACTAAAATTACATCCAGAAGAAATTAATAGAATCTACTAAGAACAGGCGAGCTAAATAACCCTGGACTAAAAAGGACAACCTAATTGCTGATGATGAAGAACATGAAATACTGCTTTGACCAAGATTTGGCTCAAAGACAGTGCTGAGCTGATAATTGACAGTCTGGTTGGCTACTAAAATTACATCCAGAAGAAATTAATAGAATCTACTGAGAACAGGAGAGCTAAATAACCCCGGATTAACAAGTTTGTTGATTTTAATAGAAACAGTAATCAAACCAGCTACTTTGACTATAATAGCTGGTTGGATAAAATTCATACTAAAGGATACTGGAATAGATGCATATATCTCCGGATAGTACTAATGCTAAGATTCTGATCTAAGATCAGCAGTAGCTTCTAGAAGTTTTTATTTTTTAGAAAAAAAAAAAGACCTATTGAGGAGATTCTGTGCAGAGGAAATTGGAGAAGCTCTCAAACCGTCTTACGCCGTGCTGTTATAAAAGGAGCACTACACTACACAGCACTATACTACAAAATCATAACACTGGCCCTGACCAGTTGTTTAATAATTTCATAATACCTATCTTAGTTTGGACTAAATTTTTCTTTTTTACTAAATTGAAATGTTGTATTGAATAACATAGATTTCATGTTTATTCTAGAAGAGAGCTTGACTTAAAGTCAAGTTCTGGTACTTGTACCATAATTAAATTGACTACCTACCTATTTGTAATAAAAAAAATTAGAAACAAAGTTGATGTTGCATTTCTTGTTAGTAAGAGATGTTGATTAACATTGATCTTAATTAATATTAAATAGAGCATTAAAGCTATTAAATAGCTACCTATTTAATTCATAGAATTTTTTATAATTTAGAAACTAGTTAATGTTTCTAAGGATTTACAAACATCTAGTTTTCTTTATGGGTCTTAGTACCTACCTACCTGTGACTGATTTGATATGTATGTAAATTTATAATTTTATAAAAACACACTTGCATAAATTACAGAAATAATATTAAAATTTTTATTTGGAGATCACATAGCGTTTGTGCCTACTCTTTCACCAGCAGATAACAAACAGGTCTTCCAACAATGCTGTGTGTTCGGAGCACATATAATATTACCGTTTTGCATAAAAACAAAACGGATATTATGTGTGTGGAGAACACACAGCATAAGCAAGGTGCTTGCTGGTGTTGGGAGACACTATGAAATGACATTGACAGCCGATCAACGTGACAACTGGATCGACTACTTTCTGTGGAAGATTAGGCCCAAAACAGACTAGAAGTCGGTATATCAAGGCAAATACTACAAATCGTTCTTCCAACAATGCTGTGTGTTCTCCACACACATAATATCCGTTTTGTTTTTATGCAAAACGGTAATATTATAGATGACTGACGATATCACGACGGACCTCCACGCTATAAGGGTGGGTGGCTATTGCCACTTAGAATAGGTATTTTAATTTTTTTGACGTACGTATGTATTTAGGTACCAATTTCTGTATTATTATTTTTTGTTTCATGTATCATGTACCTTAGTTTTAATTATTGAATTGTACCTATAATTGTAAATACCTATATGGATCTCGTGTCTGAAAATAAATGATTTATTATTATTTTATTATAAACCGTCAGAAATTATGAAAATGATGTACAAAAATCCAATCACAAAAGACATGAATATCATGAAATCGGTAGGATACGAACCCATTCTATGATATCTTCCCCAATTTACGAACACAGAAACGGTTAAACATAAAAAATGGTAGATAAAAGTTTATCCCTCAAGTCTAGAAGACAAGTAGAAATAGGTACTTGTGAGCGGTTGGGAACGGCGTGTAGGCGGGACTTCTGACCCGGCCGCGATAAAGAACCGATCGGAATTCGATCTGGCCCTTCTCGCCCGCTCTCTCCCTGAATGTAAATTGAGGGCAAATTGTGTTCCACTAAGTTTTGTGAGATATTTTAAAAATAGGCTTAAAATCTGGTATGTTCGTAAGACCACGAATCAAAATTTTTTCTATACTTGTTTATCAGCAAAGTAGCTATTAAAACTTATATTTTTATTTTATTAGAGAACTATATTGATTTATATATTTATTTAGCGACTCGAATCGCTATAAAAATTAAATCGGAAATAATAAAGCTCTTTGATAATTATGAAAATTTTTGTTGGCTTGACAATGAGCAATGGAACAAACTATCTTTCGCAGACAACAGCAATGTTGGTGACAAGAAAAAAATATACAAATATATGATTTTACAAATCTAGTACATACGAATTAATTCGTTCAACGAAAATTATCAATCCGGATTGTAACAACCTCCGTAGTCCGTACCGTATCTAACCTTACACTAAGCAAACATGTCAATTAGTTCGGAATCAAACACCCTAATGCCGATACGATCGTGGTAATGCCTCCAAATGACTGGGTTCCCCTCACAAAGACCCATGCTAGTTAATACATATACTGACAGACAGACTAAGGTACGGTGCCGTCCTGTTATTACACTAATTATACAAGTGAGGCGAAAGACAACCATAATTATCAACATAGAGATAGGTCGTAAATAATCTAAAATTTAACGTTACGTCACGTATCTAGCGATAAAAACACCGACACGCAAGACACATTGAAGTTGTTTGGAGATCTACCTGTACATACTAGATAACACTGTTTATGATAGGAAGAATAAAACAGGAGTACAATACAATACAAAACGAAACTCTATATTATTACACCACAAATAAAATACAGCATATACACGATACATGACTGATAACATTTTTGCAACAAATGCTGTTGACTTGTTCGAACAAACATGTTTTCAAGACGAAGCTATCATATTGACTGCAAGTACAGTATTGATTCCTTCTCGGGCTTTGAATCTATAAAAATATCGAATCTTGAATGAGATTTTATTTAAATATGATAATTGAATTCCCTTGTAGCATTGCTACGCCGTAGCACAAACATTATCGATTTATTAATGTTTCATAAATTATCATAATAAAACCAAAACTAGAATGACAGATAAACTTTTACTGCTGACCCTTGTTGATAAACATCGTAGATAACTTTTATCGGCGAAATAAAAAGCTTGGATAAAATAAAATGAAAATATTTACCGTAGATCTAAAATAAAACCCGTACAACTCGTTAGGTAGAACCTACATAAAGTAAAGGCTACAGCGGAGTTGGGAGATATTTTCATTAGTTACATCGCGGTCGAGTAATGGTGTTCTTTGTCGCGGAATTAGCAATCAGCCGGCGAGGACTCGAGCCGCTGGAAAAACCACGGGCTTTTTCATAATTACCTCGCAGATAAATCGCAACCCACCACCAATTACTATTAGGCATCCCTCTAATTACTCCACCAAGTTAAAAATATCCTCGTCAAACCTCGATCCACCTGCAGTCATTAGTAGCTATTAAAGCACTCCGAAGGAGCCCACTCGGAGGTAAACGCTCAAGGTATCTCATTATAAGTAAAACTTTAGGTTTCTTTCGTGGAAGGCGATGGAAGTTTTCCACTTTACCGCCGTCAAAATGAACTTTATATAAGACTGAATTGTATTTGGAACTTGTTAATTCCGGACTCAGGCGCAGTCGCTTAAGTGAGTCTTTCATTAGCGGAGGCCACGTGAGACGAATACCGCGAATTAGAGCCTTGATAAAAATGCTTGGAGGACAAGGAGCGCGGCCGCGGGCTCTCGATTACAGAACCCTTCCACCCACACTCCTGAATACAAATGCCGGTTCCCATGTCCTACAACTTTTTATTAAGCGCAACCGATCTCATTTTTTCGGCTAAGTGACTTCTAGTACGGAATTATTATAGGTTAGCTTTGTTATAGCATCGAATAACAATAACCGTTTCATGTTATGCGGTGGGATCGGATCTAAACCGCAGTATGAATATAAAGTGCAACCTTTGAGAACCGCAAAGAATAAAGGTCACGAGAAAAACAGAATAGATTTTCTTGAATCAGTTATTTTGAATCTGTTTTGCATTAATGACATTAAAATAGTATATTATGATACAAGTGAGCTAAGTTGCGCCTACGGCTCGGGCTGCAACCCACAGCCTCTTGTATGGCTGTGGGTTGCAGCCCGAACCGTATAGGCGAGGGCGTAAATCAACCGAGTGTCTAGTGAGCAAGTTGCTCACGAGTTTCATACGCACTTTTTCAACACACTTGCGAAGAAGCGCAAATTTACTATCCACTCCATTTTACCATGGAGGTAGAATAAAACAAAACATCCAACAATGACCAAGAAGACGCTTTGTTCAAAAATAAATTCAAATGAAATGTATGTTTTTTGTAACTGAAACACTAAAAAGTACAGTCTTTATGCAAGAGGATGAATGTCTGGTACTGGCTGAGGATAATTCTATTACGTATCTACTACTACTAGTGTACTGTACTAGTGTGTAATATTATTATGCTCGTGTGTGTTATAGTTCGGGTTATGGCCCTAAGAACGATGTAATAATAATAAGGCTCACTTTACGAACATAAGGACGCCTACACGCAAATGCATTGTTTTTAAAATACGCACTACCAACTTGCAACAAAACCCCAAAGAGAATTTGCGATATCTATGAAAGCTCCCTACTTTCACAAATGAGTGCACCTTTACAGGATTTTCTGCAGTGGTTCCTTATTTCAATAGAATATGTCATAATAGTTTTCCTGGAAAAGGGCAAAACGCAAGATCCGTGAAGGTTCAGTGAATCTCCACTTTAGGGCAGGGGCCGCAAAAAGCCTTCGTCTGTCACACCGGGAACTGAGAGGACAATGAAAAACACTTTCGCCCCACTGTGCAAATGCAAATAGGAACGGAGGTTACACATGGTCCTAAAATACGAAAAACCGAAAATATTTTAGACCTCTCTCAATGCAGTAAACCAGGACTTAAGTTTTAAGTAACATACGAAGTTATAAAAAGGGATGCGGACCACTTTATATTTTATTATGTCTTCTCATGTGTGAATGAAAAACATCCGAATTTGACCTTATTTTTCCTCGAGATTTCTACGAAACTTTCTTACGTGTCTTTATTCAGTATTCACAGAACTCATAGCTAAATAAAAATGTGTAAACTGAAAAGAAAAGTTACGAATGCTTTTAAGCAAACATAGAAAGAGAAAAGCTAACTTAAGTTCCTATCTACGTACTTACATTATTGAGAGAAATAGTATGCGAGCCAAAGCCCAGACTTATTGCAAACATAGGAAAACGTTCGCGAATTTTCAGTTTTTAAGAAACAAGCTGTTACCCGGGACTTCGTCTGCTTGGATTGGTGTCAGAGGTGGTCTAGAATCATTGCAGGTCTAAGTCTACACCTAGACCTGCAATGATTCTTGACCTTGCGGCAAATTTACCGTTTTTCCCTCTGGATCGCACACAAAAATATGGCGGACACATTATAGTTGGCCGAGAAAAAAACAATGAGACCTTAGGCAGAGAATATTAGTAATACAACACTCAACACCAACTGCCTTTTGGATCTGTTCCTGCGAATTATTAATTGTCATAGCAAAGCACACGGCAACAGGGTTGCGGATGGATGGTGTACGCGGTTTAAAGACACTTTCGCCTGAGCCACATCCAATGACAATCTCAGCCACAATAAAATTTCAATGTAAAGCAGTTATTTTCAGTCGCGTTCCATTGCACAATTTTGGTGGTGTATGTTATTTATTAACAGCATTATTGGAACGATTATTTTTTTTATTATATCTACATATGCATGATTTAGCTAAATATTCTTCAAATGAATTATTATTTTAAAACATGTTAAAAAAACTGTTTTCGATTTTATTTATTTATTGATGAATGTAATTTTTTTATGTTCGTTTGACTAGGATAGATAAATCCCAAACATAATTAAAAAACGGAAATAACTGAACACAGCCAGCATGTCTTCTGATTGCGGTGATCGCTGCTGTGTTCGCGAATTCACGAATAAAATTGCAATTATATATATTCCTACCTACCATAGAAACAAATAACATAATCAAAGATGAATGATGAGGACAAGACGAACTTATAAACCGAAAATAAATTATTAACCTGTTGTATTGTACACACTATACATACACCAATTTACGGGTGACGTCACTAGTCATTCTTTCCGGTAATAGGACTTGACGAGCCGAACAGGCTTCAAATGGGTAATTCAATTCTAACAAAAGAAAAAGTACTGCAAAGAGTATACAATAACTACTAGTACTGTGTGATTGATTTATTTGATGTTTGAGTTTTTTCCTCCTTTCGCAACGCAGATGAAAAACTCAAATCAATACATTTCTATCCGCCCATTAGAATCTTTTTGTACTCCACAGAGTGTTTATATTTAGTAAATTCTTAGCATTCAACACAATTAGTGAGAACACGTTACAAAAACTACATAGGAAGAGGCCTATGTCCAGCAGTTTAGGGACTGTAATGATGATACTGTAGATAAATTAGGGTTCCGAAGCCGTCTCACGGCGTGAACGCTTCGATAGCGCCTTCTAATTTGACTAATGGCGACATCTAGTTATATTTTACGGAACTATTCTTGGTTCGGTAAAAGAATGTAGAGCTCTTTTACCCACCTTTTTATTAATTATTCGTTTATTTATTTAAGCTGTACCTTATCTTCAATTCCGGTTTATTTAGTCGTCATGAATGCAACTCACTGTATCTATTTCTGATTGCTCTATGCCGGTTCTGCAGTGTTTTTTTGTAAATTATTCTCTTGAATAAACGAATTAGTATAATTATCTCCATTATATTTAAATTATCCACCGGTTCAATAGTTACTTTTGTCGACCATAGATAAATTTATCTCTTTAACAATTAAAAGGTCCCTACTATGATAAAGATCGAAGAACCGATAACCGATGGGGTAAACGTGAACGGAGACTCCTACTCGGCAAACGTAGTGCGCCTTCCGGCCGGGTGTGATGACGACCTGATAAAGGCTGCAAGGTGCAGGATGCGGCAAGATGAAGACGGGGCGCTATGGAGGTCATTAGAAGAGGGCTATGTCCAGCGGTGGACAACATATTTTTTTGTCTATCTGTTTGTTTGTTCCGGCTTATCTCCGAATCGGCTGGACCGACTTTGACGGGACTTTCAATGGCAGTTAGCTGAAGTTGACGGGCGGGTTAAATTGTTTAAGACGGAAGTACCTATGTGTTTGATATTAAAAAAAGAGTTAGGGGCTCGTGCCAAAAAACCCCATAAAACTTTGAATTTTAGGGCGGTAAGTATTCAAATAATATTCATTATAAAATAAAACCGGCCAAGTGCGAGTCAGACTCGCGCAAGAAGGGAAACCCTTCTTGCGCGAGTCTGACTCGCTCTTGGCCGGTTTTATTTTATACCATTATCTATAAAAACGGCAAAAAAACCACGTGTGTTGTATGAGAGCCCCCTTAAATATTTCTTTTATTCTGTTTATTAGTATTTATTGTTGTAGCGGCAACAGAAATACATCATCTGTGAAAATTTCAACTGTCTAACTATAACGGTTCATGAGATACAGCCTGGTGACAGACGGACAGACGGACAGCGAAGTTTTAGTAATAGGGTCCCGTTTTTACCCTTTGGGTGCGGAACCCTAAAAATACGTAAGAAAACCAGTTTAATTAAGATTTATACCAAGGGATCTCAATCTAATTGAACGTATTTCGTTAAAATAAAACGAAGCCATACAAATGGATGTCCCAGTAAAAACCTGATTGAAACTCGCTCTAATCCCGAGCTAGAACAAAGGCTTTTTATTATGTTTCACGAACAAAATGACGCTCCGTATAAAACTATTTTTCTCTTTGACCATTCATAAAAGAATACTTAAACAAGAAAAGTTCCTGCGAAAGCCGAGGTAAAGTGTTTTATAAGTTGAAGTTTTACGTAGATCTTTTTGTACCTTTATGAAATAGCGTATTGAATACACTTAATTTTTTTTAGGTTGATTTTTCTCTTCGTTGTCAGAATTTTACTGACTTTTTACTCCTTATACATTCATTAATAGATAGATTTATTATAGATCTTTATTGCACTATCATTGTACCTACCCCGCTTGCACTGTGGCCTGCTTGATTCACAGATGTTACCTAGCCTACTTTTTTACATTTACTACATACTCGTATATACGAGTAGACTGTATTTTACATAAATAGCTTAGTAGGTACATACTAGTAAATTTATATTAGGTATATCATAGAGGCTAAGAGGCTTACGGACAACCAAATTACGGTTTAAGTTAGCTTTAGGATAAAATAAGTTACTGTGAAACATAAATAAATGCAAAAAAAACAACAAATCTCAATAAGTAATGCTATTATTTAGCTCACGTTTCAGGAATTTAATATAAACACAAGATAACGAAGTTAAGTAAATTGCGAATTAGAACTTCCTTATACATTTCAGCAGGCTGTAACTCACCAAAGTTTGAATGACAGTAACAGGTGAGGCATGTTCATTGTTGACATAGTTTACAAAACTATGTAACAATGATAAACGCTTCGACATGGCTTCATCTTACCTACTTCTCCTTCTCCTTGTAGGTAAGGCCTGAAGGCCTACCCTGCCTTTTCAGTCGATAATTGAACTCGGTTGTTTTTTTTCTTTACGTAAAATGCATGCAACGAAAATGTATTCTATTATTAATAATGTAAATAAATAATGCTGGACAATCCACACAGCATTATCTAACCCCAAGCTAAGCAGAGCTTGTGTTATGGGTACTAGATAACTGAATACATAATATAATACAATACATAAATAGATATTTTTTTATTATACATATAAAACGACCAGAACACCCTGAACAAATGTCAGCAGATCGTACACACATTTGTCTCGAGGCGGGATTCGAACCCGCAACCTCCTGCGTCGCAGGCAGACCTTAGCTCACCGCGCCACTCCGGTTGTAAATATAGCTAGAATATTTGTAACTTGAAAATTTCCAATCAAATTCTATTTATTTTCCTACACTAAAGTACGAATGTTTCGTACTCTTGTAAAAGTAAACAGGCGAATAAAACTATTTTTAATATATTGAATAACCAATCGTATCGTCGTTGTGGGCCGATTTGAAGGTAGGTAGAGTTTCTCTCTCTCTATTTTATATTCTGTCTACCTTAGTAATAGATAATGTGAAATTATTATGTAACTGCTCTGTCCTGGAGTAAACTTAATGGTTGAGTGGAGATCGCGACTCGGCAAACGTAGTATAGGACGCCCTCCCGCCAGGTGGGAAAACAACCTGCGAAAGACTGCAGGCAGATGTTGCATGCGTCAAACTGAGAGACGGGGCGCTATGGTGCTCATATAATGGGAGGCCTTTCCAGCCGTGGACTAATATATGATGAATATGATGATGATTGTTGATTTAGGTACCTATATAAAATATCCACGTAGATTGAGTACAGCTCCCAATGCCAGGATAAAGACTAATCTCTCATTAAAACGGCTCACTCTATCACACTACACCATGGAGCGTATTAATCTAGGTTTAAGCACAGATATAGATAACCCTTTACCCTTTAGAACTATAGGACCAAAGGCTTCGATTCTGAACTACGATTCCGATATCAAAATTGAATTGTTACTCTCACTTTGGGTTTATGACTGTGTTTATCAGTGTTTTTTTTTCTTCCTTTAGCAAGTTAAGGGGCGTCCATTGCAGACTAAGTAACAAAACATACTTATTATTGTGGACGAGTTTTAATTCAACATTTTTAATTTTATTGACGTGTTATCCATAGTATCACAATATTATAAATTTGAAAGTAATTCTGTCTATCTGTATGTCTGTCTGTTACCTTTTCACGTCTGAAGGGATCTTAATGAAATTTGGCAGGGAGGTAAATGGTATCTCGGGGACGGACATAAGCTACTTGAGAAATGTGTGCGAAGTCGCGAGAAACAGCTAGTGTAACATAAGTTATACTATAACATAATCTGGACGTGTCTTTAGAAAAAAAAACAATTGAGACTATTGTTTTATCAACTGAATTTTTATAACTATCCCACTGATCCCACTATTATAAATGTGAAAGTTTGGATGGATGGATAGATAGATGGATGTTTGTTACCCAATCACGCCAGAACGGCTGAGCGGATCTGGATGAAATTTGGCACAGAGGTAGATTTTAGTCTGGAATAGCACATACTTTTTATTCCGGAATTCCCACGGGAACGGGAACTACGCGAGTGAAACCGCGAGGCGCTGCTAGTGAACCTATAATTAGGAATCAGAAGCTGAAGATTTTATTGTGTTTAAGGTTATTCTGTTGGTAGTTCAGTCAGTTAATAAAATAAAAATATCGGTATTATCATAAGTGCTGGTGATACTCGCATGGAATGACTGCCTCGGAGTCGGGTCGCAGATATGAGGGTGACAGCGAGTGTTTGTCGTGCACCCATCGGCCGCCGGGATAACGGATCCATCCTCGTCCCAACTCCTCACATATCTAATGAATTCCCGGATAAATATACATTGGATTGCTTTATTGGTTTTGCGGGAAGATTATTTGCTCGTTTGAGAGAGTAGGCAATCGTACTGCTGTGGAACAGACCTTCTTTTGCCGCCGTGACATTGTTGGTATAAGAACCAATGCACTTGTAGGTGAGCTAGCCTGGCCAAAAACTTAGTTTCTAGCGAAGCGAATTCAAGATCGTTTGAACGTTTTGATCGTTATAAATAAACAAGACCCAAGCAATAAGTAAAGTATGTTTATCAGTTCATACGAAACACGTAGTAGGTAATATTTACGAGTAAAGAGAAAATGTCGCTGTGTGTGCTCCGTCGCAAAAGCCGATATCTTAGGAAAGTTGCTGGTTCTCGTGCCGCACCATTTTGTAACTATCGTAAACTGTCAAGTTCATTCTATTCGATATTGCCGATCGAGTCGCAACTTCTCGAAAATATAGTTTTTCCGTTTCGAGAACCCTAATCAAATAAATAGAAGAAATACGCGACTGTCAAAGCATTCGTACAACAAAACGCTAGGGAATAAATACCAATTTTCACCTCAAAGGAAAGCTATCTATGGCGAAGTAGAGCCAGCCAATCGGAAACCGGCGGCAAGGTAAATATTATTTAAAGATATCCTTGAACACTGCAAGGGTTTTAAAGTCACGTACACGAAGCTCTCGATGCCAGTGATTTCAATTCCGTTCGAGATGATATTCGCATCTATTTTATGGACTTTCCCGGGGGAAGTGAAAATGTAAGCGGAAATGATGGATCGGTTACTGGGAAAGTTGTATTGCAGGAAGTGTGATTCCTGGGTGAAATGTTTGTTTGTGCTCACGTTATACCTGCCAGGGGAAACATAACATCGGGCAGGTTATGTTTGTGGTAACTTGATACCTCTGATTTAACTAGCTAGATAGTAGCCTTATTCAAGCTGGTTAGTTAGATTATTATAAAAATGCTTACATACTTAAATATTAAATAGATTACAAGTGCATTGTAAGCTTGAGATATCTTTGTATAATTTTGCGTAGCTACATAAAAAACTCTTGAAAAAAAAACACAAAAAAGAGAAGACGATTAGAAGATGCTAGTATTTCCTTTTTACTACGTTTGTATGTTACCAATGTTTTACTCCGTGAAAACATTACCATATCTCTTGAAAACTTTACCACGTTACCCCATTGTAAACACCTCCGCGTGTCTGGTGAGAATTCAAAGCTGGCGGCGGCGTTTCGCTTTTATTGCACGTTTTGAAATCTCCGCCGACGCCGACAGGCCGCCGATATTGAACAAGTTGAAGCATTCTGTAAGTTCCACGTTCTACTCATTCGAAGCATTTAAGAACTGATAATGCCAACGCCACTAGCGTTTTATTGAAACTGGCGGTATTTACCACTCTCTTGCTTTTCCTCGGAGCTTTCAAGGACTAGTTCTTCTGTAGGATATCTTTTGTAAACGGCGTAAGTAAAGTTCCTCTCATAGTTACCTAAGTTGATTTTGCACGTAGCTTTCATTCTAACTCCAAGTTAAATTGTAAGATTCTAGTTCATTACCTACTTAAGTAAGGAGACTTCGAAGTAAACTATAGTTCTGCGATAAATCTCGCTTTATTTTCGAAGAAGTGTTCTGGTTGGGAAGTAGTTTAGAATTCGAACAGCTGCTGGAAAACTGATCGGTTCAAGAACAAGAAAGAACTGTTCTGAAATAGTTAGCGAAGGATAAGTTCGTGTTGAACCGGCCAGGCATCGGCAGAGATGCATTTTGAAACGTCCGACGGGATCCCAACTTTCCAATAAAAAGATAAACCCAACTGAGTTGGAAACAAAACGCCTCAGCGAAGCGTTGTCTATAGTCTCGGTACGTGCCTTCAATGGATAAAAATATAAAAAATCCTGTAAGTAATCGTAGGAAGTAGATTACGCCCCTAGCCGCGATTTAATACACAAAGAATCTAGACTAGGACCCTTTACACACGCATACGGTCATTGTATGCGTTGTAAAGGGCCGTCCCGGTTGCCGGGTAACCGGTGCTGGGTACCTCGCGGCAAAATGTACACAAATTAAGGCGGTACGTGTGTAAGGAACATGAAAAAAATATTTCGTTTCAAAACAACTTAACATTAGGTGTCTAAAAACTAAAGTTGTCATAGTACAACATACAAGTTTGAGAAGATATGGTGTAATATTCCAAATATTGAAATATCTAATGATTCGCGCACTAGCCGTAGCTCCCGCGAACCTGAAAACAGATTTCCGATACAACAAATCCTCAGATAAAGGCAAGAACAAAGGTTATATAACATAATATCATACCTTGTTAGTTAAATAAGAAAAAATAAGTTTTATTGTCTAGATCATATACTTAAACTAAAAATTAATACTAAACATTTTAAATCAAAAAATCAATAACTTCAAAAAAAATCAATGAGTAAGTAATTTATATGAATAAACATGCCCATATATACACTTTGCCGCCGGGTCCCCGGCACCGGCTACTCGGTAACCGGGACGTATGAGAAGGCACTTGGGGTCTTAACCAATTCTTCAATGACGACGGACCATTAATCTGATTTAGCGTTAGCGATGCATCGATTGGCAAAAGATTTAAAGCTATTTTTAAAACTATTCATTCTTTTTTTCAAAAAAGAAAGTAAATTGATGTGTTTTTGTTTAAGCAGTCATTTGTTGCTGTCTGTAAAGAATGTGTCAAGCTGGTGTCAACAAAATGTGTTATCATTATTTTGGGCCTCGTAGATTACAATATTGTTTGTATGTTGCTGCTTATTTTTTACATCAATCAACCTTTTCATACATCCATCACGAGTGCCGTCAAATATTTCTTATTTTCCTCTCAGTCTTACGCTACCTTGAGTATTTTCATATTATAATCATTTTAATCTGACGACCTCGGTGGCGCGGTGGACGAAGGTCCGCCTGCGACGCAGGAGGTTGCGGGTTCGATTCCCGCCTTGGGACAAATATTAGTTGTTAGTTTTCGAGTTGGATCAAAACCCGTCCCAAGCTTTTTTTATCTTCTAAATAAACTGATATTTTGTAGTAAGCCTTTTTGCACAGAAAGGTTTTGACAATTTGTTTGGATTTATTTATTGATATATTTTGCAACTCACTAGTTTTGTGGTAGAAGCGTTTATAGAAAAGAAACAAACTTTGGATGTTGAAGGAACAAACTGCACTTTATTTTCATGTCTATAAAATTTTTAACGATTTGACCTTTTCTAAGTGTACAGTTATTGTATTTACGGAAATAAAGCGTGGATTCCTGATAACTGATTGGAGTTTTAGATCAACGATGAAACTTTAAAGTTTTGGAACTTGATTCGTCCTCCAACAGTAGGTGTAATGTCGGATTATTGTCGCAAAGGACAAAAGTAGTCGAACTATTTCATGAATAAACTAAAAGTGCCTTAGCCTGAACTCCCCGGAAGGGAACTATAATCGTGATTAGGGAAATGCGAGTCGTACGAGCCGATATTTATACGGTACGGAGCCCGGATTTAAATCCTCGAAAAGTATGCTCACATAAAACTGAACCAAACAAATTCCTTAAATATATATAATAATATAGGATTCACATCATCATTGCCTATGTTAGTCCACAGCTGGGCATAGGCCTAATACCTAAAGGTTTTTACCAAGATTTAATCACCAAAATAACTCAACGCGTGCGTGACATTGTTGCATTTAAGAATAGCGTCCTTTAGGAGCTGTTGCTATAAAGACAACTTCAAACGAGATATAATAGAAAAAGAAAACTGAAAATTTCCCTAGAACAAAAACAAAACTGCTGGCTTAAGCGGAAATTAAAGACGGAAGGGAAAAACGTTAAAAAACGCTTTGACATCATTTTTTTATATTCTCATTAGCATTAGTTTAACTGAAACAAAGGCCTTCGAACAGTTTTAATTACAAATTAGCAAATTCAGCGCTTTTTGAGGCGGCAAATCAGATTTTTTGTAAATTATTATGCAAAGCTTAATTAACTGAACGTAAATTCATTAGCGCTAAAGGAAAATTAGGGTGACAGTTTACGTGCTACGTGAATTTCGGAACATTTACCTCCGCTTTTTGATCGTTAACTAGCTACTTTGCAACTTTATTAATTACATTTCTGATTTACCTTCTGAAAAGTTTTCAGTAAACAAGTAGCCTAATTTTATACCTCATTTTTTTGGTACCTTTTTATGTCTATATCTATGTATCTTTAAAATACGCATCAGATTTTGATGCGATTTTTTTAATAGATAGAGTGATTCAAGTGGAAGGTTTATACGTATAATACATGGACCCGTCCGAAGCCGGGGCTTGTATTATTAGTGTTAAAGAACTTTCACAAACGGAAACATAGTTATCATAAAACAAGAAGCAACCAAAAACGTAAAAGTGCTTTCTTTGTCTACAATAAAGCTCTGTCTAAAAGAGCAGTAAGGTTAACTGTATGTCCTTATTCATAGTACGTATCTACACATAGATGCGTATTACGTAGCATTGCATATACGTCGGTGTAGACACATTAGTCGGATTGAAACCTCTTTGCCAAACTTGGAATTGCAAAATAGTGACTGCAACCACTCTCGGATGCCGTTTGCTACGAAGAAAAACATCTCTGTTCGACGTATTTTGATAGAACTTCCGATAGGGGTTGGACGGAAACAAATAAAAAGGTTTTGTTTGAATAGCTGATAAGTACCTTTACGTTATACATACTAACTATTTATAACGTTAAGGTACTTATGATAATAATTACTATTTATAAAACTGTTTATGTTTAAAATTTGACTTGTCTAAGTGCTTTTTGCACTTAGACAAGTCAATAAGTACCTTAACGTTATAAATAGTTAGTAGTATGTATAACGTTAAGGTACTTATGATAATAATTACTAGTATTTATAAAACTGTTTATGTTTAAAATTTGACTTGTCTAAGTGCTTTTTTGTACGCCTAAAGAAATAACTATTACAAAATTAACAAAATTTACCTGTAATGAAAGAAATGTCGTTTCTTTCACCACAGATCGTTATACCACAGATTACTAAGTATTTAGTATCGGCCTTGGTCAATGTCACCGCCTGACTTTGACAATTTAACATGATGAAGCCTTCATGTGCGGGAACATTTAAATTAAAGAAACATATTTTCTTTACAACAATATTTGTGTCTTCTAGACTAGGTGTGAAAAAATAATATAAAACCCACCAACAGCGATGTAAAGGTACTGAACGACCTCAAAAGTATATAATTTACATATATTTCGTAGAGTCTGGTTAGTTATTCATTCTCCCCTGGAGGGCCTAATCAAACTCGACCGAGCGGAACGTCAGCAAGAACTAATTTGATCCGAACTTTGCGCTCCGCGGCCAAGTTATTTGTCTTACCAGTTATGAAACTTAACTCAATATACATAATGGTTGCCGTACACTATCACACTCGGAGATGATCATCACTGCCTCAACTCGAACCGTTGAATTTTTTTGTATGAAACTCCCATTACATCGAACACTCACTAGCACTCAGCCTCGTTACGGCACATTTTTAACCGACTTCGAAAAAAGGAGAAGCTTCTATGTGTGTTCTATGTTCAGCTGTGTATGTTTGTCGATTCCTCCGTCTTTAAAAGACAGATTTGAATAATATGTATTTGAGCCGTGTGGTTCTGGCTTAGAATTTGCACCACACCAACTCTTCCTGTGGGTGTCGTAAGAGGCGACTAAGGGACATACACCGGGAGGCGGGCAGCAGCGCCTCTTGCAGAATAGATCTACCTCTAAACTGCGATCCCCAACCAGCATGTCCAGCGTGGGGATTATGAACATTAGCTCCATGAAATAAAAGCCAATAAAGCGATTATCAGGCGGAGTCCTGCGTCCAGCAGTGGACCATTATAGGCTGTTGAGGCTGAGGTATTATAGAGGATGATCCCAAGGTGATCCCAAAGCTACAAACTAAGGGGTTTGAAGTCGGTTTTTAGTTTTTTTTAAATAATTAAATTATGTTTTTCCAATCTTTGCCGGCAGCGAGGCGATCCTCGTTGTTTTGCGAGTTGATTATTGTCCAATAACATTGAGTGTTCTGATGTGTGTGTGAAAGATTGATGAGTTTCAATAATTGGCTGAATTCATAAACACAGTACACATACAGCAGTTCCTACCTAGGGAATAATGTTGAACTCATCTTTTGTTGCCCTCTACGTGGCGATCAGAAGTTTAGTGATAAACTAGATTAATAGGGCAGGTAAGGTAAGCCCTGTTCCAGATTGCCAAGGCCACGACTCAGGCAGGCATAATTTGTATTATAATAGGCAGCCATCTTTGCAGCCTCTGTGTCCAGAAGTTTGGCAAACTTCGATTATATTCGGGCTCAAGCGCTGTGCTTTGAAACATGACTACCTGTCGGGTTAGATACTTCAAATTATGGGATTGGAATACCCTTGTAACTTATGTTAACTATTATGAAACCAGACAGGAACTACTTCTCGTTTGAGAGTTCAGAGAAATCACAATGGTTCTATTCGGGGACGATAAAATGGTTTTGCAAGTCTTACGTTAATTACGTAGCACTTTACGAAAATGGTTCCTGAATCCCTGATAATATTGCATGCAGCTGCATTTGCTTTTAACTGGCACGAATTTAAGTGTTATGCCGTAATCAGAGTATCAGAGTAACGTAGAGCTGGGTCGAGTTGCATCTAAAAGAGTACTAACTGGTTACCGACCACATCACCACACATAGCTTGGTGTCATTTAACTTTAAAGAGAGGTTATAAAAGACGAATTGAACAAAATTCGAAGCTAAGGACTTTATTTTATGAGTCACTAACAATTTTCCCGGGTTTTATTCGCAAAATTATTGCTTAATGCAGTTATAAAACTGGAGGTATTCCACCTCTAATATGGCGAGACTCGCATAAAGTAATCGCTTTATAACTATAACCGAATAAACAGATGAATAAAGTTGTTTTGGTAAGTGGATTCTTTTATACGAGTTTAACGAGATAAAAATGCTGGTCATAATAATTTGCAGAACCATGTGTCGTCGTTTTTTTTTAGTAATTAAATGAATTACCCAGCTAACTAACATTACCTAAGAGGCGATCCTAACGGGTTTACAAAGTATTCACGGGATCCTCATGATAAAAAACACAAATTACGTTATCAAAATCATGAAAGTGCACTGATTTGCACATAATTTGGTCGTTGTTCTAGCGCCGTGGTATCAACGCCGCTTGCGCCCTGTGTATTAACAACCACCACTACCGCCTATTGACACCTAAACATAAGCTATAGAAATCAGACAGGTCCGTTTACATAATGGGTCCTTCGGTTTACAATCGGGTGCCCGACTGGATCCGTGATGCAGCTTCCACACCTATTTTTAAGAAATTACTAAGAAAAGGCTCACTGGATTGGTATTATTACGATGTCAATGTTAATTTGCCAGTTTTATAGCTTATAGTTTTATTTTTTTATTTATGTTTAAAAAGTTGCATGTAATGATGGTATTACGAATAAATTCTGTATTTCTGTATTAGTAGTCGAACGGTTGATTGTGTGCGGTCTAGCTGCACTGATATTCTGTAGTTTGAATCTGGTCTACCTAAGTAAAATTAGTTCCTTACCTTCTTAGGTTTCCCATTCTTCCTGAGCAGTTTAGCACAGCAGAGCCCCCTGGTGTCAGGCAGCGGTGCGGGCGGGCGCCGCGCCCAGCACAACCTCCGCGGACTCTCGGCCGCCTCACTCCTCGCCTCCTCCTTATCTTCACACATTACTACCCACTACCCCCCTACCCTGCACCTACACAACCCGACCGAAATCACAACCAAGATACCGATGCTTTATGAGAGCCTTTAGCATTGTTTCCCCTATAAAACTACGCGATAGAATCTCACTACGATGTATAAAATAGCGATGGTTATTTGCCGTGTAAAAATATGCGGTAAGTGCGTAAGTTTTGTACTATTTTTAGTGACCGAGGTAAGCTGAAGCTATGTTATGCCTAAGTTGAGCTGCTGGAACGTCCGTTTTAGCATCTGTAACAAACAATGCAAAATGTTGTTTTTATAAAGCAAGTTTTTAATTTTTTTCAATGTTATGTTTAATTTAAAATGCATGCCCTAAAATAAATAAATAAGATAATGCTGGACAATTCACACAGCATAGTCAGCATAGTCTTCGTAGTCATACATTTAAGAAACAAATGTGCATACAAAAGGTCATAATCTAGATATAAGTTCATTATGTTCTACCATTAATGATAGATTTTGACGACCTCGCGGGCTGGCGCGGTGGGCGGAGGTCCGCCTGCGTCGCAGGAGGTTGCGGGTTCGATTCCCGCCTCGGGACAAATATTTGTACGATCTGCAGGTATTTGTTCCGGGTGTTGTGGTCGTTTTCTACGTATAATAAAAAATATCTATTAATGTAATGTATTGTATTATGTATATCATTTGTCAGTACCGATAACACAAGCTCTGCTTAGCTTGGGGCTAGATAATAGTATTGTCACTAATTCACCAATAACCCTGTATAAATATTCCTAACGCAGCACCCGTAAACTTCCAAATAACTTTTGTATTGTATTGTATTATACCGAGTATGTACTTGCTTACTATTCATGTTAAAATGTCTCCTAAGAATTCAGATTCTATCTAACGTTAGATTAAATAGAGTCTTATATTACTCGTGGTAACATATTCAAAAGGCAGATATGTTGTCACGTGAATAATTTTATAAGGAAATTACTTCTAAGAACAACTGACAAACACAGTATAAGTTGTAGATTCGTGTAAAAGGTTAATTTGAATCGTACAAACTCTCTCTAGAACAAAAACTTCGGAACTTCGTACAAACAAGCCTTTGTTGTGGATTCGAAACGAACTTAGAGTAATTTCCTTGTAATTTGTGTTCTTGCTAGGATTTGGCAGTTGGAAAGTAAAAATGTCTCCTAAAATATCGAATACACGGTTTTAACGTCGGGACGACCACCTGAGCACGGTTTAAAATCTTCATTACTGTGTTTAAAGTTCATTCCTTTTTTATAATAATTTTCTAAACATAAAGAGGGTATTTGGTATTTATAATTTGAGCAAATTTTATATTTTAAATTCATTCGAAGAATAAAACATTGAAAAGTGTCTGCTCAATCATGATGACCCTAGCAGCCCAGTAGCACTTAGTTTGACGACCTAATAAATAATTTGTTATGTCATCGTAAAGCATATCGTTGGCTTGCCAACGATATGCTTGGATATGCTTGGATTGTGCTTGTCTTTTTTTCAAATCATTTAATATGGGTTTGTTCAATTGTTTGTACAGGCCACCCTTCAAAGTACACCAATTATAACAATAAGAACAAGAAAAATTAATAAAAGAAACCATTTAACTAAATATGTAGGGAAACACGGAACAAAACATTATTCATTAAACATGTACTTAATGAATAAAACAAATACTGTTATTTTGAGAATAAACTAAACTCAATAGGACTTGTAATTTTATTTTAATGACTTTAGAAGTTCGATTTTCAACGTATACACAAATTTTTGACTCAGATTGCTATAACTCTATTTTAAGATAATTTTATCAAGAAATAATGAGAATAAGTATGCATTGAAGAATACAGCAGCAGTTTTTATTTTGGACTTACAACCACAAATATAAGGATATGACGATTCAAAGGCGAGCAAAATTTTAGGCTAATTTTCAAAAAACCCTAATACCGTGTCACGAATAGCTCCCCAAAAATTTTGTTGGTTGCAATACCAAACACCCTGTAATAGGACAATTTCGTAAACATCGACGCGACCGACGAAAGAGCCAATACGCTCGAAGTCCCTTCTATAGTTCTGATATTGTGGCGAAATGGTTGGATGTGTCCAACCATGTAGCAGGCCCTGTTGAATATTGAACGAAACAAGGTAATGAATGCGCCAACTTGCTCGACATAATTACACGGAGCTCATTGAATACTTTCCAACTTCATCAGCTGCTTGTTAAAATTCTTTGCGAATGTTTCATTGGCTTACGTTTCTGTACCTTTTTGCCTTGAAACAAATTAGGTAGTACTTAAAAGTAACCTTAAAAGAAAGCTTCATAACTCAATGGTTTTGCATAAATTTTGTTAGAGGTACCTATTATGCTATCGAGATAGACGCATAGAGTTATTTTATTACAAATCTCTACGGACATAGAGTTTATATAGTATTGCTATATAAACTCTATGTCTACGGAGGTATTGAGTTTTCTTTTAAAAAAAATGTGCGCTCTGTACGCCAAGCACGGGGATTGTTGTCTAGGGTAGAATAGAGATAACTAACAACATCGTCAATCATTGCGCATTACAAGGAATTTATTTCAAATATTTTACGCTATCGATGACGAAGTGACGTAATTTTTATCTATTCTACCCTAAATAACAATAGGGTATTACACCCATTTTTGGGATGTGTCTCAATTAGGTTTTATTGTGCTAATGAACCACTAAAAATACTTTATTTTATTCGAAAAGCGCCCTCAAGATGCATTTAAAATTGACATTGTTGCGCGCGTAACTTGACGAAAACGGTGGCCGCAGTGGACTCCATATTGCTTATGATGTCAGTTGGATTAGTAAAACTTTTTTCAGTGGAAGATAGGTAGTTTTTTGTTCAAAGGTCTATCACATAGTTAACTTCAAATTCCGAATTTAAACTCACCAAAACCAGATTCTTGCTTAAAACCATCGATCAAAAATGTCCGGCTTTGCCGGGGGAGGCCGCAAACTCCTTATTTTTGATCGAAGCTTAAAACCCATAATATACTTTTAGTGAAGTAACATTACATAATCTGTCCTTTTAGTTTACTTAGTAAGTTCATGCGATGGTGAAGGAACCTACTTGCTAATGTTCTGAAATTATTATTGAAAAATATTTGTGTTTACACAAAACTAAGCCAAATATAATGCACAAAGTTCCCTAATGTTGAAACTTTGCTTCGTAGCTGTAATATAAAATATTTCTGACTTGCAGAGCTCTGTTATGAGAGTTTGATGTTGCCTAGTAAGTACATAAGTACGTAGGTTAAAGTGAACGGAACTCAAAATGGGTTGCGGAAAACTAGGCAATAAATAGGAGGAGATATCGACTCGGTATGTGTGGTCATATGAAACATTTCCATCCAGAAATATCTGTAACACAAGCAATATTTTTTTACGGAGTCGGGAATCGAACATAATGTTATACCCAAGTTGATTGATTAAATTGTATTTTTAATCAGGACTTATATTTCTGTACAGAATATTATGGACCCACACAACTCGTCTACTTCGTCTGTAGATAAATGCTGTGAGACCTAATGAAGCCTTTGTAATGTAACTTAACAAAGAATTCAAGTCAAAGGACCCTAACAAAAGAACGGCTAAGATCATAATAAAAAGCTATAGCTATAGGTTCACCTGTCACGATCCGATTTCAATTCACTTCAATAAATCTGTCTAAAGAGCGAGCCATCTTCCTATCGGCAAGGGAGGGAATAAACAAAAGCAATAAAACCGCAAAGTAGACAAACTGTAGGTACGAGCATAGTACCGGGCCGTCAGTAGTCGCTACTCGCTAGGTAGACAGTAACCGCAATTCAGGATTCATTCCGACAGCTAATATCCCATTCTGTTTGTCTTTCGAGGCAATAAAATGACTTTTATGCAAATCATAGGAATTCTATACATTTTTGATGAGCCTCCCCTCCACAAGCGCATTTGCGGCGTTTAATTAATATATTTTTCCATCAAAAGTTTGTAATTCGCAAAATCACAGATTTATAATGAGGATTGGAGATTTTGATTTGGGATCTTTGTTTAAAAGCAAGATTATCATGGATAATCTCCAATTTTAAAGAACCGTCAAGGTTTTAAAAAAAAATTAAGAAGCTTTATCATATTTGAAAATAGCTACCTACAATGTTTTTATATCTGACAAACATCTAATGAAATACTTGTAAATTTCACTTAATTGCGTAACTAGGTACAGTCAGCTGCAAAAATATGTATACACTGCCATGTTTTCAATTTGGCTGAATAGTAAGTGCATGGTAATTTTGATAATTTATTATACCGCATTTTGAGAAGTACGATGACTTCTTTGTCCGTAAAATGTGTGCATCGACTTCTATTTAAAAACTTCTGATTAAAATGAAAGTGAAAACTTGGTAGTGTATACATATCTGGGCAGCTGACTGTACCTAGGAACACAACTACGATGTAGTGCCTTCCAAGTTTACCCTGCATAAAGGGAGTTCAGTCAAACCCTACACAACTTCATCGCCTAGCGCTGAAGTTTGTATGCTAGCGTGCGTTTTTTCAGCTTTTTACGTTATTCCACTTTAGAGCTTCATAGACCTCGGCTCGAGTCGACGGCAGGGACGTATCCAGTAGCTAATCATTCACAAATAAATACCTTGTAAATTTAGATGATGAATTTTGCATGCATGAAATTTTGGAACTGCAAAAACCTATAGGCTATTTTTATCCTGAAAATTGCGTAGACAGAAGCTGGACTATTTAAGCGTTAAGCTCGCTTTGGTACTTGTCTTTATTTTGTTTAGTTTTAGGTATGATCTAACATGTGTACAAAGAATTTATGAATTCTGCTGCTAGGTTTCAGATAAGAACCAATTATTCTTTTCAGACCATTTTACGATCAGCGGAAGGGAGCAAAGTTCAAGTCATGCAGGCGCCAGAGAGTCGGCAAGCTTCCTAGATCGTCTCTGGCTTAACGTCAAGGCAAATAAACAGCTTTTATTATAAAAATTGAGCGTGTTTCCGGACAAAAACGATAAGTGCCCTGTCGGCCGCTCGACATGGAAATGAGAGAATAAAATGGAAAATTAACTTTAGGTGTGTTTGCGAGAAAAGTGTTTTATTTACCCGGGATATAAAGGGAGCTTTGAATGCTCGGCTTTGATTTAATATGGCAAATTAACAAAACGTTTATAAAAGACTTTTGACCCCCTTTTGAGCCGATTTTTGGTATTTTTTGCAGTGGATAAGGGCTGTATTAAGTATTTATGAATAAGTGAGTATTTGCAGGTAAGTGTGTAAGTAATTTAAGGTAATTAACTATTTAAACTTAAATACACAACTTTTCGCATCGGCAATTAACAACGTACGACAAACAACGCTTTAGTCATCACCAGTCTCCTAAGAGAAATCAGGAAAAGGACAAGTGACACTAATACAATGATGAGTGCACTGTACAATTTCTGTCTTTTTGAGAACAAACACATTCACGAACGGGTACCTCGAATTAGGGGCTGTTTTTTTTGTCAACTATTTTGTTAAGTAGAATTTTTATCCATAGGTACAACTACTTTTAGGAATAAAGTTAGTTTCGGTAAAAACACGAGTTCCTTAGGTGCATACCTCTTTTACAATAGGCTATGTTACAAAAAAAATCGAATTAGTCCGTCAGATTATCAAAAGATATTTGATACGTATTTTTTCTTTTGACAATAAAACAAAAAAATTATAGCCAGATAAAGTTCCGCGTGACGTCCCACCGGGTGACAGTTTTCAGCGATTTACGATTAGTTGTGACGTCACGAGCCCCTACTCCCAAACATTGACGCGCGATCTTTGTCATTTTTTGTTTGATTGACAAAAGAAAAACGCATAATCTTACTGGCGGTCTTTTTAGATTTTTTAGGAAAATAGTACTAAAATATAGTTTATCTTTGTAAATTTTAGGTGGTACGATGAAAACATGAGTTAGAGATGGAAACCGAAAAGATTCTTCTGGTAAAATAACTTCAGTAGATACCCACTTATCCAAGGATTCATTGTAAATGCCCCAGGCGATTGATTTATTTAGCCTCTCACACAACCCTCACAACCGAATCGACCAACGCGCAAAGAGCAGTATTTACGAGTATCTAAAATTGCTTACCTGGTTCTAAACGCCTTAAAATCATTTAGCTGTTGATAGCGATGATATTGTTCACAACTAGACAATCAATCACAAGTCAATAAAAAGTTCAAGAGATATTAGTGTAAAATAATTCAAAGTTCAGTTGATTATTTCAGGGATAATGTTCGTAAAAGTTTTTCGTAGCACGATCTACGGCGTAGCGCTTCGTAGCAGAGAGCTGCCGGCGCTCTGACCCGCGAGCGACTGCCGCCCGCCTTATATCGGAGGGTGCACCCCGCCCGCCCAAACTGGTGATGTAAGGGCGGGATTACACTGCTATACTTTGCAACGGCGTGGCGACTTTTTAGTTGCTTTATGGAATTTTATTCGTAAATAATGAGCGACAGAGCTTGAAAAGTGAAAGAATAAAACCGGCCAACTGCGTATCGACTCGCACACGAAGGGTTCCGTACGAACAAAGCTTAATATGTAAAGTACCTACATATTAAATGTAATATGGTACTTTTTTACACTTTCGCAAAAGAAACAAGAGCAACCATAGAAACGTTGGTGTTCTCCCGACAGAAACAAGGTTCGTAGCTAACCCGCTTACATTAATAATGGAAACAGAAACTTTTTGATGGATCGAAGGAAAAAGCAAAAAGCCTATTTATGACCCATCCAAGTACCTATTAACCGCACCCAACGTTGCTTAACTTGTGTGATAAGTTTTAAACTTGTTATGGACGTTGGCTATCCAATAATAAAAATAATATTTTAATGCTATGTTGGCAAAAGAAATACATACTACTCTGTGAAAATTGCAACTGTCTACATTTTACGGTTCACGAAAATGATAGACGGACAGACATACAGGCAGCGCAGGCTTAGTAATAGGGTTCCGTTGGCACCCTTTGGGTACAAAATCCTCACGATCACATGTTGAAATACGGATGACGATGATTAGTGGACTTTGAATCTAGCTATACCTAGTCGTAAAATAAGGGCATATTTGCAATTGTCTATAAGTATCGTTGGCTATTCAACTAGGTACTTACTTAAGAACAATTTTGTTGCATTGCCCAGCATACACATGGCCGTCTTCGTTCACTATACTCGTTCTACCATAGCGTATTTTGTGATTTTTGTGTGTGCTACCGCCTTTACAGTCCTACGCTAAAATATTCTACGGAAAAGGAACGAGTAAAGAAAGTCGTTTTAATTCAATGGGTAGAGTTTTTCTGAGCTATACTTACTTTGTAAGTTAGGCAGTAGGTAGGTACCTACTCTCGCATTTTAGGGGAGAACTGGGCTCGGTATTATCTTACCTACTCAACGAGTTTCAATGTTTGCACCAAGATTTCCCTTTGTTTCCTTATTACCAAGGCGAGTCGAGGCAGTCTTCAAGATTTTATAAGTTTATTTGGTATGATTTCGTTAGGGAAAATGAATCTCTTGACTTGAATTTATCTTTTAATGGTGAGTAACGAGTGTGCCGAGATAAATACAAAGTGTTGTAACTTTGCAGAGTGAGGATACCTAATGTGATTCTATTAATAGAAATAAGTACCTACGTCGTAAAAAGGCTTTCGCTTAGGTACTTATACGGCTATTTCTGTTTTACTCATTTCACTCTCCACAGAAACGAAGCTCCATTGATCTTCCTTTCGCTAGGTCAGTTTATATCCCTCTCAGTCGATAAAACACGAGTACACAGTAAATGTCAAGTCTGTGTGTTTCTTACGATTTATCCCCAGCCAATGGACCTACCCTTTTCACAGGCGGCGTCGTCGCCGCGGGCATTTTATTACTCTCCTAGTAACGAGTGCGTTTACGCGACCGAATTCGTAAGAAAAGAAAGGAAGAAGGTATTTATGTTATCGGGTCAGATTCCTTAAGGTATTAATTATAATAAATTTTACTAAGTTTTTGCGTTCAATTTTATTTTATTTACCTATACGTTCCGTTAGTGACAGTTCTTCAAATACCTAATGTGGACATTGCTACTGCTACACTGTACTACTACTGCCTACTAACGGTTTCACTTGGGAAACATCCTCTTAAATAAACCTACATAGGTAGAGAAATCTAGGTAGGTTGCCTTTTAAAAACTGCAAAGGAAAATAGAAACATTGCCATAAAGTTCGTGTGAAATGGCCTGGCTTTACACCTAACGACCGAAAGTGAAACACAGCTTAGGACGCTAAACCGCCCGGGCTTTCCATAACAGAGCATTAAATATGCCAATGTCACACCATTCATCAAGATTCCAGGAGTAGCAACAATACGAGCGTCTAATTATAACTCACCCTAATCTCACACTACACAGCTTATGATACATTCCACTGACACTAATAGGAAGACAAGGACCGATCATTTCTAACGCGATTTGATTGAATACAGGCACAAATACAGTTTGTTTACATTGAAATTAAGAAAATACAGAGTAGCATGTTGTTAGGGCGGGCTCGCAGCGCCGACTAGCGGCGCGCGGAGGAACTGCGGCGGGCGGCAAAACTGGGGTCCTTCGAGCCCTCAGATACGGAGGGCTGCTTACCTCTCCTTCGCACACTCCATAATTGACACGCGTTACGCAAAAACGACCTTTTATCAATGACATAAGAGATATAATAGTCAAGTTACGCTGGAGGCTGTGGCCTTGAACGCCTGATGTTTTCATCCCGTGCGCGTAATAAACCGTTTAGGGAGACAAGTGACTTTAGCCGGGGATTTATGAAGGAATCTCTAGAATTAATTCGGGCGATTGTGCTCCCTACTTGGGGATGGCAGATTTTAAATATTTGTATGAATAATATTATGATACAGCAACAGAGTTAACTTAATAATAATAAAAGTCAACCGTGAAGAGAAACTAGATTATTTGTCTATTTGCGATTGATTGCCCATTTTCAGGAAAATCGAATCAGGCATGCATGGCGCTTTTAATCTGAATTTGTCTGACAAATGCATGCCTCAGACAAATTCAGATTAATAGTAGAATTCAATAGTAACATAGGTACTAAAATCATATCATACGTATCGGAAAATCGAAATAATTATTAGTACGACTATTAATTAATTCGATTTTCCAATCAATCACAAAAAGATAAATAAACAACCACACTTTTCTACTTTTGATAAATAACCACATTTTAGTACTTTTGGTAGATTTCTGCATTTTACCAAAATATACAAGTCCCTAACGCTTAAAATAGAATGTGCCAAGTACTTCGTTTTAAATAGTCTTCTTCGTATTTGAATAAAAATGACATCTCACTCAATATCAAATACTTACTTTATTGTAGAAGCACATTACATTATGTACAGTAAATAAATAGAAACATTAACACAATTACAAAGGTTTATTTTACGTAGCTTATAAAAATAAATATAAAAATTAAAGGTGACTATGCATATGTTTCAAGTTTTTATATTTGCCATATTTTTTTGCAATATTTTTCATGTAAGACTACTTGTACTTTGTGTTTTTGATAACTTAAAATATGGTTTACTATATTTATGTTTATAAGTATTGTACTTCAACCAAATAATTTGCATTTTTATAGAGGTTTTGATTTAATTTTAATTTGATTTAACATTTAAGGTTATTAGCCGATAAGCATTGGTGCGAGTTTTCCATTATCATACAGTGCTTTCACATCTGAACCGCCTCCAATACATTTTCCATTTATGAAGACTTGAGGTACCTGAAACATAACATAATAAAATCAGGACCATTCAAATATCACAGTATAGACCTAAATTAATGAAACTATTGATAATTTTACAATAACTTAAAATCTGTACATGTTAGTACATCTTCATCAAGTCATTTTCAAAAAATTATGTCTGCAAACAACTCGTAACACAAAAATCTTATATTCTCGTTTTGGTGTAAATTTTACCATATATACATGTTTATCATAAAAGGAAAACCACATTTTTATGATAATTAATGTGACCGGCAACAATATCTAAGCAAATATCGTTACATTATGACAAGAGGGTAATCTCTGGAACTACCAAAAAAAATATTATTACATAACATCAACTTCACCAGTCCACAGCTGGACACATATGCCTCCTAGTAAGTGCAATAGTTATTTTTAAGCGCATGATTGGTGTTATGTATTTGATAGTTGAGGGTGGATTCATAAAAAGTAACCTATTTGAAGGTAGTTGATTAAAAGCCAGTTTTGGTAATGAACTCAATCAGGGCATTATCTTTTAATTGGCTATTTTTATTACGAGGCTATAATCTCCACGCTGAGCATGCAGGTTGCGGATTGCAGTTCTGTAGTGAATCTGTTCTGCAGGAGGCATTTGAGTTGTTGTGAATTCTAAGCAGGAACCATAGGACAACAATAAAATTACGACATCATATTAACACTGGCACTATTACTTTAAAAACAGAGTGCACTCCTTCCAAGGGCTTTATAAAACATAAAATACGATCAGATATCAGAGATGAGGCATACTGTAATGATACATCACATCAACAGCTTACCGTTTTGAAGCCACTAATTGAAGCCAGGTTGGCCTGAATATCACCACCATCATCACGATCATCCAGCTCTATAACCTTTATTGGCTGCTTCACTTTGGAGAACACCTGAAAGTGAACACAAGATCAACAACAAACAATAAGCTCATGCAAAACAATAAATGCAGATGTAAATTGTAATACCTCCTTAATTATTTTTTCGTTTATTGGTGTATGTACCTACTATTTTTTAATTTAAGAAAAGCCCATAGGACTTTATTCGTATGGACTAAAAACAACCCAAAGGTCAAATAAACAGGTACCTATTTGAAAAGCATGAGTCATAACTTCATAAGAATATTGTAGCAACTTACCTCTTTTGCCAGAGTGCAGTAAGGACAATAGCTCTTGGAGAAGACGACTACCTTGTCTTGAGAGATAGCCTCTTTGATAAATTGTTGGATTTCTGTAGAATTCGCCATTGCTGAGGAACGAAAGATTTTGCTTGCCAAATTACCCATGAAAATGAGAGGAATCTACGGAGGATAAGATATGATAAACTTTACTTACCGAAATTTTATCTTCGTTCGTTCGTTCTTTGTATAAGACTGAATAGACAGTGCTGCCATTGTTGCAAGAACAGAAATCGTCAGATCGAGAAAAGAGGGAATATTTTTTTCCTTTTGTCAGTGGAATTGGCAAGAATGGAATCTTTAAAAAAAATAGAGATAACCTTCCATGAAATGTTCTGAAAATAAAGTTAAACTGTTAAGATAATTTTTTTTCATAAACTGCTTACTGAGGGCCTCGCCCGCGTCCGGCCCGGGGCGGCGGCGGCGGCGGCGGCGCGGCGGCGGCGGCGGCACACTGCGCGCGGCGGCGGCGGGGTGGCAGAACCAGGGTTGCCAACCGTACGAGGTTCCTCGTACAAATACGAGATTTTTGGTCTTCCGTACGAGGTACGAGGGAACTATCAACCTCGTACAATTATGTACGAGATTTTGACATAACATAACACTTGTCGCATTGGCGCGATGATTGTCTATAGTTCGCTCGCTATCCCATGAACCAAGAAATCCCCGAGAAATAAAACATTTCGTTCTTCGCATTATTTGTCTGTCGCCTTGATCACACATGTCATAGCGCCAACCAGAGAGGTGTAACTTCACAAAATAAATAAAAATCTCGTGCAAAAATAAAAAGAAAAACGATGCGAATGAGGATGTTCCTGATATAATATTTGGAAATGAAAACTGAGACTAGAAGTACATAGTTACCTATGCAAAGTTTTCAACCTACAAACAAATCTCGTTCATTAGTTATTTACGAAAGGATTATTTTAATACAAAGTGATGTTTTATTTAGTAGAAACTTGCAATAGTTTATTTCGTTGTGTAAAACGTCCTAAATTCAACAGTTTGATATGCATTAACTTTGGTTTAGTCACCTTTTAGAGGCAAGTACGAGGTTCGAAAGCCATAATACGAGATTTTTAGCTGCTTAGTACGAGGAAAAAAATTCTATGGTTGGCAACCAGAACGCGGCGATTACCAGTTGCTAAAGCGCCACTGCCCGCGCCCGGTGTCATCGGCACGTCTCGGTCATCGTACGTGAGCATCGTTGTGAAAAATCAACGACAACGCCCTTCCTTGCCTAGTCGTCAGTGGAGACGTGGTGTATGAAAAAAAAAGGATATTTACCGTAAATATAATGCATCTGGCAGCACAGGTTTGACATTTTTTCGACTATCTTTTGAAATATTGTCATTGACTGACACTGACAGTGACAGTAATTAACTATGAGTCAATATTTTTGAACTCGGAACCGTATCTTTTGAGCCGTAGTTTTGAGCTCTCGGAGGAAGAATAAAATAAAACAGTTTGAGCCTTTTTATATAGGTACTTTGAACAAGGCACTTTGTCGCAAAAACGATGGTATCGATCGACTTATCGACCAATCTGAGAAGGTATTTGCTTATCTACAAGCCCTACCCTACCTAACGTGTTGGTTCGGTAGGTACATGTACTTCATTCAAAACATTATTGTGCAAATTGTTAGGTAGGTTGATAAATGTTATACCATGCATGAAAGTAGGTAGTGGTGGCGCGTGGCGTGGGGCTGGCGAAGGTCCGCCTGCGGCGCAGCTGGTTGCGGGTTCGATTCCCTCCCGCTTTGGGACAAATGTCTGTACGATCTGCAAATATTTGTTGCGAGAGTTTTGTGTATTTTCTATGTATGATAATATATATATAATATATGTAGGTATATAATGTATTCTTCTAAGTACCCATATCAGTCACCTAGCTTGAGGCTAGATGATGTTGTATGTAGGTAAATTATCATCAAAACACAGAACTAAAGGAGTTCTGAGCATCAAACAAAACAGTTACGACAAGGTAAGGTATGTGTGCTGGCTTATATTAATACATAAAAAAAGAGAGAGTAGGTACCTACATAAACTTAATGTTTAAATGGTCACTGGTCAAATCAGTGCGTGGAATCGCCCTTAAAGTTTTTATGTTGATAGCTCCACATAAAAAAATGTTTGCAGCATCCAAATGGCTGTAGTAACTACTTGATTACCATAACCAAAAAAAACCCGACCTCTATATCTACTATTACCATCTATTATCCACCCAGAAATAACCACCAAAAGCTAGAACCAGGAGTAATTAGTACAAGATAATCAACATTGGCCGAAACGAAGCATAATTGGAGTGACTGGAGAATTATAATAGACCTGCATATAAAGGTTGGTGGTTATTATACAGGTACTTATGGTTTTTTTAACTGGGACAGTACGGGGGCACCCATATCCAGAGGAGTTACAGGTGCAGTTTAATTTTTATCAAATTTTTATCAATTTTGACTAACTTTTTATCAAATTAAAAAACTAAATTTTTATCAAATTTGACTAAATTCCGCTGCTCAGATTTTTTTCATTCACTGCAATAAAATGATCCTCACAAAGGATTGAGTCGATTAGCATTAAAAAAAAAATTACCAACATGATTCATTTTATGGCGCTACTCAAAAAAACTGAAGCCAAAATATTTTTCTTTAAAAAGGAGCTGATGTTTCAAAAGAAACTGCACCTGTATCTCCTCTGGTTATGGGTGTCCCCCTACTGTCCCAGTTAAAAAAATACTCCATCAAGTATATATTTTTTAATTTGTCGCTTTTCTGGTGGATTTCGATTCTCATGGATTAATCCAAATAAGGTGGATATGCCGCGCCGCGCCGCCGCCCCGGGTAGGTACTGAATACCTATAGATACCTACCTGATTCTCTACAGTCTACCCGAGAAGGCAGACTCACCGAACCAGTTTACCAGTCCAGTGAGTCAGTGGCCTTGTGTTCTTCCAAAATAAATGTAGCTTAATAAGCACCTATAGTGAACTTGTTCGATTCGCCAATTTAACGAGATCGACCTCTAAGTAGGTATGTAGGTAACTACTTACCGTTATCTAACTTTATGTAGATAGTTTCTGTGAATATCTAAGGATATCTTCTTAAAGCTACCTACTCTAAGGCCCGTATTATGAAAGCTCGCTCAGTCACCGATCTATGCTTGAGTGACGTTTATGCCAATGCCATAGAAAAGCGTTACTCAAGCATCGATTGATAACTGAGGAAGCTTTTATAATACGGGCCTAAGTCCCTATACACGGGTACCTAGTAGCAGCGAGAATAGAGACAAGAGAATAATTATTATAATAATGGTAGCAGTAGGTAAGGTATTTACCGTCATTTATTATAGGTATGTGGCATAATGGCACAGATATTAGAAGATTGTTGGTAAATAATGGAAAAGCGTGGGCCTGCACTGGACACCTAAGCCGCAGTGTGGATTGCTGCGCGAGACTTCGATCAGTAGTAAGAGGTACTTAAATAATCTTTATTAAAGAAAATTACATTCAAATAATAGAATTAAATTAAAACTTGTTTTACAATTGAAACAATTGAGCTAACTGCAGACTGTTGCAAACAATCTACAGGTAGCTCAACTTATATAGGTATATCTAGGTAGAGCATACCTACGAGAAATTTAGTGGCTGCGATCCGAGAAGCAAATTCAACCACAAACCTTCCTTGATACACTGGGTACGATTTCCCACTGCATGTAAGGTACCGTTGCAAAATTTTACGCAACATTCTGCCTAGTGTAAGTACCTACCTAGGTACTTAATAGGTTTTGGTTTGGTTTTATTTTATAGGTAGCTATAAAATAACACCAAACCATAACCTATTTCATTTCAGTTACGAGCTGTATCTAGCAAACGCATAAGTTATCGAATGATCTTTGAAAAAGCCGAATGGTTCTTTGCTTTCATGAATTTTATTTACAGACACCGTGCGTGATGATACCGATACCATACTTAAAAAAATCTGTGTCATACAGATTTTTTAGTATGAAGGTATATTTGCTGAGCCCTAGACACGTGTTTTATTAACCAACAAGAATTCCTCGTAAATATCACGGCCAGGTGCTTCCGGGTAGCTACAAAGTTATCAAACCTTCGTAGCATGGTATGCACTCATAAATAGTTGGTACCTAGGTCAGTTGTTTTGAAACTCGAACGTTGTTGGCTCCACCTCCCTTGTATATTCGTCATGGTTAGGGTAACCAGATACCAAAAATGTGTCAATTTTCCAAATAGAACGTAGTTTATAAAATTAGAGCTACAAGTAAGTATTCAAGGTAGAGCCAAGTAACATTATTTTATCTGTGGTAGAGCTGAAAGACAGACACAGAAAAGTTGTTGGTGTTAAACCAAGTAATATAGAATAGTTACGTAGTAAGAAGTGCAGGTAGGTTAATGAAATAATTGGTACTAGATACCAATACACTAACAATTTTACTGTCTAACTAAGTAGGTACATCACACATCCATGTGAGGCTATCCTCATAGAGCTTTTTGCTACCTAGTTATCAAAAATGCATAAAAACAATTCGTTTCAAACGTCACCGATCAAATAACGGCATAAAAAACAACATACATACCTACAGCTGAATATAGAAACTCATTCTTTAATTGAACTCGATAATACGGAACCCTAAAAATGGATACTGATAATTATGACAACGTATAGGTAACCAAGGAAAAATCCTGGTAGATTCTGGTAACCCTACCTTTGTCTATGGCGGCGGTGGGGATGGCGACCACGCAATTAATAAACTTTGTAAACTTCGCTCTTGCTCACAGCTGCTTTGTGACGTAGAATACCGACGAGATTGACCAAAAACAAAATATTTTCAGCACCAAGAAAATCCAGAAAAAATAAGAGCTCTTTCCAACTTCGTGGCAACTGGCAAGAGCGACCGTACTAGTGGTACCAGAAAAAATTGGTATTTTTTTCTGGTACCACTACGGTCGCTCTTACTTTACCTATCAAAGTAACGAAAAGTTGTTGTAAAAAAATTAGTAAAGTGTACCAATATTACTAATATTTACGTATAGGTAAATACTCTAATTTAGAGAAAAGTTATTATTATTACTGATACGATGTCCACTTAACACACTATTACTATAATTTATACTAAATGCGAAAGATGTTAACATTTTTGGATGGTTGTAACATCTTCACGCCAAAATTACTGAACGGATCGGGCTGAAATTTTGCATTTAGATCGCTCTGGGCCTGGAATAAAATATAGGTTTTCATCTCATAAATCAGTTTCCATGGAATACAAATAACCTCTAAACCACAAGCCTTTACAAAAAAAAACAACGCGTGCCAAGCCGCGGGCAGAAGCTAGCTCATTATAAATGTGAAATAGAAGGTCACTTTGGGTAAATAAAACCGGCCAAGTGCGGGCAACTTGCACAGGAGGGGGGTTCCGTACCCTCGTACAAAACTATTAGGTACGCAAAAGAAACGCTAAAAAACTGATTATTTTGATGGATAGAAAAATAAACGCCAACAAGACGGTCACCATCTACTTACCGCGCCTGACGTTCGTTGCTTAACTTTGGTAATAGGGTCCATTTTCTTTTCACCGGGTACCTACTGAACCACAACCGAACCGGCCAAGTGCGAGTCAGACTCGCGTGCGAAGGGTTCCGTACCATTATCCATAGAAACGGCAAAAAAACACGTTTGTTGTATGGAAGCCCCCTTAAATATTTATTTTATTCTGTTTTTTAGCATTTGTTGTTATAGTGGCAACAGAAATACATCATCTGTGAAAATTTCAACTGTCTAACTATCACGATTCATCAGACGGACAGACGGACAACGAAGTCTTAATAATAGGGTCCCGTTTTTACCCTTTGAGTACGGAACCCTAAAAAGGGAAGGTTAAACCATAGTTATCGCTCTGTTTATCTAACTCCAAAGATAATAATAAAGATAGGTAACGCGATAGCAAACTTCATCTGAAGAAACATGTTCTCAAAATTCAAGCCTTTGTAAACAAAGACACGGTTTATCTTATTCAGATGATCCAGTCTAACTTTAAAGGTGTGTGTGATCGTTTTAGGCTGCACCTCACTCGAAATCACTGTATGGAGTTTTGATAGGTTAGGTTTAGGTTAATGATAATTAGCGATTCTCGTAACTGATTAGAATATACCTATATTAAGTGCAATTAAACTTCGGAATCTTTCTAACATTTCTTTTGCAAAACCAGCATTGTGACCTGAAAATGGGCGAAACGACACTAGTCATTTTTGGTAGTGTCGTTTCGCCCATTAATGGGCGGAAATAATGGGCGAAACGACACTACTCCGTAATGACGGGATATTCCCAAATACTTACGACTCTGATTCGCTGTCCTGGGAGACTCTCACTTGCTAAAAAGCTCTACCTAGGTACACCTTCAGTTTTAGATAACAATAACGAATCAAACAACAAACAGTAAAAACAAATCTGTTAATTTCAGTCTGTCAGTTCAGTTAATTGAAACGTATAATAAAAAAAACTAAAACCATATTAAAAGTTCAGTACCCTTTTGAAGATGTCAAAATTGGCGTACCTCAGGGCAGTATATTTGGAACATTACTATTTTCCTATATACAAATAATTTACCAAAACAATTATCCCATTAATTTAATAAAATAACAAATCACAGGTAGGTTTGTATTATGTTTGCTAATGGTGCTACTATATTTACAGCTCAAGACAAAAAAACGGCACCTGAATTCGAAATAAAAATAAATATCATACTAGATTCAATTGTCAAGTTGCTCCAATCTATAAATTTACAAATCGTTGTACATAAAACTAATAAAATGCGCTTCCAAAATTACAAAACACCAACAACAAATCCAACAATTGTCTATAAAAATAACATGGTCAAAATAACTTTTATGGTATTTCATTATTATGTATGTATTTTCATCTTAATTGGAAGGCTCATACAAGCAAATTCAACTAGAAAGTTTCTAAATATTGCTACGCTCTTTCTGTCCTTCTAACAATGTAATAAAACAAAACAATCATAATTATGGTTTAAGCCCCAAAAGATAATTCTATTCTAATCTTTTGGGGCAATTCCGTCAATATATAATGAGTACCGTTCTTTTGCAATAAAAATGTCTACGGACTACGACGAAAATAATATTATGGAACACACGTAATCACTAGCCGTGCGGCTAAAATATTTAATTGTTTTCGACAAGGTCCTGCCGCCCGTTCCCCTCGCGCCCCCCGAATATAGCGATCGGAACTTTACGATCGTTATGTCGAGACTGACGACTGAGGGCGGCAGGACCTTGTCGAAAACAATTCAATATTTTAGCCGCACGGTTAGTGATTACGAGTGTTCTTACTTCCATGATATACCTTTTAATCACAATTTACTTTTTATTATGCATGAAGGAGGTTAGAAAAGAAAATAGTGACAGAGTACAGACCGATCGTTACAAACTTTTTAGGCTGTCATTTTTGCTCGCAATCACATTCGCCATCTTTATGATTTTTCGTAAAGATGGCGGTTGATAACGATACAATGTCGATATTCCAATGGTAGATTTAGGTATATTAATTTTAAGACTCTGAACTTTTCTAAGTGAACATCTATTGTTTTTACGTAAATGAATAGTGGTAGATTATTTTAAATCTTGATTCGTGTGGAACCAATACAAAATCGTTAAAATATGACCGGTAAGACTTTGCGACCGATGTCGGCCGCCATGCGATCGCTATCATTGTCGAGACTGCTCGCCCAGGTCCTGATCTTTAGTGTGCAAAATTTCAGGCCAATCCATTCAGTTGTTTGTGGCGTTTACTTTCGTGAAACATGTACAACTGCACAACTCACAAACTTTCGCCTTCATAATAATAGTAGGATAGGATGATCCGGTATCTATGTCTGTTGGTGAAAAATACGTGCATAATTTAACGATATAGCTAGGACCAAGTTGAGCGAGTGGAAAGGTGCCCAGGGAAAACTTTCCTTTGTGTAGGTGGGCTGGCTGGTTATTAAACAAAGTAGAACAGGTGCCACAAACAAAGATGGACACTGGACAGTCATCGTTAAAATGTTTGATGAATCACTACCACGTGATAAACAAAAACCTAATGGACTTTGTTCTTGGAAAATGTATTTATTTGCGTAAGTGACCGGATAGATTACAATCTGCTACCTATCTCTAGAACAATTGTTTTGATTAGGTAGGTAAGTACATTTGTATAAAGCAGAGACGAAGACGATATATCGACAGTCGATTTTTTTTCAGGGCCAACAGTGAGAGTTATCGAAAAATCATGTTAGAAGTTACGTGCCCGATTTTGAAAAAATCAGTTCTGCGTTAAAAAAAGTTAAATAATTTTTATAGATTTTCTGAAAAAGTGAGACATTTTTGGGTTCTTTGTTCGATAGTAAATAAAAAAAAAAAAAAAAATAAAGATAAAGATAAATAAATGTATGACGATGTACCCAAAGCTGTTGGAACACCTTCAAAATTGAAAACAACTTTATGAATTAAAGGTTCAAACATGCGTTCCTTGCATAATATAGTCTAACTAAACGTACCACCTTTACTGAATTCGTAAAGTTCTAAGAAATTAATAAATCCCAAAAATTTACGATCTCGACGGGATTCGAACCCGCACCTTCCCCTTCAGCGCAGGGTTGCTCTTTTTCCAACTAAGCTACGTGATCTTAGATCACGTAGCTTAGTTGGAAAAAAAGCCAGAAAAAAAAAAAAAAAAATATAAATTACCCAGAGTACTATAATAAATAAAAACCTTAGATTCGTAAAGTTCCTTTAATTTATACATTTTCGATCATTCCGATCCGAGACCTGTGGACTCTATACGATGTTTTGTAAGATCTTTACAAATTCACGCAATTTGTAAAGATCTTACAAAACATCGTATCATCAGACGGACAGACGGACAACGAAGTCTTAATAATAGGGTCCCGTTTTTACCCTTTGAGTACGGAACCCTAAAAAGGGAAGGTTAAACCATAGTTATCGCTCTGTTTATCTAACTCCAAAGATAATAATAAAGATAGGTAACGCGATAGCAAACTTCATCTGAAGAAACATGTTCTCAAAATTCAAGCCTTTGTAAACAAAGACACGGTTTATCTTATTCAGATGATCCAGTCTAACTTTAAAGGTGTGTGTGATCGTTTTAGGCTGCACCTCACTCGAAATCACTGTATGGAGTTTTGATAGGTTAGGTTTAGGTTAATGATAATTAGCGATTCTCGTAACTGATTAGAATATACCTATATTAAGTGCAATTAAACTTCGGAATCTTTCTAACATTTCTTTTGCAAAACCAGCATTGTAACCTGAAAATGGGCGAAACGACACTAGTCATTTTTGGTAGTGTCGTTTCGCCCATTAATGGGCGGAAATAATGGGCGAAACGACACTACTCCGTAATGACGGGATATTCCCAAATACTTACGACTCTGATTCGCTGTCCTGGGAGACTCTCACTTGCTAAAAAGCTCTACCTAGGTACACCTTCAGTTTTAGATAACAATAACGAATCAAACAACAAACAGTAAAAACAAATCTGTTAATTTCAGTCTGTCAGTTCAGTTAATTGAAACGTATAATAAAAAAAACTAAAACCATATTAAAAGTTCAGTACCCTTTTGAAGATGTCAAAATTGGCGTACCTCAGGGCAGTATATTTGGAACATTACTATTTTCCTATATACAAATAATTTACCAAAACAATTATCCCATTAATTTAATAAAATAACAAATCACAGGTAGGTTTGTATTATGTTTGCTAATGGTGCTACTATATTTACAGCTCAAGACAAAAAAACGGCACCTGAATTCGAAATAAAAATAAATATCATACTAGATTCAATTGTCAAGTTGCTCCAATCTATAAATTTACAAATCGTTGTACATAAAACTAATAAAATGCGCTTCCAAAATTACAAAACACCAACAACAAATCCAACAATTGTCTATAAAAATAACATGGTCAAAATAACTTTTATGGTATTTCATTATTATGTATGTATTTTCATCTTAATTGGAAGGCTCATACAAGCAAATTCAACTAGAAAGTTTCTAAATATTGCTACGCTCTTTCTGTCCTTCTAACAATGTAATAAAACAAAACAATCATAATTATGGTTTAAGCCCCAAAAGATAATTCTATTCTAATCTTTTGGGGCAATTCCGTCAATATATAATGAGTACCGTTCTTTTGCAATAAAAATGTCTACGGACTACGACGAAAATAATATTATGGAACACACGTAATCACTAGCCGTGCGGCTAAAATATTTAATTGTTTTCGACAAGGTCCTGCCGCCCGTTCCCCTCGCGCCCCCCGAATATAGCGATCGGAACTTTACGATCGTTATGTCGAGACTGACGACTGAGGGCGGCAGGACCTTGTCGAAAACAATTCAATATTTTAGCCGCACGGTTAGTGATTACGAGTGTTCTTACTTCCATGATATACCTTTTAATCACAATTTACTTTTTATTATGCATGAAGGAGGTTAGAAAAGAAAATAGTGACAGAGTACAGACCGATCGTTACAAACTTTTTAGGCTGTCATTTTTGCTCGCAATCACATTCGCCATCTTTATGATTTTTCGTAAAGATGGCGGTTGATAACGATACAATGTCGATATTCCAATGGTAGATTTAGGTATATTAATTTTAAGACTCTGAACTTTTCTAAGTGAACATCTATTGTTTTTACGTAAATGAATAGTGGTAGATTATTTTAAATCTTGATTCGTGTGGAACCAATACAAAATCGTTAAAATATGACCGGTAAGACTTTGCGACCGATGTCGGCCGCCATGCGATCGCTATCATTGTCGAGACTGCTCGCCCAGGTCCTGATCTTTAGTGTGCAAAATTTCAGGCCAATCCATTCAGTTGTTTGTGGCGTTTACTTTCGTGAAACATGTACAACTGCACAACTCACAAACTTTCGCCTTCATAATAATAGTAGGATAGGATGATCCGGTATCTATGTCTGTTGGTGAAAAATACGTGCATAATTTAACGATATAGCTAGGACCAAGTTGAGCGAGTGGAAAGGTGCCCAGGGAAAACTTTCCTTTGTGTAGGTGGGCTGGCTGGTTATTAAACAAAGTAGAACAGGTGCCACAAACAAAGATGGACACTGGACAGTCATCGTTAAAATGTTTGATGAATCACTACCACGTGATAAACAAAAACCTAATGGACTTTGTTCTTGGAAAATGTATTTATTTGCGTAAGTGACCGGATAGATTACAATCTGCTACCTATCTCTAGAACAATTGTTTTGATTAGGTAGGTAAGTACATTTGTATAAAGCAGAGACGAAGACGATATATCGACAGTCGATTTTTTTTCAGGGCCAACAGTGAGAGTTATCGAAAAATCATGTTAGAAGTTACGTGCCCGATTTTGAAAAAATCAGTTCTGCGTTAAAAAAAGTTAAATAATTTTTATAGATTTTCTGAAAAAGTGAGACATTTTTGGGTTCTTTGTTCGATAGTAAATAAAAAAAAAAAAAAAATAAAGATAAATAAATGTATGACGATGTACCCAAAGCTGTTGGAACACCTTCAAAATTGAAAACAACTTTATGAATTAAAGGTTCAAACATGCGTTCCTTGCATAATATAGTCTAACTAAACGTACCACCTTTACTGAATTCGTAAAGTTCTAAGAAATTAATAAATCCCAAAAATTTACGATCTCGACGGGATTCGAACCCGCACCTTCCCCTTCAGCGCAGGGTTGCTCTTTTTCCAACTAAGCTACGTGATCTTAGATCACGTAGCTTAGTTGGAAAAAAAGCCAGAAAAAAAAAAAAAAAAATATAAATTACCCAGAGTACTATAATAAATAAAAACCTTAGATTCGTAAAGTTCCTTTAATTTATACATTTTCGATCATTCCGATCCGAGACCTGTGGACTCTATACGATGTTTTGTAAGATCTTTACAAATTGCGTGTGCCCCAGGACCCCAAGGATTTCCACAACCAAACGGCTCATGCTCAAAAAGGTAACCCTCAGTCAAGATTACCGTAGTTTCGCCGTTTGGGGCCGCCGCCGCCCGCCGCTGAGGGACACCGCTGATGTTGCTGCGGAGCCGGCATTTTTACTGTTCAGAACGACTGCATCAAATTGAATTATTACGCTTTTTGTGTTCGTTATTGTCAGGAGCTTAATGAAATTTGGCAGAGAGATCGGATCCCGGGGACGGACAAAGGCTTCCTTGAAAAGCGCGTGCGAAACCGCAGGCAGCAATTAGTAAACAATAATATTGATATTTAAATATCTAAGAATAGGTTCAAATTTGTCAGTCGAAAAGCCTGGGTAACCAACTATAGAACGGAAGTGGTTGCCGCTCTAATGATAATGTTGATGACACATGAGGAGCGATTGTTTTAAATGAACACACCCATACAACACAAGCCCTCGTCCGCAAACAAATAAATAAGCTATTGTTCAATGTTTCCTCATGCGAAACAAAGCATGCTCTTTCATGTAAGACGGTATACTCAGAAACGTTGGAAATATTATGTATGTCGACAGAAGGCCATATCAATCAGCGACTGATCGTGATCCAATCAAATGATCTAGCTTTGAATGAGGAGTTCTACCTAGGTACGGTTTTGGTTTCCCCCATTTCGGTCTTTTTTTACCTCACCGTAGAGATTTAGAATAGATCCGGTGGTTTATAAAATCCGAACGCTCTTTTAGCTAATTTTGTGTATCATTACGGTTACTAAGGTTCATAATCAACCTATTGACGCCACCTTAAAACCTTTCCTAGGTACAGTTTTCGTTTCCCCCCAATCCAGTCTTTTTTTAACCTTACCGTAGAGTTATTTATTTATATATTAGTAAACTTACACTAGAAAAAGTACCAGATCAATCATATATAAGATTTAAATAATGAGTATCTGGAAACAAATACAAAATAAAATACACTACCTAATTGGTAACTCTCTATCACTTGAAAAATGATTAAATTTATTAGATAATTATAATAATGATAAGAATCAAAGATAAACGATGATTTTAATTAGCTTGATATCTTGGCACAATTGTTAACAAAATCGATATTATCTACTATAAGTACTATGTTTTTACTAGAATTAAACACAAATCACGATTACAACTAATAATGCAATCCAATAGAATTACTTACGTAAGTTTAAGCAAGTAGATATCATCATCATCATCAACGGCCTATATCAGTCCACTGCTGGACATAGGCCTCCCCTAATGAGCGCCATCGCGCCCTGTCTTCAGCTTGCCTCAAGTAGGTAGATATACTTACTCCGATTCAAAAACCTGTATATTTTTTGGATACATAGTGGTAATGGTAACGAAACCCAATAAATATTGGTGGAAAATATTTAACGACATTGGTATAATCGAAGCAAAGCACAGAAGTTCCAATCAGTTTTTCGTTTTGAAAGCTTTCATTCATCATTTTAATTAATCAGTTAATCACTCGTTCGTTTTCGTATTCAAATTTTAACATTTTTCGCTGTACATGGGAGATTATCCGTTTTCGAAGTTTATGTTTTAGTTTTTAGTGATAACGTCACGGTTAACTTGTTGTTTTCTGTTATTGTTATCAGTTTTTGTTAACTTCTCAAGTTCTCATTCTTAAATATATTTGGTGACATACAGTATCAAGGATTGTAAATCGTTGTTTAGGTAATAATACAATTAATACTTTTGTGACCTCTACACCACACATGCATGACCATTATAACTAACATTATCCTGTGTTATTATTATGTTACATAATTAAGGCTAAAAAGAAAAAAAAAAAAAGACTTCAGCCAGTTTTTCATCGGCTTGTTATAATTTCACAGTAGTTTAAAGTTTTTGTTAATCTCTCGTGTGTTTACTTGTGTGTGGAGAAACCAAGACTTGGTTCGTAAAACAAATAAACAAAACTTTACTTGCGTAAAGCACACTAGAGGTTAACAAAAAGTTTAAACTATTGTCAAATTATAACAACCGGTTTAAAAACCAGCTGTTTATGTCATATAGTTGAACGTTGCGCTTTGATCGTTCTGCAAACGGGCTGCTTCTACGATCCGGCCGGTGACATACGTTACGGAAGTAGGTACAAATATATGTATGGCTCCTAATCCCCTATTTCCTGGCTTCCCTGTGTAACAAGCACCAGGCTCAGAAGGTTCGAGGTGCCATCCGCCCGGTGTTGCCAGCGGAAGCGCCACGTGACGTGACTCACATGCGCCCGCACATCGCATCGGTTCACTGCCCATTGTCTGCCGCCATGCGCCATAACTAGGTCCATTATGGTATCTATGCATGTACCTCTGTATTGTTCTATGGACGTAGTTGCCACTACTTGTATTAAAGTTTTCAAACTTGATTTCATAATTTTGCTGTTTTCTCTGACTGGTGATAGCTTGATTCTTGTGTTAACATCAATAATCTTAATTTTATTGCATGATCTCAATAGTGGTGAATCATTTAATTTAGAATAAGTTCAGGTGCCTGTTCAGGTAGAAGCAAGATGCATCTATCTCGGTTGAGATGGACCCGTAGCGTCCTTTGAGACGAGATAACATCCATAACATAACACCTTTATAATTTATTTCATCGACTCTACCTTCTACTGACATCAAATGGTTCTCAATTCTAAAGTTTGTTATGTGTTATTATCGCCAAATATTGGGGCTGAAATTTAGATATTTTTTCGCTTCTTTATACAAAATTATCCCTAGATGAATCCATAAAATATTACTTCCGAGCGCTTACTAGTAACCCGTGAAACTTACAAAAATATGTTTTCTTTATTCAGGAAATCGGTTTTAGTTTTTGTACAATCATCAAATTATGTGTTATGATTATGACAAGGTCTGCCTTCGCAAGTGGCACGATAATTAGATTCTCAAACTTATTTCTGATTGAATTACCACTTCTGGCTGGGTGCTTACTCTACTAAAAGTATTTTGTTTCCTTTAGGTTTTATTTAGATCACGAAGGAGAGTTTTATAGTATCACTTCGTTATGGTAATTCTAAACAAGGTATTATCAGAAGTGGACATTTCCAGTGGTTGTGATTTTGTGTAGTGGACATTATTTCTGGTGGTTATTTTTGATTGTGGTCCTTATTAACCGGAACGAACTAGAAAAATATGCACAAATTAACTTGTCAAAAACAAGGGGCTCTCTTTTTGATTTGCTGTTTGTTTGATTTAATCTTTATAATTTTTACACCATGGGCCTCAATATGTTAGATATCAGTGCAAAGATAAATTTAAAAATAAAATCCTTCATCGCTCATAAATATTTATTCGATTTAAGCAAGTATTATAAAATGGATCTGCAAGGGGGCTGTATTATTAAAACAATAAATTTTAAATTTACTCAATTTTATTACGGATTCCATATTTTATTTAGATATTTCAGTCATTGGACAATACAATCAATATTTACAATCTTTTTGAGAAGTTGCTGACATACATAATTCATCAGATTTATATTAAACATTATGTTAAATTTGTATATATGTTTAAATAATAAAAAAGCTTTTAAACACACTACAACATACCTAAATTTAATATTGTCATTTTTACATAGTCTAAAACATTTTCGGAAGAGATGATGAGTTTTTACATTTACGTCCAGATAAAAGTTCAAAGAATATACCTATTACCGCAGATCTCACGACTCTACTATATTATGAATATTTAAAATCAAAGATTTTTATTTGCCTTGTAGATAATCTTGATTCTTGACACAAAGATAAGATATAGGTATGTTCCAAACGGTTATAGTCATGTAGTCATAGTCAGTTAAATGGATGAATATATAAATGAAGTACTACTTTTCAAAATGTTATGGAAGGTTTATGAGCGCACAGTGATCATGCATTTTGTTTAAATGTCTATTTCCGTACCTACGTTACAACAATATCACTTAGAATAGAAAGCTCTACAAGACACGTAAAAGAGAGCATAAAATAAATAATTATATAGCCTAGAATAACTAAATGAATTAGAATAAATAGAAAGATAAAACTAAACAAGCGTGAAAAAGCAATAAGTACTTAACAAACAATAAATTAATACTGCCATAGAGCTCATTCCATTCAATACTATAGGAAAGACACATTTGTATCTAGGACAATAGAGTCTTATTAATAAAATAAACTGCTGGATATCGCATATTTCCAAACAGAACTAAATGCACACCAGCCTCAGAATAAGCGTTACCTTCTAGGCATTATACTTACAACTCTAGTTGATGAGATTAAGCTGATTAAAACTATTCTTGGCTACCAGCTAAGTAATTCTCGGGTGAATAATAAACACAATTTAAACAAAGTGAAGTAAGAAACGTTTAGCAATCAGTGCTCACAATCATTGCAACGGATGCGACGAACGAAACGAGAGCTCGAAACCGTTACCTGCGCCCGCGCATGCAGCCCGATGCGCGCCAACTTTATACCTTCCATTACACCGAACAATACAAACCGCGCCATTTACTTCCATCACAAAACTTTACTATGAAAACAGTTTTAGTGAAGAGTAGACCGTACGTTTTAGTCTGAGGCCATATAAATGCACTTCACGTTAATCCTATATCGCAGGCAGGAAATTGAGAAGCATAAATTAAAATACAGTCGATATCACAAAATAAATATCTCAGCACGTACTGCTTCATCAACGAGGCGCGCTGGACGCTGAGTCCATCATGTTTCGATCACTGCGCCGCCGCGAGGTCAATCTTTATCACGCAATAATTCTGACTTTGCACTTTTTCCGCTGCCGTTGAACGAGAAGTTTGCATTGTCCTTTTGTATGTACGCTTTGTCCAGTTTCGCGGAAGGCGGGTCGTTGTCGGCAGCTGGCTTGGCGGACGCGGGGGAAGTGGTCGCGGGGCTAATTTTCTCTCCCTTGCAGAACTCCTGCAGCCAGACCGCCGAGTTGTAAGACGGGCCCTCGCCACCCAGCTCTGCCGGCAGGATGTCCAGTGGCAGCGAGTCGTGCAGCGTCGATAGGTTGTTGCCGTGCAGCACGATCCGCTCGCGCGTCTTCGCCTTCAGATACGGTTTAATGACCGCAAGAGCCGTTTCCACGTACCACGGCTGCCCGATAAAGTGTATGCTTTTGAACCGGACCGGCATGCAGTCTTGAAGACAGTCGATCATCATTTTTAACACTTTGGCCTGTAAACTACAGGATTGTTTGAACGTGAACTCGGTCCAGTCTACGATAATGACGTATCCGTTAGCTTGGTTTTGGACGTCGGATAGCGTGCGCTCTATGGTGAGCAGGAGAGATCTGAAGACGGAGACGAGCGGGCAGGCATGAGGGATCCAGTTGGAAGCAAACATGATGAGTACGCAGCGGCCGCGGCGGTCGCGCTGCGCCAGCACGCCGGGCAACCCGTCGGCCAGCGCGCGCAGCACGCCGCCGTCGGCTACCGCCCATAGCTCGGGGTTGTCACGCCGGTGCTGGTGGTACCGCACCAGCAGCTCGAAGCTCTCCTGTACGTCGTGCTTGCGCGCGTACAGGAACCGCCGCAGGAAGTTGTTGTCCTGACACCTGCTCTTGTCCCGGAGCGCGAGGTTGAGGCTGGAGTCTACGGCCTCACGCAGGCCGTCGAGAGCGCGCTGCCGGTCTGTATCCGTTAATCGTTTCCTCGCCACCTCACAGAGTCGTTCATTTTGCATCTGGCGCAGTTTCCAGTCGTATTCCGCGTACTCGTTCATGGCGGTGCTGGTGAGTCATGCGTCCTTTCACTCAGAGAACGCGGGTGCGCGCGCGCCGCGTGTTGCTCGGGGCCGACTGCGCACGATGTTCGCGTCGTACCTCGCCGCCATCGCTATCCGTTCATTAAACCGTATAATGCCTCGTTCAAGCTAGCCAGCTAATGGATCATCCATTCGCGATGTGCACTCGACTCGACTGATTATGTAGACATTGTAGACTGACTACATATTTTTTTGTTTGTTCTCCCATATTCAACAGGAAATTTATAACGAAAATACCTTACATAAATTCTCCTTTAGAAAATCGTACGAAAGTGAATTTAATAAAAAAAGAATTTTCCTTTCATAAAAACCCTGTTTCTGCCTGTATTCCAGTTGTTTATTTGTACAATAATAACGCACCTCGGTTACTAAATATCAGGTTTTTTGCTAATATTATAACATTGCCTATCGTGTAATCAGTGTTTACTTGGCACAAACAGTCTAAAAATTCTCTCAGACATTTTTGTTATCTTAGTAGGTTAGGAAAGTTTTTGGGTACATCCGAAAAATATCATTTTATAAGTAGGTATCTCGTATGTATCTACATCTACGAAAATTTAATGTCCTAAAAAATTTCGATTTCGGCAGGACTCGAACTCGCGCCTTTCCCTGAGTACGGGTGCACTCTAACCAACTAAGCAACGAGATCGACACGTGCTTCGTCGAATATCTCAGGGACCTCATACGACTCAAGCGTCGTTAGCTCCACCTGCAGTGGAAACATTGAAAGTTACTTATACTACGATTGACGAGAGGTGTGGCTTTGCTTTATTCTTAGCTTTTTTCGCACAATCTAGAAAAAAAGCTAAGTACCTATCTACATAATAGAGAACTAAAGACCTAAGTTATATACATGTATTCTAAAACTCTAAACCGTGTTTAGAGTTTCTCTGCCCATTGGGTATGTGACGTGATGTATTTCTAGCCTTCAATAGGATATTTGACTACATTAAAAATAAATTCCAAATTGTTTTCATCCTAGTCAGTGACAAAGTAACAAAGCGTAATCTGGTGATTTTTATTAAAAATATGCCTTTTTTATGTAAAAAAATGGGATGAAAATTACACATTTTTTGATATATGATCACGTGACCGAAAACGCTATGTGTTTCGTTGGATCGCAAGTGACGTCACACATGCTCAGATTACAGTGTCAATGAGTTCTTCTTGTTAGGTGTAGTGTGGCGGGGTGACGTCATAACTTGGAACACGGTAGCCATGACAGAGATTATCGTTTTGGCGTGGCATTATTTTATTCAAACTTTAACATTCGTTTTTATAACTAATTCGACTGGCCTTGAAGAAATATTAATTACACATTGCATTATTTTTATCAGACAATAATTTAGAATTATTTCCCAGTAGTAGTCAAGTAGCCTATTTAATAAAACAGAGTTATTAACAATTACAGATAGAGTACCATGTATCTACTTACAGTCAGTACCAAACTAATTAACTTATCGGGCTATTACGTGCGAGTAAATTCCAGCACTAAACGCAGCCTAACTTGCTTGGTTAGAGAGAGCTATAAATAAAAGACAAAACTGAAGGTTGCCAGTATACCGGTCAATTTGGCTGGCTGGTTTCTGCGGTGACGTTGCCTTCTAGAACGAGACACACTCATACGTGTGAGGGAAACAGCAAAACACTTTGTAACCATATTTTTTATGAAGCCTTATTCGTAACGTATGATGTATAAACGGATGACCAAAATAATACGTCCCCACTCTTAGTTTAGTTTTAGTTCACTTAGTTTTCAAGGTTCGTTTAACGTATCAAACACTAGTAGTAGGCACGTGCTTACATGCATGTGCCGTTTTCATGGTGGTCAAAAGGTTAAGTAGGTGCCAATAACGAAGTAACATTACATAATCTGTGCCAAAACTCAGTTACGGTAATGAGTTCGTAAATCATCATCATCATCAGCCTACATTAGTGCACAGCTGGACTGGGCATAGGCCTCACCTAGCGCCATAGCACCCTGTCTTCAGCTTGTCTGTAGTGATACTTTTTATTGTTTCAAGAACTTATTAAAAATGGATAAAAAAAAATCATCTTATCCTAACGCTGAAAACAGCATTGTTCATTCATACACAGCTTGAAAAGTTTCACTGATACCTCTGAAGCAGAAAATGCAACAATTAAGGTGAAAGTTGTTTTATGACGATTTAGAAACATCAGAATTGGTGTATTCGATGCAATTTGAAGTGAGTCACGTGTGTAACACAAAGAAACCACTCTCCCACGTATATTCTAACCTACGGTTTTTGTAATAATAAAACAATTTTGTTGAATATTAATTCTGTCATCTAACTCCAGACAAAAGTATTTTTTTTCATAACATCAAAGCATATTATATTATGCAGTTAGGTAATAGCATCACAAGATAGAAACAGCCTTTTTCCAAACAATAGATTTGTCAATGTGCTCAACTTTATAAGCACTGTTCCAAAAGCTCCGTATACAAAAGATTTCAACGCGCCTCTACAAAATGGTGATTATTTTCCACATAGTCATTAAGCACAAAGCCCGGGCCGTTGACTTGTATAAAAAATATTACAACGCTGTGCACTGTGTGGTCGATGGCCTCGACGATAGGTTATGTCTACCTGCCTTAAAATAGAACCTCTCGCAAACAAGATCATACGGGCTCTAGTAGAAAAGATTATATAGAAATGGTATGTATATAAATATACAAAAACAAACTCTTTAGAAAAAGGTTAAAATAAAACAACGAGTGCCTCCGGTTTTAAGGGCCTATACAATACAACCTCAAATTTTTGTGACAAGGATAGAGATAGGAGTTCGCGTTCATAGGAGCGGGACCGGGCATAACAACGCAAGCCCAAAAATCAAGCTTATCTTATTATCTATTAATTAGGCCATTTATTTGCAAAAATAAGCCGAAGGTTCCGTTGGTATTCTATTATTTAATACGGTGATGACAATAAAAAAATAGTAACTAAGAAAAAACTTGATTTTTGCGCCCACGCCGCTGCTCTGCTCTGTCCCGTGCTCCTATAAACGCGAAATTCTATGCCTATTCTTTTCACAAAATGTCGTCATAGACCTAAGAGCCTTATCACACTGGCATGGCGGTTTGCGAGCGATTTCGAAGCGCGGCGAGTGCGCAGCGAGCACGCTGCGAGCTCGCAGCAACGATGACGACGACGCGGACACGCAGCGAGCCTCCAAAAAATATAGGTATCTAAGGTTAGTTCTGAATTTTCAAGCTACCGACGGCATATTTAGCAATACTGCAGCTAGCATCTTGGGGTCGCTCGCGTTCGGTATTAATATGGATCAGTTGAGCTGCCTCTAGATTGTTTGCTACAGTCTACAGTTAGCTCAATTGTTTCAATTTAAGTACTAGTTCAATTCTTATGTCATTTTTTTTGTTAATAAAGACTAGTAGGTACCTAATATTTACCTACTGTAAAAGAAAATAAAAAATTAATATTGCATTCGTAGTCCGGTAGAGTATTATTTTAGTGACTAGCTTATAACTATTTTCGCAGATAAACGTGTTCAATGTTACGTCGCAACGTTAATCTCGTTCTATCGATCATCATGATACTACATTGATAACGTTGATAGTTGATAATGATAACAGTTATCATTTTTGATAATGATAACAGTTATCATTTCACTATTGATAGGGGATTTTTGCGCGTCACTCTGACTCTATACACAATGAATTTCTGTTTTTATGAAAACGTTGCCGAGCTCACGAACGTTGAAATGTGGATGATAAAATTAACTGGCTTATAGTATAATTATGTATTTCTCAGTTATTTTAGGGTAGCTCCACATAAATTGTGAAATAAATGATACCAAATTACAAAAATAAAACCGCCAAATGCGAGTCGGACTCGCGCACGAAGGGTTCCGTACCATTATCTATAAAAACGACAAAAAAACACGTTTGTTGTATGGGAGCCCCCTTAAATATTTATTTTATTCTGTTTTTTAGTATTTGTTGTTATAGCGGCAACTAAAATACATCATCTGAGAAAATTTCAACTGTCTAATTATCACGGTTCATGAGATACAGCCTGGTGACAGACGAACAGACGGACAGACAGACAGACGGACAGACGGACAGCGAAGTCTTAGTCTCAACAAAGTTACTTTAGACTTAAGACATTATACTAAGAATCTTTTGAGTTTCATCTTACCATTTAAATATGCCCACTATGATCCCAGATTCTGATTAGTTAATATTCAGTGATCTCGGTGGAACTAAAGAACAAAGAAAGTAATATTTACACTGCACATACTAGGCCATAAAGATAAACCCAGAAACAGCCTACAGAGGGAGAGACTAAACCGCGAATACTCAAACACGACTCAGATAAACACGCCTCAAGCGACAAATTTTTGACAGATTTTTATTGAAAACTGTCAAAAAACGACTACCTACTTGAGACGTGCTTAAATCTGCAATGCGTTTGATTTAAACGTATTTGGACGTTAACCACGCAAAGTAATATCTGAGTACATGAATAAAACAAGATAAAGAATAAAAACTTACAAGTAGTTTTTATGAACTGAAACAAGGTCAATGTCAGTTAAGTGGTACTTATCAATAAATAAATATGCGTCACTTCATGGACACAGACACATTTTTATTACATAGTTTAGGTACATGCAAATGGTTGGTCTTTGTTATATAAAATTATCGAGTTGAGCAAAAGGGAACAAAATGAATTGCACTAAAGGGAAGCTCCGTTGTGCCACAGACCAATGTTGTGCAAATATACGCAGTTGAGCAAAAGGAAACAAAATGAATTGCACAAAAGGGAAGCCGCCCCGTTGCGCAACTATTTGCAGTTGAGCAACCTCAGTTGCACAAAAGGGACCTCGCGTATTTTTGGTTGGTGAAAAAACTTCAGTCTAAGTTTTTCTAGGAAACCTAAAGATTGAGTTAGGAGCAATCGATTGGTTATCAATAAATATATTTTTGCAAAAAGCCAAAGCGGCACAAACAAATTGAAATGCACTTTTGTTGAAATGCATAAACAGCTTATGAAAATGCCCTTCAATAATATACCATTGTTAGTTTAACAAAAGGTAAGATAATATTTGCCGCCATTCTTATCCATCAGCCATTCATATTAGATAATGTGTAATAATCGATTTTCTATATGAAAAATACTTCTTTTGTTATTCAACGTCATAGCCTGGCTGGTTCCATACTGTAACTATACCTACTAGAGGTAGACTTATTGAAATGAAAGCATTGATAGAATACGAGATTATATTATTTTCCATGGTTACCTAAAGGTGTATGAGATATTACAGAGTTTTAGAATGTGACATTTAAGGACTCAAAAACTTCACACTAACATCAAGATATGGATGTCTTGATTTAGTGTAATGTTTTTGAGTTTGTGTTTTTGATGTTTTGTTGCATGGATGCAGTAACACATTTGCAAACTATTCGTGCGTTTGTTATCAGTGCGTCCTTCTCGTCATGACCTACGGAGCTGAGACGTGGACACTCACGGTAAGGCTGGTCCACCAGCTTAAAGTCGCTCAGCGAGCTATGGAGAGCGCTATGCTCTGAGTTTCTGAAGGATAGAATTCGCATCGAATACCTCTGATAGAGAACCAAGGTTAGGTACCGACATAGCTCAAAGGATTAGCAAGCTAAAGTGGCAGTGGGCTAACCATGTCTCGAGAAGAACCGAACTCCGCTGGAGTAAACGTGTTCTTGAGTGGAGACCGCGACTCGGCAAACGTGCGCCCTCCGACCAGGTGGAATAACGATTTGCGAAAGACTGCTGGTAGATGCTTGATTCGGCAAGCTGAAGACAGGGCGCCATGGCGCTCATTAAGGGAGGCCTATATCCGGTCGTGGACTAGTATAAGTTGATGATGATAAGGCTATGTGCATATCTTTAGAACAATTTGCCCGCAATAGCTGCAAGCCAGTATAGGGGCGGGTTCAAAACACGATGTGAACTGGTGCATGTCCCAGCAATGCGACTGCATGCAAGTTTCAACGAGTTAACAACCGTAGCTGCGTCTTTATCAAGGAACATACGGGCAACAAAGCGTGTTTCCTTTCGTCACGCAATTCAAATGACAGAGTTTTTGCTAAATTTCAGACACTATTTTTACAATAATGACACATTACTCAAGTATTTAATGAAAAAATGTAGAACTGTTGGCCAAGAACTGAGTGAGGATTTGTATCAGTTTTGGATTTCAGATTTCAATCACTTCGCATCAATGCCGAAGTCAGGCTTAAAGGCTACTGCTCTATATTTTTGTACCAATTTCACTGGTGTCCCCCAAGGGTCCCATTTAGGTCCGTTACTATTTTTACTATTTATTAATGACGTCATTAAAACTTTTCTTCATTCAAAATGTTTAATTTATGCCGATGACACAAAAATTCTTATGAAAGTAGCTTTTGAATCCGCATTTTGAAGTATAACTTAGACAGGTCAAATTCCGTACTCCCTCTCTCTCTCTCTTCCCAGCTAGTTATCCCATAACGTGGTGACTGGTGGGGTTAGCTTTGCTAAATGATTTCTTCCACTTCGATCTATCTTTCTTGGTCATGCTCTTAGCCTTCCGAATGTTCATACTTTAAATTATCATCATCATCATCATCAGCCTATATTAGTAGGCCTTCCCTAATGAGTGCCATAGCGCCCTGTCTTCAGCTTGCCGCATCCAGCATCTGCCAGCAGTCTTTCGCAAATCGTCATCCCACCTGGTCGAAGGGCGTCCTACACTACGTTTGCGAGTCGCAGTCTCTACTCAAGAACACGTTTACCCCAGCGGTTGTCGGTTCTTCTCAAGATATGGTCAGCCCACTGCCACTTCAGCTAATAATAATAACTATATATTATTATCAAATAAGAAATAGGTACCTTCCTAAGATGCTATTTATTTTCTCTTCACTTCAAATCGTAAATAGACCTTTTTTTATAATATTAAAGAAATGAAATAAGTTCTCAAAAATTTTCGATTTCGGCGGGACCCGAACCCGCGCCCCACCCTCAGTACGGGTGTGCTCTAACCAACTAAGCCACGAAACCCTAGTCGGTTCAACCGAAAATCTTTGGGACCTTTTACGGACTATAGCGTCGGTGGCTCCACCTACAGGGGTAACATTATAGTTTAAACAACCTTTGTTCAAAGACTAAAGTTACATTTAGTTCGTTTGACTTTGTTTATATTGGTAAGTGACGATGCTGACGACGACGATGTATCACGAAGGGAAGGTACTCTAGAAGATACGTATTCACGCTTGTCTTAAATACGATTATAGGGTATAATATGTTATTAGTGTAAATAAAGAAGAGACCATGGATACAGGGGATTTTACCTTACCCAACATTGACAAGATAAAGACTCTTATCAGAACAAATTCGGATTAAGATTATAGGTATAATGGTATAATAAACCTATTGTCTCAACTAAAACCTGTTGACGGGCTTAAGTCTGTGTTGAATGTTGAAACAATGATAATTAATTTCATTTACCCACATTAGCATTTTTATGAGTGAATTGCAAATAAAAGCGGTTTACGTGTGTTACATAGCCAGTGATCTAGATCAGTCGTGACCTTACGAACATTATAACGTCGTGGTAATTAATCCGTCTACTGTTCTTTGTCTACTTAACTGTAGCTCACTTCTAACGACTAGTTAGATGAAGAAAAGGTCTCGAACTGATCAATAAATTATTATTCAACCCGCCCGGCTTCGCACTGTTGCATGTATTATACATATAAACGTTCCTCTTGAAACACTCTACCTATTTAAAAAAAACGCATCAAAATCCGTTGCCTAGTTTTAAAGATCTAAGCTATACATAGGGACAGACAGCGGGAAGCGACTTGGTTTTATACTATGTAGTGATTTACGTACGTACTTCATTGCGTTTACCTACCTCTATTAGATTCCCAACGACTTATGTATGAAACGACTGAGCTCTATAAAACTGTGCTTTGGCCCTCGGGGGTGAGTCTAATTGACAATATTAACGAGACTTGATCGTGTCGTGTATACAAATAAGGGACTATTTGTATGGGGTTTGCATCGTTCTTCGACTGTCCGCACGATAGAGGCGCTTTGTATCCAAATCAAGGGAAAATGAGACGTCACGATCAGATAAAAGAAAAAAAAATATTTACCCAACACATTACTTTGACTTAACTTAATTAATCCTACACTAAATCCATTTTTTTTGTGCGAAGCAGTATTTAGGGCAAATATGGCCCACACTCAGCATTGTACTGAGTGTGGTTTTCAGTGTAGGCCCCTTTGGCCTACACGTCACGTCGTTGCGGCCATCTGTGAGTGCGTTTTTTTACACGGTCACTTCATTAACAATTAACATATTTTAACATTAGTACCTACTTTTTAAAATTCAAAAAAATAAAAATGAAAAGGTAGACAGTGATAATGTGATAATAATAATACAGTTAAGTTACGATCCTGTCTCGGTACTATCGTAAAACCGACTCACCCCCTGCGAATGTCATACGCAAACATACGTCTCCTGCTGAACTCCTGATACAAGAAGGTGTGCCATCATCACACTCTTGGCAAGTGGATTGGAGATCGCAGTGGATGTGTTAAAAATGCCCTTCCTCTGGTAGGTTCTTGTAGTCGACTCTTACGACATCCACGGACGGAGTGGGTTTCGAATAGGGTAATCATCATCATCATCAGCCTATATTAGTCCACAGCTGGACATAGGCCTCCCCTTATGAGCGACATAGCACCCTGTCTTCAGCCGTTCGGTTCGAAAACAAACAAATGAAATTCAGCAAATGTTCATGAGGCAGTGTTAGAGAAGAAACTAGATAGCGTATGTATTTTACTCGTTTATAGATCCAACATGGAATTTGCTTTGAGTCCTATGACGTGACAACATGGCCAACTGAAATCGATAAATATAGTTTTCTTTAGTCAAAAACAACTGAAAATATTTATATAATGCGCCAAATTTTATATAAGTCAAGTAGCCTATTGATTAGCAACAGCCAAGCATGCAAATGGTCATACCTCCCGTGAAATCTGCGAAAGCGTGCGCACTGGAGCGAGAGCACATTGATGTCTGCCAATATGCCGATTAAACACATTAATTTCAATAAAACCTACTTAGTTATCTTCTGCATCAATGAAAGTTTCCATTATTTTCCCTTTTCTTGCCTGATTGAGCACAAGACGGCGCGCGGCGTGCTGATATCGAGAGTGATTTCAAACAACAGCTTGCCTTAGCTAATTATCAGGGCGTGATCGACATTTTTTCGATTTTTTTTAAGGAAAATCCAGACAGATTGAAGATTTTTTTTTGTTATACTGCTCCTATTTAGAGAATTTAAGCAGGCTAATGTGAAAATGTAGTTTTAAAGCGCAAATGTTTAAATAATTCTGAGTTCAGTGTCATGTCATCTTTGAAGATGATTTGTCGATACAAAAGACATGAACGCGCTGCAATAGCTTGGTACACAAATTAGTATAACTGAAAATTGAAATTTTCTTGGTCGTAGGGTACATCGTCAGCATCAGCACGTTTACGTCCACTGCTGAACTTTGAACAAAACATTAAAACTAACATGGGTAAGATTGTTACCGTCATTGTGGACAGAAATCCAGTGCCTGTATATGGGATTGGCCGGTTAGCCAGAAACAGCCTTCAGGATAATGTTGTGGGAGCGACATAGTCGGCTCCAGGAGGCTGCTATCTTCGACGCACTGCAGTGTCTTGGCAGCTTCATACGGGCCCGGTATGCGTTATTGTACTGTACCCTTATGGTGTACAGTTGGCAAATCGGCGTGCGAGCATGTTACCTCTGACGGCGAGTGCTCTCCTCTTCCGCTCAATATCCGCATAGTCTTTTGATGACTCGAGTCCCGCCGAAACCGGAAATATTTGGGAACTTTTTTCATTTCTTATATAACTTTAACTTATGTATAAACTATAAAATTTACTCATGTGTTCATGTAGATTGTTGCTAGCCAAGAGAATGTAATCTAAAAAACCGACCAAAAAATAATTAATCTTTATACACTGTAATCTCAAAAATAACCTATAAATACTCCAAATGCGATCACGTTCTTTTAAATTGCTTTAAAATGATTAGGTTGGTCGTTTAGAGCAACAAAAAGTGGCCTCTACCAGCAAGGCTGTCGGGCAAGTTTCAGCACATTCATACACACCGACACACAAGCTTACAAATAAGTAAGCCTTAAGAATGTCAAGCGGACTAAAGTGGTTGGTAGAAGTCGTTATTTCTTAGGAACAGAGCTACAACTTCGCCACTGCTCTACCGTAGACACCTAAATTCGGTGGGACCGTGCGAGTGAAGAATGAAAGAGTGCAATTGAGTTTGCACACACACTTGTTCACTAAAACATGACATCATCATAAAGAATAAAACGTAACAAAAGCCTGCGTACTGGCAAAGTAAATTTAAAGCTGAATTTTGATGTGTATAGTGACTGACTGTACCCAGGGCTAATACGTGTTCCCAAGTAGACCCCCCGAACACAGAGCGCTATGGAGGAAAGTCGGAAAGGCCTATGTCTGGCTGTGGACTAATATAGGTTGATGATGATGCACCTGTCCATACTTTAGGTAGGGCATCTTAACTAAACCAACGACGGCCTAATTTCAAGATGGTTTCATATATCACACTTGCGGTTTTGTAACGCAATTCCGACTACCTCCAGCCAACCGCGACTGCGGTCAGCTTGTTCAAAGGCTAATAATGAGGTCCTGGGTTCAAATCCCGGGTCGGGCCGTAGTTGTTGTTGAGGATTTTCTAGCACGAAACAACAACAACACAACATCACAATGGACAATTCACACAGCATTATCTAGCCCCAAGCTAAGCAGAGCTTGTGTTATGTGTACTAGATAACTGATATACATATTATACAATACATAGATAGATATTTTTTATTATACATAGAAAACGACCAGAACACCCTGAACAAATGTCTGCAGATCGTACACACATTTGCCCCGAGGCGGGAATCGAACCCGCAACCTCCTGCGTCGCAGGCAGACCTTCGCCCACCGCGCCACAGAGGTCGTCAACTAATATTATGAACTAAATACCCCGAGTAATCAATTTATTGGTAGGTAAATTAAAAACAGTAAATTTTCTGATAAACGGATCGTGCTATGTTAGCGTGCCAAAATTTTAGAGAATTTTATTCAAAATATTGTTTGCTCTAAAGAACGAAGGAATAAGTGCACCAATTATTCGTGTTCGTTGAATTGAACTACCTCTAGACTATATCCTAGTTCTATTTTTTCTGCTTTTCGATCGCTTCGATCAGGAACCTACCTAACTATTCGGCTCCCGGCAGATACTTTGATCGATATTTGATCGTAATAAAATAATGTAGAGTTACCACAATCGCTTCTTTATTCATCACTCTTACTCTATTCTTTATTTGAGTTGTTCTCGACTCGTCCCACTGGATTTGGCCCAAAGTGGGACGAGTCAAGAAACTCAACTTATGCTGAAAACGTTCTTGATTCGTCCCACTTTTAAAGGCAGGCAAAAGTACTGTCAACCACACACTTTTCATATAAGGATGCATACTTGCTTGTATCGTTAGTAAGATGAATCCGTATTAAATAGATTACTATTACGTAACTTCTGCTCTCTATTATAAAATAAATCGCAAAACAAATGACGACCCTGAACGTTCGCACTTATAACTCTACATTATTTAGTTAGATACATGTTTTCAAGACATTAAAACGCTGAAACAGATGAATTCATTCGAATGGCTTCTCTACCAAAATTAAAACGTAATTAGGTACACAAATTATGTACCTACCCTGTACATAATTTGTCCGGTGAATGGTCCAAGGCAAAGTATTGTGATGCAAAACTTGCGAAAACTGTAAGAGTTAAAATAAATTTTGCTGTTTAAATTACAATTACCTACCTACAAAGACTATGGTAGAACGGTTGGTATCGTATCTTAATCATACAACGAGATTTTGGTGAGAAATAACTCACCTTCCGATTGTAACAGATGGTGTTCGTTAAAAAAAGAAATAATATTTTATTGTTTCATATAAAAGAATTAAATTAAAACTAGTATTTACAATTGAAACAATTGAGCTAACTGCAGACTGTTGCAAACAATCTACAAGTAGCTCAACTGATCCATATCAATACCAGTCGGAAGCGTGCCTAAGACGCTAGCTGCATTGCCCCGCTGTATAGCAATGCTGATGCGCTGCGCCAGATAGGTACTCACCAGCTCTCGGGTCACGCGTCGCTTCGACCAGACACTCAGAAAAAAAATAGGTTTCTGTCGAAGGTTTCTGTACTCCGTTCTCTATCAACGGAGCTACGACCACAACCTGCCGTCTGTTTTAAAGAGAAAGAACCTTTAGGGAACTTTTTTTTATTAGATCGCAATCTCACCTGATGAAAAATGACGATGTGTCCGAGGATTTTTAACGAAGGTTTAGTCTAGAAGATACCTATTCACTCTTGTCGTGTAGAGACCCAACCCAGGTTGTTAAACTCAAGAAGAACAATCATTACCCACTTCCTCGCAAACGGCACGTCGCGTCGTCGCGTCGTCCGCCTGCTGGTATTCCAAGACTGTTTTTGTATCGACGACGCGTCGATACAAAAACAGAGTAGACATCCGTCGCGACGGATGTCTACGAGATATCCAATAGGCTATTTGACTACATTAAAAATAAGTTCCACCAAATTGTTTTCATCCTAGTCAGTAACAACGTAACAAAGCGTAATCAGGTGATTTTTATTAAAAATACGCCTTTTTTTTGGTAAAAAAACGGGATTAAAATTACACATTTTTTGATATATGATCACGTGTTCGAAAACGATATGTGATGTAATTGGTTGGATCGCAAGTGACGTCATACTTTTACAGATTACAGTGTCAATGAGTTCTTCTTGTTAGGTGCGGTATGGCGGAGTGACGTCATAGCTTGGAAAACGGGAGCCATGACAGAGATTGTCGTTTTTGCGTGGCATTATTTTATTCAAACTTTAAAATTAGTTTTTATAACTAATACGTTACTAATTTTTATTTTATTTTATTTATGCCTTTGCCCAGCAGTGGGACGGAATAGGCTGATTAAAAAAAAAACAAAAAAAAACGACTACTAATACGACTGGCCTTGAAGAAATATATTTACATTTTGAATTATTTTAATCAGACAATACGTTAGAATCATTTACCAGTAGTAGTCAAGTAGCCTATTCAATACACGTCAAACGTTCCAAAAAGTTATAAGAAGTAGCAGACATAAGTATTAGAAAACAGCATTATAAAATGTCGAACGTATTTTCAGAGTTAACAGAGTATGGCAATAATTGTTCGTCGTAGGTGCAAAAAGTTGCCGCTGCTTCCATTTCCATCCGCGTTGCTGTCGGCGAGTCATTTTCTAATTAACTTACGTAGGTATCTGAACAAAAAGTATGTTTTAATCGAGTCATGCATGGCTCGACTAGGTCTATCAACACTCTGATCAAGTTTAAATACAAAAGTAGGTACTTATTCCTTGACAACCGGCTTTTATGATTATAAATAACGAGACGGTTAGGTACTTATGTATCAAGTGTTCAGTGACTTGGAGCAGTATGGAATACCAATCGCTGCTTAAACAAACAAACAAATCATTCCGCAAAAGATGCAGCTCTTAATTCTCCAAAAGAGTTAATTAGCCTTAGATAATAGCCTCTTATTAAGAGACAGGCGGCGGCAGCGGGGTGTTACGTTTCTTTACAGTTTACCAATCGACAAAAAGGCTTGATTGGTTACTGTTGCTTTGCTGTTCTCTTTTTTTAGGTGGATGGAAGGTATTGTGTCGTAAGATTCGCGATCGCGTACAATAGCGCGTTGGGTAAGCGGGCGGTGTTGCCCGGCGACGACCGACGGCAGCAGAGGGGCGCTGCAGTGCGCAGCAACCCACCGTGAACATTGACCAAGCACGCACTGCCACTAACGCTGCTCCAACAACTTACCGCAACATTCTTAGTGTAAAAGTTACCGTGGATGGTTTACTCTATGTAATTTGTGTTGATTGAGTTTAGTTTATAAACCTTCGAACATTACTTGTGCGAACGACTTTCGACTACGAATGTGTTACGGTTTTACAATGTGCTTTGTTTCAACGATGTTTTCACATGACTCGACTATTGGGAAATTCGTGCCAAATTATAATTAGTGAGTATTTTCATTGTAACTCATGCATGACTTGACTGTTGGTTGAGTAGTAAATCATTGTTGCGAATATTTCTGTTGTTTTGTGTTGGAGTATTAGAATTTATGTTTTAGAATTTAGTAGGTAGTACTAAATCAAATACTTAAAGCGCAGGCTTAGATTATTTACCTACCTACTAGAGTACTTACCTACCTTCCAACCCAACTTAGGTACTTATACTTAAAGCTTGAAGTATAGAAAAATTTAGGCCGCATTAAGTTTTCGGGGAGATAATAATTTGAAATTTTGTTTTTTTTTAAACTGATTGATGATTATTGATGATAAATATTAACCCCTCGGGAACAAAATTTGTATTGGACCACCTTTGGATCATTCTTTAAACAACTGCAAAAGAATCATCCATAGAAATATAAATAAATTTAAATATAAACATTGGTAATCATCAGGTACTACTTTGTAATATATAAACATTTCCGCTAATCAAATAACTTTCAATGATATTTGCATTACATATATACACTAAAAATCGATTTCTGGTTCAAATCTCCCCAACGCAAGGGAGAGTTGAACATATTCGTAGGGAGGCTTGACCATCTATTTGTCTATACTAATATTTTAAAGAGGAAAAATTTGTTTGTTTGTTTGAATTGAATAGGCTCCGACACTACAGGACCGGTTTGAAAAATTCTTTCACCATTAGAATCGTACTTTATTCCTGATGAACATAGACGATAGAATATACCCGTGCGAAGCCGGGGCGGACCGCTAGTATTGGATAAATAAAGAAAGTCTCGTTGTAATGATTAGTAATCGTTAGCAATACCTATTTCTTATCAATCTTAACGTAATTGAGTTATCTACCTTTTAAAAAACAGTTTTTTTGAGTAAATAATATGTGGACCTGTCAATAAATAAATATATAAATAATGCTGGACAATCCACACAGCATCACACCATCCATCCTATCCTAAGTATAAGCAGAGCTTTTGATAAGGGTAGAGCACAGACAACATCTCAAATTTCGCTAGCCGCTAGGTAACATTTGTTCCGCGGCGCAGATTTCGAACCCGCGACCTCTTGGATAGCAGCAATTTATCCTAACAACGGAGTCGCAGGCGGACTTTAGTACCTACGCTGCGCGCCGCGCTGCCCCGCGCCACTGCAGCACTGTGGCCGCCATTGAGGTAGGTACCAAGGATATAGATAGGATATAATTAATTATTGTGGTAGGTGCGAAGCCGCGAGCGGATGCTCTAGTATAACATTAGAGGTGGTAGGTAGGTCTTCTCTTAATCGACCGTATTAACGTCACGCACGTCACAACACTCAGTGGGGAACAGATAAATAGACTTAGTAAAAGTAATATTTTCGGTAAAATAGCTCCTAATTCAAATCCTCTATCTCGCTCCCCGTAGTCGCCATTCATTTCATTCATACTTTGACATACTTAAATACTTACGCACTAACTATGCATAGCGCAATGAATTAAATTAGAATTAGAAATAAACTTGAAAATCAACGAGGTTCGTAAAATAAAATTGAATCTTTTATGTTTTTTTTTGCCGGCCAATGATGCAACATCTGCAGCTATTTTGATGCAAACAAAATAGCTGTTGTGTTGTCTGGAAATGATAACACAACACAATGTTATCAAACGAAGTGTCAACGTGTGCTACTTTGTCGGTCATACTACAGCTGTTATTTTATTTCAGCATCTGCGCTAATGCAAACAATTGAAGAAAATGAACAGGAACTACAGTCGCAGAATCCCCGAATTCCACGATGAGCACTGTTGCGCGGCAAGTGTCAACGGGAATTTCCGGCGCAGCTCCTCACTGCGGCTGCGCGGGGAGAAAATGGTGCATCGCTCCTCACCACTTGCCACCAGAAAATTAATTCCAATAATCACGGAAAATAATCACCAAAAACAGCGCAGCGATGCGCCCCGTCTGCTGGAGCCCGGCCACCGCCAACGGAGCCACGTAAGTACAATCTACCAACCCTCAATTTGTGCATTTTACTGAAAAGCCCCATGGCTACTCGCTCGTCGAGAATGCCAACACAACACTATGAATTACTTTGGCAAACATAAAACCACAAAAATATTTTTTTTCCAAATTCTAACAAGCACTTCATGTTCTTCAATAAATTACCTTACCTACATTTTATCACTGTTATTATTTAATTTCAGTCTTTTAATAATGCTTCTCAAAAACCGAAAAAGAGCTGCCTTAAATCACCAGAAGCATGTGGGGACAGAAAGTTCAGCATGACTGACAGTGCCAACACTCCACCTGGCTCTCCGGAGGACCTGCCTGATGATGAGTCTTTGCACAGCTATGGAAGTGCGGCCACAGCGGCCTCCATTGATGTCGCCTATGCTCCTTTTAATGGCACTACATTCAGTGGCAAGTCTATGCGGTATGTACTACACTGCTCATCACATGCCGGCCTTGCTGGTGATGAATACCTTACACCAACTCAGAGAGCTCAAAAGCAGATACGCCGCCTAAAAAGTCTTCTCAGTCAAGCTAAAAAGGACCTAGATAAAAAAGACAGTGACATATTCCATCTAACAAAAGAAGTGGTCGAACTAAGACTGTTTAAAGCCTCTGTCTGCTCACCTGATGAGAAATCAAACTCTAGTGAAATTGTGACAATCAGAGAAAATGCTGAAGATTCACCAGTACAGGAGACTCCACGGCTGGAAAAAACTTGTGGGTCCTATGATGTAACTGATAGTCCCCTGTTCAAAGAAACTCCAACAAGATGCCGCAATGAAATGCAAGGTTCCTTCACTGATTCAGGACACTTTGATGATCTCACAAACTCCTCATTGCATTCCAAAGAGTCTGTACACGTGCTGACACATGATGCAAGCTGTATGACAGATTTAGATGACTCCGATGAAGAGCGGAGGAATCTGATAGCCCATTATGAGAAGAAAATTGAAGATATTATGAGGAGTAATGTTGGGGAGACACAGGAACTCAAGAAAGCTCACAATGACAAGGTAGAAGATCTATTGATGAAGCTGGCTGATGTGAATACTCGCTATTGTGAACTGCTGCCCAACTACGAGCAGGCGAAGGAAAGGATACACTCACTTGAGAAGCAGTTAGAAGAGGCCAGCAAACAGCTGGAAGAAGAGGAGAATAAGCACAAATCTATATACTTGCAAATGTACAACAAGGGGGTGGAGGCAGCTAAATTCGAAATCAATGAAAAGGTAAAATAAATCAAATTATTAGCTTTCATTTGTTTCGTTATTACGTTATTCGTTAACGAAAGTGTGTTGTTTTAATCCAATTAAATCCGAGACCCTGAAATGTTAATACTGTTTTGTGTAATACTTATTGTAATGTTGGCTGTACTCTTTCTGATTAATTTTACGGCTTCATAAACCACTATTTGATGCTAAAACCTAGATAACATAAGCTTGTACTTAGCACTCTTAAGCTTGTGCCATAACCTAGTTGTTTGTCATTACAGGAAGGAGAGGCTAGCACCTCTGCGGGGCCAGTCAGCCGGGTTTCTGTTGAAGAATTGCTGGAGCAACTACAGATTACTCAGACTGAGCTCGAGAAAGTCCGAGTAAGTGACTTCTTTCATATCCAATTAACTCTTTCCTTTGTGTTTTACTGTTTCACTTCAATATAACATCATAATCACAAAATAATGCAATCAACATATTTTGTTGAATCATCATTACCAAACAGTTAAAGGAAATTGCTTTGAATGCAAAAGATTCTTGTGCAATAGCGTAAAGAAATAGGGTATTGTTCTGATTACTTACTGATTTCATTATTCCACTCGATTTCTTCCTCCACTAACTATTAAAAGTAAATGCTCAGATTAACAAGTATATTACTCATATCTACAAGCTCCTCTAAATGTTAATCAAATCGTTTTTGAAGTATACAAATAAAGACGTAATGGCGACAAGTAGAAAACTCTAATTATACAACACAAAGAATTTTTTAAAAATTACATTCAAACATTTAGGTCACCACCACACCACTACAAGGGTAGGTTACATAAATTTCATACATCTCATTCCATTACTATCATGTGAAATAATATTTATTTTTGTTTTGTTGTGACTTCCCTAAGATTTGATTATCATTTGTTGTGGCATTCTCTTCATCAGATTGAATTAACCCACCGCATTGTACGCCCACGGTTTAGAGTGTGCATGTAGTGGCAATTAACATGCTCGCTTTAACGTCTAGTGCATTACAGGACACGGCATTCACAGAGGACCGAACCGCAAAGTCTCAAGTACTGCTAAGCGCAAAGGAGGCTGTTTCTTTATGGGTCCTAGGAGCTCGAAAGGTTGGAAGTTGGACTTTATACCGGACAGCGCTCACTTTTACACCCCTTTTATATTTTATTTTACGTTTATTGTTTCACCATGCTTCCCACAAGCTCAGTCTCGCTAACTTTTGTTTATTTATGAGTTTGTACAGAGAATTTCGTCGGTTTAGAAACAGGCATGGAGATATATTTATGAGAAATCGCCTAATGAACTCGACTGAAATTATTGGATAAATTATGTGTATAATGACGGTCTTAAATGTGATTAATCTGCTGTGAAATCAACTGTTAAAAATAACATCTAATTTTGCTAATTAATTTGGTATTGGTCTGGGCTTTAGGTATAATGGATTTGGGCTTATTTACCGAAGTTAAACTTTTCATAATAACGATTAAAATGCTTCAAATAGTTTGCATGCGTGTTTTGAAACAGCCTCTTTTGGTATTTGGGTAATAATTTTGATTACTTTAGTTTTTAAGTTAATGAATAGTGCTTATCTAAGTAATTATGTGAATGTATTGTTTAGTTAGTACCTAGTCATTAACATTAATTGCATAAATAGATATTTTTATACACTGTTTTAAATTGTGTTTGTTACTAATAATTTCATGAAATGATTTGCATGCCTGAGATGGCCAGAGGAACAGGATAGGTCGAGTTAGTGAGAATATCCCAGGATTGAATAAACAGAGAAAAGGGGAGAATTTTTCCCAGCTGTGGCATGTTATTGGCATGCATCCGCATCCTTTTGTGATCCTACAAAGTCTTCATACAAATATAAAAGGAATTTCTGATATTCCAAGCGCGTTGATATATCACTAATACCTGTGCTAATACAATGCAATACCTAACGAACGTGCAACCGATTTTTATCACTGTCTTAACTACCTAATAAAACTTTGATAATATGTTGTGTTCGTGCATAAATGTTTTTTGGCTGCGAAAACCTCCCTATCCTAACTCATTGGCTTTACTCTGGGTGAGTTGGTAAACCTTTTTGAGGGGAATAAAGGATTAAAATAGGTAAATCATAATGTTCAATTGGCCAGGCTCACACAAAAATGTTAACTTAAGACACACTTTTGTAATTTAATGTCAGTAGTCGTAGTTAGATTCAACCAGTATTTAGACTCGTACGATGTGTATTTTCTAATATCGCATGCAGAAATCGACCTCGACCGAGTTAATCATGAAGCAATTGTATTTTCAGGCAATGTACCGTCGCATTGTCGAGTCGCAGAAGGGTGGCAAGACTAACATAGATCCCGAAGTGACGCTGCAGTTCCTGAAGTCTGCCGTTTACTACTTCCTAACCGACCCGGAGAACCATCAGGGCCATCTCAGCGCGATCGAGAACATCCTCGGTTTCACAGAAGCTGAGAAACAAAATATACGGAAAGCTAGAGCGTTGTAGAAGACTGCTGTGATTGTGTGATATGCTGTTTACTAGGTATTTATGTAGGTACTATTTAGATAGATCATAATTTTTTGCGCAGCTCGACCAGACGGCGGCGCCTAGGTTTAGTTAACTAGACGTGCACACGTGTGCACTGTAATTAAGGTACCAAGATGCAAATAGCATAATAATGCACATACTAAGTTTACTGTTGGTTGATTTTTTTAGATGCTTTTATCGAATTTTCCTAAGTTGTGATTTTTATTAGTTTTTTAAGCGCCAAAGAATCAAGTTTCCTTTTAGCGTGCAATTTTTTTATCTTAAGTTATACCTTTATACATTCCTAGTTGATTAAGGATTTTTATTTGTTACGTCTTTTATAATTTTATCTTTAGTTTGTTTCCTTATTGTTTGTTTTTGCATGCTGTTCAGATTTGTTTATTCATTTTATTGTTAGTGATCCGAATCACATTTGGAAACAAGTATGATTAGATTAAGTATATACATAAATTATGTTCTGGGATAATTATTACACCTAAACAATGTTTTATGAATCTATTGTTATAGAACTTGAATGTTTTGAATATAAATTTTAACAAGGACAATATATAAACGGCCACATTTGCACGTCCAACAACTTTTTAATCGCGACTAGATTGAAATTTATATTCAAACACATTTGACCTGTCTCAGTTTGTTTTAAGGAAGTGTATTCTATCGACATCTTGCCACTATAAAATATGCATGCATCTGTGATTCATTTAGGTAATTTAACGCTGACATTACTTAAGAAAAATGTAGGCAGGCTAGAGCCAAGCCGCTAGACTAAATTTCCTGCCCAGGCGTGGTGTGGTGTAGACATCTATTGATAAAAAATGTCCAAAAAAACTAAAGAAGGCAACCTTAAACCTAATTTACCTTCTCAGTTTAAAATTCTATATAACAAGATGGTCATATAATTTCCATAACAGCTTTTGTGCAGTAAACGCATTCAAATATCTGGTTTTATATGAGTTTTAAGCTGCAGAGTTACTAATATTGTGGTCATGTATGTTGCCGGAAAATTGCCAATAATTTTAATATTTAAAGGGATCTCATAGGCTTGATATATCTTGCCTTCCTTCCAAATGCAATCATATTATTTAGGCATAACTATTATTACCAGCTAGGAAATCATACACAGTGATGGTTTCAATTGGTTTGTGTTCCTTAATTTGACATTTTAAGCTACTTTTAGAGACTGTATAGATCACCACGAAAATAAAGTTCTTATTTACAACTGAATAATGTAGACCGCAGCTATTTCTGCACTTCGTCCATTTAATCTTGTATGTACCTAGCCTAGCAAATAAGTAGGTATTCTAGAATATATGTTTATGTATGTTTGCAGTACCATGACTTCAGAGAAAAGAGACAACCATTTGACATGATTTGCTTGCCTGTTTTCATCAATAAAGGGTTTATTGTAATTCATTTGTTTTTTTTACTAAAACTCACTCGGCTAACCATAGAGTTATTATAGTACTAGATATTAACTCTATGCAGCTAACCCATTAGTCGATGATGATGATAATTCTTTTTGATGGCAATATGTGTCGCGTTAGACACAATTTTGCCAGTGTCACGTAATGGAAAATAATTATAAATATCTGAGTAATTAAATTATGAAGATTGCTGGGGTGTAACAGGGACTACAACATCTCGTCTCCCAAACCAAACTGACCTGCACCTGGTGCACCCTGCTAGATAACGAATTAAGCTCTGGTGAAAATATCGAACAATCTTCATAATTTGATAACTCATCTAATTTATAATTATTTTCCACTACTCGACAGACTTGTGTGTAACAGAATTACAATGAAAAAATAGATCAATGCAGAATCGTATTCATTAATGATTGCTTATTAGGATTACATAGGCGTCAATTCCGATGTCGTCAAAACCAAAGGAATTTGACAATAGTAAAAATATGCTAGGTACCCTTTTTATTTCCATCGATATATAAAAAAAATAGGGACGACAACATTTTGTCCTTTCAAATTAGATAAGTTATGATATGGCGACATCTGAATTGACAACGTAGTCTAACTAGCGCCACTTACATGCTTACTATGCGGCGCCCGGCTGACCTCGCATGGAATAAACGTTTCATACTTTACGACGGGCGCGAATGGTACATGTAAGCAGCATTGATGCGACCCGTCGTCCCCAAGTCCAACTAATTTATCCCTCTCTAATTAAATTGTTAGCTGGTGAACTGGACCACGGAATGAAATAATCTTCGGTGGTAAAGTAAACTAGACTACGGAAAAAAAGTTTTTCGGTGGTCCAGTTAACTGGACTAGCTGAACGGGACCACGGGTAAAGAGCGGTACCTACTTAACTTATTGGTGGGGGCGTTATTTTGAGGTGGGCTGAATAAAAACTGCAAACATGTTTGTAAGTTTTATTTAATTTGTAAAATTTTAAAACCAAAGTTAATAATATCAAAATTTAAAGCTAGCAGAGATTTCAATACAAGTAGCAAAATCTTATTTTGTAAACCTTACATCTAAATAACTTTGATTACAAGTTGATTATCAATAATATGCAACATTCAAACTTCATGGAAGCACTTGTAGCGAAAGAGCATTACAAAAATCAGGTCTGCAGAAATAGGCTGCCACAATTTGGGTTTATAAATACCTATATCACAACCACGATTTGTACACTTGATTTCATAACTGGTTCCAGAAAATTGCTTCTTCAAAATGCATTTTAACTTAAAATGATCTTAAATTACGATTTTCTTGATAAAATATAAAATAATTATTACGTAATAAATTATTAATATCAGTCGATTCAGACGAAAGATTTTCCATAAGTTTTATGGCACGGTTCATTATAGAGGTTCAGTTATCATATCACACAAAAATGCAAAATTGTCATGGACTGTCCTTTATGATAAGTTTCATTCAGTCTTCTCTTCTTATTTCGTCAAAATAAGATCACAAAATTGCGTATCGATCATTCGGATCGTAAGCGAGCTTCATATTGAGACGGCGATCTTTGGATTGATTATACTTATTAAAACTTAGCCTACAAATTTCAATATCGCTTGATATGTCGATAAGTTCAATCGAAGCTAAACTTTACTTCCTCTCGTGAGGGATCGTTGTTGGCCGCGACGGCCTGGAGCCAGTAGCGACTGATCTGGCTCTCTATGGACGGTGTGCTTTCTTTGCGAGCGCTGGCTCGAGCCTTCCTTTTCGCTTTGCTGTGTTTGGTGCGACGGCGTCCGACTTTGGTCTTCATCTCAGCGATTTTGACAGAGAGTTGACTGTCGAGCGAGTTGCGTCGCGATTCGACGGAGACGTGGCGGAGGCTGATGCTGATCTGTGAGTCCTGCGAGTTACGGCGGTCGGGCGTGGAGCTGAGCGAGTGGTGCGCGTGCGCGGCGGGCAGGACGAGCGCGTCGCGTCGCCGCACGAAGCGGGGCAGGTTCGCTGCCCATGATGATGACAGCTCACCGCTGAAACAATTTATATCATTTATGTTTTCATCTTCATGGACGTATGTGCAATGGTGAGAGGGATGTTTTTATGTACTTGAATGGTGTCTATTGAGATGGTACAAAACCTAAACTAATTTGACAACACTAAACATACTGCAATTCTATTTATTTCGACCGTTAAGAAAGGGATGGGTTTATACAGGTTGTCCCCCAAATAACTGCAATACCCCAAAAAAGGTTACACTAGATCAAAAATGATCGACAAATATGTTTGAAAAAGTGGCCAGAACCTCTCCCTCACTAAATGGCCGCCATTTGAAATTTTGCTTACCACAAGTGGTTATGCTCGTACTTGACTCGTTATATCACTTCAAGTATTACTCTTAATGATACACAATTTACCTTTTTTCACTCTTGGAAATAATAATATCGATTTTCAATAAACAGCTGTGAAATTTACCTATACCACACAGCTACATCGACAGACGCGAACTCGCCGCTTCGGTAGGCGTTGATCGGCGGTAGGCGCGCGCGATCAACTCGTGCTTACCATTCTGTAACCTCTCATGCTTAGCCTTATATTACCTTTCATGTTTAGCATCCTCTGGGTAGTCGATAGGCGAGGTGTGGTCGATGCAGAGGCCAACCGGGTCCTGCCGTGACCCGCCCAGCGATATCGACAGCCGCCCGCGCGCCGCGAACTCGCCGCGTCGACGGTAGGCGCGCGCGATCAACTCGTGCTTGCGAGCGCGACGCGTTACTTCGGCTTCCACGGAGCACCCGCATTTCCTGGTGATGAAGAGATTTTATTCCAGTTAAAGTGCTATTCCTAAAATAGTAGTCTCGGAGAGACTCCAGTTGGCAGTTACTCCTATACAGTACTACAGTAGTGTTACCTGGCGAGGTACCGACGCCAGGCGGAGGCAGCGGCCGGCGTCCAAGTCCACGAAGCCATGAGTGCGCCGGCCGCGAAACAACAGAGCAGCCGCAGCTGTAGCACCGACACGGATGGACGTGCGCCGTGAGAACATTCCATTGAACTGTCTCGGAGCGACTCCAGTTGGCAGCTACGGATATAAACCCAAGTTTAAATAAAGCCATAAACAATACAAATATTATTAAATGGCAGAAGCGAAATGAGACCTTTACCCAGTAGTGGATGATCCCAGGCCGATATGATGATACAATCTTTTTTTTCTGTTCGAACATATAGATACATACATGAGCGAAGCCGCGGGTAGTAATTAAGCCCAGACTAAACCAAAGAGGAAATGTGTGGATATGCCCATAGCGCAGACATGCACTAGCGAGGCACAGCTCAGTTCTCCGCTTCGATCTTTCTTTGTTTCTTCGCATACAAATATCTCCGCTCGGTGGTATCCAAAGAAACTGAGCGGAGACGAGATTTGTGAATAACGACGTTCTATTGGTTGTTTAAAAGACATCTCTTCTCAGCCCCACTTTGGTGTAGTCTGGCACTTTAAGAAAATTTAAGAAAGAGCCGAAATCGCGTGTAACTTGAATGTGTAAAAAAATACAGACAGGGAAAATTCTTCGCGGTAAAAGCGGCTTCCTTTTGAAGAACCCGGTGCTAATAGCAATTAACCCCGCTGACACGAACACACGTGTATCAAATGACTCACATAATATTGCTCTTGAACGCATCCCTCCATTGCTCGTAGTTCCTGAACTCGTAGATATGACAGGCGCAGGTAACGCAGATAAACACGGCGACTAACGCCGCGGTTATGGAGCAGCGTGTGATGGTTTGACGGATCTTGTTGGATGCTCGGGGTGATATCACGTCTTTGCTTGATACTCGTACTGCGATTAGTGAGAATACTCCTGGAAAAGGGTGCGGATATGAGCGTGTGTAAACATAATTTAGAATGGAAAAGCGTACGGATTTTAGTGTTATCATAATGCAGTTTTAAAGAAAGAACTAGTCCTTCTATGAAAAAAATAAATAAATAATAATAGCTTGTATTGAAAATACAAATAGAAAAGCGTGCGGATTTTCTGTTAAATCGTTATGGAGACACAGAAAATGCTAAAGTATGTTTGAAACAAAGATTTTCTTATGTAAAAACCGAATTAAAGAAAAGATGGACGAATACCAGCAAAATAGAAGAAGTCTTCTAAAACACAACCGAGATTGGTTAGGAAGAACTTTCGTGATTAAAATATAATCGCCCTCTCCTCAAAGTTAAAATGATATTTTAGTAGTTTTATTTCTTTTTAACATTTAAGACGTAAGTGTCCTAACACTTTACAATATTAAAAAAATATTTTTTTATTTTATAAAAAAAATTATATTAACTTTTACATATTTTTGTAAAAATAGGTTTAGTCAGAAATAAAATTATTTTTTGGATCAAAAAGAGTATATTTTACTTTAATTTTATACCATTTAACAATTTCAAGCGAAAAATCTTTTTGGCCGCCTAAATCATTGAAATCTACGTATGTGCGGCGGTGGTCGGCGACGATTTGATTGAAAAACTCTAACTGTCAACAGAAACTGTACTCTTGAAAGTTCAGAGAAACTATTAAGTATATTATAATTGTAAGAAGTAATCATTGTATTGCCTCTCAAGCACTCTTTTTGTGTCGGAGATTATATACACAATAACCCTCGAATACTCAAACGCAACTCAGATTTTAGCACGTCTCAAGTGACCAATTTTGGACAGATTTTCATAGAAAACTGTCAAAAATCACGACTTGAGATGTGCTCAAATGTAAGTTGCGTTTGAGTGTTCGGGCGTTAGTCTCTCTTACTCCCATAATGAAACGAGAATGCGTTTTTCGACATCAATTTCCAATTGATTAAATCCTTACCTCGTAAGAGAAAGTATCCACCGAGCACTTGCACGACCACTAACGGCGCTAGCAGCAAGGCAGCCCGCATCGGATGGTTGAGGTAGCCGACGAAACAAATGCCAGTGACGCTGCTCCCGTCGACCTCTCCGAAAGCCATCGTGGCTATGGTCAGTACCAGGGGTAGGGACCACGCGACTAGGTGGAAGTAGGCGGCTTTTTTGTCGATGCGGTCTTGGATTTTTCCTGTATCAAAGAATATATTTATTACCTCTATTTATTTTTCATAGAACAGATCATGGAAGTTCAATGGATTAGAGCGACATGATGACAGAAGGATCAAAGAAAAAATTTATAGGTGGCTCTGAACGGGCAAGGGAAGAGTCGACCGCCCCGTTGCTAGGTGGGTACAGGACATAGCATCACGGGGCATCAATTGGATGTGGCTAGCACGGACCGTGGTGGATGGCACTAACTTCGGGAGGTCTATACCAGCAGTGAGTAAAATTCTGCTGCGGATGATTATGATGAATAGCAGAAGCGACCTTTGCTCAGCCATGGGAAACAATTATAATGGAAAGAACTACGAAATGGACTGAGTTTTGATCTGTGCATAAAGGATTTAATATGTGGTTCGATAAACTTACCTAATGCTCTAAAACTCATGTGCCACGCGTATGTAAATATCACGAACCAGACGCAAGCTGCCATCATGAAATAGTAAACCTGAAAACAGATACAAATTAGTAAATATTTATACAACTTGCAGTTACGGTACATGTATAGTAAGTAGAACATGATTCTTACCAGCACAAAAACAATGACGCATGATAGGTTTTCTTCAGCAGAAGGCTCACCCTGGCGTCTGGTTCCATCTTTCGAGCAAACGATGTCTTCTCTTGATCCTATTCCGAACTGGACCAGCCATCTGAAATATTATGGAGTACTTAAGGACCTACCGTTTTTCTTCAAATGCAAGAATGAACAACGTCACGTCACATCTTCACAAAGGAAGATTATCTTAGTATCTTTTTGAAGGGGCTCTCAAAGCAATCTGAACTATTTTTTTAAATAAGTAGGTAAGTTTGCATGATAGCAAATGTCTCTGTTGCAGGTAGAATCTGCGGAAATACTAGTGTGACTTTGAAAATTATTTCACAATGGATAGCAGAAGAAACCTATCATCAAATGACTGACTTTGCTATTTACAGGTTACCAGGCCAAAGTTATCGACATAGATCAAAGAATTAGCACGTTGAAATGGCAGTGGGCTGGCCATATTTCGCGAAGGACCGACTACCGCTGGGGTAATCGCGTTCTAGAGTGGAGATTGCGTCTCGGCAAACGTAGTGTAAGACGCCATCCGGCCAAGTGGGATGTCCATCTGCAAAAGACTACAGGCAGATGCTGGATGCGGCATGCTGAAGACAGGGCGCTATTCTGCTCATTAGGCCTATGTCCAGCTGTGTACTTATATAGGCTTATGATGATGAGGTACCACGCGTGCGAAGCCGCGGGCAGATTTTAGTAGGTATTAAGAGGGTTATGTATTTAATCTCACCCCATCGAAGCAACGGCGAAGCACACGTTAATGTAAAAGATGACCAGTGCGGGATACTTATTCGCGCTTCGCCAGTCTATCAGGAATGTGGCCACAGTCAGTAGGTTCAAAGCCAGGCAGATCCCAGCACCCCACGCGATTAGGCGATGCAGTTGACTGTGCTCGTCATCCGTGTATAGGGGATCACGGCAGGGTAACCCACAACCGGAGATACCTGAAGAGATTACAAATTATTACCACTGGTACATATTTTAGGCTTCAAAATATTATAGGTGTTCACCAAAAGATAATCGGAAAATTAGCAGTGCGCGAACTCGTAAACATGAAAATCAAAGTTCCTGATTCGTTTTCGTGAAAACGCTATTTTTTGCAAGGGACGTAAGAGTTGGTTTTGCACGATATCGGATCAGAAGCTTCGATTGTCGTTTTCCGAGTAAGCCCCATGCATCAAAACTTCTGACAAAAACCTCTAAATGTACCTGCCCAATTATCATTTTGGGGGGGATGTAAGGGGGACTCCAGCATCTCGTCTCTCATAATTTGATAACTCAGATATTTACAATTATTTTATATTCATTGACACTGGTAGAGTTGTGTCAAACCAGACACATATTGCCATTAACAAAGATCATCATAATTATGGGAACATTCATAATGCTGGAGTTCACCTAAAGATAATCAGACAATCAGCAGCATCGTCCGTCGCATTACCTAAGACTTAAAATATGAACACTTCTGTCAAACGTCAGTTACAATGTAATTGCCTGATTATCTATTGAAGAACAGCCTTAGGACGATTTTAGATGAAATTTCTTACCATCATAGTAATGTGCCGGTTTCGCCGTATGAATCAGAGGCGGTAAACATTTGCCTGTCGTGTTAAACTTCATCTCTCTCACAGTATTCTCACATTTCGTAGGAAACAACGTTGTATTGCATTTCAAAAAGGACGGAAAGTACGACGTGTTGTACAAAATGGCACATGGTTCCATTGTTATCTTGCACATCTCATACGAGGGCAGATATACCATATCTTGGCCAAGAATTTCCTCGCATTTCGGCATGAAGGTAGCGCATAGCAAAGGCTGTATTACGGCCCAGCATGTTGGTACATTAACTAGCTGCTTGTAGATTTCCAACTGTGCTTGAATTTTGGTCTGGGTGTTGTAGAATGTGAGATGTACACTTGTTTTATCGTAAGGCAGTTTGGATCCCAGACAGGTGGGTCCGTCGAGAGATTCGCAGCGCGCTCGCCGCACACAGCTGTCGTGCTTGATCTCCCTCTCGGGGAACCATTGGGGGCTCTTATCTGGTTTAATCAGTCTGTAGTTCGGTGTCCCGTTAATGGCTTCAAGGCGTTCTGTAACATTGTCGCTCATATCTGTTATAGAGTTCTTGTCGCCGGCGTTCCCGAACTGACTGGCCTGGCACGCGGATATTGCAAACGCCCACCAAACCCATTTCCCCGTCGACATCTGAAAAAAAGAAACGATCTTTGACTATCTTTATTTAAGCAACGTTAGAGGTAAAATAATAAAAAAGAAAATTGAAACTACACTTCATTTCTTAAAGCATTCTTTATTGAAGGTCGAGGACGATATCAAATAAAACCCTTTTGAATTCCAAAAAATTTATTCACTTCACAAAAGTGTCCTTATTTTAAGCACTGTGTGGTTTCCATCAAATCGTCAATTTATTATCATGCAGCAGTCCAAGGGTTGGGGAAAAGGAGAGTGCAGGCAAGCTGGCCGTACGATAGTTATTAAAAAAACTAATGACTACGGTCTCTAAAACGTGAAAGCAAACGACAGCGTGATAAAATGGATCTCCCTAATTTAATTATAAGCATTAATGGCAAGTACCTAATAAAAATATAAGGATGAAAATATTTAGTAACAATTCCGCGAAAAAAGCCTTCTCCGATAAGTTCTAACAAAATGTAGTCCGCGTTGTAAAAGAAAACGACGCCAACTACAAAATGAAAAAATACCTATCAAAGCAAGACGTCAACTAGTTTCGTCTCTCCACGAGAAACTAGTTGACGTCTTGCTTTGATAGGTATTTTTTCATTTTGTAGTTGGCGTCGTTTTCTTTTACAACGCGGACTAATTTTGTTAGAACTTATCGGAGAAGGCTTTTTTCGCGGAATTGTTACTAAATATTTTCAGCCTTATATTTTGCAATGGATTTCCGCAAAGTAACGCCTGAATCTATTATTTAAGTACCTAATAATATTTTCAGAATTAAAAAAATATGAATATAAAATTTAATGCGTGTAATTTCCTGATCTCTTTTTTCGAAAATTATACAAAAGTCTCTCTAATGTAACATTTTAGAAGAAAGTTTAATTCAAAGCAATTTATAATAGTATAAATTTTTCACATTAAAAAAATTATGTGTGTATTAAATTAAATGTATTTGCGTGTAATTTAATGATCTGTTTTTGCGTTTTTTTTACAATACACTACGGTATGTATGGTCTCTAATAGTAGTGTAAGATATGTATAGAAGAAAATTAAAATCAAAAGCAATTTATGCAAGTAAAATATTTTCTTAATAAAAAAATTTGGTGCATATAAATTTAAACGTGTTTTTTGTGTTATTTCCTGGTAATTCTTTTTTCTAGAGTAACACTTTAGAAGAAATTTCCATTTAAACAACTTGTAACTAATCCATGTAAACGTAGTACTTCGATGAAACTTTAGAAATAATCCTAAATAGGTGTAAACTAATTCTTAGAAAGCAATGACCAGCACTTCAGGAAGGGGACACCCTTGGACTCTAAATACTTTAATCCTTTATTTTTATCACCAAGGGTAAAACCGTTTATTTTATTTATTTCATCAACAGTATTACAAAATATTCGATATCGGGTTGACCTTTATTTCAGAATCTTTTATTGACAAAACAAATTAAGTACCAGTATCTTACTATAACTGAGACAGGGGGTAGATGGCCGTGCGGTGACTTCGACCATTCGGCGTTCTGCCAGCGACCGCGACTAGACGACCTGCCAAGAACTGCAGCTTTGTATCCTCAGCAAATGATTACCTGATGCCAGAAAAACAACTTTAAACAGTACACACATTTAGAATTAATTAAACAACAAAGTAATCAACTCACCAGATAGCTCCAACAAAGAAAAGTCAGGAAAAGCCTGGACATAAAATGTGATCAATATTTTTGTGACATAATACATCTTTATTTTATTATGTTTCAGCTTATCAAAATAACATAAATGCTGTAAACAAAAGTATTTACAACCATTTTTTAAACGCATTCACTGTATTTTTACACTTACGCACTCATCTAACTTTTTTGCTAAGACATAAAAGTTGACGTTAAAGTCTATGCATGTTATTGCTAGGAGTTTTACGCTAGTTGGATAGCATGCCGCCTCTTCGGAAGCCCCGGTTAGGGCCGCGGCCCCTGCTTCGCGGGGAGCCGCGCGGGCCGTTCCCTCGCCAGCCGCGACCATGCCCGTTCATCCCACGGCCCCCGCGATTACTTCGATTCGGACCTCCACGACCTCTAAAACCACCATCCCAGCGTTGATTATTAAAATTATCATCCCCGTTGTTCTCTTCATCATTATTAAAAGTGTTTTCATTGTAATTGTTATCATCAAAGGACTGTTCAAAATTATCTTCGTTATTGTACTCCTCGTCGTTATACTGATTATTATCAAAATGAGGTTTATTGAAACCATTGTCGTTGAAAGGCGGCCGTGGGGGCATGTTACCCATATTGTTCATGGGTGGCATATTGCCCATCGGGCCCATGTTGCCCATCGGAGGCATATTTCCCATAGGGCCCATCTGTTGCATATTCCCCATAGGTGGCCCCATAGGAGGGATATTGCCCATGGGTCCCATGTTGCCCATTGGAGGTCCGCCCATTGGAGGTCCACCCATTGGAGGTCCTCCCATTGGAGGTCCACCCATTGGAGGTCCACCCATAGGAGGTCCCATTTGGCGCATAGGAGGACCTCCCATGTGCATTGGTCCTGGTCCCATTGGGCCCATAGGGGGTCTCATACCCATGTTCATTGGCGGCGGCCCCATCATATTACCCATCGGAGGTCTATGACCCATGAGCCCCATCCTTGGAACCATACTGTTATCTGGACCATTATTATAGTTGTTATGATTGTGGTGTTCATCGGTGTCCATATCATTGTTTTGATAATCAGGATCATAGTGGTCATAGTTATTATCATCATCATTTTCATTTTCGGGCTCATCATTGGTTTCAATTTCTGGCCCAGGATATTCAAAGGGAGCATAATATTCTTCTTCTGCATCATGCTCTAGGTGAGGCATCATCTCATGTAATTCTTCTATTTCACCTGCTGCTATATATTTTCTAAGAGCATAGGGACCTTCGGATATAGCTTTTTCGAGTGGTGAATCAGGATCTACAGTGATCAGTTTCCCATAAATAAAAATAGCAGAAGCCTGTATCTGGCTCAAAGGAACCGATCCAGCTACAGACTCAGCAAGAGCTTGAGTCATAGACTCACCACAATCATCATTTGAGGGTCCATGGTTCCAGTTGGCCTGGAAACTCCTGGGAATAGGTTTACTGTATGGTACTTTCTTAATCTTTTTATCAAAGTCCATGGGAATCAGTGTGGTATCTAAATCAAGGCCAGGAATAACTTTATCTGTGTCCGAGGAGAATATCTCAACTTTATCTTCAGGGCCCATTCCAGGTATCACTGCTGGTTCATCCAAGTCATGATCATCTTGTACTCCTGCCGGTAAAGTATTCAAATTGTATTTGTCTCTCATAAGATCACCTGGGCGGTTTCTGGTCCAAAATTTGCATGTGTGATCATTTGAACCTGAACATAGAATGTGTCCCAAAGGGTGCCAGGCCATTGTCCAAACAATAGATTCATGTGCTCCTTCTATACAACCAACTTCTTTGTCTGTACCTACATTCCAGAAGAGAATAGCTCCATCAGACCCTCCAGAACAGAACAATCCTTCATGAGTTGGGTGCCAAACTACACTGGATGCTTCCTTCTTGTGTCCCCTGAATATTTGCAATTCTGTTCCTAGCTTCCGAATGTCAAACAACTTTAGCAAATGGTCCCTTGAGGCAGTGATAAGCCAGTTCCCATTGTCATTCCATTTCAGATCCATGACAGTTGATTTATGTGCATGTAAGGTTGATAGAGCTGTCCCTGATTTAGGATCCCACAATTTGATAGGTTGTTGGTTATCCTTACTACCGGATACAATCAGAGCCTTTGTAGGATGCCATTGAACACATTTTACATCAGCACCATGACCTCTCAATATTCTTTCCTCTTGACATCTATAGAAATCAAATATTCTCAATGTTCCATCATCTGAACAAGTCACAATTTTAGAATCACTAGGACTAAAACTAATTCCTCTGACCGCTTCTTTGTGGGCTTGGTACATCTTTACATTGTTCATGTTGCTTTGCCAATACTTTATAAATCCCGAATGGTCACCAGTCACCATCCAGCCTTCACCATGAGACCATACCATTGATCGGACAGGAGAGTCATGAGCTTGAAGAATTGTTTCAAAATTAAATGTCAAACCGTTCCACAATGTGAATTCTCCTGAAGACGCTCCTGTTATAAGCCTACGACCCTCGGGTGTCCATGCAACTGCAAAAATAGGGCATCTCATTTTGTTAGTTGCTGTTTTTACGAACCGAGTAGTAACCGCATTAATAGGGTTGTCGGGATAAGAGGGTGGAGGTAACATGTCGGGGGTATACATAGCGTCAGGCTGTAGTGCGTGCCTGTCCCGCCAATCTCGCTGCCAAACGCGACCTTCTAAAGCTTTGATAATAGCCGCATTATAATCTACAGTTTTACGCATTACTGATTTACGCAAACGTTTACCATCAAAATCATCTTGCGTCATGTTCAGCGGTCCCTGAGACGGGAAGCGCATGTGAAAGTTTTGGTGGTAAGGCCTAAAGTTTGGGCGCATCATAGGTCGCACGGGAGGCGGTGGACCCATCATACCTTGGCCAGCCATGCCCGGTGGCGGCCCCATCGGCGGCGGATGATTGAAATCCATGGCTATTACTTCGATACCTATTTGACAAACAGATTTATTACAAAGAAATCCCAAAACAACCTACAAATACGATGCAACAAATCAAACGCTAAGCTTTTTAAGTAATAAAATAAGACTGCCTTACCTTACGTGGACAAAATACGCTATAACATGGTGTCACAACTGCACAACACTTGATTTATACTGCTAACTTATAAATACGGACGCAAGTTAACCTAATTCAGTCAATTTTTGTTTGTCTAGCAAATTGCCTTGTCGTTTTTTCATTGAAACAGTTCACCGAGTTCACCACACCACCAACACGCCATGTTGCTTTTGCTTTGCTTCCACAAAAAAATCTTTGCTTGGCTTGCTTTGCTTGTTGTTTGGTTCGCTTGTTTCGTTTGTTCGTAAGGGCTTGACGCCGAACGAAGCCAACGCAGAGAGCACGTTGCCAACATAACAACAAAAAATTATATCGATGAAAAATCAAAATAATCGAGTCAATCCATCAAATCGAAACTTTCCAGTAATGCAAACATTTGCGCGGGAGATTCAATTTATTCTCGTTTTTCTTAGTTAAACTACCAGAAAAGTCATCTACCGAAAATTTTATTGTAACAAAATCTTCGATCAATAATAAGTAGTTCGCGGCAGGGGGGCCGGCAAAGCCGGACATTTTTGATCGATGAACAAAAAAAATAAATAACGAAAAAAAAAAAAAATTGCTGATGCATGGATTTATAAAAATGGTTTACGATAGTAAATTCATGTATTGGTGATTACTTTTCCGATAGTTTTATTCCTAGTGGGAACTGGGAAGCAAATAAAGTAAACCACCAAAAAAACAATTGTGCAAAGTAAATCTAACGCGAAATACGAAAACGGGCTTTAGTCTTATAAAAGGTACCTACCTGCTTAATTTTTTTTAATACTTATTCGTAGAGTATTTTCTAGCAGTAGGTATGTAAGCCGATCTAGGTAGGTATAGCTTTTTCCTATTTACGAAGGAACTACAGGAAGGTATAGGGATTGGTAAAACAATAAACTCCAGCGCAGTATTTTGCAATGTTTTATTATATGATGTCGGTGAGTAAGTACAATAATTGGGTAGAGACTCAGGGGTTGTTCGAAATGGGGAGTAGGTTAATAGCCTGAAATTTTCCATAATTTACACATGTGTAAAATGGTATGTATACCATTATTATTAAACTAGTATAAATAAATTATCTGGCCGTCTCCCAATGCAAGACCCTGAATGTTATTATAATATTACACCTATATTGTGTGTATTATTTATTAATTATAGTCATTTTTCTGTCAAATTTTATGTAAGTACCTACCTTATTATGATGCAATAAATAAATGATAATGATAGCTAGGTACTTAGGCCAACATATTGAGAACTTATGAAGTTATGTAAGTAGGTAACCTATCGTTTTCGTATTGTTATAAGATGTCCATCAACGGGAAATAGCAATATCTCAATTTTAAGGCGATCACAAGGATTTGCGATGACTTCATAACTGCGTAGGACACATGCAAGAATGCTTTTCATGGCTTGCATTCCGAAGTGGCGTCCTGTGAACAATATGCAAAAATAAGTTCGATTCATTATTTAGAACGAGTAGTAATAAAATTAGCTAAATGGCCAATTAACTTTATTTATATACTGTTTTATCCCCAGAGTAGTTGAAGTCAATCAATAGTTCTAGGAAGGGTTATCACAAAGTCTGACCATATGTAGGCCTACTTAGTCATAATAACGTCTTCAAACAGCCTGTGTGATTCTGATGTGATGACAGACTTGATACCTAGACTCGGGCGACATGTGGACGGACCATTAGGTCTATTTCTGGTACAGGCGGTGTTGTGACACGGGACTGGCGCGCGGCGGCACGTTCCAGGTAGCGTGCCGCCGCCCGCCCTCCCAGACTCTACACCTTTTGAACTGATAGAAATTGTGACGTGGACATTGAAAAAGCTAGGTAATCTTCTTACCAATACAGTTTCTAGCCCCAAAACTGAATGGAATAAATGCGCATGGATGCCTAGCTGCACATTTATCTGCTGTAAACCTATCTGGATTGAAGTTGTCTGCATCAGGGCCCCAGATCTTTTTATCCCTGTGTATTATGAACGGTAGAACAGCACAGCCAACACCGGCTGGTAGGGTGCATGAAGCTGAAAAAAAAATATGTCGAATTGAGTTCCTTTTGTCCCGGGTCTCAGAGCGAACAAATAGACCATTTTTATTAATTTACTATTTTAACGATCTGAGCATTCCCCGCGGCCTCATCTAGCCCCGAAATAAGCAGAGCAAAAGAAGTATTTACGGTACATAACTATCTAATTATAGCAATATCTAATTCTACTGAATTCCTACGCGAAAGTTTGTGAAATGTGAATTTTATTTTATTACCCCTTTAAATTTAAAACTACTGAACAGATCAAGATCAAACTTGGCGTACATTTAGAACGTAGCCTAAATTTAGATAATAGGTTACAGTTATTATACATAAATAGGCGTGCAAAGCCTTTGGCAGAATCTAGTTATCTATAATACCTAGGTAGAACCTACTGGTAACGTATCAACGTTGCAAATTGCACTACGAACCAACCAACTCACATAGTTGAATTTCTTTCTGTATCTGTCGTCCGATTATTGGAACAACCGTGTATAATCTCATTGTTTCCTTTATTACTCTCTCCAAATAATCCATTTTGTACAAATCTTCCTTTGTAGGTGATCTTTGCGAATCGCCAAAGATGGATTTCAATCTGAAAACAAAAAAGTGGAAGTGAATTTATACAACTCCTAGACTATTTTTTAGGGGAGGTTTGCGTTGCATATGAAGTTCGAAAACGAAGGATCAAACTCAACAGCTTTGTTGAGCAGTGGCGAAACCGCAGAGTCATTACAACGCTAAAGTCTAGGTGGGTCATTTGCATTAAAATTGTACATTCCTCACTAGTAATGTGTCCCAAAATTTGAAATTTTTTTATGCTTAAAATATCCATAATTGGTACATTTCATTAACAAATTGGCGTAATTTAATCATTGCTTGATCATATAAATTGCAATTCATCAATAAATAATAATCTTATTCATACTTTTGCGACCCTCAAAAAACAATGAAAAAATATCTCCATACAAATTAATCATGTCCCACAGAGGTCTTTGCATCTAAAAAATGCTTTGGAAGATTTCCCTCTGATATATTCAACTAATGAAAATATTTATTCGTCACTGATTAACCTGAGCAATACTATTTTATCAAATTTATCATTAAAAAATGAATAATTAAAGAGAAAATGATTTTTTAACATTATGTCTCAGTTTTTTCTTCCATTTCGTTATGTTTTGTTCGTTACGCTATTTTCATCAAAAAACCTTTTGAAAATCAACTAGAATTATATATAAAGATTGGCAACACTCGTCAGTTTTCTAAGAACTATAGAGAACTCCACTATTTTGTTTACTTTTTGTTTACGGTGAAAAGGTGCACATCTCATAACGCAAAAAGTTCGGTTTCGTTACGAAATTTAGAACTTAAAAGTAAGAAAACGCCGTTTTATTCAAGTTAATTTTACTGCCTTTCAAATACAGTGTAAAGACATTCAATTACAGTGTGTTTTATCGACTTTTCAAGTTCAGTTTCATAAGTTATTTCAGTTTTTTCTTGTGTTTTCATCCGAGTTAGTTACAATATTCGTTACGTTACGAAACGGCAGGTCGCGTACACACTGGGATCTTAACCGACTTAAAAAAATATGTGTAGTATTGTGTTAGTTATCATCAACCGCAAGATGTTCTCTTTTGCGACATACTTTGGCATAGTGGTTGTTGAATAGGTAATAAAAGCTACTTTAGTCTAAAATCAATCATCAGAATCGATAACAAATAAATACATTTCGTATAGATCTATAATTAATTTGGTAATAACTATGACAAATTGTTTTGAATATGCTAATTTACTTCGATTTATGTAGCGTAATATAAAGCTTAATTTAATCGAGAAGAGGAGAATTTAGATAGGTGGGTACCTATTTATTATGTCATGTTATATTTATAATGTTACTGGTCAAATTTTCATGATTCTTTGATATTAGTATTTTAGGGGTACATCTATATCTATGATTAGGAGTTAAAACAATAATTTTATAAATAAAAATAATAAAAACATTTATTTAAAATAGCAAGTATTTTTGATTAAAACAATCGAAAGTTTAGCGTTTTCTTTTATATGTGCGAGTTGATAACGTAGAATTCAAGTCCGCCAGTTAACTTCTATCAGATGATGATGATAAGGTAAAAATCCTCTAATTGTGTACAAAGCCTTATGCTTCCAATTAGTAACAAGTTCGTTACGTTCCGTTTCGTTTCCATTTCGTAGCATGTACAATTTTAATGCAAATGACCCAGGTACCTTTTTGGGTATAGTTCTTGGTTCCTTACATTCAAAAATTCAAAAAAAACGTTGGTATTTTCAATCAATCAATCAATCAAATCGTTTATTTGTAACTAAAACTTATATACCAAAATCGTATACAGTAACTTAATTTAACAAAATACAATGTAGAGACTATATATGAAATTATACAACATTAATATAGGTACTAAGAAGGTACCTGGGCAGCTCTACATTTTCTATGTAGAGCCAAAATTTAAGTCAAAAGATCCTCTGTCTCAGTCTTTGACTTTACTAGGCTTAGCTACAGGAAAATATATCATCAAACTTACTCCTGATAAACTTTTTCTTGCTCCTCATGATGGCAGCCTAGCAGCATCAAAGCGTACGCGATGACAAGCGCCGTGGTATCGTTACCCGCTATGGTGATGGAGTCGATGTGCTCTCTCAGTTCTTTGTTTGTAAAATCGCTGTTTTTTGTCAGGAGTAGCTCGAGAAGATCTTTTTTACCTGGAAAATGTGATTGCTAAAATTTAAATTCATTCATGAAGGTACCGTATTCCACTTGCACAGATTCATGTATGGTATGTACGGCACGCTCAATACGTTGAAGGTATTTTCTAGGTTCTTCGAGTAACTTAGCAAGAAATATTATGTAGTTTCGCGCACATTATAAACCCATACTAAAACAAATCGACTGTCGTTTTGGAGTCTACCTATCGACATTGTACTCGTAGATTTTAATCATGGACGTCAGTACCAGCGACTAGATTTTGCTAAATATTGCTATTAATGATCGCGAAACTACTTATCTACTACAAAAAATACTTGTAGCTAGGCACAAATTACAAAAATATTAATAAAGGATTTTTAATTTTTATTAAATTTAACTTCTCTGTAGAATATATCTTACTTGCTTTTTACTTGCATAAGTAGGTACCTTTTTCAGCAGAATTTCCATCGTTATTTTGCACTGCCAGCCTTTTCTTAGTAACAACCTGCGAAACCAATTATTAGTTTAGCATAATTATTTGATTATGACCTATCTTCCGACGACGATGTACCGGCATGTAGAGTGGTTCCATAGGTACTCTATCTATTTTGCTGGCAGGGATTTAAGAGGCGAAACTACGAAATGATGTAACAAAATTGGATATTCGATTGCACAGTGAAATTTAGTTTTAGTTAAGCCAATTAATGGTTCACAAGTGGGTAAAAATAGCAGTTTCTTGTTATGTATTTTATCACTTCCACTGCCACCATCAACCTGCCTGCCAAGAATGATGATGGTGGCCAAATGGCAAAACCGTGGTTTTTGGGGGAGGCATGGCATGTTCAGCAAACGTAGTATAGGGCGCCCTCCGGCCAGGTGGGACCAGGTAGGATGGTGACCTGCGAAACTGACAGACATACAGAGAAGACAGGTTCTGGATGCGTCAAATTAAAGACAGGGGTGCTAAGGCGCTTATTGTGGAAGACCTATGATGAGATTGATATTCATTCCACTGTCATGGACCCATGGATATTCGTTTTATTATCTACTAGTTCCTGCCCGAGGCTTCGCGCTTTGTAAGGGTTATTTCTATCCCATAGGAACTGATTTATGGGATAAAAAGTAGCCTATGTTTTAATCCAGGCCTAGGAATACCAGTATGCACTTCAGCCCGATCCGTTCAGTAATTTTGGCGTGAAGAGGTAACAAACATTCGCATTTATAATATTAGTGTCATCACAGGAGACGGGAAAGGAGAGGAGACAAAAGTAACCGTAAAACCTTACTTCGTTGGTAAATTTATGCGTCAACTCAATACTGTCACTCTGTTCTTTAGCATAAGAAGTGAGGTTGAAGACTGCGTCGGGCTGCATCCATGGCTTGAAGAGTCTCATGCTGATGATGGAAATGACCGTGTTCCGCGCTCGAAGGTACGGCGTGTTCGGGTTATGTTGTACGTCCATCTTCTCACCCATCGCTGTTTCTGTAATAGTTTAGCATGGATCTCCTGGTTTAATTTATTTCGTACACAGGTAAGAAGTCAGTTTTTGGAAACAAGTCTCGCCTGTCATACTGTATCTTTATTAACATAGAAAATTTAAATCAAGTAGGTAATAGAAACAAATTAGAACTAGCATTTACAATTGAGCTAATTGCAGACTGTTGCAAACAATTTACAGGTAGCTCAACTGATGATATGGTTGATCTGCTCACAAACTACAGCAAATTTTTCTAAAAATTCTGAACTGTTACATTTTGAACTACCAGATCAGAAACAGAGCTGTTGATTGTAGAATAAATATATCTAGTATTGAGGAATAATTTTGATAAAGTCACCTTTAAATAAAACCGAAAAGTAACTAGGTATATGCTATTTATCTAAACCAGAATATGTTCATTCGTTTTGGAAAAATGCTACAAGTTCAAAGTGTATGTAGTGTGTGTAGTGTATGTGTAGGTATCTGACACACTTTGAATATAAGCAAACCTTTATTTTGCGTCAGTAGTGGTTAAAAACTTACCAAAAACAATATCCAACATGCACGACGTCACATATTTATATACATCAAAGACTGGTTTTCCTACTTCCTCTTCCAGCCGTTGGACCAGCACTGCCCCTTGCTGGCCAAACACGTCGATGTAATCATCAATGATGTTCTTGTGGAAAATGTTTACCAGGAGACGGCGGTGGACCTTCCATAGTTCAACTATGGAAAAAATACTTAATAAGTAAAACAACGGAAAAAAAGCATTTCGGGTGAAACTGATCATTGAGGTGATTAGTAATATCATCTAGTCACAAGCTATTGATGACGATAATGCTCAAGCTCTGCTCTCTTAGCTTGGGGCTAGATAATGCTGTGTGTTGTCCAGCATTATTACTATTACTTGTGATCGCCAGGGTGGCGAGATAAGGAGCCTGTTACTCTGGCAGTGGGTGTTACCGACTCGTTAGATAGATAGAACTATGAAGTTCATACATATTCATACTTATTATAAATTCGAATGTACTTATAATTATGTCTCTCTGTCTGTATGATCGTTATGACAGGCAGGGAGAAAGACAGTATCCCAGGGAAGGACATAATTAGGTTAGATACTTTCTATCCGGGAAAAGCACGTGCAAAGTCAAAACGCGGGCAGAAGCTAGTAATGATATAAGCTAGAACATTTTCCAAATATCATTAATACTGACCGGGTGCTACGAAAAGTCCGTTTCCCAACCACTTTTGTAGAAATTTGTAACTGTAGTCCTTCTCAAGGCAATTGTCTAAAATCTTTTGTACATCATCCAAGTTGAAGGGTACTGAAAATAAAGGTAGATTTATTCACGTATATTTTTAATAAAGTTTATCTTTTTCTTAGCATTAAATATGGTGGTTCAAGCAAACGTTATGAGCAGCTACCCGAAATATTCAAGATAGCAAATTTTACTCAAAGGTGAGACGGTTAAGGCCAGTAGTTGTACAAAATTCTGTAAATGCAGGTTTCATCATCATCGTCAGTCTATATTAGTACACAGCTGGACATAGGCCTTCCCTAATGAGCGTCATAGCCATGATCTCACCTGATGGAAAGTGACTACGTGGCCAAGACGGTGAATGCAAAATGCAGGTTTACTTATTTTTAATGGTTTCCTGTCAGATAAATTTGCTTTTTATATTTCGGTAGCTGCCCTTTAGGTACGTTTATTTGAACCAACCTTTATAGTGTTATTATGATTTATAATTACTACTCACCAATATAGAGATGGGGTCCAATCCAAATTTTCCCCACATCACTCGCTTCTTGTAATTTGTCCACCAAAATTTTTATATTTTTCAGCATCTCTACAATTGTAATTTTTTTTAAGTACACGTTAAACCGGTTAACTATATTTTCGTTGTTTTTGTTAGAATAACTTACTTTCAGGGCCTCCGATAAACCAAAGGGAATGCCCTAAAATAGGAGTGGTTCCAACATCCAGAAGCCTCTCAGACAACTCATACAGGAGTTTTCTCGAACGCCGAAAGTATAAATAGTAAATTAGAGCAAGCAAAAATATTAGAGCGATCACAATCATTTTTATTTCAGGTTGAACTGTGTTATTTATTTCTTGTCAATTTCTCTGTTAAACTGAGAACAAAGTCACGGCGTGAATTACTTATTATAAGTATTTTGCTAGTGTCCTACACAAGGTTGCTCTTATGAATGTATTTATTGACTGCATTTAGTACTGTTCTACTTGATTTGCAAATCCACTTAGCAACTCATAGATGCAATTCTAAAATAAGTGCGTAGCTATAGGACCAGCTAAGAATCAACATTGATTTGAAAACCTCTGTCACATACGTGCCTATCTATCTGAGCTCTTTATTAAACTACACGTTTTTCCAGGATGTTACTGTACAACATTACAATTTGCACATGAGGTCATGTTGTGGACTTTACCTATTTTCGTTTTTCAAATCACATTTTGTTTTGACAAACATGTTTACCTACGTTTAGATGTGAATTACGTGTGAGGAGGTTGATGACATGAATGATTAGGTATCTTCTAGACCTCCGTGATACACCGTCACTATCCATCAGGTGCTAAGGGTGATTATAAAAAATAAAACCAGCCAAGTGCGCGTCGACTCGCACACAGAGGGTTCCGTACCATCGTACATAACTATTTTGCAAAAAGGAACCCTAAAAAGCTTTACTTTTTACATTAAAAGAAATTAAATAGCAAAAGGCCATCATGACGCGGTCACCCATCCAAGTACTGACAGCGCCTGACTTTGCTTAACTTCAGTGATCGGTACTCAACTTGGTATGGACATTGGACCCGTTTATTATTAAATTTATTTTATTTTTTGTTCATCATCATCATCATCAGCCTATATCAGTCCACTGCTGGACATAGGCCTCCCCCAATGAGCGCCATAGCGCCCTGTCTTCAGCTTGCCGCATCCAGCATCTACCAGCAGTCTTTCGCAATTAATTAATTTTATTTTTTGTTAAAGTGGCAATATTAATCTACACCTCGTCAAAATTTAACAACAAATTTAAATTTAACTGTCTACATTTACGGTTCAAGAGCAGCCTCGACAAAAGTAAACAAAAAAAAATAAGTTCTTTCTTTCATCATATTAAAGAAAAAACGTTTTTTTAGTAGTATTTGTTGTTAAAGCAGCAAGAAAAATACATATTCTGTGAATTTCAACTGTCTACCGTCATGAGATACAGCCCGCAGACGAACAAACGGACAGACAGCGGAGGCTTAGTAATAGGGTCCCGTTCTCACCCCTTCGGTACGGAACACTAAAAATATACTATGATTAGTCATTTTTGATTATTTGTTCTGCCTCTAACTTGCAACAGTCTGCGGTTAGCTCAACTGTTTCATTTGTAAATATTAGGTGTTAATAGTACAATTAGATGTATATAGTATACTCTTTATACCACTTATGTACCTATATTATACATCAATCATGAAAAAAATTAAATGGTTCAATGCAAACCCTAATCTACCAACCGTACGGATCAATGACAAGTATTGACAAGCAGGGACGACATTACAAAAGCGTTTTTAGGCGTATAATATTACGATTCGTAAACGAGTTTTGAAAACTGACAATGTTCACAATTTTTGGCGTTGACTGTACTTGGCGAGGACGTGTGAAGATAATGGCTCAACTAGTCCTAATGTGGTCTTCTGTGCTCACACGCGTGTTTGTTCCACTCGTGTCACAAGTTCGACTTGCGCATGAAGTTGTGTAAACTACCCATCAGACGTACCGGATACTTTTATTGCGTAGAACGGTAGGTCCGTTGTTTGTGAATAAAATTGATAAATGACATTTTATTGGGTTTCGCAAAGAGAGAAACAGGTAATAAATATATTTGTCGGCTTCTGCAGCACATGATCAGCCGTTCCTATATATAAAATTCGTAACTATTTCATTAAATTGGTTGTTTATTCAAGCGGCTACAAAATTCGTAGCAGGGTCTACAAAATTTCACGTAGGCCTACGCGACCAAACTTATCATACACAACCTGGCTCGTTCTATACAATAGTTTGTACATACAAACTATTACAAACTATACTTAGCTTTTTTTTCTCATACGATACTAGGTGGGTACCAAAAACATACATATTAACCCTACGTACACTCGTTTGGAGCCTGATCAGGGTTTGGTTTTTTTGAGTACGGTTGACTCGCATAAGTCCTTCTCAGGGTCTTCCATAGTCATAAAACCGACCCCCGATTTGGGTGCAAACAAGTTTAGGGGTTTAAAAAGTATCATTCATTCATTTATTTTCAGAGAAAATTATTAGAAAAATGATAATCTTGTTCCTGCTATTGGCTGTAGCGAGTTTATGTTGGCTGTATTTCCTGATCAAGGCTCGTCATATGGACCGGATGACGTCAGCTTTGCGTGGACCCCCGACATTGCCTATTGTTGGGAATGGAATGCTTTTCATCGGGAATACTCAAAGTAAGTTACCATAATTTATTTGTGGGTTTTGCTAGCTCCTTCCCGCGGCTTTGCACATGTTTTCGGTTTCCGGGGTAAAAAGCAGCCTATGTCCTTAGTCCTTATCCGGAATACCAAACTATACCCTAACAAAATTTCGTTAAGTTCTGTTCAGCAGCCGTTTAGGTGTGAAAAGAGACAAAATTATTTTCGCATTTATTATTATTAGTGCCGTGTGGTGCCGGCTTAGAATTTGAACTATCCCAACTCTTCACGTGGGTGTAAGAGTAGGTCGTAAGAAGCGACTAAGGGACATACACCGGGGGGCGGGCAGCAGCGCCTCTTGCAGAATAGATATACCACCAAACTGCGATCACCAACCCGCAATCCCAGCGTAGGGATTATGGGCATTACCTCCCATGAGATAACAGCCAATTAGGCGATCATCAGTGGAAGGCCTGCGTCCAACAGTGGACCATTAAAGGCTGTTTAGGTTGAGGTTAAGGTTATTATTACGGCGTTTTCACACGAGGCACAACACCACACGACAAAATGCGGTGACGACTCTGGGCGTCATACATTTCTATAAGGTATTTATATTCGTGCGTCGTGGGAAAACGATCTTATGATTATGGATTAAAAAATTCAACTGGATATCCTTGATTTTTTTCTAAGTTTAACCCTTTTTTGTTATTCGGCGAAGAATTTTTTTTTCGAATAGAATGGTCTGGGGGGGACGAGAATGACGTGGGACTCAACACCCTGAGAAGGACGTAATGCCCACTAAAACCTCTCCGGTGACCCATTCTCCCCCCATTTTGGCCGAACCACGGGAACATTCAAACCTACCGTGGCTCAACTGGCGTCCCCTCTTCCTCCCATACATGGCCGGCGAGCGCACCGTTCTACGAAGTTTAACCCTAATTACATGGCCGGCGAGCGCACCGTTCCACAAAGTTTGACGCTAATAGTAGAACATCATTATCATCATCATAATGGTCTCTTGGTTCATGATAACATTTGTTGCAGAAATACTGAAGAATATAGAAAGCATTGCCAATATTGCTCTCACAGATAAAGGATGTGCCAAGATATGGCTTGGACCAAAGTTATATGTTGGTAAGCTTCTTCTTATTCATGTCTTATACATGGGGGCAAGTCAGTCTCACAGTGCTCACGAACGCATAGGGTCGGTTAATTGACATCTTTGGTATGGGAAAACTGTCAAAAATCTGTATTTGGCTTGCTACCGTACATAAGTATTGTTCTTGAATACGGGTGTAAAGCTTGAACCACACTGCTGGCGCATCAGAAGCTTAGTTACCTTTTGGTTTCATACAATAGATTTGCTTGGAAATACTTGAATACTGTGTGTTGTGTTATGTTAATGTTAGGTATAATCATGGACCAAACTAATATGATTTATCTATGGTATACTTACTTAATGTATCACTAACCATACTAAATGTATGAAACATTTAATATGGGTTACCGATATCCTTCGGTCACGGTTCTGACACGTCATAGAACACCACGCCACAATAGATACTGTGACTACAGTATGGTTCCAATGTCCCCACTATTGTAGGTATATTTTTTTTCAAAATCTTAATGCTTTTTTTTCAGCTATTGCAAATCCAGAAGATGCTCAAGTGGTCCTAGAGAATTGTCTCGATAAAGATGGAGTGTACCGCTTTCTGCGACCGTGGCTCGGCCATGGGCTTTTTGTGGCACCGGGTAGGTAAAGTATTACTTCTCCCCTATATATTTTGGTTATAGGTACCTCTTGTTTGCCCTATCCCTGATAACCTATTAAATAAATAAATAATGCTGGACAATTCACACAGCGTTATCTAGCCCCAAGCTAAGCAGAGCTTGTGTTATGGATACTAGGTAACTGATATAAATACATAATGCAATACAATACAATACATAGATAGATATTTTTTTATTATACATATAAAACGACCAGAACACCCTGAACAAATATCTGCAGATCATACAAACATTTGTCTCGAGGTGGGAATCGAACCCGCAACCTCCTGCGTCGCAGGCGGACCTTCGCTTTCCGCGCCACAGAGGTCGTCTATTATTTTAATTAAGCAAGCAATTCCAAAATTACATTTCTAGTTATTGGAAATTAAACATCAAGGTATTTATTTTATTTACCATTTATAATATTAAGTCGTAATAAAGTCGCAAATAAAAAATTAACAATTTTAAAATATAAACAAAATTTTTACCAATTATACTACACATTCAGTTTTTATTTAAAAAAAATCTTAGAATAGAAAATTTCAAATAAAGTTCAATGAACATCTTTGAATTGTGGTACCTTCTTCAAATGTAAATGGCCTCCAAGTTCACTTTAAAGCAGTTGAAGATACTTGAAATGTGGTACAGGTAAGTACTTCAAATAGAATAGGTTTCAAAGAGGGGCTAAGCCTTTTTCAAAAGTGCCTAATCTATTTAACCAGTTAAAAAACTCAAGATCACTCTTAGATTTAATCAATTCTAAAGTAAATTGACATGACCTCTGCCAGCTTAGAGGAACCACGTCAAAAGAAAGTAAACAACTCACGCTAAATAAGTGAGTATACACAAGTTTAACAAACATCCTAAAACGTATCCTTCTATAAACATCTACCTAAAATACATACTACTGTGAATTAATCAACGGCTTGGCTAGTATGAGTTTTCACAATACCAAAACGTAAAATATTTAGTTTAGTATTTTCGTTCGTTTAAACGAGTAAAGTGGCTTGATTTGTATGGTTTATGGGCTTGGCTACGACTTGAAAGAATCTGGTTTCGGTTTTTAGCTAGCGGAAGAGCTGACTAACGCTGACTTGTCAAAGAAATATCATTCGAAAACTTTAATCTAGGAAATTAAAGAACATAGCTCTTGTCGGGTGCAATGATGCAATACCCTCCATTTTTCTCTTTCCAATACGGTCTCTTATACTTCTTTATACGACACTAGCTTCTGCCATCACGCGTTTTTCCGGGATAAAAAGTAGCCGCCTACCTATGTCCGTCCCCGGTATACCATCTAACTCCAAGGACGGACGAATTTTACTATAATCGTTGTAAGGTATATGTCGAATTGTTATACTACGATTATTTGGCTAGTTTTACAAAACTTTATATCGACTTAAATTTCATAAATACTGAAAATAAGTTTAGTTAGAGCAAACACTTCGATAGCGCGATATGATTTTTCAAGTGGCGACATCTAGTTAAATGAAATAATACACATCAACCACGCGCAGGGGCGCTCGCAGCCCAAGACTTTCGGGGGGCGGCGTCACGTTTTATCAGGACCGTAGCCAGAAATGCAATTTGAGGGGTAGTCCCGCTGAAAACCTCTAAGTGTATCGTTATCGGCGAGCGGAGCGAGAAATAATGCGAAAAACTCATACGTGTTGTAATTTTTATGTGCTGGTAGGTAAGGTCTTAAATCCATTTTTAAAAGAAAACAATTTAATATTGCTTTGTTTCAGTCGGTCTATGGAAAGTCCATAGGAAGGTTCTACTACCAGTGTTTCATAACAAAATAGTTGAGAAGTATCTAGGAGTAATCGCCGAGCAGTCAAATGTGCTACTTAAGAGACTGGGTGAGCAGACAGCAAAAGGAGAGTTCGATGTGCTCAGTTACGTTACTGCTTGTACTCTGGACATCGTGTTCGGTAAGTTATTTGGGTAAGAACTCTTGCTGTATTCAGAGTCCTGAGTTTGCTTTCTCAATAGTATCGAATCGTCATCGAGACGTTTCATTTTAGTATAGTATCCTCGCACAAAGAAGTTGTCCTCCACCTTCATCATTCGCACCGCTATGGACTGGAACTCGCTGCTTCTGTTTTTCCGCCCTATTACACCTTGGTCTCTTCAAGACATGAGTGAATAGGTGTCTTCTAGACCTTCGTGATACATCGTCAGCCACATCTTCACTTTCCATCAGGTGAGATTCTGGTTAAACGAATATCTTATGACTATACATATACAAGTACCTAGGTATTTAGTGCACTGTACCAAACACTAAACCTATAAATAAATGAATTGATAGATTTTCAACCGTATCTACCTATATAAGTTTTATTTAAAACTCATACTTACAAAATAGAACCTCTCGATGGTGTTCGTCTCGGGACTATCGAGAATCGAGAAACCAGACTCAGGGCACGGTATGTTCTTAGAACTTTGCTTCGTAAATATGAAATGATTCTCGTTGAATGAAGATGAATACGGAGTGATTATGTTAACCAGGTTTTCATTTGCGTCTGTAAAGCAAATAGCGCTGAAGATGAGAACAATCTATTGCAATTAGTAAATGAGGACTCACTCGGCCCTTCCTAACATCTCTCACAACGTGTTGTGGCCGTGGGAGAAAATGACCAAAACCCTTCATCTCAAATCAATGATTTTTAACCAACATTTTCACTTATGAGGTGTACAATCCCTTCCAGAAACAAAACTTAGTTCTTGTAAAATTCTAATTTTAGGGAATGAAGGCTTTTTTATAGCGGCTGTTTCACGTGCATTTCAAGTTAAGATTAAAAAATTAATATGTTTTTATTAAGGTACCTAAGCCATTTTAGGGCCTTGATAGGCGCGGGTACCTCATTATTGTAATAAAAGTGCTATTCCAGAGACTGCAATGGGAGAACGAATGGATGTCCAGCATTCCCCCGAAACGCCATACCTGCGTGCGCGCCACACAGTCATGGAGATCCTGAACAAACGTCTCTTCAAAGTCTGGTTGCAGCCGGACTTTCTCTTCAATCTGACGTCATACGCAAAGCTGCAGAAAGAAAATATTGATCTCACGCACAAGTTTACGGATGAGGTATAGAATATTGAAAATATAGAAAAGAATAGTTTATTTATTTATTTAAAAACGTTATACAAGAGTTTATGATTGTTGCATCATTAAACTACATTATGTTTGTGTTGGTACCTATGTTATCTACATAGGTATTCAATACTCCAAATTTTATTGCAAACATGCATGACCAAATCGTGGCGGTCGCGGCGTTAGAATTGACGCCTCAAACTCAACTCGTTAAAGTTGAAAGAGGCAGTCAGCTTCCTTGTATATTTAAGGCGTTACCCCGACCCAAACTAGTGCCGTTATTACGTAGAACATAGGAAATTTTAAAAATTTCTTTGGCTAGTATAAGTCTCCTATAATAATACTCGTAAGCTTTTTTTAGCTACGAAGTTTTCCTTAGTAGCCACCAAATTCTATTTTCGCAAAATAAGCTTTTAATAGACGTGGCGGCGCGCGGCGGCGCTATTTAGATTGGGAAGCGCCTTAACACCCGTTCTGTCCTGTTCGACACAAGTGACACATGTACAGAGGGCCGGCCGATGAATCCATAGTACTGAGACGAGACGAGATTTTTGTGTGGGATTCGGTACTGCGCCTCTCTCACTGAATCGTTTGAACTTAAGAAAATATGTAGATCTGATTGAACAAATAAGTTTTTATTCTTATTCACTGTGCGAACATGTAACTACTAGTAAGTATCCATACAAAAATCGAACGTCTCGTCATCGAAACTATACTATCGACTCATCGAACTCAGGTTTCGAGCCTCAAGGGATTTAGATCCGTATCGATCAAAGATTTTTGAGAAAAAAATTACCAATCATTATTATTATTTCGTTAAATTATTTGGAAGGCAAGCTTTTGATGATTATAATCCATATTATAAATTAATATAAATTCTAAAGTAACTCTGTCTGCCTGTCTGTCTGTGTCGACCGTTTTGGCGTGAAAATGTATCTTTCACGCCAAAACGGTTGAAGGGATCTCAGTGAAATTTGGCAGGGAGATAGATGGCATCCCGGGGCCGGACAAAGGCTAGTTTTTTACTGTCTTACTTATGACGACCACTGTGCGGTGGGCAAAGGTCTGCCTGCGACGCAGGAGGTTGCGGGTTCTATTCCCGCCTCAGGACAAATGTGTGTACGATCTGCAGACATTTGCTCAGGGTATTCTGGTCGTTTTCTATGTATGATAAAATTATTTATCGATGTATTATAATATACTAGCAGCGCCTCGCGGTTTCACCCGCGTAGTTCCCGTTCCCGTAGGAATTTCGGGATAAAAAGTAGCCTATGTCCTATTCCAGATTATAATCTATCTCTGTGCCAAATTTCATCCAGATCCGTTTTGCCGTTCTGGCGTGATAAAGGAACAAACATCCATCCATCCATCCATCTAAACTTTCACGTTTATAATATTAGTGAGAATTATACTATGTACGTATAACAGTTATCTAGTACTCATAATACAAGCTCTGCTTAGCTTGGGGCTAGATAATGCTGTGTGAATTGTTCAGAATTATTTATTTAGTTTTTATCCCGGAAAAGAGCGCGCGGAGCCGCAGGCAGCAGCTAGTATGGATAAACGCTATAGATTCTGATATTACCTTCATATTCATCTAAAGACCTTACCTATGACCGCAAATATTTGTTTTATGGTCCCTTAGGTCATCATGATTTTATTGTCGTGTGAACATCGTCAATAAATATACTCCATAAAAAATAACCATATATTGTTCTGTTATTTTACTGTCTTACTTATGACTATTTATTTGTTAAGGTCGTAAAGAAAAGACGCGAAGAATACGAAAAGGAAAAGAATGAAGGGAGATCTGAGAAAACACATGGTAAGTCCTATTTTAAATTTAACTACATATACTACACACAGTATGTAGTCGCTTTGCGTATAGGTAGTGCATAAACACATCTTTAGTAAGTGGTGCAGTTTCTTTTGTTTTTTAGGGCTCCGTATCCAAAGGGTAAGGTTGTAATAGGGTCCCGCTATTACAAAGACTCCGATGTCCGTCTGTCCGTCTGTCACCAGGCTACATCTCATGAACCGTGATAGTTAGACAGTTGAAATTTTCGCATATGATGTATTTCTATTACCGCTTTAACAAAAAATACTAAAAGACAGAATAAAATAGATATTTAAGGGGGCTCCCATACAACAAACGTGTTTTTAGCCATTTTTATAGATATAGGTATACGTTTTATAGATTTTTATAGATATGTACGGAACCCTTCATGCGCGAGTCCGACTCGCATTTGACGTTTTATTTATATTCGGGATGGTAGACATTAAACATTTAGTATGTAGGCACTTCCATTGCCAAACATTTTGCGTAGTGGCATTGGACTGCGATACGTCTAACTTTCATAAAATAAAGGTGAATTTTCGGTCTATTACAAATGCTGAGTTTTTTAATGTTACTTAGGAATTAACCGAAAGGTGTTTTCTTGGAACGCCAAACACTTTGCATATTTGTTTTGCCCTGCCAGACGCTTTGAAATTCTACCGTTCTAGGCTAGGTCTGTTCTAGGTACTTCAGTGAGGTATTCGTTGGGGTAATAAAGCTATTTTTTTTATTTTCTTCGGGATAATAATAGAAATCAAGTACTTCCATTGTCAGACACTACATTCGCTTGGGGTGTAAGGTGGACTCCATTATCTGGTCTCCCAAGTTAACCTAACCTGCAGGTGGTGCACCCTGCTAGCACGGGGATTGTTGTCTAGGGTAGAATAGAGAAAAATTACGTTACTTCATCATCGAATGCGTAAATTATTTGACATGCATTCCATCAACTTCAATAATGTACGCAATGTATGGCGATGCAATGTCATTATTGTCTATTCTAGCCTAGACAATCCCCGTGCAAGGGTTTCGGTGAAAATGTCAAACAATCTTCATAATTAGATAAAACATATAATTTACAAATATTTTCCACTAGCAGTGCCTCGCGGTTTCACCCGTGTAGTTCCCGTTCCCGTAGGAATTAGCCTCTCTTCTATTCCAGACTATAATCTATCTCTGTGCCAAATTTCATCCAGATCCGTTCAGCCGTAATTGAGTAACAAACATCCATCCATCTATCTATCCATCCATCCATCCAAACTTTGACATTTATAATATTATATATATATATATATATAGTGGGATTACTTGACACTGGCAGAATTGCGTTTAACCAGACCATTTAACAAAGAATCATAATCATCGACATAGAAACTTTCCTTTGCCAGACGCTTTACTTGCCTTGCCTTGTTAGTTAAGCCTTAAGTAATAATATCTAGATTTAATTTAAAAAGGCTCTGTTTTTATCTATTCTAATAATCAAGGTATATTATACCACATAATTATGAGTGATTCATTCACGAATACATATTTATTTTTGAATCTATCAACTGGTAAGTAGTTCCGCTGTCTATAAATGCAATACGTACAAAACCTGTGAATTTTAAAATCAAATAATCTACGTGAACAAAAAATTTTTATCTTCTTAGGTGACGTAGGTAGCGTTCGTGTTTGTTAACTCTGTTAACGCTGTTTATCTGTTTGCTTGCTGTGACCACAAGCATTCGAATAATGTGTAACTTCGCGTCTGACATTGAACTCGGTCAAAGTCAAAGGTCATTTCAGTACCTACTTAGTACTAACCTGTAGTTAAGGATTCCAACTGTTATCATAGCGACCCAGGGAGTCAACATTGTAATGAATAGGATAAGTTTTATGAGCAAGTGAACGTGAATTGGCGTTTGTAGGAATTAGGTACCAATATCATCATCAGCATTATCTAACCTTCGAAGAATCATTTAGAACGGGATATTTACCATGATTCAATTTTTAAGTCAATTGAAATTGAATCATGGTAAATATCCCGTTCTAAATGATTTTTATAGTAATAACCATGATAGTTTCAAAAGTTTTAACCTTCGAAGATTGAGGAGACGTCTGTAACTGGATCTGGATCCTGTTGTCTTGCTGTTTAAGGCGCATACCCGGCCCTAAACTAGTGGCGGCGGCGGCGCTAGTTGCTCTAGGTGGCCACCAAAATCTATTTTCGATTCATCGCCTAAACTAAACAGAATACTATTATAGAGGCATTAAAAAAAACTTATTATAATAGGTATCACAAACTGTGCGATGGATTTTTGAAATTTCCTTTGTTAAACGGAATAATAAGTTGAGAGTGTAGTGATGGGGTGTAGTGAATTTATTGCTTTGTGTGAAAACCGGGTTTTGGAGTCTTCTGTATTTTATTTATTGCATTCATACAATCAGATCTTAGTGACTAGGTGAGTTTAAATTATGGTTTTAGAAGGTATGTCCGACGACCTCTGTGGCGCGGCGGGCGAAGGTCCGCCTGCAACGCAGGAGGTTGCGGGTTCGATACCCGCCTCGGGACAAATGTTTGTACGATCTGTAGATATTTGTTCCGGGTGTTCTGGTCGTTTTCTATGTATAATAAATAATAAAACCGGCAAAGTACGAGTCGGACTCGCGCACGAAGGGTTCCGTACCGTTATCTATAAAAACGGCAAAAACATCACGTTTATCGTATGGGAGCCACCTAAATTGTTTTTTTTAGTATTTGTTGTTATAGCGGCAACAGAAATACATCCATCTGTGAAAATTTCAACTGTCTTACTATAACGGTTCATGAGATACAGCCTGGTGACAGACGGACAGCGAAGTCTTAGTAATACTAAAACTTCGCTGTCCGTCCTTTTTACGGGTTCCGTTTTTACCCTTTGGGTACGGAACCCTAAAACGCCTGCAAAGCCGCGGTCTGATGTACACACCAAAAACAATGGAAAGCTAAAGACAGGTAGCACGACAGCGTATGTCATCTAATGCGTACGTGCGATGATGCTATAAGTAAACACACACATACTAGGAAAGGTAATAATCACATTACAGCGAATGACAATTTTAAATATTTACGAAGCAAAGTTTTGAACGACGATGATTGATTGATATGCTTACGTAAATATTTCCGAAGGAGAAAAAATATCAAAGAATTTAACAGAGCAAACAAATAAAAAAAAATCATTATTTTAGTTTTTTTTTACTGTGGTGACTGCGAAGGTCTGCCTACGACGCAGGAGGTTGCGGGTTCGATTACCGCCTCGGGACAAATATGTGTACGATCTGCAGACATTTGTTCAGGGTGTTCGTTTTCTATGTATAATAAAAAAATATGTATCTATGTATTGTATTATAATATGTATATCAGTTATCTAGTACTCATAACACAAGCTCTGCTTAGCTTGGGGCTAGATAATTCTGTGTGAATTGTCCTGCATTTTTTTTATTATGCACCTGCTAAATGATTTTAGTTGCGATTTTTCATACAAAAGACATCAACGCGCTCCTTTGCGTTTTTGTACAGTTTTAATGTATTGAAGTTTGAATGTACTTAGGGTTTTAATTTTTTCGTATGCTCGTTTTCAACTTTGGATAAGTTTTTATTTTCTTCATCATCATTATCATCATCAGTCTATACTAGTCCACTTCTGGGCATTGACCTTTCGTAATAAGCACCTCATGACATTAGAATAAAAAAGAATCTTTATTTATGTAGAAAACAAACTTCGAGCAGTCCTCGACATGCTATTCGGACGAGAGATTGAGTTCACTGATGAACAACTGAGGGAACACATAGATTCAATCACGATAGCAGGCAATGACACTACTGCTCTCGTGATAGCGTACACCCTGGTCTTGCTTGGGAACCACAAGGATGCGCAGCAAAAGGCTTTCCAGGAGTGAGTTTTCTGATCTCATCTTACAGTTCTTAAGGTGCAGTGTTTTTTTTAATCCTGAATAGACCTTTGTTTGACCACAATCTCATCTGATGGTAAGTGACGATACAGCCGACGATGTTTCACGAAGGATTAGAACTTTAGAAGACAAAAAAATCCCTCTCGTCTCGAAGAGACCGGTTGTTTTTTGAAGCTGGTGTGATCTCCTTTTGTTATTTGTATACGATAACACGTCCACGGTTTTTTTCTTTATTTGGCATATACACGACTATGCAGTTCTCTTATTATTGACAGGTGAGTGAATAAAGATAGAATTAAGTATTTCGTAGGCACAGTTACTTTTGAATTTTGACAGATAGAGATGCGAATCTGTCGACTAGAAAAATATGGGCACTTACGAAAGTTTCGATTTCTATCGAGCCGATACTGTATGTAACATAGATTATTCAAGATGATTTTTCCATAAAAAGTATTGAAAATAGTATAATAATTACAGTTTCAAAAGAAAATTTAAAAAAATAGTTAAAATAGCATCATTGCGCCGACAAAAGCTAGCTTAATTTATTATTGTTACAGTAACTCAATCTGTGGTCAAATGTAGGTCTACCGACTATAAAAAAAATATGTCTTTTTTTTATCAAGCGAAGCAAGTAGCAAATAAAACAACAAAATTAATATTATTTTATTCTATTGAATATTTTGTTCCAAAAATAAAGTTATTTAGACGCTTGAGTAAAGTTTGTATAATAATACAAAATGTTGAGCAACAATAACCAAATCGATTACAACTTCTTCATAAACAAAATTGATTGTCGTGTAAGCATTAGGACATGACTATTTGATAGTCGTGGAAATGCCAAAAATAAAATAGTTTCATCGATGAATAAAGAGGCCTGGATTTGTGATGTCAGCGTGGATGATTGTATGAAAAAAAAAAAACAAGCTTTAAAAAAAAATTTCATAGTTGGCTGGAAAAACTGAAGCAGGCAGCGATTTCAAATCTTAGCTTATGATAAAGGTAGAGGAGAACCGCTCAGTACGGGTCAAAGGAATATCCACAAGGTAACGGTCTTAAAATTTAAAAAAGCTAAAACAATTTTTACTAGATAAGTGTTACTATTCCGTGAACCAATTTAATATGGACAAACTGACATGAGAATTAAATTAAGGACATCATAAATAACTGACATTCTGACTACTAGTATAAGTTTTAAATTATCAAATATGTGTATGCATGCAAAATTAATTTTACTTCCAATTTTAAATTTTTATTAATATTAGTTTGACATTTCTTTCATATTCAATTAACTATTATTGTATAAAGTGCCTTAATTTTTGCAGTGCCCTTACAGGGTGCATGTACTGACCACCTACACCTAGCCATTCACATAGACTAAGAATGAATTGTACGTACATGTAAGCAAATAAATGAAATTGAAATTGAAATTTCAGGCAGCAAGAAATATTCGGAAACTCAAAACGCGGTGCTACGAAGGATGATTTACTGCAGATGCATTATCTTGAGCGAGTTGTCAAAGAGAGTATGCGACTCTACACTGTTGTCCCGATCATCGCAAGAAATATTGAGAAAGACACCTACTTGCGTGAGTATAAGCAACATTGATTCGTAAAAGTAGTGAGCCGTGAGACGGGGGAAAGTGAAATACTGGCAGCTTTGCGAAAAATAATGGCACACACCTTTTTACATGGCTCACTTTTGTTTTTGGGAATTCCTAGTATTTTACAAAAAAAAAAAAAATACAAAAGGCATTTATTTACTAAGACAAAAAATTATAGACAGATTACTTGTGGTCCCCGCACTAGGTTCAAAACCTGTATCGCGGGAGGCCGGTTTACAATAGTGATTAATATATAAAGAAAGTGCTTAACAGAGCAGCAGGCCACTCGAGACAATAATGAAATAAATAAAATATATATCAAGCTATTATTTAAAAAAGACGAAAATCTTAAACTTAACATTATAACAAGCCGAATAATTTTAAAAAAAGAATCTAGTGCAGTTGATTGTTACAGCGTTCTGTAAAGTGACTTTGCCAGCTGGAGCAGGCGCTGTAGTTGGATCCTTCGCTATCCACCGCTCCAAGGCAGTCTGGGGTTGTGATGCTGAGGAGTTCAATCCTGACCGGTTCCTTCCAGAAAGGTCAGGTGACAGGCATCCTGCTGCCTTCCTGCCCTTCAGTTATGGATCCAGGAATTGCATCGGTGAGACTTTTTGTTACAAATACCTATAATTACATAATAGGCTACTTGACTACTACTGGGAAATAGTTCTAACGTATTTTCTGATAAAAATGCAAAATGTAATTAATATTTCTTCAAGGCCAGTCGTATTAGTATCTAATAAAATCTAATTTTAAAGTTTGGATAAAACAATGGCGCGCCAAAACGATAATCTTTGTCATGGCTCCGGTTACATGACTCGATGACGTCACGCCTCATACCACACATAACAAGAAGAACAACACGATCTGTAATCTGTAACAGCTGTGACGTCACCAGCGATGCAACCTAACGGAGAGAGTTTTCGGTCACGTGATCATATAAAAATAATGTGTAATTTAAATCCCGTTTTTACCTAAAATAGGCATATTTCTTAGTAAAAATCACCTTATTTCGCTTTGCTACATTATCACTGACTAGGATGAAAACAATTTGCAACTTATTTTCAATGTAGTCAAATAGCCTATTGACTATCTATACATACCTACTTGTATGTAACCCACAACTTTAATAGTGACAATATTTTGTAATGTCTATTCAATGTATTCTTCATCATCATCATCATCAGCCCATATTAGGTGCTGCCCACTGCTGGAGATAGGCCTCCCCGGATGCGGCAAGCTGAAGACAGGGCGCTATGGCTCTCATTAGAGGAGGCCTGTCTATGTATTCTTGTTGGTGTACAATAAAGTATTTTCCCTCCAAGTTCAAGCACACAAAAATCACTAAACTTAATTGTAGACGAAAAACATTGGTGTGGTTTTTTTCTTGTGCGTGTACGATTCATATTTTTATTCTAATAGAATCACCACACCTGGCTGGGGGATTGGTGATGAAGTTGCTGCCCTTTCTCTGGTAGATTCCCTCAGTCACCTCTTAGACCCCCACGGGCAGTTGAAGTGGTCGATTCTTCCGCGAGCCCCGTGATGTTGTGATGGTTAAAATATTAATCTCGTATTTTTATTTCAGGTCGGAACTTTGGCATGATGATAATAAAAAGCCTAATATCAAGTGTAGTCAGATCGTTTAGAATAGAAGCCGACCCAATAGGCCCTCTCAAAATCGAAATGCTATTGTTCCCCATCAGAGGCCACCAGATTAAAGTAGCTCACAGATAAATCCTTCAAAATATACATTTAAAAAAAACTGCGTGCACTCTGATCAAGTGAAAACATTTCTTTGAAAATTAGTTACACAACTACATAAAGTATTTTAATAAAGCTATTTTAAAGGAAGCACTGAATGTTGTAGTATTCATCAAAGGAAACTCGGTTCTTCTGCATCATCTGCCTCCTCCTTTTTATCTTCTTCTTCTTTATTTTCTTCATCTTTGTTATCATCTTCTTTATTTTCTTCTTCCTCTTTCTGGTGTTCTTCTTTTTTCTCTTCCTTCTTTTCCACCTTATTTTTTTCTTCTTCCTTTTCTTTCTCAAGCATTTCATCCTCATCAGATGAATCCAAAGTCGTTTCTACCGTTGAGAGATGGGGACTTTCGGTAGTCAATTCAAAGGATTGGACGTAGTCATCAGAGTGGCTGATGACATCACGGGAGTCGTCAACGCCGCAGGTGAGGAACTTGTTGTATTTGGACAGGTCTAGGAAACCGGTGCCGCAAGGACGGTCTACCAGACGGGACGTCATCATGCCTAGGGCGAAGCCGGAGCAATCGATTATGGAGCCCATGTCATCCTGAGTTATGGAATTCAAAATGAATGACGATCTCTGTAACGCAGCGGGCGAAAATCTATATGTATACCTGCGACGCAGGTTCGATTCTCACCTCGGGACAAATCTGGTTCAGGCGGTTGTTCTGGGTGTTTTCTATGTATAATAAAAAATATATATCTATGTATCTAATGTATAAATGTGTCCGTGTCGCAACTTGTCTTCGATTGGGTGCAAGGTGTTGCGCGCCTCATCAATGCTAGTGCGGTACTGCTGTCGTGCTGTACAGCTTGGTCATCACGGATTATCCTGCATTATATGAACTAGGGCTGCCAGTAGGATATCTCGCCATGCCAGTCAAAACGACATCATCCGGCGGGCTTTTGTCACCGCTAACGTACCAGCCATTCTCGAACCGAATGGTCTGTTGCGTGACGATGGTAAGAGGCCCGACGGTATGACTCTAGTCCCATGGGAGTTGGGGAAGCCTATTGTGTGGGACACTACATGCGTCGTCACACTTGCGCCTTCCCATCTTCCTAGGACTTCCGGGAGGGCTGGTGCGGCGGCTGATTTGGCCGAAGATCTCAAGAGGCGCAAATTTGGAGGTCTCGATAGAGCCTGCGCATTTGCTCCCCTTGGAGTTCTCCCCTTCGATGGGTATAAATCCGTGGGGCACCAGGCTCTCTACGAGTTTTCAAAAAATCTGGCGCAGCGCATCAGCATTGCCATACAGCGGGGCAATGCAGCCAGCGTCTTGGGCACGCTTCCGACTGGTATTGATATGGATCAGTTAAGCTACCTGTAGATTGTTTGCAATAGTCTGCAGTTAGCTCAATTGTTTCCATTGTAAATACTAATTTTAATTTAATTCTATTATTTGATTGTAATTTTCTTTGTTAATAAAGTATGTTTAAAGTATATCAGTTATCTAGTACCCATAACACAAGCTCTGCTTACCTTTGAGGTTAGATGATTCAGTGTGAATTGTCCAGCATTATTTATTTATTGTTTTTCAATTAGTAACATAAGCAACAGTCCGTTAATTATCTTGGTGTTTTTGACCTTATTTCTATATAACAAGGTTGAAATACTGTTTTTATCCAAAGATAGGAAAGGCTGTTTGAGTGTCTATCGTAATGCAGTTCTCCGTCTAATAAAGTTGACACGTGCACTATAATCATTGACAATGACCATGGATATTGTTTGTGCAAACATAACATCGGTCTATGTAAGCACCGCATTACCCTTGGAGGACGATTCATAGTACTCACAACACTTGACAATACGTTATTTGCCAGGCTATTTACTCACTCAATAAATGTTAAAGGTTACTCACTGGACAGAGTGCTCCGAACTTCTCCGACTGCAGAAATAAAACGTGATTAGTTAGATCGTAGAGCTGTCTCTTGAACAAATACTCGGTCGGTAAAATCCGAGATATTTTATGTCAACAAAGGTATTCATATAGCAGAAAACAACTAGGTATTATCAAGGTTACCATCAAAAACAAAAAAACGCTTAGTTACATTCGTGCAGCGAAAAAGGTGGAAATTAGAGTTTGAAAACGGGCGAGACTTAATAAAATTGTGAATGAAAGCTACCAAAAATTGTTTAGAACTTATGTTACTTGCCTTGATGTTACTGTGTCCTGTAATATTTTCAACTAATATTTCTTTGGTTTTGTAACCCCTTTGTTTACAATATACATCTAGGAATCTAAAACTTAGCATAGGTATTTGTTTTTTGACTATTGACATTGTCACAAATACCTACATAATATTGCAGTCGACTGTACCTACATTATCAGTAGGAACAACCGCGTTGCAACAGACTCGCTGCTTGCTCTCCCTTCATCCACATCAGAAGCAAAAAATTCAAATAATGTAGAGTTATAAGATTCGTCCATCATTTTCTTTTTGTATTATTCATTGTCGTGGCAACAGTAACTCGCAAATGTTTTTATTACATACCTACAATAAGGGGGAGGGAGATAGTAAAAAAGAGCTGGGGCTTGTGACGGACGGACAAATTGACACACAGCGAGACACTATACTATAGTCCATTGACAACCTTTGAGGGAGGAATCATACAATAGTTTTTATGTACATAAGTAAGTGAAAATTGACGACGCTCCTTAGACAATCATGCGGCACCACGACATGCGTTACTCACGAATGACCGTTTAATTGTATTGATTGATGCAAATGACATGCAAACTACGTCCTGACAGTTGATTGACAATTCCTTTATTCATTTTATCAGTATTTAGTACCCACACACAAGAAAGTATAAATCTGCCTTTGACGAAGACAATTCCATACCAGAGCAGAATATATTCTGCTGTCTCTCTCTTATATACTATATTAATGAAACAAATTTCATTCATTCACCCTTTTAGCATCAACTTTTTGTCATTTACAATAACATTGACCTATTTTTAGGGAAATGTAACGTGATTAACCTTTGTTTGCAACACTGTATAATCATGTTAAATTTACATATACGGTTACAATCGAGATAAAAAGCTCTAATGTCAATATTCCTAGACGTTAAATTGATTGTAATCTGCTTTGCAAACTTTAAACTAACAAACATTTTATCCGGCTAAATAAAATGATTAATACCAACCAAGCAACAATTTAGTGAATTATCATGCTGCATGATGGGCCCTATAAAGGTGCAGCATGATAATTCCCCTTCGGCCGCGTACGAAACTGGAGCTTCGTAACCAGTTGCGATTAAAAACTTTTTTGTACTCTTACGAAACCGCGGTTAACTTTTTGTAACTGGTGACGAGCAAAGAATTTGTACACCTTGTACGATACTAGTTTCAAATTCACGTAACAAACGCTTGTAATGCCGCCGCATGATTGTCTAGGGAGCGCTTATGAAGAAACATTACCCGGCACGGAGGATGCTCAACGCAAAGGTAACTGTCATCGACTCCTCGCCACATAGTGGGACACTCCTCTTGCGGTAGAAGATTGACATGCACTACGTAGAGATGGATCAGAAGTGGAATCAGAAATCCCTGAAATATAATGTGGGATTAATACCTTACATGATAATGATGGATGATGAAGCAATTAAATAAGTTCCCAATGTTTCGATTTCGGCGGGATTAGAACCCGCGCCCCACCCTCAGTACGGGTGTGCTCTAACCAATTAGCCACATAATCAGTACTCGCCAAGTCTAAAATCTCTGGGACTTCTCACGGACTCTAGCGCCGTTACTTATTAACCAGAGTCCCTTGCACTTCTTAATCACTATAATAACAAAAGCCTACAAGCAATTTCAAGAATATTCTAAAGCCCCACAGAACTACTGGGAATAAGTAAAATATACATAAATATTTCTTAAGCAACTTCGAATCAATTCTTGTTTTGGAGTCTATGAAAATTATGTTGATTGAGTAATAGGTAAACCTCTTACATTGTTTTAGCATCGGGTTCATAGCAGATGGATTGCTTCATATGCTAAATTACTTGTTGATGTTAATCATAGAAACTCCTAGAATGTAAACCTATTTTTTAATTTCACGCTTGATTTATATATTCATAAATAAAACCGGACAAGTGTGAGTCGACTAGCACGTGGAGGGTTCCGGACCATCGTATTCATTGACACGCGCGTATTCATAACTGTTTCGCAAAAGAAACCTTAAAAAGCGGTTTTTTTTTTCGGAAAAATCAAATAGTTACTCATACAAGTATTGTCGACGTTGCTTACTTAACTGAACTTCGGTGTTTTGCACTCAACTTGGTATGGACGTTGGACCCCTTAGTAATTTTTGTTATAGCGGCAATTGTTATACACACTCTGGTAAAAATAAATATTTTGTCTACCTATTACGGTTCAAGCGACTAAAAGCTTGACAAAAGTACCTTGAGCAAAAATAGGCAAAAAAATCAATTTGTATCAAATACAAATACAAATCATTTATTGATAACTTCAAGTTACAGGTCCGAAAAGGGTAAGCAATATAAAAGTTATATTGACTTAATTAATACTTAATTGTAATATAATAATATTTCATATAATTTATTTAAATAATTGGTAATTGGTAGAACTCTGCTACAGAATAGAAAGTATTGTCTAGAAGACATTTCTTCAGTCGATTTTTAAAAACCATTGTGGAAGTTGCATCTTTAATCGTGTCCGGCAACCTGTTGTAGACTGAGGGACCCAAAGGTACAAGTATCGGAGCTATAATATAATATTTTTTGTTGTAGCGGCAATAGACATACACATTCCGTGACAATTACACTGTCTACCTTTTACCGTTCATGAGCAACCAGCCAACTGACAGATGGATGGAAGGACAGACAGACAGCGGAGGCTTAGTAGGTAATAGTAGTTTCATATAACTATAGTAATAGGGACTCGTTTTCACCCTTCGTGTACGGAACCCAATAAAAAACTTACATTGCGTCTGCTTCCCCAGCCAAAGTATCTACACGTTTTGTCACCGATCCGAGTCAAAGATTTCTCTTCAGCTGCCCCGTACCGAATCCGGTTGATGATGAATTCCGTGCTGGGTTCCCGATCGTGAAATGAAAATTGTTTTGACAGCAGCAACAAACCCATGTTGTGTTTTGAACAGACGGACCAGCGGGATGTGTGGTTGTACCCTTGGGAAAATCAATTTATTTGTTAATCCAATGTAGTAATCAAATTTTATATCACCACCTCAAACTATTGTACTCAGTATTTATAAATACTATTTAACGGGTATTTATCGCGTTTAATTACCTTATTTTCCCGACGTTTCGACAGGTTTACACACTGCCGTGGTCACGGGATGACAGTCATCCCGATAAATACCCGTTAAATAGTATTTATAAATATGTGTTCAGATCGCGTAAGTTTAAAAATATTTATTGTACTCAGGTCTTACTGAAAATGAATTTAGAGTGAAGTACCTTGTCTTACTCTTAGTATAATCCAGCCCCGTTGTCCGTTGTCCACGAAATGAAACAATTACATAGTAGGGCAAAAACGGTAACAGATAGCTTATAATACTGGTTAAGCAGGATCCTACATTATTTGTGAATAGGTATATACGCACTACACACATGTAATGGTGCCTATCAATTACAATACTTAAACAACATAAATAAAATGTCAAGTGCGAGTTGTACTCGCGCATCAAAGGTTCCGTACAAGCTTTGTACCTACTCAACAACTAACCTATTCTCCGCAACCGGTTCTCTCCATTTCAGACGAGTTATGAACCACATGCAGCGCCTCGCGGTTCCACCCGCTTAGTTCCCGTTCCCGTGGGAATTCCGGGACAAAAAGTAGCCTATATGCTATTCCAGACTATAATCTATCTCTGTGCCAAATTTCATCCAGATCCGTTCAACCGTTCCAGCGTGATTGAATAACAAACATCCATCCATCCAAACTTTTACATTAAATTTATAATATTAGTGGGAAGTGGGATTTTCGTCTGAGTCGTAGACTCTCTACTAATACTCTACTCGCCACGTAGCGTAATTTACCTAATACATTTAATGAAATTCAGTAGGTACTTATTCAGTAGCGTAAGTACCTACGAAAAGGTTTTCAGGGGAAGAAAGTACAAAGCTACCTTATTTTTTCCAAAAATAAGTGAATAAGGTACCTATGTAGTTAGAAATTGTAGCATCCTCTACATCTCGTAGACCCTCTACGGTCAAGGTCTACGCCAATGCTACAGCTTAGTTTGTTTATGTTATTATTATTACGACCTCTGTGGCGCGGTGGGCGAAGGTCTGCCTGCGACGCAGGAGGTTGCGGGTTCGATTCCCGCCTCGGTACAAGTGTGTGTACGATCTGCAGACATTTGTTCAGGGTGTTCTGGTCGTTTTCATGTGTCATGTATACAGGGTTATTGGTAAATTAGTGACAATACGTGAACTGCAGGTCCTGCCCATCATCACAAACACGTTCGTGAAGGCGCCAAGTCTATATTCTAAAAAAAAATATAATTCACCTCTAATACTAAATGAAAAAACATCTTTGCCTGGAACACAACGAGTTACTTAAAACCGATCTTTCACTCTCATATCTTCTGTTAATTCAGGGCAGAGCTGTTTTTACGTTGAGTTTCAAATAAAACCTCTCTAACGAACGATTATTGAATTGCGGGGGTACCCATTACCAAAATAAAAACAATACCAAAATTAAGAATTAAGACTTAATGGTGTTTTGTTTACATGGAAACCTTCTACGAAACTGCGTTAACGTTAACCATGTGTGAATTGTGTTAACAGTTAAACCAAATGTGTGATAAATGAGCAAATAACGTACGAGTACATTATGAATATAAGTAATTCCATGTGGGTTATAGTTACTGACCGTGAATCTTGTTGTTTTTCACACAAAGTCACGTTTTTAGTGGGCAAATAAATAGATACCTAAGTATTATACCCTACTTGAAAAACTTTCCGTGTAACATTATAACTTATCTTGTCAAGCATCATTAGTTAAGATAAACCTCTCGTCAATCGTACTAAACGTATCTTTAGTCATTGAGCAGGTTTGGATATTTTTCAATGTTTCCACTGCAGGTGGAGCTAACGACGTTTGAGTCGTATGAGGTCCCAGGGATTTTCGACGAAGCTCGTGTCGATCTCGTTGCTTAGTTGGTTAGAGCGCACTCTTACTAAGGGTGAGGCGCGGGTTCGAGTCCTGCCGAAAACGAGAATTTTTGGAACATAACTAAATTTTCGTAGTCAAGATAAACTTTGTTCTATAGTGCTCAGTGTCAGTCAGTGTTTGGTTAGCTAGAATGACAAAAATAATAGGAATAATGCCTGCCTTATGTGTTATTAGTTGCTTATGTATGCGGAACGTCTCGTCGTCGTCACCGGTCGCGCGCGTGGGAAATTCAATTTATTTCCTGTTTTTTAGGATATAGAATAAAGATTATTTCGGAATAAAGCGTAATTACTAATTAACAAGAAAAGACCAGAACACCCGGAACAAATACCTGCAAATCGTACAAATAGTTGTCCCAAGGCAGGAACCGAACCCGCAACCTCCTGCGTCGCAGGTGGACCTTTGCCCACCGTGCCACAGAGGTCGTCATATTATATTTTAGTAAAACAAATAGTACTCAAGTATAGATAGATGTGATTGGTCTCCTGTGGACACCAGCCTCATTATGAGTCTGGGAAAAAGTAGCTTTTTTGTTATAGTGCTTACCCGCACTTTGGGTATATCTAAGAAATGAAATAAGTTAATAAAACACTGTTTTAACCGAATTGATCACGTGTATTTTTTATTTTGTTTATAACCTGACGTTTCGGACACACGGTCGGTTCGGTCGATATTATGAGTTCTCGCGAAAATAACCTTAGAATATACTATGAAATAAGTTCCCAAAAATGTTTGGGATTTTATTTCATTTCTTAAAAAGTAGCTTGTTTAAAATAATAATAAGTTTATAATACCATCTCACCTTTATGAATACAGACATGCTCTACGTTTCGCGTTGCGCCAACATGCTCGATGAACTTGTGCGCGCCGGCGAATACATCAAACTTGTACTTTTCGCCGAAGATGCAGCTTGCAGGTGTAAGTATCACATGGGCTTCTATGATGGCTCCCATGCAAAACAACATTGCGTGGGATAGGTAGTATACCTGTATATGCAATAAAGATTAATTCATTGGACTCAACCTATCAGCAGCGATGGGTGGTATGTTCGTAAAGGATAAGGCACATCCTAGGATTGTTTAAACCAATAACATTTTGTTTCTTATTTGATATTAATTACTATTTACTAAGCTGTTTTGACTGCTGGCAGATGCTGGATGCGACAAGCTGAAGACAGGGCGCGATGGCGCTCATTAGGGGAGGCCTATGTCCAGCAGTGGACTGATATAGGCTGATGATGATGATGATGATGAAGCTGTTTATGTATAAAATTTAACTTGTCTAACGCCCGAATACTCAATCGCATCTCAGATTTAAGCACGTCTCGAGTCGGCGTTTTTTGACAGTTTTCAATGAAAATCTGTCAAAAATTTGCCGCTTGAGACGTGATTATATCTGAATTGCGTTTGAGTATTCGGGGGTAAGTGTAAGTGTTTTGTAAGCCTAAATAAGTAAAGTTATTGACTTTTGACTTTTGGTAGGTACATTCTTCAGGGACGGGACACCGACGAAGTGTCATATTTTATCAAAGTGAAACTTTCAGTATTTTTAAGCTTAAGTTCAGAAAATCGGCTATTCATATGAAAAAAAATGCAGAACATTGGTTCCACTCGGAAGATCCACTCGAATCAGATATTAAACACCTACTTTGTTTGACCTCTATGGAAGTTGAACCGATTAAGTTTTTTGTTTATATGCACTAATGCGATTTCCAATTGATATGTTTGTCCAATAAATCTTATTTCGTAAGTCTTTTCTATTACATATTTCATTTCTAAATTTTGGAGTGCTATTATGCATAGTCTAATACTATCTACTCTTCTATTATTAGAATTACTGTTATTATTATAATTTTTAAATTGTACATATTTAGTTTTAATTAATGGCTTGTAAATTATTACACTCTAGCCAATTTACAACTGATTCAGCCTCCGAGGGAAGATGGTTAGTTAGAGTCCATCCTTCTTGTCATCGGCACCTACAATCGAGACATCGTCAGCAAAAATAATACATTGATTAGGTATTTGTGTTATTCGGCAGAACTTTGATATAAACAAGAAATAGAAACGGTCCCAGAATACTGCCCTGTGGCACACCAAAATCATTTAGTTTAGTACTAGATTTAAACGCTTATTGTACAGAACTACAGCACAGAACTACTGGGACATCTTTCGTTACACACATAGGTACAATAAATGTCCCAGTAGTTCTGTGCACCAAAAATATACCTATTATAATTGCAAAAATATCAGGCAAAACTCAGCGAATGTCAACCTGACAGCAAATGTCAAAAATGAAGGTAGTCGATAACATTTCATTAATTCAGTTTTTAACTCCTACGTATAGTTTTCGACCAGTCAGGTAGCTTACAGGTAGCTAAATAGGACACCATATATTTATTACGTATATTACTTACTTCCATTCCCTCATTTATTGTCTTTTTAAAGTACCTACTCTAATTGAATGGTTTCCCAATGTTTAAACCTTATTTCAAGAAAAAAAACAACTCCTGTGTTGAGATTTGTACTATCAAGAGAGGTAATGGTCACCTACTTAGTAAACAAATACAAAGATGAAATAAATATAAAAGATGAGAAAAAAATCCGTAAGAGAAGGACTTACAACGAACTGCCCGTCTGCAAGTTCTGCTTTTTCTCCGATAAATCCGGCTGCATTCTCGAAGTCGATGTCGACTACAAAAATAGGAAAACGTAAGTCCTACCTCTACTTGAATAAAATAGGCTACTTGACTACTACTGGGAAATGTAGAATTATTTATTATATTACGTATTGTTTGATAAAAATAGTGCAAAATGTAATAATATTTATTCAAGGTCAGTCTTATTAGTTATAATATAATAAAAACTAATTGTAAAGTTTGAATAAAATAATAGCGCGCCAAAACGATAATCTCTGTCATGCTTCGATAAAAGTAAAAAAGGGAGATTAGGCATTACATTACCATCTCGAAAGTGTATGGCTCAAGTTAGGTTCAACTATGTTCCCTTACCTCAGTCATAGTCGGACCGGCGGCGCGGCGGCGGCGCGAGCGGTGGCGTTTGTGTTGCGTTGCGCGTGCTTGCTACAACGTATAATTTTGTGTGATTTCGACTAAAACACCACGACAATGCCCTCGTGTTCGTTCACCAGGGTGTACAAATAGCTCCAAAACAAAAACAAAGCCCAAGGCATCACATATTTTCCCGCGTAAGTAGATACACCAAACTTTAAATGTTCTGATAATCCGATACCTTATCATTATTTCATCTGTAACACGGTACAGTTTTTGAGTGAGCGATGGTAGAACGTACCGTATCTTCCTTTTTTACTTTTATCGAAGCTGTCATGGCTCCCCGGTGACATGACTCGATGACGTCATACCACTCACACTATATCTAACTATAATCACATAGGTACCTACCTAACATGAAAAGCCATCGAATATAGAAATAGGTATTAAAGGTACCTAAGTATGTCCCTAGGTACCTAACTTCACAGTGCGATAAATATTTATACATACCTACGAACTTGTAGGTATAAGTAAGTGCTAATAACTTGCTTATGTACATAGGAAGGCAGGTGGGTAGGTACTAGTATTATGTACATCTACTTTTACTTACGCAAAGTTGCTATTCCTCCTATTTGACCTGCCCCCATTTATAGATTGTGACAAAAAGTTATCTACACAAAATATATTTTTCTAAAGCATAGAAACTCAACTCACATAACTGCTGTTACAAACCTACTTCACGATCAAATTAACCTTTCTACCTACATTTTCATTTAATTATCAATGTTTATGAAACGCCTTGGAAATCCTAGATATTAAATTTTCTTTGGTAGGTAAGGTAGCTACACCTACATATGGAGAAACTTACTTACCTACTTTTTTGCTACGTGTAGGTACACTATAACCTCCTTTGTCACGTAGGCTAGGTAAGGTATCATCTTGACTGAGCTTAGCTTGACTATGTGAAACAGTTTGTTCAGCTCTAGCGGTTCATTTGGTCTACAGGATACGCTTCACATTACTTAACGCATTCACTGCCCAGCCTCGGCGGTGCGACTCGACGGGCGCGGCCCGCTGCCGCGCGCCGCGCCGCCGCCGCCGCCGCCGCCGCGACTCGGACCCGCGGAACGACTTCTGCGTCTTGGTCCATGAAAGTGTGTATCTGTGGCTAGGCTAACGCTTTCGAGTTTCGACTCAATAACGAGAACCCTTTGCCCTGCCAATAGGTACTTAGTTTTACGGTACAAATAATAATAGATTCAAACAAAAACAATCGGTGAAAAAAAATAATCGATCTCAAATCGATTCTGGATATTCCAATCGCAGTACTGCCAACTATGAGAAAAAAACATGAGAAATGTTTGATTGACCAAACCAAACCTGTCAAATTGAAATGACAGAATGACAGAATTGATTGTTTACAATATGACGTGACGTGAGTGACGTGTGAAACTGAAAATAACTTGTGTGTATTTTTCAGGATTTCCATTTCATTTCAATTTTGCAAAAACGCCTAGCTACCTATTCGTGGTTTCTCTAATAACCGAATATATATAAATAATATGCTTTATCACAGTAGCGCCCACGCAGTTTACTACATAAATGCCTAAATTGAGTTCCTGCGAGATAATAAGTCAATGTTCATACAAGGATAACAAATCTGTGCATTGTAATTTCAACAATAATGGACCATATTGCTATTATACGGCTTAGTTTATTCCTTCTTTTCTCATTGAACATAAAAGTATCTTTTTCTCAATATAACAAAGCATGGAGTGAAAAATATGAGAGTAACAAATGCCCCAAACTACATCCTAAAAATTTTGTGAATTATGCACCAGTTGGTAAGTGTTTGGTTTTAATCCCATTATTAGATTAGATAAACTTAAGCTATTGAGTGCTTTTAATGACTGCAATGAAAATAAGTTAAGAAGTACTGAAAATTAGATTTTTTCTAGTTCAACCAATACCTATATTTTTAGGAAACCTCACCGCTGGAAACTTTACTGAGAAAAGCAATCTCAAAGGATTGAGGCAATGTGTTATGTCATGCTGTGTGACGGACACCTGCAATATTGTGTTCATCGTGGACGCCAGGTGCTACCATGTGGAGTGTGCCAGTGATGAGCTCTGTCTGCCACTCCTGAGGGCTGGTACTCTCAAGTGGGAGTCCAGAGTCTCTATGATACTTGTAAAACCAGTACTACCCAATGGTAAGCATTCACCACACGCATTTGCCACAATACAAAAAATCTGGAGATACCCACATTGAACGTGTAGCATAACACGGCTGCAATCAATCTATCATTTTAGTGTGTTTTTGTCATGTTATCATCTATGGAATCTATTCTACTTTGTTGTTCATATAAAGTGGATTTATGTAGGTAGGTTGATAAAAGGTTATAGTACTATTTTATGTACGAGTACCCTCACTTCTGCTATTCAGCTCCCTAGCTGCAATACACGTCTAAATCACAACAATGTGTTTTAATTGATATCCTGGACATAATAGTGGCGACGTTTGGTGAAAAGTGATAAAAATGACTTCTAAAGCCGTGAAATTCGAACAGTTCAATCCACAAACGGATAATTGGCAAAATTACCTCGATCGATTGAGTTTTTGTTTCGAGGCCAATGGCGTCTCGGAAGATGGTGCTAAACGAGCTAATTTTCTCTCGCTATGCGGTGCGCGAGTGTTTGAGACATTACTGGCGTTGATTACGCCAAGGAAAGCTAGTGATGTGACTTTTGCTGAAATACAAACAATTCTTACGAGACATTATTGCCCAAAACCGAACGAGATTTCCATGTCATTCAAGTTTTACAAGTGCAATCAAACAAAAGACGAATCTGCCGCAGATTACATCGCTAATCTGAGACGACTGAGTGCTACCTGCAACTTTTCAAATTTGGAACGAATGTTGCGGGACAGACTGGTGTGCGGTATGCGCGACAATAAGTTACAATATGAGTTATTAAAGAGAGACAATCTGTGTTATCAAGACGTAGTAGACGCTATGTTTTCATCAGAGAGTGCGGGGAATGACGTTCGCATGATTCAAGATTCCGCCGCCGCATCATCATTAGCATCAACAAACATGTCACCGCCGCCGCTGTCGACTTCGCTCGGCGTCGAGCCCATGGACATCAACGCGGTTCAACCGAAGACTACAATACGATTGTGCTATCGTTGCGGCGACCGACACGCGGGAGAGTGTCGCTTCGTGAACACTGTATGCCGATTTTGCAAGAAAAAGGGTCACTTAGAAAAGATTTGCCTAAGTAAAAAGAAGAACGAAAATCGAAATATTAACTTCGCCGACGAACAAAAAGACAGTTTGAACGGAGTTTACTGCGTGCAACCAGCTTCGAGCAACAGCCGCGTACCGCCATACGAGGTGGATGTGTCCCTGGCGGGCACGCCGGTCCGCATGCAAGTGGACACCGGCGCCAGCTTCTCCATCCTAAACGAAGTCACATGGCGCGCCGTCCGCACGCGCTTGCCACGCGACGCGCTGCGCCCCGCGCGCCTCACACTGCGCACGTGGACCGAGACGCCGGTCCGCCTCCTCGGGCAGGCCACGCTGCCCGTACGACACCGACTGCACACCTGCGACTTGACCGTTATCGTCGCTAAAGGTAACGGCCCTAATCTACTGGGTCGGGATTGGCTAGCTCCGCTGAACATTTCGATGAACATCAACTTCATTTCGAAGGCTGACGACCAGGAGTTGAATCGTGTTATGGCGAACCATATGGAAGTTTTTAAGGAAGGACTAGGTACGTACCGCGGACATCCGGTAGCTATACATCTGAAGGAAGGGGCTACGCCGAAATTTTTAAAAGCGAGACCGGTCCCCTATGCCATCAAAGAGAGAGTTGAGAAGGAAATCGATAGACTCGCGAGCGAAGGAGTACTACGCCCAACATCCTACTCGGAATGGGCCACGCCGGTCGTACCGATCATAAAACGATCAGGCGACGTGAGACTATGCGGAGACTACCGAAGTACAGTCAATGAAGCGACCGAATCGGATACCTATCCCATGCCTACAGCGAATGAAGTCTTTGCTACCGTCGCCGGTGGAAGATTTTTTACGACGTTGGATTTGGAACGAGCCTACACACAGGTAGTCGTTAACGAAGATGCCGCGAAGCTTCTCACCTTGAACACGTGCAAGGGCTTGTACACAGTTCATAGATTGGCTTTCGGAGTAAAAGCGAGTCCTGGGATTTTTCAGCGTCTGATGAGTTCATTACTGGCAGGCATTCGAGGAGTAGCTGTACTTATCGACGACATCATCATATGTGGAAGTACAATGCCGGAAATGCAGGAGAGACTGGACGAAGTTTTAGACAGAATTGAGAAAGCTGGACTTCGACTAAATAAAGACAAATGCAAATTCGCCAGGGAGAAAGTCGAGTTCCTAGGTTTCATCATCGACTCTGTGGGCATTCATCCAGCACCAAGTAAAGTCGAATCTATAGTGAACACGCCGGAGCCTAAAAATAAACATGAACTACAAGCTTTTTTAGGCCTTTACAATTTCTACGAAAGATTCGTTCCACACAAAGCCACCCTACTCGAACCGCTTCATAGATTGTTGGAAACAGCCCAGACATGGAAGTGGACGAAAGTTGAACAAGATGCATTCGACAAAGCAAAACGGCTTATCACATTTGACCTAACCTTAGTTCACTACGACTTAACAAAACCGCTCACACTTACATGCGACAGTTCCGAATACGGAGTTGGGGCGGTGTTGGCGCATGACATGGGAGATCGAGAAGAGCGCCCAATAGCAATGGCATCCAGGACACTACATACACACGAACGACGGTATTCACAGCTCGACAAAGAGGCAGCAGCAATCATGTTTGGTATCACAAAGTTCCATAACTATCTGATGGGAAGAAATTTTCTGATTGTGACAGATCACAAACCTCTGTTAGGGATTTTTAATCCAAAGAAACCTATGCCCAACATGTTGTCCCCAAGACTGACAAGAATTGCTATCGCATTGACATCCCACAGTTATGAAATAACATACAAACCAGGAGCAGAACTTGGAAACGCCGACAGTCTAAGTCGTTGGCCACAACCAGTACCGGATCAGCCCGAGCTACCACTAGGTGAAGTCTTAATTATGGCCGAGACACCAGAAGATTTTCCACACACAGTAGAGGAAGTTGCTTCAGAGACGAAACGAGATAAATTGCTTACACAAGTCATACACTATGTGCAACGTGGCTGGCCGGCCAAAGTAACAGATGCCGAGCTACGTCCTTTCTGGCTTAATCGCTTGGAACTTTCCTTGCAGGAAAATTGTCTGCTATTGGGTTGTCGAGTAGTCGTACCAACGAAATTGCGCCCAGCTGTATTAAAAATGCTTCACAAGACTCATACAGGAATGGTACAAACAAAAGCTATAGCCAGAAGCTACGTCTGGTGGCCACGCCTTAATGAAGAAATTGACTCTATGGTGAGCGGCTGCAACAAATGTCTAGAACACAGACACATGCCTCCAAAGACATATCATGAATGGATAACACCCACTAGACCATGGTCGAGAATTCACATTGATTTCGCTGGGCCTTGCCATAACAAATTCTTTTTGATTATGGTAGATTCATATTCCAGATGGCCGGAGCTATTCATGGTGAACAATACAACATCTGCGACAGTTATAAGACTACTGAGAACAGTATTTTCAATACATGGACGGTGTGAGCTAATAGTGTCCGACAATGGCACTTCTTTCGTATCACATGAAATGAAACAGTTTCTACAAGCCAATAACATTCGTCATGTCACCACAGCACCCTATCACCCTGCTACTAACGGTTTGGCTGAAAGAATGGTGCAAACCATTAAAGATAAACTGCGGAAAATGGATGACTTGGCTTGGGAAGTTAGAATACCGAATTTGTTACTGGGTCTTCGCAGCACACCCTGCACTTCGACGAACAAAACTCCAGCAGAACTGCTAATGAAGCGACGATTGCGAACATTATTGGACACCATACACCCGGATAATCTGCAACATAAAAAAACTGAAGACCAGATTCAAAACAACAGTCAGAGAAAAACAAGACAGACTAATGAAGGTCAAAATGTAATGTACAGAAACTACAGTGCTATGGGCCCTAGATGGCTACCAGGCAAAATTGTTGACAAAAATGGACCATCAAGTTATAGAATTCAATCTGACGAAGGTCTATTTGTTAATCGCCATATTGACCAACTAATCAAAAAGCCCTCTGCAGAGTCCAGGCTTGAAGAGAGGGAGGTAACAGATACAATGCCAACTTCTGATGAAGCAACACAAATAGAGATCACTGATAAGGATACTGGATTGGATCTGGGGGACAGCGATGAGATAATGATTGAGATTCCAGATGCTGATCAATGGGCAGAGATGTTGGGAATCCCAACTACTGAACCACCACACGAGCCAATTGGAAAAATGAAAAACAAAACCAGCGAACACTCTAGAACTCCATATCAGAGGTCTCATCATTCTAGAGACAATTTATACTTAGCTTAAGGTGTGTTATATATATATGTAATTTTAAGAAGTAGTTAGTACCTACTTAGAAGTCAAGTTTCAGTTATATGTTCTAGAAGTTTGTATAAATTATGTTATGTTTTAATGTGTTTATATCTGGGGTTAAATCATTGTATTATCATGTATTATATTCATACTTAGAGGGGAGGTATGTCATGTTATCATCTATGGAATCTATTCTACTTTGTTGTTCATATAAAGTGGATTTATGTAGGTAGGTTGATAAAAGGTTATAGTACTATTTTATGTACGAGTACCCTCACTTCTGCTATTCAGCTCCCTAGCTGCAATACACGTCTAAATCACAACAATGTGTTTTAATTGATATCCTGGACATAATAGTTTTCTTTGTATATTAAAAAATATCTATCCATGTATTGTATTAAGTAAATCAGTTATCTAGTACCTACCCATATCACAAGCTCTGCTTAGCTTGGGACTACATAATGCTGTGTGAATTGTCTAGCATTATTTATTTATTTTGTTTATATCAAGAACACTTATTTACAAGAAAAAATAGTAATGTCACTCGATTTTGACTTAATTTGTTACAGAAAACTGGTCTGACATACTAGACCAGTCCAGTTTTAGAGAAATAAGTAGCAACTATTCTCCCGATGAGGAGTCTATCTACTCACCATACTCAAGCCACCGCAATGAGCTCACTGATGAAGATGACCCAAACAACTTCCTTTCACACTTTATTGAGAACCTACCCGTTGATGAGGATGATTCCAGATCTTTTGACAAGTACAGAGATAGTGACAATGACCTGATCTTAGAACCTAGTAGCTTCTTAGAAAAGATAACATGTGAAGTGGGTGCAAATGAAATCCAATGCCCTTTCAACTCTGAATGTATACCCATAGGGCTTAAATTACGTAATGGCTATTGTAAATGTGTTCTGGGTACTGAGGAGAATGCTCAGGGTTCCTGCGTGCAAACTCTCAGACCATTTTCTAAAGGGCCCACAATACCAATTGATGCTATCAAAAAGGATGATGCAGATGTTAAAGAAGACGAATCTAAAACTGAAACCTCATCCACCAAAACAGTTCAAACTTTGACAGTATCCATCTTGTCAAAACAGGTAAAAAAAAAAAACATTTATTGCCTTAATAATTTGTGTAGTCTGATTAATATTCCTGTGATTATGTTTGTGCACCTTAAATTTTTCTCTAAATTACAGGTCCAACTACCAGATAAAGAAGTGTCTCTGGCTGCTTACACTATCCCTGACGAAAAAGCCACAAATAGCCACTACAACTATGTATGGACTTTAGTTGACCAACCCAGTGGGGGATTCACAGGTACAACAATACAGGTCAACTCTATCAAACTTTATAAAAAACATTCAGTTCAAGACTTTACATTCCACATAACATATTCAACTTTACCCTAAGGTAATATGAACCAGAACGGCGCAACAGTTACCCTAACAGACCTAACGGAAGGCCAGTACCGCTTCAAACTCACTGTTAACGGAACCAACTCGTATGGCGAAGGCTTCGCTAATGTCACAGTGTTGCCACCGCAGAGGATCAACACACCACCGCTAGTGCTGATCACGCCGCAGACACAGACCGTCAAACTACCTAACTCTATGGCTGTGCTTGATGGCAGTGCTAGTAAGGTCAGTAAAAACTAAGCCACTACTCAGGATAGACGATGATGAAATTTTTTCTTAAAAAGTGTGTGTGTTTTTATTTTCCATATGTAAAGAAGGATCTTGGACCAACAACACCTACCTAGTTTTTTCGCACCGCCGATTCTGCTACGCTTAGTCGTTATTTCAGCATTATACTTTACTAGTCCACTGCCGGACATGGCCCCCCCTGTTATGCGCTTTATTGGCTCCGTATTTAGCTAGGTTTATTTCAATTCAACATTAAATTGCAAAATTGCGCTTCTAGATCTGCATACAAAAAAAAAAGCTTATGATATGTATCATAAATTGCCCAATGCTTTTTTGAAAATTCCTTTGTTTAACGTAATTATAAAATGCAGCTCCTCGCGGTTTCACCCGCGTAGTTCCCGTTCCCGTGGGAATTCCGGGATAAAACATAGCGTATGTCTATGAATTTTTTAAATCGGTCAGTGTGAGTCGGCGTACCGCTTTAACAAACCTTCTTTCACAGGACGACGATGCGATAATATCCTGGCACTGGGACCTAACCTCAGGCCCCATCGGCTACCAACCTCCACTACAAGACGGCCCGACACTCGTCCTTAAAGACCTCAAGCAGCCCGGGAACTATACCTTTAAACTTACCGTGGAAGATTCGGACCATGTCAAGAACTCTACCACTGCCAATATTACCGTTTTGAATCACACTGATTATCCACCTGAAGCTAATGCCGGTAAATTCATTTATATCAGTTTTATCAGCGCTATTAAAAACACCTTACTACATGGTGAGGTGGTTTTATAAAGTCGAGTGGACTTATCCTCCATCGATTTGATGAACCCCAATGATATAGCTATGTTATGCGAATTTTCCGGTAGGAATTGAAGCCTTGAACACGAACTGATGTTATTTATTTTTACTCAATTTTGGGAGATTTTTAGGAAAAAAAGAATTTCCAGTAGCAATTCTATGTGGGAGAACTGGGTTCTGCACTGCACAGACATCTCGCATGGGAGGGAGTGTATTGCATTGTCCCCCTGCCTAAACAGACCCTAACCAGCCCAACTCCTTGAAGTATGGGAGTAGGACTTTTGACGATTGACAGCTTTGTTTCAGCTTTTCTGTGGGTGTGGACGAGTTTGATGCCTCCATGAGATTATTAAATCCGCGAACATTTCACAATATTGTCATTATTTTCCAGGTCAGGACGTAATAATCTACTTACCCAACAACAACCTGACGCTAAACGGCAGCCTGTCGACGGACGATCACGAGATCACCTCCTGGGAATGGACCAAATCCGCGGAAGACGAGAACAAAGCTGTCGACATGCAGAACACACATTCACCTTACTTGCAGGTACTACTGACGTCGTAAAGGGTTTTTTTGTCCGTACTGGGGCCGCATCTGTTGTTCCCGTATAAGCCTTAAAAGCCGTCTACGTAAGTGCCTACAAGCGAAGACGACATAAACCATCCTTCATGGATGTCAAGGCCAGTGATGATGGTAAAAGATATTTTTACAGCAATACTTAGCATGTCTGTCCATATTTTAAATTGTAGCCACAACGCAATAAAGTAAATTTTAGCTTGAGTAGGTACTTGTACGCCGAGATTTTGACAAGTCAGAGTGGTAATGGTTGGTGCATTGCTGAATGAACTTTATTGCGTTGTGGCTAGTAACTAAAATGTATTTTAATATCTATGTAATCCAGTTCTATATGCTAAATTTGGGTCCGATCTGTCTGGTGGTTTTGGCGTGAAGGGTAACAAATATCTTAACCTGCGCTTTTATATTTGTGATTTAAGATTTAGAAACCTTTTAAATATCCAATTAGCGTAAGCCTAGATAATGTATTTACATAGGTATCACCACGAATCAGATAAAACTAATCAGGATTATAGCTTAGCTCTGCAATACCTACACATTCTAATAACAACGAGTTGTCTTGATTTTAATAACCCAGATAAAGGTGCACCGTAAACCTTATCTTAAATATCATTATTCAAATTCCATGATTTACGTTTATCTTTATATATTATTAAAATCATTTGCCGTTTGTTAGCCTCGCTTAAATTTTAAACTTAAAGGTATGATCGATTTGTATTTTTTCTGTTAACTTATTGTTTTTTTTTTGTTTGCATACAGGTGTGGTTATAACAAAAAAGAAAAAATATAGGAAAAAAAATTTAGGTGATACGGAGTTCACGGGGACATCTAATCGTAACTAAGTCATAAATCCATTTGTTTTAAGTACTTTAATGCTAAGCTACTCTACTATTCCATATTCATTAATTATCTAAGCGGGTTAACTACGAACCTTATTTCTTCTTTCACTCACTTGCACTCACCCTGAAGAAGTCCCTCGTTATGGGATGAAACGTTGGTGTTCATCCAACACAAATAAGGTTCGTAGTTAACCTGCTTACATCCGTAATGAATTCGTCAAACTACGATAGTTTTTATAGTAAAATACTATTTCATATTTACAAACGATTTTTAGGTAGGTATATCAATGAAATGGCCCCACCATTCCATTTAGGTATTGTAGCTCTCTTTAGTAACTGTGGTAATATACTGTGGTGCATCAGCCTTGGCATGAGTAGGCCGGATAACATGATAATGATAAACAGCAATGTAAAAAGCTTTTATCAAATTAAAAAAGAGTACATGGTTTTCCGCTTTGATTCAGTAGGTAATTAGGATAGTTGGTTCGAAATACATGTACAGACAGGGTTATTGGAAATTAGACCGGATCCTTTTAGGAGTGATTGGGAGGCCTTTTGCTACTATTTATAACTATTGTATTATGCAATAATTAATAAAAAAGTGCTCATCCAATTCATCATATTATTTTAGTGACAGGTTTAGATCGCCTAGTGTAATTTTTTTTTATTTAATTAAAGAGACTAAGTGATTTTGTCGCTCAGCGACCACATCGCCCTAATTCTAGTCTAAATCTTAAAAACCAGTAACAAAAAAGATTTTTTTTTATTCCTAGAAAAAACCCGTATGGAATTGGTCGGCATGTTATTTAAAAAAACATCTACACATCTAGCTATCCAACGAGGTATAAATCAATGCACTTAAAATTACACAATGCAGAAAAAATATGGGTAAACCATAAGCAGGTAGCAAATTCTAATAAATCAAACTAAAAAAAAGTTAACAAAAATAAAAAAAAAACGATTTCCCCAGATAATATTCAGGAAAAACTGAAAGTATTTTCGTCAGTTAGCACTCGAATAATAATAGTTAGCCCCTAACAATAACCGTCACGAAGTCACGAAGACCGTTTAAAAAAAAAAAAAAAAATTCAATCTTCGAATTTCTTAGAGATCCAACAACGAAGGGAAATTTGAGTTTTGTTGGTTGGATACTTATAATAGATTGTGAAGAGGAGCCATAAGAATTTTTTTACCATTTGATAAAAACATCAGAAAAAGCTTTACAGATAATCGTCGACAAGTTAAATCTTTCACAAAAATTGGCAGGAGAATTAATTAATTTGGTGCAGCGTGAACCGTACAGAATTTTATGATTCGTAAAGGCGCGGCGAAACTACTATGAAAACAAATAAAAAAACTAAAAATGGAATTCTCTTTGTTTTTTTTTGCGTTCTCCATGTTCTGGAACGGTCAAAGAGATTAGCTAAGTTTGTTGTAGAATGCGGTGTACGAATTCGTAGTTCAAAACAAATAAGTGCTCGATCTTGATAACTTACAAGAGCTCTCAATTGATAGAGATTCGTAGTTAAGATATATGACTACACGTAGGTCTTCTAAAATGTATGCACTGAAATTTAATTTAAAAAACTAAACTCGTAAAAAAACTAAATTAGGTACCCCCTTTGGACACCCTTGTCTCAAAAACCCCGCAACGGATTTGGCCTCACTACGTTACAAGCCTCACCCGCAGTTTTGCTCACATGATACCTAGACAAACAACTACATAATGTATGTCAATGAGGTATTCTTTAGCTATCTACTTAATAATGAAAGTTTACAATCAACATTTTTGAAAATTCTTTATTTACATCGTAGAAACAGACAAACTTTACATCATTACTTTATGTAGATATGGAATTTTTGAAGACCCTGGTCCTAAAAGAAGTACTGTGGGGTTTGTAGTATATATGTATAAATATTACATTTTTTTTATGTACTACTTGTTTACCCATACCTAACTATTGTCCTGCTTATCGTTTATGTCTTATAAAGAATATCTTTAAGATTAAGTACCTATTTAAGTTATTCTAAAAGTGTAATCGTTTATTGCTCCCAATAAACAAAAATAAATTTAAAACATTCATTGTTTTCAGCTATCAAATCTATCAGAAGGCGTGTACACATTTGTGCTAAAGGTCACGGACTCGTCCGGACAGTCGTCGACGGCTGAGGTGCACGTTTTCGTGAAACCTCCGACCAACACACCGCCTGTAGCGGATGCTGGGACCGACTCGGTAAGATTATAACCACCCTCATTCATTCTTGTAGCTGAATGTTATGTGACAAAAATCTACTTCTTAAATGGTGGGTTATGGATGGGTCAGAAAGCGGTAAATACTATCCTTTCAAAAATATTAGATTTTTGGCTGACTCCAGATGATGTACCCTTCATGCAACTGTACACATTTTGTTGTTGGTGGCACGACCGGTTGCGCCACCACGGTGTCCTAATGAGATAGGGCCCTTTATCAGTCTAAGTTATATATACCATAAGCACAGTAAGCATCACTTGTTCCTGGTCTGGATGTCTTGGGTCTTGGACTTGAATAACATCTGTGTCTAACAGCATGATAATTTATATTGCATGATGATTTGAAGAAAAAAACTAATTGTACATTGTAATAAGGTGGTTATATTATACCTCTTACCTAGTAGTCCAATCGGGTTAGAATTTCACTTTGTATTAATTACCATCCCGACAATTATTGCATCAACCTTTATGGGGGATAAAAATGTATAAGATAAAATAGGTGGTGGCGCTCTGGGTCGGGAAAGCGCCACAACGAAAAACGTTTACTCCCTTAAAACCAAGATGGCGGCTAAAGTCGGGGTCGAGGTTGGTCGCCATTTTGAATCTAGACTCCCACTGAAAGGCCTAAAGACTGATGCAGTAAGTGTCGGGATGGTAATTAATGCAAAGTGGAGGCCTTCTGTCATCTAACCCGACTGGGCTATAGGATGCACTCACAATTTGAGATGCAGCTTATCAGAATTCAGCCTTGCGTCAACAGACGGTGACGAAATAAAACTGTGTCTCCAGCTCAATGAAAGTTAAGTCAGAGGGTTAAGTATTATAAACTGGTAGTCGAATCAGAATTGTAGTTTCTGCTAACTACCAACTCCACTAATAGTGGAAAGATTCATAGGCATCTGAATAAAACTCACAAAATAAAGCTGATCCCTCACAACTACACTATTTGCAGTTCATATCCCTCCCTCAAACGTGGATCACCCTGAACGGTTCAGCATCTCACGATGACCACCGCATCGTCGCGTACACTTGGCGCTGCCTGTCCGGACCCACTAACTCTAACATTATCAGCTTTAACGAGTCCATCGCGAACGCTACAGCACTCACTAAAGGACAGTACGTCTTCTCGCTGACTGTACTCGATGATAATGGGAACTCTGCCTCGGATAATGTGACTGTTAATGTCGCGCAAAGTAAGTAAACTTAACATTAAAAAAAATTCGTTTACCATTTGTGGCAATTCAATTGAGTGAGAGAAAAAATATATCGGAGGTAAAGTTTGCTCAAATATCTATAAGTGTAGTATGGTGCATGTTTTTGCTGTAAATGTTTATTTGGTAACTACTAATATGTCCTGTCCTTTTGTATATTATTTTCACATTGGCCATGGAAATTTTTGTTACTAAGGGCGTAAAACTAGGTACCTACAAAAATACTGGAAGAAGGCAAAGTTTTAAATGGCTGCCACTCAGAGAGGAATTGTTTAGCGACCCCATGCATTAGTTTATGTATTTTTTTAGAAGAAGTATTTTTTTTAAGTACTTATTTGAAGTTGATAAGAACCTACCAAGCACATTTTATTTTGGTTAATCCAACAGGCGCCCCCAACTGAACAAACACCTCTCTTAAATCTTTCCATTCCAAAGGCTCACGCGTCCAACACCGCTACCGCACAACACAAAAATCGCATTAAAATATGGGCTTTAACAATTAAGAAATATTTTACAGTGACAAAATTACTTACCACAAGCTTCAAGCGAGCCCGCAAGCTGTCTGTTATCTGATGCCGTCAAAATTAAATGCATCTAAATAAGGAGTTAACTTACTACTAAGCAAAGACCTCTCTTAAATCTTAACATGCCATAATACCATGCTAAAATATTCAATATCTTCTAGACAAGAACAGTCCTCCGAAAGCGGACGCCGGCGGCGACAAGGTCCTAAACCTTCCGTTACCTGTGTTAATCCTCAACGGGTCCAAGTCTTCGGATGACTTCCGGATAGTATCGTGGAAGTGGGCGCGCGCCGGGTCTGGCTTAGCGGCCGGCACTGTTATCCTGGCCTCGGATGCTACACCTGTGCTGATGGTGAGTTCTATTTGGCGTAATAATCGACCCCCCAAATTCAACCCGTGGATGTCGTAAGAGACTTACCCCCGAATACTCCAACGCATCTCAAGTTTAAGCACGTCTCAAGAGACGATTTTTTGACACATTTTCATTAAATAACGTCTAAAAACTGCGACTTGAGGCGAGCTTAAATGTGAGTTGCGATAGGAAAGGCGACAGCTTCTTTTATGTAATACTGTGATAACGAATCCTACTAGGCGGTGCTTATGGCAGTGATAACGAAATAAAACCGGCCAAGTGCGAGTCGGACTCGCGCACGAAGGGTCCATCCGTTAGATTAACAGAAATATTGTATTTTTATATAATTTTTTCTTTTGTCAATCACACAAAAAATTACAAAGAAGCAGCGCGGCAAAGTTTGGGAGTTGGCCTCGTGACGACACAAAGTCCCTGAAAAGTGTCGCCCGGCGCGTGAAGTTACGCGGAACTTTAACTGGCTATATCTTAATTTTGTTTTTAAACAGTCAAAAGAAAAAAAATACGTGCAATATCTTCTGATAATCTAACTGACGGACAAATTACATTTTTTTAGGAAACTAGCCTATTGGGTACTTTTGTGTATACTCATCTGACGACTCCATTGTATTGTGCCGTGCACTAAGTTTTAGTACGGTCAATTTTGTTTTAGCTCTTTACATTGGAAAATAATTTATTCTACTTTTTTTATCTTCAACCTTCCTATACATACAGGCAATATATGTATAGGTAGGTACCGATATTTGTCTAGTGTGAATTCCAATTAAAAGTCTTTTGTTTCCAGCTAACAAACATAGAACCAGGACGCTACGTGTTCGAGCTAACGGTGACAGACGATCAAGGCGAGTCGGACCGCGACACAGTCAGCGTGCAAGTCAAACCGGACCCCATTGAGACGAGCCTCATGGAAATGACGCTCAATATCCCCATTTCTACTTTCACTCAAGGTACGTGTTCGAGCTAACGTTCGAGCTAGTAAAAAGGAAGATAATATTTCCCTTTTTTTTGTAATAGCTAATTGCTAGCTATTATTATTACTATTATTGTTTATTTCAATTTGGACTCTACGTTTGACTTCTGTAATCTGTAAATTTTATTTTGCTTTTTGTTTGGTACTTGTTAACCTTCTTATAATGACTAGGACGACACATTTTTTAGGTTTCAACATTCTAACTTCATTTTTAAATTTATAATATCGGTGCTTTTACTGCTCTATGTTTAAACCTTGTTGTGCATCCATGTTTAGGTATTCAATCTAGTTTAAGAAATTTGGTTATAATTTTTACTACAGTGTCATGTTTCGATTGTTTTCTGTTTTTAATGCTAATAAAGTAAATAAATAAATAATAATTAGACAGTTAAAAACTGGGACTGCAATTAGTCGCCGAGATGTAGTCATTAACTCATTGATGGAAGGAATTTATAATAAAAAGGTAAAAGGTATATAAAAAGGTTTAAAGGTATACAAATAATTATAATTTCCTTTTAAACAGGCCAATTAGACTCGCTGGTACAGAAAATGACGCTGCTCTTGAAGGATACACAAATAAACGTGACCGAGGTCCGAGGCGATGTCGACTCTGGAAATACGCAACTTATATTCTTCTTAACTGAAAATGTAAGTATTTATTCGTATATCCATCAACATCAAACCAATCATACAGTTAGTCAACACTAAGTGCACGCGTTTACTTAACTTTTGACAGCTCGAGTGACAATCAATTAGAGTTTGACGACCTTTGTGGCGCAGAGGGTGAAGGTCCGCCTGCGACGTAGGAGGTTGCGGGTTCGATTCCTGCCTCGGGACAAACGTTTGTACGATCTTCAGATATTTGTCCAGGGTGTTCTGGGTGTTTTCTATGTATAATGTCTATCTATGTAGTATAATGTATTAAATAAATTAGTTATCCAGTACCCATAACACAAGCTCGGCTTAGTTTTGGGCTAGATGATGCTGTGTGAATCGTCCAGCATATTTAAAATTGATGTCCTAATGTTTAACTCCAAGTCCGCCAAATGATACAGGCATCTTTTTTCCGTAAAAATATATAAAAAAGCAAGATTCTGTATATTCTAAAAAGATTTTTCTCGTAGGTGTTGTATAAATTCTTTATTCCTACTTCTTCCGAGTGATACATAGACCTTTTTTGTAAATCACTATGCACTCGGGAGAAAGTGCGTAAGAATCGCACTCTGATACATGATGCGTGAGTTTCAAAGCCCGGGCTGCGGCCTAGAGCCTTAAATGGCCCTATTTTGTAAACGCTTACCTCCCCCCTCGGTAAATAATGTAATATTGATTTATTGAACTACCCTTACTGAATCTTTCCAGAACAAAGTGGTGGAAGGCCTCCCTGCCTTAGAGCTAGCGCGCACAGCGGCGCGCGTGGAGCCGCTCGCGCGCGTGCGATCCACGCGCTGCCTCTCCACCTGCAGCGGACGCGGCGCCTGCGACCGAGCCACGCGCACTTGCCGCTGCGACGCCTTTTGGATGCAGAGTCTGTTCACTCAGCTGGACCCTGACGCACCGCCGGACTGTGGTATGTTTCTACCCGCGGTTGGGCACGCGTTTTTCAAGATTTTTTCTATCCCATGGGAACTGATTTATGGGATAAAAAGTAGTTGTTTTAATCCAGGCCATACAGAACTACATATATGCAAAAAATCAGCTCGATTCGTTTAGTAGTTTTTGCGTGAAGAAGTAACAAACATTCATCCAAACTTTCGAATTTATAATATTAGTGTGATAACAGCACACGGCGCGGCTACACCGTGCGAGTGGTGTGCGGCTATCTACGCTCGTTGAACTGGCACAGCGTATAAGTCCACGCAATGCGTCTTGCTTTGGTCGTTAAAAACAGTTTTATTCGTAACTGTACACTTAGTCAAAATTCTAATACTGACGATATAAATATTCTGTCCAGATAACCTAAGTGACGAATTTGCGACGCTGACGAATTAGCGATTTTCAGGAAATGGACCAATAAACAAAAGTGACTAGTTGACGATAGTGACAAATTAAAAAAACTGTCGAGTAGTGTTCTAACTCGTTAGGCTGTATGAGGAACTGCGGCTGGCTTCGATCGTGTTCATGGTGTTTCGCGGACTCCGGACCGGATAGACATCTCCGTATACGGTGGTCTCCTGTTTCAATATCCGGTCTCTGTCTCGGCGCAAACCGCCAACTTTATAGAGCTGCTTTCGGTTACTTCCATACAGCCTTTACTGTTTGACCTATATACATAGTATTGTAGAACACATATTTAATCAAATACTATAACGCACTATGAAGGCGCGCGGGCTCGAATACTTTCTCGCTCGCGCATGACAGCCTCTCGCTCTGCACTCATCCCCACCAACACGCCGAGCGGCAGCACTTATATTGTAATCTGTAACGCGCCTTTATAAGCCGAACACGCGACGATTTCAAGCAGTTCAGCTAGGAACAGACAACCTCTCGGTAATGGCTATACTAGTCATAGCCTCTGGAAGTCCAGTCCCCTGGTTTAGCGCAGCCGGATGGTCCTAATGATTAGGTTCTCAGCCACTGCCTATTCCTTGGGATAAGTATTTCTATACCTTAGCTAGGATTGACCCGCGAGGTACCTACAGACGGTCACACATTATTGTAAAAGTGATCGTATCTACTTGTACCTACCTACCTAGGTACGCCCTACGGAAAACTGTAAAAAGTAGCTACTAAGAGCTCTGAGAATTGTATACTGAGTTAAATACCAATAAACCTACCTTGTTGACGATTGTGCATTTTTCATCACCCACCTACCCTTCATTTGGCGCCCAACGTGGGGCTGTGACTCGTACACCTACCCTTCATTTGGCGCCCAACGTAAATTGTCAAGGAACGCAGAAAATAAATCACTCTGGCGTTTAAAGAGAAGAAAAGAAAATCACTGAAGAAGGCAAAGAGTGAAGATAACTATTTGCCAACAGTGGGGGTACATCTGACGCAGGAACAATTTGATGAGTTACTAAAGCGAAGAAATGATCCAGATCCGGCACCAGCACCTACGATTCACCACAAAAGTTTTACCAAATGTACGCTTCGTTTCAATGGCGAGCGAAGTCACAGTAAAGTGGAAGAATTTGTGACAGGTATATCAATTTATAAGCAAATAGAGCAAATACCAGACGACGACGCACTGATTGGTCTCCCTCTGTTATTAACTGATAACGCGAACGCATGGTGGATAGGGTTACGCCCTGAAATAAAAACGTGGACTGCCGCACTCGCCAGTATCCGCGCAGCCTTTGCGCCGAAGAGACCACCGCACGAATTATATATCGAGTTTTTTCGGACTCTCAAGGAGAAAGAGAAGCCATTGGCAAACTTAACTAAAAAAACCGCATCCTGGAAATGCGAAGATGCAGAAACAACAGCATTTGAAGTTCTAAAGAAAGCATTAACGACTGCACCTGTCCTTAAACAAATAGATTATGATTTGACATACATAATCAAAACAGATGCAAGTAATTACGCTATAGGGGCAGCATTAGTGCAGGGGGAGGGTGCAGATGAACACCCAATAGAATATGCCAGCCGCTTACTAATACCAGCTCAACGTAACTACACAGTCACTGGAAAAGAAGCCGATAAGCCGTCAAGAGAGCAATTTTTCAGCCAAATTCGCACCAAGACGGGATGGCCCATACAAAAAGAAAAAGAAAATAGACACAAACTAGAAACTCCTGCTACTCTTACGGGACGTTTAAGAGTACCAGAGGGGGAGATTGTAGAACACATATTTAATCAAATACTATAACGCACTATGAAGGCGCGCGGGCTCGAATACTTTCTCGCTCGCGCATGACAGCCTCTCGCTCTGCACTCATCCCCACCAACACGCCGAGCGGCAGCACTTATATTGTAATCTGTAACGCGCCTTTATAAGCCGAACACGCGACGATTTCAAGCAGTTCAGCTAGGAACAGACAACCTCTCGGTAATGGCTATACTAGTCATAGCCTCTGGAAGTCCAGTCCCCTGGTTTAGCGCAGCCGGATGGTCCTAATGATTAGGTTCTCAGCCACTGCCTATTCCTTGGGATAAGTATTTCTATACCTTAGCTAGGATTGACCCGCGAGGTACCTACAGACGGTCACACATTATTGTAAAAGTGATCGTATCTACTTGTACCTACCTACCTAGGTACGCCCTACGGAAAACTGTAAAAAGTAGCTACTAAGAGCTCTGAGAATTGTATACTGAGTTAAATACCAATAAACCTACCTTGTTGACGATTGTGCATTTTTCATCACCCACCTACCCTTCAGTATTGGTTTGTTAATTGGTGTTCCAGACTGGTCAGTAGTGTACGCGAGCCTGGGCGGAGTGGGCGTGCTGTGCGCGCTCAGCGCGTGCTGCTGGGGCAGCGTGCGGTGCGCGCGTCGTGCCTGCACACCGCGCAAGCCGCGCCCGCGCTCCAAGTACCGTCTGCTGCCGCTGGCGGAGGCCGAGGACAAGCCTTGTTAGTACTTTATGCACTTTTGCTATAGGAGCCTTTCCGGCGGAGATGTGCTATGTATCTAAGGCGTAACACGCATCATCATCGGATTTCAACCGGAGCAGTGTATCGGCCTCCCGAAGTGTATTTTGTTGTTGGCTCGCTTCGATCGGCGCGTTTGACGTAATTTTTAGGGTTCAGAGATCGAAATCCTTCGAAATCCTTGTTCTGGTCTTACTTTTTTCAATCTTTAATATGTCGGCAACTACCGCAGCTATTAACTTGAAGTTTAAAATAATAATACATTTCGTGTGCCTGTACAGATTAAAAGAAAATATGAAAATCGAAAAATTTACCGTTCTCCCCCTCTATCTCCGAAGTATGGAGAGCGACCCATCTGAAATGTATGTAGTGTTTGTAGATATGGATTTATATTAAACAGGAAAAATATCGAGAAGTCTGTCTACCTCAACGAGTGGGGTATCAAATGCAAGGTGTCGGCTTGCAAAACTCAAAACAGTTTTTAAAATACCTGGTAACTAACTAACGGGTGGCTAACCGGTACCTACAGTACATATTTGCAGGTATAATTGACAGACGTTCGAAACCCTCTGCGCGCGAGTTACACTCGCACTTGACGGACCGTTGAACACTTATACCTACTTTGTATTTGTACCAGTGTCACTTCGTAACCGTCTTAGATGAGACCTGACCTAGTATTAGACCTGTTGCAGTACCCGGCGATAAATTTTGCATATCGACCTTTCGAAAGAGACAATCGGCTTATTTCGGCTTCGTAGAGCGTTATCTCTCTGTCGCACGAAATGCCAACAGTCCGGTAGGTATCTATTAGGAGCTGTTAAAACAATAATGATTTGCTTCTTTTAATAATTATTTCTATAAAATACACAATTTTTTTGGTACCGCCGTACCTCAAAATGAAAAAGGAACCCTTATGATCACTTTGTTATCCGTCTGTCAACCCTATTTTCTCAGAAACGCGTGGAGGGAGTTATCGAGTTGAAATTCACATCATAAATACTCAGGTTCGTAACCTCTTGGAGCCTCGATATAAATCAAACTTCTAAGTCAACGCAATCAAAAGTTACCGTTTATATCCAATTTGTTTGAATTTTCCAAGGCAATCACATGCACACAAAACCTATATAGTACTTCCCGTTGCCCTAGAATCATGAAATTAGGGAAAGAGCAAGGTTTGATAGCACAAGTAAAGGAAAATATCTAAAAACAGTAAATTTGTTAATAGATGTGTTGATTTTTTTAAAATTCAGTTTGATTGTTTTTATATAATAAAATAAAAAATTACAGATTTACGAAATTAGGTTTATCTAACATGAATGCAGTTTTTTCTTCAAAGTCAACGACTTAAAAAATAATAATAGGGCCTATGGCTTCCACGGGCTCTTAAGACAGCTTGAATGCGTTTTCCCATGCCTCCAATGATGCCATCAATCATTTCTTGAGGCAAATTCTCCCACTCTTCGACTAAGGCCAATTTGGGCTCTTCGACGTTCCTGGGATATTGTTTGGTTATTATTCCAAAGAGGTTAGGGATACAAAAAAATTATCCACTTGCAAAAATAGTAAAAAAAAACGAGATTTCTCGCCTGTTCCCCTAATTTAGCCGGGGTATGTGTATATTAAACTGGATGCGACCGCACTCTATCGCACTTGAATAACGACTGACAAAACGTCACATAGGTCGTGTGCGGCAGAGATAATGCTCTATGAACCCGAAATTAGCCGATTGTCTCGTTCCAAAGGTCGATGCTATATTTATCGTCGGGTACTGTACATTATTCATCTTATTCCAGTCACAAGCAAAGACCTCCTATCAGAAACGGAAACAGACTCGGACGTTCTCTTCGAATCCAAAACCAAAACCACAACGTTCGGAGCCCGCTCGAACGGAGACGTCCAAGCCAACGGGTGGAAGAAAAACGGGCACTACAAGACTGGACGGAAGATCAAAACGTAGCTCAGAGCATTCCTGGTGAGCTGTTGCCGTTCCAAGTTGTACTTAGCGCGGCCACGCAGGACTGATGAGGAGCCGATTGTTCCGTAGGTAACTGTTGACAGCACTATAGCACTAGTCTATTGGATATCCGGGCTAGCGAAGCGCACCGAAAGAAGTGTACGCATTTTTTCTATACAGGTGAATGACTGTCGACAGAGCTACCTGTGTGTATTTTATAGGACCCCCTAATAGCATATATAGAACTTAATACATGGCGTGTGTCTATGGCGGGTAACATGTCATGGTATGGTAAGCGAAAGTCGACTGCTATCGTCTCTGCTATTTGAATCTGACTGACACGCTCCCTTTTATATCCGGTCGAACTATATTTTTCCTTTTTTTTTTAATGCTAGTTTAAATATTTTGCCCGCCTATTGACGGGCAAAATATTTAAACTCGCATGCCGAGACCGCCAATAGTTGGATTACACACTTCATTATCTTAGCCAAAAAAAATATAATACTACGAAAGAAATAGATTATTTGCACATGATTCGTCTTTCTTAGTGGTTATTTCTAAATTGAAGTTGGTCACACTGCTTTTTAGGTCTAGTATGAAGAAGGAGATGAACTTACTCTATTTTGATTCGTTCGTTCCGTAGATGGACTATAACTAGAAGGTAAATTTTTTTTTACAATGTAAAGTTAATTGATTAATTAATTTTGATAAATAACCAATGAAAACAAAACAATTTTGTCACAATTGTCACAGAAAATTACGAATACACGCTTTGTATAGGTCAAAGTACGTGTTAACTAGACATGAAAAACTGTTCACGTCGAAATCTACAGCCTCATGCCGAAAACGGGCCGGCAAGAACTCTTTGACGAGATGCCGCCGAGCCCGCTGATGGGCGGGCAAAGTACTATTGTATGGCGGCATGGAGGTGAGGTCGTAACTTTCTAGGGAGGCAATGAATGGGTTAAAGTCGGATGCCCTTTATTTCGTAACGATGTATTTAACTGAAATCTCCGTTGGGCAAAGGTATACATAGAGAGTAGGTCAGTCAGTAACAGTTCCTAAAACAGCTTACTGCAAAGTGGCCGTTACAGGCAGGCGTTGTGGTCATATCATACGATAGACCTTCGATTGTAAAGGGGCCGAATTCTGCTCACCAATCGATTTACTATGAGAATAGTAGCGTCGCAGTATCGTCCATAGATGAAATAAACTTTAGATAGTGCGTGCGGTGCTATTTGCACGGAGAGATTCATAGAATGATTTCAACCCTAGAAACATTTGGCACGCGTTCCTCCATCTGTAATATCTTTCATCAAAGGTCAAAGTCCAAAATATTCTGAGACGATGCCATTGTTATAGTAAAGAAAATAATTTTGTGGCATTAGGACCCCTGGGGCCCAGGCCCCAGAGTTTTCAGATTTTTGAGTATACTCCTACTATACTCGCTTAGAGCCTGATCAAGGCTTGGTTTTTCGAGTACGGTAGACTCGCATAAGCCCTGATAAGGATCTACCGTAGTCGTAAAACCGACCCCTGAACTAGGTCCTACCGAGTCTAGGGGTTAAGTGTAGATCAAAATAGAACTTTGCTAGAAGTAGGTAGGTAGCGAAATAGTCGAGCTAATTGTGGTAGTCACCCTATATGTACAAAAAACGTATGTACCTAGGTACCTATGAAGCTACAACAATTTACGCTTATTCGTTCAAATGGACAACGCACAGTTATAGGTATTTTGTAGCTTTTTATATCGTTATTGTTCGCATCTAAATCGTTTACTAAACCTCTGAATAGGTTAAGTTATATGCTTTCTCTTCCTTATAAATTAAAGCAATGTTTAATGGTTGACAGTAATATTCATTCTACACTGTAATTTGTTCATTAATAGATTAAAAAGATTATTGTATGTAGATAACATATAAAAATATAAAACTTTAAACAACGAACTTTAAAGTTAACCAGCCATTCCATTCGTTAGAGATACTATCAATATTGTATAAAGTACCTAAGTAGTAGGAACTTATGTAAGGCGTTTAAAAATTATATGTATAAAAATTGAAGGGTACCTACTATTAACTATAGTAGATACCTACTTCATTGGTACGTTACGTACCAACAGAAAGATCTTTAAAAAACCTGTAAGACTTATGAAATTAAAAGGATGTTTTCGCCAAAAAAAGTACGAACGTACCGTCACTCACGATGTTATACCGTATTTAATTTGTATTTGTGTTATTGGTTTACTTAGGTAATTCGAATAGTCGATTAATTTCTCAACATCTCTGTAGGCGTTGCACGGAGTTAGTTATCTAGGGTAGGATAGAGAAAAATGACATCGCATCGTCATACATTGCGTATATTATTGAAGTTGAATGAGTCATATATTTTACACATTCGATGACGATGTGGCGTAATTTTTCTCTATTCTACAGTGTCTTAACAACAATCCACGTGTTAGGCCTACTGAACTTAAATGAATTCGCTATCGAATTGTGTGACAAATTACAAAAAAATGCTATAAAATACTAAGTATTTGTATACCTTGCTATGGCGCTCATTAGAGGAGGCCCGTGTCCAGCAGTGGACTAATATAGGCTGATGATGGATGATACCTTGGGAGATCAACCAGTCACTCTAGCCGAATTAACCGTTGCTAAATTAAGTGTAACAAAACGGTTGATTCGGCCGTAACCTATTGCATTAGGTTATCAAAAGAACATCTTTACAAGGGTAACTTCAGATTCAGGATGGCTTGCTGTAGATAGTCCTAAGTTAATCGTGCCGACTGTTGTAAAAAATATATTTATCGTGTGTGTATCGTAATATTACGAAAATAGGTAAGTAAGGTTTTTTTGTTAAAGTGCTACTTAAAAAGTATATTGAAAGCCATGGTCACCACACTACCAAAACCTGTATCTTTATTTACCGTAGGAACATTAATTACTAGGACGATTTAACCAGAAGTGTGGAAAATGTTTTTGGGTAGGTACTTATAATTGACGCGTATTATTTAATATAATAGAGAAAAATACAACAAGTATTTACAATTGAAACAGTTGAGCTAACTACAGACTGGTGTAATCAATCTACAGGTAGCTCAACTGATACATATCAATACCAGTCGGAAACGTCCCCAAGACGCGCTGTCTGCATTGCCCTGCTGTATTTTATTCACTTCACATTCTATAAGATTTGTTTTAATGGTTATTCGTATTTCCAAAAGAAATTGTAACAAATGGGAAGATCTTTGCTTTTATAATGCAATGGCGAGACGCTTTTAAATTGATTATTTTAATTATTTTGATGCAAAAAATGTTTTGATGTAAGTACTTATTTGTAAGTATTAAATTCTAGTCGTAGGTAAGAATTAGTGAATATTATTTTTGTTTTCTGTGATTTGATGTCGTAAAATGTTCTTTATTTACCTTTATACATAATAATCGTGTACATAATAAAGGCCTTTTATGAATTGAGTGTTTCAGTACTAGAATAGAACCCTCTAATAAAATACCGTTATTATTTTCAACAGTTTATTATAAATATTACTTAAACCAAGTATGTATGTAGCAACTATTTCATAGCAAAAATTTGAACACTGACTTCCTATGTAGCCAAAACACTTAGGTAGGCAACTAGGGGATAAATACAAAAAAATCATTAATTACATCACATTTTATATTCAAAAGCCTGATTTTAAGAAACAAACTGAAATCAACTAGAGCTGTTGAACTGACAATGTCTCGTGAAATCAGGCCTAAAAAATAAGAGCATAGGTACTTCATGAACTATCTACAAATGTAGGTAAGTACCAAAAATGCCATTATGCTCTTGGCATAGTAAAAAAACATGAATATACCTAGGAAGTATGCCCTATTAAGCCTTATTAAGGAATGTAAATTTTCGCAAGGCCAACATTGTTAATGTACGTATAAAAGCTAGCAGAAAAACTACACCTATATTATGTGACCTTTACCAAGTTTTTACTCTCAACTCTATACAACAGATAATTTTGTAATAGGTACTTATAATTATATTGCTAGGAGTTTCATCACAACCAATTACGTAATTAGTTAAGTTGTAACAATACTTTACAAGCTAACTTTTCACTAATTGCATAGGTACATATCCATGTAAACTTTGCTTGTTGAAACACATCATTTTCGTGTCACACAGACTTCATGAAACTTATTGCTTCTCCCATGCAAGAAATGTGATAAAATCAAAGTATAAAATAAAACTATGTCATCATGAGTAGGTAGTAGATACATCAAGTTATCAGTAACACTATTAAAATTACAGAAGTGTAGCCTTGACTTCAGTAATAATTTTAATCACTGGGCATTGTTCAAATCTTATCAAGTTGTTTGTGCCAAGTGATAATTGTTGTTTTAGCTGTTGACATGCAAGACATTAATTATTACTTTATGAATGTCTGCCGAGGGTAATGATCAATTTTCTATTAAAAAACAAAACTTGTTTTCTATCCACAAGTAAAATAATCATTCAAGTATTAAAAAACAAAGTAATATCTTAAATTTTCAACTGGCCCATATCATTTTTTATTTCATTCTATACACTTAGACCTTTTACCATAAAACTCTTAGGCAACTCTTAAGAATCTAGGCTAGGCTAAAAGCTATTCTACTAGGCATGTTTGTTTAAGTTTGGAATGTCATCCTTTTATTTGGCCTTCTTTTTCCCAGACTTAACAGTATTTTCAACTTCTTTTGCCCAAATTGCAGAATTCACTCTTTCACCTAAAGAGTAAAAACTGCAGACAAAAAATAAGTTCAGTATGAAAAATGCAATTCTCAAAGGCCAGCTGAGTACCTGGAGTACTGGATACACCCACATTCCACTTTTGAACCAGATAACATGGACCCATGTAAGATAACAAAGCATAAAAGTGCACAGAATAGAGATACCTAATTTCTTTTTAGGGTACATTCTAAAGCTTGTGGCAAGTTCAATTAACATAAATATCACAATATTGGTGTGCATGACATGGTTCAACCATGTTGGAAAATAGGCATCTAAAGCTCTTGGCAAAATGAGTTCTCTATCTACTGCATAGAGTGCCCAAAATGAAACCCCAACAAACATTGATACTGGAAATGCAAGAGAACTGAAGATGGCATCTTTAACGCGTCTAATGAGTGGCTTCTCTGTTGGTGTTTGCTCATTGCTTCCAAATAGGTCATTGCATACAGCCACAACAAAGTATGCAGTTTGTATCAACTGAAAAATAAATAAGCAATAAGTACCAACTTTCACAAACAGATAACTTTAAATATTTTGGTAGATGGTTTCGCAGAGTAGGTAAGTACAAACCGCATTTATAAAGGTCAAGTATTTTAACTTTCCCCCAAATGGAGGTACCACTCGCGATGTTGGAGGTACATTAACGTAAGTATAGTCATAATAGCATCCATAGGCGAATTGGATCGCTCCAAAGATATGAAACAGCAACTTTAACATTTTTCCTGCAAGAATGAAATATTATTTAACAAGATAAATGTTAAGTAAACCCAATAAAACGAAGCAATTAGCTATAACTTACTTTCACCTTTGGTTATTACAGAGAGATCAAAGTTATTAATACACTACAAACGTCCAACGCTGTGATAATAAATACGGCACGGTGCGGTGCTTAAACGACGCTCGACGATGTGACTCCGACAAGAATAATCAAGATTTTGTAAAGATCGTCCGGTACGCTGAATACTTTTACTGTAAACCCATGTAAACCTATTCAATCAAATCAAGAAGAGAAATCCAACAAATAAAAATTTACGAAAAACCTGCCCTGCGTAAACTTTTGACAGTGACTATAATGGCATGACATTATTTTGATAGTGACATTGACATCTAACAGTATTGCCTGTGCTATTGCTTTAAACAAGGCGTATATTTTAGGTAGCGAGAAAGTGGTTTTATTCTCACCAAGCAAGGGTCGTAGAGTAGAGATGTATCATGATGTAGAGTAGATATGTATGACTCTCTGTTCGTGGTTTTATTTGCCTTGTTCCTCTCAGATGTTCAGGTATGGTATGGTTTGGTTAAAATCTTAAACTACGTTGAAAAACTATAATGGAAGCTAGAACCAAGATGGAACCATCTCAGATGTAGAGTAGATATGTAGGTATGACTCTCTGTTCGTGGTTTTATTTGCCTTGTTCCTCTCAGATGTTCAGGTATGGTATGGTTTGGTTAAAATCTTAAACTACGTTGAAAAACTACAATGGAAGCTAGAACCAAGATGGCTGGCGTGGCGGCGACGGCATCGTAGTAGGTACCTAACCATGATGGAGTTTTCGGTGATGCATGCAGGGCTTCGCTGATTGTGCGAGCCTTTTTATGTATAATACAGAAAGGGCTATCAGGTGCTAAACAAACCGGATGGACAACAGACCAATTAGGTCCTGCTGAAGTGAGGGGCTGCTTGCCATTCGATTTTTCATTTTTAAAGATTTTCCAATTTATGAGACAGTCCGTATTATGAAAGCTTGCTCATTCATCGATCTACGCGGAATGCTTCAATGGCATAAACGTCACTCAAGCTATAGTAGATCTACGACTGAGCAATCTTTCATATACGGGCCTTATGTAGGGCTCTTTCTCCATGGTGGCGCTGCCGCCACTGTGGTGTTTTGAGCTAGCAAGCGAGAAATACCAACAGAAACACCAGGTTCACAGTTTCAATATGCGTGTTCAATCAATGGGCGTCCTTGGAAGCGCAACTGGTGATTAAGTGAGATGCCAACAAAAAGCTCTATACATATTACGGCGTTTCACACGAGGCACGACAAAATGCGGTGACGACTCCGGGTGTCATACATTTCTATGAACCTGTCGTGCTGTGCGGTGTCGTTGCGTGTGTAAACGGTTCATAGAAATGTATGACGCCCGGGGTCGTCACCGCATTTTGTCGTGTGGTGTCGTGCCTCGTGTGAAAACGCTCTTAAGGGTTACGCCACCAGCGCGGTTGCCGGCTTAAAGTTAGGTTGCACAAGCAAGCTGATAGATGCAGATGAGGTACCCTCCATACAAAAAATGTATACACATTTTATTGGTGGAGCGACCGATGGCGCCACAATTATAAAAAGTAATGGTGTCCTAATGGCCCTTACCTAGATAGATAGCTAGAAAATATTATTTTTTCAGAGGAATATACGGTCTAAAATTGTATAACGTAGTTGGATAAAAGAAAACCAGTAAACAATTAAGAAGCTGATATTTTCAGTAGGTAGATACATTATAATCACGGTCACAATATTAGTTAAACGATGTCGAACGTTTTACACATTATCAGATTCGATAGCCCCAACCCAAGTAACAACAAAAAACAAAGTAGGGAACAAAGATCACCGAGTTGGCGCTTACTGTGGACTATAGAACAAGTTGAATAGCAAGCCTATGACTTGTTCTACAGAGCACCTTATCCAGTGCTAACTAAGTAGAAATCCACTATTTATTCACAACACAACCTCTGGAATTTAAATCGGCGGTAGTTTGTATCCCTCTGGTGCGTCATCAGGAAAAGATGCAAGGAAGGTCTGGTGCGGTTGGCACGCGTACTTCGGCACCGTCAAAGTTGGCGTGATTTCGGGTAGGGCGCCGCGGACCAAGCGTCGCAGGGCTGCGTTCCGGCGGCGGAGGTGCATCACTTCCTCGTGGAGTCGCTCGCGTTCTGTTCAAGAACAAAATATAAGTATGTAGGTAGGTATTATTTTTAGAAGATAAAATGATATAGTGGTAATATTGGAACGATAAAGCGAAGCTCCGGGGCTCGACGTCACGCCACATTGCATTTTCTAGACTAGAATATCACGATGTAACATCGTAATGGCAACATTTTAAAAACGGTCGCGTCGTCGGTGGGACTTCCTGGTTGGCTGCCATAATTTTAGTTTTCTTTGCCGGTATAGTTGCCGCCAAGAATCTTGTCCGGTGACGCGACCAGGGCGGCATCACGCACACGCAAGACATGTCTAGTCTCAACTCCTTGCACGCTGGCTCAATCACTACAAGCACTCTCAATCATAATTTCCCAGATCCAACTTCACGTCGTCGTCGGGCGCGGCGGCGGCGGCGGCTCGGCGGGGCAGCGAGAATGGGACGTGCATAGTAATTAATAATTGATGATTAAACGAACTTACCAAGTGAAGTTCGAAGGAATAAATCCTGAGAATAAGAATTAGTTGGAACATGAAGTAGGCACTTATGACCAACGTTCAAGCACTTATTTTTAGTGTAATACAAACAAATCTCCCGGATAGGTGCTCGATCGTCGCGCGTGGTCCACCATTATTTTAAATAAGCACATTATTATGTAAAGCTTCCTTACCTTGTAAGATCGGCAGGTAGTTATTCAAGCCGGTGAGCAGCCCGTCCCAGAACTTATCCTTCTCTGGAGGGAACACGGTCTTCCATTGCATCCAGTATTGCTCTATCTCCAAAGTGGACATCTTGCGCGAAGGCGTCGAGAAGTTTGGAGGCTTTACAGAATCTCTGCACACCAAAATACAAATAAAATAAATAAACAGGTAGGTACTGGACCTTTTAAACAGGACGGCAAAAAAAAAAAACACGTTTGTAGTATGGGAGTCCCCTTAAATATTTATTTTATTGTTTTTTAAAAGTATTTGTTGTTATAGCGGCAACAGAAATACATCATCTGTGCAAATTTCATGCCAGGGTATGACAGGTAGTAATATACTTTATATCTTTGGTTGGTAGTAAAGATGTTCTGCTGCTTCAAGAGGTCGTCACGTTATAGATGAGATGGTTAGTGGTAAGCACTTACAGAAGGTCGTAAAGTTTCTTTTTCTCAGGAGGCACGAAGATTTTTATAAAATCTCCCAGGGCGGTCAAAACCTGCATTGCCTCTATTTCCAGGTTATGTCCAGCTGTAACGAGGAGATTAAAAAAAACTGAATCAAATACAAATATATAATAAAATTTAGAATTCTCTAGAGTCATTCGGGGTAACTGATCTGTCTAACTGATCGCGGTGGGTAAGTGAGCGCACAACCATTATCTCTATGTGCTTGTTATTATTCAGCGCCAGTGATATTTCAGCACTGGCAATGCGTGCGGCTAACGTAGGTTCCTACCTAATTGTATCATCATTTTCATGGGCCAAGACGCACATTATGTTCGTCGCCCCTCGTGGCGGCTGGGTAGTGAATCCTTTATTAAGTGCACATCTCTCCCCGGTCGTGTCAGTCTGCCGTCCCAATGGATTGAGAGTGAGGGAGTACAGAGTGCACCAGTGTTTGTGCCCACACATGTCATGTGCTCTTTTAATATGTCCTGCGCACATGGCTAGTCTCAACTTTCTCATAGTATCGTAACCGAATGACATATTCAAGACTACCTTAGATGAAAGAAACTGCAGATGGAGGGACGCGCGTCAAAAGTGTCAAGGTTGAAAAAATTCTATCGTGCAAATGGCACTTCACGCACTATCTAGAGTTTCATTCATCTAAGGTTTCCAAGTGACGATTATAAAACGATACCACTGTCATAGTAAAGCGATAGGTAGGTATAAGAGTTGGGCTCAACCATCGAGCATATATCCAGATCTGGATATGTGCTCATATGTGATCTGGATATGGGCGCAACTTACCTGGGCATAGAAAAGGATTATTAACTTTCTGTTCAGTCTCCACATTGTCCTGCTGCTCAGTCAATGTTACGCCTCGGGTGCTTTTCTTGCTGACAGGGGCGTCGGTAGTCGATGTCATAACGAACGTGCTAGCTGTTCAATAAAGAATATCAAGAAATAAATTAGGGATTAGATATTTCGTAATTTACATCTAATATACACACAGGATGTACTTATTTTGGACTATAAAACAGTAATTTAGTGGTAAGGAAGTGAGAGTTAAAAGGTACCTTGCGGATCTCCAACTTTCTGAATAATTTCCTCGGCTTCCGTTATGAGTAGCTGGTCGGATTCAGACAACTCGCCTCTGAAAAATAAACAAGTTAATCAATTAAACAAAAAGTCCTCAATAAATGTAAAAAAAAACCCTAACGCGGGTGTTTAAGTCATTATTTTGTCATTAGTTTCATTACGTACTTCTATTAAGATGAGTTAAGAGAAATCTTTTAAACTGTGAGAAGGAGAACTGCCTCTGATGTAGGTACATGCGGTCTCCTCGCCTTTTTTTTTTTATTATTTGGTTCACAAAACTGGTTGTTACACGCCTATGCAAAAGCCTAGATGCTAATGCTGTGAGCCACGATACTCGCGCGGTCTCTGATGGCCATGCAGTCTCCTCGGGTCCTCCTTTGAGTACATCCTCGCGCGCCGCTTAATATGTCATCGTCTTCGCCTCCTAATTATAGGTATAGACTTATGTAATAGTAACCTGTATCCAACACGAGACCGCAAGGTGCTAGCCCAGATGCTGCGAGCCACGATGCTCGCCCGGCCTCTGATGGAGATGCGGTCTCTTCGGGACTTAAAGTACATGCTCGCGCGACGTATGTCATCGCCTTCGCCTCCGTGCATAGGTACCTACCTAATTACAGTTATAAATTAGGTATTAGTAACCTGTATCCAACATGAGACCGCGAGGTGCTAGCCGAGATGCTGCGAGCCACGAGGCTCGCGCGGCCTCTGATGGACATGCGGTCTCCTCGGGACTTGGAGTACATGCTCGCGCGACGCATATCATCGCCTTCGCCACCGGCCGTACCTGATTCAAAATACAAATCGTTTATTTTCTTTTTTCTTTAAAAGAAATATAACTGCCAAGAGCGTTTCAGACCACGGGTGAAAGGTGGCTTCCGGTGCTTGATGATTTGTGTGGGGTCGGTTTTTGAATTATTTGCTTTTACCTACTACCCGCGGTCTTTCAGACACCAGCGATGATATTTTTTTGATAACTAAATGCGTTTGCATTTATATATAGGTACATCTACCTTCTTTCCGCCTACGAAACCGCCATGCCTGCGCTTGTCTTATTTTTATTTCTATGACAATAATTATGACATGTTTTTTGTTTATCAATTTTTATTTTATTGTACTTTATACGAGTAGCCGAGTAGCTTTCTTTTAGGTTCGTTTATTTAGCAGCTTTTATGACATATCTTGACATGAACCTATTAACTTAGTTTTATTTATTTTCTGACATCTATTTTAATTGTAATTTTTGTAAAACCTAGCCAATTGTTGTAAAATCCTGTAAGGTGTTTCCTTTTGTTTGTGTCTTATTTGAAATCATCAACATCAAGTGTTTCTGTAATACCTATGGTGGAAATAAATGAAATGTCGACGTCATACATACGCGCGTTTTACTTTGTCAAATGGTAGGCTAGGCATCGAGCACATACCCAAATGTTCTCGATGTCAGTAGGTAAATAGCTTTTGCCAGCCAGCGCGCTCTCAATGACCGCAGGTTGGCATTATAGTAACTACTAGTTTCGTGAGAAATTTTTAACAAGTATTTTTTTGTATTTTAAGCTTCATGTCATTTAAATTTAAATTACTTTTGATTTATATATATTTAAACTAATTTTGATTGTTCAAAAAAGGTAGGTATATTGGTAAGAAGTTCCTAATAATATGTTTCTTTGTTAATCGAACATGTTTTTAAGCAGCATTGATTTCTCGGCTATTTCCTGAGTGTACAGTTAGTTTTTTTTTTGTTGAACCATGTGGACCAAGCTTTTATGTTTCTTTCATATGTACGAACCATCGATCAAAAATGTCCGGCTTTGCCGGCCCCCCTTAGATTCACAATGCGCACGCCACAACCTTCAGTAGCAAAAGAGAGACATTTTGACATGTTAGGAAAGCTTTTCAACTAGTGTCATTTTAGCGTTCAGACAAAAAGCATGGGTAAGTGCTCGTACAAAAAATGCAAGAATCACTCGTCCAAAGTGCTGAAAAAGGATGGAATTTCTTATTTTCAGTAAGTTTATATATATTTCTTACCCGTATATTGAGATGTGAGTCATATACTTGTGAAATCAGCATAAAATATTGTTGTTTGGTTTGCCTATGTTAAAATATTAATTTTGTTCTAAATTGATAAATGGAGAGGCTATGTCTTCTAAATTTTTTTTTTCATTTATAGTATGTATTAATATATTTTTCATAAAAATAAGTTTAATATTACTAGTTGATGATTTTTAAAATAATTAGTTGGCCCGCTCTAAAATTTCATTTGCGTAGACTCTCTAATAAAAGAAAGACTAGGTTCTTACCTACCTACCAGAAGTATGAATTTATAAAACGTTTATTTTTTTCCCGTAAAAAAAACTCGTGCAAAGCCGCAGACAGGAACCAGTTCTTTTTAATCTAGAGTGCCTGCCTGAAATTGTATTGTAAGTTTAAATTATTGTATGTCTGAAATGACCCTTTTGTATAAATACCTACTGTTGAGACACCAATTTATAGTTTCATCAATAAATGATTCGTTATCTTTACCTGAATTCTGTTAATTAATCCTTATAGAAAATAAACTGAGTAGGTAGGTATATAATTCTCAGGTAGGTACCTACCTACTTACAAAATAAAATAAAATGAATTCGACTCCACCAATCTCTTGTTCCGTATGGAAAAAACTTGTCAGGCTCTGCGCAAACTGTCTGCGTCAAAACAAAACGAACCCAATTTTGAGTGACATTTTTGTAAGGCTCTAGGTATCTACGGGGGAGGCCGCGAACTCCTTATTTTTGATCGAAGGTACGAACCAATAAAACGTAGGTACCTACTTTTAAATTTTTCTCAATGCAATAGTTTTCGGGTATTATATTCTCTTTTGTTTTCGGTAGGTACAGAAAAAGGAATTTACCTGTCATATTTTTTTTCAGGTTTTTATAGTAAATTGAAAAAAAAATTGGGTGTTTGGCTGTGTTAGACGAACGGACAAAACAGGATCGAAATTATAAGGGTTTCGTTTTGCTACTAGGCACCGGAAAGAAAAGGACCAAGCCAAACACCTTTTAAATTTTATTTTCCTATTTGATAAAAGAGATTTACGATACAAGACAAGGAGTCCGAAGACCTGAGTCCTCTATCAAGTGCTTGTAAACGGAGCGCCTTACCTGATTGATCCATGTTGCTGCCGACAGCAGTTTCCGACGTAACTTCCAAACCGATGCAGATCGGACAGAATGCATAGTTCAGAAATGTCTGGCAAAGAAGCTCGACATCTTCTTCTGCTTGGATTTCTAAAGCCTGGATATTAATACCGTTAATTTGAACATGCGTAGGTAGGTACCTAGGTAAATGAATAAGGTGCAGGTATAATATATTTTTAACTGAATTAGACGGTGATTTATCTTGCTTGGTTTGGTGAACCAAGCAACATAAAATAGACATCTTCTAAAAGAGAATCGGGCAAATATAATCTATTTGTTTTTGATTTAATGTTTTTGACAGAAGTTTACTTTCAAAGCTGCCTAATTGTCCGATTACCTTTTGGTGAACACCACCCTTAAAAAAATTAATGCGTAAGTGCGAGTCGAACTCGCGCAACGAGGGTTCCGTATAATTCTATAATTATAAGATCTTGCTTCTTGCTAAATTTCACGGTTCTAGGTCAACGGGAAGTAGGTACCCTATAGGTTTTTGGTCCATGGCAATTTTTTTTGTGAATTCGTTTCTTTTTTTTTACTGTACGGTTTTTCCCCTTTAAATACTTTTTCTATAAGACATTGCTTCTTGCCAAATTTCACGATTCTAGGTCAACGGGACCCTATACTTATTGTGTGCATGTGATTCCCTTGGAAATTTCTAAAAATTTTGACAGACGGCTATACTTTTGATTACGTTGACTTTGAAGATTGATTTATAAATCAATCTTCTAAGCCTTCTAAGCCGTGATATATCACGGCTCCAAGAAGTTACGGACTTGCGTATTTGATGTTTATTTTAATTTACCTATATTTTAATTTTCCACGCGTTCCAGACAAAAGAGGGTTGACAGACGGACAGACGGCCAACAAAATGATCCTATAAGGATTCGTTTTTTCCTTTTGAGGTACGGAACCCTAAAAATTGGCGGTAAAACCTTCAATTGGAAATGCTTACCATAAATATAGCATCCAAGGTACATAAGTTGCGCGACGTCGTTTGGTACTTCGAGATCAATCTCAAGAGTCGATCTTCAACCAAGAACCCTGTGTTATCTGCGACCAACTGAAGAATATGACGGACCTGGCGAATAAATCAAGATAGGTCAATACCTACAGGTTAACCTACCGAGTACCTATTTCAAGTTCCTTTTCCTTTGGGGGGGGGGGGGGGGGGGGCTTTTACATATATTTTTATTTTAGCATTGATGCACGATGGTAGATAGGTAATGTCTCTAACAGTTCAGACTCTGAACTACATCAGAGTTACCTACCAGTTTCTCTTTGGCGTCGGTTGTTTCTTTGTCTGTAGGAATTTCAAGTTCGTTTTCTTCAGGAGTCTGTTCTGCTTCGTGCTCTGAAATGGGATTTAGTTTAGCGTCGTGCGTAAGTAGAACCATGTAAAAGTAAGTAGTAGGTAGGTATAAAAATTTAAGTAATGGAGTTTAATCGTAATTTAGGTGTGGTCATAATAATTATTCCAATAACTTGACCACTAACTAACACCCCTAACTTATGTAGGAGACCTACCGTATTTAGCAAGCGGACTCTTCGGCGGCGGTGGAGGCGGCGGCGGCGGAGGCTCCGACAGAACGTGCGCGTGCAAGGCTATTTCTCCGAGGCGGATGTCACGTGACGTCTCTTGTAGATGCGTAGCTGCCATTCGCCACACCTGCTCACAATTTTATGTTACAACAATTCGAAAATCCCATAGATATTATAAGCAAACATTATAGGCTATGAATAATCTCATTTTAATTACCTATGTACGTACTAGCTGCTGACCCGGCCAACTTCGTTCCACCTTAAAATAGACTCATACATTTTTCGTATGTAACGCTAATTGCGTTTACATACGAAAAATGTAGGAGAAAACTATTTTCTTCATATTTTTTCCCCACGTGAAATTTTCATATTTTTAATTATTTTGTTCTGCTATTGGGGACAGAGAAAAATCTAACAAAATAATCAAAGATCATAAATCGCGGTCTCGTCGTTCTTTAGTTATAATTATAAATTGTGTAACCTACTAGGTGCTGCCCGCGGCTTCACCTGCGCTTTTCAAGTATCCTATCTTCGCCTCCGGGATACAATTTACTTTCCTGCCACATTTCATTAAGATCTGTTTAGCCGTTTAGGCGTGAAAAGGTAACCGACAGATAGAGTTAGGTACTTTCGAATCTACACTAATATTATAAAGATTTGTATTTTTGTATGTAACGAATAAACTTAAAAACGCATGGACCGATTTCAAAAATTCTTTCACCATTAGAAAGCTTACTTTTCAGGGAGTGACATAGGCTATGTTTTATCGCGGAATTCCCACGGGTACGAGAACTACGCGGGTGAAACCGCGAGTCGCTGCTAGTTTATAATAATATGGATGGATACAGACGTAGGACATACAGTACCTACTACAATACAATTTAGTGAATAGGTACTGTCAAAGTTCGGGTGAAGCTTCATAAGGAATTTCATAAGGAATTAATGATTCACCGTTACAAAAAAGTAGAGACAAGCAAACCCACCTGGCTAAATTTGTAATGGTTGACATGCGAGAACTGGTCAGACTTTTTCTCCAAATCTTCCATAGTTTGTATCAGTTTGACAATCTCAGTATCAGCTTTTTTCTCCTCGATAGCGCCATCTTCAGCCGCCTTGCGGATTTTAGTGCGGAGCATATTTGCTACATCGGACATTTTGTTTAGTTTACGTTTCTGCTGGGATCGGACGAATACGTTTTCTTCTTCGCGTTTTTTCAGGACCTAAGATACCAAAAAATAGATATATTATATAAATAAAAATAATAAAATAAAAAACATTTATTTCAGGCAACGTTAGTCTAGTACAGGATGTAAAATACTTAAAAACTACGGCCCATATAAAATATATACCTTATTCTAACATACATAAATTATATACCTATATATATTATTTATTTCTGAAACATTATATATAATGTTTCAGAAATAAATATAGGGCAAGGTGCCTATTTGTGATCTCTCTCCCGCTAAAGTACTCATAGCGCTTAGCTGCGCCGTTCTCTTGGTTTAAAAAATATATTTTAAAGGCGAAAAGTTGAATAGCACGCATGATGACAAAAATACTATAAAAACGAGTGTTTTAAGAATGTGACAAAATACGTATTCGATAAAAGGTATGAATTTTTAATCAAGCCTTACTTGATAGTTGTAGCCAATCTTCTCCGTATTAATAATGCAAGTAGCTTTCAACTTCTCCAGTTCTTTCTGCAGCTCTTGAGTCAGCTCCTCGAGCTCTATTTTAGCCTCGCGATATTTATTGAAATGGTCCCACATTATGTTTTCAATCTCTTTTTTATGCTCTTCTTCCTTGAACAAACGAAGAAATTCTATTCTATTAAAAGAAATTTAAAAAGAAATTTAATTCTATTCTATTTCTATTCTATTTTAGGGCGAAGCTGAGGCCCACTCGACAACGACAAGTTCCTTATTAGTTTTCGTGCAAAACTAACTCATTATGTCACTTGCGCAAGATAACGTTTGCACGAAAAATAAAGCAGAAACTTCGATTTTCGTTTTTTAAGTATCTACGGGCTCTGGCAGAGCGCTTGTCTTAGACGGAGCCCGTGGATTCCCATGGTGCAAGAGTTCGGAGGCATACCTAATCTCTAGGTATATGATGCTTAAGTGTGTGTGGGTGAAGTCAGGTAGCATACTATTGTGATGAAGGGACGATATCGGGTCGTTGCAGGGCATATCCGGATCAGATTAGCGCAAAATTATAGGGAATGACTGCCGAAAGAGTTCAGAGGCATAGGCCTCTGAACTCAACTGAAAGCAACTCCAATTCACCACACTCCTGGGTATGGAGTCCATCTCCTTAGGGGTGAATTTGAGTTGCAGATAATGAAATGATAAAATATTTGAAAGTGGGTACTGACGAAAAACCTACCATTCGCAGCAAGCATGATTTTGTAAGGTATGTTAGGGGGCATCTATTAATTACTTGAGGCGATTTTGTAAATTTTTCGAACCTTATAAAATACGTATCGTATCGTATTTTGACTGCTTTTCGAAGCTAATGTCGAAACCTCCAAGAAATAAGTATGAACTATATGAATCACTATACTGAATTAGAGACACCGATAAAAAGTGGGTTCGAAGCAACTACACACACACTATAACTAACACTATAACAACTACACTATAATTTGGGACCTCCAAGAAACCCTTCAAGATATGTGTTACAGGATACATATTTCAAAGCTCCACAGTTATTATTTTTCTCAGAAAACGGGTTCAAAAACACAACAGACCTGATCAAACCGTAACTCCATTTGAACTAGTTCCTCCTTATCCCTTTGCTTGAACAGCGCCTCCCATCGCTTGTTGTTATGGTCCAACATGGCCTCCCGTTCGAGGTTGATTGCAGTTTCAATCAGCATCAGCTGCTTCTCGTAGGCCCGAAGCATGATCGTGATTTGCTTCTCCACTCTTTCTGAGAGTTCCTTTATGTCATTATCCTGAAAGGTTAAGGGTAGCGCGTTGTTGAACGGTTATAAAACCATGCATAAAAAGTAGCTTGTCTAATTTTTAATAATAATAATTATGCTTAGCTCGCGCACTTGTCGGTTAAGAAGTGACGTATTCTCTGCCCCACCCAGGATACTTCCAGCAATCTATCACCTTGCGATTTTATTATGATCATTAATAGATCGAATCATAAGGTATTCCTAACGGCCATACAAAATGACCATCAAAGAAAGTTTTTGTGTAAAATGCCCATTATCTTGTTAGGTAGTTAACTATACAGGGTGGCACATTTAACCGAGCTTGTATTATGGATACTAGATAACTGATATACATAAAACAATACATTACATAGATAGATATTTTTTATTATACATAGAAAATGACCAGATAACCCGGAACAAATACCTGCAGTCGTACAAATATTTGTCCCAAGGCGGGAATCGAACCCGCAACCTCCTGCGTCGCAGGCGGACCTTCGCCCACCGCGCCACAGAGGTCGTCAATTCGTCGTCGTCAAAGGTATGGATATGTAGGTTACGTACCTACATAACCATACTTTTGCAAATACAAACGTAAAGGAAGTTCCGTTACGTTTGTATAAATATTTGTACGACTGCAGGTATTTGTTCCGGGTTATCTGGTCGTCGGAAGTCTACGAATTGGTACCTACCGGCTTCCTAACGTTTATATCACTTTAAGTTCCCTATGGATTTAGTAAAACCTAGGTAGTACAGTAGATCTACCTGTTTATGTAAATCTTCATAATAGTCCTCGTCCATTTTCTTCAAATCTGCTTTTAGTTCGACAATCAATCGATTTTTCTGGTCTAAAAGATCATCGCATTTCTGCTTCTGTTCCTTCATCGCATCATCAATATCCAGTGGGTCTCTGATCGCCATCATTGCCTCCCAGTTCGCGGTTATTATTTCGTACTGGGTTTGGGCTTCCATGGCTTCCTCTTCGATTTTCTTCAAGGATCCTAATGAAGAATCGTGACTGCGTTAGAAGGTGTCTTTGGCCAGTGGGATAGTGGGGGCTCTTAATACTAATAATGTAGTTTTTAGTTTTTAAAAAGCACACCCTGAAAGTACATCTGCAGACCGCGCAAACATTTGTTCAAAGGTGGGATGCAAACCCGCACGCAACCTCCTGCGTCGCAGGCGGGCCTTCGCCACAGAGTTAGTCAAAAGATACATTATTAGAAACTGATTATCCGTTTTATACAGGTATATCTACTACATGAGCGCGGCGACGCGACGGCGGCGCGGTCAGAAACTAGGGCTTAATAAATTGTTAACAGTAAAAATATATAATACGATATGGTATAATTTTCTGTTCTGTGGTATAATCTATTACCATATCGTATTATAGCTAAATTTAATATGTTTATTGTTTATGAACAAACCGCCCTTACCCATACCACATAATGATAATGTAACGATAATGACGTACCTAGTAGGTCTAAAACTGGTCTAAAATCACACCTAAATTTATTTTGCTGCCGTCACGTGTAAGAATTTTTATAAATACGAGGTTCTACATTCCTCGTCGGTTTAAATCTTTAGGTACTTCAATAATAATAGGTAAAATAAATGTAATAATAATAATAATGCTGGACAATTCACACAGCAGCATTATCTAGCCCCAAGCTAACCAGGAGCTTGTGTTATGTTATACTTACTAGGTATCTGATATACTATAAGAGATTTCAATTCATAAAAATATATTATTACTATACATAGAGAAGGATCAAACACCCAAATCCAATATCTGCAGATGGTACAATCTTCTATTCTGAAACTCAACGCCAAACATGACGTGAACTTTAGTTTTATTGTAGTGTTTAGAAATGTTTCACATCGAATTTGGCAGGAGTTTAAGGTAATGCGCTCATTAGGGGAGGCCTATGTCCAGCAGTGGACTGATATAGGCTGATGATGATGATGATACATAAGGTAGCCATACTTTCAGTCTTATCCGCCAAAAATCTTCGACGGACGACCTCCCGCTCGTCCGTTGTGACCTTGACATTGGTGACCTTAGCCGCGCCCTCGAGTGCCAGGCGTTGAAGATCTTCAGCGGCAAACGTGGTTGCTAACTCGATAGGACCTGGCTCTTCGAAAGCCAAGGCTTCTTCGGGAGGGGCCTCCGCTCTTTCAAAAGGAGAATAAATATATTTTGTTAGTTAAAGAAAGGGCATGAGGCTAAAACAAAACAAATCTGTGCTAAATAATCAACCTATACCTACTTACTTACCAACAGCACAATAATAACTAAATCAATAAACGCAGTAATAAATAACCGATTTATGGTTATGTACCTTTTGATCGCCTCTTGCCTCCGCTTTATTCGTAGGGCCCTGGCCGCTTTCCTTTCAGTAGGGTCCACGGAAGTAACCTGTGGTTCTTTAGGAGCCAGCACATCGTCAATGTCATCCTCGTCTCTATATCCGGCCATTTCAAAAACTTATCAAAATCTGCGGATTAGTATATTATCTTACGCTTGAGGAATTATTGTAGATCATTGTAATAAACAGTAACAAATAAACAGAAATCCGTCGCATAGCAACAAAAATACCACAAATAATAGAAGATAGATACTCCTAGCCAAAGAGAACAGAATCGTTTTTATTTGTCCTGAGATTCTCATACAATTTTTCCATCCTCTGTTTCTCCCTAAAATATAGCTACTTAAGTACCTACCGGTGGGTGGTCCAATAGATTTGTTGATCAGCACACCCGTATGTTGAGGTTGGGACGCAGGTTCGAGTCCTGCCGAAAACGAAATTTTTTGGGAACTTATTTGATTTCTTAATTCTTTTTTCATCAGTGGTCATTATTTCTGGTTAAGTGCTTTTTGTAAACAAACACAGTCGGCAAAAGCCATTTCCATCTCCGTATCTGCTTGGGTGTTTGAATTTAGGAAGGTTATATATAATGTAATCGGGTACCTTTTAAGATTATAATTTTCAATGACCGCATCTCCTCTCAAAATGACAGTTACTGTCATAAATAAGTGACACTAATTGTCTGAAACGCTATTATCGTACGGTAAAAATACAGCTTTATTATGAAATGACAGCATAATGTCAAAACGACACAAAATGTCAAACAATGAAGCGGCCACAGCGGCTATCTCGGAAACCGCGCATTCAAGAGTTTCGTTTTCGAGCTCAAATTAAAGGTTGTGACTGATAGGGTGAACTAGCGGATATAGCAATCAATTAAAACGTAAATAATACTTTAAAACATTGTGTTTTACTTGTATAATAGAAGAGAATAAAATTTTATGACACTTCACATCAAAGGTAAAAAAAACATTCCAAACAAATTCAAAATGCAGTGCATCATAGACATTATACGTGGACAGCATCACGACCTTCCAACACCTTCTCCTGATGTTCACTCATGTTGCCGAGACACGTTTCTATACATGCATTAATCTTGCACAGTGTCTTTCAAACTTTACTTTTGACAATGGTTTTGTCATTACGTCAGCTAACTGGATTTCTGTGGGACAGTAGCCAATATTTATTAATCCATGCACGAAGTGTTCGTGTATAAAATGGTACCGCACGTCTATGTGCTTCGACCTTTTGTTGAAGGATCCAGACTTCACAAGTTGAATCGAACTTTGATTATCAACATGCAAATTTATTTTTATGTCCAAACCAGTTATTTCTTGTAATAGAGATTTGAGATACAATGCCTCTTTGCAACAGTCTGCTGCGGCTATGTACTCGGCTTCAGTAGACGATAGCGCTACTATAGGCTGCCTCTTGGATGCCCATGATATAGGTCCATCGGCTATCATTAGCACGGAGCCAGAAGTGCTTCTTCGCGTCAATGGGTCTCCAGCATAATCCGAGTCGCTGTACGCATCGATGTTCTCTATCGGTTTGTTTCGTTTAGACAAAATGCCTTTCTCTTTGGTTCCCACTAAATATTTGAATATTTTCTTGACTTTTGTGACGTCTTCTCTAGTGGGGTTTTCGACCTTCCTGCTAACTAGATTGACCGCTTGTGCGATATCTGGTCTGGTTCTGGTAGACAGGTACAGTAAACTTCCTACTGCTTCCCTATAGGGATATTCCTTCTCCTGGGCAGTTTCCTGTTTCGACTTTGAATCGCTACTTGCGGGCGTGTCACAAGGTTTGGCATTTTTCATGTTGTATTTTTCCAGTACATCATTTATGTAGGATCTCTGAGTAAGAATTATTCCTTCTTTTGAGTTTTTTATTTCCATACCCAGATAAGTACTTGGATTTTCATTCTTTTTCATTTCAAATTTGGTTTCAAGTTTCTTCAAAATTTCTTCGATCTTTTTCTTGTCTTTTCCTATGACAAGTCCGTCGTCAACAAATAGTCCGATTATTATTGACTTATCTTTGTTTATGAAAACGCATCGGTCTGTTTTGATTGTCTTGAAACCCAAATCAAACATCGCTTGGGTAAAAGTTTTGTTCCATGTGTATGGAGCTTGTTTTAATCCGTACAACGATTTTTTTAATCGGCAAACTACTTCAGTAGTATTGCAGTCAGTCTCATAGCCAACAGGTAATTTCATATAAACTTCATCTGTTAACTCTCCGTATAAGAAAGCTGTCTTGACGTCAAATGTCATGAAGTAGTATGATTTAGATGCGGCAATTGCTAATAAAGTTTTTAATGCAGATTGACTTACTAAATGGGCTATAAATGTCTTCGAAATCCAGGTTTCCTTTCTGCTCGCATCCACGTACGGCTAATCTAGCCTTGTACGTACCGTCATCTTTAATCCGAAATACCCATTTGTTCGACAGTATTTTGTGTCCTTTGGCTTCTGACTTGTCAACTAATACCCAGGTGATATTTTTCTGTAATGATTCCATTTCAGATTGTATCGCCTTCTCCCAATTTTGTCTGTCAGTGCCAGTCACTGCTTCTTTGTATGTGAGTAAAGAGCAGTCATAGTCGTCATTATTTTCTGACGCGGTCACGCAACGACTTAACTCATAATCTTTAGTCCATGCTGGTGGTCTCACGTCTCTTTGTGGTCTTCCACTTGAGGGAGATGGTCCATCAACAGGATCTTGACTAGAGCTGGAATAAAGGGGATTAGGTTCCTGAAAAGGTAAGTTCTCATTAATTTTGTTTCTTTTTTCTGGAATTTCAATTTCAATTTGATCTGTTTCAGATTCTGGCGTAAGATCTTCGCGTTTCTCAGCAAAAGTACCGCCATAATGCATCTTTTCGATTACTTTTACATCTCTGCTGATAACAACATCATTCCTTTCGGGTATATAGATTCTAAAACCTTTTGTATATTCCGCATATCCCAAGAATACTCCTTCTGAGGCTTTGGCTGTGAATTTTCCTCTTCGGTTTTTGTTCATCACAAACGCTATATTTCCGAATACGTGTAGGTGATTTCCTGATGGTGTTCGTTGTACCCATTTCTCATATGGGGAATTGCCTTTGAGAGCTCTTGCTGGGCTTCTATTTATCAAATAGTTTGCAGTGTTTACTGCTTCTGCCCAAAATTTTCCAGGGATATTGGCATCTAGCATCAGACATCTGGCTTTATCCATCAGCGACCGATTTTTTCTTTCACTCATGCCATTTTGCTGTGGGGTATAAGGTGCAGATAGTCTTCGGCTTATACCGTTATCTTTGAGGAATCTGTCAAACGCTTTAGACCTGTATTCGCCTCCATTATCGGATTGAAGATTTTGAATTTTCTTCTTATGAAACAGTTCAACATAGTTTTTATATTCCTTGAATTTATCGATTACTTCGCTCTTTTCTTTTAAGAAATATACACAGCAGTATCTTGTATAATCGTCTATAAATGTTACAAAATACTTTGATCCGGCCATTGATTCGTTCTCAAATGGGCCACATACGTCACTGTGAATTATCTGGAGCACTTCGGTAGAGATTATTTGTCCATGGCTTTGGAATGGTAGAGTGGAAAATTTTCCTTTGATACAAGTCTCACAGGTACCCAAAGTTTTTTCTTTAAAGTCGAGTCCTCGCATCATTTTATTTTTCACCATTTCTTTTAGGTCTCTTTCATTGACGTGACCTAATTTCTTGTGCCATTTCATCATTTCGCTTTCATTACTAGGCGTGAAGTTTGCTGTCTCTTCCGGTTTATCAAATTCAAGATAGTATAATCCATTTCTTCTGTTAGCTTTTAATACAGTTTTCCCGCCTTTTGTGACACTGGCTTGTTCCTTTTCAAATAGAACCTTATAGCCATGATCCGTAATTTTGCTTGCAGAAATTAGATTATTCGACAAATCAGGTACATATAATGTGTCAGAAAGACTAATTTTGTGACGTCGATCCTTTGTATAAAGTTCAGCTTTTCCTTTCCCTTTAACTTCGGTAGTATGCTTTTCTGAAGCTAGCTTTAGAGTGTCAGTCGCGGGGATTAAGTTATGAAGTATACTTTTATCACCCGTCATATGTGACGTACAGCCACTGTCTAGACACCATAAATTGCCTTTACATTTCGACGTTCCTGTTGTTAAACAGATGTTATATGTCTTTTCTTGACCTTTAGTTATATTTGGGTTATTAGTTCTCTTCTTTGACCAACAAGCTTCTGCGGAATGCCCTTTCTTATTGCACTCCTTGCAAAATTTTACCCTTTTCTTTGTCTTTGTGAAGAATGCTTCTGAAGTCTGAGGTTTACTCGCTTCGGTTTGCCTTCTTGCTTCGTATTCTTCTACGATTTTTATTTTTAAATTGTCAGGACTTGGTAGAACATCTCTCGACTCAATTGCCGTTCGAAAGCTATCGAAATTTGTAGGCAAACTGTACAACATCATTATGCTTAATAACTCTGGATGAATTTTGACATCCATGTCTTCTAGTTTACCTACTACATCCATAAAATTACTGAGATGGTCTCTCACATCTTCTTGTGGAGTCATTTTCTTCAATACTAGTTGCTTCAATAGCGTAGCCTTTCTTGCCGGCCCTGAACTTTGATATACAGACTTTAGTTTATCCCATACCTCCTTGGATGTATTACACCCTTTAATTTGTTTAAGTTCTGGTGGAGATATAAGTAAAAATAACTCTGACCTTGCCTTTAAGTCTTCCTTTAGGAACGCACTCTTTACTTCGGCAGTCGCAGTTGCCGCTAACGTTTTTTCACCACTAGCGTATTCCCACAAATCGTGTCTTATGAGAATCGCCTGTGCTTGTAAGCACCAGGTATCAAAATTTGATTTTGTTAACGGTTCTATGCTTCTGATATTCGAGCTCATTTTAAAATTTTTATTTTCTCATTTACTTACTATTTTAAATATGCTTCTTCCATTTTCCACTGGACAATTCATCAAACCACGCTCTGCTACCACTGATAGGGTGAACTAGCGGATATAGCAATCAATTAAAACGTAAATAATACTTTAAAACATTGTGTTTTACTTGTATAATAGAAGAGAATAAAATTTTATGACACTTCACATCAAAGGTAAAAAAAACATTCCAAACAAATTCAAAATGCAGTGCATCATAGACATTATACGTGGACAGCATCACGACCTTCCAACAGTGACAATATCCTGTGTACGGAGGAAATCACGCCAATCACGTAAGTTACGCCTAAATAATTTTGTTCTTGTACAACGGACAAAGAGGAAACCTAAGAGAAGAGAAAGAATAATATTTTTTCCCCTTACGGCAAACCATACCAGACTGCACTACCAGATTTTTACGATAGCAACACTGACTTTGACGTACAAAATAAACACCGACTTTTTATTTATTAATTTTCTGCTTGCCAAAATGGCTCGTAAAAATTATACTGCCAGGGAAAAAGAAGAACTGAAAATCATAGTTGAAAAGTACATAAGTTCAAATGCAATAAATAGTATTAAACTGAGATTAGGTACCTACATAACTTGTCATAAACCTTACGTATCCCGTATGATTTTGGTTTTAGATACAAAGACATAATTGAGAATAAACATACAAACGCCCAGATAATTGCGATGAAGGTTCAGGCGTGGGATGCTGTGGCACTTGAATTCAACTCAAGTGCAGAGTACCCGCGCACCGCCAAGCAGCTATTGGGACTCTATCATAATTTAAAGAGGTCAACACGACAAGATCTTGCCAATGAAAATGTGAGTATGCTATTTGGTACCCTGCTTTGGTCTAAACCACAATATTGAACGAATCATTTCAGCAAGGTTTTCAACAGACCTCTGAAATGTTGCCTATGCTAATAGTTAAAATATAAATTAGATGTTTCCCTAACTATCTATAGTTGTGGATTCTCTTAATGTTATTAATGCATAAACAATTTGATGATTAAGATGGAGAGATACTTTAAGCCAAAAGAGGATGAACTAAAAATAAAACAGGAAGAAGCCAATGATAAGGTAAGTTTAATAATTCATGTAATAAAATTTTACTTTATGTATACATGCATCTTAATGTAAATCATTTTGCTTGATTGCTTCATGTTTTTTTTTCAGAAGGAAATTAGAGCAACAGGGGGCGGTTCTTTCACTCCTGCCCTGGGTGCAGCTGATACCTGGGTATTGGACAACATAGACCGGAAGATAAAGCCACTATGCAACAATGTTGATAGTGCATCATTTTACCATAGTGGTATGTATGTACCTATATGCATTTTTCACAAAAATGTCTTACTGCCTTTTAACTTATGGACAATATTTTTTTATTTACAGTGAAAATAGAAGAAGTGGATATGTCTGTTGAACTTAAACATCAAGTTTTAAGTGAGGACCTGCATGAAGGTAAACATTAAATACAATAGATATTCATTGTATACAAAGAGTGAGTACGTACACTGAATTCATTAACTAATTTTGGATTTTTATTTGTTTTAGAAGCATCTGTCTCAATTGAACTCTCAAAAGAGCCGTCAAAGCTGACTCAAAATGTTACAAAAAAGAAGCCAAGAAAAACTATTTCCTTTAAAGAGAAAAAAAAAGAAATTTTGAAAACAAAATTTTATACAAGAAAATTAGAGACTGCAGTAATAGAAAAAAAAGAAGCTCTAATTAAACTAAGGTTAGCTCAAAGACAAGAAAGGCTCATAGATATGGAAATAAAAATAAAAGAGCAACTATTAAAAAACTTGCAGAACCAGGTTATATAAATAATCAGGCAAAATGATTGTGGGAAAATTCATTCAACTGCTTCCCCACTGGGAAGCCTTTCTTGATTTTGAGATAAATCCTTTTCCATTTTACTAGAAAAACTATCGTAGTATGACGAATTCATTACGGATGTAAGCGGGTTAACTACGAACGGGTGTTCTTCCAACACAAATGAGGTTCGTAGCTAACCTGCTTACATCCGTAATGAAATCCTTTTCCAATTGTAAGTTAATGTTAAATGTACCATTCTAGGAAAAGATTAATTAAAATAATTGTTAAGGTACTTTATGCCCATGTTTATTTATGATCTCAATAAATATTTATAATAATAAATACAAACTGGAAAGGAAAGGGCATCAACAAAAACGGCGATTACATCTCACACCCGCGATTCGCGGTAGACATAGTATTAATGGCCGAGTTGCTAGAGGAGCTGAAGCAGATACTGGACAGCCTAGCTTCAGCCTCGCGACGTATTGGTGTTTGCATGAATTTGGACAAAACCAAAGTCATGATCAATGGCCACATTGATCCAATATGGTCACCTCGAAATCGTTTCCGAATACACTTACCTCGGGCAGATTTTGCAGTTAGGAAAAACAATTTCGAGAAAGAGGCCAAGAGGAGGATCCGGCTGGGCAGCGTTTGGGAAACTACGCCGAGTCATACCGCAATGCTTGAAAACGAGTTTTCAATCAGTGCGTCCTACGCGTCATGACCTACATACAGTTCGAGGTCGCTCAGCGAGCTATGGAAAGAGCTATGCTCGGAGTTTCTCTGAAGGATAGGATAATTGTAGCGAATACATCCGACAGAGAACCAAAGTCATCGACGATCGACATAACTCACCAGTGTCGTCCCGCGAGCCCGAACCGAGCTTATATCTACGAACGAACATTACAGTACAGCTAATAAAATATACCTACACTACACGCTTCTGACTTTATAACTAGATCTACATAATTTTTAACTGCACTGGAGACATTTAGTTCAGATTTGGTGACAAAAAGTAAACTCGGAAATGTAATTTATAAAAGGCCTATAATTATATTGGCGACCTTTGTGTCGCGGTGGGCGAAGGTCTGCCTGCGACGCAGGAGGTTGCGGGTTCGATTCCCGCCTCGGAACAAATTATTTATTGAATAGGACATCCTTGCACTGAAACATTTCCTCGTCACTTGACGAGAGAGAAACACTCACGTCCGACATAATAACAAGACTAGGCAAATAGCAAAAGAAAAATAATATTTGACAATCCAATAGACAACGAATGGATAGTTAATTTTCGGGTCATCAAACTCTTGCTAATCAAATTGTTGACATTTGCTAGACTAGTTTTAATGATGTGACAAGAATTTAACAAGCCGATGAAAAACCCGGCTCGTCAACGATTTGTTATGTTAAACTATTGTCAAAAGTAACAAGCGTTTAAAAAACCGGCTGTTAGCCCCATGTACGTATTTAACATGTTAAAACTAGCAGAGCAGATCTACATCAAAATGAGCAAGTATTATCTAATGATGAGGCACAATACCTCCCTCCACAGCGACAAAGACTTGACTCTCCTACCTACATCTTATTCTGGGCAGAGGGTCTAATTATCCTATTTTATGCATGATCAAATAAAACCCAAGAACTTTAGGAATTTTGTTTACTTAAATTACTTTGCTTTGCTGTTCAGGATGATACCATCGTACTTCTGTTGGAACCACTTCATGGCGTCTTCCTTAGTCAAACGATGGGGGAAACCAACCTTGCCGGTCTTGCGTCTCCTGTGTGCTACGTTGAAACCTGTAGACAAAGAAAAAAGACTAAAAATAACTATCTAATTGCAAATAAGAGCGATTTTCACCATTTCTAAATGTATTCCAGGACTAGCCAGTCGTGAAATCGACAGAAACTATACTCGGTTCCAGAATCAAAGGCTTTTATTGTAAATAAATAATGTATGAAAACATAACATTAAATTCAACAATGCATAATTGCACACATCGTAATTACTATAAATACAAGACGAATCAAAAATAATGTATGAAATGAAGCTGTCAAAACAAAAAGTTGTATGTTCGCAAAATGTAAATATTTTTCAAAAGTATTTTTTTGGTTCCCTTCGTAACCCTTTTGTTTACGCAAAAAAATATTTAGGATTTTTGTACCTAGCACCTAGTAGACTTATTATTATATTACCATCTGGATTCAATCAAAATCTAAATTTCACAGGTTATTGAAATTATTCCGTTTTTGAATGTGCTACATTCTCAAAAATCTGGGTTGTCATGCTGGGCACCGTCGCTGTTGACTGACTGCATAGAAGCAGTCATTTATTCATAAACCTGTGTTATCATATCACACTGCGGTGTGAAAATCCAATTGAAATTTATCACCACACAGTACTCTCCATACTGTTTCCATGGTGATCAATTAACCAAAGAATCTTTTAATGAGTACTTGTCTTCTTTTAATGATTACTTATGTCATGTCAAAACTTTATAAAAAATATTTCATACAATATTTTCTTATGTCAAACATAAATAATTTAGCACATTTTTTACACAGTGAAAGCATATAACTCTACACTCCTGAACAAATGTGCAAATACATGTGTACTAGACTTTAAAAAAGAACCTAGTTCCAAAAAATACATTTCCAAAATTTTCCAATATTTCAGTGTGTTGTTTTTCAATGCTGCATCAGTAAGTATTTCAGACATCATTAATTTGAAGTTGTCATTCACCTTTCATTTCATTCAGACATGTTCTTTCACAAGGTATTATTTTGGTATAGATAAAATAACTAATGCTTACCAGGGCGACCCAATACAACGTAGAAGTCAAGACCGTAGATACCAATGGAAGGATCATATTTGATACCCAAGTCAATGTGCTCCTGAATACCAAAGCCAAAGTTTCCGGTGGCTGAGAAATTGTCTCGCCTTAACTCGTATTCTCTGACCTGTAATATAAAAGCATTCAAAATGATATTTTTTTTAATAGGAAGTACCCTCCACCAGCGCACGTATGTCCACTCCACAGAGGAATGTGCCTCTCGCTGACATGGAGGGTTTTGCCATAATCACAATGGTTTATATTAAAATTATATCTACAAATCCAATGAAAATTCACATGCTTTGAGTGACAAAGATGTATAGTTGATAACAATATTTATTGAAGAAAGCATTTCAAATAGACAATTAAGTTTAAAAATCAACAACAAGAAAAGTAAATCTTAAGTACTGTGGGTGTGTTTATCTAATTTGGAGATAATAAAAAATCTAGGCAGGCAAGATTGGTAATGTTGTGCTGGAAAAAAAGTGTAATTTCCTTTAGTATTCTGAGCAGTAAGTTGTAAAGTACCCAGAAGTTGCAAATAAGAAATAATAATCTTGCATGATTTTACAAAGTAAAACACAATATTATGTGTGATCTTGAACAAAAACATGCTATATTTGCATCTACTACTTCAAAATAAACAAATAAGCACTGTAGACATTTTTATGCTACCTACCAATTTATTTATTTATAGAATTTATAGTCAAAATAGATAATTTATTATAAACTAACCTTCAGACCCCGCTCAAGGATCTCTTCAGCTTTTGCACCACGGACTGTGCAGTGGACTGCAATCTTTTCATTACGACGGATACCAAAAGATCGCACTGTGTACCTGGCCTTAGAGAACACTGGTTGCTGGCCTGTCAGCTGTTCCAACACCTGAAAAGTATTACTTAGATGATATTATGATATTACTTAAATATCCATAGATGATTAATATTGCTATACACGGTACACTTTTTTGTGGAGTTTTTGTTTTAGTAATGTCATTTCCGTAAGTATTCTGAGCAGTAAGAATATAAGTACCCAGAAGTTGCAAATTGGAAATAATAATATTGCATGAATTTACAAAGAAAAACACAACTTGTGTAAATCTTGAACAAAGTCATGCTCCATATTTTTCTTTAACTAATTATTGACACTAGGATCCTTATGAGCACCAGTAACGTAGGTCATGTTTCTATATGAATAACTTTAGTAAACAAGTTACAGCAGTACCGTTCCCAAACGAATTTCAAAATAATTTGTTTTTATACCTAGCACTACATTACCCGCAATTATCAGTTCAAACAGATCCAATTTAATAAATATTAAAAGACAACCTAAAAATTATATATTACCATACTAATAAGTTAACAGGATTTTTAATTTTAAATCAATAGGTACGTACCTTAGCAGCTCGAGTCAGTCTGTCTCCCGACTCTCCCACACAGATGTTCAGGCACAGTTTTCTAATGTGCAGATTCCTCATAACATTTTTAGAGTTATCTTTAGGAGCCTTCTTCTCTTTCCTCTCCTTTTTCAACGCGGGCGGTGGTACACGCTGCAAAATACATTTTCTATTTATTTACCTCAATTTGTCTTGAATAAAACCATGAGAATAAATAAACCAGTGCTCCAACACAGGACTGTTTAGGTTATGCCGACCAATTTGGTCCAACAAATATAACTAAAAATATAGCATCCAAGACTTGGTTTGCATGAAATTATAAACTATTTTGTATAATTTTTAAACTGAATACATAAAATCACACTGATTTGTTTCGATTTCTATTTTATTCAAAAAGAAAAACACCCACCGCCATGATCACAACTTTCAAAAAGAACCATAGACAAGACAATTCTTCAACTTCAACTTCTTTTATATGGCTTTGTATCTATTTTGATACAATTTTGCCAATGACCGTTTTAGTACAAAAAGGTTCTTTTTAATTTTTATCGAGGTTGAGTTTTAATATAAAATAAATAGATAAAGTTTATATCTCAATTAAGTTAATTGTTTACAAATATAAACGTTAATAATCAAACTAAAAGCAATAAAAAAGAGCACAAAAATAAGTTATTAATCTAGTTTTAAAGGAATATAAAACATTTGATATAATATTTAATCTACAAAATTACAATTTTATATTATTTAAAGAAATAAATCTACAAAGTTTAGATACTAAAGGAGAAAATACTAACGGAAGAATAGTTTTTAAAGAGAGGGGACGGGGGATTTCAGGAGGTATAATATCATGAAGGGATATGGTAAGTCTTGGACAGGAAAAGAGAAGATGCTCAACATCTCCATCATCCAAACCACATTCGCATAGTGATTGATCTCTGACCCTTATCTTGGTTAGATAAACAGGAGTACATGAATGGCCTAATCGGAGACGGCATAAGATGGAAGTGCAGGATTTATTGGCTTTTTTAAATTTAAAAAACCAAGGTTTGAGAGGAATTTCTGGTTGTATATCACCGTAATGTTTACCTTTTAAAAGTCTAGATGTATTCCACATTCGGGACCAAGAGGTAATTAGATGAGAACTAGGGGTTGAACAAAGATCATGAACAAAAATTTTAAGGTGTTCCTCAGTACCAAACTGAATTGCTCGTTTTGCACAGGAGTCAGCTGATTCATTACCTGGGATCCCAGAATGACCTGGGATCCAAGCTAAGATAACGTTAATTTTTTTAATTTTACATCTGAATAGAGATTCACGAATTTTAAGAATAATTGGAAATCTAGATTTAGAGCGAAAGGGGCAAGATAAAATGGATTGAAGAGAGCTCTTAGAGTCGGAAAATATTAAGGTATTATTGAGGTTGTGCGAGTCTACAAACTGAATAGCTTCCAACAATGCTATAGATTCTGCGGTAAAAACCGAAGAGATCGAAGGACATTTATAATTTAATATTATCTTCGAGGAAGGAATCCAAACTGCAGCACCTACAGGATTGGAATCATTTAATTTTGAAGCATCAGTAAATATGGAGTGCCATCCATTATATTTAGAGTCAAGTTGTTTGTTAAATTTTTCACGAGCATATGAGCAATCTTTTTCTATGCCGAAATCTAAGATTATATCTGGTTCAAACATGATTACTTCATAGGGGGTATTAAACAAAGGATTCGTATTAAATTGAACGACAGGGTGTGGAAGGTGGATATATTTCATGAAACTCCTAATTAAACACGGTATTTTATCTGCGTTAATATTATAACTTGGTTCAAAAAATTTATATAAATCATTTAATTTATTGAGAAGAGGATGTTGGGAATTTTGAATTAATTTGAAAAGAAAACGATCGGAAAGATATTGTCTTCTGAGAGAAAGAGGGGGGTCACCACATTCTACTTGCATTGCGTTTATAGGAGAAGATTTCATTGCACCAAGAATAGATCGAAGACATTTTGATTGGACCTTATCCAACTTTTCTAAAGCCATTCGTGTACTAGGATCTAGAAGGAACGAACCATAATCCATGTGGCTACGAACAATGGCGTTGTATAAAAGTTTTTGACAATATGGATGTGAACCCCACCAGACTCCAGAAAGGGAACGTAGAATGTTAATATTTTTTTCGCATTTTTCTGAAATGTAATTAAAATGAGGAACACCTGTCATTCTTGAATCTAATTTTAAACCTAAAAATTTTACATTATTTACTTGAATAAGTAATTCACCACCAATAGATAGGGTTATGGATGGAATTAATCTTTTTTTTGAGAAGACAATACAATTACTTTTAGATGCAGAAAGAGACATTCCATGTATGTTGAGCCAATCGTCTAGGATATTGAGAGATGCACTCAGTTCATTCTGAGCGAACTCTAGGGAACTCGATTTAATATATAAAGCTAAATCATCAGCGTATTGAAGGCATATACACGGTAAAGAGTGGTCTAAATCTGAAGTGTAAATACTATATAATAGAGGACTTAGTACAGAACCTTGAGGTAATCCTTTATAAATATTACGGGGAGATGAAAGTAGACCCTGGTTCTTAACTAAAATTTTTCTATCCATTAGCATATTACATATGAAGCGGACTATTCTTTCTGGAATTCTCAGTAGTTGGAGCTTCCTTTTGAGAACCGGTAGTAAAACATTATCATAAGCAGCAGTAATGTCAAGAAAAATTGCAAATAGTGATTCTTTATTCATAAAAGCAGTTCGAATATCTGTTGTTATGATGCTTAAACTATCAAGGGTACTCATGTCTTTTCGGAAACCAAATTGATTATTAGAAATTATATTACCATTTTCCACAATCCACTCAAGGCGAAATTTTATTAAATGTTCCATGATCTTAGCCAGGACAGAAGATAGGGCTATGGGTCTGTAACTATTATAATCGGAAGGATTTTTCCCAGGTTTGACAATAGGAATGATGACTTGAGTTTTCCACTCATTAGGGACGACTCCATTTTCAAAAAAATAATTAATTAGTGACAGAAAGTAATTCTTAATTATGTTAGGGGACTTAACAATAAAAGAGTAAGGAATACCATCAAAACCAGGCGATGAGTCTTTTAACCCATTCAAAACTTGATTCAGCTCATATAAACTAAAATTATGATCTAATTTAGATAGAGATGGAATAAAAGAAAAAGATGATGGGAGAGAATCTAAAGATGGAGCAAACGGGGGAGATAATTTGTCGATAAAATTGTCAACCCAAGATGAGGGGTCATAAGAAGAAATATTAGGAGAGCTGTAAGATCCTCTATAACGTTTAATTTGTCGCCAGATGAATGACGGAGGAGCTCTTGGAGATAGATTCTCACAAAAGTTTTTCCAACCTTCTTTCTTTTTTTTAGAAAGAATCCTTCTAACTTTAGCAGCAGTGTGCTTATAAACAATGAAGTTTTCATTGGTCATTGAGGTGTTATATGTGAGTTCAGCCCTTTTTCTATCTTTAATAATTGATGTACATTCAGAATCCCACCATGGAGGGGAAATCTTAGACCAAGTAGATGATTGTCTTTTGAGAGGGATATTATGATTAGCACTAGAAATTATGCAATCAATCAATTTGGAATAAGCCAAAAGGTAAAAGTCTGTAGTGGTACCAGATTGTATCTCTGGAAGATTTTTAGCAGAGTTTTCAATTTGATCAGAAAATGAATCCCATTTAGCTGCAGATAGTCTGTATTTTAAATTAGGGTTAAAATTTTGAAAAGGAATAGAACGATTAAAAATTTTAATAATTATTGGGAAATGATCGCTTCCATAAGAAGTAGGTAGAGTTTCCCAAGAGAGAGTGGAAGAAAGAGAAGGGGAACAAACAGTTAGGTCGATAGCGCTTCTGGGGTCTTGGGAAGGAATAACTCTGCGAGTGATGGAGCCATCATTGACGATACATAGGTTGGCTTCATCAAACATTTCTATAAGCATGTGACCAAATACATCGCAGTGACTAGAGCCCCATGATGTGTGGTGACCATTGAAATCCCCTAACAAGATAATAGGGGTAGGGACAGAAGAGATAACACAAAGAATATCAGGGATTAACGCTGAATTAGGGTGGGGAATATATATAGAAATAAAAGTAATATCAAAGGTTCTTATAGCTACAAGATTTATTTCAAGGGAATGATAGGGAAGGGATATAAGTGAGAAGGGAAGAGAGTGTTTGATAAGAAGGGCACTTCCGGCATACCCGTCGGCCCTGTCGTCTCGGTGACAGATAAAACCAGGAACCCTAAATTGGGAACCAGGAACAAGCCAAGTTTCAGAGATGGCAATGATTGACGGGTGAATTTTATTTATTAAATGAATAAGTTCAGTTTTCCGAGGACGTAGACTTTTTGTGTTCCATTGGAGAATGGATGTTTGATTCATGATTGGTTGAATTGGAAATGATCTGGGACAGTTTATGGGCAACGTTGGACGGTATGGGAGAATTAGAAGATGAGAATAACTCAATGATGAGTGAAAGAAGAGTTTCTATAAGGAAAGTTTGACGATGGTTAGTATCTACTTTCTCAGATTGGGAGAAAGCAAGTCCGTTAGAGAACGATGAATGAGGGGTAGATATGATAGATTGGTGAGTAGTTTTATCATATGGTTTGCTCATCGGGACCTTAGGACGAGGAGAAACGTAGACATTTTTGATGTAAGATCTAGTGGAAGGGGAGTTAGGGGGGAGTAAATTTTGAGAAGGAAGACTGGTCGGGGAGAAAATTGATTGAGATACTTCAGAAAATGATTTAGTACTTTTTGAAAAGTTTAATGAGGCTTCCTGGAATGAAACACCGTTTTGTGTCATAAAACTTTTTATATTTTTCTGACGATCTAATTCAGGGCAGGATTTATTTGATGTGAAATGACAGCCTGAGCAGTGGATACAAGTAGCTTCATGTTCTAATACTTCGCAAATGTCACCTGCGTGGTCTTTTGCGCATTTGAAGCATCTTGGTTTTGATCGGCATTGTATTTTAATATGGCCAAAACGGCAACAGTTCATGCATTGAATGGTAGGTAATTGATACTGTTCTACCGGGAGAGAAGTGTGAAAAGAAAAAATACGACTAGGAAGAATTTGACCTTTAAATGTTAGAACTATTGTTTGTGTAGGTATCCAGGAAGTTTTACCATCTTCCATTACGTTTTTTCTGTTAAGTCTTCGGGCTTTTATGACGAAGCCACATCCTTTAGGAACTTCTATAGAATCTGCAAATTCGTCAAGAGACATATCTACAGGGACATTTCTGACGAGGCCCATACGTGTTATGTTGTATGTGGGGATTGTGGCAGTATAATTGTACGTATTAAGAATTTTGTTATCTAAAAATGAGTTGGCATCAGTAGCAGTTTTAAATTCAATCGATATTCGGTTGCGTCCTACTGCTTTAACTCCGTCACAACAAATATTTAGAATTTTGTTATTTTTCAAAAATTGACCGAATTTAATCGGACGGATTGATATACCCGTCGAAGGGTCAGGATCAGTTCTGGCAATGTGGATAATGAATGGACCATTGTCAAGATGACCATATTCCTTTACCCCTAAAATTAGAATAGGATGTTGGTATAATGTTTGTATTGATGGAGTAGCGGAATTAGGAGACATTATATTTTTTTTTGTTACTGAGACCGAATAATCATCAGCAATAGCCGATGTATAACGACGTTTTACACAAGAACGCGTATCTGGGTTAGGTAATTTTTTTTTATTTATATCTGGAGGATCAGGAGGTTTTGGAGGCGGGTTTGATGCCGCTGGTAAAAAAAAAGTGACGGGTCAATGTCCATGATGGACACTGACCAGATTTTAATTTCACCTAAATAAAAAAAAAACTATATTACTTACGGAATGGAGTTACACAACACAAGCTAAAAATTAAAATCAACACAATTGAGAGAACAACACAATACCAAAAATAAGTTGAACTCAAAAACCTGTCAGTTCTTCCAAAAACGAACCTCTCAATCCAAGACAATTCTAAAATGAAGTTTATGATAAACTGTCAGCTGCCATGTCAGTCAGCTGTCATTGAAAACCATAAACCTAAAGTTTATATTTTTAATGAGAGTGGCCCCTACCTAACTGGCCCTAGACCACAAAGAAAAGCCTAGGAATGAAAAAACCTGTAATATCCGAAGGGGATCTCTTTTTTCATTGGTAATATCTATTACAGGTTGCTTCATTTCACTACTGCATCGGAGAGCATACAGCATAAAACATAGGCATTATGAAAAGATTACACCAAGATTTAAAATAGGTACGTATAACTAATGTTACTGATATTATTTATGTAACCCTTCCAAGCGAGGGTCAAGAGGGGTAAAATGGACCATACCCTTTATTGTAATTTTTTTTGTAATTGTCATTTATTTTTACCATAGATTCATTCTACCAAATATTTTAATAAATTACGTGTTATTGGTGTTAAGTGACGTACCTAAGGTTTAATAGCTATTAATCTGCTCATGTACCTACCTTCATCTTTATTTCAAAGATTTTTTTGTTGCAGGTAGGTAGGTACAATTTTATTGGTCCATGGACAGGTAAATATTTTTACGAAACAGTAATTATAACTAAATATGCAATCTAACATTTGAATAACAACAAGAAAAATGGAAAGTACCTAGTGATAATACATTTAACATCTACTTGATACCTACATCTAGGTAAATACATAAATATTTTGCATTTTAATAAGGACACTTATTTCCGAATACAAGTCAACAAGGAGTATATTATACCTATTATCCTGTGGTAAGGAGGTAAGAATAACAACAAAAACAATACTACTTTACAAGTTTTGTAACACTTGATAATAAAAGCAAAATTTTTTTCAGCAATTTATCACTTACAAGAGAAACGATGTCAAACATGGAGGAACTTAGAAAAAATAAGAAACACAAAAAATACTACTGCACCTTGTGTAACATTTTTACAAATTCAGATAACCAATTAAACCAACATTTAGAAGGTGTACGTCATCTACAGCAAATGAAATTGATTTGTATCACGCCAAGAGCCAGTGTCTGCGAAGAATATAAATGTGATCCTCACGTGTACCTCCCGGTATTTTTATTCGTTTCGGTTACAGCATATATTCTTTGTTATGTAATCGTATACTTTTCCATGTAAATAATCGATGTTCATGATTAGCATAAAAATGACATTAAAATTGTTGTTAACGACGCCTTAAATTTCGCGCCATAATTTTAATTGGTGGAGGAGTAGGCCCCAAGCGTTCACGGCTTCTATGCGCACGAACGAACGCGCAGAACAATGAGGTAGCAGCCATTTTATGTCGGTGTCTAAAGAATAACATAATCCGAATGGCCAATCTTAACGAAATTGTGTAATTAGTGATATAATTTATGTGATTCTACATACACAACTATACTTAGCTGATCCTTTACATCAATGTGAGTAGAATCTAGCCTTGACTATACATTATTATGTTTCGATAGATTATCATAAGCGCGATAAAACTTATAAGATTTTGCATAAAACAGGAATAATAATAAATTTATATCCCATTCCCACCACACATTACGAAAGGTCGTTGTATTTCCAATAGGAAACTGGCTATTTGTTTACCTGCTACTATGAACTTTAGAATAGCAATTGTGAAAACGGTATATAGTAAAATAAATCGTTAATGTAAATGTAACATGCAATTTTAATAATGACATAACTCTCACTAGGTACGAAGAAGATGTAAAATCAAGTAATAAAAAGCCGTGTTGTTTACATTATAGACATAGAAGATAATAAATAACTTGATATGACAACCGGCGACGCGCAGCCTCGACATGAAAGTTAGGGACAAAACTCAATAACGAATTGGCCATTTTATTGATGGCCGGGGGGAGGCTGGGTGGAGACTCGTTTGGTGAGCTTCCGCCATTTAATAAATTTCTTATAAGTTTATTGTGTTTCATCCGTTTTTGTGATATTTCCTTGTTTACATTTCTTGTTACGAACATTTTTGTTCGTATTATGTTATTTTTAACTAGTGTATCGACCAAGTTTGTAAAAGTTCTTACTTACTACACTTATGGTTTGTAATGTAGGTACCTAGGTGTTATGTAGATTTTACGGCATTTATAATTTTTTATCGTACCTACTTATGGTTTAATGGATGGTAAGATATTTATTGAATAATTTGCAAATTAGAAATGTAATATGTTGTCATACCATACTAAGGGTTAACATTATCTTTAATGATCATTTTTCTATCTGATGATTTTTTTATGATGAACAAATATATTTTGTTGTGTCCTATTAGAACGTGATAGACACATGTGAATACTAATTCTAATTTGTTTCTATTCATTAATTGTAATTTTCTTTGTTAGTAAAGTACCATTTTATATGTGCAGGAGTATGTGTTTGGGGTTTGGGGATTTATCTAGGTTAGATTAGGTAGGTACCTACCTACTTTACTTTGTTCATGGTTAAATCTAACCAATACCTGGGTATTATGTTGTAAAATTATTCTCACTCATTTTTAATTAACTATTATAGTTACGTACACAGTACCTACAGTAAGTTTAGCTAGGCTGCAGTTTTTATCTTCAAAATATTTTCTAAATAAAATATTTTAGAAAGTTAAATTTATACCCATCATGCCAGTATCTTACTCTTCGTTACAAATAAATAAATTAAGTTTGTAATTTTTTTTATGATTTATTTACTGAATAATAATGTAGGAGGCCTCGCCAAGCAGTGGCAGTAGGGTAAAACAAATTGTTTAGTGTTATAATATCGTTTTATTCATTAATGTTTTGTCAGACTGCAAGTGTATTACTATATAGGTAGGTACCTACCTACCTATATAATATAGATAGGTAACATCATATAATTACCCACTTTTTATGCATTCTAATACGTTTACTAATAAAATCTGCATAAAATTCTTTTAAAATATCTTGATTTTTAATTTCATGTTTTATTTACATATTTTATTTTTCATGTTGTTATCTAATCACTTTATTGACTTATTAATTTATTATTCTATTCTGCCATGCTGAATGAACTGAGCTGCTATACATATGTTACCATTTTTAGTTTCACTAATAATTTCTCATAACAACCTATGTTTCAACTCTACCTAAATATCTTAGGTATTAAAACCTAAGATATTTAGGTAGAGTTGAAACATAGGTTCACCAGAGAGGTCTCGTGAGAACGTGTATCTTATTTGACTGAAACAATACATGTATTTGAGAGTTATTTGTTATCTTATTAATTAAAAATGCTATAGGGAGAATACTCTCACATAGCATTTTTTCAGCAGTGCAGAAGTATCTGTATCTATCGACCTAATAAATTTACAATAAGAACCATTTTGATCAATGATTGATAAAAATATTATTTAACTTATCTAGGTACCTAAATATTTTAATTCAGTAGGTACACATAAAGTACCTACGTCTTAAATAATCTAGGGCAAAATCGAAAAATTACAATAATACCTATACCTAATAATAAAGACACTAACAACCTTTCGTGCGCAGGCGCAGTAATTTTGTCATCATGTTTTCAGGAAAGGAATATTTAGCATGGGGAAGCATCAACAGCGCCATTAGTTTCCCGGCACACTGGGGCGTGGGCGTCGGGGGAATGGCACGGGGCATGGGGGTCCCTGTGCCACCCCCCGGCGACCTACTCACCACTATATCCATGTTCGAACAGCAAATCAAAGCTGAACCCATGAAGTAAGTTAAAATCTAATTTTTAAATTTATATGTACTAGGTACTCGTAGGTACCTTTAAATAAATTTATAAAATATGAATAATGTAAGTTAGAAGAAAAAGTTCAGTAAGAATAATAATATCTATACAACCTCTAGTCTTTAAAATATTCGTTAATTACATAGGTACAGTACTAGGTCTACATGTATATCAAAACATACTACTACTTGGTATCTACTAAAGAATAAATTTGTTACAATATGACCCCTATTTGCTTTTCGAAAATTTTATTCAATTTTAATGTGCCGACAGCTTCGCCGGCAAAGCCGGAAATTTTTGATCGAAGGCCGAGTGTCTCGGAAGGATCTTTAATTATTATTTTTGACAGCGGCTTAAATTATCTAAGTTTTCCACATTGATCTAAACTCTAAGGGGATCTCTTTTTTCATTGGTTTTCCATATATCTCTTTTTTCATAACGTCAAAAAGTGACAAAACTGTCTACGTATAAAATCACCCCTCAACGAAGCCTCATCCACAGACTAATAAATTGCGAAAAGGTCAAGAAGGGTCAATAGTCGATGTCAAAAGTCAATATTCGGGTTCAAACGAAAACAAATTACAAGTTTTATTAATTCATTTTTTCAAATCAAAACAAACACACACATTGCATGATTGCATTGCTAAGGAAGAAAACGTAAAATCTGGATTTTGTCCAGAATATTTTCTACCAATGGACGATGAACAGCAATAAAATAAATAAATTTAAGTGAAATTTGTAGGTACCTACTCCGAAACACCAACTGGCACCTTCCTTTAATTTATTTCAAAGAAAAATGCACTGCGCCTACTTGATTTTTCGGACACACATGGACCGCAGAAGGACCTATGCAAGACATTTGGCCAGACACAGTTCACAGAAAAAATCGATTTCCGTGCCAATAGCACGGTACCTAATGTATAGATAGATAACGTGCATATTGGCACGGTAATGTTATCTATACATTACCGTGCCAATAGGCAGATTATTCATTCACCGCAGGTTCGCGTGTAGACATTACCAATCCAGCATCGACATAATCGCACCTCTTTCCCATTAGTTTCTACCACCCTCACGTCCCCCACGTGCACCTTGGACCGCCTACGATAGGGCGCTCGGAGTCAAACCACCACCTCATGAACCCGCATCACCACGAAGACTCCAAGGACAGCCTCATACAACATCAAGTACAACACCAGCAGGATCTCATGGAACAACATCAGCAACAGGAAATGCAACAAGATGATGAGGTAGGTCACACTGCCACTTCATGTTTTTCCAGGATATAATGTAGCCAATAGTACAGTTTTATTTTCTTCTTTCTTGCTTTAACTCGTTTATTCGCTTACGCACTGATCAGGGCTTTGTTAGGCGTGGCTACAAGTTAAAGGATTCGGAAGGGTTAATCTGAGAATTGTAGGTCCTGACTATAAGCAGCTTGGGTTAAGCTGTCACAATTCCCCCTCATAATTACAACAAAGATTCTTATAAAAACCATCTGCCTTATTTATAATGGCCTAAAAGAATACCTAACAAACATTTATCCAGACTTTCATTATCAGGATAAACTTGTCCACTGTTCGACATAGGCCTTTGTTATAAGCTCCTTATTGGGTCTTCTCATTTGTGGTAGTAGTGCAGCATAATACCTATTTTTTTTATTGAACCACCAACGACAGATACACTATAAATTAGAAAAAACAGGAAAAATAAGTACTTAAAGCAGAAGCAGACATGTGAGTTGGGGATCGCAAGGCTCACCTTTTTTCACAACACCAATGCTGTCACCAATATACCTCACACAAAAAGGGCCCACCTGTGGCCTAGTTTCTGAAGCCAGTCCAGGAACAAATAAAGACCAATGCTGCTGCATATTTTATGTATTTAATGGATTCCTAGGGAGAGTCATCCGGGCTACTTTTTATCCCAGAAAAGCAAGTTCAAAGCCATGGGTTGAAGGTAGTTAGGACAGTGACAAGTGGTTGTGGTAGTATTTACTAGCTAAGTTGGCCTGCTTACATGATACACTGTACCTACATACTAACAAGACTTCACACTTGCACTTGACAATGCAAACTACGACCATTATCTTATCATCATCATCAGCCTATGCTAATCCACAGCTGGACATAGGCCTCCCCAGGCCCCTGATGAGTACCATAATGGGCTATCTATGAAACAATTTCTTTTCGTCTTTCTAACACTTTGTATAGCATGTTCAAGTAAAAAGCAGTGAATACGTCACAAATTCAAATAAAACCGTATATTTAAAAAATATTACTTATTTTCAGCTGAGCTTTAAAGGAATGGACGATGAAGGTGTGGATATGGATATGGATGGCAGACAGTGTTCACAGGTAATTTATATAATTTTCTATACAGGCTGAGTTTTTTCAGGGCTACTGAGGGGAAGTCTGAAATCGTGAGATTGAAAAGTCATGTTGGAAGTTACGTGTTCCATTTTAAAATAAGTAAATAAATAAGTAAGTAAATAAGTTATGCAAAAAACGCGGTGGAAATTATGCGGTTCACACGCATTTTACATGTCGAAAATCTATCATGGAGTAAGACAATTTTTTTATAGCATGTTCAAGTAAAAAGCAGTGAATACGTGACAAATTCAAATAAAACCCTATATTTAAAAAATATTACTTATTTAATATTACTTTTACTATGATGAATAAAATTGTCTGAAGTCAATCAATAAGATTTATCATATTTCATAGGGTTTGGTGGCGGACATGGGTGCAGTTCAAACAAAAATGGAGGTCAATGGCGGTCAATCCACACCAAGATCTAAGCCACAGGCCTGTAAGGTAAGAATTGGCAAAACACGAGTCCTAAGTTGAATGTAACAAAGTCGCAAATCATTTAGCAAGCCTCATTTCTTTTTCATTAAGCTAAGTTCACACTTGGTTCATATGCTTAGTAGAATCCATCAAAAAAGCATGAGATTACGGTTTAGTTGGGCACTCTTGGCAAAATGATTTTGTTGACAACCCCTGTAGATCTGATGCTAGATATCTCTTGCACCTACAAAATGGCGCTAGTGACCAATAAGATTTTTCGTACAAGCAAATGGTTTCCGAAGCCCGAGTTCAGTGAGTCGATAGTGTTATCTCGAAGTGACGACGAGATGTTCCATTTTTGTATGTGATTAGGTACAGCGCCTCTACCGCGCGGATATGGAACTACTACATCATGAATATCCTAAAACTTAATGTGTTTGTTTTAAAAAAACTAAACCGACTCCGAATCCCTTAATTAAGTTTTGCAGCAACGGGACAATAAAAGAGAGAGACATTTTATGAGACCATCTCAAGATCATTCTCTATAGAATAGCTAAAGAATCATCTAAATCGGTCCATAATTGACGGAGTCCGACGATCAACAAATGCAGCAGAACATCCTAGTCATCCTTTATTGAAGTCTGTTAAAAATGGAATGTCTCATTGTCGAAACGATATTATCGACTAACTGTACACTGTGTTCCTCTGTTTATCACCAATTTTACCAAAATTGGTAGGTAATTAATATCAGTACCGATTTCTATTTGCAGAGATATCTGAGTCTAGAGCCTCTAGATTACATGAATTGTAGATTTAATATAATCAATATTGCAGGTTTGCGGCAAAGTCCTTTCGTCCGCTTCTTCATATTACGTCCACATGAAGCTTCATTCGGGAAACAAGCCTTTCCAATGCACAGTTAGTAAACATTATTTTTTATAATTTTAAGATCTTTCTCCTATTCTATAGTTACTTACCCCAGTTGTCTTTTATTATTTCTGAAATTCTTCGCGGTCTTATAAGATGAATTATGTCTCATTACGACGTGTAAGCAGCTATATTTGGGGGTTCGATTCCCGCATATTAACATTCTATATTATTTTCATATGTGCTGCTGGTTTTCTAACAGGTAAATGAGGCCTACACCCGAAAGGGGCCTTAAACTAACAAAAATTTTAAAACCTACCTAATGTTACACTTTTAACTGTTTTTTTAGTTAAGGAAATTAGAGGCTTATTATTATTATTAATGAGTTTGGGACGTTGTGCCCTATAAATTTTGATAGCCTAGAGGCAATTATTACTTTATGTTGAGATTTCCTCTCTTTGGAGGCGGACGTACCGATTATTGGTCAAATTAGGTTAGCCAACACCGTCCGTGGCAGTCGCGGAGTTAAAATCGACAATTCAACCGGGGTGGATGTCGTAAGAATCGACTAAGGAAACCTACCTGAGGAAGTGCAACTTCTTTCCTTGTATTTTAACACCTCAACTGCGATCACTAATTAGCCTGCCAAGAGTGACTATTATTGCAAAACCCATTTCCGGGGGGAGGGAAGTTTAGCAGAGTGGAAGTATGTGTGCTCAGGAGAGAGGGCAAGTTTGCCAAAAGTTATCCAATATCAAGAACGTTTATTTCTTTAAGCTTACAAAATAAGCACTTATACAAGTCAAATTTTATACTACGTTTATAAATAGTAATTATTATCAAATAAGAAACAAGATGTTATTGATTTTGTCCAATTCAATTTTTTGTCCACTTGTGGAAGAAGTGGAGAATAAACCACTAGTTAGTGTATATTGACGTGACGTATAAACTAATAGGTACATCATTATTTGCTTAAGTCTAAATCAATAGTCTCCGGTTTCAAAAGGATCCTCATGAATTCAATTTCACCCTGTATAATCTCATTTAGATACAAGTCAATATTTATATAAAACTACCTAAGCTTAACATTATTTTCCTTAAATGCTATTGTCGGTGCGGAACTGGGCGACATCTGGCCAAGCATTAACATCGTTGATCTACGGAGTAAAAGGCTTTCTTGATATGATTTAGTTTTATAATAATAATAATAATAATTTATTTCAGACTATAGAACAGTTACAGATCTTATTTTAACTTATTATGGTTAAATAATAATATATTAAATATTACTTTATGTACCTACTGTTTAGATTTACGAATAGGGAGCTCAGTTGCTACAGATGGAAGCTTGTTATAGAAGCGTACCCAGTAAAGATCCAACATCATTTACATAAGCTTCCTATCCCTACAGGTGTGCGACGCTGCGTTTTGCCGGAAGCCTTACCTCGAAGTCCATATGCGCACGCACACAGGCGAACGCCCGTTCCAATGCGATTTGTGCTTAAAGCGCTTCACACAGAAGTCAAGTTTGAATACGCACAAGCGAGTGCACACGGGTAAGTCCGTTTGATGCTTGCAACTTGGAGGCTTTGACAATCCTATTGGATTGCAAAGCTTCTTTGTTGAATATTGGAAATTTGAAGCAAAACCTGTATGAATTATTTTAGGCCCGTAGCACATCTCCGCCGCGAAAGCAGCGGAACCGCAACGCGAGTTCCGCTGCGCAACGCATTTGTCGCCGTTCGATTAACGAAAAATAGATTGTCGACTGGCACAAGACAAATGCGAAACAACTCGGTATTGCAGCGAAATGGCGGGCCGAGCACGGAGATAAAAATAATATAATAATGAATAAAACGTCAAGTGCGAGTCGGACTCGCGCAACGTGTTTTCCGTAACTAAACATTATATTAATTTTATAATTATAAGACCTTGTTTCTTGCCAAATGTCATGATTCTAGCTTAACGGGAAGTACCCTATAGGTTTTGATCCATGGCGAGGATAAAAAAAATATTTTTTTTAATGATTAGACAATATTACAGTTTTCAGATTGTAAGCACTCTTTACACGGGCAGTCATTATCATGCCTAGCTGAATTTAAAAAAAAAAACACATTTTAGATTCTAGCTTCAATTAACTTAATTTCAGCTCGCACAGCGCCAGCCCGCTCTGACTTGTCGAAATCTCTGAGGGCTAGTACTTACTCGAGCTGAAATGAACTTTATTGCGATACAGTTAGAATCGAAAATGTATATTTTGCTAAACATTGTCAGTGATAATTCCCCTGTAGCAACATAATTTGCCAGAGACAACTCGGCTTACAAAACTTATATTATAATAGATACACTACTTAAAAACCGATCAATAAAAAACTTCATGCAGGTTTTGCTTCCATTTTGATTAAACTTAATTTTCAACTTCAAGTTTGCATTAAATTACCATTAATCTTACTATCCAAGAAAGTAAACTTACAAGTATCTAAATGTTATTTCCATATTAAATTCAGATGATCTCAGTAAAACTAAAATTAGACAAGGACCTACCCAATATTTTTAAGTAGATGGAATTTTAAATGACAAATATGGAAATTACATTAATTTGACTAAAATAAACAGAAAGTTATCCAAGACCCTGGTACCATGAGGGGATTGATGAATTAATTATCTTATTATTGTATTTGTTCTCTTATGGCGACCTCCTCCTGTTTCCACAAAACAAAAAAAATATTGTTTTTTTAATTGGCAGTCACACTTATTTTTTAACACGCTTCTTTTTCCCTATTTTGACGCCCTGATACATAACTTCAGGTATTTTATTATGTGTATTTTCATTTTGTAATTCCTATTTTTATTAATTACTTTGTTTTACTTTAGTTGCATTTTAATAGAGGACTACACAGGATTTTATAATCTGTTTGAAAATATTAAAACACTGACATGTTATTGCTGAAGTTAGATTTTGCTTATAGGCCATTATGGCTACTACCGTTAAGGATTTAGTATAATAATTTAAGTGCTTATGCATTACAAGCACGCTAATGCCGAATGGAGCTTTATAAAATTTCGCCCTTATCTTATAGTTTATCGTATCGAATGTATTTACCTACACTTCAATTATTATCTCTATATAAACAAAACACTGGTGCCACATTTGTGCAACACTGTCCAAAACGACGCAGATAAACTTTCAACACTATGCTTTACAGACTATAAATGTGAATAGTTTTTGAGTTGTGTCAAAAAAAGAACAAATCAGGGCGTGAGGATGGTTTCGTTGATGTGAGGCAAACAGGGGGAGGTAAAGGACTCACAATCGACTCTATAACTATAGTTGTAAAGTGTTGAATTGATTGTGCGTTCTTGCGGTTAGAAGATGGCAGATAAAAGCGTGTGTTGTTGGAATGTGGCGTGGGTTCTAGATGAGCACTTGCACGCGTTGATGGTGAAGGACCGGCCCTACAGTTGTGAACTCTGTCAGATGCGGTTCACGCAGAGTTCCAGCCTCAACCGACACAAGAAAATACACACGGGTGGGTTTAGTCTACATCTTTACACCGCCCTGAGCCGATTCTATATCCACACATTCAATTATAGACTCTAAACCTATCGGCCGTAGAGCCCACGATCTCCGTAGTCACTCATTCTCATAAATTGACTTGTACGATTTCGTTCAGAGGAACACAGACGCGCTCTGCTGGTCAAGGATCGGCCCTACCAATGCGGAATCTGCTTTGTGAGATTCACCCAGAGATCGAGTTTGGGCCGGCACGGGAAAATACATACCGGTGGGTCCCTATTCTCATACTGCCATGCTAACTTATGCGTGATGTTCATTCTTGAGGCAGAACGGTACTGACGACTCTCTTGTTGTAGTCACATAGCTTACCTCCCCCTGAATGTGTGTGAATGGTACATATTGATTTCATAGGCATTTATTTAAATTAAATTTAGTTTGAGAGTATGCAGTGTTGTTATATCGAAACTCGTATAAATTATAGAGGAGCACAGACGAGCCCTGTTAGAGAAAGTGCGGCCGTACCAGTGCCACATCTGTTTTATGCGCTTCACTCAGAAGTCCAGCCTCGGACGTCATGGGAAAATACACACTGGTAGGCATTTTCCCCTAAGATCCTAAGTAGATTTATTATTTGTTTATTTTTCGTTAGCTCACGTTACTAGGCATTGGCTGTGCGTCCAAGTGGGCGGATGCTGTAGCTGTATTTTGTTGGTATTTCTAGAGGAGCACATCCAATCGCTGATCAACAAAGTTCGTCCGTATCAGTGCGACGTCTGTGACAAGCGGTTCACGCAGAAATCCAGCCTTGGTACTCATAAGCGTATACACACTGGTGGGTCCCTTGATATTTCATTTTTATTATTTTACTAATCGGTCTCCAAGCCACAACCTAACATGTCTAGCTTTACCGGCATACATTATTTGCTCTTGTGGCTTCGATACCATAGTTTTGTGAATAGTTTTAAGGGCTCCCTAACCTAGACTAGTTCCCATGTTCGCAAAGCATACCTTTAAACCGAAACAGATACCAAAATCAGTTTTATTTTATTCAACAGAAACAAATCGATAGTAGAATAGGTTACACACGCTCAAAAACTATTCACAAACATTTAAGAAGCATGTGAACGTTGTGAGGACTTTAAGTTAAAGTAAGAATGAGAATGTTTGATGGACAAATAATAGTAAAACAATATTTAAATTCCCTCATGGTAGCGAATTTAAAGATAGAATTAGTTATATAATGAGTTGGTGTGCGGTTGGGGAGATTAAGTGTAGTGTGAACTTATTTGTCCATCGTGGTTTTGTTTTGTTTCTCTGTCCCCCCGTGTCCGTGTGCGGCGGCGCAGGGGAGCGGCCGTTCCAGTGCACCGTCTGCCTCAAGTCCTTCACGCAGAAGTGCGCGCTCAATTTGCACGAAAAGATACATACGGGTTAGTAACCCTTTTGTCTATATCCGCCGTACTCCTCTCGATACGATTAGCGACAACCGAACTCGAACGCAGTCACGCATCTCATAGCACACTATGCTTCTCCCTCTGTCCCGTGCCATGCCCACCTGACCCGACTCGCTCCCTCTGTTGGCTTCCATCTTGTTGCTTCCGACTAACATCCTTGACTCACATTAACACTATCTCTCGCTTAGGTACTTACTAGCCTAGCACCATAATCAAACTCACTGTACCATCTCTTAACCCGGCGGGCACACGCTCTATCATCCTCCATTCTGCATTATCTACTCGGTGATTTTAGCATTTAATCATTAATTTGTATCATTCATGTATATTAATTATTTCACAAAAGCGGTAATGCAATCGCCGCGATGACGCATTGTACTGGCGCCGCGATGCTTTAAACGGTATCGTACAAAAATTGGGTTTTTCAAAATTGGGGTATGTGAGTCGCGCTGTTAGCGACACGATGCGGCTATAGATCGGCCGGGGCGGGCGGCCTAGGCTACGAGCCTCATGCGTCGGCGACGTGCGTTACTCGCTTTTGTGTGTGCACTGGGCGCAGTGCAAGGGCGTCCGTTCGCGTGCTCGCACTGCCCAGCGGCCTTCGCCCGCCGCGTCTATCTGGACACTCACTTGCGCACGCACACAGGCGAGCGGCCCTATCAGTGCGACGCCTGTCTCAAGCGATTCACGCAGAAGTCGAGCCTCAATATACATAAGAGGACGCATTCAGGTGGGTGTCAGCTGCAGGCCGGACTGGCCCCCGCATGCCCTCGCCGGTACCCTCTGTACCCTGTACTGTACTAGACTGTGCGATGTCGGCGGCGAGCGGCGACCGGTCCGCGCCGCCTCGTAGCGCGGGCGAGTAGCGTCCCCGCCGCTCGCCACCCCGCTATAATGTACTCTGTGTTGGGCACCAGTCCAGGGCAGACCGTTCCAGTGCCTGTCGTGCCCCGCCGCCTTCACCTGCAAGCAATACCTGGAGATTCACACGCGCACACACACCGGCGAGCGCCCCTATCAGTGCGACCTCTGCCTGAAGCGCTTCACGCAGAAGTCCAGTCTCAACATCCACAAGCGGACGCACTCAGGTATGTGCGGCGCCGCGCCTTCCTCGCCCGGCGTGTTGGCGCCCATTACCGGCTTCTGTACGCATCGAGCCCCCCCCCCCCGAGGCGGGCTTGACCCTCGTCCTGCAACTATCCATCCCTTAAGTAACTCTACTCTAAGTAGGTGACGTCACGCCCGCCTCGGCCTATCGGGTCGCGACTATTCGCTTGGAGTACGCGGAGTAGAGAGTAGTGCGTGAGCGCTGACACCAGAGTCCCCATTAAGCGGCTCCTCTGTTCACAGTCCAAGGCCGGCCCTTCCAATGCCTGCAGTGCCCGGCCGCTTTCACCTGTAAACAGTACTTGGAGATTCACAACCGCACGCACACGGGAGAACGCCCCTACCAATGCGACGTTTGCCTCAAACGATTCGCTCAAAAGTCCACACTCAACATTCACAAACGAACGCACACAGGTCAGTAATTTTTTCCAAAACCTTCTGTAGACTAAATCTTTATTACTAAATCTTGAGTTTAAAGTTGTCGGTGCCACATCGTGAGTGTTTCCGTTGAGTTTAATGTTTGGGTGTCAACTGTCAGTGCAAGGGCGGCCGTACCAATGCATGGAGTGCCCAGCCGCGTTCACTTGCAAGCCGTATCTGGAGATTCACATGCGTACGCACACCGGGGAGCGCCCTTTCGAGTGTGGAGTCTGTTACAAACGGTTCACGCAGAAATCTACGCTCAACATCCACAAGCGAATTCACACTGGTATGAAACAACACGAATAGTGTGGAAATGAAGACGGTCAAACGACGAATAGCATTTTGAACTCTAGTTTACATGCGATTCGTCTCAATTTCGGTTTTTGTCAGAGATTGAAATTCGCTGCAAAAATGTTCTTCGTTAGTTTGTCAGTGATTTGTGATATTTGTAGTCTGTGCATAGTATCGTGTTTGGATGGTGCAAGAAGACGGCAAATTGCTTGGGTACTAGATATTCTGAATTTAATGATGTGGCACCGACGACTGAACTGGCATTTAATCATAACTTAAGTTTCAATATTTTTAAGTACCTATAATTTGTTGGCTTAAACTCATTAATTTCAGACTGCGTCATTATAATTGCATCTTGCCGTCTTTCTAACATCACATTTGGCTGTCATTGTTTGCTTTTTGTTCATTATTTTATTGCGGGGCTTTTAGTGCTTTCTTCCTGCAAATCCTTAATTTAATTTTTGTAATGAATGTGTAATTTCAGGTGAACGCCCATACGCTTGCGATATTTGCCAGAAGCGTTTTGCTGTGAAGAGCTACGTAACAGCACACAGGTGAGTTTGATTTTTCTCTGTCCAGCTAGAGGGTGCCACAAAAATATCGATTTAAAATAAAATCACTATCTCATAGGCATCGATCTAAAACTTCTTTGAATAATCGACTTTCACAGGAAACATGCCAGATATGCTGTTACACTTCGAGTGTTTTTCTACCAGGGCCGCGTGTTAGAACCAACCTACAAAATACCTACTAATTGCGATCCTATTGTAGTGTTAAAGTGTAGTGGGGTCGGCAAACCTAGTAGGTTTTCGTTTAGAGAAAAGTAGGTTAGGCTAACTTACTTTTTTTCTCTATCACATTGCATTATTAATTCTGGTTTCGTGCGGTCAACCGCAACAAAATAGAGGCAAAATGTGGCCTGTGACGTCACCATAGTGCACAAATTATCGCTATTTTCACTCCCACAAAAAATAACCCGGTGTATTATCTTCCCCAGATGGTCCCACGTCGCAGACAAACCTCTAAACTGCGACCGCTGCTCGATGACCTTCACATCCAAGTCACAGTTCGCGCTGCACATCCGCACGCACACGGCCGGACCTTGCTACGAGTGCAGCGTGTGTGGACGGACCTTCGTCAGGGACAGCTACCTTATACGGTAACTAGTACTAATAACTGACTATGACGTTCATTTCCATGTCTCATATCGCGCTGCACATACGCACGCACACGGACAAGCTGTCCTTTTTCAAAAGAATCAATAGTTATTTTGAGTGTGTTTACATGAGTAGGTACGAGAAAAACAAAAGCGCTTTCACCCAAAGCTTAGCTAAGTTTGTCATCATAATAATAGAGGTTTAAAGGGTCACCGAGGGTTTGAATTGAACCCTTTTCAAATTCCTTTCATGCGTGAATGAAAGTTAATTGCTTGGAAAAGCAAAGCCTTGTGTTCTTTAAAGTTCGGGTAAGGACCCGAACTTTAAAGAACACAATAGGCCGTTCCATTTGGCGTAGTCTCAATCGTGACCGCTCTTAGAAAAGATGTGCGCACTCCTTAATACTTACTCCAATGGGCTCATCGACCCACGCTGGATCTTTACGTCCGACACGAGACTTTTCGGGTCTGAGCTGCCTCGCCAGCTAGCAGCGTAGAGTTTACGGAGTCAATCTAGCGAACCAAGGGCCGACTGGTCACTTGCCGATGGACTCCACATACACACCCAATACACTGGCCATAAGATAGACCCACCTTTTGAGAGAATTTAATAGGGAGTATGTTGTTTTGTTAATGTTTATTATAGACTTTTTTCTTCGTATGCGTTTTTTTTAATAATAAGTAGCCCTTATGTTATTCCAGGTCCTGATATTTATCTCTGCAAAATTTCAGCTCCACCTAATTCTAGTTCTGGCGTTGTCATCGGTCAAACATGTTGACGAAACGGCACAAACGTTCACCGTTATACTATTAAGTAGGTTTATTATAAATGTAAGGACTTCTAAAAACTTTTCTATGTCTTGCAGCCACCACAATCGCGTTCACCGCGACAACCACAGCAACATGTCAGCCAACAGCATCGGCAACTTGAACTCCGTCGCTACCAACACCAACTCTAACAATGGCGGGTTCGATTCTCCGGGCGGTGTCTGTGATTTGAGGTAAGACACTTTATGCACGTTATTTTGTGTATACTATAGAGTGAGGAAATAGAGAGTGCATCTGTGTTTGAGCACACACTTGTGCACGATAGTATTATGTTCTGCGCACCTGACTAGTCTCCGTTAAAACTGGCCGCCGCATCCGAAAATTCGGTTAAGAGATATCAATTTTGTGTATTTTATACGGACCTACCACAGGAAGGGCAGCAGCTTCCTTCTGTGTATTTTTAACACATCCACTGCGATTACCAATAGACCGGTCAATCGTGGTGATTATAGCAAAACCATGCATGCATGCTGGCATGTGGAGAGGCATGTTCAATTGGGTATATGCATATCTACCTCTGTGGCGCGGTGGGCGAAAGCCTGCCTGCGACGCAGGAGCTTGCGGGTTCGATTCCCGCCTCGGGACAAATGTGTGTACGATCTGCAGACATTTGTTCACGGTGTTCTGGTCGTTTTCTATGTATAATAAAAATATCTATCTATGTATTGTATTCTATTATGTCTATCAGTTATCTAGTACCCATAATACAAGCTCTGCTTAGCTTGGGGCTAGATAATGCTGTGTGAATTGTCCAGCATTATTTATTTATATTTATTTATGACTATAAGAAGGCTGTTTTTTTTTTCTATTGATATACAGGGTTATTGGTAAATTAGTAACACTACGTATATCTGCATATTTATTTTTGTATTTTTTGATGTGATTGTGAAATTTAATTGAAAAGTAGATATTTCAATAAAGATATTGGATTGACACCTATTCTTTACACTTTGGTCATCTTATGGCAATTGCCTTTTTTCAGAACATCTAACCTAAACACTACAAAACCTTATTTTTCTGTATTTTCAGCTTTGTCCCAATGGTGAACCGTTACATGACGTCACAGGGCACACAGGTGTCGATGCAAGATGCCCAGAAGATGCAGGCTATGTCGCCACAGTCCATCGCCTCTATTTGTGAGTAAAACCCCCTTTATGAACATCTTACTTATAAAACTGTCAACTAATAGGTACACCGCAGAATTGTTTGTTTTCTTCGGTTGATATAAATAGAAAAAGATAGAACGCTGCTTAGTTAATATAAGTAAGGGGCATATACTAACACTTTCAAGGCCCCGGACGAACGTATCCATGTGCACCATCACTGGGCGGCGTGGCAGTAAACGGGATAAGGTGGTCGCAGGACAGTTGTGACATAAATTTGGGCCGCACCGCTGTGAATGCCTATTGTTGTGCAGTGCAGTAGCGATGCTGGATGTATGACCTTTAGGCTTACCTTTTACAGCGGCATTAAAATAGGTACTTGTTCGGTTGGAGAAAATTGGAACTAAAATTTAAAGAGATACTAGATTTTAATCGATTCCAATATACCTGTAATATTTCCCTGTTCTGAGTACTCACGCGTTATCGCCGCCGAAAGCTAAAAATATTAACATGTCAATTAAATACAATGAATTAGCAAAAACATTTTTTAATGCCCGTTTTTTGAATAAATTAATATAACTTCCAGCCTCGCCCCCGCCACCTCATACGCCGACGCCCCAGCCCCAGATGTCTGGCTCACTGCACATGACAGACTGAAAAACAGGTGAGCTTTATATCGAGGAAATAGGGTACAAAATCCCACGATGTCGATTAGAAGTCTGTATTTAGTTTTTTCGAAACTATCAAATTATAATATTTATTTTACAAGTCCCCTTGTAAAATAGATGAATGAATTATTGAATACAATACAATACAAAAATTCTTTATTGTACACGAGAAAATAACATAACAACAAAAGAGACATCACATAAGATAACATAACATTTTTTCTATAAGAACTTGTTATGTTTGCATATTTGGGTAAAATCTAGTTCGTAACAATAATGTACCTACTGTATTTTCTATGGATCTTACTCTGTTTTGTGAACTAATAAATAAATAAGTACAATGGGCGGCCTTATCGCTTAGAAGCGATCTCTTCCAGGCAACCTTGAATTATAAAGATACTAGCAGCGCCTCGCGGTTTCACCCGCGTAGTTCCCGTTCCCGTGGGAATTCCGGGATAAAAAGTAGCCTATGTCCTATTCCAGACTATAATCTATCTCTGTGCCAAATTTCATTCAGATCCGTTCAGCCGTTCTGGCGTGATAAAGGAACAAACATCCATCCATCTATCTATCCATCCATCCATACATCTAAACTTTCACGTTTATAATATTAGTGAGATGAATATAACCGTTTGTTCCAGCTATTGATTGAGAAGCGCGCAAATGCAATGCTAAAAGAGCAGCTCACGGATCGTATTAACGGGGTGTTCCCGAGAGATCAGCATGGACTCATGCTCAGATTTATTGCTTATTTTATTACGAGTTATTTATTTATATCCGCTGTTGAGTTCGTCGGAGGTAGCTGGAGCGCCCACGAGTACGCTTGTGGAACCCTACGCCAGTGGACAGCATCAGGTCCTAGCGAGTAGTCATGTAGCGTACCGCCTACCTATGTTATTGAGTATTGTGATTTATTCCCGCGACTGTGATTCATCCACACCATCACATAGTATATCGATTTCTGTAGTAGCGGTCATAAATCAATACTTAAAAGTCTCAGCGTTGTAGATTGTAGGCCTAAATTTTTTGATCTCATATTCTAATTTGCTTAGTGATAAAATTTTGGAAACATATGGTAAATCTCGAAACGAAATTCTAAATTTAAACGTGCGTCGTTCGCTTTCTTTTTCCCGTTCTTTAAACGTAGTGGAAATGTAACGATATCTTATTGCGATGCTTTAACTTAGAACGTGTCAGTGTATTGTGGAAGTTCTGTTAATATAGGACTGTTGTTGCTGAAGTAAGAAAGTATTTTAAGCACTGTAAAAATAGTTTACTCCACATTTACTAAGTCAACATTAATACATCTGATTCATAAAAAAAGATAATAATCCTAAGTACAAATAAAATAATACACCATACAGATGCCTCTTGTGGCTTTATTTGAAGCTATCAAGATTATCTTTATGATATTGATGTTTATTGGAGAGATCCAGAGAAGTGCCTGTTGCAAAAAAATGGCAATATATATTTTAAAAGATGAAATAAAGTTATGTTCAGTGTTCAATGTGTGTCGTCGGAGCTCCGAGTGTGGTACATAGCAATAATTGTGATCCTACCACATGCCGTGGAGGTTTATGGGCCTTTTAGACAAAGCATATAATTTGAGATGCTTCTTACTAAAAACTTTGTGTGCCTTCTAGCGGATAGCGACATTAGGCAATATCAATCGTAACACCATTGACACAAACATTATTTTTCCACAGTAAATCACTATGTAGTTAATATTCATAACACCATAATAGATATAGATAATGATCACCATTAGAATATTGCTGATTATATTTTTTCATCGTGTAAGTGCGGCAATACTTTCCAGTAACTGTCTTTCGTATATACTATTGATAGAGTTAGAGCAAGTAGTCTTCCAATACCTTGAGACCGTTCTTAGCACGAGAGTGCGTTGTGTCCGTGGCAGCAGGGAATCCCTATGGTTTGCCATTACTGATATCAAAGATAGATTGGTGCCATTTCTGTATAAATGAGGTGGTAGCGTAAGTTTAGTTAAGTCTGGTCAGGGTAGCTGGATAGAATATCTAAAGAACTTTTATATTCTCGTAATATATTATACCGACGTTTTTATACTATTGTTTATTCTTCGCTCCTTGTTGTTATTTTAGAATTTTTATTTTATTTTGTTTCTATTTCTATTATGTATGTGTCCATGTTCTGGGTCAGGACTTGTAAATAATATTATTGGTAGTGTTTATTTATCTGATATATAAAAGAGAATACAATCAAGAATAAATTAAGTACTTATTGTTTGTAGATTATATATATTCTACGATCGTGCGTGTATATCGAACTGAGAATATTAGAATTGGAAATTGAAAATTAGAATTAGAGCAGAACTATACTTTGGGTACTATGAATCAAAATTTCTTGTAGATACATAAGTATACATAATAAATTTATATATACATATGGATGTTGTTTGATAGTCGTCAATATTTTTTTATATTTTGATAGTTCTGTATTTGAAAGAAACATGAAAAATAGGCCAATATCTCATTATCATTTAAAAATAATATGTGTACACGTAAAGTAATAATAATAACCTAAAGTTAAGATAAAATAAATATAACGGATGCATTTAGTTGCCCAGAAAAAAAAGGTAGTTTCTGTAATGACTTTTGAAAAGCTAATAAGTTTCTTACCAAGCCATTGATAACAGTATTACTTAGAAAAACTAGAACTTGGGTTTAAAGAGTAGTATAAAACCTTCAGATACCATTAACATGATCACGTTAAATTTTACAATATAGTTATCAATAGTTTGTATGTAGAAGTGTTGGGTTAGCACCCACGTGCGTACCGATGTTCATACCGTATCTTATTATTATCCAAACCTAGATAAATATAATACTTAATTGAATAGAAACACCAACATAGCTAACTAGAATCATAAATAAATATATTACAGCCTTATTACACTGGCGATTTGCGAGCGATTTCAAAGCGATGCGTTTGCGCAGCGAGCACACCGCGATGACGACGCTTTGAAATCACTCGCAAATCGCTAATGTGACAAAGCTCCTATAGTTTATGTAGTCATCCATATTTTGAACGTCTCGGCGAGGATGTTTGTTTCTTTATTAATCCTAGAATTAGTTAATATATTTTTTTGTTATAATGTTCGCTTTCTATATTACTGTTTTCTTTTAATATAAATGTTCTATCGTTACTTGATCCTCGCCGAGGATTTCTGCGAAAGTTGGATGCGGTCCTTTATCTTACGAAATGTACATAAACACATAGTGGACCATTTTTACGCCGCTATCAATATATTTCGTAACGGTTTTGGACTATAGATGAAATCAGTGAAATATGAGATGTACTAGCTGATATTTCACTGTATAATATTTTACATACCGATGATGTTAGTATACCGTAATATAGAATGTAAAATTATATACCATTTCTATTATTTTAATTCTGTGGAAGTTGTATTAGTTATCCTTATCTTTTTCGGCCGTAGAAAAGACTGAGGAATTCACAATTTGATAAAAGTAAAAGAATACTCAAATCCTTTATCGGCAGTTACGAAAGTTTGTTGAGTTTGTATTGTTTGACCATCTGATCGGTTGTGGTATTGGACCAACCAGTTATGTAGTGATCTGCGTTTGACATTCGGTTAGAAAAAGTACATATCCTTAACCAATGTATGTTAAGCCGGTTGCTGACCGACGTTACGGGCGTACTGTAACGTTACACAGCGAACGTTCGTGTAGTCAGTACGGAGACAGTAAGCGCTCGCATCGGGCAACGAGACAAAGCCAGTACTCGTAAAAACGAAATCTTAGTTTCTGATCTCCGTTTTCTTACAAACTCTAATCTTATGCAAGTGACATAAGAGTTTGTTTTGCATGAATCAGCGACTTAGATTTTCCCTTTCAGAGTAAGCCCCTAGATTGTAGCACAACGTAACGATCGTGTTCGCTGCGAATGGTACATCACGCCCCGTAACACCTGTCAGTACCCACTTTAAAATGTATACCTTGTGGAATCGGACTAATCTAGTCTAGGGCAGCAGTCGCCGCCGACCGACCTTAATTGATTGTGTAGTTACAGTGAACCCCGTATAATCATAATGTCTAAGATACATACCTATTTAGTTTAATTGTATCGTTAGATTACGCGAACTTCCGCTTTGCCAACATTATTGCGTTGCTTACATTATAATCATACAAGAGTACAGCCTAAGGATTTTAACCTTTTTTTTACTGAGAGCTATTTCTAAGTCACTGTTTTTTTTACTATTTGTAAGAATTTATCGCTAAATTACTCGGCTGTAAGCCATAGCTAACAAAGTTTTGGAGTAATTTACAACTCTTGATTGCAATTTTTTATTATAATCCCAAACAAACATCATGGCATGGTTTGTGCTCGGTCATTTAGTCATAGCTCTGCAGAGTTCATCTTATGACCAATATTTTTTAATTACAGCTGTTTTTACTTTATTGTTAAAATTATTAGAATAGTTTTTACTTTTTAAATAAGTTAGATTTGTTAATTGTGGTGTATTTACATTGCACGTGAATAGAGCTCTCACAGCCTCCTTTACAAAGAATATTACTTAAAGTATTGTTTTATAGTCTGAAGTGATTGTGATAAAAATTATCTTATATTATTGGTTGGTAAAAATAGTCTCTTATTTGTTTTAACTGTTACTATGTTGAGTATACTATTGCAGAAGTTTTGAAGGGACTAGGCGTAGGGCGGGGCTGTAAGAGCATTTATGTAGTCAGCATTATGTATATGCTTTAATGTGATTTTTTAAATGTACTCTTTATTATAGTCTCTCATCAATCAATATTATTATATAATTATTAAATTAACAAATATAACATTTTCCGTTGACAGTGATTTATATTGAAAAGATCAAAGTAAAGACAGAGTTTATATCTTAATTTTATGAAAATATACATTTTGAAATTAATAATAGCTCATTTGCTGAGCTCTAATGAAAAAATAAATTTTTATGGATGCAAAACACAAGTCACGATTCTTTTAGAAGCCATGTAGAGGAGAAAAATAAACGTGCCATGATATTTGTGGCTAATTGACTTGTTTCATTGAATATTCCCTTCATTTTAAATAAGCTCATTAGGGGATCTTGAGAACAAAAATTAATATTCTGCTTTTTAGTATTTGTTGTTATAGCGGCAACAGAAATACATCATCTGTGAAAATTTCAACTGTCTAACTATCACTGTTCGTGAGATACAGCCTGGTGACAGACGGACAGCGAAGTCTTAGTAATAGAGTCCCGTTTTTACCCTTTGGGTACGGAACCCTAAAAAAAAAGAGATCCCTTCGGTATATGGTATTCTATAATAACCGCCAGTCTGAGGTTGTCAGAGCCACGTGACAAAGATGTGCAGATCGTAATTCTAAGGACGAATTGGTGCGCGGCTACGATCTGGACAGTTGCGTCGATTATTTTGTTCAAACAATGAAAGAGCGAGACAGAGCTATATGAAGCTGTAGGTACCTACCTATCTCATTCACGTGCTGCGTTGTCAGCGGCATATGAATTGTATCCGTGAGTGTACCTGCGCAAACTTTCCACTCTCGCTGCTCTTGTCAAGTTGTCACACCTTACGTATAGTTTTTGTATACTCAATAATATTATAAATTCGAAAGTAACTCAGTCTGTTACCTTTTCACGCCTAAACGGCTCAACCGATCTCAAAAAAATAGGGCCACACACTATCTGGAGTGTAGTGTATTTCAGCTAAGGATTCTACATGACGATTCCGTTGTTATCGTGAAGCTATTAGTTAGCAACATTGGGTCCCACATAGAAAAAAGCGTATTAATTTAATATCAATTTATTACTTACTGTAACCTTAATCTAGCAATCCACAACAATTTCTTCCTTCACAACATTCGCATCCCCTGCCGGCGCTAAAGTATTATCCACAATCGGCGCCGGACTCTTGAAATACTTATTGCTAGCATGGTGTTCCTTTAAGAACTCCCCTCCCATCTCGTAATACTCCTCCTTGGTAATGCAGCAGTTTTCGAAATCATTGCCTCCAGCGAAGTCCCGCGCTCCGTACCACGCGTCTAGGCAGGCGTTTTTCGCCATTACGACCTTGTGGGATGATTGGAATGGACGCATTTCTAGTAGTTCTCTCTCTAGTCGTTCTTTTAGACCTGAAATAAGCAATGATCATGGTTAGACTCATGACATCAAGCCAAGGATGATACCTTGGCTTGATCTTGATGAATTAAATAAAAAAATTAAGTACCGTTTGTTTCTTTAGGTTTACAAAATAAGCACATAGAAAAGTCAAATTTAAAATGTGAAATGGTTAATTTTTTTAGTTATTTCTAATTCTAATAGGTAACTAGTCTCTAATAGACTTAGAATGTTTATCTAATATCAACTCTTACCTAATAGCAACACATGTCTTGTTGGATTTCTCTAGTCTTCTTTAAGACTTTAAATAAGCAATTAGGTAATTGATTGGCTAGTATCAACCCAAAGTAGTTTTTTTATAGAAATGGGGTTCTTGCAATTCTAATAGGAACCTAGCTTAAACAAAACTTATTAGACTCCTTGACTAGGCTTTAAAAATCTCAAAATAATGTATAAGAATCTTACCAGGGTACTGTGAAGCGCCTCCAGTTATAAAGACATTATTGGCTAGCAGCAGTTGATCCTCAGCGCTGAAATGTTTGAAGACGTATTCTAACGTCTCCGCCAGGCCTGCTTCGAGGTTACCCATCATTGATGGCTGGAAAATTAGTTCTGCAGCTCTGGAAAAGAAGAAACAATAAATGGCTTATTTGTAAATCGCGCCTATATGGATGTCCACGCCAAAGACTACGCGAGGCTTTCATACAAACTCATACCATAAAACTGACTGTAGCAATTTGGTATAGACACATCTAGCTGGAGATCTGGTTTTACAAATGAATTTAATCTGGGAATAGCGCGGACGAAACCGCGACCAGAAGGTAGTTTTCAACCTACGAAAAACAAAATGAATCCGGCTCGAAGGACCATGTAGGAGTCGGCTAGCTCTTCCCGGTATGCTGATTTATAAGTCAAAGAAAAATAGTTTTATTGTATAGTACTAAAACTAATGCTGATGCACTGACCTAGTAGGCGCTCGGTCCGAGCTCGCGGCACGAGTAACCTACTTAGGTCAAACTGCTGATGATGCTAATATACTTACATGATCAATGTATCGAACAGAATAAAGTGAGTGTCAAAAAAAATTCAATAACTTTATTTCTTTCAAAATAAGCATTTAGACAAGTCAAATTTTATACATGAAGAGTTTTATAAATAGTAATTATTATCAAATAAGAAACAAAATGTTAAGATAGATAGATAAATCGTTTATTTTTCGTCTGCAGACACACATATAACAAAATAAACAAAATAACAAAAGTGATTTTAAACTACTTAAGTTATTGATTTTGTTCGCTTCAATTTTTTGTCCACTAGAGGAAGAAGTTCTCAAGCCGGCGCGTATTTTTATATTGTATAATACCTACTTAATACCTACTTTCTTTTTTTTTACTACCGTAGTTTTTCAATCCACACAGCATCCTAGATAATGCTGTGTGGGGTGCCAGCACTATTTAAAATAGAAGTCTGGGGATTTTGATGATTTTTTTCTTTACCTGTAAGGTTCAATAGCGAGATGCAGCTGGTGGAACTGATCAGCGGCGGCGGGCGGCGGCTCGAACTCTCGCAGTGATTCTTCCAGCTCCAGTAGTCGCTCGGCGTCTGCGTCTGAATCGCTGTCTGCGTCGCGGCTTATACTGAAACGATATAGTAGAATATATATTTATTTCTTACGCCGGGCGGCACTTCTTAGCGACTTTGTGACGTCATGAGTCCTTACTCCCAAATTTTGACGCGATGTATGTTTGTAAGTATACCTCTTGTAGGCGTCCCAGTCTGAGTCTTGTGTTCCGAACTCGTCTCCGGCGGCCGCTAGGTGGGATATGACGCGCATGCGCTCCGCCGCCGCGGCCGTGCGACGCTTCACCATTGCTGCGCGGCGGGAACGGCGCGCGTCGCGGCGGGTTAGTAGCTCGCGGTACTGGAAGATAATATAATTATTAGAAATTAAAATCACATATCAGACAAAAGGGCGACGATTACTTGCTTTAATAATAATATATTTATTTATTTAAAAGAGTTGTTACATATTAATGTTTATAGTATCTTAAATCCTAATTTAGGTTTATGTAGACACTAGAGTTCTCATCAATACATACTTAATTCTAATTTCTACGCTAGTATCGGAAGTTAGTGCGGTGGGCATTCACGCACACAGGACATTAGTTCGGGTAAATCGTGACCTGACATCTTCCGTAGTTATGTCGTAACCAATATATAGGCTTATATTTTAATTCTGTGTCAAATAATTTTAAACTTTATCTACATACATATAAGATTCTACTTATCCGTAAAACTTGACTTGCCTGTCATGGGACGTTTAACGTTATGATAGATAAATTAAAGTGAGACTAGTACTTGTCTATCGATTAAAAAAGTGCGAATAGGATATTGCCTGCTCGAAGCTATTAATAATGTTCTTTTCTATTTACGGAGTTCTAGAATCAATCGAAGTCTATAGCAAGTGTCACATCTTTTTTTTAAATAAATAAATAACTATGGACAATTCACACAGCATTATCAGCCCCAAGCTAAGCAGAGCTTGTGTTATGGGTACTAGATATGCTATTCACTGCATGTACTTTTATCAGCTGTTCCTAGAACGTTCTTCATACGTTACCTTAGCGCGTGTCTCAGCGAGCCACACTTGGAAGGCCTCGGGGTCGGTCGGCGGCTGGCGGCCCGACGCGCGCGGTTCCACCACATGCTCTTCAGGGTTCGCGGCAATTGCTATTCGCTGCTTGTTCTTTTCTATTCGCGCTTGCACTATTGTAAGTTGTTTCTGGAATGTAACAAGAGGTTTTTAGACGAACGCGAATCTGGAATTCTTTTAAGAACTTTGCAGGACCTAGCATTTCTTGAACTAGTGGTACTGGTTTCCGCGCAACAGGGCAGTCGGTTATGGCACCTGCTCGTTAGCTCAAGCAACAGAACGGACGTTTGAGCGGCAAGACAAGGCTTACGGGACAGAACGGTAACATAAAGAACGAAACGGAAGCTAAAGCTGCTAGCTTATGTGTGGTCAGCCTAAGCTTCGTTACCATTTAGGATTCTTATTCCTTTACCTGTAGATCTTCATAGCTTTTTATTTCAAAACCTCTAATAGCTTCATCGAATTCGTCGGCGTCGCCATCTTCTATCATTTCCTGGAAAGAAAAAAAGTGGTTGGTATTCGGAACTTCGAAAAACATGTCCACTTACATTGCATTTTGGTGCTAACGTACAAAAAATATTTTGTCGAGTTTCAGTATAACAATAAGTATGGGGCTTATTTTCAAATCCTCTGAACATCTATAGATTAAAAAAGGAATTTCAACACAGATAAAAATATAGGATAAAATGAACACACCAGAGTGAAATTCTATCCTAATTATTTAAGTTGGAATTCCGTAATATAGAAAGACCCTTCCATCGCTTTTTTAAATAGGGATACATAACTCAGGCCTTGTACCAATTTCATTTCAGAACGTAATGATTGAACATATCTGTGCTGCCTGAGCATTTTTTTATTCTACTTCTTGATATGGCCGCTAAAAATGGCAGAACATCGATACCTTACTACGTTTTTGTTTTGTTTTGTTATTTTAGTTAAGTATATTTATTTGAATCTGTAAAGGCCCCATCCTTTACAGATTCAAATAAATGTGACTGACCCAGGACCAGGCTTATAAGGATAGGATCCAGGTCCAGGTTTGATTATGCTGGACGCGGCAAGCTAACAGGGCAGGCGCGGGCGCTATGACATTAGGAGAGGTATATGTCCAGCAGTGGACAAGCATGGACTGAAAATTATGACGGTTTACAAGAAACCTAATCCTCTTTTATAGGTACCTACCTGTATTGTAAGGAGCTGACTTAGTTGCTCTTCATCCTCAGCTAGTTTCTCCTCTCGTTTCCTCGCATTGATTTCAAGCAGCCGGCGCGCCATTTCTCTCTTTCTCTCCTTTTGTTGTTCAGCTATACAAAAACTTCAATTATTAAATGGATCAAGACTTTGAAATATTTAAGGTAGTAACGAAATATATCTTTAATTTTATTTTTTAGGCGTTATACGACACGCATCACAAAAAACTTATTTATGGTTTTAGCATTTAGCATAATTTTACCAGCGCTCTTAGCAGCATTTTCACAGCCGTTTATGCTGCACTTTTTGACGAGTTAAAATGCGTTAGAAGAACGTACTCGCATTACCGCACCCAAATGAGTACCTAACATTTTTAAAGTGTCTTCCACTATAAAAAAATCCTCTTGGAAATCCATATTTCGAAAGCTACCGCCTGAACCCACCACTGTGTTTTCGGCTCTGCACCTGTTTGCCGGGCCTACGGCACGCAATAGTACACTAGCGAATTCTTCCGCGGAAACCCAAATGAGTACCTAACTAAACTCTTAGACCTTCGTAAAACTATACCAAACTAGATACAAACACAACCTTGTCATGCCCGCATCAAAATTAAAAATTCACCAATCCTCCCCCAACTCGATGGCGGTAAAAATTTGTACTTTACCAGAAAACCTAAAATGTATAGGAAAAAATGACATGTTTAAATCCAAACTAAAAGCGATACTCATAAAAAAATGTTTTTACAAACTTGACTTCTTCAATGATAATTTTAGCGACTCGTAATTTTTTGTAATAGGTATTGAATGCATTAAATAAGTAACTTCATCATAAGTAGCAGAAACCTGGCCTGTCTTCCATTGCAACACCCTAAATGGGTACATACTGTGAACATTTTATGAACTCACCTAACCACCAAGACCTGATGTGATGACTGTATGAATGCAATAAATAAAATACTGAAATACTATAATTTCTCACCAGTCAAAGTAGAAGAGCTTGCGGCTTGCACAAACGGTAACTGAACGATCTTCACGTACTTCTCATAGAAGTCTATATTCGCCCATTTCCTGATCTCCTCCTGGTAATCTAGCGCTATGGAGCTATGCTCATGGAGTATTTCTTCAGCGCGGGAAAGCGTAATGGCGTTTACGTGAACTGGGTACTTGAGTTGGAGGAGCTTGTGGAGATATGCTGTCATCTCACTGCCGCCTGGAAACATTCAATAAAGTTTATTGTAAGAATTACATGTTCAAGATAAGGACAGGCAGGACTAATGTAACTGAGTGTGAGTGGAATAATAAACAATCTTAAAAAATAACAACACACTTTTTCACACTCTAACATCCGCTATGTTAGAGATTCACAAACTTTTTTAGCATCGAAATATTAAACGGAGCCCTAAAATTTGTTGGAAGTTCGTTGCCTAAAAATAAAAAAAACAGCAAGCGGAGTTTCTAAAATGTTAAAGATTAGCGACGACGACGTTTGGGAAATTTGTGAAAAAATGAACGTTATAAAAACGGCGAGCGGAGCGAATCTCGAAAATTTTAAGGACTACGCGATGAAGAAAGGACGATTTAACGGCGCTGACGAGCGGTGCGAGCCGCGTAAATTAATGAAAAAATTTTTACATGTTTCATGCCTTCAGAGGAAAGTAAACAATTTTTTTTACTATTATACAATAGCTGACTGATATCAAAACAATCACTTTTGTGAGTCCATGTAAAATTAAAACTGTAGAAAACATACCTAAATTAATCCTCCTAGCATACTCCTCGTACACCCTGCCCCGGATTACAGGTATGATGTGTATGGTGTGATATCCGCAGTTCACAATCAGTGCTGTATCACCAATATCATTTCTGTACATACTGAAGAGGGAATCCACTCCATAGCACACTCCAGGGACACTGTAGCCTTCGAAGAGAAGTTCTGACATCACTGGAAACAGAAATAGAATTGTTTTCTTCCTTGTAAATTTGGAGCCAATACATAGTTTATTCTATGTATAGTACATCTAACAGCAGAATTATTTTGTCTTGCTGTCTGGTTTTGGGGAGGACTATGTCCAGTAGTGGAAGTCTATGGGCTGAGATGAGTGTCTGGTTACATAGACATACCACTTCAGAGATATTTATTTACTATTAAAAGTCAATTTATGTAAAAATCCAATACTGCACTTAACCCATTAACGGTCGCCGTACCAATTCGGGAACACCTTAATAATGAGGATAGAAAAAAAAAGTGTTGACACTAGTCGAAAGATTATTACAGTTTTGAGTAGTCAGAAGTGCAGTGATTGAATAAACATTAAAATGGTTTAGCTATGATTAGTGGTTTTTTGATAATTTCGTGCTGAATTTTTATATCAAGAGACATGATGAGGTATGTATTGGTTTTTAAATATTATAATAAGTAGATAAATATAATCACACTGATTACTTATTATATGTAAAATACAATAAATAATTGATGATTTGTAGCATTTTGCAGCAACGTATTATGATTATTTATTTTTTTGTGATTGTCAAAACATTACTGTGCCAATTCGGGTACAGTGGCCACAAGTGTACTAAGTTTATCCATAATTTTTTTCAGATTCGAAATAAGTCTTATGCGTATATTTTGCGATAGTCACAACTTTCAAGGCATAGAAGCAGCTATAAATTCCATAGACGAAGACAGAGGCGGCTGGGAGTATGACTTGACTATAATTCCCCCACATCCTAGTGTCGTCCCTGATGAAGAAGACGTTTTCGACGACAACGATGCTCTATCTAACTTGCCAAATGGTGTTCCCAGAAATATTGAGGTATTTGTCCGAGATGTTGGTGTTATCTCGGATTCAGAAAATAGCTGTGGTGATGAGCCTCTAGCTGCCAAGAGCCCGAATTATTTACCTCAACCAGATGACCATCCGACAATACCGAGTCCATCAAGTTATGATTTGCTAAGCGATTTGCACCAATATGGGTATCATGCTTCAGGAATGTATAATGGTATTATTCACCTACTACATGATTGATATGGCCATATCAAATGCTTTGGCGATTGCACGTACAATCTAGAGAAGAAACCACGTACCAACTGCTATTTTGACGAAGCATAGCCAGTTTCTATTTAAAATTGCCCCAAACATTTATGGTTTGCAACTCGTCAGCGCTGACCACATACCTGAAAAGCTCCCGAAACGAGTACGTTGTGTAATTTGCCATAATAGAAGCCTCTGGAGCTGCACAAAATGCAAGAAACCCCTGTGCATAGAAAAGACTTGTTTCGAAAATTATCACTCATTAGTGGCCAGTGTGCCAATTTGGGCACACCCTTTCAAAATACTGAAAATCTAAAAATCCTAACTTTTTTCCTTTTTACATACTTTTTTGTAACCTATATAATAAATAAATGAAGAAAGTTTCAAATAAATCCATGTAGTTTTTGTTTGACCATTAATGGGTTAATATTAAATACACAGTATAAAAATTTGTCGTTATATAACACGCCCCTGACCATTCCCGGTGCAAAGTTGCCCATAATACTTGCAGCATTGCCTCGCTGAGAGTTAATTAAAATAATATTTACCATATTTTAGCATGGATCTGTATCTTCAGCCATTTTTCAGGTGCTTCTTGTATAAAAATCCATACTTACACTGTCTACAGTAGTTGGGAGTCACAAAAGCCTCAGTCATGACAATCGGGTGTGGAACAGAGCCATCATTGTCAATACCTAAATGCGAGAAGATGTAGTCACAAACTTGCTCCTGTACCTCGAAATGTGTGACTACATTCTTATCGAATTGGGTCTTAAGTTGAAACCTGGAAATTTAGTATTCATGGTAAGTGTTGTGACAAAGCAAATAAATAAATGGCAGAGGTTAAAAAAGAGCGTAAAATATGGCAAAAATTTACAAAACAGCCTTTTTTTTCATGGAGGCAAACCACTTGCCTGACTGCTTCTAAGTTTAGAATATCATTTCCTATTTGAATTGGCGGTGTAACTGGAGGTTCAGCATCCTTCTTGACTCTGTCCTTTCTTGGCCGTGCTATTAGGTTCTTGAAGATCAAATGAGGCTCATCGTAAATAGACCACCCAACCCTACACTGATAAGAACCTACAAGCAAAAAGAATGCGTAATTATCACGATATTTCTAATAAAAACAGAAGGTTCAGCGTTCGTTTACCGTTGTCAATAACGAGCGGAATATGCCCGAATTTTACACTTGGGTCATATTCGTGTACGATATCTGGTGTTGTTTTGTAATCCTTCAAAATAACGATATCATTTTCAACATCCATTCTGAAATTTCATAGAAAAATCACGAAAACGAGCATTTTTCGAAACCAAAACAAATAAAACAACCCAACCGAAACCGAACAAGTCAAAACGAAAACACAACATTTTGACAACTCGTTGACTTGACAGAGACATAGCGTCTGTGACAGCTGCAGAGGTACCAAAAAAATTGGCAAACCGGAACCCGGATCATAGCATCTACCGTCATCTACCGTCGAGTAGCGGATCGACGGTATGAAAACACAAAATTTTACAGACAACGCCATCTACAAGTAGAGACTTAAATGATGAAACTATTTTATCGATCGAAATCAAAACAAGCATATCACAATAATATTATAAATGCGAAATTATAGATTGGATGGACGGATGTTTGTTACTGCTAAAACTACTGAACGGATCGCCTGAAACTTTGCATAGATATAGCTATGAGCCTGGCATCAAACTTACTTTTTGTAATTAGTTCCCCTGGGATAGAAATAACCTCGCAAACGTTTCCACAGAAACGAGTGCGAAGCTGCGAGCAGAAACTAGTTGTTAAATACATAAAATGGACAGACGGCCGTATTGCTAAAATTAACACGCACAATCATAGTAAAATTAAACAACCATCAAACTATTCATGAACTTTATTCACAATACTGTTGTATATTGTAGTCACATCACATCTATGTTTTGACCTACAGATTTTTAAACATTTTCCATTATTTTTCAACAATAGATCTTATAGGAATGTAAATACCAAACACTATAGCTCGAATTATATTGCAGCTTTGTTATTATATCAACACATAATAAATATCTGGATAATATTTACAATTAGTCATGTTCATGGGAAAGAAGCGCCTTATTTCATTTACATTTAATTAGTTAAGTTGCACGAGTGTATGACTGCCATAGGCACACAAAGGCTACAGAATATAGTTCTTTACAACTTTAATAAAATGGCTGCACTGCTTCAAAGATTAACATCAACAACAAATTAAATATACATTTATCAATTAAACCACATTTTAATTAGGCTTTAGCGCCGACTACAGTACCGGCTTGCTTGTCGATTTGTTCCTTTTCAAGTTGCTTGCCGAGGTATTCCCTGGAAAAGAAAGATGCATTTATAAAATATGTTTACCATGATTTGAGTTAAAAAATATTGGAAAACTCAAAAATCAAAAGATGCAGTTGTCTGTTATCTGCTTATTTTCCCCTCAAATATTAAAACTCCAATTTGGTTCAGCAGATCTAGTCAATATTGAGCTGCGTTAAATTGCACCTAGAAAGTGTTTAATTTTGTATTCGGTGAGGAATTCGGAGGTTAATTTATACGCAGACTTCATTTTGACATTCTTCATTGGGTTATGATGACCATACAATTTATAAAACCAAAGTATGGCGCGCTGCAGCTAACAATGACGGGGACGTCATTGTTAGCTGCAGCGCGCCATGACAATCTAGTCCAATAGGACTAGTCTAAAATTCAACTAGGACTCGATCGTGATGTGTGTATTTGGCGTTAATTTATTTGTTATTGTTATTTAACGGGTATTTATTATGTTTGTTAACTATTTTTCCCGATGTTCACACACTGTTGTGGACACCGGATGACTGGAGTACTGGAATACCCAGTGAAAAATGAATAATTTATCTAAAATAATGTGTTCTGATGCGTAAGTTTAAAAATATTCATAGCGTTTATTTAGGTTAATATCTACTTTGAAAAGGATCCGCCACCAGCAGATACCTTGATCGGTGAGTAACAATAATAATGTGCTTACCAGTTGTGGACCATGAGTTTTTGCACAGCGAGGAGTGCTTCGTAGCGTACATTGGGGTCCTCGTGACTCAGAAGGTACATGACGCGCTGCTTACCGCCCAATTGCTCGATAATGCTGTGAATAATAACAAAAAGGGTTAATGCTCGTTTAAGGTGGTTCGTCGCGGGTTGGCGCGAGATTCAAATTTTTTGTGGTTTTTATTTTTTCTGCGTTGCGCAAGCAATAAAACTAGCGAAAAAGACATTTACCGCACATCGTGAACAATTTTTTATGAACTTATGATAAAATCAACATTGATTCATTTGGGAAAATATAGATTTTTAACATATTTCATATTTTCTTAAATGCTCCAAAAATGCCAGCAATAAAACTGCTTGTTCGGATTTGTTGACATAATTTGCAAACTCTTAGCTCGACCATAGCTCAGTACACGTTACATTTTGTAGCCGTGCTTTCTGTTGTGCCGCAATTGCGAATGTGTAGTAGAAGAGTACGCTAATCGACTCGACCGCTGGTCTAACGAAATCGCTGGTAAATAAATTAAAATACTTACTGCTTGCCGCGCGGGTAGTGCCGGACATACTCCCCCACGTCGTAACACGCCACGGCTAGCACCACGGGGTCGCGACTCTTCTCCAGAAGGTGGACCAGCGTGCGTAGCAGCTCCTGACCGCGCTCGTTCAAACGGACAGCGTTCTCGCGCCAGAACTTGGCGGATTTGTGGACTGGGGACCATTCCAGACTGAAATAAGAGTTTTTTTTTTGCTTTTATTGTTCTATTTTTTGTTTATCCCTATATACAACAAATAGAACTATACTAAGGTCTAAAGTTGTTGCGAAGTTTTACATCATCCAATATTCTAAAAGCGAAAATAATTCCATCTGTATGATCCCTTTTCACTCCCGGTTGAACGGATCTTAATGAAATTTGGTAGAGAGGTAGATCTCGGGAACGGACATACTTATTATACATATATCTGTATACTTGAATATCGCGCGCGAAGCCGCGGGCAGAAGGTAATCTTTAATTAAACCGATCCGTTCATTAGCTTTGACGTAAAAGATATTTAGGATTTATCATTTATAATTTATCTAATGTTTTTGTGTGTAGTATGGTGAGATTTATTCTAATAATATTATCAAGGGGTCATGGTTGCTCTTTAACTCGATGGTCAGATCTCATCACCTCTCTTGAGACACCCACACTGCATTGAGTTTCCGACTAAGAAGAACAATTTATCGTCAGCACTTACCGTCCACTCTTAACCTCAGTAGCGTACTGGTCGAACGAGCTCAGATCTTGCACAGAGGTTTGCAGACGTTCGTTCAGGAATTCCACGTCGTTCATTATATCCTCGTCGTCGGAACGCTTTTGCTCCAGAATCGACAGCTGTTTGAGGACCTTGCATTGGACCATGGCGATGCAGTGCTCTTTGGCAACCTGAAATACACAACTACAGTTTAGTGGTTGGTTTTGTTAACAACCGTAGGTACCTCGTCGCGGGGATGTCGAAGGATTCGGTTAGCGTAGGGCGATAGGTGGTCAAATTTCAAGAGGTATAGCGTCGTAAGCGATGTTATACCTCTTCAAATTTGGCTACCAGACTCTTCTCTCTTCAAGTTTGGTATACCAAACATCAGTGGGTTATATCTGCTTATTATTATGATAGTTTTTTTACGGTTCTGAGCTATGCATATAGTCTTAATTTTGAATTCGTCGACTTACTTGGAAAATCAGGGCTAACGTTTGTGGGTCTTCGGTATCTTTATCCAAGTACTCACATATATCTCGTTATTTCAATGTTAATCAATACAATACAAAATTCTACGAAAACTTTTTAATAATATTCCAAAAAAAATCGATTTCGGCAGGATTATTTAAAAGTTTTCGTAGAAGATTTACCCAGTGCGAGTAACGCACTATAAAGCGAAAAGCTAACAATACAAAATTCTTTATTGTACACCACAAAATCAAGCAAAAGAAACAGGCATAAACATTAAATATAATAGTACAATGTAATCAACTACACTATCATGAGTGCACACACACTTATGCAGGTATTTAATACACTACAAATGGCACAAACACCATTTTAAATCAGAAATCCACCAGTTTCTGTCTAAAAAGCAATGTAACATATGATGTAGTTACACTGTCACAGAGACTTGTCTAAGTGCTTATTTTTTACAAAATAAGCACTTAGACAAGTGTTAAGGCTTACGCCTAAAGAAATAAAGTTATTGACTTTTGACTTTTAGAGAATTGAATGTTTAGTGATGTGTGAATTGGAATAATAAATAGAACAAGCAGAAGGTTTGGCCTGTAGAATAAGGTAGTTAATAGTGAATACCGTAGATTCAAACAGCCTCAAGCGACTTAAGAGGCGCGTGTTTGCTTGTCAAACTAAAACCCAGATCTAGTACTCACGGGATTCCCGTGGTTAAAAACTCGAATTACATAAAATTATATTTTTTTTCGTAAAGGCGATTAAGAAAAAAAATTACGATAGAAAAGATCATGAAAATAACTGTTTTGCACATAATTTGGTCGAGATCTTATGAACCTTGCGGTCTATTGAAATGACATGTTTTGATTCGTTGGTATTATGTGTCTCTTGCTTATGTTATTTTCTGGTGTACAATAAAGAATTTTTGTGTTGTATTATATTATCTGAAGGAACCAAGTACGTATTACTTATTACTTGGTTCCTTCAGATACTTTTTTCATGTGGTGTAATTTTCTTGTAAATAAGCAAACCATTTTTGCACTTGCGCCGTTCCATAAATGTATGCTCTGTCCCGCTTCTATGAACGCGAAATCCTATGCCTATCCTTTTCACAAAGTGGCGCACATAGCGCCCTCGTAACCTTACCTGCTGATCCTCCGGCTTCTCAATAAGGTTCCTGAAGACAGCGAGGACGATGCGAGTCACTTTCTCCTTAACAGAATCGCTGAGGATATCAGCCAAGATCGGGATGGCGTTGAACTTGTTCATCTTTTCAGCGAGCAGTGGGTTGAAGGTGAGGACCCACAGGCAGAATACTAGCTGGTATTGCACCTAGGGAAAAAAAGGTTTCGAGAGTGGAAAAAACTTTACTGGAACGGGTGCAGTTCGAATATCGAATGATTTTGGTTAGATGCTGTGTACATTTTAAAGCATTATTATTTACTTCTTCGCCGCAGAAACATGCCTTCTGTACAGTTTGCATACAATAACGTTACCGCACTTTGGTATATAAATAGTGATTTTACGGCTAGGAGATCTAAGAGAAAATCGCAAACAAAATAACTGGCATCTGGTCTTCTGGTGAACTCGTGTCTAAATCGAAGATAGTACAACTACATACTTTCTAAATTATATAATATATCCGGAAAATTATCGACCTTGATGGGATTCGAACCCGCAACCTTCCTAGAGAAGAGGAATGTGCTACCCATTGCGCGTCATCATCAGCCCGCTGACACCCACTGCTTGGTAAAGGCCTCCTCTTTTATACGCCAGTTACCTCGGTCTTGTGTTAAGCCTCATCCACGGTCTTCCGGCCACACCGACGATTGCGCCACGGATATTATTAAATTTTTAAAAGTTTCCCTCAGTCAAGGGCGAAAAAAGAGATAAACCATTCTTAAAATGCACGTGCCTCCACAAAATTTGATCATTTTAATGTGGAATACTTATTGCAACACTTTACTAGTGTCCGTGCGGCGACTCTACTGAAAACATGGACTCACCCTCGTACTAATTGTGCGATCCGTCCAGGGCTAGGCAGGCATTGTATGGCAGGGAGCGCGCGCTTTGTATGGAACGACCCGTCGTCGGCTCTGTCTTGCGTTCGCCTCATTTATGCACTAGGTGGCCGACAAATCCGGCCGTATAGTAGTAATTTATGTTTATTACGTGTATGCATGCACTTTTTTCGCATGTGAGTGTAGCTGCGGTGAAGGGGCGTGCATTTTAGGAATGGTTTATCTCTACCTACATATACTGCATAGATTGTGATTACAATGTAAATAAATTGATGATTAACTTCGTGGTTTTGTCTTCAATATAAGGAAATCTCAGAATGCGTTTATGCTCGGTTTACCGTACAATTCAGGTTAATTTGTGAAAACTATAATTTATAATACCTGGAAGTTGACGCGAGAAGCCAGGATCGACAGCAGGGTTGAAATGCCATCAACGGAGAGGAACGCGAAGCGGTACTCATCCACACGCAGCATCATCTGCAGGCAGCGAGCCACCGACTGGATGTAGTCGTTGTTCTGTTTACGATAAACTTATTATTAGGTAACTTTATCTTACGTTGAGAATACGTCCCATCTAGTTAAGGCCGACGCAATCTAGCGCTGCCACCTGTTTATTCTCATTGAACGTTAAATAAATAATTTTTAACAATCCACAGTTTGTGATACCTATCATAAGTTTTTTAATGCCTCTGTAATAGTTTTATTTTGTATAGTTTAGGCAGAGATACAACGTTGCTCTTGGTTGCGACCAAACTCTGTTTTCGCATCTGTAGGTATAACTATATTATATTATATTATATTAAGATTATATTAAGATTTTTAGGAAATAAACATGTGTAAATACTAGTTGTAGTAGTTTTATTCTATTATTGTAATTTGTCTTCTTATTTGTACAAAAAAATGATCTATTAAATATCTTTTTCTTTATTCCGAGATATTCACAGATGAAAATAACTATTGTTCTAATGTTTTTTTTCATGTGAATTTCTCAGACACCTGATGCTTTAAGAAATTAATTTTTTTATAAATGCCCTCTACCCAAATAAATAAATTACATTGTGCGCATCTATTTAAAAAAAACAGTTCGGAATGTGATGTCAACATCTTCACACTCCTTTATTACAACATCCATCAACAAAGACCTGTTCACCTCTGCATACCGAGGTTTACATAGCATTAAATAAAACATAAAACACATTCTTCAAAGCATCATGCATGCACATAAACAAAATACATATAATAGTGAGAATGAAAATGTTATGCCAAAGCATGCAAAATATCTTTATTCACTAGTTAGTAAGACACTTACTGGCAGTTAGTCATGTTTGTTATAATACAGCTTGTTTAAACACTTTGTGATGACAGCTTTACGGAGATTTATCTGTTTAAAGCGGCGACTAGATTAAAGAACCATGGTCTGAAAAAGTTTTAAAACTGACACAGCACTTTAAAATTAACATGTATTCCGATTAAATAAGCTTCCATGTGACTCATCCTATCTTTCTAAGGTAGTTTCAAGTAAGCTAAGGAGTGGCACAGAGAACATAGATCAGAAATGGATTTACGAAAAATACTGTAACTAAACATATCAATACAAGCCAAGAGGCTATTAGTTTCCAAAAAATCTAATTAGTCCGTCAGATAAATTATCAGAAGAGATTGGATACGATTTTTTTGATTTTGTCAATTAAACAAAAATGATGAAGATAAAGCCAGTTAAAAGTTCCGCGTGACGTCACGCCGCGCCGTGCTTAAAAGTGTCGCACGTCACGAGTCTCCCAAACTTTGACGCGCTTTATCTTTGTATTTTTTTGTTTGATTGACAAAAGAAAAAATACGTGTCCAATATCTTCTGATGAAATCTAACTGACGGACTAAATAGAATAATATTTTTTTACCCAGGAAACTATCCTATTAGCCCCACAAATTATTGGCATGAATTTAACATAGGTAAGTATTAGTCAAGTTTTTGCCGACGAGGTTCTCAATATTATAGACGCCCGCTTTAAACAGAAAAATACCAGTACCTTATGCAAGATCGGTGGCAATTCCTCATGAGTTTTCAGTACATCGAAGTCGCTGTACAGCTCAGAGTACTTTTGGTGATCTTCAGCTGTTTTCTCTTGTTTATGATGCCTGTGCTTAGGCTTCTCCGCGAAATGTTCTTTCTCATGCTCCAACATAACCTGCTCTGCGTGCTCTAATTCGGCAGACATTTTCTCCGCCTTCAGAAAACAAACCTTTCAGTGCATGTCCATGATTCCATCGGTGATGCTTGCTGATGCTTCACAACATATTTTGTTACAGTTTTTAGATACATGTTAATCTGTAAGCTTGCACATTAAGACTACGTTTGGCGAATGTTTTTGTGGTTCGAAAGAGATGACTTGTGGACTGTGGTAGATTTGTTTGAATAGAGCCGATCAAAATGACTAAGACAAGATTATCTACGACGAAAGCCTAACGCAGATAAGTCCAGTGCTACGAGCCTATTTTGAAGCCTTTGACAAAACTTTATTTTCCAAGGTATAAGCAAACTTTTAGATAGATCTGAAAAATGTATTACCCCTCGTTTTCACCCAGACACAATATGTTTACAACTAGTTGTATACAAAACTTGTCAAATACTTATTTCAAACATTCTTTGGTCACACTGTGTAGCCACCAAGTATTAGACAAGGTACAAAACACATCTGCGTTATTATGTCAACGACATGTTTCAAACTTGTCTGAGACATAGACAGCGTAGACATAGCTCACTAAAAAACAGTCGTGTTTTAGACAAGTATTGTTTACAGGTGAAAACGTATAATACTAGTTGATAACAAGTTTTATTTTCTATCCATCCTTGTTGGATAAAGTCTTAACGAGTGGGAACAAAAAATTAAAACATTACACATAAACTTGTCAAATACACGTTTTGTGAAAACGAGGGTTTAGGGATATGGGAGAATATATGAAAATGAAAAATAATAAATCGCTTAATATAGGCTCTTTTCCCTACCATTCTGCAGACGTTTAACCTCCCCTCGTAAATGTCTTGCTCTGAAACTTTTTGGCTAGTCAAGATAACCTAAGTTGATTATTTTTTGCTATTCTAGAATTGACAAGAGACATTAGAAGAAACGTTTAACATTTACAGTGGTTAGTGAGAAAACATGTTAATGTAGACAAAATATGATAGCAAAATATGTAATACTTTTCAGGTAAGATATTGATTATGGTTACCTATTAATGGAATATGATCAGAAGCACAACTACCAGCAAAGCGAGGATGATAGATGATTTATGTCAATTATGCAATAAAAAAATATAACAATGTAACATTCTATATTCTAAGGTTATTTTCGCGAGAACTCATAATAAAACACTGTTTTTACCGGATTGATCGCGTATATTTTATATTTGTTTATAACCTGACGTTTCGGAGGCTTTTCAGCTTCCATGGTCACAGGCAGTCTGCCTGTGACCATGGAAGCTGAAAAGCCTCCGAAACGTCAGGTTATAAACAAATATAAAATATACGCGATCAATCCGGTAAAAACAGTGTTTTATAATGTAACATTCATTATACATCATCTATATGTAGTTTCAATTACTTTCATCATGCACGCAATTCATGCAGGGCATTGCAAAAAAAAAACAGTCAACTGCAAGTGTCAAAAAAAACCCAGCTATTAATATAAAACATGCGCCTCTTGGCACTTCTCATTTGCCCAAGATATTTTTTAACTCGGATAACCATTGCCAAGCTTACTCCCAAATACTCGAACTCTTTAAGCTTGTCTCGAATGACAATTTTTTGACAGATTTTCATTAAAAACTGTCGAAAAATCGCGACTAGAGACGTGCTTTCTTCTGAGTTTGAGTATACAGGGGTAACTAAATCTTTTATTTTGATTCTTAATAGTAAAACACATATAGTACTAAGTACTATGCATACATTTACCCGTCACTTCTGTTGCTGACCGTACTTGAACCAGTTCAGTGAATACTTACATTGGTCTTGAGCTGATCCTTCAACCAAGAGAGGTAGAAGTGTAGGTCACTCTTGTCCATCATCTGTGGGTACCAACAAGCGAGCTTGGCGATGATGCGAGCTGTCATGTGCTGGACAAACTCATCTTGGCGGTTCAGCAAGTTGAGGAATGGCTGCCAGACATTACCTGACTTTGACTCTCTGAAAATCTTCACCCTGGCTTTGTCCTCCTGGAATGTTGGTCAGAAAACACTCATTAATTTCAAACTATCTTAGAATAACATAAAGTCAATGTTGACTGTATTCTAAAGTATTGTTTTAGTGCCTTTTTCATAGAAATTCTACTCGCTGCAGTTCCAACTCAACATCTATCGACCTATTACATGAGCGAGGAGTCTTGACCGAGGAGTGTCCATTTCCGACGGTTCACCGGCCGCCTGTAAGGGAACACCGTATCGTCGAAAGCTGATACTGTGATTGCGTTATACACGTGGCGGTAATTAAAACGTGTACCTAATTTAGTTTCACATTTCTATCTTTACCTAAGGTCTGTTTATAAATAAGATCCGCCAAGTGCGAGTGTAACTCACGCGCCGAGGGTTTCGAACTTCAAAAAACCTACCGAAATTTCAAAAACCGTTTTGAGATTTGCCAACCGATACCTTTTAATGATACCCCACTCTGTCCCCCCCCTTAACACCATCTTTAAAAAGTGTTCTTTTTACGGACTTCCCTATATTTTCCTGTAAAATATAATGTATAATATATATCTATTATCTATAAACGCTACATACATTTCAGATGGATCGCTTCGCAAATTTCGGAGGTATGAGATGGTCAGTTTTTCGAAATTTTTCAAAATATTTCAAAAAGTATGAAACAAACATAAATTTCACAAACGACTTTAATTTGTACAAAACTAATTCCTTTCATTTGATACCAACCTTGCCTTCAAAGTTCTCTTTTAAAATTTCGACATCACAATTTGTACTGAAAATTTTCATTTTCATATATTTATTTATTTTTTCTTTTAATCAGTAATGGCGCGCGAAATGTATTATTATTTCAAATTTCAAGTTAATAGCTGCGGTTGTTACTGAGATATTCAAGAAAGACGGAGGACGGACAGAGCGTGACTTCGAAACCGATCTCGAAACCCTAATTCTAAGAGCTTTAACGGTTACTTGGTTCTTCTACGGATTTCCGTATTCCGAACCAGGCTGGATTCTATCGCATAGTGTCGGATCCGAAGTCATACATCATTAGTAATACACATTGACTTTCGGCTTGAGGCTCTGTGGTATCTGTGACGAGAAGATATTGCGAAGTTTCCCGAACGCGGGCAGCGTTAGGGAAACCTCTGAGTTCGATTCGTTTGATGACCTTTTTATGGAAGTTGGATTTACCTAGTTGGACTATTTGACCTAGGTAGACATAATGATCAACAACTTTGATAACATTGTTCCAAACCAAACATAGACCGGTAAGAGTGTGACAAGGGCATTAGACAAGATATTTGTTTTATACATATTTAAGTTCTTTTACTGGGACGGAAATCAGAAGGGTGGCCGGCCCAGAATGGACCCGCACTGCAAAGGACAGGAAACAGTGGAAGACCTTAGAGGAGGCCTATGTCGAAGGACAAACTGGAGCAAAAGAAAAATAGAATTAAGTATATAGGAAAAACCAGAATTTGTAATCCAGAAATAAAGGCTTATTTTATTTTATTTATTTTACTGGGACGGATATGGAATCAATATCAATAGTGATTACATCACTCACCTTCGGCTTGCTGACAATATATTCATTAAGGCCGAATCACTGGAAGACCTTAGCAACAAGATGCTCAGAGACCTCACCACCATTTCCCGATAGGTGAATAGGTGGGAAACGGTGATATTCACTATAGTAGAATTCTCCAAAGCAGAGGTGAATAGTTTCTGAGAAATAATGTCTCCTTCTCTCACCATTTTTGGCAGTGGGATTGGATTTGTGATTTGGGCTGATGGACATAAGTGGCCTTGATGTACGAACACTTCAACACTAATGTCAAAATATGCAACACTAGCAGCGCCTCGCGGTTTCACCCGCGTAGTTCCCGTTCCCGTAGGAATTTCGGGAAAAAAGTAGCCTATGTCCTATTCCAGACTATAATCTATCTCTGTGTCAAATTTCATCCAAATCCGTTTTGCCGTTCTGGCGTGATAAAGGAACAAACATCCATCCATCCATCTAAACTTTCACGTTTATAATATTAGTGAGATAGTGAGATTAAATAGAAAATATTGCTATTACTAGCTGTGCCCACGGCTCCGTTAGCTTAGATTGTCTTTTGTTTTTTCATACAAATAACCACACTGACATCACATATCTTGCAGAGAATGGAAGTCTACTTTAGTTCTTCCATCTGCAGTTGCCAAGTACATCCCCGCAAAACTCAACTTCTAGGCTTTAACTTTTTAATACATGCATGTATAATAATAATAAAGCCTTTATTTACTGATTTTACAATTATTTAAGTGTGTTTCATTTGTGCACATCAGTCCGGTAAATCAGCGTGTCCTAGTGACACATCGGCCTCCTCTAACACATGCATGTAAACCAGTGTAAAATGAAAAAAAAAAACAGTATCAAATAGTATGGCTGCCAGTAAACCAAAAACAAGACTCACACCCAACTATCATTCAGTAACTGTCTTACCACTTTTATTACTTTTCTTTAGTAAAATAGCTCAAAAATGCAATGCTTTATTGCAGGCAGGGTTCAAGGACTAACATATCTTAAATATAATAAAAACTCACAGATAAGATATCATCGATGAGGACCAAGATGTATTGTATGGTGTGATCCTTGCTGATGTGAGTGAGCAGATTGAGGAACACTTCAGCGCAGGTCTCAGGATCCCTGTCAGGCAGGTTCTTATGTCCGCGCTGGTCCAAGTTTACAATGAAGTCGTGGTCGCGCTGGGTGATCATCTGCGACCTAACAAAAAATGCATTTTCAAGGGATCAAGGCGTAGTCTACCTCTCTCACAATCGATACTTACTGCTGGTAGGATTGCCAGTTGACCTGATGCTGGCGAATTTCACTTGCACGAATTTGCAAGACGCTGGTCGCGGCAATCATATCTGGAAATCATTAGATAGAACTCAATAGGAGTTTCAGTGAAGTGTCCTACAAAGAATAATGAGCATGATAGCCCCTTACCGATTTTATCGTCGCCCAGCGTGGGAATAAGCTGACTCACATTATCCGTATGAACATGAGCCATCTTGGCTACAAATTACAAAATTCGCGTTCTTGAAATAAAATGTAAAATCCAAGAAATTTTATTTTTCACCAAAACAGGACTCGGGGACAGCCTCAGCTGAGAGGTCTTGTGACTATGTATCGTGAAGTTAGCCGAGATGGTGCTTTAATTTTTATTCTTACCTTCTCTGATGAATACAACATGCCCTGTAACAAAAAGAGATAGCACTATTACGTAATTATGTTGTCTACACCCAATAAAAGAAGCACTGACAACTGTGAGAATCTAATTTTATCTGTCAAAGTTATCCGTCACAGACGTCATTTCTTGCGCCGGAGTAGAAATAGCCTGTGGAAATAGCCTTTGGATTTATTTCACTTTAATCCCTTCAATCAATCAAATGTTTCAGGCTTAGAGTATAAAGAACTAAGGTTTCAGGCAAAGGTTTCAAGTCAGTGTGACCATCTGTGGCAGATTTCTGCCATTTTGGCAGATTTGGCTCCTAAATATTAGCTAAGGTAGCATAGCAGATTTGAAATATAATTTGGTAGATAGGTAATTCTTTTGCCGAACCGGGAACTTCTGTATCATGACTAGATTATACGAGGAACTCTCGCTTAGTCTGGTTTACAAGCCGTATGAGTTATGAACGGTAATTGTGAACCTAGTTCTGGAATAAGGAACCAACCCACACTTTAGCCAAAATTGAGCAAAATACACAGAAAAATTACAAAAGTTGCGCGTTTTATCATATTTCAATATTTAATAATATATTTCAAACAAAGTAATAAATCGATAAAGGGACCAACCACCAAAAAACCCACCAACACCAATTTTCCAATCAACGAATAGGAACCAAGTTTCAGGTTTCTTAGAAGAAAAGGTGTAATAGAGTAGTAAAAAACCAGTCAGTTTTTAGTAACTTATGTAAACAGACAGTTAGACACACAAAGTACTTAGTTAATAATGATAAACATCAAAAGGTAGGAAAGAAATTTTATACCTGAACGTCCCGACAGTTTGGGTTCATGTCACTATGTTCGTCAAATTGTGTTCTAGACGGTCCAAGACCGACCCGTATTTATTATGAAGCATGCCTTTTTTTTTAAAGAAAAAAATACAAATGGGAAGTTAAAAAAAAACCAACAGGAATAACTTGAGTTATCTGTAGAACGTTACACAAGCAAGATCTAAAGATAGCTCAACTGAATACAGGTAATGTATTTGTTTTCTATTTTCAGTTTCGTTATAGGACGTATTCGAAGGCGTATTAGTATTAGTCATTTTTTGACGTCAAGTTTGGAAGAATTTTTGGCCAGGTGTGGCAGAATCGCCACTTTTGAGATGGTCGCCCTGTTTCAGGTAGGCAGGCAGGCAGTAGAAATAGATACAATACAACCAAACCAACCGACATTGCGAAAAATAAAATCAAGACATACTGTAAAACTCCTTCAATAGAAGCTAGACGTTTTATCTATGCTTGGATGATGAAAGTTGCGAATTTTAGGTAGGTACAAACCAAACCAGGTCCCTTGTTTTTTTGTCGTACAGTACCTACGCCGCCGCCGGCATGCGGCACTTGTTTTGTTTGACAAAAAATAATCCAAGATCCTAGCAATTCTATGAAAAATAACTTACACTGAAAACTTTGGTGAGTTTCTGAAGGATCTCTCTCGTGAAGGATTGAACTATGTTCCATATTACTTTTTCCTGCCACTGCCGTAGAGCACACTTGTTCAAAATCTTCAATAATAAATACTTATTTTATTCTTTGCAGGAAAAGATTATTTAGTATTTGTAGTCACGCGCCGTTCCTTCAACTAAAAGAGTGACATTTGTTAGACATTTGGCATCAAATACCTTTGTTGGGAAGTGGCCAGTCACTTTGATATGTCGGCAGTGCAATCAAAAAATTGTCAAACTAATGACTTACTTCCGACGACATCCGCGACGCCGCCGTCATTTCGTGATACACTAGATAATTTGGCTCTTATATTCACTGGCTTCTTCAATGGCTACAATGTCGAAATCCGTTCTCAAGAAGGTATGGACCTCTACAAGTGGGGATGCTTTGGGAAAGGTTCTTTATCACGATCGAGGCCAGTTAGTGACAGACATTGTATGATCATGAGAAAGCGGCAGTTTAAAAAACGCACCGAATGGTATAATAAGTTCGGAGAAAATGTTAAAACATCACAATCAAGCAATTTGTTTTTAAAAGATGTGGAAAAGCTTCTAACAAAAATCAAAAGTAAAGATGTTGTAGATTTGGTATCTAGTGAGGGAAGTCAGAGTAGTGAAGATAGCAGTGATGAGGAAGTAACCAGTGTTCACCCAGAACTCACGGACACTGACAACCTTGCTGTGGTGGTACCAGATAGTGACCCTGAGGAGGATAGTAAACAATACTTTGATAATTTAAAGCCAGAGTGCTGTGTCAATCCTATTAAATTACAAGAAAAACTAATTCTCACATTGCAAGAGGCATTCTTTCTTGTTTATGGCTTAGGAAGTTTGCAAATAATTGATATGAACGATCAAATTCTGAACATTGAACAAATCTGGCAATTATTCAATGAAACTGATAAAAAATTCATTCCAAAATATGTGGTGTACCACTTTTTTAGATCCAAAGGGTACATAGTGAAATCAGGAATTAAGTTTGGTGGTGAATATTGTAAGTATATTTCATCACAAACATAACTAATGTTTGTTTTATGAATAAGAACATCAATTGATACCTACATTCATTTATTTGTTTCAGTGCTCTATAGATCTTCACCTGATCTTGCCCATTCAGATTACATAGTAATAATAAAGTATGAGAATGATGAATTTGACTGGGTTTCAAGTTTGGGCCATGTACGTATGGCAAATACTACTGTGAAGGTAATTAAAATAAATTTTGTTAAATTGTAGTATTGAAATTTTCAAAACTCGTGTCTTGAATGTGTTCACCGCAACTATTATTTCGTTTCAGGAAATAATAGTTGCTGAAGTAGTCAGTCCTATAGAATTAAGGGATATGCCAGAAGGTTTGAAAAACTACACAGTCCGAACATCAGTGTTAACCAGAAATATTGGCACAATAAATGAAGATTAATATCCAAAGCCTTTTTTTATTTACACTAAAGTACAGTATAGGACAACAAACATTTCTAAACTAGATTTAGGCTCTTTTCATAGGCTTCTTGATTCCGGTCCTCCTGTATTCACTTCTGTCTTTTAAGTATTCTTCTGTACACATTTGTTTGAATTCATCATTCTTGTACCAACTGCCTAGACAGTCTTTCAAAGCTGAATTCTGATCCCTACATTTCACAACCATAAGTAAAGATGAATCTTTGCAGCATTTTTCAAATTCAGATACTTCCTTGACACATTTTTGGATTTTCGCCTTTTCCCTTATCAGCTTTGGAATCAAGACCTCTGCTTCTACTTTTCTTAGGGATTTATCATCGGGGTCACCTGAAAAAAAAAAACAATTTAACTAACACAGTAGGTTACAATAAAGATTTTTTTTAATTTATGTACGATATCATGTGGAGTCGATAGTCATCTAGCAATTCAGTAAGGTACCTAGACCATGAGGACCCTCAGAAAATTTTGGTGGTAATACAGATCTAGTTGAACTCATTATCGCAGTTAAAATTCCATAAAAAGAAGCACAATTTCGCTTTATTGTGATTCGAAAATCTTAACCCAATGAACAGTCAAAAGCAAGACATCATAAACATGACACTGACATTGTCATGTTAAGAAAGACTACCATCGACAGGAATAGAAATGTATTTCCGTTCAGTTTCGCTTGCACTATCAAGCTTAACTAGGAGAAAGGAATGAATGGCTTGATGAATGGCTATGGAAAAGAGCCCTAAAATGACACTGCCTTCCTTCATGAGGTTGCATTTTTTGACTGACGACTCTTTCGTTCCGCTCTTTTCGATCGACGTGTGATGTCAAAAATTGTCAAACTACAAAATCGAAATCATTCCTTCTTGTCTTCACTTCAATAGTTTCTTCAAAATAGAGCTAAATAACTATTCCCCAAGCTAGTGAATATTCAAAAGTATTTAGAAATAGATGACCAGTTGTGTTGTTATTTCGTGTAAGTTTGCTATGTGTTTGGTTTGTATTATTTTGTCTTGAAACTGTTTGGTCGGTCAGAGTCAACGGCACCGCTGATGCATCTGCTTGTTTCCTTCCAGAGGTTATTGCAAGTGAAAAATGGATCGTCTGTTGCGTCTCGGCGGAGGGATGGCGGGCTTGTCGCAGGCGCCGCCGCCTACCGACGCCCCGGCGGTCGACACAGCCGAGCAGGTGTATATCTCATCACTGGCTCTCCTCAAGATGTTGAAACACGGCCGTGCTGGTGTTCCTATGGAGGTCATGGGTCTCATGTTAGGTTGGTTTCGCGCGTACAATGCATTAAATATTGCTGACTAATACTTGATGCTCTGTAGTTGAGCCCTAATTTGGTTGTAAAAGTGTTGTGTCACTCCATGCACATTTTTATTTTTATTTTGAATTCTTTGCTTCCTGATTTGTTTGTGACTGTTGCGATTACATGTGATTTTAGATAACCAAATTCAAACTAAATTTGAATTGCCTTTGGCTATGAGTGGCTATAAAATCAAGTTTAAAGAATTAGTCTGACTGTAACATGGATAAAAAAATCTAAATGCTTTTATGTCTGTTCCAGGTGAATTTGTTGACGACTACACAGTACGGGTGATTGATGTATTTGCGATGCCACAGACTGGTACTGGGGTGTCAGTAGAAGCAGTGGACCCTGTCTTCCAGGCTAAGATGTTGGATATGTTGAAGCAGACTGGACGACCTGAGATGGTTGTTGGATGGTAAACATCTAGTTTGTGTTTGATAGCAACAAAGAATTTTAATGGGTGTACTCTTTTAGCAATTCTTTATCCCTATGCTGGTATTTTTATGCAGAGATGGGTTACTCGCACCCCATACTACTCGCATGTGAATTGAGACATTTATTCATGCCTCTTGGTTGTAAATGATAATTGATTCATACTTGGCTATGGGCAACTTAGCTAAATGGACATAATATTGTCAAATAGACAGTAAAAATAAGCCTAAATGCTACGTAGATTATGTTAAACAATTTCTTACATGCACAACTTGCTTAATCTGTTCTTTATCTTAAATGTCTCTTTATCCACTAGCTACATTAGCCCAGTCAGGTTAGACTACAGAAGGCCTTCACTTTGATTAATTCCTATCCCACCAATTATTGCATTAGCCTTTAGGGGGGTCAGTAGGAGTTTAAATAGTAAAAGGGTGACCAATCCCGACATTTTATTGACTTTGTTGTGAAGAAAATTAGCAAGGAACTAAATGTAGAGAATCGAATAATGATCAACTTTAATCAGAATGATTTTTATTTAAAATTTAAAAATGGCAGAGTTATTAACGAAAAACTTACTCTCTTAAAACTATGATGGCGGCTAAAGTCGGGGTCGAGGTTGGTCGTCATTTTGAATTTAGACTCCCCGGAAAAGTTGATGCAATAATTGTCGGGATGGGAATTAATACTCTAACCCAGCTCGGCTACATGTGTAAACTTATTAATAGATTTTTGACTAGAATTTCAAGAAGTTTAATAGCATGTGGTTTTCTTTCTAGGTACCATTCACATCCTGGATTTGGATGCTGGCTGTCAGGTGTGGATATAAACACTCAGCAGTCTTTCGAGGCACTATCAGAGCGGGCTGTCGCGGTAGTGGTTGATCCCATCCAGTCAGTGAAGGGTAAGGTCGTGATTGACGCTTTCCGTCTCATAAACCCCAACATGATGGTCCTAGGCCAGGAGCCCCGGCAAACCACCTCCAACTTGGGCCATTTACAAAAACCCTCTGTACAAGCCCTCATCCACGGCCTAAATCGCCACTACTACTCTATCAGTATAAATTACAGAAAGAATGAACTTGAGCAGAAAATGCTTCTGAATTTACACAAAAAATCATGGATGGATGGACTCACCCTGGCAGACTACAAAGAGCACAGTACCATCAACGGCACAACAGTCACAGACATGCTAGAGCTCGCTAAGAACTACAACAAAGCTTTAGAAGATGAAGAGAAGATGACGCCAGAACAGCTAGCTATCAAGAACGTAGGCAAACAGGACCCCAAGAGGCATTTAGAAGAGAAAGTAGATGTCTTGATGTCAAACAACATTGTTCAAAACCTAGGCGCCATGCTTGACACAATGGTTTTCAAATGATTTTGTTTTTAATGATAAACATAAGGCTATATAGTAAATAACAATCTGGTACTGTCTGTCTATCTCCATTGATGTATGTATGATACTGTATTAATTTACTTACACAATAAAACACATTTTATATCAAACAACATTTTATTAATTCAATTGAACATCCTGTGGGGAGCTATTTGCTTACAAATGTCTTTCATTCGCTTATGAAAAGTGGGATAGTAATTAAATTCGTGAAAGTTAATATCAAACATTGGCTTTAATGTCTTTTGTTCAATAAATAAGTTTTTTATGATATGCTTAACCTTGAGGAAGGCTGCATCAGGGTCGTCCATTGTTACCTGCAATAGTAGATGTTACATTTAGTGATAGGGCATTAGACATAACCAGGGATTGAATGACATCATCTCTAATGCTGCAGGACAGGTTGGTTCGATTCGAACCCTATATTACCTATATACTTACTAATATTTTGAATTCGAAAGTAACTTTTCTATCTGTTAGCTTTTCACGGCTAAACGGATCACAATGAAATTAGGCAGGGAGGTAAATGGTAATCATCCCGGGGATGGACATGGGCTACTTGATTTTTGACATTCTTACGGTATCCCAGAATACTCCAGGGAGTTTTCGGTGTATTTCTTCGTAATCATCTTGCGTGTTTGTTGTAACAGAATCGGGCACGGTCTGCAAATAAATTTGATAATGTAAAAAATGCAATAAAATGCTTTCAATATTTCATGCTGGTTGTATTCTAAGTAGGTAGGTATACCAAATGCTAAACCTTATTTATTAATTAAGCTTTGCTCGGATAGGTAGTACCTAGCTGACGTGAGCCGTATTTTTCATAATTTATGAAAAACCTCCCTACTGCGATAGTGCGACGTTCGTTCAAGTTCGCAGCTAAAATCATCACTTTCCTCAAAGATTCGAAAGAAATCGTCAAAATCTTTGTCTTTTCTTTGATACGTGTGTAGGTAGGTTAGTAAGAACATAACGTATGTAGATAATATAAATCTGAGTTGGATATTTACATCAAGTCTTTTATAAGAGTTCATTTGACGAAGAAGCAGATTGGGATCGTCCATTGCAGCGTAAGTACGCGTAGGCGATTGTGCTGAAAAAGGAAAACATGTAAGTAACACAAAACATTTTCAAAATACCTTACCTAACAAAGGACTAACCACTTAAATAAAGCCGCTGTCCCACCGCAGCGCACGGTGTGCACGGCCACGCGGCGCATTTTAGCTGCGGGTTCGTTTGTTTGACAACGTTCATTATGCACTTTCTTTATAACCTAGTGCGGGGACCACAAGTACCTTATCTGTCTATAATTTTTTGTTTTAGTAAATAAATGCCTTTTGTATTGTATTTTGTTTTTGTGAATAATGAAGTTAACTAAAATCATTAACCGCGCGAATTTTGAAACCGGGCCTTACAATGCTCTGGGCAAGGCATCCTTGGACCCATGTTTAAGAATTTCATTTTTCCGTCATATAAAAACCGATTTGGAATATTTTTTTGCAGTTTTAGAATGATCCCATAAAAATGATTCCCGAGAAACTTTAAAACAGTTAAAAACTAAGGGGGTTGTCTTACGACTCGATATCTTCGCTAATAAAATTTATATTCGATTTGGATGATTTTAGTAGGCGTTTGTATAAAAAGATAGTGATCCAGGTGGCGTCTTATAAAAGTTTTTTTTCCGAAGTCATTCACCCGAAAACCCTAAACCACAGAACATCTGTTCTGTGCCTTAAACAAGGTTCCCGAAAAAAAAAAAAAAAAAAAAACGGTTCTTAATGAGGAATTAGGCTAGCTAGACGATGCTGTCTGGATTGTCCAACATTATTTATTTATTTAATTTAAAGTCGCTTTTTAGTTTTTGTAAATAAAACATCATTTTTCATGTAGGACGTGTCAAATCATTTGTGGCAGTTACCAATGTTTTCAGGAGGATACGAGTATTCGCTAGTCAGCTGCACAACCCCGGTGTCCGCGAGAAAAGCCAGCCACAAGTCCAGGTCATCATTTGAATCCTGACGGTACTGATGGTGCCTCAATCGTGCGCTAATAGATCGCATTGCCTTGTTCTTGTCACCTAAATAAATGAAAATAAATAGAATTAAAAAACAGCAACTGTTTGGCAAAAGAAACGTTGGTCCAGTTGCAAGGGACGGTAGGTAGGTACGCGTCGGAATGCGTCAATGAAGGTGAATAGCACAGGACCGAGGTGGATGGCCAAACTTCGGGAGGCTTATACCTATATCTAAATTAATCGGTAAAATCTGGCAGCCGATGATGAAAATGATGATGATGAAATACCTACAATATTGTTTTCTATTCTCACTCGATACCTATAAAATTACAAATACCTACGTGAAGGTGAGAATCAATCGCTCTGCAAGTAAACAATCTAAACATGGTGTGTCATGGACGGTAGGTACACGTAAGTCCAGTTAGCTGTCAAGCTTAAGAAAGATCTGAGGGCACGGCAGTGCCCCCGCCAAGTCGAGAAAAAAAGCGGCACGGATGTACCATCCTTTTCTCGAAGCTTTCAGGTCATTTTCCACCCCTATATAAACTACGTTGTGGATAAAACTACCTAGAAGCCTGATTTTCAGTAACCAAGCAGGCATTGTATAAACACGGTATATTTCAAATTTCATTCAATTTGAAACAAGGCCTGAGGATTTTTTTTGCCGTTTTTATAGATAATGTGGCACGGAACGCTTCGTGCGAGAGTCTGACTCAGTTTTTATTTTTATGGTTAATACGTAGAGGTTAGTACGTAGACGTTAGAGCAGGTAGGTATTGGATTGGTTATATGCTTACCTACAGGCGCTTGGCTTTGGTTCGTCGGTGCTTCAATGAGCAATCCAGTCGGGTCCAAACAGGCGGCAGCGTCTGCCGCAGTGAAGGTGACCGATTTAGATGATTTCGCGCTATCGAGATTTTGACCTGATGCCCCTGGAAACAACACTTCCATAAATGCCTGTCTGTAGGTAGTTACAAGAATGCCGTAAATAAGGAAAACACTAATTTTTGTACCTAACCTACTTACTAACGTAAGTGTTGTTACACCAAAAACATGATGCAATGAAACGGGTCAAGTTTATTTTTTGTAGAGATTTATAAAGGGAAGCAGAACAAATATTACTCTAATGTTAAACGAGAGATGCACCCCGGACCAGATACTGAGAATGTTGAGGAGAGCTAACGGGGCGGCGGCGATAGACAACTTGCGCCGCCCATCGTTGCCTGGCGCCCTGGGTCATGGTCTAGGTGGCGGCGTAAAGGTACAAAATACGCCACTGGTCATCGCCGGTTCCTTTTCTATTCGAATTTGGTTGATTCTGCCGCTATACGCATGTGGAAGTTATGATATGTATCATACCTTCAAAATTCGTATACATGTCTTCATATTGTTATGTCGAGTTAAAAATCAAAGTCCGAGACCAAAACCTTCCAGCATGGTATTGAATTCTACATCGTCTCGCCGTAGCAAAGACTAGCGTAGAAGGCTGAGCGAATTCCGTAGCAAGCGCTACGTAACTACCGTAAGATTATTTTAATTATCTAGGTTAATCTAAATAAAACGTAAGTATTCATAGTAATGCGTAAACTAGATACCTAAGCTAACACACACATAATGGATCTATTGGTTGTTTACCTATCCATCCATCCATACTACCCATCAGGATAAATAGTATAAAGGTTTTACTTGCCGTTGTGGCTTTTTTCAACCCTTTATTAGCATAGTCATCTAAAACTTTGCACACCAACTATATTTGGCTGGAAATTATTGTTGGTAGCCCTAGTTCGCGAAAAACACTCACTGACAGAATATATAAAATATTTGGGGGAAGAACATGGATCATATTTAATTGCATAAATACAATAGTTATGTGACAAAATGAGGTTATTCTGAATAATAAAATACAATCATCACATATCAAGAATTATCTTCTGGCTCTTAGATATGACCCGTAAAAAAATTATGATAAAAAAGGAACTGTAGGTAATAGAATTTTGCAACTAGATATTTCCATTAATCTGCAAAACTTATTAAATAAATTAACAACCGCACCTACTTCGTTGTATCGAGGGATCTTTCAAGTTACCCTACCTTTCCAAGTAGAAGATGCATATCTGGTGAAATCTACGCTCTTCGGTCGCAAACCACTATCTAGCGCGGGCTGAACGTTTTCGGACCTGGTCAAGAAACATAATAATGATGGTTACAAATTACACAAAATCAAACAAATAATGCGTTGAAAAGTGCACCCATGTATTAGATTAGTTCTTTTACATCACACTTCTTCATCAACGCTCTTATTTTATTTTTGATACCTATATACAAAATATTTAGGTATAGGTAAGAATAGGACGATAGGGGTAAACCGAACGATACAGACGAGATACATGGAAACTGTCTTAGAAGCCTTTTAGTTCTCTTCTTAGGAAGATTATTTTAGCTATTATTAATATGTATCTGCTGATCGCAAAGCATTCTCCGCCCTAGATCATAAAGTTTGCTAGTAATTGCACACAATGCTGAGTGAAGGCCATATTTGCCATAAACAGTGCTACGCACAAAAAAACTAATTTGTTACTTAAGTAGTATTAATTAACATCGTTTTTATGGTTATTTTGAACAGTAGTTTTAAGGTAAATAAAATATCTTCTATTCTACTCTATCTGTCTAATTTTATTCCTTAAATTTTTTAGGTTGAGCGCATGAAAAATTTATAGGAACAAAATTTGTAACAAACTTTATGATCTATGGTAGGTATGGTACAACTATAAAATAGAAGTCAACATAATTGAAGCTATAGAAGCTAGATAATTGCAAAAAACCAATTTGTATGATGTTTGCTCTTGAATAACTGCGAATTAAACACGATATTTTATTAGATTTTTGAAACCGGTCCGAGGTCGACCCTAATTTTCGGTTAAAATGACGGGACTACTTTGACCTATGATGAAAATACTCAAATAGCTTACTTCTTAGCAAATGACTTCCTTTCTTGTCCTGTAGAGATCTTTTCGTTAAGGTAACTATTGTACTCGCCGTTTGCAGAGGACTTGTAAAGTGAGTAGAGGCTTTGGTCTAAATTACTTTGTTCATGAGTCTCCTTCCCTTCTTCTAGTGAAGATGCACTCTGGTTTATCAAAGAATAAAATTTTATTCTATTTAGTATAAGTAGAGAATCGAAGTTACCCTTGGTGGCCACCAAAATCTATTTCCGATTCTCTGCCTAAACAAATAGAGTAAAACGATTACAGAGGCATTAAAAAAGCTTATAATAGGTATAACAAACTGTGCGATGGATTTTTGAAAGTTCCTTTGTTTAACGTAATAAAAAATTAAAATAGGTGGCAGCGCTAGTTTGAGATGATGTACACCTTAAACAACTAAAAAAGAACCATCAAAATCTATTAAGAATTGGCGAACACATCACCAAAACTGTCGTGATCTTTCTAAAGAATCATGTCGTTTTTAAGTTTGACGGGACAAATACTAATCCCTCAGGAATATATTTTTATGGAACTAATTCGGGATCATTATCTATGCAATAGGCTATTTGACTACAAATTAAATTATTAAAATTAATTTAAAAATAAGCTCCAAATAGTTTTCATCCTAGTCAGTGACCGACAGCAAAACGTAATCAGGTAAATTTTATTATAATTATGCCTATTTTAAGTAAAAAAACGGAATTAAAATTACACATTTTTTGATATTATGATCACGTGATCGAAAACGCTCTGTGTTTGGTTGGTTCGCTGGTGACGTCACACTATCACAAATTACAGTGTCAATGAGTTCTTCTTGTTAGTGTGGTGTGGCATTCCTCAGAGCACGGGAGCCATGACAGAGATTATCGTTTTGACGCGCCATTATTTTCTTCAAACTTTAAAATACGTTTTTATAACTAATACGACTGGCCTTGAAGAAATATTTATTACACTGCATTGTTTTTATCATACAATACGATATAATTATTTCCCAGTAGTAGTCAAGTAGCCTATTGAGGAAGAATTTTTAAAATCGGTCCTTAAACAAAGAAACTTTAAGAAACCGATGAACATACATAACATTGAACCCACTTCGGAAGTCGGTAAAAATAACATTAAGCAGTGTTTACACTGATTTTTTTCAATTGTAGGTGAGCGTCAGTAATAGCTCTAGCGCGTAAAGAAAATGGTTGCACAAAATCTGCTTTTTTCTGTTTGATTTGGTGTTTTTGCTGAAACTTACAGAATAATAAAAAAGGTCGAATCCTTGGTTATCCTTGGCCGCCTCGGCGCGAGCGTCGCTGTCCATCAGCAAAGAACACTCAGAATCCACAACAAACTCGCTCTGTTCCTTCCCATCCTCTAAACACTAAAAAAAAACAATAAAAAAAAAGAATCATAAAAAAACAATCTATTTCGAAGTACAACCAGCGATCGTGTTTGAAATAATTTTGGTGAACGCGGATAGCGTATTGTACCTTAGGTTATACTACTTAATTTAGATATTTTTGTGTTATTAATATTTTGCTATGCTTATTGTTTTGTGATCGATAATAGTAAATTATCGGTTTAAAGATGTTTACAAAAAATCGTAAAACTAATGCGCTTATGTTAAGTATAACTCCGTGGCCGCCACGCTGGCAGCCGGTATAGTAGTGTATGCTTTATGTGAAGTAAGATCGCATAATAAAATGATCAGGATTTATTTTTACACGTCACTCCTTCTAACATAGTTTGTATGCGACTTCGATCACGCGAGTTCAAACTGGGGATACAGGATAATAATAGTACCTAATATAGTATTGGTGATGACGACGATGTCTGTCTCCCAGCTGATTTCAGCTACGGTGACTCCGTTACTAGGCGAGCTTATTACATAAAACAAATTACATGTAATTTATTGTGTGTCTTATCTAGTCATGGGCATCATATTGAATCGCAACTCAGGATTCATGAATAACACACGAGCGAAGCGAAGGAGTTCTAGTAACTCCTGAGTGCGAGGGAGATTTAAATCACGCCTAGGGCGAAGATATTCCCTTGGGAGAGTAATGTTCATTGTTCCCAAGGGAGTAGAAATTAAACGAGTTTGAATTTGAAACCGCAAAATATGCATGAACATTTTGACCAAAGAGACTCGTACTAAGAGATCTCATTCGATTTATTTTTATTCGAACAAAACATTCACCTTTTTCTGCCAATTCTGGGCTATAATGGTCTAATCACTTGGTTTCGGTTAAGGATACACGGCGTATAAAGTTCCCTTTTCGAGCATGTAGTAGTGTGAAAAACGTTAAAGAAAGTAAGTTTTAAAAGTAAATTACCTACTTACAAAGCTTTCACTGTAAGTAGCTACTTGAAACCTTTATATTGTGAATGGATTACGGGGCTCCCCGTTTTTGATAAAAAAATAAAATTAAGCACCGTACCAAAATCATCTCATTGATTATGCCATTTACTAAAATCCTTCCGGAGAGCAGGATTTGCAGCGTTGATCTCTCGAAGGGATCGATATTCGACTTGCAGTTGGTCACATTGGTCCGATATCTGGAACGAAAAGCTATTAAGTACCTAAGTATTCTAATGATCTAACCTCAACCTGGGAAACAAAAGGCTTAAACACTTCACTCCGCGTTGGTAGACCATTTGGTTTAGTTTTGAGCCTTATCATCACTGGCGATTTGAACTGGTGCGTGTGTACGGCGAGCACGATTTTGAATTTAGAATCGCTCGCAAATCGCCAATGTGTCGCCAGTGTGTCGCCAGTGTGCTCTTAAGGTTATCGCAGATTAAGGCCGCAACGTTCCTTCACAGCACAAAAAGTGCATGCAAATATGAGCTTTCACTCGTAACATTTAATGCCTTTTATATTGACGTCATCGTCAACGTCATCAGACGACAGACATCTCGCGGGTGTTGGACTTCTGAAGTTTGTTGGAAGTCATTTTGTCACTGTTAAATATAGGAAACTAAAGATAAAGAATTTAAGCCCCTATTTGAGTTCGCATTTGTGCTATGCAGTAGGTACCGGAACTGTTAATGTGCGCAGAGCTCTATCTTGCTGGTATGTTCTGCCTACTCGAAAATTTTCTGTGATGATGTGAGTGACTAAACAATATTTAATAGAACTCTAGTGTTCTATTAAAATATTTTAATATCAGCATCACCCACGTCTTTCGAGCGCTTTGCCTCTTGGCCAATTCCACTTTGTCTACATAGTTTGCCAAAATTAAACAAGGCCGCCTGCCACGAAATTTCAGCATTAAGGCTCCAACCAAGTCCAAACACACGATCCGAACCTTCCCTCGCGTTATAAAGGCTTCTTCTCTACCTGCAAAAAACGTAACTGTAAAAATTGTGCCTTATTAGATGGGCATATTTTCAATTATGTGAGTGGGGTTACGCTTCAGGTTCATAATGAAAGGATTTTCAGGGTTTTTGTTGATAAAAGTAAGTAGGCCTTTTTTCAAATTCATAGTAGAGTTCCGTAAGAAATTTTATAAATTTAGGAGTCAATTCTATTCGATTCTTATTGACATAGACATATCATTTATTTGCTACTACAACACAAGATACATTTACAATTTTTAAATAAATATCAAATTCATCAAACAATAAGAATAATGTAAAAAAAAAATTTTTTGTGTAAAAATAAGTAGGTAATCTAATCAGTTAGTGCTGCAGTACCAAATGGGCCCAGGCTCAGCATAATGCCAACTGTTATATTGTAACAGTAGGCGCTGTTATATTCTGCCTAGACCAGAATTAGAACAATCGCAGCATATTGATTGCATAGCCCCGATTTGTTACTTACCTACAACATTCGACTCGAACTCGAACTGCAGACTGTTGCAAACAGTCTACGACGTGACTACGTGAGTAGCTCAACTGACCTATATCAATACCAGTCGGAAATATGGGTTGGTATTCTAATAATGACAACAAAAAAAATCTTGTGATAAAGAAAATTACAATCAAATAAAAGAATTAATGAATTAATCTGGTGATAGATATCTTAGGAGAAAAACGGTATTAACTAAAAACAGATGGTACTTTGCTCAATTATTTCTGATGTATAAAATAGATTTATTTTTCATTTTTGAAACAAATGGGATCTGACAATACATATATTATTATGTATAGTTCGAAGCTTTTTCGATAAAAATTACGGAGAAAAAAGATTTTAACGTAACCCAATTCACGTCAATGCACATAGGTACATCCACGCCTTAATTCCTGCGTGACCATCTTAAGATAGCTCTCTTATTCGAGTTTAGAGCGTTTATGTGTGTTCCTCGACTAAACTGGGCAATAAGGAGGCCTATCCTCCTCTTCTTCTTAGAATTTATTTATTTATTTTATTTATTTATTGAGTAACTAACACGATTAAAACTAACCAATTACAGTAGTCACTTAAGATTAGATATGAAATAAAAATAAAATCAAAATTATTATAAGGCTAAAATACAACATATTTAAATAAATCAACATACAACATATTTAAAAATAGAAGCGAGGGTATAAGAGCAAATAGGTAAGTTCTAGACCTTCGTGATATACCGTCGGCCACATTCCATTAGATGAGACTGTAGTCAAACAAAGGTCTAATGAATAAAAAATAAATAAAGCAGTGGGTGTCAAGTCAACTGACCGATGTGATAAAATATCAATATATTTATCAAATATAAAGTAAAATAGAGAAAAAAAGTATACTAAACTGAGTCCATAAGACTCCCCATCCATTTCCCCGTAAACCAGAAACTCCCCGGCTAACAACATTTCGTCAAACTGTAAGCGGTTGATCTCCTTGTAGTGTCCTGGGTGGTGGTACCGCGCCGTCGTGTGCGAGATTCCTAGCTCAACGTTTTCGCTGCATTCTTTCGCAAGTCGACGGGCTAAAGTCCCTGGAAGAAGGTATAGAAAAAAAACAATGAATCATGAAATCTTCACACATTATATTTCTTTGAGAGTAAGGACGCCTGTTTATTTTACCATTCTTGATTCATACCTTTTTTTATGAGTAATGGTCAAGCGATTGGCCACCATCTCAATACGTACCTAAGTGAAAATGTGTTCTAAGTTTTGTTGTTTTGTATCATAGATTGTTAACGTTTTGGACCAAGTAGTCTGTAAGTTAATTATTAAGCATGAATAAATAAATAAATAAGACGGAGCACGCTTTCCTAGAAGGAACTTATTCACCCTGGATTTAAATAATCCAAGATTGTACTCTACTGGGGAAACAGACGCACGAAGCTCAGTCCACTCTTTGGCCGTACTTATAATGAAATTAGAGCAGAATTATTTGGTTCGACACTGAGGTAAGTCGACCATGTACAGTTCGTATTTTTCTGTGCGTCTGCGGGTCCTAAACCTTACTTCAGAAAATGGAATATGCTCGTGGAATGGCTGCGCACAATCACCAAAATGATACTTGTAGAACACTGACAGTCCTTTTTTATACAATAGATTAAATGTGTTAGCCAATATTTATTCCCTAAATTATTATAGTTGTAAGAAAAAACTTAAGAGATACCCTACAAGGCAGAGAATTTACTGACTGTTCTAAAGAAGGCCACTAATTGCAAGCTTCTTTATTAATAAAACTAGTTTAGCATCGTAAGCATAAGTAATTATAAAGTAAATATTGTTTTCTTAATAAATAGGTCCAATGAATTTTATCATTTTGTTAATTGTCAGCACTTTCTTTGCCTAAAAAACAGCTATTTATTTACCTAGTTCAGGCACATGCATTATCTTATCCTTTATATAAATAATATTATGTACACTCTGTTATCTCTCTCGTCCTAAGGTATGAATAAATTATTTTATTTTATTTATTTATTATTTTAGTCTCGAAACGCACGGTCTTTAATCGAAGCTTTGTAGGTTAGCCTCTGCAAGCGAGTCATCGCCTATAAGTTCTATAACAGCGTACGACCTTTTCTCTTATAATCATGCACCCATTTTTTATATTCCAAACTAACATAAATAACAAACAATCTTATTAGCCATAATCTGAATTGATGTAACTATTCAACCCCTTCAAGCAACTGAATCAGGTGAAAAAAAGTTCCTAATGTGGCGGGCCGAAGCCATTAGGTATTAGATATGTAAAAGGACATAATCCCTGCCATGGTTCACTCACAGCTAGACGTACGCAACATTACCTCAGTGGAAACCGGCCCTTATCCACACATATTCAGAAAGTGTCCTAAAGTTCCGCCGAATTGCATTAAATCTAAAAGTTCGGACAAAAGCTGCATGCCTGTCTGAGAAACGCGAACACATGCTTGTGTTCGTGTTTCTCGTAAGCACATGCTTGTGTTCGTGTTTCTCGTAAGCAAAGAGCGTCCTAAATGCAAAGAGAATACAATATTTTACCTGCAAAAACTAAATCGCAAAAGCTAGATTGGTATTAACCCAGCGTGCATATGGTGACGTGGACTGCAATTCAATTTAAAGCGACAGCAAACAACGGATGGATTAAAACCGGATCTAATACTGCTAATGAGATTGACAATGCAGTCGCAAATGCATATCGCCACGGGGCACTTTGAGCTTGTAAAATAAAAATTGTGGGATGCCTTAGGTTTCAAAAAAGTAATTGCTAAAGAACTTGCGTTAACATTGTTTTTATTTTCCATCAGGTAAAGTACCTTGCCACAAAGCATTTTAAGCGCTGCTTAGCTTTAGAAAATTTATTTTTGTCTTTACTAGCAGCTTCATAGTTACTGTTATTTGAGATAGTGGTAAAATTATGCACTCATAACAATGGGATTGTTTATTTTTATTGGTTTACAGAGTTGTAGCAGAAGAATATATTCTACGCGATCCGTAGCAAAATGCTACGCCTTTCGTCATACATAGTACAGTGCGCGTCACAATTAAGTATCCCCCTATCTCAATGTATGTGGGTTCAAATCCTGTCAGCGATCGTTGGAGATTGGGTGATCAAAATTACATGTTTTTTTATAATTTTCCATTTTCTTTTCATATTTTTGACGTTTCCAACAAAAATTGTATGTTCTGTATCATTAAAATGTAATTTTTGTATAAATTGTTTAATTTTAATTTCATTTAATTTGGTAACTTTACTTAAAATTCGATGGATTCTCTAAGTATCAACTTGGCCTTGCGGTAGTAATCGGCAAATTAATGCAAGACAAGATAAGAGTGACATGGTTCGAATCTCGTGAGCGGTGTTTTTTTTTTTTATAATAATTATTGTTATCCATTTTTTTGCAATAATGTAAGATTTTTAATTGATATTATTCTTTATAGGCTTAGTTGCAAGTTAATGAAAAAAAAACAAAAATTACAAAAAAGAATATTCTATAATTATGTCTACAATTTTATACAATAACTACTACGTATAAATCTATGATATTATAACGAAATAATTGTTTTGATAAACCATAATAACAAATAATATCTGTAAACAGTGAAAGGTTTTTTAAAATAGATTGTGATATTTTAATCAAAAATAATTTGTTTACAACGAAAGAACATTTGTAACAATATTTCAATCTCTCGCTAAATATGCACAAAGCAAACCACACGGAATAAGACTAGTGACGATTACTTTGTTCGCTACAAACGACAAAGTCAAACCCTACCCGCATCCATAAAAAAAATGTAAGACTTGGCATTAAAATAATTAGACCGATAGACAAAATTGGACGCATTGTTCCAACAGCTAAATAGCTCAGTTGATCTAATGCCGAGAATTCGAGTCTCCATAAAAAGGGTGGGTGGTTCGATCCTTAGCGGCTTGATAAGTTTTTGCATTAAAAATTAGTCACAAGCGAATAGAAGTTAGAAAATATTTTGTAGACAAGGGGGATACTTAATTCTGACGCGCACTGTAGAATGCCCTTTGGAGTAGCCTAAACATCGAGTTTAAGGGACTGCTACGTGTTTCGTAGCACTATGCTACTAAATTCTGCGTAGCCTCGTTGTACATTAGTAGCAAGTTCATCCTCACAAATTGTAGCTTAAGACAGTAAGTACAACTACAACCTGGGTCTCTTTAAGATAAGAGTGGATAGGTGTCTCATAGCCATCGCCGGCCACATCGTCAATTCGAGCTCTATGAATTTGCTACGTGATCCGTAGCACTATGCTACGCCTTTCGTAGCCTCGTAATACAATAGTAGCAAGTTCGTAGAGTTCCCTCATAAATTTTAGCATTAACACAGCTCTACAAGTATGCCATTAGTACATTAATTTCTAAGTTGGTAGTGTGCCATTACAAAGTGTAGCCAAAACACTGATCTCCGGTATTTCCGCCGTTGCATGATATAGCTAATTCGCGCGCGAACGCGAAGTTGGGTGCACAGCGAAAGTTACCTTAAACGAATGGCTATAGGTTTATTTTAATGTACCTTTTCCGACAGCCTCGTAGCCGACCAAAACGACCAGGGGTATTTCGGTAGTGTCGGCGGGGGGCACACTGGGCGCTACGCGAGCTCGCGACAGCTGCTCCACGTACAACAGCCGCAGCAACCGGCGGATGGCAAACGTGTTGATGTTTGGCGACAACTTCATTTTGGACGTTCTCTGCGGGAGTAGACAACCTTTAGCATTATCAGTATAAAGTGCAATGACGTTAACCTTGGTCACTTTGGATCTTATGGCCGCCGCCGCGCGCCGGTCCAATTATTTTGATCTATTTCTTGTTTGAATGCTTTGCTCTTGGTTGAAATGCTAACCATTTCAATGATTTTCCAACTTGTGTTTTTTACGTGATGTCATTTTTACCCAAAATAAGATAGAATTTAAGAATGGCTATAAAAATACATTTGTCTTACGCGACTATGAAAAAATGTTTACAAAACCGGATACCATGAGCAAAATAAGTTTATTAAACAAGTTGACCTTTGTCTATATATTTTTAATTTGTTTGTATTTTTTGTGTATCCTGTATAAAGTAGTAAATGTTTTTTTTAGTTTTGTTCGAATGGCAAGGAATTAACTAAGTTATAGTTAATTAAGGAATTAACTATAACAAAGTTAATTATAGTATACATAGTTAAAGGAATTAACTATAACATAGTTAATTCCTTTAGTTAGAAATTTAAAAAACCCATTCCCAAAATTCCCAGTTTGCTGCTTACATAAAGTTGGTACGTCAAACCCATGGATAAAGTTAATTGTACAAATCTAGCACAGCTTGCCCATGCGATATGCTCATCGCAGCGCGCACTTCGAAGCAAGTTAACCGGTTCTTGCTTCTCGTTAGCCACAACTCGCAATTGCAGTTTCCACTCGAAACACTTCCCGCTTTCAGTTTCGCGTTAAAAGTTTTTTACTCGAATACGAACGGTGCTTGAGCTTGTTTCCGAGTGTTTCTGGTTGGAGCTGCCATTGATTGACTTTTGATCATCGGATTTTTAACTTTACCTTTATGTTAGACAGTAAATTTTGGTACTTGTAGCTAAATTGAATGTCTGTTGCACGAAACCTGGCGCAGTGCCAAATAGGTACTATTCAGAGTTGAGTAACACGTAGTGGCAATGCCTTAATAATGTATAAAGTAAACACTATAATACTCTACCACATCTGACTTTTTTGCTGATATTTTCAAACATTCATATATTTTTTTACTGATGAAGCTAGTCAGGGCATAATAATCAGTAGCAAATACTGTTTAACGCTTTCATTGCTCATGAGGTACATCTCCATGTACCAGCTTTTAGCTAGAGTTACGGCGGGGTCACACCGCAGAGGCTTAACTTAAAAAATGGGATTTTATAATTTACCAATATTATAAATTTTGACCTCTATTAGAATGGTATGTTATGTTATCACTTATCTGAATTAGTGATACCTACATATGTTTTAATTCCCAAATAAAATAGTTACCAGGAAAACTGGATCGAGTTCTACATCGTCAAGACTCATGAGTAAGGGGAATGTATCGATAACAACATCCTGATAGCCCGGCACAGCGCACATCGGGTTAGCGCGGAGATCCAGGATGATCAGCCTTCGCATCTTCCGCATGTACACGGCCAGCTCTAGAAGCATTCCCAGACGATTGTTCCTCGCGTGAAGCTCACGAAGCCTAAAACACAATACTTCAAAAAGTCTGGCAATCCGATAAGCACCCATTGAAGCGAAAGTCGAAAGAATTCGCCAATACATTTCTGGCTTTTCCATTTGCATAGAAATTTGAAAACATTCATAAAAGCTGTACGAACAAAGCCACAAAGCGCGCTACGATATAAAATTAGCTTCCGCTTGACTCAGTCTTGAAATGTTTTACCATTCACAGTAAATTCGCCTGAAAATCAATCCGAATTAGGCTATGACATCAGAATGTATGTCGTGGTAGCAATAAAGTTTTTCTTGTCTCTTACCTCGTGCATCCAGAGAATATTTTCATCGAAGTCAGGTTGTTTTCATTTAAATTTAAATATTCAAGGTGCAGTAGAGTCCAAAGTCCCACGTTCGCGTCGAGCTCGAAACTTGAGATGTTGTTGTATGAGATATCCAACCAAAGCAGCCGGAGGTGGTTCAGGTTTTCCAGACGTTGGATGTGGTTGAATGATAGATCTAAGCGGCGGAGATAACTAGAAAACGAAAGATCATCTTACACCTTAATAGCATAGCCTAAAATCGAACAGCGTAAACCATAGGAAAGTCCTTAACTTCAAAGTTTCCAAGCCTGTAATAGCCGTGATATTGTTATGCGACAAATCCAATACGGTGATCGACCAGAACTGGCTCAAATCCGCAATCCTTTTAACTGAATTGTACTTATAATGAACTTCAGTTAGGAACCATTGAGCTGTAATCAATTTATTTTACGTTAGAAAGAACGCGGAATTTTTTCAATGAAAAATTGATAAGAATCTTACGAGTGTCGTATTCCAAGACTGTGTTCAGTCTATTGAAGGCGACCGACAGATACTGCAGATAGAGCAGGTACGAGAGAACTTTCAGGTCTGATAGTAAGTTCGATGACAAGTCCAAATAAACCAAGTACTTGTAGTGCTGCAATACTTGGATATTTTTCAGGAACTGAAAATACAACGCTAGAGATAATTGGATTTTTTCACAAAAGCTGCGCAACTTTTGTCTCTGACTTTGAAACAATGTTCCAACAATAATAAGCGTTTTTAAAAAGGCCATTTAAGTGATTATTAAATGTTTTGATTCGATTGAGTTAATTTCATCACATGTAAAATCATATCAAACTAAAACGAAAATGCAAAAGTATGGATAATTTAGATGTTTGTTACATAATAACGCCAAAACCATCACGGATCGGTCTAAATGTTGTAGTTCTTGATCCGGATCATTACTGGAGCTACTTTTTATCCCGGGAAAACGCGTGCAAAATCGCAGCCAGAAACTAGTTCCTCAAAATCAGTTAAAAGTTAACCAACCTTAGAACTCAGATCAAGTTTAATATACACAAAATCTCCCAAGATAGGTGTCCGTTTGAGATAAGTCAAGCAGGTTGTGACTAGGTCTCGGGTTAGTACGCCACCAAGTATCTCAGGCACGTCGTCTTTATTCCTTATGCGGACTCCAGGAGCGTAAACATCGGCGTACAGTTCTGGGAAACAGTAGAAACCTCCCCAGTAGTTGCTCTCGTTGAGCAGTTCCGTCATTTTAGCTGGGAACTGTAATAAGAAAGATATGTTATCAGTTTATAACAAATACCTATTTCTTCATCTTCTTAGTCATTACACTCTTGAAAAGGTGATAGTGGTCGTCATATCAGGGGTGGTGGCACGCCTCACAATCCGGCTCCATTCCTGTCGCACCGCTGCCTTCCTGGTACATTCGTATAGGGGACCGTACCGTGCTTTAATTTGGTCCATCCAGCGCATTGGTGATCTGCAGTGTGCTCTTGCCGTTAACTTTTCCTTGAACCACTAGGTGTTTCACAGATGCGTCGCCACGGCGCAAAACATGTCCGAAGAAAGTGAGTATACGAGAAACCGAAGAAAGAGAGTATAGGCTTTGGACGAGATGGAAGAAAGACGCTGTTTCACACAGAGTTCGTCTCGTATAAAAACATTGGTTCGGAATTGGTCCATGAACCCGCTTATATCCGTAATGTACTTTCTAATTTATAATATAAGTATGGATATAATAATATTGTGAATGGTTGTGATAAACTTAGGATATACAGGTGTCCCATGCAACCTGTACCAGCGAAGGTCTGTCGTCTGGGGACACCAATACCTATCGATTAGAGCCCCCCATGTATGTTCTGCGATTTTTTGTAGTCCCCAGACCGCAGACTTTCGCTGGTACAGGTTGCATGGGACACCCTGTATAAGTAGGGTTACATTTGAGATAGGTTTAACTTTCACCTTATTCAGATGTTGTGAATGAAGTTAAAGTCAACAAAACCTATCTTCAAAACCTACACTCGTAAATTGTTACGAAAATATTTCATAATAAACCTTCACTTTCCGCATATTTCATAATAAATTAACGACGACTTTAGACATACGCTCCCAAGAATTTAATCATATATATTTACTTACGTCTCATAAAGAAGACTTTCCTTAGTAATTGCAAAATATAATTTAGGATTACGCATAATTTATGGAAGTTGATGTTTATGTAGGAAAAGATTTATTTTTGGCGCGGAAGTTGTGCGTTCTGGGGACACGGCAGTGCACCCGCCAAATCGAGAAAAAAAGCGGCACGGCCGTACCATCCTTTTCTCGGATAGGTTTTTTCTTACTGAGTAAGTTTTATTGACTTCCTTAATAGTGAAAATGTTTCTATCAAATACACAAAGTAGACAGATTTTATGGACATTAAAATGAGATAATTAAGATCAAAATAAACAAATGGATGTTGTAGAAACACAAAAGAGGAGAACACAAAAGGGTCACAAATATTGCACTAAAATGTACCTTACATTTTGATGTAAGGTATATTTTAGTGCAATATTATTTGTGTATAGCATAGTATAGCTTATGTTCATATTCGTTTTTTTTTCACGTAAATTCATGCAGCATTACCGGAGTTATCACAACGAGAAGTGTTGACCAATTTTTCAAAATCCGTGATTGCGCGCCATCTTTTTTTGGACATAAACGGCTGTAACTTTTGATTGCGTTGACCTAGAAGTTTGATTTATATAAACACGAACGCCGTTGGCGCCCGTCCTACTAAGGTGGGTGGACCTAATTGCACCTAATTTGACCTTCCACTTTCGAGAAGCTAGTACCTAATCTCCCCCTTTTTATTTCTATGTAAGCTTATGAGGCATTTTGGACAATGCAGCCAGCTTAAGTGGAATGTGGAGAAGACTTACTTGTTCTGTTATGAATTCTTCAACACTCGACTGGCGTAGTTCGGAAGGAAGAGTCCCATCAGCCAATTTCTTGTCCTCCGAAACATCTATATCCTTATCACCTGGAGTATTACAAATTGCGAAGTACATATAATTTTATAAGACTTATTAACAATTTTATTATAATAACATTTAAATGAGAGATATTATAATACTTTATTGTATTACACAAAAACACAAAAAACAGTACAGAAATAAATGCTACGAGTAGACGAAGTAAAAAGACGGCCTAATCACTATGAGCAATCTCTTCCATGCAACCTTGGTATGGACTGGACATGTAAGAACAAAAAAGACGTTGGCACTTGAAGAAATAAAAAGTATAAAAGAAATCAATAATGCTTTCACTACAATACATATCTACGTGACCTACAAATTATAATAAAATGACATGAACATAAGTATGAGGCCACAAGAGCGTAAATTTTTGAGTTGTGAGTCGCGTAAAATGGGCCGCTTCATAGAAAAGTCACGTGACTGAAATGACTTTTGTCTATAGCGCCTCATTTTACGCGACTCAAAACTCAAAAAATTACGCTCGTTTGGCAGCAGCCTAAAAATAAAGTTGTCTAATTTTACAACGATAGATAAAGATACGATGAAGCAGTTTTAAGATAGTGAGTGATTTTGCACGTCTGATGTCCACGGCGGCGAGAGCATTAATAGACGGGTCGCTTGTACAGTGAAAGATTTGTCGTAGAAAGTGGTAGTGTGGGCAGGTACTCATGATAAGCTGTTTGTTTTTTTACGAATTCCGATGTAATTTCAGGAAGTTAGAATTTTTTAGAAATACCCTACTAATTGTTCTGGAATTAATGAATAACTGTGATCCTACGAAAATGTGTTAATTTTGCTTTAGCTCAAGGTGAACTGGCTCATGATATTGGTGTCCTAGTTACTTGTTAAATTGTTATGTTGTTGGGACACTCACTGTCCTCGAGTGCAAACTGAGAAGGATGTGATGAGAAGTAGTTGATTCTGGATACTTCATTCCAAGCCTGCATGAGGCTACCAACTTGTAATCCGCCCGACATTGCCGGCTTTACCATTGCATTTATTGATTGCTTAGAATTTTCGCGCTCCATAGAATCTGGAGCAGGGTCTGTAGATGGTTCTTCGATTGTGGCATTTGCATGTTCTTGGGACTTATCATCGTTCACCGAAACACTACCGTCAGCAGATTTGTGATCACCACCAGACTTTTGGTCGGTACCAGAAATGTGATCATCACCAGACTTTTGGTCGGTACCAGAAATGTGATCATCACCAGACTTTTGGTTGGTACCAGAAATATGATCATCACCAGACTTTTGGTCGGTACCAGAAATATGATCACCACTAGATATTTGTTCATCACCCATTTTGGTAGTTAAATATGAAATAAAATTGCGAGATTCGAATTCAAGAGCGTTGTGCTTGCTGGAAGATTCAAACCTGAAAAGTATCAGCTACAAATGCACTGCTCGTAATTTTAATTTACACTAAACTTAGTGGTTTTATTCTCTTTGTACTAAACGTGCATTCGTTATTGTATTCTCTTTAGTTGCGGCAATGATTAATTTTATGCAAATATGAATACTAATCTTTTAGGAACCAACGAAAGAGAATGAAACTTTGCCAACCATGAACTTCAAAATAGGACAGACATCAGTCATTGACATGGTTAGGGTTCCGTAACTTGATGGCAACAACTTACCCTTATAATTTCATGCAGCCAGCTGGGTCCATCCATCCGAATCCTTAGTACCGGTTATATGTATTAGTTTACGGACGAAAAACTCCGCCGCCTAGCAGAGTGCCTCTACCGGATAGAGGGGAGCTAATTTTTGTAGTTTGATAGCGGTAAATTTTTTTCATTTTCAAGTGGTACTATAATCTCTGTTACATAATATATGTACCTTCGGTCAGGGAATTTATGGATAAGCTGTTAGGGATATTTTGCGTTATTTTGTAAGCGGAGAACTCTCCGTTGCTCATAGGCGTCGCCAATTTAGAACATTCATTGGATTACAGTTGTTCCCGCCGGAGGTTGATTTTGCCTAACAAAATCATTTATCTCGATTTCAGTTTTCGAATGGTATTGAGAAATTCGACAGTTTTTCTCGGATTCTTTTATCGTAATCATAATGAGTCCTCTGCGTACCTAGTGATTCAGAAAATAATATTATCTCACACGTTTAAATTTCTGTTTCAAAACGCAAACTCCTTTATACATCACCTTTAAAAGTGTTGTGGTGACCAAAGTGGCACTGAAACAGAAAAAATTTGATCCACTACCACAAATGATAAAAATCTGAAAAAAATATATGACTTTTTTTCTGCATATAGCAAAATGTAGAAAAAAATCATAATTTAAACCATAAGATCTTCAAAATACAAAAATCGGTTGACATTAAATGCGGAAAACCCTTCACAGAACGCTGTCCAACACGCACTTGGCTGGCTTCTTTTTATTTAACCAAAGACAAAAAATAAGGTGGTATGGTAACCAAAGAGGTTGGAAACGTAGTTTTTAGGTGCTTTGAGTCCAAAGAGTTTATATCGGTTTTACTTTCTTTTTGATTCAGATTCATTCGTTACATTATCATAACATTGAATTTAAGAGTAAGGTAGGTCAGGGCCGTCCTAACCCACTGAGTTACTATTACAAGTAATAATAGGTCAATGTCTCAACCCTTAAAAAAAATATTATAGACATGCTTATATCTATGTATAAGATGTAGCAAACTTAATAACTTCGATAAAAATGCAAATGGTAATCGAGCGAGTGGGTAAATCCTCAGTGGATTCAAATAGGTTGTAGGCAGGTAGCTTAAAGTACTTACTACACCTTTAGTTTACTGTAAGTTAGGTAGTATTGAGCCGATGCTTGAAAGGATTTGTCGTGGGAGTTGAAACTACGCTTTGGAGCTTACATTAGCTTGTAAGTGTAGTATAGAGTGCAGTGTAGTCTTTATGTTAAACTAGTAGCGCCTCGCGGTTTCACCCGCGTAGTTCCCGTTCCCGTAGGAATTTCGGGATAAAAAGTAGCCTATGTCCTATTCCAGACTATAATCTATCTCTGTGCCAAATTTCATCCAGATCTGTTTTGCCGTTCTGGCGTGATAATGGAACAAACATCCATCCATCTATCTATCCATCCATCCATCTAAACTTTCACGTTTATAATATTAGTGAGATTACCTAGAAAGCAATCAGTAAAAATAGTAAAACTTACTTTAAGTAACGGTACCTAGTACTTGTTTTATGACACTAGACTAACATATATGTATTTATGTGTGTAACATACATAAACATGAATACATAGGTAGGTACAAAATTGTTACTCATTTACGCTCAAACGCCTTAGCGGATTTGGATAAAATTTGATACCTACGAGATTTGACCTTACATATATCCCGGATTAACACATAATGTAGGTTTTATTTGATCTTGAAAAAGTGCACTGTTCCCGTGGATATGATAAAACAATCCCTGCGGGGTGCAGTAGGGAATTTGTAAATTTTAAAACTGTTGTTACATGTTACATTCCATCTTTGTAGCTATTATCTTCCACCGATAATCCAATGATGTATTCTAATTTTATGCTAGGTATACTAAATTCAAATCGATTAATTAATATGCTTATAAATCTGCTGTTGCTATGTACAATTAAATTAAAACCTGCATGCCTTACTCTCTAATTATTTTTGCACACCAATGTATGTTGGTCAAACATGTTGACTCTAAAATAATTATTTATCACCTTTTTACACGTGTTTTTGCAAATAAATGACTTTTACTTTTACCGAATACGATGGAACCATGTGACAACTTTAAAAGGGGTAATTAGGTGTCCGAAACCCCTGTGTGCACTTACAATTTTCTATGTAAGTATACTTAAGTAATACCTCAACCTCAACAGCCTTTAATAGTCCACTGCTGGATGCAAGCCTCCCCCTGATAATCGCCTTATTGGCTTCATTTCATTTCATTTATTTATTTCTCAAACAATTTATATTGTGTCGGAAACTTTTACATAGGAGCACGTTATTTATAAATAAATTATGAGACTAAGTGTAAATTAATACAGCAAAAAAAAAAAACATACTGAACATACTGCCGTTGACGGGTGTCGACGGCTGAAGTTGCATCTGCCGTCGACATCGTGCCGCTCGTGTGTATGAGCTCGTCGCTTCTTACGACACCCACGGGAAAAGTTGGGGTGGTGCAAATTACGTCATTGAACAAGGTAAGGTACAACATTTAATTGATTTTATACATAGGCAAAAAACAATATAATTATGAATATTCAAGATATTTAGAGAATGTCAACAATACAGAATGTCAATATTACTAGAATGTACAAAAAAAAGAAAACTAATTATAAGAATAAATACAAATTTATCGCAAAAAATTGACAAAATTAATAATATAAATAATGTCAAAAACATTCATAACAATTACAATGTCAATGGCTTAAAGTTAGATTATGCTTATCACAGATTCTCAGATTTAGATTTGTCGGCATAGAACTCCTCCAAAGAATAGTAACACTTCTTCAACAAGAATTCTTTTAATTTATTTTAATTAAATTTTCTTTTATCTTATGGTGGGTAGGTAATGCCCATAATCCTCACGCTGGACATCGGGGATCGCAGTTCGGTGGTAGAACAATTCTGCCTGAGGCGCTGCTGCCCGCCCCCCGGTGTATGTCCCTTAGAGCTCATACACACGAGCGGCACGATGTCGACGGCAGATGCAACTTCAGCCGTCGACACCCGTCAACGGCAGCCGCCGACGCGTCGACGGCAGCCGTCGACCAATAGCGTCGCTTGCAGTTGTTTGTGTTTGTAGCGTGCCGCGTCCGCCATTTTGTCAGTGGACTGCACATAGTCCAGGAGTGCGCACGCGTCGCGGTTTTGTAAAATGAGCTCCAGTGAGAATATTGATGTGGAATTGCTGATTGTAGCAGTAAAAAAAAATGTCCATCTTGTCCTCTATTCATTAATATTTCTAAAACCCACGCACGTGTTTTTCTTTTTCGTTTTTGTCGACGTCGACGGAGTAAAAGCAATAACAGTGTTTCTTCTTCGGAATTCATTTTGCAACTGGCTCCTGTACAAAGAGAGTCGACGATGGCTGCCGCAGAGCTTCGATGTTGACAAGTCAACGGCAGCCGTCGACGCGTCGGCGGCTGCCGTTGACGGGTGTCGACGGCTGAAGTTGCATCTGCCGTCGACATCGTGCCGCTCGTGTGTATGAGCTCGTCGCTTCTTACGACACCCACGGGAAAAGTTGGGGTGGTGCAAATTCTAAGCCGGCATCACACGACTTAAGTAATAACTATCTCACTAATATTATAAACGTGAAAGTTTAGATGGATGGATGGATAGATAGATGGATGTTTGTTCCTTTATCACGCCAGAACGGCTGAACGGATCTGAATGAAATTTGGCACAGAGATAGATTATAGTCTGGAATAGGACATAGGCTACTTTTTATCCCGGAATTCCCACGGGAACGGGAACTACGCGGGTGAAACCGCGAGGCGCTGCTAGTTATACAATAATTATAGAGATTATTAATTGTAATTAAAAGTTATTACCAAAAGCATGAACAATGAATCTAGTTTGTGATTGTGATACTTTTTTATTTATATATCTATATAGACATAAGCCTCCCCTAATAAGCACCATCATATTAAAGATTATTTTTTGTACTGTAGGGTAAGCACGGGGATTGTTGTCTATAATATAGTATAGGGTAGAATCGAGAAAAATAACGTCACTTTGTCAACAAATGCGTAAATTATTTTGAACTTAATTCCTTGCTTGTTGAAGTATTTTTCCGCTACAAGCTATTACTTTTTTTATCGTGTATGTGCAAAGCTTTCATAAATTTTTAGACAAAGCAAGATGTGGGCTGTGTGTGGAAAACAAAGATTGTGCAAAAGGAAAGTGTCGTGCTTTTTTGGGGCAAAATGTTGTGACGTGTGCAAATAGGCCAGTCTTTCTATTTTAGTCCAAGCTTAGTGTATTTTTTTTGTTTTTATTTTCTTTTGGTGGCTTTCTTATCACTATGGCCATGATAGGCCTATTGTGATCGCCACTAAGCTTAGTGTAAGGAAAACAAGAGCACGATATACCTACCGATGAGGCAAAAGTAGAACAGTTTATTAACATAAATTATTTACAGTTAGGTTTTTTTAGTTAACAAAGAAAATTACGATAAAATAATACAAGAAATAAGAACATTAGTATTTACAATTGAAACAATTGAGCTAACTGTAGACTGTTGCAAACAATCTACAGTTATTTTGACTATAGTAGCTAAAATATGATATTGTAGATGTCCTATCGGCAACTACGATTCCTATTTTATGAAACATCCACTTTATCATCCAAAACGTCCGTTAGTATTTAAGAAGTAAAATATTTTTTTTGTCGTCATGACCATCCTCGCACGTCCACTACTGAACGCTCCCATCATCATCATCATATCAGCCGATTGACGTCCACAGCTGGATATATTATGGCTCCCATAAAGATCTCCACAATGACCGATTTTGCGCTGCCCGCATCCAGCAATTTCTACCACCTACCGGACGACGTCCCCATACGACGACGCCACAAATAACAGTTCTCATCCGGCTCCATCCATCGACTCCCTGTGACCGCTACAATGTCGTCTGTCCTTCGAGTAGATGGACTACCAAAACCCGGGTCGCTAAAATCAAAATAATGTCTCGCAACAGGGTCTATGCCTCAAAAAAGCTGATAATTTTTATTTGTATTATCTATTAACATATAAATATATCTGCATATTTAGATTACTTTGTATTTTTTAATGTTTTTATTTTGGAATGGAATAGTTGAAAAGTAGATATTTATAAGACTCAATCGCAAAATTAGATTTCAATCTCGCCGTCTTCTCACGAAGCTTTAGCGGGATATCTTTTTTGAAAGAAAGAAATAAATAAAATTGTTTATTAGACACAAAAAACTTGATGGTTTTTATCATTTATTTGTTTCTAATTTTAGTCTGATTGACAGAACAGAACATCGAGCATATATCCATGTATATGTACTCGATGGAACAGAAGCACTTTGAGCTGCCAAACTGAACGGTGACGTCACAGAAAAAGGTAGAGTTTTGATGACCCCAAGCAGAGTGCAGTTTTACTTTCCCATAATAATTTAAATCGTGTTATATTTTCGGTAATATAATAACATTAATAATATAAAAAAAACTATGCATATCATAGACGCTATTGTTAAATTAACCTTTAAATGTTGGAACATTTCTGCAATATGCACTGCACTAGCTACGAAATAATTAGTATTCTCGGTTGGATTCGGGTTGTAAAGCTGCTCAATGAAGCTGTCGGCGTAGCGGCGTACATTTTACAGCTTCACATGCATTAATAATAACTGCTAGCTTTTAAATCTGCCTCTCTGCTTAAATTGCTCTACAAATTGTATTATACAAGTTTAGACGACCTCTGTGGCGCGGTGGGCGAAGGTCTGCCTGCGATGCAGCAGGTTGCGGGTTCGATTCCCGCCTCGGGACAAATGTTTGTACGATCTGCAAATATTTGTTCAGGGTGTTCTGGTCGTTTTCTATGTATAATAAAAATTATCTATTTATGTATTGTATTATGTAATGTATATCAGTTATCTAGTACCCATAACACAAGCTCTGCTTAGCTTGGGGCTAGATAATGCTGTGTGAATTGTCCAGCATTATTTATTTAATTATTTATTTACGTTTTGTTGTTTTATGGAATGGTAATGTTGCAGTTCTTTATGCCTTTTTTTTGTTTTCTTACAGGTCAAATTATTTAAAGTTAAAATATCCAAAAGGTAAAGGGTTATATGCGTAAATAAATTACAATTATATTAAATATCCATACTTTACTATCTCTGTCTGTATGTCTTTCTATCAGTCAGTCTGTCTGTAACCTTTTCTCGCCGAAACGGCTGAACGGATCTTAGTGAAATTTTGTATATGGTATCCCTGGGACGGACAGAGGCTACTTGAAAAGCGCGTGCAAAGCCGCGGGCAGCAGCTAGTGAGATATAACGAGGCAAAATCCGACCGATTGCTAACATTACCAAATGTTAGGCTTATGTCCAGCATGACAGGCCTAATATAGGCTGATGATGATGATGATGTTGATTATTAGTGAAAGGAAGCCTGAGTTTAATTATTTATTACCCGACTACCAACAGGGGAGGGTTATGAGGTTAGCACCCTATGTTTGTTAGTATGTGGCCGATTTCTTTGTTCCCACGTAGCGCTGAAACTACTGGTTCGATTTCAACAAATTATGTATCGATTGATTCGTCTCAATACCCCGATGGTTATAGGCTTTTTTAGGTTATAGGATTTAGGGCTCCGACCCCGAATAAGCCTTCAAAACGCGTATTAAAGTTTAGGTAGCCGCAGGCTGCAGGCCCCATAGAGAAAAATTACAATACCTACGACCTATTTTCATTTTCAACTCTATGCCTATCAAATGACCGATACGTCATTCTATTTTGTCAATGTAAATGTTTCAAACTTTTATAACTTTCACGTAGTCGGGTTGTAGTTTTTAACTTTATCTTGTTTTAATGAAATGAAATTAATGAAGGGACTTAAAGCATTGTAAAACAAATGAAGAGCTTATGTTCCGTAAAGTCCGCCCTACTTATAGTCCTTTGAAAACAGGGTCCTTCTCACTTACATTAATCTTTGGTTCACCTTTGCAAAGATTAATTGGTTTGAACCTAAAGCCTTATGCTATGTATCACTCACCTTGAGTCGTGTTGAATCCTTCACTGGGTCTTAGTGTCATTATGAGCAAACTTTCAAGCTTAGATAAAAGTAAAAAAAGGGAGATACGGTACGTTCTCCCAGGGCTCACTCAAAACCTGTACCGTGTCACAGATGAAATAATGATAAGGTATCGAATTATCAGAAAATTTAAAGTTTGGTGTATCTACTTACGCGTGAAAATATGTGATGCCTTGAACTTTGTTTTTGGAGCTATTTGTTTTTTTTGGTTTTGGAGCTATTTGTACACCTGGTGAGCTAACACGAGGGCATTGTCGTGGTGTTTTAGTCGAAATCACTCATAAGTATACGTCATAGCAAGCACGTCAAACACAACCGCCCGCGCTGCCGCGCCGGTCCTACTATGGCTGAGGAGAGAGAACATAGTTGGACCTGACTTGAGCCATTCATTTTCGAGATGGTAGTACCTCATCTCCCTTTTTTACTTTTATCTAAGCTTTCAAGCCACTTAATTACGACAGCTGGCATTAATTCCTGAAACTTGGTGGCCGTAGGTGTAGGGTTCAGCTACTTGAACTGTACTTGAATCTTTTGACCTCAGGAAGGTAGAACCTTTAACTTTAATGAAAACAGCTTTTTGTGAAATGGAAAATTTCCCTGCGTCTATTCTTGAGGTTCATGCGTAGGCTTCCATTACCCTCGTTATCGTCGTACACCCACGCGTGGGACGATAATCATTTCACTATCATGCGTGTCGTATGAAATTAGACTAGCTACACATAAACATAATGGAAGTCTCGAAAGTTCTATTTACAGACGCCATAGGCGCAAAATAACTACAGGATGTGTCTATATCCATACCAATATTATAAGTTCAAAGGTAACTAACTAGTCTAAACCTGTCTAAGTCTGTCTGTCTGTTATCTTTTCTCGCCTAAACGGCAGAACGGATTTCCATGAAACTTAGCATGAAGGTAGCCGGTATCGCAGCGACGGACATAGAAATAAAAAATGAAATGAAAATGAAATGAAAATATATTTATTCTGACAGACAGGACAAGTAAAAATATAAAAAAAAACTTACATGATAGATACAATTGCAAACACGACACATTACATAAAAAATATACAAGATGAGATAGTACATATAAATAGCTTAAAAAATAACATGCAAAAATAGAGAGTAGATAGAGAAGGAGTTCCTGGAGAACTATTCAACTCTGTGACAGCTGATTCAAATTAACCTTTTGTTTGTTAGACCGTCCTAATCAGGGAAGTTTATGCGCTGAGAGAGCGTAGGTATAGCCTATCAATGGGGCGATCAGCAAGTTAGATCGATGTTTGTTCTTAGTTTGCTCGAAATGTAATGAAACGCTATTAATATGGATGAAAATACAATTTTAGTTTGTATTTAGGAGAACTCTTGCTTGCTAGAAATAGATACGTACTGAAAACACCTATGTGAATAGATTCATCGATTTTTATAAATGAACCTCTTTTTCATAACTAGCAGTGCCTCGCGGTTTCAACCATGTAGTTCCCATTCCCGTGAGAATTTAGGGATAAAACATGAATGGTGAATTTTTGAAATCGGTCCAGTACGTAGGTTTCTAAATCTTAGAGATTCACGTAACCCTTTGAGTCTGCCTAAAATATTTTGAACTTTTTATTCTAAGGAAAATGCCTCCCCAAGCAGCATCACAAGCTGTATAACAGCTGTATTAAAGTTCGTTTATACTCTTAATGCTGTATTACTTGCTGCATAAAGGCTGTATAGGCGCTTATACAGCTCTTATGCAGCTAAAATGGGCACAAATTATGCAGCGTTTTGTGTTATATTAGCTGTACAGTAGCTGTATAAGCATAAAATAGGCTGCATAATAGCTGTTTTGCAGCTGTACTATGGTGTAAGAGGAAACCAATACACTCCAATTACTACATTGTAACACACTTGTGCAGCTTTACGCTGTAAAAAGTCGGTTGAACAGTGTTACAAAAGAATTAAAACGAAACAGAAGATATATTTTAATGATGGCGTTCAATTATAACAGCTGTATTGATCAAAGTGACATTTTATTATAAACGCTTTGTGTTTAAAGATTTGGAGATTCGATAGGCGCAGGATACAGTGCATTATCGTGCAAAAATAAATTTATTGTGGACATATATATGTTTTGTGATAAAAAATAAACGCGCCCGCAAAATAACCAGGGAAGAGATATTAAATAAGGTAAGTAAATATGGTTTTTATAGGTTAGAATTTAAAAATGTTTGAATTAATGGACGAAGAGCCTCATTGGTGCATAGTAGGTTATTGGACAAACTGAAAATATTGATAAACATAAAAACATTAGTCTAATTTTTATGTATTCATGTTCGTAATCTTCGATTTGTAATTGATAAAATGGCGACAATTTGCTAAGCAGCTTAGATTCTATTTTGATGGTCTTATAGCATTAATAGCTGTACTATGTAGGTAATGGATACTAGTATTCAGCTTTAAGCTGTTGAAGGGCTGTATAAACGAATAAATTTACTATTAATGCTGCATAGCAGTGTTTAGAACATAACCTGTAACTCTTAATACTTATAGCATTAATAGCTGTACTATGTAGGTAATGGATACTAGTATTCAGCTTTAAGCTGTTGAAGGGCTGTATAAACGAATAAATTTACTATTAATGCTGCATAGCAGTGTTTAGAACATAACCTGTATCTCTTTTTAGGGATACGTAATATAAAGTGAAAAACCAAAATGCACTGCGAGATCACATCACGTTTTCGAAAATAAAGTAAGTAATAAAGTTATTTTCTAGAAATTTCAAAGCAATTATTGTAGATTTGCGTCCTAGAATTTGTAAAGAAATAAATAAAGTAAATATTTGTACTAAATTATGTTTTTTCTTCGTTCTTGGTATTTATTTATTCCGTGTATATTATCTATTTTATGAAGTATTTTTATATTTATTTATGTTTCTACTTGCTTATGAATATTTAATAATTATTATTACCTATGTATTATGTTGTATACACCCCTGCCTTTCTTAAATTTTCAAATTTCTTTCCATCCAAAGGTTGCCTGGAAGAAATCGCTGCTAAGCGATAAGGCCGCCCATTGTACTATTATGTTTAATGTTTATATCTGTTTTGTTTTAGCTTTATATTATTATATTAACTCATTTATTTTAGATCACAAATCGAATCCATAACAAAATACAAATTTATAAAATGTCACTTAAAATTATTACACAATAAAACCAAACAAAATAGAATTAAATTTAACTAGAAATAAGATTATTTCTAGTAATTAAATAATAAAAAAATTAATTAATTAAAATAATAAAAAAAATATATATAAAAAAATAAATAAAAAAAATTATAATAAATAAAAAAATTATAAAAAAATAAAATAATAATAATAAAAATTCAAAAAAAATTAAAAAAAATATATAAAAAAAAAATAATAACAAAAAAAATTATAAAAAATAATTATAAAAAATAATAATAATAATAAAAATAAAAAAAAAACTTAAAAATAAAAAGCTTTACTTTGTGGTGTACAATAAAGAATTTTGTATTGTATTGTATTGTAAAGTGATGCAGTCCAAAACAGCATACAAATGCACAATAATTCAAAATGGCGACTCTGTCACTTATACAGATTAAGGCTGTACTATAGGCGTCATTTACTTTTATTGCTGTTTATTACTCTCAAAGACAGAAATTATACAGCTATAGTCTGTAAAACGGTGTACAATTACACCATAAAAAGAAGCTGTAGAAGAGCGTTTGCCTACTTCATAATACAGCATTAAGATTTGAGGACCACCATAATACAGCTCTAAGCTGTATTAAGTAAGTGACGGTATGCAAAATGCAGCTATTGTACAGCTTTAATACTAAAATGAGATTAAAGCGTTACAGGAAACTTAAAGCTGTACAAGACAGTTATCATACACTGATTTAGAACTTTAAGCGTACTTTGACTCCTTAATACAGACTTAATACAGTTAGAGCTGAATAATTGCTCCTAAACCGACATTATAACACTACAATATCTTTTCAACGTTCTTATACAGCTGCAAAACAGCGTTAAGTGCTATATTGGCTGCTTTTTAGGTGTTCATTACGCTTGGTTGCTGCTTGGGTCATTGCTGTGTCTATTTTTGTCAAAACAAGTTTCTTGTAGATCTACCTAACGGGATATTTACCATGATTTGTGTTTGCATTATATTTCTTTAGTGTTAATAACTATGACAGTTTTAAAGTTGTACCTACCTAATGACAGCAATCAGTTACAATCACGACAAAGCTCTTCCTAAATCATAACCCGTTGGAAGTCGGGTAATAAGCCTACTGTTTGTCAAACTTAACTGGAAATTCGGTTCATTCCGCCAGTCAACATAGATAAAACACGTAGAAAACGCTGGAAGCTTGCTTTTGAGGTGGAAAATATATTTACAGAACATATTTATAACAAATATATTTCTGCTATTCCTCCAAATATTTTACTTCCCAGTCCAATTCAGAATCCCACCGGAAATCTGCTACGTAAATATTTTCTGGAAAACGTGTTGTTGTATTGAATGATCGTTAATCATGGTGCTGGCACTTTGTCATTGGCCACGCTTGAATTGCCTAAATTGAATAATAATATAAATAAAATCTTACGGTCTGTGGCCGAAATTCTAATTTGTTGTTTTAACTCTAAGCAAACTGTGTTCACAACGAGTAAGTTATATCTACACTCATTCTTGTTAATTTATGCATATTATGTTATATTATGACATACTGTTTTCATGAACATAAATAAAATCTATGTAAATGCATGGACTTAATACAGGTAGGTAATATTTTCAACTACATGACCTGTAGTGATATGAGCCACCAGTTTCAAACTCATATGAGTTTCAAGCTAGCTGGCTCGAAGGCCCGTATTATGAAAGTTATTTCCGTGTTATTCAGTAAGTCAAGTTTGAATAAATAAATAAATTATCAAACATTTTTGTAGTTTTTGACGTTTGCTGTCATTTTTTACAGTCCAGTGAACTGTACCACGGATTGGAACAATTTTGAACTCTTTAACTTTTTGTACTTAGTGGAATAGAGAAAGTCTTTTTCCTAGATACCTAGTTCTAAAACTATGTATTGCAACGTTATAGCTAATTATTATCGAAACAACATCACTAGAAACTTCTTCTAGGCAGGTGCTCCTATTGGGAATAAAACCGGTGCTCCTAAATCGGTGCTCTAATGGGAATACTTAAATTTTTCGGCTAAAAGTCTGGACTAAATCCAAACTGTGCCACATGCAAGAAACAAAATACGGTACAAAGACAACTCACAATTTGGAGTACCTGGGTTAGCTAGTTTGTCAAAACCACTAAACCATGGTCTCGTTTAGAGCTCCCTGTGATATATGATGGGAGAAATCACTCTGTATGTGACGTTGAGCAGTATTTGAACAGTTAGAACTATACAGCGTTTAATTTTAATTGATTGATGGTTGTAAGGGAGGTTCTGTCGCCCGTAACTTTTGGCGCCTGTACAAGATCCCCTGTTGATTCGAGTGTAGATATCTACAAGAGGGTAAAATATATGTTGTACCTACTTACCTATAGGGTAGAGTCCGGATGTACAGGGTGCTTAGCATGTGTATTAAGCCGAATGGGATAATTCTGAACCCCGAGGGAATCAACTTGTATTAGATATTATATAATTTTAATGTTATGTATTTTTTATTGCATGGAGAACTTTTTAAGATTTCTTGAAATAATAAAAGTTTTATTTTCTTCCTATTTGTAGGTATTCCATTACACGCGCTCTTGCAATATTTAAAAATATTTTATAAAGTATATCTCAAATGTGTTTTGCTTGTTATTTTCAGCAAACAAAGAGTTTTTTCACGAAATTGTTATAAAAAATTGTGTAAATCTTTTAAATTTTCATATTGATATTAAAAACAAGTAAAAAAATAATCGAAATTACAAATCGGAATTAAAACATCCTAGAACTTATTTGATCCTATCGGGGTCCACAATACAAAGACGAAATATACCCCTTTCGGCTTAGTACGCACATTAGTAAGACATGCCCCACTGTTAAAAATTCTAACTTTTGAAACTCTCAATCAATAAGGTAGATTTTATTATAAAAACTATCGTAGTTTGACGAATTCATTACAGATGTAAGCGGGTTAACTACGAACGTTAAGGGATGAAACGTTGGTGTTCTTCCAACACAAATAAGGTTCCTAGTTAACCCGCTTACATCCGTAATGAATAAGGTAGATATTCATTAGTTCATAATTTTGATTGTTTTGTAAGCTACAGTCAACATATCGATTACGATACTCAGAAGTTCGGTTTCATGGCAGTAGGGCTAAGGCGTCGCAATCCCTCCTGGGGCATCAATCTGGACTTTACCCTTGATAGGCAATCGAAATTAGGTTACCGATACATAAATTGTTATTTAGACGCCGTTTTACCCTGACATCTGGCCATTTTAGTATCATCATCATCATCATCAGCCTATATCAGTCCACTGCTGGACAAAGGCCTCCCCTAATGAGCGCCATAGCGCCCTGTCTTCAGCTTGCCGCATCCAGCATCTGCCAGCAGTCTTTCGCAAATCGTCATCCCACCTGGTCGGAGGGCGTCCTACACTACGTTTTTTTTATTTTATTTTAGTATACTCTGAGTGAAACTATCACAGACGGTCGTGACGTGACTTGCCTTTGGCCTACACTGAAAACCAGCGCTGGGTGGACACACCTGGTCTGCCCAGCACTATGCTGAATGTAGGCCATATTTGCCCTAAATACTGCTACGCACATAAATTAAGACTAAGTCTAGGATTCATTTTTAGTGAAGTAAGTTATCGCGAGGTCCCTTTTGTGCAACTCATTTTGTTCCCTTTTGCTCAACTGGGTATAGTTGCACAACGGGGCTTCTCGTTTGTGCAATTCATTTTGTTCCCTTTTGCTCAACTCCATAATTTTAGACGAAAAAAAGACAGTCATGTACAAACAACACAAATTACAATTTAATGTCAAAAATGACAGCCAATGTAAAAAACGACAGAAATTACAGCCAATTTTCAAAAATGACAGCAACTGTCAAAAATATTGTGTTGTGTAGATAAGTTAAGGCAATTAAAATTATTTTCTTTCTTTCGTTTCTTCTAAACTTATTCACAATATCCTAACAATCAGAATATTTATGTACCCCTATGGGTATTTGTTCTCGTAATTGTTCTCACAAACGGAAGCAAACAATCGCCTAAGGCAAGCGTTCTTCAAAATTGAACGGATGTTTATAAGGAGTTATTACAACAATCAGGAAATACGATTAATATAGATATAATTGAATAGACGTCAAGATTTAAAAGTTCAATTTAATTTTAATTTTATTCATAAACTCAAATTATTTAGTTGGCAAACGTAGTGTAGGACGCCCTCCGACCAGGTGGGATGACGATTTGCGAAAGACTGCTGGCAGATGCTGGATGCGGCAAGCTGACGACAGGGCGCTATGGCGCTCATTAGGGGAGGCCTATGTCCAGCAGTGGACTGATATAGGCTGATAATGATGATGATTTAGTTATAGTTTCTCTATAAGTGAATTTGTAAATTCTTAACAGAAGAAATAAAATATCCAAACAAAATAGGTCAACACAACATTTTTAAGAATTAGGTTGGTACATTTTCAAGCTTTTTAGAAATAACCTAAATCTTCTCAGAGCCTTTTCAAAAAGTTAACCAAAGAGCCTTGACAGAAAGTTATGTTGGTAAATCAAATTGTATCTAAATCCACCGGTTATCAAACATATTTGATAACTGACGTCAGTGAAACCTACCCTTATTGACTTCCCCTGATTTGTCGAGGCTTCCCTTGGGAGTAAAATTCGTTGATTGAAGGGCAAATGATGCCGGATCATATCTTTGAGGAAAATGTTTGAATGAAGCCAATCATGTAGTGTATACTAGAGATGGGCCGAACATGGGTTTCACCGAATACGAACATTCGGCCGAATATTCGGTAAAACTTTTACCGAACCGAATATTCGGCCGAATATTCGGTACATTTGATTCCGTTCCGTCGTATATGAGATGTCATATTTGTCTTATATCTCAGTAGACTATAATTAAGTTCCTAACTCTTAATGTGTAGATTAAGTGATTGATCTCTTAAATATCAACCTGAAAAGTACAAACAAATTACTAATTTTTTTTATAAAGAACTATATTGGTTGAATAGGATAGGTTTAAACGTTTAATATCAATAAATATGTTGTGCGACGCTATGCTGAGTAGAAACAAGAAAAAAATATTATTCATAAACTACTAAGGTGTTGTGATTTGATTCAGCTATTCGCTAACACAATAAAGACTGACCGAAATTAAATATCTTGTTTATTTTCCTTCAATTAAGGCCTGTTTAATATATTATTATAAAGAGTTAACACAGAAGCCTAATCCCAAAACAACTAGATACCTATATTTTGCATTAAGTTATTTTGGATTCCTTGCCTACCCTGCAAGGGATCCGGCGTGAAGATATTGATTGAAGTTATTATCTTTTCACCAACCTACTTTAATTAAAAATAAAGCTTCAGTGACGACAAAATCAGAAAGCTACACTCTAAAATACTTACTTCATTACACTGTACACTCAAATCATGATAATACACGGGTCTTAACAGTAAAAACTTTGAGTATCACTTTGCCGAACATTAGGTGATTCAGCCGAATATTCGGCCGAATATGAATATTCGGTAAAGCTGCCGAATATGCCGAATACCGAATATAAAACGAATATTCGGCCCATCTCTAGTGTATACACGTATATTGAACGATATGTTCTAACGCAGTTACTCAAAGTAACAATATAATTTGTGTATTTACGAATGTAGTTGGGTGGAAACTTGAATGATAAGGCGATAAGGCCGCCCATAACAGCCGCGAAGAACCGGTAACCGTTGGGGTAAACGTTTTGAGTGGAGATCAAACGTAGTGTAGGACGCCCTCCGACCAGGTGGAATGACGATTTGCGAAAGACTGCTAGCAGATGCTGGATGCGGCAAGCTGAAGACAGGGTGCTATGGCGCTCATTAGGAGAGGCCTGTGTCCAGCAGTGGACTCATATACGATTTCTATGATAATTGGCAGAGAAGTAAATTGATTGTATCCCGGGTACGGACATAGGCCACTTAAAAACCGCGTACAAAGCCGCAGGAAGCAGCTAGTCAGAAATAAAATTACTGCTGGTAAAATACTGCGTAATACGGGCCCAGATTGATAGCGGCTTCCACAATAATATCTATCTACCTACGGTTTCCTTCATTAATTGGGATGAGACCGGAAAATGCCTATCTGTTAAATTGTTTCCCAACCATAAACACTCATGGGATAACGAAGTTTAATTGGGTTAAAATGTACGTTTTCACATAATTATGTTTATTCAGTCCTTTAAACTAATTAATCTCTAATTTACTCAAACTAAGGCGAAACATTGCTTTTATTATGTCAACCCCACATTAATAATTCGTCAATACGTCAACAGCGAATCTTTTTCTTAGTTTTTAGGGTTCCGTTCCCAAAGGGTAAAGCGGGACCCTATAACTAAGACTCCGCTGTCCGTCTGTCCGTCAGACGGACAGACGGACAGCGGAGTCTAGCTTTCTAGACTACGTTGCCGAGGGAGTCGTTATTCGGAACTTTGTCCATTCATTCGAATCGACAAAACGATGTCGACGTCGATGTGAAACAAGTGAATTGCATTTCATTGTCAAATCTTCCAAAGTTACACTTGATGGAAACAGGTGGCGCGGCAGCTGTAGGCACGTACTACGTATTGCACTTTAACGTGTTAAAGCTGGTTATGACTCCGGGGAATCAAGTCAATGAAACTGTTTTTGTGAAAACTGCATTATTTCCTGAAATAATGTACTTTTTATTTTTTGTCATTCGTGTTCTCTAGTAGTCTGAAGTATTATTTTTTGTTTAAGTTAAACATTCGTAGTTTGACGAACTCATTAGGTATATAAGCGGGATAACTCCATAGCTTGTGTTGGAAGAGCACTAACGAAAATATCTAAGACCTCTTACGACACAAGCGTTGTTAGCTCCACCTATAGGAGAAACCTTGAAAGATTATCCAAACCTGCTCAACTAACGTTTTATCCCCTAAAGAGAGGTTTTTTCAGGGCGAGTGCGCGTTTAGCGTCTCTGCGAACGCAGGTGTTCTTCCAACACGAACGTTCGTTGTTAACCCGCTTACATTCTGATGTTTCGCAAAGCTTGTGGAATTTAATACTAAAACGTATCATTGTAAACTACTAAATAAATAAATACCGACGAAATGAAAAACGAAAGAGGATGAGTTCTACGTTCGGCTGTACGTACCTTTTATGTATGTGTGTATTTATGTATGTCGATTTCTCCGTCAATTATGAACTGTATTGGAAAATTCTTTCTTCTCTTTTTATTCCCGAGGGTATTTGTGAAAAAGAAGTGAAATGTGCGCCTGTATATATTTTTTATCCCCTCATATCGAAAAGACGCTTTTACACTCAGATATCGAAGAGCAAAAATACTCTTTCTAAGATTGAGGTGGGATGAGGAGTTACGTGTTGCACTCGAGTGCAAAGATTTTTTACCTCTTGCTCTTTTGATTCCCTCGCTAACGCCCAGGATTTTAATTTTATAATCCTTCGCTTGCTCGGTCATCAAAATTGAGCACGCGGTTAAAAAGCTACTTTGCACTCTTGTATAACAAATAACTATTACGTATCTTCAATTTCTCTGTCAATTATGTACCGAAAAAAAATCTCGAAGGATAAGTATTTGACTCGAAAACTTTATTTAATTAACTTGCTGCATTTTGAAAATAAGCTTATCTCATTTTTGTTTGCTTTTGAGCTTTGCGAGTACAAAAGAGGTTGAAATCAGTATTCATTTGTTTGTATAGTTTTGCATATTGCGGAACACTAGGTAGCTTATCTACAGCAATGCCACGCGTCTACTCGTTTAATTAAAAACTAAAACCCCCGCAACACCAACACAGTTTTTACAGTGGTATTTTTACAAGTACCTACCTATAATTTTCATCTCAGCTAGCTTGAATAGAGAGAATTGTGATTTTTGCATCTATGTAATTATTACTTATAGGGGACTAGATTTGCGTTCTTTACACAGCTCCTCGCGATAGTAACTGCACACAAGACGTGCTATGCAACCACTTACCGTGCTTGAGCAAACGCTTAAATGTTTGTCTTGGAACTTAAAACGGCAGTCTTCCATTATTAAGTACCTGAGTAACATTATGTTGAAACAAGTAGAGATATATCTCTGACAAACCTGCTATAGCAGGTTTGTCGAGATAAGGGTGCTAGTTATGGGTGACAATATGCAGATCCGTTCGTTACACGCACGCAGTCGTATTACGCAACGAACAAAGTTTTTGAACGGCAGTAATTGGAATGCTGGACTTTTTTAAACAGAAACCCACTGGACAAAAGATGGTAGTGAATGAAATCAATAACGCATTATTTCTTATTTGATAATAATTACTATTTAAAAAGCTGCTTATAGTATAAAATTTGACTGGTCTAAGTGCTTATAAGTCTAAAGACAAAGTTATTGAGCTGAGTTTGTTTTTTTTGAGTTTGAAACTTTAACGACAATTTATTATGAGATAGTTTTATTGAAACTTCAGCCGTGAATAAGACTACGGCTCTTTAGAATATTGCAAAGCCACTCTAGTTGTTCATTTTCTTTCGCTATCGTTACAAAAAGTGCCACAATATCTTTATGTCACAACAACGCCCCGTCCGGTCCCTCGGCAAACAAAGGTAATTTCACAGCATTTTATAACTTTTAGCGGTTAATTTGAAGTGGACAAAGAGTTTTCTTGCAGGATGGGATGATGCTTTGTATTTAGCCACCTATATTTAATGTTACTTTGAAAGGAAATAGAAAATAAAAACGTTTGAACGAGAGCGATTGCGAAGTGGGAAAAATTAAGATTAATTCAGTATTCATTCTATTATTCATTATTATTTTATTTGTTCTTTATAATAAAATAATATTCATTAAATATTCTTTCATTTATTTTTATTATGCTAGTATTCGTTCCGTACAAACTAGTTGCACCTGTATGGGTTTTCCCACTTACTCGTTCGTAGATAAATATTGTATAATTACAAACTTCGGCAAAATATAACAGTTTTTTTCTTCAGTAAAGCCCATAAAGTCTTGCTGACTGGCTTAGAAGGTCGGATAATGCTTTATCTACAGGGCACAGGATAAATCATAAAAATACCCTCGTAAACCGAGCACAACCAGATCTATAGGCTTTTTATACTTGCCCCATGATTATGTCAATGCTTCCAACGACTAAGTCGAAATCCCCTTTTGAAGTCATTTGTTTAATAACCTTATACTTAGTAGATAAAAAAAACTCTTGTATTATGAATGATTACTTGTGCATAAATAACGCAATGCGCACAAAAAGAGTTTAGAAAATATTATGGCGTTAAAACTTCGATAAAAGTAAAAAAAGGGAGATGAGGCATTACCATCTCGAAAGTGTATGGCTCAAGTCAGGTCCAACTATGTTCCCTTACCTCAGTCATAGTCGGACCAGCGGCGCGGGCGGTGGCGTTTGTGTTTCGGGTGCTTGCTACGACGTATAATTTTGTGTGATTTCGACTAAAACACCACGACAATGCCCTCGTTTTCGTTCACCAGGTGTACAAATAGCTCCAAAACAAAAAACAAAGCCCAAGGCATCACATATTTTACCGCGTAAGTAGATACACCAAACTTTAAATTTTCTGACAATCCGATACCTTATCATTATTTCATCTGTGACCGTACCGTACCGTATCTTCCTTTTTTACTTTTATCGAAGCGTTAAATATTTAAAAATTTGTGCCGAAATTATAAATGGCGAAAGCGTCTGGCCTACCAGAGAGAGACAGATGTAAAATGCTTACGAAATAAGTAAAGATCCCCTCGATGATCAAAGTGCCAATCTAATTCCTATGAATATTAATACGTCGTGCTCCACAGCCTGTCCTACCATGCCAGAGATTTAATCTCACTTAATGGCGTTTTAATAAGAATGAAAAAGAAATTATTGCGACGAAGCTGAAAGAAACAAAACATCTTTATCCTCAATCTTATGACGCAGGGTGGGAAGCTATTACCCCATATTATCAAGCATAATCAGATTCTAGGAAAAAATAACAACGTCAAATTCCATAGCATTTTTCTGGATGACAAGGATTGTAAAAAGCGGAAAAGAATAATAGCACCATTCTGTATGTGGAATGGCTACCATGCGTTCACTGAAATGAATTTTATAAAATTTACAACGATTTTGTGAATAAGGATGTGAGCTTTTTCATATAAGTGAATAATTTTGTAGTGAATATTTTCGTGATAAAACCTGTGTTGTTTCAGTAATTTGACAAAGTTTTAGATCTGAACACAACTTTTTATGTATTTAATCCTTAGATATCATCGATCAAAAATGTCCGGCTTTGCCGGCCCCCCTTAGATTCACAATGCGCACGCCACAACCTTCAGTAGCAAAAGAGAAACATTTTGACATGTTAGGGAAGCTTTTCAACTAGTGTCATTTTAGCGTTCAGACAAAAAGCATGGGTAAGTGCTCGTACAAAAAATGCAAGAATCACTCGTCCAAAGTGCTGAAAAAGGATGGAATTTCTTATTTTCAGTAAGTTTATATATATTTCTTACCCGTATATTGAGATGTGAGTCATATACTTGTGAAATCAGCATAAAATATTGTTGTTTGGTTTGCCTATGTTAAAATATTAATTTTGTTCTAAATTGATAAATGGAGAGGCTATTTCTTCTAAATTTTTTTTTTCTTTTTTAGTATGTATTAATATATTTTTCATAAAAATAAGTTTAATATTTACTAGTTGATGATTTTTAAAATAACTAGTTGGCCCGCCCTAAAATTTCATTTGCGTAGACTCTCTAATAAACCTAGGTAGGTAAGAACCTAGTCTTTCTACCAGAAGTATGAATTTATAAAACGTTTATTTTTTGTCCCGTAAAAAAAACTCGTGCAAAGCCGCAGACAGGAACCAGATCTTTTTAATCTAGAGTGCCTGCCTGAAATTGTATTTTAAGTTTAAATTGTTGTATGTCTGAAATGACCCTTTTGTATAAATACCTACTGTTGAGACACCAATTTATAGTTTCATCAATAAATGATTCGTTATCTTTACCTGAATTCTGTTAATTAATCCTTATAGAGAATAAACTGAGTAGGTAGGTATATAATTCTCAGGAAGGTACCTACCTACTTACAAAATAAAATAAAATGAATTCGACTCCACCAATCTCTTGTTCCGTATGGAAAAAACTTGTCAGGCTCTGCGCAAACTGTCTGCGTCAAAACAAAACGTAGACAATTTTGATTGACATTTTTGTAAGGCTCTAGGAATCTACGGGGGAGGCCGCAAACTACTTATTTTTGATCGAAGTTAGATATTGATCAATTCGACAGCTCATCACGTGTCAGCTTCGTGTCAGCCTCGACACATCTAATCAATTAGTCTATTATTTCTTTGACCTAATACGAGTATAACACAATCCATCACACAACGAGTCCATTATTTAAATTAAATGATAAGGGTATTTCTTCAATACTCATCACATAAGTTCGCGTCCAACAACACGATGGCGACGCCTCCATCGGTGCGACTCAACACATTCGTGAAGGAAAAAGAGAATATTTACATCGACCCGATATCGAAGATCTTCGTTTTAACTGAAGCTATTTTCGGATACTTCAGGCTACCCTTGGTCCGGAACAGGAAGATGCTCTATTATTTTATTGCCGTGTTGTACTCAATCTTTTTGAACGCTTTCCTGCTCTATCTAGTAATTATTTCTCATATGAATGGAAATAACCTATTAGTGGTGAACCAAATGTTGCAGTATAGTCTATGCAGCATGTTGAGCGTTTTTTGTATGAAAAAGCTGTTGCTGTTCTACAAAACGCTGAATAAGTTTGATTCAGAAGTCGGTTACCGGCCTAAAGCACCTCGGCACAGCGTACAAAACCTGGTTCAGATGATTGTGACGGTTGTCTTGATAATCACTTTAAGCTTACTAAGCCCTGGAGTTATGGTAAACTTAGTACCTCCGGCGTTTATAATGGTTTTCAATGTCGCTTGTGCTCTTGAAGTTGACTATTACGGGCATCTGCTGAACCTTATAGTTCCGCGACTAAAGTTGATCAACTACTTCATAGAGTCGACATTGTCGAGCTCTAGATCTGAGACTTGTACGCTCATGAAAGAGTTTGTACCTTTGAAACTCAACAGCACTGGTGATAAAAAACGGTATAACATGAGAAAGCTGATGGACCTTTACCAAATTATTGTTGACGCGTATGACTCTCTGATCGATGCAATAAAATGGCAGGTAGGAGAGGTTTTACACATTCATAATCATAAATTGAATCATTCAATTTCAACAATATTCCTTTTTTACTTTCAGTTGCTGATTATCATCGTTACGATGTTTTTATTAATATTAGGAATTCTATATTTCTTTTCACTGAGGATTATAAAAGGCGAATGCATGGTAAGCCTCAGTTTTCTTGTCATAAAATTCATCATCGATCGTCAATCTCGATTGATACACCACATAAACAGATAAAAAATGCGGTAAAATGTGAATAAACTTTACCTTCATTAAGAAATTAATAAATCCCAAAAATTTACGATCTCGACGGGATTCGAACCCGCACCTTCCCCTTCAGCGCAGGGTTGCTCTTTTTCCAACTAAGCTACGTGATCTTATCAAGTCGACCCGAAAATCTTTGGGAGTTCTTTCGGCACTTACGCCGTCAGCGCCACCTACAGAGGAAACAATGAAGTTATCCAATTCTGCTCAAAGACCAAATTTACATTTAGTTCTTTGACGACAGGTTTTGCCGTTGCTTGATTCTAAGGTTTTTATTTATTATAGTACTCTGGGTAATTTCTAAGAAATTAATAAATTCCTGAAGGGGAAGGTGCGGGTTCGAATCCCGTCGAGATCGTAAATTTTTGGGATTTATTAATTTCTTAGAAATTACCCAGAGTACTATAATAAATAAAAACCTTAGAATTTACCTTCATTACTTATTTCAGGAGCCTTTGGACGGTATATTACAGCTATCAACCGCAGTTTTAACAATGATCCCTATGTTCGCGCCTTGCACGTTCGGTGACAAGGTCTACCACGAGGTGAAGAGAATGCGTGAACTGCTTGCTTGCAGGCTTTATGAGAACAAGCTCGGTAAGGTGATGTGCACGTTCTTGATTGTATCTTGTCGTAAACCTATGGAATATGAATTGTCTGAAGTAAAACCTCTTTATTTTTATTTACGTGCTTTATCTACCAACAATCAACAAGAGCCTATAACCGTTCATTGAGCTGAGCTTACTATATATTTGGACATCCAAATATTAAAGTGAGTTTTTTTTCATATTATACTCATTTACTTGATCCATCTATTTGTTTTCTACTATGCGGTCAAGTTTAGCACTTGAAGAATCTTCCTCACAGAGTCCTTAATACACAAAAGGAAACAGAAAATTAAGGAAGTTATAAATCAGGAACTTTTTATCGGATTAAAATATAAGCTATGCTGCTGGAAAAGATGAAATGGCTTTAGAACTTAATTGAATCACTGATTACTGGCCTAAAAATATCTCATTTCTTATCAAGAGTCCAATGCAACAAAAGCTTGTCTTAATTTCTCTTTTCCCCAAGATAATTTAGAGTGAGTTTGAAAACTTAGCAACAGAGTTAATTTAATTTTTCAATTATTCTCGTCTGAACTGAAAACCGTTCTTAGATGTTTATTATAACCACAAGTTTTTCTTCTAGGAATATATTTCTTACGGTCGTTCGCAGAATGTAGGTTAAATTATGTTTAGACCGTGAGCTGAACCCGGAGGTTTATTGAATAGTTTTTAATATAAATTTCATTTTTCATTCATTTATTCCACCGGTATGTATTACAATCAAATACATATTGGTAAGAAAATAAAAAAAAAAAAGTCAAGGAACGTCTTAACTGCTGTAAAGGGGAAATTTGTTTATAAATGCAGTTTTATAATTTTTAAGAACTCATTAGTGTCAATCGCACAAGGTCGCACGAAGTAGAACGATTTAAGCTTTTGGCTCGGCGACAGTGGTCAGGATTGGACTAAGAAAAAAATTAGCACCAATTAGGCGCTGCTGCTCACTCAGCGACAAAGCTGTGTGCTTTAAATTAAAAAGAGCTTATTATTTCGAAATCGGTTTACTCTGAGGCTAGACAATGTGGTGTGCATTGTCCAGAATTATTAATTTACTTGTTCTTATTTACAAGGTGTTGACAGCATGTTAGAAGGTCGATGGATAAGAGAAATCTAGGTCTATCTGGGTCGTTCGGGAGTTGCTAAAAACACAAAAAATTATTAAAATGTTTGAAAATTAAGAAACAAAACGGTTTTTTAATTTTCTGTGACTTGCTAACAAACCACCTTAATGCTATTTATATATATACTTTGCTTTCCAGACAAGTGTGGGCGAAGCATCGCGCGCGCTCTCCTCGCCTTCACCGAGACCCGAGACCTGACGTTCCGGCTTCTCCGCATGTTGAACATCGACATCTCTCTGCCATTCAAGTTTACAGCCTTGCTCATCACCTATCTTATCATACTGCTGCAGTTTGAGAAAGTTATCAATCCTAACATTAGCATGTCTAACAATACGACACACTAGAAAGGCCCCCCACCGCTGCTGCTCTCCGCACCCAATACACCAAAAACTCGTTGCTACACACGAGATGAATCCACTACTAATATTAAAAATTCGAGAAAGAAAGTCTGTCAGTCTTTCACGCCTAAACAGCAGAACAGATTTTAGTAAAATTTGCCAAGGAGGTCTGGTCGAGACGACCTTTGTGGCGCTGCGGGCGAAAGTCCGCCTGCGATGCAGGAGGTTGCGGGTTCGATTCCCATCTAAACACAAATATTCGTACGATCTGCAGATATTTGGTCCGGGTTCTGGATGTTTTTATGTATAGTAAAAATATATATCTATGTCATTTAATGTATTAAGTATATCAGGCATCTAGTACCGATAATACAAGCTCTGCTTGCTTAGCTTGGGATTAAATAATGCTGTGTACATTGCCCAGCATAATTTTAGTAATTTTTGGTAAACGGATTCCCAGGGATGGATATCCGCTAATTTTATTCAGGTATAGTCCGTTCGAATCCGCGGTCAGAAACTAGCCTAAAATTAATAAGTATACCAATATTTGTAATTGTCGTCGCACGGTTTTCTGACACCTTTGTGTGATAACAAAAATGGTCGAGCTGCTGTTTTTGCTCTATAGTTAAGTTATTAATTAATATATTTATCTATTTTTGCTCGTTATGTGAATAAAGTTTGTGCTAATATCTAACTAATTATTTGTATTGTAACGGATTTTCATTATAGAGTTATTGCTGGAGACCGTAAAATCCAATGAGTGGTGAATCTTATCCGAAGAAAATGGGAAAAGAAATGAAACCGGCCATATTATTAAGCACCCTTAAATTTAACACTTAAACGCTTAATGGTAACCTAGTCCGCGTTGAGTTGAAGAACATTATTGAGATTGAAAACATAAAATACGAATAAAATACAAACAAAACATTTAATGTTGATTCGGAATTTTCTGTGCTTACTTATTTTAATGGCATAATATATTAAAGGGGGTTCTATTGTGGTCTTGAAAAATGTCAGGAAGCTGGGCTCTTTGTATTTTTTGGGAAATATTTCTGGAATTTTCCGGAAGGTTCCTGCGGGGGCGTTCTCGACGGATGGGAAATATCCGTTCTTTATTGCTACCTACACTAATTCGGTGGGCTGTTACTATGTCATGTGGCTGTATACAAACTCTTTAACGGAGAATAATTTTGATTTTATGAAAACTAAAAACCGACTTCAAATTTCTGATTATACATATAATAAACTGCTTTTAAGTATTACTTTATTAACAAAGAAAATTACAATCAAATAATAGACTTAAATTAAAACTAGTATTTACAATTGAAACAATTGAGCTTACTGCAGACTGTTGCAAATAATCTACAAGTAGCTCAACTGGTCCATATCAATACCAGTCGGAAGCGTGCCCAAGACGCTAGCTGCAATATCCCGCTGTATGCAATGCTGATGCGCTGCGCCAGATACTCACCAGCTCTCGGGTCACGCGTCGCTTCGACCAGACCTTTATGTTAAACGAGAAACAAAGTGATCAAACAAGGTGATCAAAGTGGCAATAAAACTTTTATAAAATTACCTCGGCATCATTTTCTGCACAAAAACGAAAGTAACATTTATATCGAACAACAATTCGAACAAATTTTCTTTCGACGTCTACAAAGGTCACCCTAGTAAATCATAACGTAACTACAGAGTGCCGTCAAACCAGCGTTTTTGTTTCGAATTGATTTTAATCGGCTTGACAGAATCCTGACTAAAACCAAGAAGACAGATTAAAGCCCACAGCAGACGGAGCTATAATATATAGGTATTAATATAGTAAGCTATACATATATATCGGTATTAGCAAGCTGCCACAGACAACGGTGGCTACGCTATAATATATATTTTTGCACTCATTAGCTCTGCGACCGTCATGTTTTACTATAACCAAAATATATCGTGCTATATCTGTCGACATATTTTGGTGACGTAATAAAAATATACGTTATACAGCTGCGTCTGTGGTCACTCGCCGATTACGATAGAAAGTATACCGTTATAATATGTACATCTTATTAATTACGTCGACGTCATTTCCGAGCAGTACGGTGACGTGAGTTTTGGAGGGAAAAACGCGAGAGGTCGGGCATTCGATCTCCAGACTTTGGTATATATATGATTATAGCTCCTGCTATAATCATATGGTATTTATGAGTGACTCAAATAGCAATTAACACATTTCAATGATACTGAAAAACCCAATTATTAAAAATATTAAAAAGCCTAGTACATTCGTTTTTACATTTTAATAAAAATTCACGTTGCTCTATTATTTCGCACATCTTGAATTAAACAAAAGGCATCTCACTCAAATTATTCTAGCTTACCCAGCGATCCTTAGCTACTCGTAAGAACGAGGATAGACATTTCACAAAATAAAAGCAGCTGCCACGACAATTGCCCTTGTTAAATGTAATGAAGGCTTTATACCCGACTCTGCAATTTTGCGCATAAAATAATGAAGGTCCTGGGATGGCAGGCGAGACCATAGACATAGAATTTTTCACTACGCTCAATAGACCAACAAAGCGTGGGAGCGAGAGGTATTTAGTTGATACACACTGCCGCGAGAGAAAAAGAGACGCGAAACAAGATGTCTATATGACAATAATTACGCGAGTAAGAGGCGATAGCGTCCCTGCCTGTTCAAAGTTGAAGTGAAAATGCACAAATAATTAATAATCTTACGATTTAATCAGAAGTTCTTTATTCGGCCACCATGGTGTCGTGTTCAGTGAGTGAATGTGACGTTACAAGAGGCAATAATCCACATATATACACGTTTCACAGGTAATTTATGACTATTTTTACTGAACTCTTCATAACCCTTATTTCGCCTTTTGTTGTTTGAAAAGAGGCAAAAGAGCTATTGAAAGCTTAGATAATTGGTTTCTCTTTAGACTTATCATCAAATTACAATGCTAAATGAAGAATTTTTGGATATTTGGTGTAAAACTTAAAATTGTTTGGTTACGATAGGGATTGACAAAGTGATGACGTCATAAGTATCGATAGTCGATAATTCGAGTCTGCCGGTAGGTTCGACGTGAATGCTCATAGGGTTAGGTACTTATGTAAAGTAGGTACAATAAAACACTACTTTCCAGTAAAAGAAAAAAAACTAAATATAATATAATAATACAGGGTTACTGGTAATTCAGTTCAATACTGTTAGAGGTAACCCAGAGGACTGGGAATGATACTCCAACGCTGATGATTGGCGACTGGTTTATAAAATTAGATTTAATATAATAATATCTATAATGTTATGTTCTTACAGGTTTTCAACCAATTCTTTGTTACGTGATAAATGGTTACGGATTATAAATAGGGGCTCCTGGACTCCAAATAAGAACTCTACTGTTTGTAGTCAACATTTTGAATCCAAATGCTTAGTACAAAGGAAACATCGACGTGTCCTAATGAAAGACTCAATACCAACCTTATCTGTACCTGTAAGTATAATACTGCGGAAATGGTCGTCGAAATTCTTCGGAGTCACAATGTGTAAATGTGAATATGGGAGCTTTTTAATTTTTGTTAGCCGGAATCCAATACTTATGACAAGTTTTATTTTCATTTTGTGATAATGAGATGTAATTTTGACTTGTAAGTGCTGTACATTGCCTACTTACAATAAATGCATTGGACTTTAACTGTGGATTCGTTTTATTTTACATACATGGTAATAAACACATACCCAGAAACATCCTTAATTACGCATTTATAATATTAGTGAGATATTCTTGACAACGTGATACACTAACATAATAGGTTATCAGTCGCTTATTTCATACTAGTTGCACCAATTCATTTCATTAATAAATTATTTTTTACCTAGCTTTAGCTTTGTTGCTATTTGTTTACCTATTTGAAATGTATTTGTTTTTTTTTTTAAATTATAAGATACTTTTTAAACAACTTCGATAACAAACTCATTAGTGTCTTACAATTTTGCCAGTAAGACTATCGATAATAATATTATGCTAGAGTCAAGACAACACTATTTCACGCACACATTTACATTTCATTTTTTGTCACACCGCTAATCTGACATTGTTGGTCTTGTACATCCTAAGCCTATGGGCGAGACCAATGTCAGATCGCTAATCCAATTATGGCCCTTGAGATTTGCGCTAATCCGTGGGAAAATTGCTTCAACTTAATTTGGTCAGTATCGGAGGACTGCGAATTAGGACGCTTTTGACTGCGCTGCTGGAATACTAAATTTAGACGAAATATTTAGTTCTCGAGGCTTAATTATACAGGGTTATTGGTAAATTAGTGACAATACGTGAACTGCATGTCCTGCCCATCATCACAAACACGTTCGTGACGGCGCCAACTCTAAATTCTAAAAAAAAATAAGTCACCTATTATTAGATACTAAATGAAAAAACATCTTGGCCTGGAACCCAACGGGCTACTTAAGACTGATCTTTCACTCTCATATCTTCTGTTAATTCAGGGCAGAGCTGTTTTTAAGTTGAGTTTCAAATAAAACCTCTCTAGCGAACGATTATTGAATTGCGGGGGGTACCCATTACCAAAATTAAGATTTAAGACCTGGCGTCTTCACAAACGTGTTTGTGATGATGGGCTGAACCTGCAGTTCACGTGTTGTCACTAATTTACCAATAACCCTGTATTTCGTGACTTTGGGTGAATGTCTGTTTACTAACTCCCGAGTTGGTACAATAAAATCCTCCAGGATGACATATACAGTCCCCTACCCCAAATAACTGTAATCCCCAAAACACCTGTTTCTCAGGGGACACGGCGTAGTGCACAAGTGCACTCTCAATGTACATACACTGTTATGTACATAACTCGCTACAATCTGAACTGCTAAAGCGCTATTTGCGCGAATTTGATGAAAATGGTATACATAACTACTTACACCGATCTCAATAAATTTATTTTTTAACAATTCTATCTTTTATGATTTACCCTACAAGTAGAAGATAAAAGCTTGTCATTTAGGTACTTTGTTTCATCATGACAATCTAATTTCCGCGACAGTAAATAATATTTCGACAATATTTCAGCACACTCATTTTTCAAAAGGGCCTCACGAAATTAAGGCGGATTCACTCCATTTTTCACGTTATACAGGTGTACATCTATTAGATAAAAAGTTGAATGATGTTGCCAGTTCGTTGGGAGAATGCGAACGTCTCTTTTAACGAAGACGAATTGCTTTCTTTGCTGACCGATGTGCAGGTGCGGGTAAGAAGATCAAACAAAAAATCTGTGTAAGCAATTTCTGTGCAAACTCTTGTGCGCCAAGGTGTTACCTTTCACGAATGTTTTTCTTCTGATTTCGCTGATCGTTGTGTATTTAACGAGATATGTTGAATTTAAACGTAATATGACAGCTGGCAAAATAACATCTTACCGCAAATCTATACCTAAGTAATTGACAAGAAATCGATCGCATTCTACCGACTAGGTAATACCTATGTATGTAAACATGCTGTTCTTTTTTAATAAAGCATTTCATTTCATTTCATTTTCATCCACCTGTAAGAAAACCACGTAAAATATATAACTTAAAAAACGATAATCGTTACTAACTAATTATTTTTTTTACTAGATAACATAACAAGTAATTTAACTTCTTTCTCCTTGCCTACAGTGCTAAGTTAACTAAGTTGTGTCCTCTAGTTTCCCCTGAGTTTTGTAAAACACCCATAAAGTTAACTAGCGTAGGCTACTACTCTCGTAGGCCTCTACGGCGTAGAGCTCGTAGAACAATCGTAGCCACTGTAGCGCAAGTGATTTACAAGCACTAAAACTGACATGCCCGTATTTCGCTAACCTAAAAACTGACTAAAATCACATAAAGGAGGGTATAGATGTGAGTAACACAACACTTTTTTATTATTTACGCGAATTATTATCGTTGGCCTTTTTGTGTCTAAGAAAAATTGGTAATATATACCATAACCGTGAATAGGCTGAGTAATCAAACCATGCTGTCTTTCACAAAGAGAATATTTTATTTTTTATATTCAAAATTTTGGAGAAACTTACAGCTAGGTTTACAAATAATCAAATGAAAATATAGAACATGCCTGGATAGACCAGTACATGTTTGTTGACGGCTAATTACAAGTTTCCGCAGATTGAAATTACAAGTTTCCGCAGATTGAATACCGTAGAAAGCAAATTGAACAAGAATTCGTTGGTGTAAATCCACCTTAAAGCGTCATACGTCACATGTCAGTTCTACACAATGCTGTACAAAGTACGTGTAGCGAGGTACATGATGGAAATAAAAATGTAAGCGCCTGAACAAAGGAACACTTGGTGGACGTGTTGTGGTTAGGTTCCTTTTGTGTAGAGCGGTCTTATAATTCTGTCGGATTTATTTCTCTTTGGCACGCACTTTTTACACCTTTCGCTTGAGTATTGTGCTTCCTTTAAGTGTAAGATTACAGTCAAGATAAAGAAAGAATGTAAAACACGGTAGGTAACTTATGTAAAATCTTTTTCCAAATTTAAGCAACTATCATTACTAAGCGGAGTTTCTTGGTGGTCTTCAGATTCAATCTCACTAATATTATAAACGTGAAAGTTTAGATGGATGGATAGATAGATGGATGGATGTTTGTTCCTTTATCACGCCAGAACGGCGAAACGGATCTGGATGAAATTTGGCACAGAAATAGATTATAGTCTGGAATAGAACATAGGCTACTTTTTATCCCGGAATTACCACGGGAACGGGAACTACGCGGGTGAAACCGCGAGGCGCTGCTAGTGATGTATAAGTATATTATAATTAATAGGGGGCAGTGGTTTGAATTTAAATTGTATTTTCACACTCACTACCAGGTAGCCAAATAGGTGACTTTTATTATACTTGCAGAAATGTTAGTTCAAAAGTTGTAAAAAGGTCTGAATGACATAGTGGCACAGTGGGCGAAGGTCCCCTGCGTGGTTACGGGTCAGATTCCCGCCACGTAAGAGTGTTTGTATGATCTGCAAGTATTTAATCCGGGTTCGGGTGTATAAGTATTATGTATATCAGTTATCTGGTACCCATCTCGGAAAGAGTATTTTTGCACTCAGATATCGAAAAGCAAAAATACTCTTTCCTCGCTGAGGTGGGATGAAAAGTTACGTGTTGCACTCGAGTGCAAAGATTTTTTACCTCTTGCTCTTTTGATTCCCGCTGACGCTCAGGATTCTTGCACTCTTGTATAACAAATAACTATTATTTATGAACGGTTCTTTGATAAATGTTTGATTAATACGAGACTTACGTTTCCAAAGTCTGCATCTGTAGTCGCAAACTTCTAGTTTATATTGAGAGGATTGACAATTTGACTGCAAGATGCGGTTAGATTGTCAAACTATCTAAAATCAATGCTTTTAAATTTATTAGTGCTTTCGTCGTGTTGATAATTTGCCGATAAATTACAACAATCTTGATTGGATTGACTAGATTTATAGCAACCTAACGATTTATAAAATCTTACAGACTCAGACGGATAAATTGAAACGCGTTTATTATTTCATAATGCCGGTCCTAGATGGTGAATGAATAAAATAGACTATTATCTGCAATATGTACCTTTTAGAAAATCACCAGTTTTAGCCTCACTGGTTTACAAATCGAACTATCGGATCTTGGCTCACGGTGTCGCATGCTTCCGACATTCAATTACCGTGCCGTGTTGGCACTACAAATGGTTTTGTAGTGCCTTGATTACGTCGACTCTATCGTGACATGTAAGCTTATAGGTTGAAGCACACAGCAGCCGCACGGCTTCATCCTATTCGTGCCCGCCCGCTATGCACGCGGCGACAGCAATCAGCAAGCTTGCTATCCAGAATCCAAGCACGGTAAAAAAAAGAGCCGTTTGACCGTGCACCGTAATTCAAGCGAGCGGTCAGTGCAACTTCTGCTTGCGGACCAACCGCTTGAAGCTTGCGGTAAGTAAGTGTAAAATGCGCTATTTTATGTTGTGACTGTAAAATAAATCTGTAATGATAACAAAGATTAGGATTAAAGATTAGACCGAATTAGGGAAATACGTTGGAGGCACTTCACGTTCAAACGGCAAACTCGAAAACTAAAAAATAGAATATTTTGTTTTCTATTGTAAGCGGTCAGTACTTTTTCTCATCGCTCGTCGTATAAAGCCGGTGTCCCACATTCTTGCAAAGCGCAGCTGAACACACGTGCGTAGCCTCTCCATGGGTGACGGTGGGACTGCGGTTTACAACAAGATGTAACTAGCCATCATGCCAGCCAGCATGATGGCTTAACATCATGACAAATTTTTATAGTTCTGGCACTAGATGGTGTGAAAAATTTGTAGGTATGTCATCCATACCTACAAATTTTAATTGTCGGAGTGTCAATCAACCATACTAACGAGTAATATACTCAACGATTGTCGATGTGTAGAAAACGATCAAATATAGGTAGGTTGTACAATTTAGCAAACTAAGCGAACGTGACTGAATAACGTTCGGCTTTTGCTAAATTGTACAGAAAATAAACCAGCAAATATTAGTTAACAAGTACCTAGTTGCGGTACATTTTTGTCCGTTCAAATGCGCGAACGCCTGAAATACCTACGAAATGTGGACAGTAAAATATGACAGATCGTTTTGTAACAGGACACTTGTGCGTTCTGCCCATTTCATATAAATTCATTTCCCCGCATAGCTGATTGAGACGAACGTGATAATAAATGTACCTGTTGCAATATGCGCTCAGTACGTCTAGTATTACAGTTTGATTACTATTATTTTCGCAACTCGATAGACTTTAATTTCTATCTACGTAAAAAAACGAATGATACGAATATAATATTTCATGAAAATTAGCCTGTCAACTCTCTGAAAAGCATTCGAAAACTATCGAGTTCGTATCATACAAAAATTCTATATAACTGCCTCTGCGTACAAGCAGGTATTCGACCGATGTCAAACTACGGAAATTAGTTCCTCTCTATCCAGTAGAGGCGCTGCAAGGTTCCAATATTAGGGAAAGAGCAGAAAACTTTATTCGTCATCGTAGGCTAATGCACAACTGGTACTAAGGACGCAGATTGGGATAGAGGCCCAGCAGTCGGTAGGTACAAGACAGCTGATGATGATGTGATCAAAGGGAATCGATAATCGTATGCAATAGTGACATGATTAATTTCATGTTCTGGAGGCGATGTGACATTATTGCATTGCCAGAGACGCGTTGGACATGGACATGCTCGCTAATTACTCAAATGCATAAATAATGTGCAGAATTGCTTAGAATCTTATCATTGTCACCGCCTGCCAAGCTGCTAATTATGGTAAAACCTGTTTTATTTTCGTAATCACCTTTAAGTTTTTAATTGATTTGACTTTTTTTTTTAACCTTTCGTCATATAAAACTAAATTTAGAAAACAAAAATTTCAAAAATAAATTTATCGACATTTATTTTATTTATTTTCTTAGAGATTAGGTACCCAGAATGCGAGGGCTTACGCACTATTATACAAAAACCTTAATATGATGTAAATTTGTAGTTTTTAATACTTGGTTTGATTTTCGAGATTTGACCTTTGATACCTGCAAATTAATACTTGCTGGTATCCATTAAGGTGTGTAGACTCAGATTGAATAAAACAGGCCAATAGCTAGTAACAACGCAGTGGTTTACGATTGCGGGTAATAGGTACGCACAGTCCAAATGTGCGCGACCTGGGCATTCAAAGACTATCAAGGCATTTTACGATCACCAGGTAAAAGAAGCCTGTATCACTTCAGACAAAAAATAGTCGTCGAAAAGTGAAGATGTGGTAGACGGCGTATCGTGAAAGTCTAGACGCTGCTTATTGATTCTCGTCCTGAATAGATCCAGGTGGTAATTAACCGGATAAACAGCAGCAGCGTGTTCCAAACCCCAGCGGTCCACTCGCAGGACGGTATATCCACCAAGTAGGGGTGGTGATGCGCTGTACGTCTGTTGGTCCTGGAATGAAAGGGGGATGGTTGAATCAGGTCATGTAGTTCCTGTGAGAATGCTCCGAAATGTTTTGGCTAAGGCTCCAAAGTTTAGAGTTGGTGTAAGCGTGACACCGAGGAGCTCAAGATGATCTTTTATAGGTACCGGTACATCTCGGATAATAGGAACGGACAGACTTTGCATTTAAAATAAATATCACGGTTTCAAATTATACTGCCACTTTCTGTCCTCAAAATGCCATTCTCAACCTTTGCTATCTTTAATTTTATACAATGTTTTTCTTTTTAATTTAAGGTGAGTAAAGAATTATCTATCTATCTATCTATCTCAACTACCATAATCCCCAACAAATTGATTAAATGAAACCAACTCTAACCAGGTGAAGTTAGTTGGTCAAACCTAGCAGACATGTTTCACGCAGTAGGTCTCATTAGGCTGTGAAACATCATCCAGGTCGATCTATATTTCCTCTGTGCCAACTCCGCTTTCAAGCTTCGTTTCCCTCTATTATCCTGAGAACAGATCGTAAATCTCGCCGTAAATGCTTACCTTATCACGTGCTAGTAGCGTTCTTTTTATAGCGCGTTAAACCTTATTAAAGTTTATGACATGGGTCTTCTTTCTATCTCACATAGGTATAAGGTGCCAATGGTGGTCTCTTGTATTATGTGTGATGTCATGGTCCCTCCTCTAAAACAACTTGTATTTCTTGCCAGCTCTTACTCAGCAAATAATACCTACACACTATTATTTTGCGCTTGGGTGATGCCATGCCACGACAATTTCCTCACGACTTCAATTCAGCATAAAACAATGTAAAGAAGATCCTGCACAAGATAAAAATATGTCTACAAGGCAAATAACACCATTCTGTAAACACCATACCAAGCAATATTTTGAGGTAAATTTGTAACATTTATTCGGTCAAGGTACGAAAAAAATGTGCTTTAAATAGAGACAGAAAATCTCTTTCCTATCAGGAAGTTCAATAGTGCTTACAATCGATCGGATTGCGAAAATTGTTCTGCTCTCAGTCGCTGGTGAATTATAGGCTCCATTCAGTAGGTAATGTCCCTGTAATCAACCGCGTTCGATTGCTCAGGCATTCCGCTAAATTGTTAATTTAGTTAAAAGCAATCGTTTCGAGATGATTTTGGCCCGAGAAGAACGATGATGCATAAAACATTTGAGCGTACATTAAACATTTTACTTCCTCTGTGTAGAGATCTTACAGGGTAGGTATTTTATTGGCATTTTACTAATCTATTCAACCTACGTAGGTAAATACGCTTGGTGGAATATAGGATTTAATCATCCCATACCAAAAGACAGAGGAGCGAGTAAGCTTATTCATAGTGGAAGGGTAAGTCATCTGTTATAGATGGGGCTTCCGATCCGCTTTTGTGATCCTCTTACAAGAGATGGACTTACTATTTTATGGTCGAAATTTAGTGCATTTGGTTCAATATTAATCCAGAAGCTGTTGTTCTTTATAGAATTAACGTATACTTCTCATTAAATTGAAAGAAAAACTCATTATAAGATAAATAATAGATTCAGGTGTTACTTTGCGGAAATTCATTGCGAAATATAAGGATGAAAATATTTAGTAACAATTCCGCGAAAAAAACCTGCTACTTACTACTTCAAAATGACAATAAAATTTAACTCAACGTGGGCCCAAAATAGCCCTACGAGCCCCGGACAAAAAAGGAGGCAGTTTATAGGTTGTATATATCGACATCAAAGTGGAGTCACCCGGTTGGTTAGGTATGTGTACTTAGTTAGGGTCGGAAGAAAAGTTTCCGTGGTTTGGCCGAAACGGACGCGGGTCGTGCGTGGTCACTTTGGCCAGAGGTGGCTGTGAATCCGGCCGACAAGTTGATTACCCTCTAGGCAGTCGCGACAACACCCTTGGGATCTTTGCCTGACGTGTACCAAAGTTATCGCAGCTCAGGGAACAAATTGTCTACAAACGCCGCTGGCACACTGCCACGTGAACGTTGAATTTGCATATTGAATTGATGTTGATATAGCCTGTATTTTTTCCTAAATAAACATTCTGTTTTGCACAAAAACAGTCGCAAAAGGTGGATTAATAATCTCAGCGAACAGAGATTACTAACTTTGTAAGGTCGCATCAGCGAGGAACAAAGAAAACAAGGAAATTATATTGAAAATACTACTGCTGATGACATTTATTGCGACAAAGTATACGCAAGGGAAAGTTGCTCCAGTACTTGGATAGGGAAATTTTAATCAGAAATTTATGGTAATTTGTGTCAAGGCGAGAGCCGGGCTAGAAGCGCGCTCACAATGGCAAAAATTGACCGGACAAAATTAAATTGGCGAGGTTAGCTAAATATTGGTACAGCATTAAACGTAGATCCGCTAATGAAATCAATCAGTTTTTAAAGATAATAATCTGAGTCTGATTAGTGAAAACCGAGGTATGGAGGCCAATTTGTTAGGAGAACCACATTTGTTTTCAGTTAGATTTTGTTTGCGGTTAAGTCTCATTTGTCTTTCTCTTCAAACGCTCCCCCTCTCACCGCCTGCTACTAGCTTTGAATAAATAACACACAATATAAGGACTACTTTGGAACATTTCATTATAAGATAGCACTTCAAAATGTTTATTCTCTAAAATAAACATTACTTTTAAGCCATCCATCACAATCGCTTATTAAATCCGAGAAAAAGGCGGGATTTAACGCGATCAACCCAACGCTTTGTAATAACAAAATTAACTTCGTTATGGTTCTATTTTCATTTGAATAATGTGGTATTTAGAAGACGCATTCACGGGAATTCTTAGGGGAGTAATCTGTTTAATTTGGCTAATGTACAGATTTTGTAGAGCAGCCACTTCACTTCAAACATTCAAATGTTTGAAGTCCTAGGTTTTAACCTTCGATAATAGTAAAAAAGGAAGATACGGTACGTTCTACCAGCGCTCACTCAAAAGCTGTACCGTGTTACTGATGAAATAATGATAAGGTATCGGATTATCAGAAAATTTAAAGTTTGGTGTATCTACTTACGCGGGAAAATATGTGATGCCTTGGGCTTTGTCTTTTGTTTTGGAGCTATTTGTACACCTGGTGAACGAACACGAGGGCACAGTCGTGGTGTTTTAGTCGAAATCACACAAAATTATACGTCGTAGCAAGCACGCGAAACACAAACGCCACCGCCCGCGCCGCCGGTCCGACTATGACTAAGGTAAGGGAACATAGTTGAACCTAACTTGTTACATACACTTCCGAGATGGTAATGCCTCATCTCCCTTTTTTACTTTCATCGAAGGTTTTGACTGACGGATTTCTAGCTAAGAAATAGATTAGAATCAGATCTTTGGCGAATAAAGACTGTTTGATATAATCTACTTAGAGATATTCAAAATTCAAAATTCAAAGTGCTTTATTTCCTTTAGACCTTACAGGACTCTTGGACACGTCACAAAACTCAGATTACATAAGTAAAACTAGGAAATAAAGTGATCACTTTGATTTTTTGTCCACTTCAATCTTTTTAAGGTAGAGAAGAGGAGACAAGACAACTAACAACCGTGTGTGGACACTGCCTGCTGTGACACTATTTAGCAGCTCTGTAAATTCCATAAGCCACAGAAATCTGAGTGAATCAGCTTTTAATCCACGTAAGCTAAGCTCGAAGTTTCAGTAAGCCCGTATTCTCATCTGTATTGAGGCAGCCGTATCTATAGAGATTAAGGAGTTCTGCGTTTGATGCGTGACAAGGACGCTCGGATTTTCAATGGATACAATATGCTAATGAGAATATAAATACGGCTATAGGTATGCCAATGCCTTTGCGACTGTCCCTCTTGTGGTGCCGTGCCGCGCGGGCGTGAAACCGTTGCGAGAATTTATTTTACACAGGTTCTGAATAAAATGTTATTCTTTTGCTATCGGAATTGCAGGAAGTCATGTTCCTTGCTTTGTTAGTCAGTGCGGCTTGTTAGAGTGAAGGGTAGGATTGCTGGGTCTTGTTATGAAATGGAAATACCTATAGTATTTTTCTTAAACTTATCTTATAAGTACAATTAGCTAGTAAAGTGTATAATGTATATATAAGTTTAAATAAGTCATTTAATGTATATTTAATATGTATATAGATTTATTAACAAAGAAAATTACAATAAAAAATATAATAAATTAAAACTAGTATTTACAATTGAAACCATTGAGCTAACTGGAGACTGTTGCAAACAATCTACAGGTAGCTCAACTGATCCTTATATAACTCATGTCTGTAATATGACTTCTCATTACAGCAAATATCACTAAAAATATTGAATTCTCCGTGATTAAACTTTATAAAAACCTACAAGGGTAAAACTTTCCTTGTAATCACAGTTTTAACGGAAGTCGCTTGTTGTTTTAAAATGCACAAGTCGTTATCTTGATTTCAACGAGGACGTTATGCATCACAGTTTGGATTATGGCCAAACAATTGTAGAGCTAAACTCTCTGCCTTTTAACGTTTCTGAAAGTCTGGCATTTCAGGGGACATCAATTCAAAGAAGAATCTATAGACCAATTCTAAGTAGTAGGTATAATACCTATGTGTGGACACTACTATACCGGCTGCCAGCGCGGCGACCCCGGATGTGTACCTAATTAACATAATATTAGCTTATGCATTAGTTTTAAGAAATTTTGTATCTCATTTTATGTAAACATTATTGTTTGTATGAGAATAAGCATCTTTAAACCGAATTCAATAGCATTTCTTAAAAAAGATATTAGATCTGGTACTAAGTAACTATCTACCTAATTGTTTAAAGATGGAAAAAAACACCTGGAACCCATAGTGTGTTCCACTTAATCTGTACCTACGTTCGCCTTGCGCTTTGTTGGTAGGTACAACAGATTCCAAGTTGTTCTTGAAAAGGGTTCCAAATGCTGTACAACCCTCCAACGCAACAATAAAACATTCAACCTTAACAGTTTTGACCCCAGAGAGGATAAAATAAAACCTTTGACTACTCCCATCCTTTTCCCCATCTATAAAACAAGAAATGACACCCGGCACCGTTCTTACTGCAAGTGCTTTGTGTTATTCCAGGGTGATCGTCTTCATAGATTATTTAAGAGCGTAGGCCTTTGTTATTCATAGGTAAGCAAATAGTTACTATTCGTGACACCTCGGGGACAAATCGGGGATGTCGTAACCTTTAGCTAGACCGAAAAGGGAATGGTTCCCACACAACCGACAACAGAACATTACGGCGTTTACACACGAGGCACGACACCACACGACAAAATGCGGTGACGACCGCGTCATACATTTCTATGAACCGTTTACATACGCAACGATAGCGCACAGCACGACAGGTTCATAGAAATGTATGACGCCCGGAGTCGTCACCGCTTTTTGTCGTGTGGTGTCGTGCGTCTTGGGAAAACGCTCTTACTGTCACATGACAGTAATGTTCTGTCGATTTCTATCCTGAATTCATATACCTACCTATTCCTAGTCAACTCAGAGATGGTTTTAACTCACACATCTCTGGTTTAGTATTGATATTGACTGGTCACACTCTAAACTCGCACCGGAAGAAAAATGTTTATAATTTATTCTATATACCTACACCTATTGTATACATACATACAAGGCTTATTAAAAAAATTACAATGACAGAATAAAATAATTACTACTAATATTTACATTTATTTATTCTATTAATATTTTATTTCGCTCGAAATATGCACAATGCATAAAGACAGGATGTAATCTTTTTTTCTATGTACGTACTTATTTCATAATGTTTTTATATATTATTTCCTTTTTTTTTTCATTTTTACACCTATAAATATATTGCTGACCTCTTTAATATGTTTCATTAAATACACTCGGTTTTTTAAGGTGATGAGCAAAGTATTATGCATCAATCTTTTAATATGCTCTCTAATACTTTGACATTTTGTACTTGTATTTCCAAATAACAGAAAAAGATTATGCTATGCGCCAACATTGAAGGAGCATTTAGAGCAATCTTTGTTTTTGGATGAGCCTCAATGCTAATTAAACTGCTCTAGTCTTTGTTACCATGCCTTCAATCAAGGTTCAACCTTTAAAAGACTTCACCACAGTAACAGTGGATTTATTACGACTGAGAATAAAATTGGCTATTCTTTGCGAAATGAATGAACAAGTGAAGAATTTATCACAGGTTTTTTATTTTTTTATGCATTGTTATTTAAGGGACTTTGAGTCATTGGTATGAACCGTAACTCGACGTGGTTAAGTCGTTTTGTTAAAGAGTTCCTGGCCAACTTCCTATCTCCGTCATCAGACCAACTCGATGGTACCTAACATTGGATTGCCCACCGAACTTATGCCAAATTTCAGCTCAATCGGTTGAGGACATCATCATCATCATCATCAGCCTATAGTAGTCCACTGTTGGACATAGGCCTCCCCTAATGAGCGCCATAGCGCCCTGTCTTCAGCTTGACGCATCCAGCATCTGCCAGCAATCCTTCGCAAATCATCATCCCACCCGGTCGGAGGGCGTCCTACACTATGTTTGCCGAGTCGCGGTCTCCACTCAAGAACACGTTTACCCCAGCGGTTGTCGATTCTTCTCGAGATCTCGAGAAGTTGAGGACAACTGGTCTAAAATCCAGTTGCAAGATATGTCCCTCACAAACTAAAAGAGAAGCCGAATAAAAGCTCGCAATTAGACTATTATCCAGTATCTTTAATTGTTACCTTGGCCAGAATAGATAACGCGGTGTTTATGCATACAGGGAAACCTATTGGCACTCAAGAATATTTATGTCCCTTTCCTTCACAATCTATAGTAGTTGTAAAATCTCATAAACTGTCTTACAGGTGCCGTATATCTTGAAACTTTTTGATCGTAACTATACAAGGTGGATGATACAAAATAGGATGGTGAGGGGCCTTCAGTATTGACATGAACGGTTGCATCCATCATTATTCTGTGATTTAATTGTCAGATATAAGCAATGAAGTATTATAGTTACGTTTTAAGATGTCTGTTAGGGTCAGCTCACACAGGGACGCGACATATATAGTGATAGTCATTCAAAATATAACTATATTTACGACGTAAAATGATACCGATTTTATTTTGGCAAACGATGCACCAAACACCCGGTAAGTATACGAAACTCGCCGAGGCGCCGCGACTCGCTGCGCTGAGTCTCGAGATGCCTCACGTCGTGTGGCGTCGCGTTTCGGTGTGGGACCGTGACCCTACCACTTCACATAAATGGTCCAAAACATTCTAAAATAGAAACCCTGGGAAACGATAAAATAGCATTACATATCTTCTTAATTTATGCTGGGTACAAACTATTTGGTCTGCAAAATGAGAAACTAACTAGATCATTAAGGATGCATTTGCACTCAATGTTTCCTATTTAAAATTATGCCATTTACTTTATAACTAACTACATATACTGTACGCCTAAACGGATCTCAATGAATTATGGCAGGGGTACATAGGCTACTTTTATCCCGTAATCTGTGTTCGAAGCCGCGGGTAGAAAAAGCCAGTGTATTATAAATTTAGATAAAAAAAGTACTGCATATCTGCTTTTTACCCGACTACCAACAGGGGAGGGTTATGAGGTTAGCACCCTATGTTTGTATGTTTGTATATTTGTATGTTTGTATGTATGTGGCCGATTTCTTTGTTCCCACGTAGCGCTGAAACTACTGGTTCGATTTCAACAAATTATGTATCGATTGATTCGTCTCAATACCCCGATGGTTATAGGCTATAGGATTTAGGCCTCCGACCCCGAATAAGCCTTCAAAACGCGTATTAAAGTTTAGGTAGCCGCAGGCTGCAGGCCCCATAGAGAAAAATTACAATACCTACGACCTATTTTCATTTTCAACTCTATAAATAAATAAATAAAAATCATTTATTTCAGACCCAGTTGATCCATCTATGCCTATCAAATATGACCGATACGTCATTCTATTTTGTCAATGTAAATGTTTCAAACTTTTATAACTTTCACGTAGTCGGGTTGTAGTTTTTAACTTTATCTTGTTGATATTTATCTCTTGACTAGAAGATTGTAACTAACTAGGCATATGTACAATTGACTATTGCCCTGACCACAACACCAAAGTACCGGTTATGAATATGGAAACCGCTGCTCCAAATTAGCAGGAGCCTAATGGTCAATCAATCGTTATCAATTTGGGTTTGAACAGTCCACTGCGCTTGGGTCATGGAAATCAGTTGACACATCCTTTATAGAAAATTGATGAACTGTTAATTTGTAAATTGTTAAAAGCTGTGTCCTATTGCCAATACGTTTATTTGTAGAGGTAGCTTTGTGGTTTTATTAGGTGGGTAAAATTGTGATTCGTTTGTCTAATGATTATATTCTCGTGGTTTTTTTTCTGTTGAAATTAGTCAGGCAGTATTAATAGCCACTGCCTTAGGAAATCGTAAAATCACCTATCTAACATACTTGCCCAGCCGTTTTCCGTTATCAAGTCATCACAGAAAATGATGTTTTTATATGATTTCAGAGCCATTTCAAGCCATTCGCTTCTAAAACTAGGATTTTTTAGGGTAATAAATTCTATGGTATTGAATGAAAAAAGCTGTGCAAAGGCTCATTGAGCCTCTTGAAATCGTTAATGTCAATATAGATTTGGCGGTTTGCCAGCGTTTTAGCCCGCTATAAAAAGTTCATTAATCATGGCCAACATCGAGGGAGATCGTAATTGATTTTATATCAAACATGCATTTAGTCACGCTGATCAGGGTTAAAAGAATCAATGTTTGATTGATTACTCGGTGAAAGACAACACCGCTGACTAATCTCGGAAAAATTCCAATAACACAACGGAATTTGATATTACCAAAACCTATTATGCGGTTTTCTTCTTTGCTTCGCTCATTCATTATGTTTGATATCTAATAAAATCGACCACAAGCAATCACAAAATTATCTCCAAAAACAAAAATATATACATCACTTACCTAAATGTTTAAAATATCTGCTTTAAAAACATTATACCTCTTACATTTCAGTCTGTCCTAAAATATTGGGAATATTTAAAAAACTGAAATGTTGGATTCCAGTTGTAAAAATAAAAGCAGCCTTAAGAGCCTTTTCAAAGCAAGTATCTTGACGGAAATGCGATTTTAATGAACATAGGAAACCAGGCGCTGACAATGGAGCACCTTGATGGGTAACAACGTCAAGTAACAAAGTCCTTTTAATGTAACGAGATAGGTTTGTCTCTAAATAACGTGCGTAATTTATACGCTGAAGTAGATAAAGGTAAGTTAAGACGATACCCCGAGCCAAACTAGCGCTGCCACCAATTTATCTTTTTGATTCGTTGAACAAAGGTATTATAAAAAATTTCAATGGGCAGTTTGTGATACCTATTAAAAGTTTTTAATGCCTTTGTAATATTTTAATTTTGTATAGTTTAGGCAGATATATGAAGTTGCTCTTTGTGGCCACCAAACTTTATTTTCGCATCTCTTCCTTGGTAAATAAAAATATTACAAAGGCATTAAAAAACTTATAATAGGTATCACAAACTGCCCATAGAAAATTTTGAAATTACATTTTGTTCATCGAAATAACAAGATAAATAGGTGGCGGCGCTAGTTTGGCTCAGGGTATTGTCTTAAAGAAATCTTCTCGATTGGAGAAAGCATAAATTTTATCATAGTAGGTTTTTGATTTCATTTGTGTTTTTAACAAGCAAAATCCTCTTGTAGGGAAGGCATCTTCAGCTGTGGACGTATGGGTGCTTATAAAAGTTAAACCTTTTGTAAGTGTCATGGCTATTCACACAAAAGTAATTATAACGGGAAGAAATTATGACCCAACCAGGCCGCGTTCAGTGTAGTTTGTCGTGATCGAGTTGCGTTCGAAAATGAAACCGATGTTAGTGGTAACGTCCGTAGTGAAAGACAAGAAATGAGGGTAGATCGGTATGTCTGCCGATATAAACTAACTCACAGTGACTTCAGATATTCCGTGAAAATGGCGCATGAAACTGTGCCGAAATATTAGATAGCTCAAATCATGGTAAATGTCCCGTTGACTTTAGTGGGAGGCATTTGAGTACCAACAATTAACAATGTTGATTGCGAAAGACTGCTGGCAGATGCTGGATGCGGCAAGCTGAAGACAGGGTGCGATGGCGCTCATTAGGGGAGGCCTATGTCCAGCAGTGGACTGATATAGGCTGATCATGATGATGATGATGAATTACCAATGTGATGAACGCGAAATCCTATGCTTATCCTTTTCACAAAATAGCGTCGTACCTATGGCAGCCCCTTAAATCCACTTTTGTTAAACGTTACTCTTTCAACTTCGAGAAATGTTTAATTCAATGAACCACTCCCTTTGAGAGATTTATTTAAAACAGGTTATTCCTTTGAGCGGGTCATTAGATCGCTCGTTAATCGAAAATCGCATGAATTGTAGGTCAATTGAATTGCTTTGAGTTTTGTTGACTTGAAATCGATTTAAATTGAGAATTCGAGTGGGCATTATACTCGATACTTTTGTAATTAAATCTTGGGGATTTTATTGTATTTCTTATTATTTAACCTGGGCAATTCAGATCTTGTTTACAAATGGCTATTTTCAGGTAATATTTTTGGCATTCTTAAGTGTTAATATAACAAATACGATAATTGGTTGACGAGGGTTCAGTTCCAATATTGCTATGGCTTTCCGGAGAGAACAATATTTTTCTTCGCACAATGTAATCAGGTCAGCACACTGTCAGCTTGACTATCGCGTGAAGGCCTCACCCTAGATGTTATTTGACTCTCGATGCCAAGGGCCGAGTAGTTCTGAAGTGAGGCTCGCGGCAAGCCCTGTCAGCGCTCCACTCGCTTCACATAATAATCGCATAACGACCACGATCTACATAATCGATAAAAACTTTTACAATCCATGCCAAAACAACGATATTTTTAGAAGAAAACGTAGTTCGAAGTTACATACTGTAATTATTTGACTAAAATGCCCATTCAAAGCGATATTTACTTTTCCCTCTCGCATCAGTTTTCCGACAAGTGAAATTTGTCGGCTTGGGAAGAAACGTATCCGTGTTAGGAATGCAAAATGTTGCCATCTGCGAGATCTGTTGCCCCATACCAAGCATTCAACGTATAGGTACCTAGGTACTACGGATGTCGTCGTCTGTATCCCATGCTGCGGACAAAGAATTTATGGGTGTCGCCTATCATGATATTCGAGATAGAGAATAGGCAGACCCTCTATTTATTCCCAATTTCTTTGGCACATCACCTATGATATGCGACACTCACTCTTTGTCCGTAGGATGAAATTGACAGGATTTTTTTACCGTATAAAGAAGTCAGAAATAGACGGATATCTACAGGGTGGAAACGGACGACGGCCCTTCCCGTAAATTCGAAATTATGTATGTACTATATTTTTACTCCGTGAAACTATGCTTATATTTTTACCCTTTTTCGAGTTACAGCTAGTTAAAGATTTATACAAAAAACGTATAGTTTCAAGCTCATAAGTATCTTATCTTATCAGCTTGAAGCTATACGTACCCTAACCTCACGGCGGCACTGGACTTTTTTTTGTGGGGCGCGATTAGAGACAATTTGTCTTTAATCGTACAGGACAGAATGTGATACTGAGTTAAAGAAATATTAAATTGCTGCCTTCAAACAGTTGCGTAGAAAAAATCGTGAAGAAAATACATATTTATTATTATTAGACGTGGTGGAATATTTGAACATCGGTTGTAGATCCCTAAAATAACTGGTATCCTTTTCTCCTTACACGTGTTAGAGATGTAGTTAGGTACATAGGGTTGTCACTATTATATATTTATTTATATTAAACATGACTTATTTTAACTTTTTTATTTTATTTATAATAATCGTATCTATCCATCACACATCGAATGTACATCACTTATGTGGTACGAGTACAATTTATTCGTAACGTCCCTTTCCACCCTGTATATTCCTGAGTTTTTCACAAAATACCAACGAAACAGGAAGTGAGGTGTCATCACATTGGAATAATAAACGATTTTTTATCAGGTCTATCTAAAAAGCATCCATTTCGATAAACTGAATCGTATCGCACGATCACTCAGTCTCCAAGGGTCGCGGCGAAAGAAATCACGTAAACAATTATTCTAAAAGGGACGACGGAGACTGTCCCTATTTCAATCTTTTTTAAATTAGCGAGCAAGATTGAAAAGAGTCACAAAGATACAAAGAACGGTGATGATGCAGAAACTAAAGAAGTTTGTCATTTTATGCAAGTTGTCAGCTTTTGTGTTGTTTGTGGAGAGATAATCACGGCGGGCAGAGCGTTCAAAGATATAAACAATGGTGAATAAAATATTCCCAAAAAAGCAAATGTCACGATTTTTCTGATTACAGTTTTTCAGAGCCTATATCTGCCTGAAAATTGACGGTACAATTCAAAACGATTGTCCAACAAAACTTCATTCATGAAAGTATTTTTCCTTGTCAAAATAAGGCGTAGTGAGAAAATCCCAGTTGATCCAATCCACCCGGGGTAGGTAATTCCACTCTGAAATAGAATCTTTGCGACGCCCTCAGGTCTAAAATGTCTTTATACGAATGTATCTGGACAGGACATGGAAAGGATCGATGTGCCATTGAATAACAATAATAAATAAAATTGATAAGTTTCGTGAACTTTTTCAAACCTACCTCTTCTTCTTCATAAAGACGACCTCTGTGGCGCGGTGGGCAAAGGTCCGCCTGGGACGAGTGTTATTGTACGATCTAACGTACAAACATCAAGATCATCAAGATCGCGATCTGCAGATATTTTTTCCAGGTGTTCTAATTGTTTTCTATATATAGTAAAAAATATCTATGTGTGTATTGCATTGTGTATATCAGTTATATAGTACCCATAACACAAGCTCTGCTTAGCTTGGGGCTAGATAATGCTGTGTGAATTGTTCAGCATTATTATTTATTTACCTGTGCGAACCAATGCCATCATTCTAACATTTTGCTTACAAACGAAAATATTAATATTTTACATGCTGTGTAACGGAACGGAGAAGGAATCTTACACTATTGCAAGCTTCGAAATGTATCCCACATCCCAGTTGATAGGTTTGAAATCTATGTGGAATGCAACTTTGTGAGCGAGCTTCAACTAATACCAGCTTAAACCTTGTTAGGTTAGTTGGATTAGTTAAATTGCACTAACTATATTCCGAGGAACCCAACAGTTTCATTGTCAAGTTTCACAGGACGGTACTGCTCAAATAATTACATTTCTGGTTCGCACAAATACCCAAATATGTATGTATTATGTACGAGCTAAACTTCTGATCAGAGTGACGAATGCCAATTTATGGAACATGTATAGAAAGCCGTAGGCGGACATAGTAGAGCTTTGTAATATAAATGGAATGAAAGTGAATGCTCTCACGAGCCTTGGACTAGGGCCCTAAGGCCCTGACTACGAGCGATTATTTTGCTTCAACAAGCGAAACACGAATCTTTTAACTCCCAGTCGAAATTCGTCAGGGTTTTTTAAATCCTTCAGGCTGAATCTCATGAAATTGAAATTCATGCTCTGAGTGGCTTGCCACCGGCCTCTGTTTGAGTGGTTTACAATTCCCTCCACGTCAGATAAAGTTAGATAACAGTACAGTACGTGATTTGATTTATCTCCCAGGGATAATTATACAAGGTTTTTTAGCTGGCCTGTTGTCTGGTTACCTAGAGCTAGCAATAATTAAAGTACCTGAACAGTACGAAAATATGGAAAAAAAACGATAAAAATCGAAAAGGCTGCAGAAACTTGTTCTGCTGAAACGTGTTTTAAATTAAAAATTCTTGCCGTAGGTAAAGCGTGCTTGGTACAGGAAAGCTCTTCAAAATACTTATAAAAAAGAATGTAGCGTGATATAACAATGATACCATTTTTTTTGTAAAAGAAAATGTTTAGTCATTTCTCCATTACAAGGGCGGAGATTATGAGGAAAATGAAGCCAAATAACCTTATATATGATTTATGTTAGTGGAGGTGCTACATCGTGTCACATTATAATATTCGTGTATCATTCCATCCGCCCCACTCAAAGCGAGAGAGGGAATTGTATCTATTACGTAAGTACTATCGAAACAGTAGATTAGTAGTAGGTGATGTGGTTAAAGGCTTGAGAGGCATAAAAAAAGCTTATTATTGAGTATCACAAAAAGCTAAATTTTTTATTTTATTTCGTTCGTTCAACTTACCTAATAAGAATAAAATAGAGAAAGGCGCTACTTGGGTCGGGGTAGCGCCTTAAGTTTAGGTTACTTACTTTATACTTACCTACTTTATTAACAAAGAAAATTACAATCAAATAATAGAATTAAATTAAAACTAGTATTTACAATTGCAACAATTGAACTAACTGCAGACTGTTGCAAACAATCTACAAGTAGCTCAACTGATCCATATCAATACCAGTCGGAAGCGTCCCCAAGACGCATGCTGCATTGCCCCGCTGTTAAAATAAGTACTTATACTTATTATATACTAGCAGCGCCTCGCGGTTTCACCCGCGTAGTTCCCGTTCCCGTAGGAATTTCGGGATAAAAAGTAGCCTATGTCCTATTCCAGACTATAATCTATCTCTGTGCCAAATTTCATCCAGATCCGTTCAGCCGTTCTGGCGTGATAAAGGAACAAACATCCATCCATCTATCTATCCATCCATCTTAACTTTCACGTTTATAATATTAGTGAGATATATAGTGAGATAGTGAGATTATACCTACTTAAATAATTTAAAAAAATCCTAATAGGAACTCTAGTTTCTCGTTACTTATCTCAAAGTAGTCTCAGATGTTTCTACTTCAACGCGCACTGTATCTCTCTTTTTTTCTGTTGAGAGCTTTTCATTTGTCCCAATTTAATGTAAAGCAATCAGCGAAATTGGAACGAAATGGCTCTTCAGAGTTACAGTTAATTCCTTGTCACTCAGTTCAATTTCTACCTTTCTCAATATAATTACAACAAAAAACAAATTACAACAAAAAAAAATATTACAACTAACATTTTGCAAAAATCTAACATTTTAATTCGAATGCACCTACGTTTTTTTTACCTACGTTTAGGTGGAATGTACTATATAACAACACGCTCAACCAGATTGTAGGTTTTAGAATTTTTGTTTTATTGGTTTTATTTTGAAATGGTACCTACTCTAGAATTATCTGGAGTCTAGATAATTGAAGGTACCTACTGGTTTGTGAGGAGGGCGTTGTCATTCTGCGACACAGTGATAAACTACTGAAGATTACATCGTTTTTCAATACTGTTTCTGTTCCATGTCCTGTACTTATAAACGATTTTCACAAAAAAAAAAACATGGCAGGTAGAAATTCTAGAATCAATCTTAAATGGTAACGATTTGGTATGGGTTTGTAAGTGAGAATTATTATGAAAAAAATACAACTACAAATTCCAGGTCAACAACAAAAATACCCAGTGGAGTACTGGGGTAAACATGTTCTTGAGTGGAGACCGCGACTCAGCAAACGTAGTGTAGGACGCCCTACGACCAGGTGGGATAACGATTTGCGAAAGACTGCTGGCAGATGCTGGATGCTGGACGCGGCAAGCTAAAGACAGGGCGCTATGGCGCTCATTAGGGAAGGCCTATATATTATGTCCAGCAGTGGACTAACATAGGCTGATGATGATGATGATGAACAAAAATACTACTAATTTGGTTTAAAAGTCGTCTAGCAAAAATTAGTTCCAACCACTTAATAGATCGGGTACCTATTGATTTATTGAGAAGATTCAAACCAGAGGTATTCTTAAATATCTGCTCAGCGCGTGGTACCATGTGCTAAAAGCCAGTTTGCTCTGCAGTCTATGTATACGTTAAGTGTTGATAGTAGATCGGTACGGGACTCAGGCGTATGAAGGCTTCGAATTTCAGCGTGTTAATTGCTTCGGCGTAACTGTAATCAATTTGTTGCTAATTGGCCAAATACCAAAATCTAGGTTGGTTTGCTATAGAGATAATGACTAGACTGCCTACACACTGAACGTTATTCTAGGTATGTATTAGTCTTTACTCATTAGACAATGAGTAAAGATGTGTGTGATGTGCGCTGTGGTTGGTAAGAAAATATATACATACTTAATTCATATTAATATTATTATATTATTCATACTAATATCAAACAAACAAAAACAATTTATTTGTGAAATGGAGACACTACATTAAAGTTCCTATTGGAGTAATTAGTAGTATTAATAAATTCTTGTTTTTGAGTAAAGTTTGATGCAACTGAGCTCCCTATTCGTAAATTTAAACTGAATATAAAACGAAATCTTATTAAGAAAGCCTTTTACTAATTTAATAAGCTGTTTATGTATAAAATTTGACATGTCTAAGTGCTTATTTTATAAGCCTAAAGAAATTGACTTTTGACTTTTGAAAAAAAGTAAGTCCATACTATAGGTAATATTATAAATTCGAAAATAATCCAGTGTAAAAATACTATGCGCAGATCTTAAAATCAAAGAAGTTCTGTCAGTCTGTTATCTTTCTACGCCTAATCGGCTGTAAGGATCTTAATGAAATTTGGCAGGCAGGTAAACAGTATCCCGGAGACGGACATAGGATACTTGAAAAGCGCGGGCGAAGCCGCTGGCAGCAGCTAGTAGTAACAAATTAACAACAACACTTTGTTTACTTTGTTAATTTGAGTTACCCGCTACAAGAAGTTGGATCGCGCGAGCTATGCTAACAACGCTACTGGAAGGTAGATCGTGTTTAGTGATTTTGTCGTTAACTCTTCTAACACAGAATAAATGTGAAAAAATATAGTATACATATATCGATATTTTATACTAAAACACTGTTTTTACCGGATTGATCGCGTATATTTTATATTTTGTTTATAACCTGACGTTTCGGAGGCTTTTCAGCTTCCATGGTCACAGGCAGACTGAGGTGACATTTCATACAATAATAAAACTAAAGAAATCCAGTTTCATTGGTACAAAAGAGAGTCTATACAAAAGTAAGCCATGCTGAAAGGTTTCGATTAGAACACCGCGAGAGAACCATATAGAGTGACTCTGAATAAAGTAACACTATAGGAAAGAACATAAACGACATACGAGCTACTAAAACCTGATAATGATCACATTCATCACCGTAACCACCATACTTCAAAACTGTTTGAGGTATGAATTATATTTGAATTTTTTAAAACTTAGGCTGAAATTTGCACACTCCTGGCCTGACCAGGAAACCAGGTATTTTGACGAATATAAACCACTACTGCAATTCGGAGCTAGAAAGTTTCATCAACTTATAAATCGTTTTCGAAATTGGATCACTGCTAAACTGTAGAAACATAAATTTTGTAATATAAATTATGTTATTATTATTGTTTTGGCCGTACCCATAAAGTAAAAACGGGACCCTATTACTAAGACTTCGATGTCCGTCTGTCACCAGGCTGTATCTCATGAACCGCGTGATAGTTAGACAGTTGAAATTTTCACAGATGATGTATTTTCGTTGCCGCAATAACAACAAATACTAAAAAACAGAATGAAATAAATATTTAAGGGGGCTCCCGACCGTGATGTTTTTGCCGTTTTCATAGATAATGGTACGGAACCCTTCGTGCGCGAGGTCGACTCGCACTTAACCGGTTTTTTTTTTTACTCAATCCTATATCAGATAAACATATGAGACGATGGCAACAAGAAGACTTTTTAAAAACCCGAATTTGGTAAACGGCAACAACGAAGACTATAAAATAAAGAAAAACAGAATCTTTCACAAATTCTGTGGCACCCTGCATCCTTCCCCCGGCACCTATCTCCACTTCCCGCGCTGATGCGATTCATTCGTATTATTGGACCAATCTCAATTTCCCGCCATTTCTGTTTGTTTCGTGGTGTCTATATCCTGTTTTATTTCTATTGCTATATTTGTTGAATATTTTGTAAATTGTATTGAGATGGCTTCAGTAAAAGGTTTGCGATGTTTTATTTTCTTTTTTTCTGGTGACATGGTTGTACAACTTTGTTGTGTAACTGTTTCAGCATTTATATTTCGCTAAAGATTCGTTTCGTCAATAGGTTATTTGACTACATTAAAAATAAGTTCCAAATTGTTTTCATCCTAGTGACAACGTAACAAAGCGTAATCAGGTAATTTTTATTAAAAATATGCCTATTTTAGGTAAAAAAACAGCCTTAAAATTACACATTTTTGGATATATGATCACGTGACCGAAAACGCTATGTGTTTGGTTGGATCGCAAGTGACGTCACACTTTTACAGATTACAGTGGCAATGACTTTTTCTTGTTAGGTGTGGTATGGCGGAGTGACGTCATAGCTTGGAACACGGTAGCCATGACAGAGATTATCGTTTTGGCGCGGCATTATTTTATTCAAACTTTAAAATTAGTTTTTATAACTAATACCTACGACTGGCCTTGAAGAAATATTAATTACACTTTGCATTATTTTTATTAGGCAACACGTTAGAATTATTTCCCAGTATAGTAGTCAAGTAGCCTATTGCTATTTTCAAAAAGATGTTAAATTAGGCACGTCTAAATGTCTAATGTCCTACCTATCTACCTACATTACAGGGTATCGGTTATCATTATTTTCCAATGAAGCAAACAGGTACCTAAGCAATAAAAAATTTACGCCCCTTTATACGCAGATTGAAAAGATTCTATTCACGGCGGGCGTAAAAAACATTTTATTATTTTTAGAAGTTTTATGCGGAATAGTCTATCGATGCCGTTGCGTTTTACGATAGCGCTTATCGTAAATTCAACGCTAATGTCGCGCTGAAGTAATAAAACATTTTAAGATAGGCTGTAGGGGTGTCGATTGCTCTTATTTTAAGGGTTACTTCCTTCTTCAAACTAAGTTTCACACCTATCATATTTTATTTTTAAATGTTTAAAAATAATATTTTTTTTAAATGACCTTCGTGCTGCTCACATGTCCAAACGAATGACGATGTATTTTACTTCAACAAGAAATTTATCATCTTTTTAAGTGTCACTAAGGTTTAACTCCAAACCTTCCAGGCAAAGAAAATGTCTTTGATTACATTGTTTTATTAACATAAGTAAACTAAACACCATCTTGCCGGGAAAAAGCAAAATTTTCCATTTCATATTTCCTAATAAACTGAAATATACCTAAAATTAAACGAAAGATGGTCAACCCTAGATAGAAAAAGCATTAACGAGCAATGTGGGACCGGGGACAGTTGGAACACCGGCGGTCGGCAGCTCCGCATGCAAAATCTACATTGTGCCTTTAATAACGCTACATTGTGCCGTTTGCAGCTTACGCGTGTTTCCTTTATTTAAACAATATTTCTATTCGAATTTTAAAATAAAATTTTGAACTCTGAACAGTCGTTCAGAGAGAGACTCCCTACGGTTCTCGACGGCAAAAAAGTCTTTAATTGCGTCGAAAAGTGTTACCAGATAGAGAATAGCTTTTACTTTACCTGTACCAATTTTAATCCGGATTTCGTGAGAACTCTGTACCCTTAGTTCGAGCCACTGCAAAAAACATTCAAAAACAAAAGTTATCGAGAACCTTTGATGCCTTACACGAAAAAGGCTTCGAACTTATAGTACACGCTTATAGTACACACAAACAAGCTGTAGCCAAAAAATTCAAAAAAAACATCTCATTTTTATATTATTATTCGTGTGCAAGTATGCGTGAAAGCTCTGAAGTTATGAGGGTATTCTCTAATAACATAGAAATATATCTACATATTTATTTTAGTATTTTTGATGTTTTTATTGTGCAATTTAAGAGAAAAAAATTAGATATTTTATGACTCAATCGCCATTTCCAAACGTGACGTCACCACTCATACTAGAGTTTCTGGCACCGACGCTAAATGACGTGTCGTTTCAGAACTATTAAAAAAGCGTTCTGAAAGGATTTTTCTTGACGTTCTTTTTATATGGTTAAAACAGCTCAGCCGAGTGTTATGCGTGTTGGGACAGCATAAATGGGCCCAGGACTATTTTTGTTCACAAAATGTGACTCAAATACCATTAATTTCTTTCTGACACGTTTGGCAGAGAATATACATACCTACATATAAAAGTTTGCTGATAAAAATCACAATATAAATAAGCCAAAATTCCTAGTCACTTTTCTAGTTTCAATTGTATAAACTACTAAGTTATAATTTGTTTCGAATAGTTAGCTGTAATGATGTTTGATAATAAACTTTCCAGTTGAACTAGAAATATCGCGTTAGAATTTGTCTCGTCGCTTCAAATAAAATGAACTTAAAATTTCATTGTAGGAATTTTGTGCTTCACGTAAAATATTTAAATGATAACGAAAAATCGCACGAGGTCCCTTTTGTGCAACTTTATTGCGCAACTCAGTTGAGCAAATTGCGCAACGTGACCCGACTTTTTTGTCAAACTAATTTTGTTCTCCATTGCTCAACTCAAATCGTGATATGAAGCTTAAGTGAATACAACTAATTGGACTCTTCCGTAAAACACATTGTGTTCACACAGCTTTTATTTCGTGAAAATGTGAAGCACTATTTGAAAGGGGACACCGAACAAATTCAGTCCACAATCAGCCGAACAAATATTTATGAGGACGAATTGGCACTGTTTAGTCGCGAAACGTCCTCGCTCGGGGTGAACTCCCTCTGTGTGTAATTAGGCAAAAACATCGCCCTCATTATTGGAAACACAGATTTATCTCCTCCCAGAGGATGAATAGACTGATGCCATGATGGACCACGTCGCGGAGTATACTTATTTGGAAGCGCCATAGTAATACGAGAAGACAATGAAATATGAAGAATGGATTTTTATCTTGGAAAAACGCGTGTGAAGTCTTACCGCGCTGGCATAAGTTAGTGAGCAAGTATGCTTTATGTTATATTGCACGTAAAAATAATAAAGAACAAATAAAACAATGTTATTCACACATATCGTCTCAGTACACTAGCTTCAGTAGAGACCACCGAGCGGAGATGTTTCATATTTGTACGCGAAGAAACAATGGAAGATCGAAGAGGCAGGTTTGCGTTTTAAGGCATTAAAGTTGACCCAATTGGCCTCGCCCCAATCAGAGACTGCTTTCAGGGTTAAATTCAAGCGCTGCAGCATGTCTTCTCTATGCTTCTGTTTCTCGTTCTGACTGGCCTTGGCGGAAAGGTACCTGCCCGCCACGGTGCTGTCGTCTGGGTACCCAATAATACCAGGTAGCAGCGGAAGCCGTATTGACGGTCGCTTAGGAGGAAATAAAGAAGAGAAAGAGAAGAAAAGTGTTAAATTAACATGTTTTGTTACTAAATGTGGACTTAACTTTACACACCAAACTCGCCAACAAAGCTCGGTTAGTAGTCCAGTTCAGTGAGTGCTTAAAAGAGATTGGGTTGGGTGAAAAAGTCGAAAGCAGAAACTTTGAAATCGAAACTTTATTTGGACTAGTTAGAAGACAAACATATTAAAAGTTCCCCCCACTCTTGTGAGGTGAGTCCTAGAGACCCCCCCGGCTCAAAATTTCCATCCGCAATCCTTCGTTGACTGGACATGGTGCGACATATGAATATTGTGGGTAGCCGACACAGTGTTTTGTCTATTTGTTGGCCGCAGCGCCGACTTTAGTATGTAAACTCCATTAATGACATCAGTAACAGAGTCAGTGATCAAGAACAATCCATCCTAATGAACCTCATGAACCGTTCATTGTGCGCTAATTCTTGTCAAATAAATACAACGTTATTCGACGTCCTCTCTTAATTGAAAAGCGTGTTAATTACGAGCAAGTGAGTTATGCCGGGAAAGTATGCACTCTGTGTTATTTGCGGTAATTACTGCGAGTAACTTAATGCACTCGCTGGTTTCATTAAGTAAATATGTTGGGGATGAAAAATAAAAATAGTTAAAACCAATCTGGAATAGATATCAAAAATGATTACGATGACACTGTGATTCAACGCAACGTAGTAACGAGTAGGGAATTAATTCTTTTTAAGAAAAAATTGCATGAGAATGCAACAAAAAGATTTGTAACACAATATTTTTTAATAATAATTAGTAATTAGATGATTGATTTAATTCAATATCTTGTTTTTTGGCTAACTACAGACACAAATTATAGGTTTTTTCCATAGATTATAAGTTTTTTGCACCCAAGCTACATCGCAGCTAAGTTTGTTGTTACGCCGTAGCAACTACGCTAATCTAGCACCGTAGCTTGCTACGTAGCCGTAGATTTACTACGTAGCCGTAGGAATAGGGAAATCCCGCAAGCTTATTTATTGATATCCTCTACGTTATGTAACTGGTTTTGATGCTTAGACTGGACTATCATAACTCCGTGAGAATTAAGTTACCTGCTTTGAAATTTTGGTAGGGAAGTCAGCTCTTCCTATAAGTCTAGGTAGGTTAACCAACCACCTTATCAACTAAAGTTAAAGGTAGATTCTGCGGTAAAATGAAAAAGTTGGACCAACTTGATAAATTAGTTTGATAAACGAAAGCAAAGGATAAGGATTACTGGTCCAACCTGTTTAATCAAGATGGATGGTTTTCCCTGGTTTTATTAGGATGGTGTTGTTTGCAAGTAGATTTGTGGTTTACTTGTGGTTTCATCTAAAACCACAGTAATTCAGTTCTGTGTCAGTTCGTGTGAAATTCTGTCCATTAAATCTGAAAATGAAATATAGCTTCATGTTTTATTCTTTGAGTTATTCGGTACCTATTTCAAATATCAACTCTTTACCATTGTTTAGTTTTTTTAAGTACTACCACTGTAATGTGATAATAGCTATTTGTTATACAAGGGTGCAAAGTTGCTTTTTAACTGCGTGCTCAATTTTGATTACCGAGAAAATCAACGGATTCTAAAATTTGAAAAAATTAGAATCCTGAGCGTTAGCGAGGGAATCAAAAGAGCACGAGGTAAAAAATCTTTGCACTCGAGTGCAACACGTAACTTTTCATCCCACCTCAGCGAGGAAAGAGTATTTTTTCTCTGCGATATCTGAGTACAAAAGCCGTTTTTATCCGCTAGAGGATAAAGTAAATTGAATTTAGAACATCGTGCACACGATGTTCTAAATTCAATTATAAATGTCTTATTTCTATATGGGCTACGATACATACCTACCAGCAATGTTCCAATGGTTAATATTGCTTATTAACCAGGAGACGTAGTGGTGTGTTTAGCTAAACTTGTTTAATCATAACATTATTAATAAGCTTATACAGCTCATTATGCCTCATAGCAAACTTCCCTACAAGGCCGCTTAATACGTAAATTGTTTTACCAGAGCGGTAGCAAATTTAACTGAGGCAATAAGCCCTGGTGTAAATTGAGGCGACATTATCTCGTGTCGATGCTAACGAAGTATTCGCCCAACACTCGTGTTACATTCCACACGTCGAAATATTGGGCGTTTGAGCTTCGTTTCGAGTTAGATGCTGTTTCGTATAATAACATAACATAGGTTATACTCTTACATAATTATTTTTCATCCCCCCATCTCGAAAAAAGTATTTTTGTTCTGGATAACGCTCAGGATTCTAATTTTTAAATCACTCGCTACGCTGGGTCATCAAAATTGAGCACGTGGTTAAAAAGCAACTTTGCACTCTTGTTTAACAAATAACTATTATTTTCCCTAATTTTATTATTTGTATCTCTCGCGGCAGCACACGTGGTTTTTTCCGGCCTTCACGGAAGACCAGGCAGCGCCATATGGCAAGATTTTCCTGCCGGATCATCTTTTGGCCATATTGTTATTCAAACAATTGTTTTTTCTCATTTATTACTTGAAAAATGTGCAGCAAAACAAACAAATAATTATTTTTATTTACTTGATACTTACTGAAAAAATAAGTGGCAAAAATGAACGGATGAAACCTGTTCAATTCAAAAAGACATATCAAAAGGCAGTTTCTTTATATTTTCTGCTAACTCATAATTTTTACAGAACATAAAACTTAATTAACTCTATTTTCCAAGGTTCATGAATAAATCATGTTTTGTCATTTAAATAAATACGCCAATTTTAAGTCTCACCATTGGAGGATATTGCAATTTGAATAACCATACCGTCAGAGCTTACTGTTTGAGGGAGCTTTCGATGCAAATTGACAACTTTTGCATGCAGACGCAAATGGTTATGATTCTTGGAGTGCTAGACTTGGTATTTACATACTGGTTTCTGATAACATTTTAGTTGCAGGGTAAAAAATTTGTAAACTAATTGTTTTCGGGATCGGCATGAACGGTTTTAGAGATTTTATTTTTCTTGAAAAACAAACAATTATACAAAATTATTACGTGTGCGAAGATTCCTCCGTCCTTCTTTGCCTACAAAATTTTTCTATCTGTAGGTACTCAATATTAAATTCCAGCTTATTTCAAAATTTTATCTGGTCTACTAGTAATTCAACTCTCTGCATTATTCAGTGGTTTTTGTATTCCTATTCATCATCTTCTATGTTAGTCCACTGCTGGAGATATGCCTCCAGCATTAGCGCCATAGCGCCCTTTTTTCATGCTTTATGCATTCGGCATCTGCTGCCTGCAGTCTTTCGCAGGTCATCATCCCTTCTGGCCGGAGGGCGTCCTACACTACGTTTAACGAGTCGTGGTCTCCACTCAAGAACACGTTTATCCTAGCGGCTTTTGGATATTCGCGAGGTATTCCAATTACCCATTTAAAATAAAAAAAGAACCTTACCATACACAAAATGAAGACGCAGTCATACATTACCAGATTCAAGTCCTCGACCACGAATACCACGAATATCCCTGCTGGTTCCTAACCGCCTTCACGGGTCAGTGTGCACTTCCGTCGCATTACCATAAGCCTCCATCTGATAAATATTCGGCGGGAGTCCAGCAGGACGTTGGCTGTTATAATTTTGACCACCCCTATGATGGATGCTGAGCCCCTCTGAATACTAAACAGATGAGGAAAAGGATTGATGCTGCTATTTTTAACCTCGGACCCAAAAAGAGGTGTTATTAATTTAACGTTTCACACGTTGAACTTTTATCACATCATTTCACTTTGACTGTAGTGTCTGTAGACTCGTTCTGTTCAAAGTTTTAAAACTCGAATTCACTCAAGTGACTGAGCTCACTTCGAACCTGCTGTTTGAGATACGTAACGGAAACAGATGAAACGATGACTTGTCCCATTTCGGACCACAAACAGTTGAATGGCGCGAGCCCAAGTGAAAATAGACTTAGGTAGATAGAGGTATGAGGTTTTATTATGTTTGTTAAAATAGTTTGTTTATTACACAAATGATTAAGCCTACAGTGAACTGTTTGATAAACCATTCAGATGCCAAATATTCGAACAAAAGTACCTACACCCCTCGTAATAATAAGCACCCACTATTTTTTGCAGAATATAATTCCTACACTTTATTATGTGTTTTTGGTATGATTTTCGCATTTTCAACAGGCAGTCACGCGAAATCGCATACGTTTATCAGTGACACATGGATGAGATAATGTAATAACATTCTGCCAACTTTATGTCGAAATAAAGGCAAACTACCGAGTAAAGCAGAGTTCATTTTCAGATTTATTTTTATATCAAACATGAACGATCTGATGTGCTGTTGCAATAGCAAGTAGTATGACGAGTGACAGGGTGACCCGAAACTCAACGTCAAGCCGAAAGCGGATGAAAGGTGGGTTCCTGACGACCCTGAAAAACAAAAAAATCTTGGGTCTATCTTCAGCGGTTTCTGAGTTATACGATTTTTGCTGAAAACCATAAAATAAAACTTACTTCAGTAAAAAACACGAGACTATCAACAGAAATCTCAGAAATGATGTTTTGAAGAATTAACTCCTCATTCATCACATTGAAAATGTCATTGTGTTATGTCATTACGGGGATTTTTGTCGAGTGTTTGGGCACTCAGTATTTGGTGTTACCCCTCTAGCTGTTAAAACTGCCTGCAATCTTATCGACATGCTTTTCAATGGAATCTTGTGGTATTCAATTCCACTCTTCTTCCAGTGCCCTTTTGAGATCTCCTATGTTTGTTGGTGCTTGATACCGCTGTTTTATTTGTTTTCTGAGCTTATCCCAAACATGTTCGATGGGGTTTAGGTCTGGTGAGCGTGCTGGCCACGGGAAAACGTCAATTTCGAAGATACCCCCAAACTATAGCTGCAGTGTGGGGCCGGGCATTGTCCTGCATTAATTGAAAATTCTCTCCGACGTATGACGTATCCGGCAAAGGGCATGACAATTAGTTCTAAGATGTCATTTACGTACCGAGCCGCAGTCAGGGATTCATTTTAGAATACTTCGCTTGCTCAGTCATCAAAATTGAGCACGCGGTTATAAAGCAACTTTGCACTCTTGTATAATGAATATTTCAGTCTTTTTTTTCGATTGACGAACCATTCCTCTAAATAAATCCATGAGTTTAGTAAGTCTTTGTATTTCGAATGAAACAAAACAGATTACTTTTTTCAAAAATGCATTTATTTAGGTAGATATCACCAAACTGTAAAATCACACTTTGGCACAAAAACAATTCACGATAGACTTTTTAACATTAAATAGGTATAAACAATGTTAAAAACAGTAAAATATTTCCTACAACAATGAAAACTTAAACAAAACAAACAAACTACTAAAATTGACACGTTTTCTTAACACAGATTTAGCTATATTGTTAACTGACCAATGCAATTAATATATATTCAGTAGGTAATCTATACTAATTTAGTGATAATTTACAATCTTATGTTTTTAAAGTACCTACTCATAACTAAAACTATAGTTTGCTATGATGTAAAATGATACTTCGATGAATTTCAAAATACTAGTTTACGTACGTACTCGTATCTATAGGTGAGTTTTACCACTATAAATCGTTGGCTTAACGTAGGTAAAATGATCAAAGATAAAAAGAACTACAGTTAGAAAATAGACATTAATTTCCACTACGAACGAGGTCCCACAATTATTTCAAGATTTAGGAAAGGCATCTAATCTACGTAAATTATTAATTTGAATAAATTTATCTTTCCAAGAGAAGTCAGAATACTACAACTTCATTAATTTCCCTACAGCACAAACAATATAAAATTATCCCCATAATGAAGAACATGGGTAAAATCAACATCGCCAACGAAAATCCTGTCGAAGTTAATGGAAGGCATAATTTAGACAAACACGCTTTATTGCTTTATCATCTAATCTAATAAAGTCTACTAAAACACATATTTACATGTGATACGTTCGCACACTTCGCACTTTATCAATTTCACATCGTTCCATTTAATATCATACAGAAGTAGTAATTTGTTCTATCAGATGGTGTTCTCGACGTTTGCACATGGAGCGACAGGAGCCTCCGCGGCACAAGGTGGACCCTCGGGCGAGGCCTTCGGGGACGCTTCTAGACGGCCGCAGAGGCACCGGACGTCGACAGCAATCAGGGTAATGCGCCGCTGAACAGCAAGTACGGTTCAATGGTGCGGCGTAGGATAAAGATTTTGGAAGCCTAGTGCCACAGCTGGGAGGCGCCCAGCCGCAGTAAGCCGTGGCACCGCCAGCACTGCACGCGCACCAGGCTGGCTCGAACCTTAGAGGCGGAGTCAAACACCTACAGGCTTCTGATATCGTTGGAGCAGGGGCCGGTGGAGGTGGTTCTGGGTCCCTTTTAGAGAACCCTACGAAGAACAACAGCAACGCCCCCGCAAGGGTCGAGGCGGTGGAGAAGTAGAACCCTGCTCTAGGCACTTGCTGGTTGATGTACCCTGTCATTGGGACGCCTACTATTACTGGTATAGCTTCAGCACCTTGCACGAAACCTGCGTACAATTAGAAGCAATTATACATCTGAGTGCGGATAGGTTGCTATAAATTATTGATATTGAATACGTAAGTAGTCAATGACCAAAACGAATAATAGTTTCTGAAATCAAATATAGTGGTAGACTTGTCTTAGTAAATTTCGGAAAATGTGTCAAACAAAAAGCTACACCAAATCCCTAGTGAATAAGTTTCACGCAACACACTCTCAAAGTCTTTCTGAGGGACACATTGTTTGTCAGTTATTCTGTACTAACAACGGAAGTAACACATTGAAAAGTTCGACGTAAAAACGGCCATTGTCGAAACAAGGTTGTCTTTTATCATTATCGAAACTGGAAGGCGTTTCCACTCACCCCAAACTTTTGTGAAGTGCCGACCCCTTACGCGCTCCATTGTCAGCATTTTCATTGAATAGAGGAATCCGCCCAGGCAAAGGCCGTACATCCACGCGAACAGGACATAGCCGTGGTAGCCTTCGACGCTGCTTAGGGCCAGCATTGAAATTCCTGAAGGAAAATAAATAATGCTTTTCTACACTGATATAGTATTATAAAGGTTCTTTTTTGGTTTTGCAGTGAGCAGAAGTTAATACTTGATACTAGATTCATTTATTTACGATCCAAAATCCTCCTCCAAAATCCTGATCTTAGGACTTAGATTAACTGAACAATCTACACAGGATCATCTAGCCATACTGTACAAGATCCACATTGTAAAAACATATTTTCCAAAGTAATCCAAATAAAAAAATAGAAAAATGACTGTTGGAAGCAGGCAGCATAACCTACATGGTTACGCTTGACTGGATTGTAGTTACTGGATAGATTTGCAATGCTTGGCAATCTGCCAATTCGCAACTCTGTATTATCAAGTTGAAAGTTTTCCAATGCTTGTTTAAATTTTTTGTAAGCTTTGAATAATTAAACGCAAAAACTTTTTTCGATACAATTGGATGATTCACTGATGTAGTGGCATAAGGTAGTAACCGCGGCGTAAGAATCGACCTCTCCAAACTATCCTGTGGATGTCGTAAAACCGCTTAATTGCCTTTCTTTAGGATAAGTTTAATAATGTAATGAATGTTTTGGCGTTATGAAATAAAGCATTATCTATCTATCTATTAAAGAATGAGAGAATACCTTCTGTATTTAACACTTCTTCTGTGTTCACCATTGCGTCTGTCAAGCGTGGTGATATGGTGATGGTAAAACCCCTATTGTTTGAGGGACGCATGTTTGCTGACAAAGGATATAAGGTAGGCCCCAATGGGTCAACAAACTCCTAGATGACGAAGGCCCTAGTCCCTAGATGCATTTTCATAAACGTACCGATTCCCAGCAAGGCAGTCTGGCACAGATACTGCTTGGAGACGAGGCACTGCGCTGACGGGCGCACCAGCACGAGCCCAAAACCGGCACAGCCCAGCACCGCAGCGAAACCCAAGAACGTCTGAAGCAGGACCAGCGCACTCTCCTCCAATCCCTCTTCGTACCCTTGTAGAGCCTGACACAACATAAAATCTATAATCTCACTTATATTATAAACGTGAAAGTTTAGATGGATGGATGGATGGATAGATAGATGGATGGATGTTTGTTCCTTCATCACGCCAGAACGGCTGAACGGATCTGGATGAAATTTGGCACAGAGATAGATTATAGTCTGGAATAGGACATAGGCTACTTTTTATCCCGGAATTCCCACGGGAACGGGAACTACGCGGGTGAAACCGCGAGGCGCTGCTAGTTCTAAATAATTACACAGTCAGGACAAATTATGCTACAGCTAGGGAATAAATGATGCTCCCAAAAGATGCCACACTGGACATCTACTATAAAAAAATCAGGTCTGTTTCCGAAAGTTGCAATCATTGCCCATTAGATCAGTGCGTTTGGCCCAAATGGTAAGTGGGAACAGTTTCTGAAGAACCCAAAGGTGTTTCTTATGGAGTCAACACACCAAAGTCTGCGAGCCGGGGCGACTAGTTAACAAAACACTGTCGGATAGCAGCTGCCTACATATTCATATTTTAAATGGCTGTGCGATGCACGATGCGACGACTTTGGTGTGTAGAGTAAATAAGGCATTATACTGAACTCGGATTTATTTCGCCTAATAATAGGGTATTGTTTCTAAATAAAACAAAAATTGAAACTTACCAGAAAGAACACTGGAGTGTAAAGCCCGAAAGCTGCTGTGCCCGACGCCAACAGCAAAACTTTCGCCGGACGCGAACGGAGCGGACTCAAATCAATGAGCGGGGGTCTTTTTAGGCCTTTCTTTTCTTTCAACTGTCAAAGACAAAGACAAATTAAATTACACCGTAAAATTATTGTTAATAGAGACAATTTTGTTCCAGAAAGGATAATTACCTTTACCTTCCGACGTTGATTTTTGAGATGCAAAATGGCGCGGCGCTGTGGATGGTATAATGAGGCGCTCCGGTAAACGGCGCTGAGAAAGAACGCTAGAACTAGGATTCCGGTTACCGCCTGCAGGCCTAGCCGCCACCCCAGTTTCCTGCGGAATATAAAGATAAACTTTTATCAAGTAACAAAGTCATTTGAATATGGATCTACTTGGGCTTGGTATGAATTTCAAACGAGTTGACTCCTTGCTTTTAATTAGGTGCTTTTGTTTGAAGACAGAATAATAATTTTGGATTTCTTAATTTTTCCGGATGTTCATTTTCAACTTGCAAAAGGGGTAATTAGTTCGGCTCTTTGAAGGATGGAGGCATTCTAAATTAACATGGCTTTTCTCTATTAACAATATGACTGCTGATCTCTAGACTATCGTTAGACTAAAACGTCTGGTTAAAAAACATAACCTCCTTACTGCGCAGTCAGTTAAAAATTCAAATAGACTTGATAATGATAACTTTAAGTCTTCGATCAAAAATAAGGAGTTCGCGGCCTCCCCCGTAGATACCTAGAGCCTTACAAAAATGTCACTCAAAATTGGGTTCGTTTTGTTTTGACGCAGACAGTTTGCGCAGAGCCTGACAAGTTTTTTCCATACGGAACAAGAGATTGGTGGAGTCGAATTCATTTTATTTTATTTTGTAAGTAGGTAGGTACCTACCTGAGAATTATATACCTACCTACTCAGTTTATTTTCTATAAATTCATTAACAGAATTCAGGTAAAGATAACGAATCATTTATTGATGAAACTATAAATTGGTGTCTCAACAGTAGGTATTTATACAAAAGGGTCATTTCAGACGTACAATAATTTAAACTTACAATACAATTTCAGGCAGGCACTCTAGATTAAAAAGAACTGGTTCCTGTCTGCGGCTTTGCACGAGTTTTTTTTTACGGGAAAAAAATAAACGTTTTATAAATTCATACTTCTGGTAGGTAGGTAAGAACCTAGTCTTTCTTTTATTAGAGAGTCTACGCAAATGAAATTTTAGGGCGGGCCAACTAATTATTTTAAAAATCATCAACTAGTAATATTAAACTTATTTTTATGAAAAATATATTAATACATACTACAAATGAAAAAAAAAATTTAGAAGAAATAGCCTCTCCATTTATCAATTTAGAACAAAATTAATATTTTAACATAGGCAAACCAAACAACAATATTTTATGCTGATTTCACAAGTATATGACTCACATCTCAATATACGGGTAAAAAATATATATAAACTTACTGAAAATAAGAAATTCCATCCTTTTTCAGCACTTTGGACGAGTGATTCTTGCATTTTTTGTACCCATGCTTTTTGTCTGAACGCTAAAATGACACTAGTTGAAAAGCTTCCCTAACATGTCAAAATGTCTGTCTTTTGCTACTGAAGGTTGTGGCGTGCGCATTGTGAATCTAAGGGGGGCCGGCAAAGCCGGACATTTTTGATCGATGCTTTAAGTAGATAATGTGAACTGACTTGATATCGTAAGATATTTCTGTCGCAGTAACATACCCAACAGCTTCCTTATAGGCGACGCTGAAGAGTGCAATCCCGACCCCGCCTCCAGCGTGGGCCACCAGTTCCACGAACTGCCTCCGTCGTCTGAAGTAAGCACCGAGAACCAAACCTGCTGCTTCTCGCACCAAGCCACATCCGATGCCCAACACGACACCTACCAAATACATCATATTTTGTCTCTCACTGATTTCCATATGTTTTTATTGACAAGCTTTATTACAGAATATAAGATTATCAAGAAGATTCAAAAACTCGGAATGGCTTCTGCTCTGTCTCTAGTAAAATAGAAACACCTGAAAATCGTCGTAAAAAACTTGCACACTTGGCAAGACTACAAAAGGTCTACGTGCTTTGTTATGTTACAAAAGTTGGCATTTGAAACCAAAACAAGCTATCTTATCTCTTATACCTATACACAGAATATGGGCCAAGAACACCTAGCACAAAGGAATTAACTATTCAAGTAGGTTACCGATAAGCTTACCATAACTCAATAAGGTCTGGTGCAGCTGCGTGGCGAATGAAGTGAAGAGACAAGCCAGTGGTAGAAGAAGACCTCCTAGCAAAGCCATCATCCTAGGAGACCGTCGTCGACCGGCAACCAAGGCTCCTGCTGCCCTGGATACTCCTACGCATATCGCTCCAGCCCATACTGTAGAATAAAAGAAGGATTTATACGAGAAAATAAAGTTCTTTTATGGTGCAGTGCAGTAACATTGTGTTTACCAAGTCATCAAAAACGTCGTTTGGTTTGTGATGTTGAAACTAGTCGGGGTGGTAGGTTTATATAACCGATTCAATACAATATGACAAGACCAAAGTCCTCCAACATGTAACTTAACTATTATAATTTGACCCTCTCACTATAAACAAGATAACCAAGGCTAGGAAAAAGATAGTTTGATTATAGCAATTAAAGACGCTTCGTCCGATGGTCAAAGATATGCCATAACTGAAAATAATATCAATTTTTTTTATTCGACGCAGGAGGTTCGCGTTCGATTCGGTCTGCAGGTATTTGTTCCCAGAGTTTGAGTTTTCTATGTATGATAAAAAATATCTATCAATGTATTGTATTGTATTATGTATATCAGTTAAGTATCTAGTACCCATAACACAAGCCCACAAGCTCCGCTTAGCTTGGGGCTAGATAATGCTATGTGAATTGTCCAGCATTGTTTATAAATTTACTTATGTATTTTATTTCTTTAAGCTACAAAATAAGCTTACGGACAAGTCAATTAATACTACTAATAATACGTAGTAACAATACTAATAATATGTAGTATACTGATTGACTTGCAATTCAAAGACAGAGAATGCAGTGTAGGTCCTCGTAACATGTTACATGAGCAAGCGTCCACCACTCATAGTAATTACTGACAATCAGGCGAGATTGCGGTCCGTTATCCAGAAACGCTCAACGTAATTTTGATTCAGTTCAACGCCCAAATTGAAGCAGCAGAATCTAACCAATACAAGCATTTATATTTTATGTAAGTTCTGCGAAAAACAGGCAAATCAAAGTCGCGCCTCGGGATAAGATTCGATAAAATACATCGCCGTCTTGTAGGTACTTGTTTTCCTTATCCCGTAATTTGTTTCGGGTATTATAAATGTTCACAAAAAAGAATACATTTTCATGCCAAAATTAGCGTAAAACGTTATTTCAGGTGAAGGAGAAATGATTGATGACTTCTGAAAAATTCTGACTGTGGTTTTTCATGCTTAATTGATTTTATCTTGTTGCTATTTATTGCGCTTATAAAACGAATCTATTATTATGATATAATTGAAAATTTGCTCAAAGCTTCGTGAACATTTTACCACCTCGAGCATTGAATCGCTAAATGAATTTGCGACATACCAACATAATGTGTAACACACCAACGACGAACTTTGCGCAACATGTTCATGAGAAACACGTCATGTTCACATTCTTACAAATTAATTCAGCGCGGTGTTATTGTTTGGGGTCACAGGTTTATTTCGACAAGCTTTTGCTGATTTTATACAGCAGAAACGGAAGTCAATCGGGACACTGAAAACCTGGGTGAAATTTTAAAAACTTCGACGCAATTCGACAGTTTTTTACAAATTCAGTTCTTACATATGTACAGTACATGCTCATAGGTATACATAAGTCTCTTTGACTGAAACAACATTAAATCTTGATCTATAGACGAATATTTCATTTTCTTGTGCACATTTCCTTACTCTAACGATAGAGTTATGTCCCGTTCCGCCTACACCAAACACAAAGACCCCGTTCATAACCAAAATTACTTCTGCCTCTTAATATTCAGGCGTAGACGTGAATCTTGGAAAATGAATTCAATAAATCACGCCCATCCGCAAATACCGGTCATTGGGAAACTTTTATTGAGGCTATTTGTTGTCGAAACACGCACAAGGCTTGTTTAACAAATTACTTCATTAGACAACAAGAAATGTAATTTATACGCGACTCGGAAGCACAATTGTATATTTGCCTATTCAGTTGGAGCCGAAGAAATGACAGCAATTAAAACTTGCCGAGGTGAGCTCATTTGTAAGACGTAATACCGTTACGCTTTCATTTCGTGTCTTTGAAAAAAGTTCTGTTGTATTTATTTAAATATTTCCAGAGGGTCGGTGTTGATAGATTACTTTCCACTCCAGCTCCCGACGACCTGCTGCTGATTCAAGATTGTTTCCCTCTTTTTATTCAGTCGCAAACGTACACAAGCACTGCTCCTTATTTTCTTTTCTCATTTTGTCATTTTTACGTGCCAAACCTTTCTAAATTGCTTTGCGTGGAAACGACAAGAAATTATTTACTTTGTACTTTCCAAATAAACGGCTTATTTAAGAGCCCGCTGTGAGTGATGATGTCTTTCGCTGAAATCAACGTTTACATTTTGTTATGACACATAAATAACTTTTATAGTGTCTTTATTCTCGGACGAGTGTGTTTTAAATAATGAAACTTGTTGAATATATGGGTATTTCCCGTAAAAATGTGTAGGAACATTATCGTTAACATCACGCCAGAAGATGTCGGGGACATTGCAATAAGTTTCGAGCAGTTATGATGTCATACAGACTGAATGGAATGCAAATAAGTTAAAGGGATTTCATACCAGCGTGGTCTGCAGAGGGTCCAAGATGTCGTAGAGCGTAAACATGAAGGGCTCCGTAGGCTAGCTGAAGTCCGGTAGATAGGAGATGAGCAAGAAAGGCGGCTCCACACACGATCCACCTAAAATATTTAAGGACATGAGAAAATTGAGATACGATCACGGTCCTTAGGTGGTTATTAAAGTGGTCCTTATTCGGAACAAAAATATTTATTGTCATAATAAAGATAACGAAGCAATGGGGTAAATAATTTATTAAAAAACATTCTCGCCGAAAATAATCGCCAAATAGCTAACCCATCTAAAGGGTGTAATGTAAATATCCGAAAACAATATAAATTGGTAACAATAGAAAGGTTCTTTAATGACTAAGATAAATAGAGACTCGAGGGATGAACTGGATTATAATGTAATTATACCATGAGGCGAAAATTGCGGCTTATGTAAATTATGAGATTATTCTGTTAGGTAGACTAGGAGACTGCAATCCTTGGGGACTAGAGATAAAACGTGGGCTGGTATACAAGCAAAACTAGGTTGGTCGTCATGAAAATATTATATTATTTTCAAATATTTTCTCACAGATAATATTAATATCCTATTTCTGTGTCGTAAAGAGGCACTTCCTTCCTCGAGTTAATATTATTATGAACTCCAATAACATAAAATTGGATGTCATTGCAGAATATTTTCAGATAATGGAAGCGATACAAATATTTACAAGTGCGTATGTTGTTTATCGGCTAGCCCACGATTTTGTGCCATTAATAGGCTGCGGCACGGAGTCAATATCCGTGATATAAATTCGGTTTTATCGCGATGAGATCGTCGTTTTATTTGCTATCAGATTTATAAAGCCCTGACGTTCTGCCTACATATTTCCTATTTATTTGCAAAATGAAGTCTCTGGTCTGTTGGCGATATAGTAATACGTCTCCATTTTGCGTCACGTCAAGTTTAAATCGCTTGGGAAATTCGAGATTCCTTGTTTCCGTCTTGTCGCTTGTGGAGATATTTATCTGTAACTAACGTTACGATGTTTTTCGTATGATATTTCTTACTTAGAGGAGCTACGTTGAAAACCCAACACGAGTTGATAATGAAACATTCTCACGTGTCTCTATTTAGTGTCTGTCTGATCCAATTTAATGCTTCGGTGGTTTCAAAACATCTACATGCTAAAACGGAGTAGGGTTATGAATTCACGAATGGAATACTGAAAATAGAATATGATTTATGCTATTTCGGCAGGATGGGGAGTGGAGTTGATGTACAGTGTAAATTCTGGGGTTATCTAACATAATGCCGATATAATTTTTCAATTTGTAGCACTTTTTACCCGACTACCAACAGGGGAGGGTTATGAGGTTAGCACCCTATGTTTGTATGTTTGTATGTTAGTATGTTTGTATATTTGTATGTTTGTATGTATGTGGCCAATTTCTTTGTTCCCACGTAGCGCTGAAACTACTGGTTCGATTTCAACAAATTATGTATCGATTGATTCGTCTCAATACCCCGATGGTTATAGGCTATAGGATTTAGGGCTCCGACCCCGAATAAGCCTTCAAAACGCGTATTAAAGTTTAGATAGCCGCAGGCTGCAGGCCCCATAGAGAAAAATTACAATACCTACGACCTATTTTCATTTTCAACTCTATGCCTATCAAATATGACCGATACGTCATTCTATTTTGTCAATGTAAATGTTTCAAACTTTTATAACTTTCACGTAGTCGGGTTGTAGTTTTTAACTTTATCTTGTTGACTGCTGAAGCTGAATGATGACGGATTTTTGATGCAAGTGTATTTGCATTCAAAAAGCGTGAAGTTTATGTTTTTACCCGACTACCGACAGGGGAGGGTTATGAGGTTAGCACCCTATGTTTGTATGTTTGTATGTTTGTATGTTTGTATGTTTGTATATTTGTATGTTTGTATGTATGTGGCCAATTTCTTTGTTCCCACGTAGCGCTGAAACTACTGGTTCGATTTCAACAAATTATGTATCGATTGATTCGTCTCAATACCCCGATGGTTATAGGCTATAGGATTTAGGGCTCCGACCCCGAATAAGCCTTCAAAACGCGTATTAAAATTTAGGTAGCCGCAGGCTGCAGGCCCCATAGAGAAAAATTACAATACCTACGACCTATTTTCATTTTCAACTCTATGCCTATCAAATATGACCGATACGTCATTCTATTTTGTCAATGTAAATGTTTCAAACTTTTATAACTTTCACGTAGTCGGGTTGTAGTTTTTAACTTTATCTTGTGTCATTAGAGAAGTGCTATTCTTAAGCTCAGAGGAAGAAAACTAAAAAAACATTTTCCTCATAGGCTACATACGAGGCAAAAGTTTTTTTTCTGGAATAAAGTTTTTTAAGTTCTCTTCCGTGCTACATAGGATCAAAGACAAGTGTGGTAACAAGAGTTTGTCAAAGCTATAACAATAGCGGTGAAAGCTTTCTTGTCTCATTTCTGGGATTCAGATGAACGATAAAATAATTCACAGAACGTATGCAACTCAAAGTTTGGGTAATAGACACTAATTGAGTCTGATGAAACTTTACACGTTATTCTCAAAGTTATGTGGGTCTGTACTTGCTTAGTTAGGAGATAAAGATTCGTGCCTCAAAGTTAGTCGAATACCTACGAAGGATAGGAAATTGCAGGGCTATTATTATTAAACATTCTAGTAAAACTTTTCCGAGGCTGCAGAAAGTAATTAGAGAGAAAACTTAAGATGTATTTGGACGACGTAGAGTCGTAGACCTTATGACCTTTATGCAAAGTTCGACCATTTCTTGTTCATCATTTCATCGATGGACCAAAATACCGCAGACTAGGATAGTGCTGAAGAACCACAGTTCTAAAACTCTTTATTATGCTTTTAAAGATCTATAGACCTTATATACCTTATAGACTTCTTAATCCTCTGGCTTTAAGGCATTACTAAATTTGATATGTTCTGTATGTCTATGTAAAAGAAAGAAAACTATTCTACTCAAAGTTCCATGCGCAGTCGCCACACGGGCTTTATACTACATAGACCTAGTGGGAAGGACAGAGCTCTGCACCTAAGGACATACACTAACGCCGCAAATATTTTTAATTAGTAGGTCCCATATAAATCTAAGAACTTTTGACTTTTGGATTTTCTTACCCCCATCCACCTTCAGGATAGAAGTGGTGCTTGATGGCTCGTGTATCGAGTTCTCTCCGGCGAAGCGCTGGTACAGTGCGATGCAGGGACCGTAGCTCGCGCTCGCGCAACGCCCCGGCTGATGATTCTTCTTCCCCGTCGGGCCAGCCATCTGCATAAGAAAGTAATTGCTTAAAATATTTTTTATAATCATCATCAACAGTCAACTATCATCTAGGATCAAACTCAGCTCTCACTGCAGTAAGTAAGAGCTTAGTTTAGTAAATATCAGTATATTTCTACATCTACATATACCTACAGCTTATGCTGGACGCATGCCTTCCTTGATAGGTGCCTAATTTACGTATCGTTAGGGAGCCATATTTCCCACGCTGGGTATGCCGGTTGGGGAGCGTAGTACAGGTATTTAAATTTTATAATAAATAAATAATAATGTTGCTGGACAATCCATATAGCATCATCTAGCCCCAACGTACCAAAGCATATAGTTGCTTACCTTTCTCTCTAGATGGTGCTATTAGTTTAATGCTTGATTTTACGTCGAGTCTGACTAAATCTAAACGCGCACCTGGCCGCACGGCAGACGTGGCATTCCCTGCAGTCATCGAATTTTCTAAATCTTTATATTTAATAGTATGCAGCATCGCGCACCTATCGGCAGCGAACCCGCGGCGTTTCATGAAGAAATTCGATTTCTGCAGGCAATGCCTGCCTGTCGTGCACTGAGCTTAAAAAGTATGTTTAGAGAAAGAATTTTACCCCTGACCTACTTTTGCTAAGATGACGAAGGAAAGTTGGTAAGTTATGTAATTACCTTCATTCTTTACATAAATAGGCAGGCACAGGTAGGTGATCTATTTGTAAGATTTCCCCAAAGTTTGTATAGGTACTTACTATGATGCTACAGGTATCAAAATGTATTTTCCTATTCTATTGGCAAGCGTACTTTGCAAATATCCAGGTAGTCAGAATCTTGGCAAGCCAACGATAATGTTTGCCCGCTGTGCTACAGATCTAGTGTGTAGGTAAACCTTATTTATTGCATAGGATTAGAACGAGATGATAAACGCGAGGAATAAATCTTCCCTCGCCAGATCTATTGGTTTTGTGTTTCTCATGTGGTATCGTTTACTAGATAAAGTGGCTTTTCACCATCGCTGAGTATGCAGCCCGTAACTCATTTTGTTGTTCTATTTCTGCTGATTTTGGCATGCGATTACCATTCCTCTGGTTTTAGTTAAATATCGTCAAATGGGGAGACCCAAAGTACCTAGACAAAAATAAAGTGACCTTTCACCTAGTAGATGATTAACATGCGGCAAGCGGACTTTTCACTTTTCTCGAAAGGTTAATGATGCATGAAATTAGCGATCCTCCCAAAAACGTAAACCTTACTCAAATTGTACGGAACTCCCGGGATACAGAGTTATTGCGTTCCTAATTCCTATTTACTTTCTCAAACCGGGACTTTGCATTTAGAGTGGAGCAAAAATCTCATCATTTTTAATCTAGTTAAACTTTGAAGAGTTAAGATCTGGTGAGAATAAACGACTACGCAATATCTCCCGTTAAAAATGTAGAGCAGTATTTTTGTCAAATTGTGTGTAGAAAGGTTGTTTTTTACTTTTTGTTTTATGTTCACAAATTGAACTCTTGTAGTAATCGATGAGAGCGCCACTTTTGCACAAAGAGGCATCTTAAGTGGTCTACGTCCGGGGAACAAAAAGAAATGAACAGTACATTTATAAAGACATTCTGACATCCACATGATTTGTCAGCGTCTTCATGAATATGTAGAGAGGATTTGAGATCTCATTGTTGGTTAATAGAGTAATATATCATGCCTTGAAGGCAGTTTTCAAATAGTTTTTGCCTCAGGCAATTGAATGTCGGAAGATATATCAGAATACGGAGAAAGTCATACGTCTGTTTAATTAATGTACATAATAACATACCTAACCCTTTTGACATCTCGACATACACTTGTGCTCGACACAAAGCATATTTGCATATTTCAAGATTCTGTTTCTCTAGAAACACGCATTTTCATTTCACGGTTATAGTTCTACGTAGCAATAAGCGATGCACAAATGTGAATGAAATAGAAATAAAAGAACCTAAAGCATTAACGACTTAAACTATTATATTATAGGGTGTCCCCCAAATAACTGTGTTTCCAAAAACAGGTATAACTGGATGAAAAATTAACGACGAATGAAAAAGCATCCAGAACCTCTTCCTCACAAATCAAACTCTCAGTCATTTGAATAGTCATTAAAATAATAATTTTGTTTTCCACGCGTGGCTACGATCGTACGTAACTGGTTACATCTCTTCAAGTACTAGTCTCAATGGTAAACAAGTTACCTTATTTAATTCTGGGAAACATTATCTATTAATTTTTAACAAACACCTGTAAAATTAATTTGGTCAACTATTGAAAAATACACTGAAACTCGAAAATTTTATGAATTGGTTGTTTTCTGGATATCGAACCCTGCAAAATTGAGAGTTTGATTTTACCTATGCGGTAACTTGTGTACCATTGATACTAATACTTGAGGAGATAAGACGAGTTCAATACGATCCCACCCACTCGTAGAAAGCAAAATTTCATATGGCTGCTATACAATAAGGTTCTGGCAACTTTGTCGATTTTTGGACTGTTTCTCCGCATTTTTGGTCTCTTTTCACCTGTTTTGGGAATTGCTGTTATTCGGAGGACACCCTATAGGTATTCAACTCAGAATGCTACTTTACACTGATACGACATTACTTTGTACCGTTCCGATTAATTCCTTTAATCAGCTTATCATGAGTCGCATGGTATGCTGATGCCAAAAGACACTTTACTTTCAAACTTTGCAAAGTCTCATGTCATGAGACTATCGTTTTAGTGTCGGTTTCGCAAAACACAAATCATTCTGAACCGGACAGAACATTCGCAAGACATAGGTCACTTCAGTCGTTTTCACAGAACTATAAACTTTGGCACTAAATAATAGTTAATTTACGAGTGAGCAACACAAGCAAAGCGACCGAACTAGATGAGATAACATCCATCCGACATCCGCCAAGCAGGAAGACAAGGGCACGCGGATCCGGCAGGAAGGAAGTAAGCCATAGACGAAGGTTGGTTGTTGAACGTGGAGTGAGTAAACAAGTGCTTGAACACTATAATGGTGTTTGGAAACACGATAGGTTCATAATTACCAAAATTTTAGTTTGGGAGTTAAAGGTAGGTTTTAGATTGTTCTAGGTTAGCAACCAGCAAAATTTCAATGTCTATCATTATTATTACCGTATAGCTGAGTAAAATACAAAAATAGGCTTGACCCTCTTCAAAGCCGCGATAGGTAAGAGCTCTGACTTAAAGTCGGAAACCAACCTTGGGGAAAAAATGTCCCGGAACCTGGTACATAGTGGGGTACTAATAGACAGAGTCGAGTAAATCCGCTCTCGTCCTAGGAAATAGGAAATTTAACATTATTCTAATAAAAAAATCTTAATATTTTAGAGGAGAGATATGTTATTAAAGTACTAGTTTTAATGTTTTTTATTCAATTGGTGTTTTCTGTTTCCAGTGAGGGTTAAAACCCATATTGCGTATTTTCTACAGTTATTTATTATACAAAATATTGTAAAATAAATAGTGCTGGAGAAATCTTTTAGCCGGTGAGGACAGAATTGGGAATTTTACTGTGGAGTCCCCTTAATGGAAGTGAATAAATACCGTAGTGTGGGAGACAAGTATAGCTGGTGGAGTAGGGCTGCGGACAGCGACAGCGTGGCAGCGGGGCGCGGGGCGGCGGCGGCGGCGAGGCCGACGGCGAGGGAGACCACCAGCCGGGCTCCATCAGCCGGCCATGGCTGCCGTGGCTGCAGCCGCAACCGCACCCGCCGCACCCGCACCCGCGCCCGCGCTACCTGCAACAACAAACTTTGCGGTCATTTCAAACCTGGGAATGGATAATGAACTAAATAATGCTGGACATTAGGGATGATAATAGTAACTGAAAATCTCAAAAATTATGTATTTACCGAATTATACCTGGGCCATAAATTACAAAACACGTAATATATGTTTTATTTGGATCTAGATTAATAATTATTTTGATAAAATAAAACTTAATAATAATAACTAAATACAGCAATCCGCCAGGACACGTTGAACACCAATCATAGAATAAAAAATGGTGACGTCATGCCGTCTCAATATTATGTACATAAAATGGCACAGAATAAACTATAGTAAAGGTTTGACTTTCTTCAATCAATAGCTTTCTTTGTTATTTACGATATTGTAAATACTATGTAGTTCTAAATTGTTTCTATTATTTCATTGTATTTTTTTTGCTTTCCTAGTGATTCAATTAAATATTAGTATTTTTGGTTTTCGTTGGACTTTCTGTAATTTTTTTGATTTGGCAAAGTAACCTAAAGCTGGCATTGAGCTCTGGACCTGAATCTTTACATTTGTTTGTATTGAGTCTTATTACCTCCGTCGCTTAATCGAAATAAATTATTTTGTATTTTTGTATTTCTTTGTATGATTAAATAATATTCTTCGCTCTTTTGAGATGAGTAGGAACTTTAGGTACATTTTGCTTTCATTTATTTATTTTATTTTATTTTTATTTTATTTATTTATTTAATTAATACGGTAAATGACACCAATTACATTAATTAAAAATAAATCACTACAGTCAAAGAAGAAGAAGGAATGTATTTATTAGCGTGATTCTTTTGTCATTTCCTTATTAGGACAAAGATCAGGAAATAAGGAAATTAGATACCAAGAAACTCAAATAAAAGCAAATAGCCTCGGGTCTTGTTTTCTGTTAAACTTGCTTACATACGTTAAATTCTTGCTTTTACGAGCCTTACGGCGAGATATTAAACGCGCGTTAAGATTGAAAATGCTTTCGGAAAAGGAATGTAGATAATACAAAATGCTGGTTCAAAATTTACAATTCTGAGATTCTGTAATAAATTTTTTCACGTCTTCTGTTTTAAAGTGAGGCACTTACGTATTTGAAAGTAGCACTTTGAATTTAAAATCAAGCATTGCTGTGAGCTCATGTTGTCTACTTTGTGGTATCACTATAGTACAAGTCTGTAAGCAAGGAATACTTTGGAGTATGCATAGATAACCAAGCTCAAGTTCTGAATCTGTTCATATAAACAATTTTGCTTGAAGCAGAAAGCAGTTTACAACTGCCATCAACATAGTTGAGAACAGGCTCTCTGAGGCGGCAATGATTTGTCTTAAAGGGATTTATCGAGATAGGATATGTTGGTTGGGTGTTCAAGATTACCGAATTAACCCATACCGGGCCTATCATACCCACCCTTTAGTTCACTGGCCCATTAAAAGAGTAAACTAATTAGTACCTACTAATGTACCTTTAGGTAGATTTCGCTTTCACAAATCACTACAATCAAAGAAGAAGAAGGAATGTATTTATTACCGTGATTCTTTTGTCATTTCCTTAATCTCACTTCTCATCTCATCTCACTAATCTCACTAATATTATAAACGTGAAAGTTTAGATGGATGGATGGATGGATGGATAGATAGATGGATGGATGGATGTTTGTTCCTTTATCACGCCAGAACGGCAAAACGGATCTGGATGAAATTTGGCACAGAGATAGATTATAGTCTGGAATAGGACATAGGCTACTTTGTATCCCGAAATTCCTACGGGAACGGGAACTACGCGGGTGAAACCGCGAGGCGCTGCTAGTACCTAATAAATAAGATCTGTAACTGTTCTATAGTCTGAAATAAATGATTATTGTTATTATTAATGATGATGGCATTATTCGGTATACTTTTGTAAGTTGCCATTACTGTACCCATTTTTGAAAAGCGTCTCAATTTAGGTTCTTTTATGGGTTATTCCAGTTTTGCCCCCTGAAATACCCCTTGAGGGGGAAAACAATGAACCACAAAATAAAAAATTTCATCCCCCAATTCAGTGCAAAAGCCGTTTTTATCCGCTAGAGGATAAAAACGTTTTTTACACTCAGATATCGAAGAGCAAAAATACTCTTTCCTCGCTGAGGTGGGATGAAAAGTTACGTGTTGCACTCGAGTGCAAAGATTTTTTACCTCGTGCTCTTTTGATTCCCTCGCTAACGCTCAGGATTCTATTGAGCACGCAGTTAAAAAGCAACTTTGCACACTTGTATAACAAATAACTATTATTCAATCGATGTGCCCTAAAATACATACAAAATTTTAACTTTCAAGTTGCGCGCGTAACTTGACGAAAACGCTAGACGCAGTGGACGCCATAATATATAAATAAATAATAATAAATAAATGTTTGTACGATCTGATCAATGATATTTTTTTCCTAACCCGCCTTAGGAAAAAAATATCATTGATCAGAAATCGAACCTGCAACCTCCTGCGTCGTAGGCGGACCATCGCCCACCACAGAGGTAGTCAAAATAGAAAATTTTATTTCGTACTGAGAGCCAATAAATTAAATTTCTACAGGCAAAGCTAGCATCAAGCATCATGTTTCTATTTTCCTATTTTCACTGTTTCATATACCACCGTCTAAAAAAAAGGTCAGTAAAAGCGGGAGCATTCCAATTATATGGCAGACTAGCAGCGCCTCGCGGTTTTACCCGCGTAGTTCCCGTTCCCGTAGCGGGATAAAAAGTAGCCTATGTCCTATTCCAGACTATAATCTATCTCTGTGCCAAATTTCATCCAGATCCGTTTTGCCGTTCTGGCGTGATAAAGGAACAAACATCCATCCATCTATCTATCCATCTATCTATCCATCCATCCATCTAAACTTTCACGTTTATAATATTCGACGCGGGTGAAACCGCGAGGCGCTGCTAGTCACAAAATAAAAGTGTGCAAACTAATGTTTAAAGTTCAAACTAAGAGCAATATTTTTTGCTGATCCTCCTTCCTCCTATTAACCTTTTGGGTTGTTATTCCTGTAAAAGTTTCCATTCCCTAACTCACGAATTCAAAACTTTGTGTAAATAACACAAAATAACCGAAACAAGTTTATCGCTCCTACTGTATCCGCATTCATAATAAAACATAAATCATTTGATTACTGAACTGAATAAATCGATTCCATTTGGTTTGAACCTCCGACGATAAATCAAATCACAGTTAATTTTGTGAATCGATTTTCCCTTGGGCTAGCTTTGAATAAGTTAGATGAAATTGAATTAGGTAAAGTCACTTGTACATTTGGGTTTACGTTTGGTACCTTCCTAACTACTTTGTATGCGGTGTATGCCTTCACGGCAATTTGTTGTCATCACCATGCACAAACTTAAATCATACACCAGATTTGCCTCCTAACTTTTGCGCCTCTAAGATATAACTACATTTTAACTCTCAGCCAGAACCGTTCTGTAATTTTGGCCTAGAGAGGTGACAGTGACATACATACAATATTTTCAATTTTTAATAATTATAGTGTGATAAGATATCAAACAAAAATGTGTGGCGAACGTAGTGTAGGACGCCCTCCGACCAGGTGGGATGATTTGCGAAAGACTGCTGGCAGATGCTGGATGCGGCAAGCTGAAGACAGGGCGCTATGGCGCTCATTAGGGGAGGTCTATGTCCAGCAGTGGACTGATATAGGCTGATGATGACGATATTGTGATATCAAGTAGTACCATGATTAGCGCTCTGATTAAGTTAGGGCTAGAGGTTTCTATTTGAAATGTTCAGAATTATTAGTTTATTTAGTAACGTAAGACTACTCGCATCTCATCTTGTATATTTTTTAATAACCAAAACATTTATCACAGCCGATCTATGCCACTTGCGTTCGAAAAGGTAATCGGTTCGGCGCCCAGTTTTTTTAAATGAAACCATCTCCTATTAGCCCGGGTGTAAAAGGATAAAGCAACCTGTTTATTTATTATCCTATCAGATAATTTAATTGTTTTGAAAAAAATACTAAATCTGACTTCGAAGCCCCTGATTTTACACTGTTCTTAAGCTTTCCGGGACAAATAGTACCTAATCCCTCGAGAATATTTATGGGACCACCTCGGGATTATTCTCTATACAACAATGAACTGTCAATTGTGGCCCGACTTTTCAGACGGCCCACAATTGACGGACAAATCGACGAACATACATTAAAAAACATATAAAGAACCTCCTCGTTTCTATGAAGCCTGTTATGAATAAAATGCATAAATGCATACCTGAGACAGGCGCACCGCTCCACCCCTTCGCTGACGCTGTATACACTGCCGCGCCTCATCCGGCTCTCAATCAAACCAGCTCCATCTTCCTACCACCGTCTGACGCTGCACTATCCATGCACATCTTCCACTAAATCCACTTTCAAGTCAAGGGAGACATGGTCTCTTTCGTCACTTCAATAGAGTCGAAGCAGCATTGTTAAGTACCTGAAACAACAATTTAATAGTTCAGAATTATAATAAAACACTGTTTTTACCGGATTGATCGCGTATCTTTTATATTTTGTTTATAACCTGACGTTTCGGAGGCTTTTCAGCTTCCATAGTCACAGGCAGACTGAGGTGACATTTGTCTTTACAAGTAATTTGAATTTTGCATATCTACCGTCAATTATACAACTTTAATTATAACGTTCCGTATGTACGCAGTAATCACTAACAGTGTCTTGATGGGTTGTAGCTATGGATTGCTGGGTGTGGGACCTGACTCGATATAACAATCTCCTAGCCTAGTTCAGAATTATCATCATCAACCTCTTAACCAAAGTTCTTCCGCTGACTGGCAACTGTTGGGCGTGAGCTTCCTTCATTCAGCGTTGGTGGGCACTAGATGTATTATTTTAATTAAAATTTTATGACAAGTCTTGAAGTCAGAATACTTAGAAGTCACTAAAACAACAGTATCGGTTTTATGTTAGACTAAAAGAAAGAATGACTACATTGAACAAAACCTTACAAAGAACGGAAAAAGAATCGTTGAAGAATTAATTGGTCAGCGCAATTAGGCCTTTAGTTGCTTTTTTTAACAGACTGCGCTGAACTTTCCGTTGGACAGATTCCTTAATGATTCAGAAAGTTTAAAGTTACTGAAGTTGCTGAAGCGTTACTTGCAAGATATGCTTCTGTAAGAGCTTTTGACATAACAAAGACCATGATCAAAGGCAAGGAATATCTATCTAACGATACTCTCATCTCTTCTTCCGCACCTTATCCGTTAAGACAACACAGGACACAGGTTCGGCACAACGTGTAATAATACCACAGAATAACTATGTTTTTTTTGTTTTTTTTTCCACAAAATTAACTGAGTTTCTGGTCGTAGCGATGCATGACCCGAGAGCTGGCGTCTTGGGCACGCTTCCGACTGGTATTGATAGGGATCAGTTGAGCTTCCTGTAGATTGTTTGCAACAGTCTGCAGTTAGCTCAATTGTTTCAATTGTAAATACTAGTTTTAATTTAATTCTATTATTTGATTGTAATTTTCTTTGTTAATAAATAATGTTTACTATGTTTGAAGTACTACATAATACGAGGATCTAAAAAATGCCTTGAAATTACAAACAAATGCAGATAATATTTTAACACTTTCCGTTGTGCCGGTTTTTCGCATAGGCGTTAATCAAGGAATGCGTTAAGATAATGTTTGTTAGAGATTTGTTTTATTTTTATATTATACATATATTTTACTCACTACATTGTTTTATTTCTGAAATTAATTCAAATATCTATTTTATATTATAAAAAACAGCAAATTGATTGCAACAATCGTTTGTTTTCTAATTAAGTAGTTTTTGAAATTTGCCGAAACATTTGATGTTTGCATTTGATAACATTTTGAGTCTTGTCATCGTAGCGTAAAGATCAATCTTGTTATTTAAAATTTGTTCAACGTTATAGAGTCCCCTTTTTTGCTCCAAAATATGTTTTTCTATTGTGCTCGTTTATCATCTCGTAAAAAGAAAACGTTTTGGACGCCCGCGTCTAATACAAGTGATAGGAAAAATATGTTCCTCTTGAGAGCCTGTGATCAATTTAATGATATCTTCTGTGACCTTGATATTTTCAATTCTATACATTTCGTAAAAATGTTTTGTAAAGCATTGCCAACCGTTGATGTTACTCCTTATTTGTTTTGCCTTTTATGATAATAATATGTAATTTTTTGTTTGCTTCTCTTATGTATTTTTACGTTAATTTGTTTGATCATTTAATTAATTGATGATAGGTATTTGTTTTAGTTGCATATTGATGTCTGAACTGTCTGTTTTCTGTTTCTATAAATGTTCTATTTAATGGTGGAAACTTTGCTGGTTTAAGTGTTACTTTAGTAGTTTTTTGTTTAGATTATAAGAACTGTTTGTTTCCAAAATAAAAAACGCCCCGCGTACATTATTAACTATGCGCTATCATGGCCCGCGGTGAAAGTTTTAAGGTTTCTATACATTTGTTTCTAGGTAGAAACATTACGATAATGATAAATATAACGATAATGAAGATGTGTTCGCACATCGTCATTGTCGTCACAATACCTTTAGAAATTAGCCTCAAAGCCGAAGATACCGTTCAGATAACCACGAAATTCCACATGGATGGAGAAATACCATGATAAATGGCCGGGCGCCGCTCGGGTTTGGTTCGGTCATTTAGATTAAAATGAAAAATGTTGAAACGGCTACTCATTTAACTTTTTTCGAGCGTAAAAAGGTGCTTTGGAAAATTATTTAGTCCAGTAGATAACATTAACCGACCGACTTTCGGGCAGTCACTTCACTTCATATTCATTTTAGATTGAGCGTACTTTTCGGTACTTTCCACAGTAGTATGTAGTCGTAAGTAGGTATTTATTACAAGAGAAAGACGAAGGGTGGTCATAAGGAAACTATTTTTCGATTGCATTATCAATGTACCAAACCTCCTGCTGGCCATGACTGTAAGTAAGTAACACAACAAAATCATAAAGCTGGTTTATCATAGAAGATCAAAACATCTAGCCAAGTGGTCATATTGTTGCAAAATGTTAATTGTTTCAAATGAACTCTTTGGCATGGTGCCACGGTTGCATGTTGCTCAGTACTCTCTGTACCTATGGATGTCCGTTTATTTAATAAATAGCTGTGTGTTACACAAGTATTGGGTACACACTGGTACTTGTCGCTCATGAATTACATTACATTTGGCTCTATTCCTGTTCGTAAACAAATCTTGTTTGTTACTGATCCAGACTTCGTTTTACAGCCCTCTTATTCCTATCTTTTCGAACTGTAATACAATGTAACTAAGTAGGTACTAGGTTAGTTCTAGAAATAGTTGTACTCTCACGCGAAAACAAGATTTTTCGCTTGCTAGACGAATGGGGAAAATAAATAAGGGGATAAAGCGAGCTGGGAAAAACCCATCTGCAGATGTCACAGAAGCCGGCTAGGTATGTCAAAAGTCAGACACATTTCCAATTTCTTCACCTACGGGGGCAGCAAATCTTCTGTGGTACGAGGTCACGTCTTTAAATTACGATCCCACTTAGACTTGTAAAATGTAGAGGTGTGAAATTGAGAATACCTTACATTACTTTCTGTCCTAACAAAGTAAATTGTAATAAACCTTTTGCAACCAAATTGTAACAGGATTTAATTGTTACATTTGGAGCACAGAATTCTTTAGTCAGTTTAATAGGGATCCCAGCTGTGGAGTACCTTGCCATTACCCGGTACGACCGTGTCAATGTATTGAATTACAATTTGTTACCGTTCGAATGCAACAACGGGACATAATAATCCCATCCCGAGAGGTTATGCTCGCTGCGAAGTTGTAAGAGACGTGAATGCTGTCAAGTGGATTATTTCGAGTGTTATTAAGCGTCGTTACAGGGATAAGTAAGGTAACGTAGGACATTATGAGCACATTCATAAGATTTTGGGACGAAAAAGTTGCGGGAATTTCTCTTTTGCCAAAAAATATTGTCAGCTTTCTTTCTTCAGAGTACAGACAAAAAGAGTTTCTGAATTAGGAACGTATTTTTGTTTTCAAATGTACAATGTTCCAGCCGGTGTCTAAACGAGAATCATAAATTAATGTTATGTTCCTACTTAATCTAACAAACAATTAACTTGATTCATTTGGACTAGCACGGCCTTGCTTAAGCTAGAGCTCACGGACACAATTTAACGGCCCATTAGCTAATCTATGGAATAAGCATAAGTTTTCATACATTTGTCTGTATTATGGTGCGTTAACTTCTTCTTATGTGATCGTATCGACGTGAAATTTAAAATATTGCAGATCTACAAGGTGATTTTTCCTTTTTCAGCCCTTATGTTTTAGTTAGTAAATTTCCTATCATAATCGCTACGTTAATCTTGGTTCTTCAAAAAACCGTGAGATTCGTTTCTAGATATTTATTTTTTATTTCTTTCATTACTATCTAAGCTTTTCTTGTAACCGTCACTTCTATTCGATTCATATTGAAATACTGGTTATTTAAAAGTTAATAGTGGCCAATTTCTCGGTTTTCCATACTTATAATCATAAAAGAGAAAGTTATTATGTCTGTTATCTTTTCACGCCCAAACGGCTGAACGTATCATAAAGACATTTGACAGGGATGAAAACGGTATCCTGGGGACAGACAATGGCTAATATTTCTAGACACGGCGTCCATAAGCACTTAAGTCATTTTTTTCTCGAAATGCTAAAAACTGACAGGGCTTTGCTTTTTGTATAATCCTTCGACGGCAATAAGCAACTAAGTCACAGGGCTTCAATTCGCGAGCCGGTAGTAATACGCACCAAACAACTTATGTTTTTGGAACACTTCTAGTGCCGGACCGTAAGCACTTAAGTCGACTTAAGTACTTTTGTTCGTTATAGTTTTATTATTGTTTTTGACTTCAGCTATCTGACTTAAGTTGTTTCACCCACAAGATCCTCGACCTACCCTTTATTTTTTGTTAAAATGCATTATGGCCATTAGAAATTCCAGGATTTTAAGAAGTGAAGTGCCTTCGTGAAGATTTTGTTTTGAGCCACCATTATAAATAATTCTGACCCATGCTGTGGTTGTGTTGTGCAATTAATGATAATGTTATAAGTTACTATGGAATCGAGAGGGAGAAAAATACTAAACCTTGTTATAAATACAAAAAATACAACTACTGGTACGTATTATCATATTTTTTTTAATAAATACTTACATTTTAATTTAGCATTTGTTATTTAGTCTAATGTAAAAATAGGAGTAACATTTTATGAAAATTTATGAATGATAAATTTACTAAATACCTAATTGATTTATTTAGAGACCATTATTATTTTTCAAATTTTTTATGCGAATAACATAGCTCTGTATTATTTTAGGTGACCATAGTACAACTACTACTGTGCAACCAAGTACATCTGGGACGCAGAAACCAACAACTTCTGTCGAGCCACAAAACGAACAGTCTGACGTTGACCACGTGACAATAATTCAAAAATCATCAACCAGCCCTAGTCTGCTCACAGAAGATACCGCTGTTTATAGTGATCAAAGTGTTTTTATTGATCCTGAACCAAGCACATCAGGAACTCAAACACATACAGCTCCTGATGAAACACCCAGTGACTTTTCTAGTGATGACTCTGTGCCTGACCCAACATACTCTGTGCCTGACCCTACACGCACTGAACCAAGTCCCAACCTATCTGCAGAAGATGAAGAACTGCCACCATCTCTACCTCAACAATCAGTACATAGCCGAAAAAGAAAACGAGAAAGTAAATTGAAGCGCAATCTTGGTCTTTCGTATGTGACGGCTTCTGGGAAAAATGTAGAAGAACGCAAAATGCAGGAACTACCTAATTGTCGAAATAAATGCCGAGAAAAGATAAGTAATGAACAACGTGCTGTAATTCATAAGGAATTTTGGAATCTTGGGTCATATGATTTGAGAGCAGCTTTCGTTTCATCTCTAATCACCATCCAGGAAAAACAAACAGAACGACATCGTGTCGAGGATCCTGAACGGCAAAAATTTAGACAATGTACCTACAGGTATCATTTAGACATTAACAGTGAAAAAATCTAGACACGGCGTCCATAAGCACTTAAGTCATTTTTTTCTCGAAATGCTAAAAACTGACAGGGCTTTGCTTTTTGTATAATCCTTCGACGGCAATAAGCAACTAAGTCACAGGGCTTCAATTCGCGAGCCGGTAGTAATACGCACCAAACAACTTATGTTTTTGGAACACTTCTAGTGCCGGACCGTAAGCACTTAAGTCGACTTAAGTACTTTTGTTCGTTATAGTTTTATTATTGTTTTTGACTTCAGCTATCTGACTTAAGTTGTTTCACCCACAAGATTCTCGACCTACCCTTTATTTTTTGTGAAAATGCATTATGGCCATTAGAAATTCCAGGATTTTAAGAAGTGAAGTGCCTTCGTGAAGATTTTGTTTTGAGCCACCATTATAAATAATTCTGACCCATGCTGTGGTTGTGTTGTGCAATTAGTGATAATGTTATAAGTTACTATGGAATCGAGAGGGAGAAAAATACTAAACCTTGTTATAAATACAAAAAATACAACTACTGGTACGTATTATCATTTTTTTTTAAATAAATACTTACATTTTAATTTAGCATTTGTTATTTAGTCTAATGTAAAAATAGGAGTAACATTTTATGAAAATTTTTGAATGATAAATTTACTAAATACCTAATTGATTTATTTAGAGACCATTATTATTTTTCAAATTTTTTATGCGAATAACATAGCTCTGTATTATTTTAGGTGACCATAGTACAACTACTACTGTGCAACCAAGTACATCTGGGACGCAGAAACCAACAACTTCTGTCGAGCCACAAAACGAACAGTCTGACGTTGACCACGTGACAATAATTCAAAAATCATCAACCAGCCCTAGTCTGCTCACAGAAGATACCGCTGTTTATAGTGATCAAAGTGTTTTTATTGATCCTGAACCAAGCACATCAGGAACTCAAACACATACAGCTCCTGATGAAACACCCAGTGACTTTTCTAGTGATGACTCTGTGCCTGACCCAACATACTCTGTGCCTGACCCTACACGCACTGAACCAAGTCCCAACCTATCTGCAGAAGATGAAGAACTGCCACAATCTCTACCTCAACAATCAGTACATAGCCGAAAAAGAAAACGAGAAAGTAAATTGAAGCGCAATCTTGGTCTTTCGTATGTGACGGCTTCTGGGAAAAATGTAGAAGAACGCAAAATGCAGGAACTACCTAATTGTCGAAATAAATGCCGAGAAAAGATAAGTAATGAACAACGTGCTGTAATTCATAAGGAATTTTGGAATCTTGGGTCATATGATTTGAGAGCAGCTTTCGTTTCATCTCTAATCACCATCCAGGAAAAACAAACAGAACGACATCGTGTCGAGGATCCTGAACGGCAAAAATTTAGACAATGTACCTACAGGTATCATTTAGACAATAACAGTGAAAAAATATCCGTATGTCAAGGTTGCTTTTTAAAAACCTTGGCGATAACGGATAATTTTGTTAAACTGATAGGTTTAAAGAAACGCAGCACTTCCAGTGGAATAATTCAACCAGATAAACGTGGAAAGAAAACTCCAGCAAATAAACATTCAGATCTAAAGATTCTTGAAGTGATTAACCATATTAATTCCTTCCCGTTATACGAGAGCCACTACACAAGACGAAAAAGTAGCCGAAAGTATTTACCATCACACTTAACAATTTCAATCATGTATTCTTTATATAAAACGTCTCATGAAAACCCCGTCAGTGACAAAATTTACCGAAGAGAGTTTCATAAATTAAAGTTGAGTTTTAAAAAGCCAAAAGTTGACACTTGCCACCACTGTGACATCATTAAAATGAAGATAAGTGTCGCCAACGACGAAACTGCAAAATTAACCCTTGAGGCGGAACGTGAGTCACATTTGCTTGCAGCTGATATGGCTTATAATGAAAAAAAGTCTGACAAAATGACTGCATCAATAGACAAAACCATTAAGTGCCTTTCTTTTGATCTCCAACAGTGTCTACCTACTCCAGCTTTAGAGTCATCCGTAGCTTTTTATAAAAGGCAGCTTTGGACATTTAATCTTACTGTGCACGACAATGCAACGGGATTGTCTACACATTACATGTGGCATGAGGGAATCTCGGGTCGAGGTGCTAATCAAATAGCATCTTGTTTATTCATCCACCTCAAAGAACTGCCTCAGGACATTTCTGAAGTTATTTTGTACTCCGATACATGTGGAGGTCAAAACAAGAATACCCACGTAGCCGCAATGTTTACATACCTGATGACACTGAAACCCTCCTTAAAAAAAATTAATCACAAATTTATGGTACCAGGCCACACTCACATGGAAGTGGATTTAGATCATGCCATCATTGAGAAAAAAAAGAAAAAATCTGCTATTCAAGTATATCACCCGCATGACTGGATGCAGTTAGTAAGGTCGAGCAGTAAAAAGTTTACCGTGCACGAAATGCAACAAGCGGAGTTCATGGACTTTGCGAGTTTGCTAAAAGGGCCACTAGTAGCCCGAAAAAAAGACACTTCAAACAATGTTTTTAAATGGCATGATGTGAAGTGGCTGTGCTACGAGGCGGACTTTGGAGTAATAAAATATAAAAACTCACTTTCCAGAGATGAAGATTTTAAAGCCATTAACTTCAGAAGGAGCACACGAACCGGCACCATAAATTTGACTGTTTCACCGATAACAAACAACCCAGTGCCAATAAGTATGGAAAAAAAACGAGACATAATTTCGCTATTACCTCTCGTTCCGGAATGTTTCCACCATTTTTACAAAAATTTAGCAACCGCTGCAGATGCTAGGAACGTCGACCCTGATTTGCAAAGCTCTGAAGATAGTGATTAATTTTTTTATGGATTTGTTTTTGTTGATTAATGTTTAACGCATTTGTATACATGCTCAGTTATTAAAAAATTTAGTAGGTATAATGACTTACTTATATTGTAGTTTTGTAGTAGGTAAGGCGTATGACTTATTATATTTTGAGATCATTATGTGATATGACTTACGTGTTAGAAACACGTAAGTCATGTCTCATTACCTATTTATAAGCGGTCAAACAAACTTAAGTCAGATTTTATTATGTACTAATAAACATAGAGTAACTAGTTTAGTTTGGTGTATAGCTAATTACTAAGTGACTAATAAAAAATAATAATAAATACCATCTCAGTAGTTTTTTTTTATACCAGACATTAAAAACATCGGCCTGTAAACTTTTCAAGATACTCGATTATTGACTTAAGTGCTTGTGGCTTCCGGGTCTAGAAATATCCGTATGTCAAGGTTGCTTTTTAAAAACCTTGGCGATAACGGATAATTTTGTTAAACTGATAGGTTTAAAGAAACGCAGCACTTCCAGTGGAATAATTCAACCAGATAAACGTGGAAAGAAAACTCCAGCAAATAAACATTCAGATCTAAAGATTCTTGAAGTGATTAGCCATATTAATTCCTTCCCGTTATACGAGAGCCACTACACAAGACGAAAAAGTAGCCGAAAGTATTTACCATCACACTTAACAATTTCAATCATGTATTCTTTATATAAAACGTCTCATGAAAACCCCGTCAGTGACAAAATTTACCGAAGAGAGTTTCATAAATTAAAGTTGAGTTTTAAAAAGCCAAAAGTTGACACTTGCCACCACTGTGACATCATTAAAATGAAGATAAGTGTCGCCAACGACGAAACTGCAAAATTAACCCTTGAGGCGGAACGTGAGTCACATTTGCTTGCAGCTGATATGGCTTATAATGAAAAAAAGTCTGACAAAATGACTGCATCAATAGACAAAACCATTAAGTGCCTTTCTTTTGATCTCCAACAGTGTCTACCTACTCCAGCTTTAGAGTCATCCGTAGCTTTTTATAAAAGGCAGCTTTGGACATTTAATCTTACTGTGCACGACAATGCAACGGGATTGTCTACACATTACATGTGGCATGAGGGAATCTCGGGTCGAGGTGCTAATCAAATAGCATCTTGTTTATTCATCCACCTCAAAGAACTGCCTCAGGACATTTCTGAAGTTATTTTGTACTCCGATACATGTGGAGGTCAAAACAAGAATACCCACGTAGCCGCAATGTTTACATACCTGATGACACTGAAACCCTCCTTAAAAAAAATTCATCACAAGTTTATGGTACCAGGCCACACTCACATGGAAGTGGATTTAGATCATGCCATCATTGAGAAAAAAAAGAAAAAATCTGCTATTCAAGTATATCACCCGCATGACTGGATGCAGTTAGTAAGGTCGAGCAGTAAAAAGTTTACCGTGCACGAAATGCAACAAGCGGAGTTCATGGACTTTGCGAGTTTGCTAAAAGGGCCACTAGTAGCCCGAAAAAAAGACACTTCAAACAATGTTTTTAAATGGCATGATGTGAAGTGGCTGTGCTACGAGGCGGACTTTGGAGTAATAAAATATAAAAACTCACTTTCCAGAGATGAAGATTTTAAAGCCATTAACTTCAGAAGGAGCACACGAACCGGCACCATAAATTTGACTGTTTCACCGATAACAAACAACCCAGTGCCAATAAGTATGGAAAAAAAACGAGACATAATTTCGCTATTACCTCTCGTACCGGAATGTTTCCACCATTTTTACAAAAATTTAGCAACCGCTGCAGATGCTAGGAACGTCGACCCTGATTTGCAAAGCTCTGAAGATAGTGATTAATTTTTTTATGGATTTGTTTTTGTTGATTAATGTTTTACGCATTTTTATACATGCTCAGTTATTAAAAAATTTAGTAGGTATAATGACTTACTTATATTGTAGTTTTGTAGTTGGTAAGGCGTATGACTTATTATTTGAGATCATTATGTGATATGACTTACGTGTTAGAAACACGTAAGTCATGTCTCATTACCTATTTATAAGCGGTCAAACAAACTTAAGTCAGATTTTATTATGTACTAATAAACATAGAGTAACTAGTTTAGTTTGGTGTATAGCTAATTACTAAGTGACTAATAAAAAATAATAATAAATACCATCTCAGTAGTTTTTTTTTATACCAGACATTAAAAACATCGGCCTGTAAACTTTTCAAGATACTCGATTATTGACTTAAGTGCTTGTGGCTTCCGGGTCTAGATTTATCCCGGAAAAAAGCGTGCGAAGCCGCGGGCAGGCGCTAGTTTTTAATAAATGGACAATCGGGACCTTCGATATTATTATATTTTTATTTTGTTTTGCTTCCGACTCAACCAGTGTATTGCTGACTCAATGCCCAACCTCCCATAAAACAACACCATGTTTCTTAATGTTTATAGGTATCGCTATTAGCCTTGATTTGTTGCTACTCCTGTTAATCTCAAGAACGAGTGCGATTGCGTAGATAAAGTGCGCTCTACTTTACTGTTTCGTATCGATGCCTCACAGCATTTTAATCGAAGCACATTGTAAATTTTAAAGCCGTTTTGTTTCCAATGTTTTCCACAATACACAGATATTTGGTGACACTGTTTAAATCAGCCGCAAGGGACGAACGGTCTCAGATTTTTAGCCTAGATTTATGTTCTTAGGTATTAAATTATCACCCGCATTACAAGAAAAAAACTTACTTTTAAGGTAAAAAGAATACCCGCATACGACTAATCTTGATTAAAACTTTCATGTTACGTAACTACGTCCAAAAAAGTTGCTGATGAACAGTGTAGATAGCCTTTTCCTTTTATTTCTGGTTTGTTTTAGAGCTTTGGAATTAAGTCAGCTTAATGATCCATCTTGTTCGCAGGTGCTAGCGTTGATGGGATGATAAAAGAGACAGCTATTAAAAATCTTGCACCTGATATTGTGGGTTTGTGTACCCAGCACTGCAATAGGCATGTTTTGAAAGATAAAGATTCGTTGATTTGCTTCAACATAGTGTGGGCGCTGTGGCGCTCTGGCGGCGGAATGATATAGGCTGATGATGATGATGATGAATGTAGGTTACAGTTGTAGGTCTTAAATTAAATGGTGGTTTTTCCGCGAATCATATACCGCTGATACAAGACCGCCAATATACCATGACATTGGCGGTCTTGTATCAACAACTAAGGTTCTTTACTTTCATTCCTAATAAATTTACTCAATAGTTACCATTTGCCACACCAAACTAATTAAGTACCATAAAAATAAAGCCGAGAACAAACTATTGACACGCCACGCGACGTTGTCGGGTGGCATGGCGTTTTGGTCCGTTGGGTCCAGTTACCATTAGGTCCAGTAGGTATAAAAAAAACCATTTCAGACCCAGTTGATCAAGAGAGGTTGATATAAGAGTAATTGGACTAAAAAGGAAATAGGCAAAAGGACCAATAGACTAAAAGGGAAGTTGACGAAATTGGTAACTGGGCGTAACGGACAGACTATACCTAACAGTAAACTGGTCCTAATGAACTTAATGGATGTCGATAGTGTGCCGGAGCCATTAGTCAACTTTGTGAGATAATAATAATAATTTAACTTAATTTTTCTTATTAGAATATCATTTGAGCGTTTTGTCTACTCTACACTGGGTAGGTAGGTACTTAATAAAATGATTTGTTTTTCAACGTTTCATATTTCAATAGAAACAAAATTAGGACGAGCGCGTATCGAGCTTGTTGATTTAATTAATTAAGTACTTCGCACATCATCTGTTAAGTTTATTCTGTTCATAAAATGTTGAAATAAGATAAGATAATGAACATAAGTACGTAGACACCCGTTTAATAAGTCAGCAGTTTATGGTACGTGTTTATGAGGTATTAAAATGAGGATATTAAGCAATGGCGACATCATAAATGAACTAGGATTTAGAGGTCAGGTTGTTGACAAGTGTTCGGTAGTTTGTATTAATACAAAGCCAAAAAGTTTTTCATTTCGTTTAGACGACCAATGTAGCGCAGGCGGCGAAGGTCCGACTGCGACGCAGGTGGTTGCGGGTTCGATTCCCGACTTCCGACAAATGTTCGAACGATCTTCAAATATTTGTTCTGGGTGTCCTGGGTTTTTTCTGTGCATGACAAAAAAACTATTTGAGTAATATATTAGGTACGTTTATCAGTCATGTAGTACTCATAACACAAGCTCTGCTTAGCTTGGGGCTAGATGATGCTGTGTAGATTGTTCAGAATTATTTATTTTGTATTTATTTATTGTAAAAGTCTGAAGTAATTTAGTTTCTTTTCATGCTGATGCCGCAACTGCTGATTAAATTTTAACGATGGAATAACTTTTTAGTTTTTATTCTTTGGAAAGTAGAATGAATTAATAATTACCCCATCATTTCTTTACGGACTTAAACAAAGTTTAACGCGTTTGCATTGTTACAAAAATGTTGAAGTACAAAGTTGGTTTATTGTCCATGCTATTGATATAGATTGATATCTGCATATTTATATTTTTATTTTGTGATGAATTTATTGTGAATTTTAATCATTGAAAAGTATATACATTATGACTCAATCGCAAAATTTCTAAACGTGTAAACGTTTCTAAACGTGTAAACGTGACGTCACTGATCAGATCACCGTATAAATAACTGGTAAACCAGTTACTAATAATCATATAACACAGTTATGGTAAGTAACTGGTAAACCTGAGTATTTAACACGGGGATTGTTGTCTAGGGTAGAATAGAGAAAAATTACGTCACTTCGTCATCGAATGCGTAAATTTATTTGATATGCATTCTTTCAAATTCAATAATGTACGCAATGTATGGCGATGCAATGTCATTACCAGTGATCGGAAATTCGGGCGCTTATTTACCTAAAGTTGGTGTAAGACACAACATGGAGCAGTTAAAACCATCTTTCTCGGGAATACTTTCCCGTAAATTCCTGGGATTTCAGAATATTCTAAAATAATGATTTTTCACCGGAATCTTATTTATAGACGAAATATAAGACACTTTTATTCTGACGTGTTGTTCAGTAAAGTCAATATTTCTGAAAAAAAAAACATTTTTAATTATATTTATGATTTTATGCCAAAATCCTTTTTCTACACGAAATTTAAAACACTTAGTCATACGCATTTATAATTTGTTTGATAATTGCGTAAGAATAATAGAAACAAATATTATAAAAAAAAATATAGGTAATTGTCTGTTTTGTGAGATGAACCCAAACTTGTTTTATTCCAAATGGGAATTTTGGAATTTTCTAGAATGTATTTTCACTGAAATCTTATTTATAGACGAATTATAAGACACCTTTTTTGAACGCGTTTTTTTACAAAAATCGATTTTCGCGTCAGAATAAAAGTGTCTTATATTTCGTCTTTAAATAAGGTTTCGGTGAAAAAATCATTATTTTAGAATGTTCTGAAATCCCGGGAATTTACGGGAAAGTATTCCCGTGAAAGATGGTTTTAACTGCTCTATGTTGTGTCTTACACCAACTTTAGGTAAATAAGCGCCCGAAATTCCGATCACTGGTCATTACTGTCTATTCTACCCTAGACAACAATCCCCGTGCTAAGGGGGCTGGTAGACCAGTTACTAATTATATTAGGAATAGGGAGACTTCTGCCTCTGTCCGCAGTAGATCGACAGATAAAACAATAGTTAAAAAATTACCACAAAACCCATTATAAGTAAAAAGCTAAAAAGCTCTTAGTAATGCCTTGGAAACTTTGCTATCTTGTTATCCCGGCTTCATCAAAGGAGTTGAAACGTTCAATAAGATGGAACTTTCAGAGTTCTCGTACTCTTCGTTATTTCATTAAAAGGGGATAACATTGTTTAGTTAACTTGAATTAATCTTGCTGACAGCATAGTTATTTAATCGTTTAAATTCATATCAAAATGAAAATGAGTGAGTGCGACTGTTTTTATGTCGCTGCTTTTAGTTATAACTAACTTCTGCCCGCGACTTTTATCGAGGTAGTAAGTAAATAAATAATAAATATTGCTGGACAATTCACACAGTATTAATCTATTAGCCCCAAGCTAATCAGAGCTTGTCTTAGGGGTAATAAATAACTGTTATACAGCATTGCAATATACAGATAGTTTGTTTTTTAGTATACATAGTAAACGACCAGAGTACCCGGAATTATCTGCAGTTCGTATAAACATTTATCTCGAGGGATACGGGAATCGAACCTGCAACCTCCTGTGTCGCAGCAGACGACAGCGAGTCCGTAGTCCACATACCGAAGCGACAGAAATAAAAAAAACACTTTATTTCCGTGTCAGTGATTTGAAAACTAGTATTTACAATTGAGTTAACTGCAGACTGTTGCAAACAATCTACCAGTAGCTCAACTGATCCTTATCAATACCAGTCGGAAGCGTCCCAAAGACGATGCACTGGCTGCATTGCCCCGCTGTATGGTAATGCTGATCCGCTGCGCCCCGGATACTCACCAGCTCTCGGGTCACGCGTCACTTCTTACTCATGCTGATAACGTTTTTAATATAAATATTTATTAGGAAGATACCTACAGCGGTAGCTAATTAACCAAGTGACAAGACACGTAACAAGTTCATCTCGCGAAATTAATTAACTTGCCGTCTGTCGAAAATTGCTTTATTTACCTCCTTCATGTACCTACTAACTTTCTGAAGATTTCGAAACATTTTGTTATGAAAACGATCTAACCAAGCAAATTATTTTGAATGTGATGATTGCAGCTCAATGTTTTGGGCAGAAAAGGATCAAAATTACGGTTAGTTTCGCTATGCACACGCTAAACACAGTTTCTAACTAGTTCAGGAGCCTATGGACTCAATTTTGTCTGTAAAACTTTATATTATGTCATTAAAACAATTTTTACTTTTTTATGCACTAGCTCCGCTTTGCTCGGATTGTGTTTTCACATTACATTGCTGCTTTTGAAAAATGAAATGTTTGACTGATTCCGAAATAGTATAATTGCGCATAATAAAGGTATTCTAATCAGAAAAATTATTATATAGGGTCGGCACCATAGGTATTCCAGGCCATAGAGACTGAATTTCAAGCACTAATAATAAGAAGCCTTTAGGTATTTTCCTTAACTAAAAAAACAGGAAAAAGTGTAACATTATGTGGTAGGTTTTCAAATTATTGTGAGTTTAAGGCCCCTTCCGGGTATAGGCTTCCTCCAGGATCTTCCACGTATCCCTGAGCACTAAGGTAGGTACCAAGAGGTGCCAAAGATTTTCGGTTGAACCGACTAAGGGTTTCGTGGCTTAGTTGGTTAGAGCACACCCGTACTGAGGGTGGGGCGCAGTTTCGAGTCCCGCCGAAACTGGAAATTTTCGGGAACTTATTTCATTTCTTAAAAATTAAATAATCAAGTTTAAAAACAATAATCCTACTTGCATATAAAATCAATTTAACTTTTAGTGCACTCTGTAGCCAGAGCGGCCAAAGCTGCTTTTTTAAACTTGGTTAGGCTACTCAAAAATAATGTCAAAGTTTACATCGACCAATAACAAACCAATAAATAAGCGACTCATTCCTACAACGGGATTGTAAAATGAAGTGTTATTTGTGTAAACGTGAAGGGCGAAGGTATTAAGGAATGCTTTCTTGACCTCGGCTTAGTGTTAATGATTAGTTGTGAAAGCAAATTAGGACGATCAACAAAAAGGAAAGTTTGGATGTTTAGATGTTTGGATGGATATTTGTTACCTCTTTTACGCTAAAAGTGCTAAACGGACCTGCGTCTGATTTTGTTTTTTATTTTAATTGCATACAGGTAGTTCTTGGCCTGGAATAAAACATAGACTACTTTTTATCCCGAGCTCATCTCATCAATAAATGCTTCTCTATCTCTATCTATCTCTCTCCATCTCTATCCCCTAAATCAGTTAGAGACAGAAAAAACCTTAACGCGTGCGAAGCCGCAGACAGAAACTAGTACTCATAAGAAAGAATTAGGTAAATATTAGTCGACTCTAGTTTGGACTCCTAAGGGAGGAGTAAACGTTGCCCGACTCTGAGTTACCAGTTGCGACTCCGTTTAATTCAGAATGCAGCCAGCGTAAATGGTAACTTACTACAACTTAGCGAAACTTGAACTACGCCTTACATGCCGACTGTAGGGAATGCAATGTGTGAAGTATTCCAAATTCAATTTAGTGCACTTGTAACCAACCAATTACAAACAAACTTGCCTTTATACAGGATGTAACAAAAATGGAAGAAACATTTCGAAAACAACAAGCCGGGATTTTTATTTATATTTTTCTCGTTTTCTGTGATCGAAACTGAATCAAATAGCCTATTCCCGTAGGAATAGCCTATTTGACATTAAAAATAAATTTCAAATTGTTTTTATCCTAGTCAGTGACAACGTAACAAAGCGTAATAAGGTGATTTTTATTAAGAATATGCCTTTTTTATGTAAAAAAAATGGAATTAAAATTACACATTTTTTGATGCATGATCACGTGACCGAAATCGCTATGTGTTTGGTTGGATCGCTAGTGACGTCACACATCCGCAGATTACAGTAAAAATTTTAGATTTCTGTGTTGTGAGTTGTTTACTAACATTATATCTTGCTTTAGTATAGTTTCTTAACTTAAGTACCAAAGAACCTACATACATGGCATTGATTGAATTCTATCTAATTACTTTATTAACGTAACATATTCCACCTTAACCCCTAAACTCTTTACATACTTCCCACATTCACGCCTCGAACAATTAAATATAACTTATTAAATAATTTAATAAACAAGCCTTTATAATCAAGTTAATGGGGCCTAATGAAACCCCAGTGAGACTTGCTGTATTAACCTTTACGTAGAAAATATGGCAAAGGTTTATTACGTCATAATTTGTTTTAATACCGTTATCAAAGCCGAATAATTACCGGGATCCAGTGGCCCAATTCTACTTATCAATTGCTTTACGTGACAGTGTTATCGTTGCAGGATCCTCACGTAGAATCCATAGGTTTAAGAAAATCTTGGTCTTGGAAAATCTGGTTTAAGATACTGTATGCGGTGCTATTTGCACGTAGAGATGGATATAATGGTTTCAACCAGATGGAGAGAGATGGGTTGAATGATATTTTTGACCCATCTCTCTCCATCTGCAGATTCTTTTGTCTAAGTTAGCGGCTTGCACACGTAGAATTCGGACCGCGCATCTGGGACTGCGTTCCGAACCGAGGATGCATCCGTGCGGTTTGGATTGCGGATCAAACTGTCGTGCTAATTACGATCGAAAATGTGTCCACGGTTTGGAACGCCGCCGGTAAATCTTACATATTTTGACAAATGATCCGACTGTGCGAGTAAATTGATTTTCAAGAGTTTCGACTGCAGTTTAGATTGGCGCGTAATTCAAGCGCTCGCATCGACATGCCAGATCGAATTGTCTGCCCCGGGCATCTACACTACGTTTCGGAGCGCGGGATGGAACAGCGCGTGCAGTTTCCCGCGTTCCGTACTTTTCGAAGCACGGGGTTGTAACTCCACCAACTTCCAAACTCCAGAATGCTACAGTAAGAAATTTCTTGCAAGAAAAACCTTTTGTTTTTCCCGACGAGGCCCTTAAATCCGGTACCTCATGATCAGCGGTTGAATACGAGACCGCTTTACCAACGAGGCACACTTGCATAACAACTGAAAACCACAATCTCAAAACTCCCAGCATTTAATCAGATTTCTGGATATCCCTGTAAACCTAGAAGTCTAAACAGAACATTCTGATTTAGCAACTCACAAGAATACAGCAAACTCTACAGGGATCTCGTTATTTGCACAATCTGCCAACAGCTTGCATTAGATGATGTTTGAGAAGCGAATTCATACTCGCTGGTAAACTTACATTGTTTTATTTGATAGTGCTAGGCTGGGAGAGCGTCAGAAAACTTGCATTAGTAATGATTTACATGAATTAGTAGTATTTTGAAAGAGGTACCAGAAACTAGGTTACGCTGAACGCGGTGAAATCTATCGGTGCTGTAGTCATCGAATTTCCTCAAGGCCTTTTACTAAAACCATACAAGTTGGGACGAGTTGGATGGTGTGAGTTGACGAAAATGACTCCTTATAACGGTTTAGAAAATTCAATGACTGCAGGGAATGCCGCGTCTGCCGCGCGCTCAGCTTTAGGGTGGTTTGTGTTTACTCTTCTGCCTATGTGTTCAGAATGTAAATTTTAATGGAACAATAGTGCTATCTGAGTTCGGTTGACTTGGTATTGCAACAATGGCAGCAACATTATTTAGTTAGAATTATCACGTAAGAATAAATGATAATATCTTTCTTTTTAGTAATTTATTAATTAGAGCTTAAGGGAATTTAAGTAAGAATTAAGAATTTAAAAATTCAAAATAGTTCTAAAGATTGAGGAATTATTTATTCATTTAATTAAAACGGTAAATGAAACCTATTACATAAATCAAATAATAATAATAAATATAATTAATAGCAATTTATCCTAATAGCCACTTATATAGGTAGTTATTTTCACGTAAAATAACTTGTTTACGAAAAGAAAATAAATAAAAATAACCTTATAACGTTACGCAAATAGGCGGAAAAGGTATCTACAGAATTTGGTGGTATTTCAATAAAGCTCCAATCTGTATCAATCGAAAGGCCGGGTCGTGACATATTGCGGTTGTAGGTACAAATCACTCCCGAACTCCCGACCCTGTATAAGGATATGCTGTGATGTATAGATTCGTAGTTCACCCCTGAACGATATTTAGGTTTATATAGATACCTAGTATGTTTATTTATACCTATCATTGTTGTGATGCACATATGTTAAATAAAGTCTTAGAACGCATTCACACTGCGGATCCGTTTTTGCAGGACCGTTTTTTACGGATCCTATGCTACTGCAAACAAATCAAAGAACATACTGATATTAAAAATGCGAAAGTTTTGATGGATAGAGGAAGTTTGTTACTTCTTCACGCCAAAACTTCTCACCAGAACGGGCTCAAAACTAGCAAAAATGTAGCTCTTGACCTGAAATAAACCATAGGCTACAAATTAACCCATAAAATTTCAGTTTCCATGGGAAAGAATTAACCTGTAAGTATACGTTTTCATAGAAACAACGCGTGCGAAGCCGCAGGCACACTAGTATCCAAATCTTTGATCAAATATCGCTGTTGCTAGTAAATTGGATGAAGTCGTCCAAGTTCTTTGATCAAATGTACATTGGACAAAGATATTGGATGAGTGAAATGGGCACCTTATTTTCCCTGTTCAATTCAAGCTAAAACGAAACGTCACAATTTTAAACGTTTGTAATTGGAACGCTGTCGAGTTCGCTAATAATTCCAGCAAACACGTTGAGCTTGTCATTGCGCTACATTATTTATCGTACAAGCTGTAAGAGCTTTGACAAATATCTTAGACAATTTGAATACGCTAACGAACGTCTTTGCTCAGTAATTGCTTTGTGTATCTAGTACTTTATCTATATAGAAGCTGTTTGTCAAGCTTTTGTTAGGTCAACGATTTGAGCTCAAGATTCAAAGAAATTTATTACGACAAAATTGAACTTCATTTCAAAAGACGAAGTTCTGACGTTGATTTTGTTTAGTTTTAAGACTCAATAGGCTTTGATTACTTGAGTGCCCATATTATTATGACATTCCTTGACATGTATGTATTTCAATTTTATTTTATCTTTGACATTATTATTAATTCTAGGCCAATTTACAGGCAACCATCATTGTATGTTTTAAACACAAAGGAATCACCTGTCTGTTTGGAAGAAATAAATGAAATGAAAGGTGCAAAGAATCCTAATTCAAAAGCAGTAGAGTTGACCTCCAAATAAACCAAACTAGTCACGTACTATACCGTCGATACATATCGTCTATCGATATAACAAAAGTCAGAAGAAGATAAACTGTCTCCATAAAATTTAACAGAATACATATGTATAGGTACAAATATTCCATGATTTTACCATGCGGAGCACACAATGCCAAATAAAGTATCAATATACCCGCCAATTGTACAGGTAGGTATGAGAGAAATGTGCTTGTATTTTGTTATGTTCGTTTTAGGGTTTCGTATCCAGAGGGTGAAAACGGGATCCTTTTACTAAGCCTCCACTGTCTGTCCGTCTGCGAGTCGTATCTCATGGCCCGTAAAAGTGAGTTGCTGACGATACGGACAAAATTTATTAGGACACAGTGTCCCAATTGACACTTTTAAAATTTTCACAGAATATGTATTTCTCTCGCTATAACAACAAATAATAAAAATGAAATAATTTAATAATTAAGGTGTCGAATGTCTATACCTTGAGTGACTACCGATCACTGAAGTTAAGCAACGTCGGGCGCGGTCAGTACTTGGATCGGTGACCGCGTCATGATAGCTTTTTGCTGTTTTAATTTTTTTACCAGTTTTGTTTTTTTCTTTTACGAAATAGTTATGTACGATGGTACAGAACCCACCGAGTGCGAGTCGTTTTTTTTTAATTTGAGCGAAATGCGTCGTCGAACTAGACAAAATGATATACAGTGCACGTTCATTATGTAAAACATATAGCTCGCTCTACACTACAACGGAAAAGAAGATTGAAACTTGCAAACTATACTATGATCCGTTGGCACCAAATTTAATTAAAAAAAGCAGTTCATCAGATCAATGATCCGTTAGGAACTTTTTGTTTGATCAGATGCAACCACAATCTGATCATATGATCAGATGGGAATAACCCAAAAACATATAACAGCAAGTTTTTCATCTACCATCTTTAGAATCGTATGAATTTGTTATTTCAACAAACTTATACAAAACTAGCGGTCCGCCCTTCGATAAAAGTAAAAAAGGTACACTTGTTTTACTTTTATCGAAGGGTCCGCCCCGGCTACTCACGGGTATATTCTATCGCCTATGTTCATCAGGAATAATGTAGGATTCTAATGTTGAAAGAATTTTTCTAATCAGTCCAGTAGTTTCGGAGCCAATTCAATTCAAACAAATAAATCTTTCCTCTTTATAATATTATAAGTGTAGACAAACTAAACTTAAGGTAATAAATCTGATAAGATAATATTTATGTATCTTTTCATTCCGTGGCTTTCGAAAATCCTTCGAAAACAATACTCCGAACAGAAAATACGGATAACCAGATAAGGAGAGTGCGAAACTTTTAAGTCGAATCTGAACTTTCTCAGAACACTTACCCCAGAAGTGGAAACAACACCAACTAAGATTTTATCTCGAGTATACGAAACAAAGAGCTTCGATAGTCGATAGATTTATAGATTGTTGGTAGGTTGTTTACTAACCAACTGTAGCGCCTTCATACGTTCGGGCATTTTTGTTAGTATGTACTTAGAAATTCGTTTCAACTGGTTATCTTAAATATCGTTCGAGGTGAAACGTGACGCTGCGCGGCATGAGGTTTTTTGTGATTTCTGTGTACAATTTTTTAGGGTTTCGTACCCAAAGGTTAAAAAACAGGATATTACCATGGATAAATTAAACTAGTTGGTCTATGGTATTACTAAAACTCCGCTGTCCGTCAGTCAGTCCGTCTGTCACCAGGCTGTATCTCATGAACCGTGATAGTTAGACAATTGAAATTTTCACAGATGATGTATTTCTGTTGCCCTTAGTTATAATGGCAATAGAAATACATCATCTGTACAGCTACAACATTTATAAAAAATACTAAAAAACAGAAGAAAATAACTATTTAAGGGGCTCCCATAGAACTAACATGATTTTTTTGTTCGGCAACAGATAGACGCTATAAATATTCACAAAATATTTACCAAGTTATAAGTACCTACATAAAACTCACTTTCAAAAGAACATTAAATCACTTTAAAAAATAAATAATAAAATTTAAATATAACAAATATTTAAGGGGGGCTCCCATACAACAAACATGTTTTTTTTTTAGATAAAATGGTACGGGACCCTGCGTGCGTAAGTCCGACTCGCACTTGGCAGGTTTTATTTCTACAAGCAATCAAAATTAATTTAAGAGCGTTTTTTCTTATCCTTATAACTTAGACGTATGACGTAACTCTTGGTGTTCTGGTGGTATTAACTCCATACCAGATTATCTCTAGAGTCTAGTCTAGGGGATAAAAGCTTAGGACGGGTTTTCTCCAACTCGAAAACTAAAAAAGCTTTAAGTGAACCAAAAATAAAAGTTTTTTTATTCTATAGCTTGAAGTGTCCAAAATTTTATTCTTGTGAAGATTGTCCTTCTTGTATTTTCGGCCATGGCGGCCAATCTCAACGGAGAACATTATTCATATATATTATATATTACACACACTTGGACACTATTATATATGATAGTGCCCAAGTGTGTGCGCAAACACAGATGCTCTCTTTTTCCTCATAATCCGATGGGACGGTAGATCAACACGAACGGGGAGGGCATAGCTGCTACTGGCAATTTTACTTGCTAAAAAATACCCAATAACAAATTTTTGGTCAAACCCAGGTTTTGAACCTAGGTCCTCGTTATCAACGGAGGAACACGCAACCGCTAGACCAAAAAGTCATGTACAGTCTAAAAGTATTTTGAGTTCGTATCGCGTTTTGAGCACTTGTATGTGTCGTAGGTAAAATACATATTTAGATCGATACCGACGACAGGCAGAATATCTCCCTAAATCATATTCTACGGGCCAGATAGACCCTGATTTCGTTTGCGAATGCCATGCCTCGGCCGGACGCACCGAGAGCTTTCCACTTAATAAACTCCAAATGAACCGTATCAAATGTTTATTACACCAGAACGAAAATCTATATTGGGAATCGGCTTCAGCTTTTTTGACGTAATCTATAAACAATATCCACGGTTTCTATGGCTCGGGGTTTAAAGAGACTAATCTATACCGCTGTAAAAGGCTACCAAATTTATTCGTTAAATTATTCGTACAATACCCGTTTTCTATCACCTTCTAATGATTTTAAATTGGTACAGTCAACTAGAAAATATACGTAGAAAATGTCAGCTTTAACAAGAGCAAACAGTGTAAATATTTTTTTGTGTTTATCCGTAGTTTCGCTCGCGTGATCTATAGTCTAGCTAGATCTATCTCTAGTCTGATAAGGTTTATACCTATTTCAATTTTCTATTAGGTATTTGTAAGTGTGAAAAAAACTGTAGCAGCCTCGTTGTTTTGCAAATATACAAGCATTTGGCGTTTCCTAATATAGGTAGTTTGTAACACTACGAGCACAGTGCTCGTTGGTAACACTAAAGGGAGCTATGAACAGAAAGGAGTTCCAATACGTATATTATATATATATATATATAATATACGTATTGGATTATATTATTATAGCTTTCAGCTAAGGCTACGACTACAAACAATACTAATATTATAAAAGTGAAAGTAATCCCTCGATAAGGGATGAAATGTTGGTGTTCTTTCAACACATATGTATGAGGTTCGTAGTTAACCCACTTACGTTCATACTGAAAGCGTAAGTAATTCTTTCTCTCTGTGATCTGTTACGTTTTTACGCCTAACCTGCACGAATCATAATGAAATTTTGTCCGATGATAGGTAGACGATATTCCGGGGAGGAACTTTGGCAAGGTACTTTTTATTCCGAAAAATGCGTGCGGAACCACAGGCAGAAGCTAGTTATACTAAAGGCTCTCTCACTAGCTATTGTTGAGCCAATTTAATTGTACAAAAGAAAATGAATTATTTCAACCAGCTAAATAAAATTAAAACAATCTCCCAACCAAGCTAATATTTTAAAATTACCTTCACGCAGTGCAAATAAGTTGCAAATATTCATAAAAGCTTCACAGCTGGAGCTCTATGGCTGTGTTTTCAGTGGGTAGCCGTAGCGAGGGCGGATTTTTGACAAGAAATCTCAAAGGAAATATAATTGTACCTCGTTTGTTACACTTCATTACACTCCCAGGGAAACGCCCATGGCACAGCGATTCCCAGTATCGCGAATCACTATGCCCCATGGAACCAACACTATAGAGGCCTTTAAATGATGGGGTGTTCTCAATCGGTAGATGATACCGATTGAGAACACCCCACCACCGTATGGTACCACTGCCTCTTAAGAATTTATTTTTCATCTGGGAGTTTTTCAATAGAAGCTACCGAATTGTTTGAACGTTGACATTTTTTGCAATTTTCCACCAAATGTGTAACTGACGGAAAGTGTCAAATATGAGAGAAAGTGTCAAAATGAACGAAACTGCAAAAATGTCAGAACTATCGACGGGAAAACCTTCCATTCAAAACATACATATTCATCTCCGCATTTGCCACAACCCGGTTTTACCCCGGCTCCCGCTGTCTTCAAACGCAGCCTTAGAGGTAAAATATAAAATTAATTATGAACTCGGGATATTTGCACGTACTAATACCGACCGTTGTGGCCTCTACAGGGAATAACGTAATGCTAGCTAACATTCTGGGGCCATGGTATAACTCAGTTAAACGAGAGCAGTGGTTAAACTTCAAGATAAACCATTATATAATATATATATACTAACTTAATTACTCGAAAGCCACCAGCAATAGATATGTCTACTGTGAAATCAATGAGTCAAGCGTGATTTCACGTTCGATGGTCACAACACTCACAACAAACAAGTACCTACCTATTTCTTGAGAAGAGCTCAAGAAATAGGTAGGTACTTCACGGTTTCTTCATGGTATGGCTAGAACCCAGTAGGTACCGTTTAGGAAACGTGTCAAACCTCGAGGCCCCCCTCCTTGTGCTGCGTGTATCATTAAATTTTTGACGTATATACGAACTTTGCCTCCTGCATTTTCTATTCTATGGTATATCTAATAGAATCCAGTGGCACAGTGCAGAATATTTAACGCCACTTCTCTATTCTAGGAGAGAATAACAAGAATACCCGAGAGCGTATACCTAGGTAAGTCAGCTGCGGTTTGAAGCCGGAATAACCAGCCACAGAAATATTGATAATGCACTTCTCCAGAGAGGTGTTCGAGCCACTTTTGCGGAATCTCAAAATAGCAACCGATAGTCAAACAATAATTCATGTTTTTGTTTTGAACAAAATGTATGAGTAAAAATCACATTTTATCTACTTGTATAAGAATGCAAGTAGATAAAATACACACAGAAAAATCTTTTAACAACAGTCGCTTTACTTTTCTCACCCAGAGTTACTTAATTCAGAGCGCTCTCACACTACCGCGTGGTACTGTACCTATGAATAAATTGTGTCAGTAATGGAACAAACCTAGTTTTTGAACCCATGTGATCGTGAGCTGTTTAGCATCATTCTGTATGTAAGTGTGGGCTTACATGTAGGTGCTTCTGAAAATTATAGCTATCATTTTTGGACGCACCCTATACATGTAAAAGGCTACACTCCTATACTGCGTGCTGATACGACTATTGGCTAGAATTTTACCCGCACCATGTATATATGTAGTTACCTGACCCACCAAACTATGTCAACGTGAAAAGCTAGATAATAAGCCTGGTACTTATCCCGTTAACAAAAGACGGGTCTGTTTTATCATCTCAGTCGTCACACATTATTATGATAATGACGCAGTGAAAGTGTTAACCTAATCTGCTGAAGTGGCTAGCTGATTATTCATGAGGGTAGGCTTAGGGTCCCATGAGGATGATGGATAACTGTGACACGCGCTTGGCCAGTTTAGATAATGGAGAGACAAGCGGCTATTGTTGATTAAGTATTTGTTGTTTAGATCCTGATGATGAGGCAAGGAATAGGGACTTCAGTTTGACCAGCGTATCTTTTGTTATAAAATGATGAAGGTTAAGGATCCGGCGACAGCTCCGACTTTTAATTCGTATATTATTATGTTCCGTATTACCAAAAGTGATGACGAACACTTGTATTTCCCACATAGTGTTGTTATTCTGTAACTAGACAAAATAAGCTCCCTTACCAAACAAAACATGTCATTTTCGACGTAAAAATTTTAGCTTATTATTTCATTATATGTGTGTACTATTAAGCAAAAACAGCTAGCTAGGGACCTAGATAAATACTATTCTAATAAACAACATGATATGAAATCATTTTGGTATGTCACAATTTGGCGATGAAACTTTCTTAAAACATCCATAGACGCGTTTACTTTATCTAAATTGTTTTAGTGATGTGATGAGCAATAATAGCGTCCCCTTTTTATCCCAATAACGACTCCAACATAAAAGTGTTTGCTCCAGCACCCTTGTGTTTGTTTGACGACATTTGATACCAGTAAAAACATGTGTGAGTAAACAGTAGACATCTGTGTCCCCCAATTACTACAACCTTCTGCAACACAGATACACGGTGGATAAATTTATTAGTGGACATGACAACCTTTCGGACGGAACTTGGGTGAGAATATAATATTATTTTTATCACCTGTAACGCGAGATATTGCGTCGTAGGTGGTCGTAGGATGCGAGGGTAACATTTAACCGCCTATTTATGGCAGTAACGTTTGTTTCAATCACGTCTTAACATTCAAGTTGATTATCGAAATGATACCTTAATAAAGGTATCCTTGGCGAAGCATAAGCATCTTAGTAATATAGCCATATATATCCTGTAAACTTAGTAGCAACAGTATTGTCAAGCAATTGCAATTATTCAAAGCTTCCTTATTTAGAATCGAATGCAAAAATTACGATTTTGGTTCAGTTACAGTTTATATGCAAATCAGCACTTTAAATTTTAAATAATGTCCTTATAGGATGCATTTACCTATTGAATAACTAAAGCTATTCATTATACTCAAGTTTTCGAGACAAATAATCGGAAATCAAAATTTAATGGAACCACCTTGGGATCATTCTCCGTGAAATAAGTTCCTTACCTACCTACTTATTACCTACATTACCTAAGTACTTATAACACGGAGAAATCAACGAACATACATAAAAAATACATGCAGCCGAATATACAACCTCCTTCACTTTTGTTTTACTAAACGGTTACAAAAAATTAGTTATTTTAATAACGAGTTTCGTTGCCTAGCCTACTGTACTTTGAGCACTCAGATCTGGCCCAGTACAACAACTATAGCTTACCTAATATATCACTACACCACCTAACACAGGTATCTACAACACAATGGCCCTCCTGTTCTACGTGCCTACATTTCGTTTTCCCGCTTGCTTTGCTCTCGCTGTTCCCAGTCATATCGTGAGTGGATTTCCGTATCCGCCGAGAACAGTATGAGCATTGTGCTCGAAATGCCTTCTATACGGGAATTTGAATGGACTAATGTAACAAGCTATTGCTACCTGCACCATTGAAAGCTTGTACGGGAAATGAGGTAGCACTTAACAAAGGCTTTTCACAAATTCATATTGTGTTATATTTTGCTGAAAAGTCCTATACCCCATAAAAATTAATTAAAATATTTAGTCAGACTCTGCACGAATTCTTGCATGTTCTTATATTTATACTATTGATTAATAAATTATGTTGAACAATTCACACAGCATTATCTAACCCCAAGCTAAGCAGAGCTTGTGTTAAGGGTACGATACACAGGTACTGATAGTGATGATAATACATAATACGATACAATACACAGTTTTTAGGGTTCCGTACCCAAAGGGTAAAAACGGGACTCTATTACTAAGACTCCGCTGTCCGAACGTATCACGCTAAATTGTCAGTAAATAGGTATTCTCTCATAGAAAGTGTACGAAAGGTTAGGTTATTCGACATTCTAAATAAAGTTATGTTAAGTATTTATGATTTATGCGAAACTAAAAAGGTTATGCAGTTAACATGTTCTGTTCAGTTCTTTGTATTGATGCATACAAATAGGTACTGCCAACAACTCGGGAAAACTTGAGTGAAAGTTCCAAGTTTTACTATGTTCGCGGGGAGTTTTGTTTCCTCTTCACCGTTGTTCAGAGCTCTTCAAGTTTTCTTCAATTGTGCTGCTTTTAACTTAGAAGCAGACTTTAAAAGCAATCCGTGTTACGGGAAATCATGATAATAAGGATATTAATGTGTTGTTTGTTACGGTGAAAACAAGACGTGTTTTCTGACGTTGACTGCTTAAAACCTACATAAATGCCTGTCCTTAATTTTTATCTAAGTAAATATTAGCTACATAACGTTCTGTTCCTATATTTTTTTAAATGGAAAAGGCATAAAGTGCGATCGTTCTATGATAAGATAATATATCGGTCTTCGAATGAATCATTTTATTGATAATAATTTATAGTATAAAATTTGACTTGTCTAAGTACTTATTTTGTGAGTCTACAGAAATAGAGTTATTAAAATCTTATACCTATGTCCTAAAAATGTAAGCCGTCAACAAAAGGCAGTGTGCTCAGAGTACTGGCAGCAAAAAAAAAAATCTAATTCTAATTCTGAACCAAAAAAATCTACCAAAGAATGCACTTACAAAATAAATGCTGCAGTTTTCATGCGATTAAACGACTAATGGTTATGATGAGCAAGAAAATCACCCAATCAACCATTACCAAGAAACAATTTGCTTCTTTATGAATGTACGACGTGGCTTAAGAAATTCCGAAGAGGCATTAGCTTGGCTATCTATATAAGCACACCCACCGGACCAAGAACAAGAATCAACTGAGATGGAGTTCGAACAAGTGCTCGACCATGTAGCAAATTGTTTCAAATATCCAGCAAAGCCTTTAGAATCCCCCATTCAGTAAATAAAAGTATCTCTTGAAAGCTTCATTTGAACGTTTGTGAGTTTTATTTTTACTCGTATGTGAGTGTCACAGAGTCTTCCTAGATTGAAAAGAAGGCTTTGCGACGACTGCAAAGTTTTTATATGTGAAAATATAGCATCACATTTTCATATATTTTCTGAGAACTGTGTAGTGCATCTTAAAAAATAAACGACTTTAATTTTTCTCAGTATTTCTCAGAACGTCCTTCATTATCGTTTGCAAATGAAGAAAAAAAATCAGGAAGAAAGCGTTGCTTCACATTTAATGTTCAAAATTATGAGTTTGTGTGTTTTCTGTGAGTTAAAGGTTTTTTTTGTTATAGTGGTTACCCGCACTTTGGGTATCTTTAAGAAATGAAATAAGTTCCCAAAATTTTTCGATTTCGACGGGACTCGAACCCCTGCCCCACCCTCAGTACGGGTGTGCTCTAACGACGAAACCCTAGTCGGTTCAACCGAAAATCTTTGGGACCTCTTACGGACTATAGCGCTGGTGGCTCCACCTCTAGTTAAAATTTTTGGGAACTTATTTCATTTCTATGAGTTTGTTGTTGGAATCCATGTCTGAAATACTCACCTCATTTGAAACCCAGATTCTCCAGAGAAAAGAAAACATCGTAAAAAGGTAAGGAGCTTGTGAACACCTGCAGAATTTTCCGATACCTGGCTAGAGCAGTACGGTGCATTCGCTGCTCTCTGCAAACTCGTAGACCCCATTTCAATTTAAACTCTGCATAAATTGAACATCTTTTCCTTAGAGATTAAGGTTATCTCTTTATTGGGCCTGATTCTGATTTACACTCAGTCGTGCTAGTAGAATAATTAAATGTGATCACACAAATATTGGCTCGTTTTTTTGTAGCAATTTAGTGTTAAATTTTTTATTACCGATTTAGTTACTATTTATACAGAACATTCAAGTAATAACCTAACAAATGGAGGTATTCAAAATTGGATGGGTAGAAAACATTGAAGCTTTAGTATTTGAAGGTAGAGAAGTACCTATATCGAAATATATCTCAAAATATCAAGGAACAATGTGAAACTGCACAAGCGTAAAGTTTATATTGTAAGTAAAGCGTGCGAAACCGCAGATAAAAATAAAGTTGGAAGTTTAGTCATAAAAATAAAATGTCTTTTTGCGTATGATGGTAGGTATTTCGCCTTATCTCCCATTTCCGGCTGGCGAAGCAGAGCGAATTCTCTACTGAATGAATTCAATTTATTTTATTGGCTGTGATTACACGTTTTTTCTACACAATACATATTCAACGACAAAGGTGCATTGAGGTTTAAAGACAGTTTTCTTAAGTATTTTGAATTTAATTTATCACGTACAATTTGAAAGACTTTTGTAAATTGTCATACGAATAACCCAAAGACATGTTCAAACCTACACGCATGCAATTTGCTACTCAGAACGTCAGAGGTAGATAAATTCGCTAAAATTTTGCTGAAGTTTCCCGCAGTGAGTATTTTAGTACGTGTACCTACGCATACCGAACTTGAACTCAGTAACTTGATTTCTTTAGGCTTACAAAATAATCTTTATTAACAAAGAAAATTACAATCAAATGATAGAATTAAATTTAAACTAGTAGGTATTTACAATTGAGGTAGCTGCAGACTGTTGCAAACAATTTACAGGTAGCTCAACTGATCCATTAAAAATAAAGCTTAATAATTATATAGTTATTATTATTTGATTTTATACACCTTAATGATTTGTTCTCTAGTGGAAGAAGTGAAAAATAAACCACTAGTAAAAAGTTTATACGTTACAAATGTTTATTTTGCCTATCGAAGTCTAAATACAACGCGATTTAGATACATGCCAATATTTATATAAAACTAAGTATAACATTGATTTTCTTAAGTTTGCGATCTCCATTGAAGAGAGGAATCAAGTAACCCTAAGAAAACAGTTGAGTCTACGAAGTGAACAATCTCATGCTTTAGCATTATCTTAGTTGGGAGTTCTCTTACATTTGATAACATGAATTTTATGCATTTGAATTGACCCACTTGGATTTCGCTGCCACTCTGAGAAGCGCGTACCGCGTAGCTCTGAACAGTGCTTAGCTACTTACCAATTATGTTAGTAAAGTTTACAATTAAACAGTACATACAACGAAATCTTATCAAGAAAGCCTTTTACTCCATAGATGATTATATTAATGATGGTAATGCTTGGCCAGATGTCGCCTAGTTCCGCATCGACAATAGTATTATAGGAGAACAATCATAAGCTTAGTTTTGTATAAATATTGACCTGTATCTAAATCACATTATATTTAGACTTAGATAGGCAAATAACATTTTATTACATTTAAGTATTATACAAACTTACTGGTGGTTTATTTTTTGCTTCTTCCACTAGTGGACAAAAAATTGAAGCGAACCAAATCAATAACATTTTGTTTCTTATTTGATAATAATTACTATTTATAAAACTGTTTATCTATAAAATTTGACTTGTCTAAGTGCTGATTTTGTAAGCCAAAAGAAATAGTTATTGAATTTTGTTTTTTTTTAATTTGAGGGGTTAATTTGCTTTTAATGTGGTGTCATGTGAGTGATCGATCAGCCAAGTTGCCAAAATATTCATACCAAGTTCTTGATACCTTTTCAGGATAATGAAAAATTTACCAAGATGAATGTAAACTTCTTGAAGATTTTACTCCCACATTACGTTAAGAATCCTAACCTACTCGATCACTGGGGCGGCTCATAAATAATCCATTTGATATACGGTCCCATGACAAATCAGCACACCTATCGACCTCTTAAATATTTATCCGCATTTACACTTTATTAGGTTTTTTGGACGGGCAGCAGCACCTCTTCCTGAATAGATCTACCACCGAACTGCGATCCCCAACCCGCATGCCCAGCGTAGGGATTATAGGTATTTCCCCCCAAAAAGTCAATAAGGCGATTACCAGGGGAGGCCTGCGTCCAGCAATGGACCATTACAGATCTCCTGTTGAGGAAGGGTTTTTTCTTTATTGTTTTAAATTATCTACTTGCGAGTAGGTACCTACCTAATCTAGTTTGAGTATTGTTTTAACTCCAACAACTCTAGGTATTATAACTAAGTAATATATTTGTGCTTGAATATCTTAGGCTTGAATGAATATATCCCTGGGTTAAATAAGTATTTTACAATACTCTTAATATCAGCGACTAGGCTTAGATAATTTCAGACCCAATACGAGCAGTTCTAACAGACAATTTGTGGGTTCTGCCCATAGACATTCCATTGGTTAGAGCAAACCAGAGGGGTGGGTCTATTTGACGTAATTGTATGAATGAATGAATGAATGATCAAGTTATTTTACTAAAAATTACAATGAATAATAAACAAATCAATGGTAAAAAAATTAGAGGTGATCGTGGCGTCTCCTTTTTCCATACAATTTGTTACAGCAGCGCCTCTATCGTGCGGACGTGGAACTACGCTCTCGATCGCTTTATGTTACTAACGTAAGGAGATGTAAAAGTCTCTAAGAAAATACCTTAACCCTGAGTCCATTTGACGATAGTTCTTATATGAGCTGCGTTCGAGATAAGAATCATTTTACACCCCTGTTCGACAGCTACTCGACACGTCTTAGATAGCTACCGGGCTACCAACAGTCGAGAAGTGATCGAGACATCGAGACCTCGATAACGCCTAGCCAGACTCACCTCTCAGGATACGTTATGCTTATATTATACATATAGATATAAGTATATCCGACTCAAACATAGATATCCGGGTCCCAATATTGGTCCATATTATAATCTTGCGCACTAATGATTATGAACCTTCTACACATCGACATAAAGGTTCACTATGTTACCGCCATTCTGCAGAGAGCGCAATGTCGGAAAATCCTAAATTCTTTCTTTTTCATCAGGCGACTCGAATTTGCATTGAACTCTATAAATTGAATCTACCAAAATGCAGACCGGAAATTCAGTCCTTGTTAAAATTTAGTCCGACATTCACCTCACGTTTGTACGTTTTTACAAAACTCCGAGCTTATAGAATACTGATTGGAAACCACGTTGTTTTCAAAGTTTACAATTAATTTTCTTTGCTGACAAGATTCTGTTTGATAAAAATCTATATTTGACATATAGCATCGAGTAAAAACGCACTGCTGTCTCAGACTTATAGAGTACCTAATGGAATTCAGGATTTTCAAATGGAATTTGAGTGTGAGGATTATACAAGACGCTGTTGACGCTCCTCTTGGGAAATCTATTCGTGAAGTTCACTATGTTAGTAGCTCTATTTCTTTCATAAATGTAAATTTTATTAGTAAACAAGGTACCCAATTGTTTCAAGATTTTACGTACTGATGTAGTTTACTGAGCTTAAGTTTGCTCACGGGAGGTTTACCTTACAGTACCGTTATAATCTTGCCACCTTTCTCATAAAAAGTTCTAGGCTTTATAGTATTACTACGTAGGCTTTACAGCAACCCGGTATATACCTAAATACTTTTCATCCTACCTCAGCGAGCAAAGAGTATTTTTATTCTTCGATATCTGAGTGCAAAAGCCTTTTTTATCCGCTGGAGGATAAAGGAGTACTTTTTCCTTGCTGAGGCGGGATGAAAAGTTACGTGTTGCACTCGAGTGCAAAGAGTTTTTTACCTCGTGCTCTTTTGATTCCCTCGCTAACAATCGCTAAAATTTTTTTGCTCGGTCATTAAAATCGAGCACGCGGTTAAAAAGCAACTTTGCACTCTTGTATAACAAATAACTATTAACATGAAATTGAGGGTAAATGAGGCAATAGCCAAGGAGATTTATCTATAAAATAGTAATAATTATGTGATTTTATTTGACTGCACAGAATCCTCACTCATCTAGCTGAAACTAAAACGCGCCTGGTTCACCATGTATGCCTTCTCCCTTGGCAAAGACGGGGGCTTCTAACTTACAGGTAAGTAGGTATAACAAAACATTGCGATGCGAATACCACCTTCGAAGAGAAAACTTCTTTAATTAAGGCAACAAAGTTGTTTACATTCAATATGTTACTTTACTCAAGTCTCCATGTATCATCCAAGTTATGAATATTTTGCCATTAATAAAATCAATTTACTCTGTCTATGTTGTGCCATCATACAAGTATCTAGAACAATAAAAATACTTGTCTTTTCATTATAGAAGACGTATTGTTTTCTTTCAAAAACTGCGTAGACAAACAAACATTACTTGAAGATAATTTAGGCAGGCGTTTGAATTTATTTTAGTTTTTATAGAAGAAAGGCAGAATTAACAGCCTAGAGTTTGTTCAGGACTGCCTACTCTAATGGCAAGGCAAGGGCGGGTGGGCTATGACCATCATTTACACTTTCTTGCAATTTGTCGCGGTGACACATGGTGACACAGCAATAACCATTATTTATTATAGCACTCTATCAAGCAGAGTGCTCGACTGAAGGATTTCTGAAAATACTTTTTATCTGGTTTAAATAATGCTACTGGTTTTTCGTGGGCAGGAAAGGCTAATAGACTATTGCAGACAGGTGGTATTTATCCAGATACTACCAGTATGATTCCATGATCATAAAATATAAAGAAATCTTTAATAACAAAGAAAATTACAATCAATTATTAGAATTAAATTAAAACTAGTATTTACAATTGTAACAATTGAGCTAACTGCAGACTGTTGTAAACTAAAATATTGGTAAAATCGTTTATGATGCAAGCACAAAATAATCTATGGCTTCCGACGGAGTTTTTTTTTAAATCTTTTATTATTTTTATACAGGGTTTTAAATATTATGTCACCCTTATGAACTAAGTCTTAAATTATTAATCAGTTTCAGATTCCGACGGAGTGCCACATTAATTATATCAATATTCAAGATAGTTTATTGCGTTCATGCTGTACGTAGTAGTTTAAATCATTTGTCGCAAAAAATATTCTTTTCTATTGCCAGATGTTATAATAAATACACCATAAATGCTACGTCGCCGTCGTTAAAGCTACGGCAACGTTTGAAGTTCGGTTGTAAAATTACCTAGTAAATCTACCTATCAAACGAACTATTACAATCTCCAACAAAGTTCGCGAAAGCAAATCTCGCTAGGTGGGACAGGTGGGCGGCAATTTGGTCGGTGTAATATCAAATGCCATTTGGCATTGCAACAATTCAATTGTTCAATGACCGCATTTTGAATTTGACAGCTGACTTCATTAGTAGAACTCGTCCTTACAAAGTCTATTATTCATTACTATTGTTAGGTACTCGTGTATGAAGACAGCTTGGTTGGGTTTTGAACTGTTCTGAAGCAACTGACAAGGGGCACTTTCACCAAAAAGTTCGTAGAAGTAACAGGCTAAAAAGGCCCTGATTTAGAATTCAAATCGCCCATTATTTTGTAGCTCGAAAGTAAAGTAAAGGTCTAACGCTATAAGCACGAACGAACTCCCTTCGTTGAATTTTGAAAGGATTTTCGCATTCACCCCGATTTGGGCGACCCAAAAGATTCGGGATCACTAATCACACATTCGGTGGCTAATAGAACCAGCCCTTCAGGGCTGGACTAAGGTCAGGAGAAGGAAGGCCTGGAGCTACATTTACCATTGCATTCTGCAAAAAACTTTACTATTATAGTGGCCACCAAGAGCTACTTCGAATTTCCGCATAAACAACACAAAAGGAAACGATTACTCATTAGGTACAACTTATTTTTATTGAAAAAAAAATACATGAACCAACAAATACGTACATGAATGTATTGTACATGTACAGAGTGCTATAATAGAAAAGGGAAACTTAGAAAAAGGTATATAAAAAAATTATCAAAGGAGTTTTGAAAATTCCTTTCGTAAAGAAATACCAATAAGCAAAACTTTGTAGCGCCGCTAGTATGAATGAAGACTTACCACGCCTCTGAAAAAATGTCACATAAAAGGTATAAGGCCACTGTCCCACCGTGGCGCACTGTGCATGCTTTACACGCTGTGGCTTTAGCTGCTAGCCATCTGCCGTGTTAGCCAAATAGAATTAGCTATTAACTATTATAGTTTAAAAATCAGATGCAGATCGTTCGAAAGCGATTTCCCTCGATCCGTCCCGTTTGCCTCCCGGGAAAATAGTTAATTCATGTTAAACAGCTAGCTAATGTAAGAGCCCTTTGTGCTTACTGCTAACTTATAGCCTCTTTAGCGCGGAATAACCTGCAATTCAGCTTTGAATGAGCTTTTAGGAATGTTTTGGCAATGTTGTTTACTCTCTGGTATACCTTTGTACACTAGTGAAAGAAAAATACCTAGAGCAAAGGAAAATAGATTGACCTGTTTTCTTACACCTTGCACCTCTGTAGAAAGAAGATAGGGTTGCTAGCTACTGATCACTTTTATAGGGTTGCTACTGATAATTTTTTTTCACCTAAGGCCTTAGAAATTGAGATGAATCTGACAACCTTCTTATCCGAAGGTTATCTATATTTATTCCATAGAACTATTCGATTTTTTATCCTACGAAACAAGAATCGCTCTGATTTATTTTATTTCAAACTAGCGGTCCGCCCCGTCTTCGCACGGGTATATTCTATAGCCTATGTTCATCAGGGATAATGTAGGATTATAATCGTGAAAGAATTTTTCAAATCGGTCCAGTACTTTCGGAGTCAATTCAAACAAATCTGTCCTACAGTATAGAGTATAGATAACGGGTATTTTTTAATACTTACTCACAAGTAGAAGCCATTTTCACAAAAAGGTGGTGTAGTTGCTAAGCCAATAAAGTTGTATAGTTCGTGAATGAAGCCAAGTGAATGAAAGATATTAAGCAAATGTTGCCAAAACATAAAAATGCTACCTAATCACGGGGTAATGTTAGCATAGCGTTAATAATTAATGTGAAAGCACGCAGAGGGCCATTGCCGTTTACCGGGAGTGACGAGCGTGCCTCCTCGCAAGTAGGGTTGACAAAATAGATTTAGGGCACTTTACAAATTATGTAATATCAGTTATAAAGTGTCTTTAGGAAAACATGTTTATCAAGCAGAAACGTGATATAAATTTTCAAAATTACAAATGTTGGCCTTGTAATTTTACATCTACGATACTTTGCTCCTCATTCCTCTTTGCCACAAAATCATTTTTTTATTTTTCGTTTTATTTATGGAAAGTCTAATACTTATTACACGGTTACTGTATAAAACAGTGACCTGTCAGATCTCATGAAGAGCCCAAAACCTTACTCTACATGGCCTAATTCTACAGATCCATCATCTCGGACAAAAAACCTACTGCTTGGCAGTTTCATTACGCATGTGTAATATTATGATAACTTCAAAGAAGTATATCGGTACCTATAGTAAGACAATTGTGTTAGTTGCCAACGAATCGCGAAAACTAGAGCTTTTCATATATGTAATAGACAAATATATACTTGATAATGAGTATTATTATATCATAACTTATTATTTTCCATTTCTTAAAAATTATTTGAATCAAGTTCTACCTAACTGTCAACCCTACATCTGTCGGAATTTGCGTTCACTATGGACGCACGAAATTCTTTCACGGCCCTCTTTCGCGATGGGATTTTTAATGTGAAATTACACGTGCGTACGGTATTTAATTCAAAGCTGACCGTAGGGAAAGAAACGCTCGATTGCCCTGCATAACTCATATCTATGAGAGCGTTTTGGATTTACTTTTTCTAATTTAAAACCAGTGATAAAACATTTTTTCGGGTTGGGTTACATGGGCTACGGGAATGTGTGTTAGTATAGTACCTACCTATTTTTCCTAATAGGGTACTTAGCTATTATTTTTTAGCTAGAGTAGAAAATTTTTAGAGGTTTGTATATTTAACCTTTTATGTGTATTGATAATATGAACCAGTTACAAATAGTTAATCTATGAATTTCTGAACAGTGAGAGTGAGTTCTGGAAAGGTTTTGGGGACTTTTCCAGAACTGGAACTCGGTTCACGGGTAGAGATCGTTCTTGAGCGATAAAACCGCCAATTGTAAAGGGGAAGAAGCTAAGTGGCCGCGAACCTAATCGTGGCACTTTGCCTTTGGGTCCTGAGAAGGGCCGATGTGACAAGGAAGGGTTCGTACTTGTTGAAAGGAAGAAGAGGAAACCTACTTGTCGCAACCAGTGTGGGACTGCCGCACCGAGTGCACCTGGGCAGCTGTGCCCGCTACGTGCCGAAGTACCTACCACGCAACTCTATGTGTCGCGCGTCTTCTACTCCGTGACCACTGAGGATGTGGAGAAGTACCTCAGACAGAAGACCGGCATCTCCTCGAGAGTTGAGAAATTGGTGTCTCGCCGTAAAGTGAACTTCGGTTCATTTATGGTGAGAGTGCCGACGGATCGACTCTCTACGTACATGGACAGTGGGTTTTGGCCAAAAGGTGTCGTTTTCAGGAAGTTCATTGGACGCCTGTCAAACGACACCGCGCGTGCGTCATCGGAGCGTCGATGACTCGGTTAATTTTAAATGTTTCTATCTATGTTAGTCTATAAGGTATTTATTGTATGGGCCCTAATTAAGTTTCTTTCTTTGTGGTCTGAAATAAAAGTTATTATTATTATTATTGTTTTTTTTTTTTAATTTTGTTGTTCTATTATTTGTTAGGTATGCAATAATGAATATTCTTTCTATCTATCTAGCTTTGTCTGCAATGGAACAATATATACAACAATATTGTAAAAATGTATTCAATATAAAAGTGCTTATGTCTACAAATAACGACGCATATTATGATAGTAACATAGCTTGAACCTATGATCAGATCAGATACAAAGATTCGAATCTGAAAGATCAGAACAATCCATAATTCCTGGTCCTTTAACCCAAGCACAAAATTGCATTACCGAACCCCTATCAGACTACTCAATGGTATCACCCCAGCAATACCGTATTAGCCCGGATAGCCAACAAAAAGGATTCCAATAGCAGGGTGAGTATCCACCACCTTAAATAGATACCTGTGGTGGCTTCTTCAATTTCGTTCTACCTATGTTCCGTAGTATACTCGTAAAAGTCATTACCTTTATGTAAGGTTCCGTTTTCATTGGTGTAGCGAACAAATCTTATTACTTTGATATTTCGGTGATCATAAATACCTAAATAATCATTATTAACAAAGAAAAAAATACAATCAAATATTAGAAGTAAATTTAAACTAATATTTACAATTGAAACAATTGAGCTAACTGCAGACTGTTACAAACAATCTACAGGTAGCTCAACTGATATCAATACCAGTCGGAAGCGTGCCCAAGACGCTGGCTGCATTAGCAAGCGCATAGTGCCGCGGTATGGCAATGCTGATGCGCTGTGCCAGATGCTCACCAGCTCTCGGATCACGCGTCACTTCGACCAGACGTTCAGATAATTGATTTAATAATAATATTCATTTATTTCAGACCATAGAAGAGTTACAGATCTAATTTAACTTAAGCTACAGTCCATAGTGATATATACCTTAAAAGCTAACATACTTACAATATACACACTTAACTAATGACACGTTTTTCATTTGATTACGATTTAACCGGGACATATTCATCCGCCCCTGGGGTAATATGCAGTGAATAACTACTTATCGATAAGACTAATTTAATTGAAAATTTGATTTCTTTTTATTGTATTTAATCCATAAAATTCCCTTCTACAGTGCAGTGCCAGGTTTTTCAATAACCTTTCACCTTGCGGTCACCTCCGTTCTTCTTGGAAGACCTCAATAACTTCACGGCAGCATCTTCTGGCTTTTCCTTATTAATTATTAACTTTGAAATTATGATGGATTATTTTAATTAAAATAAGTGCTTTTCAACCTCACTGAGGGAGGGCGTTTTATTGAGAAACTGGGTCCCAGTTTAGTCAAACCTTGATAACGAAAAAAGCACAATCGTTCTACACGAAGGATGGCAAGTATATGCTCTTGTAAGGCAGGGTGGGCAATTTTACCATCAGTACCTACCGTGGTCATCATCATTATCAGCCTATAGTAATAGTCCACTGTTGGACATAATACCTCCCCTAATGAGCGCTATAGCGCCCTGTCTTCAGCTTGACGCATCCAGCATCTGCCAGCAGTCTTTCGGAAATCATCATCCCACCTGGTCGGATGGCGTCCTACACCACGTTTGCCGAGTCGTGGTCCCCACTCAAGAATACGTTTACCCCAGTGGTTGTCGGTTCTTCTCGAGATATGGACAGCCCACTGCCACTTCAGCTTGCTAATCCTCTGAGCTATGTCGATAACCCTAGTTCTCTGTCGGATGTATTCGTTACGAATTCTATCCTTCAGAGAAACTCCGAGCATAGCTCGTACCGTGGTACAGAGGGTAAAATCAACATATAGAAATGTTAAATAGACACAGAGGATTTTTTTCTTTCATATCTACGCTTGTAGCGTGTTTTATTGAGGTAGAAAAAATCCCCATATTTTCCTTCCCAGTCTAAAAATAGATAAACCACTCCGAAGAGCGCGGGAGGGTGCTCCTTAAATGTGACTTTTTGAAGACGATTTTCCTGAAATTAAACAAATACGGAAAGAACGAGCAGGGAACAAACATTGTAAACACAGCCTGCGGGCGGAGTGTTGACAGAGTGGTTCATTATCGCATGTTATCGCAATTTACAAGGCTTTCTCACGAATCATGTAAATATTGGTTTTACTAAATTATTTTATTTTGATTACTAGTTTTAAATCAGATTTTGCTTTTTTTTCGTATTAAACTCGTCTTTCATTTAAAGAAATGAAAGACGAGTTTAGCACATTTATTAATTTTTTAGTTTGAAGTTTAGCACATTTATTTAAATTGATTTCACCATTTTAAAAGCTCACGCATGGTAACCCAGTTGTGGGAAAGTTCTGCCCCTTGACTTGAAATAAGTATTCTTAAATATATAAGTTAATTTTAAACCGTTATTGTTTTTTTTTTACTTGAGGTCATATTCAGGATGTTATTGCGAAACAGAATGAAAAAAAACACCAAAAAGCTCTTTTCTTGTTTTTTCATTATTCAACCCCAGTATTAGTACCTAATATAATATAGAAAAAACTAACTTTCATTACATATAAAAAATATCAAAAAACTTACCCAATCAAAAACTTCTCCTCTCTCACACCAACAAAAATATATTCACTCCACTCACTCGCGAAGGAAACTTGTCGACGCGTCAACACGTAGAACGTGGTAAAACGAGCACGACACGGCCGCGGTACGTACGGTTGGCAGAAAAGTGCGGGAAAGTAGCGCGCACTGCGGAGGAAGTGTTCGGTGCCGCGTCTGGCGCGAACTAGCCGCGGCCCGGCCAGTATTGCCAGGAAGAGACATTACGGAATCCCGGCATATCGGGAGAATTTTAGCGATTTGATTTGAAGAATTTGACCTTTTCAGTGTATATTTTTGTATTTATGGAAATAAAGAATTTTTGATTTGATTTGATGCTTGGATTGGGAATAATAATGAATAATGCTGGACGATTCACACACACATAAAGTAAAGCTTGTGTTAAGGGTACTAGATACTTAACTAATATTAATTATCTCCTTTTTTACCTGACAATTCAAATGTCTTTTGTAGAAATGTGTATGAATAAAAATTTATATAAATAAAAATATAAATGCCATATAAATAAAAGACAGTACCTACATCGATCCCTAATTAAATTAGTATGTCTGACTCTTAGAAGGTTTAATGTTTTTTTTTTTAAAAAGTATTCTCTTCATTATTTTACTTTTCTTCCAAGTAAGAAGAAGGGTTTCTTCTAGAGTACGGGAGACCTTCAATGTTGTACAAGTAAACAAACAGATCAAAAAAACTTGTGAGAGGAATTTGACATAACGTGCTGGCAACACCAATCCCTCCGCCCCTGGCACATCCGCGGGCTCACAGCTTTCAGCCAAACCGCCGTAGCGCCGCTTACCCACAACCGAATCAAATATTTCGCACAACGAACTTACCTAATGTTTCACACAGAGAACTTGGAACAAACATAATGACTTGGCGAATTTAATGAGGACAGTTGTGAGCTTTGCTTACAGATGCTTCAAACTTGACTAGATTCTGAATCGTTTTTGGAGAGTATTAAGAATAGGATCTACGTTTGGATTATACGAATATATAAACAACAAAGCTACACAGTCTTAAAAATATACTTATGGCATTCTTGCTTATACAATAGTACATTGTGTGACAAGGGACCAAACCACTTCATTATAGACGAGGTTGTTTATACTCCCGAGCGTAGCGAGGGAGGATGATAAGATCGAGTAATAATGGGTGGTTTTGGCTCGCGTGAAAAACAATACTTTTCACTTCGAGTGTGAGAAAATAGAACAATCAAAACTTACCTTCAGTAAATATTCCACACCGATTTCACTTCTTTACTTCATGAATTTGTCGTTAGTTTTAAAAAAACATATTTCATGTGATGCGCAACAGATAAATAGAATCATATTGATTATTTCTTTGCCATTATGTACTTTCCTGAAGCAGTTGTGATCGCTCTATTATTAAGGCGTCGAATTCATTTTCCAACTCAAAAATTGAGTTAGAAAATGATTACTCAAAAATTAGCAATAAAAGGTTTCTTTGCAGATAGTTTGTTAATTAAACTTTTTATATTATCTCCTTAAAACACTACCCAACCAACTTTGTTATAAATTCTACAATCAAGAACCGAATTATGAAAGAACTTTTCAAAGAAAAATAAGCCGGCAAGTTAATCCAAAGATGTACTAAGTTTACGGGTTATCCGAGGAACTCCAGTCCTCAGTTAAAACTCTTTTCTTAAAAGCTTAATTTTAGTTTGGAACTTGCTAATACCTAGCCGATTCGTTTTTTTGAAGAAAGTTGATGGGATCTTCCTCTGCGCTAAATAAAGTAGAACAGAGTCACAGCGTAAGTTTGCAGTGAAGGGAAATTCGTTTTGATTTCGAATTATCCTAATCCTAACTAATATTATAAATGCGAAAGTGATGTTGATGGGTCAACTAACCATTTTTCGGTAATAGTCTGACACACCCTGTATGAGTACTTAAGTTAGTTATGTTTAGTGATGCTAGGTACCTACAGTTTACAACTTTTGTTATTTCCCACAAAACGAAATATTTCAGACACAGTATTGACTATTAGTTAGTTTGACGACCGCGGCACGAGGCGCGATGAGCGAAACTCTGCCTGCGATGAAGGAGGTTGCGGGTTCGATTCCCGCCGCGGAACAAATATTTGTACGATCTGCAAATATTTGTTCAGGGTGTTCTGGTCGTTTTCTATAGTAAAAATATATATATATGTAATGTATTCTATTATGTATATCAATTATCTAGTGCCCATAACATAAGTGCAGCTTAGCTTGGGGCTAGATAATACTGTGTGAATGCTCCAGCATTTTTTATTATTTATTACCATAGATTTTATTAGTCTGTGCTATAGCTTGTTAGCTTATCACAATAGGCCTATCATGGCCGTATAGTGATAAGAAAGCCACCAAAAGCAAATAAAGCTATGTTATAGCTTGCTCTCAAAAACAATTGTATAATTATCTTGATTACATAGTATATTCTAAGGTTATTTTCGCGAGAACTCATAATAAAACACTGTTTTAACCGGATTGATCGCGTATATTTTATATTTTGTTTATAACCTGACGTTTCGGAGGCTTTTCAGCTTCCATGGTCACAGGCAGACTGCCTGTCTGTGGCTGAGTCTGCCTGTGACCATGTAAGCTGAAAAGCCTCCGAAACGTCAGGTTATAAACAAATATAAAATATACGCGATCAATCCGGTTAAAACAGTGTTTTATTATCTTGATTACGCTAAAACTATATAACATAACTCATAATCCGAGCCGACACTGAACTTTTATTAAAACACATGGCTGGAAATTGCTGACTTTGCCGCAGAAATAATCCTTTCAACAGAACCACAGAACAGACCTTAGACTTAAAACAGAATCTTCATAATCTAATGAATTTGTCGTCAGTTACGCCACCGTCAGTTTTGATACTCACCGATCCTGTCCATCCAAAGGTGCCTGGAAGAAAATATACAGGGTGGAAAGGGACGAGGGCCGTTTACTAAAATATAGTACCACATAAGTGATGTACATTCGATGTGTAATGGTTAGAAACGATTATTATAAAGAAAACAAAAAAGTTAAAATTAGTCATGTTTACTATTGGTGACAACTTAATATTGTGTACTAAGGGTTGTCACCAATATTAAAGACAGACGGACAGACGGACAGACGGACAGACGGACAGACGGACAGACGGACAGACGGACAGACGGACAGACGGACAGACGGACAGACGGACAGACGGACAGACGGACAGACGGACAGACGGACAGACGGACAGACGGACAGACGGACAGACGGACAGACGGACAGACGGACAGACGGACAGACGGACAGACGGACAGACGGACAGACGGACAGACGGACAGACGGACAGACGGACAGACGGACAGACGGACAGACGGACAGACGGACAGACGGACAGACGGACAGACGGACAGACGGACAGACGGACAGACGGACAGACGGACAGACGGACAGACGGACCGTGAAGTCTTAGTAATAGGGTCCCGTTTTTACCCTTTGGGTACGGAACCCTAAAAAATGATCCCAAAGTGGTCCCATAAAAAATATTAAGCCGAAAGCTTTAAAACAGTGTAAAACAGCTCTTTACTTTAATATGTAGCTGCACCAAATGTATGTAGTTTAATAGCTAGCTATCAGCAGATTTTTCTAAAACTCCATACACAAGTTAGCACTCACGGTAAGATCGAGTAGGTATTTTTTATTAAAAAGTTATCAAGATCGTAGGAAATCTGTAATTCCTGCTTATGTCGTGGAATTGTCGAGAGGCGAAGGAAATAGGAATTGATTTCCGTTTTGAAATGACTTGGAATTTTATCCAATTTATTCAGCGAGGCAGATTATTATCGATCGAGATTAGTTAGAGAAAGATTTTCTTTTACTTAAATGCTTTAATGCTTAAAATTCAAATGCTTTTTCACCTTTTAATGCTTAAGAAGACTTGAAATTAAACTCGCATTCATTTAGATCAAGAAGGTACAGATTCGGGATTTCCGAATCTTCTAAACCATAATAGCTTCGATTGTTTCTTTATAAAGCAATGCCACATACTAAAACGTTGACAGTAAACACAGTTATAAAGTTCCTTAGTGAACGTGTGCTTCGATAATGCATGTACAAAATTTACAAAAAGGTGAATTCGAACAACATTTTAAAAACAAGATCCTTCAAGTGCGAGTGTAACTCGCGCGCCGAGGGTTTCGTACATTTGCCAATTATACAAATATGTATATACTACTAGCAGCGCCTCGCGGTTTCACCCGCCGTCCCTTGGGAATTCTGGGATAAAAAGTCTATAATCTATCTCTGTGCCAAATTTCATTTCTTCAGCCGTTCTGGCGTGATTGAGTAATAAAAATCCATCCATCCAAACTATAAAAAAATATTTTAATATTAGTGGGATAGATCCGTAACTATAGTAGGTATATATTTGTATTATTGGTTTAAATAATTTAGCGACTTGGGGAGACCGGGGACGGTCAATTTTGCGACTTTTTTTTTTATATTTCAAAAAGTATGAAATTTACAGAAATTTTAAAAACTGTTTTGAAATGAACAAACCAGTACCTTTAATTTAATACCTTACTCGGGTTGGACGAAAAATTCTCGTTCCCTTTTGGATCATTTCAAAAACTGTTATTCTGAAGACATGCTATTTTCAAAGTTTGTCGAAGTCTGGGACCGTCAATTTTTCGACTTTTTTCCAAATATTTCAAAAAATGTGAAACCTATCGAGATTTTAAAGCGGTTTAAAAATGCATTTCATAAGCCCTTTGCCTCCATAGATCTCTTTTAAAATTGCAACATCACAAATTGTACTGAAATTTTTCATTTTCGTTAAAAAAATTTAGCGCATGAAATGTAATTCAAATTTCAAGTTACCGTTAGTTATATAAATAACCACAGAAATAGGCTTTGGCAGGTTTTTGCCACGAGTTCCCAAAAAGATTATGATCAAAGAGTTGTACTATATTTAACATGTACGATAGTTCCTGTAAAGTACCGGCAATGCCAAGCGTAACGTGACAAACAGACTGGCAGAGATTACTGCGGACTGAGCTAACCCTTGTCACAGCCAGACACATGCCGCATTTGTAGGGAAATGTTACACTTACCTAACAAACCGATATATCTCACGCCGAAAATCTTAGCCAGCAAACATCAACATAGAGAGCCTAGTCCTGCTTGAAATAGAACTCATATTCGTATAGCAAATGTGACTGTTACTTCAAAATATCCCAGGTGCTTACCGGTTGGTTCCATTAACATTGGATGGAAACGAGGACGATAGTGCCAAGGTCGTTCGTCGCAGGTTGGCATGAGATAAATTTTTTTTGAGGGGTTTAATTGTTTCTGCTTTCCACAGGCAAAAGTACTAACGAAAAAGTTATTCGCCGCAAATCGTAAACCATTTTCTATAAACTCATGATAAAACCAACTTCGATTCACTGGTATTTTTGAAGTATTTGGGAAAAACCGAATTTTTGTGCTAAAAATTTACATTTTCCCAAATGCTCCTAATAAACAAATGTGTCAAAGTCGATTTTATCATAAGTTCATAGAAAATGGTTAACGGTTTGCGGCAAATTACTTTTATTATTAGTTGTGGAACGCGAAAAAAAAACGTAATAGTTATTTGTTATACAAGAGTGCAAAGTTGCTTTTCAACCGCGTGCTCAATTTTGATGACCGAGCAAGCGAAGGATTCTTAAATTGATGAATTGATTCAAAAATTAGAATCCTGAGCGTTAGCGAGGGAATCAAAAGAGGACGAGGTCAAAACTCGGTATAAGTAAACTACACAGTAAATAATTAATTACGTATTTTTTATTTTACTAAAGTACCCCTAGGGGGTTTGCAATACATTTTTATGAGAGAAAAAAAACATCCTCACGTACCTCCGTAGCTAGTAATAAAGTAATTCTTTGAATTCCAACCTAATCTAGTTGAAAATATTATTAGTTTAATTTATCTACTACTAGTTACCTTTAAACTAGTAGTAGATAAATTCAACTAATTCGAAATTATCCTTTTGGGTAGGTATCCAAACATAAACACAAGCTTAAGCACCTCTACTTGCTGAAATCTGTTTTGAAAGCAGATGGTAGAGGTATCCGTCTCTGGTTAGAGAGTACTTTGGATAAGATACTTATGGAGTTTATAGCACACATGAAACTAGGGAGCGGTGGATAATCTTGAACGTACAACTTACGAAATTGTTTGAACAGTGCACAATGCTAGCAACTTCTTGGTAGCCCAAATAATAGCAGATAATATTAAAATGAATGTTCTCTATCTATCGATTGTAATTTTCTTTGTTAATTAAATCCGAACCCTTTAGTAACGAAGAAAACTACAATAAAATAATATAATTAAAACTAGTATTTACAATTGAATCAATTGAGCTAACTGTTCTACAGTTAGCTCATTGTTTCAATTGTGAATATTGACAAAGAATCTACAGTTAATAAAGTACATTTTCTCTAAAACATACTCAATATTCATTATAATATTATGTAAACTATTAAGTGATGTTATTTTATTACTCACAATAAAATAAATAAATAAAAAGGTAAATAATACTAGACAATCCACATCATCTAGAATCTAGTAGATCAGTCATATGTTGTGTAACGGGTACTAGATAACTGATATAATGTTTATTTACGATACATATAAAATACCCAGAAGAACCGGTACAAAAATATTTTAAAATGTACAAACATTTGTCCCAAGGCGGGAATCGAACCCAGAACCTCCTCCGTCCCAGGTGACTCTTCGTCCGCCTTCGTCACTCGCCTACTAAAAGTGTTAGAATAACTGGCATTTTCCATCTATCTTTCGTTTACATACAGCCAACTGTAGTCAACAAACTGTTTGCTTATGCTGAAAACGATAAAACATGGAGTAGGTAGCTTTAATCACAGTTAAAAGGGTTGAAGTCCATTTCTGTTCAGCTTCAAACATAATAAAAATGTAAATTGCCAATCATATTGTCGACGGGCAACATTACGAATTCCTGAGGTCTCACAAGTACTGTTAACTCCAATTTTATTTCACGTTGGTGTTGTGGACAAAATACCGTATTTGTTCGCAATTTGAATATAAAACAGTTGAATGTCAAAATTTCTAAAGTCAAAATAAACAAGGTTTGAATATTCTAAAACGTTAAGTTCTGAGTGTTAAATTTCCATAGGAATAAATTGGTTAACAATACCGGTGTTTGTGGGTGGTCGAAATGTGTAGGTGCGGAGTCTGTGGAAAAATAAATAAACACTGTAAAAACATTTTCTCTCAAATCTCTCATGGTAAGTATTTCGTAAAACTTATCTCATAAGGTAGTACATGAACTTATCTCATAAGGTTGTAGTTCATTGTCATAAAAGATATTAATACAAATTACTAACAGCTAATCTAGCGTATACCGCAAACAATTGGAACTTCACTAAACGAACGAAGGCAATCTAATCAGAAACTTATATTAAAACCAACCCATGTGGTTTTGGCTAAAAGGGAACTTTTAGAGGGAATTGATATTTTAATTATTTAGTTAGTGGGAAGGATATTTAATTTTGTAGATGAGGTCGGATTAGCAACGTTATTGTTTTAGGGTATTTACAAAACAGGCAATTTCATTATTGCTAATTGTACCAAAGTACTACCATCTTGGGTGCCACTGTTACAATTTTTACAGATCTTCTCCTCTCCGTATTCCGTACCATAGATATTTTAAGTCTTTTTTTTTCAAACGTACCATCATCTGATCACGATTCGACAGACGAAGGGCTCATACTAATAAAAGATTGTTTCGAGTAGCGAAGGATCCGTATAAACGGTCCTGTGTTTGCCTCGGGGGGACAAATGTGTGTACGATCTGCACACCTTTTGTTTGTTGTGGTCGTTTTCTATATATGATAAATGTAGGTATTTTTTTGTATTAAGGATATCAGCCATCTAGTACCCATAACACAAGCTCTGCTTAGCTTGGGGCTAGATAATGCTGTGTGAATTGTCCAGCAATATTTATTTATTTATTTAAAACGAATCCGCTGTGTGATGTGCCACAAGCATAGCTTTAAATAAATAATATTTAATAGGAAGTAAGGTTTTAAGATCCAAATTACATTTAAATCAGATTTTCTTACAGGTTCATTATTGTAATTAATTAGGAAGGCTCTTTCCTTTATGCTGAGCAAAGTCAGGCGTATTATAAGTTTTAATTAAATTGATACGCTGGAAAATACAGTACATCACTGTATTATAAATCACCGAAATAGCAAGATTTAATGCCCGAGTGTGCTTATTAATGTTTCCTTTTATCCTCCATTAGAGTAATAGTTAAAAAGAGGGAGAGACAGAAGATAAATATGAAGTTAATTTAAAAATAGGACTATAGGAATACACTTCATCTTTCGACCTACTACGAGAATGTACGAGGGAATACTGTCACAGCTCATTACGGAGGTATTTCAGCTCAATCACTGGCATCAGGTTTTTATTTCTTTAGGCTTACAAAACAAGCAAATGTTTAATTTAATCCCGTTTTTTGTTACCTAAAATAGGTATATCTTTTTTAAAAAATCACCTGATTACGCTTTGTTCGTTGTCACTGACTAGGATGAAAACAATTTGCAACTTATTTTCAATGTAGCCAAATAGCCTTTTGAGTATGATTATAGGCAGGTACTCGAATTAAGAACAACCCAGCCAATTTGATGAGAAATAAAACAGGTTATGCGACAATGTTTTGACTCTTACCTTTGGACACAAATCCTGAACGACGAAAAACATAAGAAATAAAATAAGTTCCCAAAAATGTGCTATTTCGGCGGTAGGTACTTGAACCTGCGCCCACCCTCAGTACGGGTGTGCTCTTCCAACTAAGCCGCAAATCAGTTCCTACTCGCCGAGTCAAACCTCTGGGCGCTTGAGTCGGTAAGAAGTCCCAGAACTTATTTGATTTCATAGAGAAACCCAGATTGCGAGGTTAGCTTAGCACTTTAATAACAAAAACCGACGAAATAATAATCTAGCTTTTCCGTAGTAAGCTATGGGAAAAGTAAGAACCATTAATCCAAATGTCGGTGCCCGATCACGTCCGATCGCCGGCAGACTTTTATTTTCATTGGGACTACGAGTGAACAGATCCATCCATTTACTCCGGCGACAATAAAACTACCTAACTATTCAGGGATAAACTTTTTTTATGCGCACTAAGCTTTGAACGTTTCCACGTTCAAACTGGGATTATAGAGTAGCTTTCCAAACGAATGTGTTCAGAGCCTAGTAAAATTTTATCAGTCAAAACTTTCGCTAACTACAAGAAACTCTGAATACATGGAACTCTCGGTTTATATTACATTTATGTGTTTAAAGAATTTCTAATGGACCTACCGGTGATAAAATAAAATAAAAGGCCTAAAAAAAGATCGTCTTCATTTACAGAGCCCAAATAAACGATAAGCAAATCTCAAAGCTCAATCCAGACAGATAGGTACCTAACGCATACATGAGGTCAGAATCCAATGGACCGGGGGCATCCGTCGAATATTCATGGCTAGATGTGCTCACCACATTTGGGTCTCCATTTGCCCGGATTCCGTGGTAAGCCTCGCAATTACTAGTTCACTACAATGAAAATGTATCCCTTGGTTATCTTATGACTGAGTTTTGGTGCAAATAGGTTCCTTGTAAATATTTGATTTATTGTTACGCGTGTAGTATCTGCATACCCAATAAACAGCAAACTAGAAGGAAGGAAGACCTGTAAAAAAACGGGATGATGAGATCGTGAAAATTGCAGGAAAAAGTTCCTAGAGATCGAGTTAGGTGGAAAGTGATAAGTTCACATCTAATGTGAGAAAAATAAAAGCAATTTTATTTTAGGGCTAACAAGATAAACGGCTTTTGTTGCATGCAGCCTTCCGGATCCGTTGCGTTATTCTATAACCATTATTTCTTATGTTGCATGCAGCCTTCCGCGTAAAGGATGAATCACGCTAGACCGTGCCGGGTCCGAGCCGTGTGTCGGCCGTAGCCCGGGTCAACTAAATATGTTTTGTATGAACACACTCACTCTATTCTATACCGAGCTGCAACCGAGTGACGGCCGAGCAACGGACAACGAACGAGAAGTCGCCGACACTCGACTCGAAATGAAATGAAATGAAATATTTTATTCAAATAAGTTGATTTTACAGACTTACGTAGCAACACAACTGACTATTCAAACTAACCTAGAAAACTTATACTAGTGACAAATAAGGATTAATAAGTCATTATTTTGTTAGGGTTGGTAAGTAGTAAATAACAAGGCCTGAAAACTCAAGTGACTTTCCTCCGTACGAGTTTGCACTGTATGACGGCAGGGAGTCGCGCTCTTGCACTCACGGCTTGTTCGTTCACCCATAGGGTTTATAACATAATATAATATTTTTATTCATTGTGAAGCAGATGTAAAGGTTCATATTCCACGCTTATGTTTGTTACATAAATAAGTAAGGATCCGGCACGGTCTAGCGTGAGTCATCCGCTTTTGCGTTAGTCCGTAACCATTATTTATTTTGATGCATGCAGCCTTCCGGCTAAAACGTTAAAATAAAAAATTGATCCCGCTAGTCTCAATATTCTCAAATTTCTGTTCTCAAAGACAGAAATCTTTATCAAGTTATGATTCTATTCCCAGAAAATCAAAATCCTCGTCGTCTCGGCACCGAATTCAAAGGCTTTCCCAAACGCCTCCGGGCACAATTCGGGTTTACAGTCCCTCAGTAACAGCGAATTCACACCCCGCCCGAAACTTTCTCGGGTTTTTAACACCTAATAAAGCTTAAAGCTGAGTTATGCTAGGGACAGGTTGTGAATACAGGGCCAGGAAGGAAAAATTAGGAACATAACGACTGGAAAAAAGCTATTTGGGAATTGGGACTTTGGTTTTACGATCTTGAAAATTTGTCGTAAACGGGGTCTAGGGATAAGCGTTCTTGTACCAAAATTTATGAAGTTGAGATTTTATAAGGTATTTTCTAATCTAGTTAAATACCTGCCTTAACTTATTTTCCAGCAGCAAACTTTATAAAAACTGATGATAATACTTTTGAAACTAAAATTGTTATTTACCAACCACATTAATAATAATAATAAAACATTTATTTCAGTCTAGTACAGGATGTAAAATACTATTAATTAATTTACTCTCCAGGTTTTAAGAAAATATCTGAGTGTCTGGTTGAAGCGACGCGTGACCCGAGAGCTGGTGTACAGCGAAATGCAGCCAGCGCGTCTTGAGGGCGCTTCCGACTATTATTGATATGGATCACTTGAGCTACTGGTAGAATATTTGCAGCAGTCTGCAGTTAGCTCAATTGTTTGAATTGTAAATACTAGTTCTAATTAAGGTGTATGATGCAGGTCTCGACAGAGCCTACACATTTGCTCTCCTTGGGGAGTCGAGACCCTAGGTACGTGGGGTACCGAAGCTCTCCGGGTTGAAAAAAATAACTGCAGTTAGCTCAATTGTTGCAATTGTAAATACTAGTTTTAATTTAATTCTATTATTTGATTGTAATTTTCTTTATTAAAATGTTTCTTGTCACTAATTAAAAAAAGTTACGCAATAACTAAATTCAACACTGTGATAAAGACACATTAGCCATAGCTGCTCGTCTATTATGAAACAAATAAATAAATATTAGGTAATGCTAGGTACTCTTTACACATACACATACAATAACCACCATATATACAGGTGCTTAGAAATCAGTTAGCCATTCGCGCATGTTCGTAATATCAAACAGTCGATATAGCGTAATTAATTGGTCAGACACTTGAACGGGCTGTGATAGCTGGAAATTACAGCTACTGACCATTTAACTCGACAGTTTCTGGACTGGGTACATACCGGGTTCTGGGCACTAATATAGGTACTGTACATGTACAATTTGGTTGTTGTATTTTGACATACAACACAACGTATCTAGGGTACGTGTGCTTAGACAATTGTTAGATTGTCTAAGGTAAGCATGTAACTTGTGAGGTGATAAGTTTTTTTAGTAGGGACGTTGTTCGATATACGCTACTAAAATAGCTGAGAATTTATGTTGAACAATTTTGTGTAACTATACACTAGAAAACATTAGAAAATAAATGCGTGGACGAACACGCATCTATTTAGTTTGACTGAATTAAATAATGTAGTCTATGAAATATAAAACCCCTTTTTGACCAAACCATTTAGGATTTCGTGGCTAAGTTGTTTAGAGCACACCCGTACTGAGGGTGGGGTGCAGGTTCGAATCCTGCCGAAATCGAAAATTTTTGGGAAGTTTCTTAGTTTTGTATACAACATGTTTTAAACATGCGAGTGTGAACAAAATACGAAACCATTACACTAAACTTGACAAATACATGTTTATATCGTGATGAAAACGAGGGGTTTTATTTCATAGACTGTGTTTCTTTTCAAAAATAATGCGAATTGAGAAGGGACTAATAGGAGCTTCGGTATTTCATGAGCTGGCAGATTACGTGTCTGTGAAATAATGAATTCTTTCATTCAATCAAAGAAAATAAATGCGTAGACGATGTATAGTAATCTAAATACTAAAAACATTAAAGGCAAGCTTGGATGGCAAACTAGTATGTATAATGTTTAAGTAAACTCGTCTAAGTAGGTACCTACTTAGACGAGTTTACTTAAACATTATCTAATCTATAAAAGCAGAGGTGGACTATACATAGTGTCTTGCATGTTAATGACGATAAAATATCCCTAATCTAGTCATTATACGATACTCAAAGCGTATTTTTATATTTGGCTTATGCGTCCATTATAAAAATACGTTAACCTAAACCTCATCCTATCAAATAAATCATAATTAGCGTGCGCACAACAGTTAACAAACTTGGGGACATAAATTAACTGGCAACCCATTTGGGTGCTCAAATATTAAAACGCCCGAAATCCTGGTATACCTATTCATAATTTCACTGCAGCTTCCTAAATGATGGCTCGTCATAGCAGGAGTAAGCACCCTTTTATGTAACTTACTAACATTATAAAAGCAAAGGTATCTGACGATGAGATGGTTTTAAAATAAAATCTCGCGCGATCTTATTCGAACATGTTCAATTGTCAAACTATCTGACATCGACAACAGCCGGCTTTTCATCCGCTTGTCATATAACTGATGTTATTTGACATGAGTTTAAACTTTTTGTTAACTTCTAGTGTGTTTACTAGAGGTTAACAAAAAGTTTAAACTATCGTCAAATTATAACAAGGGGATGAAAAACCGACCCGTTTACTAATGTCGTTCTACGGGCAGTATCTAGTGTCTAAGTACCTATAAGAGAACAATTTTTGTTTAAACGACTTTTGGGTCCAAAACATGACAATCCTTAACCGGGTAGAGACCCGGGAAACGGCTGTAAGTGAAAAGATAAGGTGCTATTGTCACCTGTAATGGGGTTTTACAGCAAAAAATATTGCGTGTAAGCCATTTTTAGAATTCCTTACCTAATATAAGTAACATAAATAATAAATAAATAATGCTGGACAAATTCACACAGTATTATCTAGCCCCAAGCTAAGCAGAGCTTGTGTTATGGGTACTAGATAACTGATATACATAATACAATACTTATCTTAGATAGTTTTTTTTATTATACATAGAAAACGACCAGAACACCCGGAACAAATACCTGCAGATCGTACAAATATTTGTCCCAAGACGGGAATCGAACCCGCAGCCTCCTGCGTCGCAGGCGGACTTTCGCCCACCGCGCCACAGAGGTCGTCAACAAGTTAACATTTAGGTATTTTACTACATATATAAAAGATTATAAATTTTAACGGAATTTATAATAAGATGGCTCCAACTTCATCATCATCAGCTAAATGCGACCGAGCGCTAAATCGCGCTAACGAAGCGTTTCGGGTTCAATCAAATAGAGGTGGTACGGTGGTTTCTGTCTCATTATGAATTTCCATAGTTGTATAAACAAAAAAAATTACCTAAAATCAAATATTAGAATTAAATTAAAACTAGTATTTAGAATTCAAACAATTAAGCTAACTGCAGACTGTTGCAAACAGACTACAGGTAGCTCAACTGATCCATATCAATCGGAAGCGTGCCAAAGACGCTAGCTGCATTGCCCCGCTGTATGGCAATGCTGATGCGCTGCGCCAGATAATAATATAGTAGTAATATAATAATATAGTGTTCGCACCGACAATTGTCGGTGCGAACACCTCCACTGCGATCACCAATCCACCTGACAGACACGTTCAACAGTGGGCGTAAATGCGCTAATGAAGATGCTGTATGTATGACCCATTGAATATTGTAGGAAATGTTATGAAAAGGAAGAATAACATATCTCACAATAATCAATCATCAGCAACAATCATTGCATGTCATTACGAATATAGAACAATCGTGATTGAGTTGGATAAATTAACATTATTCAACAGCTATGATGTTTGGATAGGTACCTGCGCGGCTGATTAGGGAGTTTGTTTGCATGTCATTAGGAACAATCGCATCAAATCATCTGAATGTTCACGTAATAGGTACCTACTTTATACCTATCAGTCTACAGATTAGTACGGCCGTACCATCCGCATCCTTTTCTCGAAGCAATTCAGGCTTCTATAAAAGTAAAAAGAAAAATACGGTACCTACGTTCTACCAGCGGTCACTCAACAAGATAAAGTTAAAAACTACAACCCGACTACGTGAAAGTTATAAAAGTTTGAAACATTTACATTGACAAAATAGAATGACGTATCGGTCATATTTGATAGGCATAGAGTTGAAAATGAAAATAGGTCGTAGGTATTGTAATTTTTCTCTATGGGGCCTGCAGCCTGCGGCTACATAAACTTTAATACGCGTTTTGAAGGCTTATTCGGGGTCGGAGCCCTAAATCCTATAGCCTATAACCATCGGGGTATTGAGACGAATCAATCGATACATAATTTGTTGAAATCGAACCAGTAGTTTCAGCGCTACGTGGGAACAAAGAAATCGGCCACATACATACAAACATACATACATACAAACATAGGGTGCTAACCTCATAACCCTCCCCTGTTGGTAGTCGGGTAAAAACATACAAACATACAAACATACATACATACAAACATACAAACATACAAACACAGGGTGCTAACCTCATAACCCTCCCCTGTTGGTAGTCGGGTAAAAACTGTACCGTGCTACAGATGAAATAATGATAAGGTATCGGATCTCACAACTTTTTACGGTAGAAGAACTGAGTTTCGTGACTTGTTTTTTTTACAAGTTTTGTTTTTGGTTGCATATGATAAAACCATCATACCATAGAACACGTATTACAATCACGCTCTGCGTTTGGTTGCATTGCTATTTGCTGGTGACGGCACAGCTGTCACAGGATACAGTGCGTGTTGTTCTTCTTGGTATAATAGGTAAGGTGTGAGACGTGACGTCATCGAGTCATGTCACCGGAGCCATGACAGAGATAATTGTTTTGGCGCGCCATTATTTTATTTTTTATATTTGTATTATTTATAAGTGTATTGTTTTTGTAACTAATTCGACTGGCCCTGAAGAAATATTAATTACACTTAGCATTATTTTTATCCGACAATACGTTAGAATTATTTCCCAGTAGTTGTCAAGTAGCCAGGTTTAGACAAGTGTCATTGGCGATCACAATAGGTCTATCATGGCCGCAGTGACATCAAAGCAAAGCAAATAAAAATAGACATGTGTCATGGTTTATAAAATACCTTAAGTGTGCTTATGTTATATCATTGCAGCTCCTGTCGTTAGGTATACCATGTAATTTAACTTAGAAGTATCTCAGCAATACTCAATCAAAGTTTGCTGAAAGTCCTTCACTTTCATCCCACAGCATAACTTGAGCGAATGCAATCAAATAAACTTATCCAGGCAAACCAGGTACGGTACACATAACAAGTTTATGAGCTTGTGCAAACCTTCAGATATACCTAGTTTTATATATTATCAACTTCTTTATTCACTGTTTAAATCTCGTAAGTATTTGAATTTTTATTGGAATGTAGAAAATGTTTATTGTGGGTATTCTTCGACGGAGCTAAGTCATGTTATGTTTTGTTGCGATTTTTTAATCTGTTTTTATAGTGACACCGGTGTTTTTACTACTATGTACGTAGGTACTGGAAAGGTTTACCTAAACTATCTAAATTACAGCGGTATTAAACACGACTTAGCTACTCTTCATTATTATTATCACTGTCTATTATTATCCAAGCCAAATCTTACACAAGATTAAACATTGATTGTAAAAATATAAAAGTCTACCGATTGTAATGACACTAAACCCTTACTGAGGGTGCCTTGATTTTTTAAATACTTAAGTTTTTTAATGATGCTCAAAATAAGTACTTTTGCTATCCATTCTTCAAGCATGCTCATACGTAAATGTAATTTTGCAAAGGTCCCTAGGTGGTGTAGGTGAGGTGAGAGCATCAAGCAATTGCAGCGTGTAATCTTGGGAGAGTGCATTGGATGCCTAGGTACGAGAATATGAGAGCTAAACCTTTAGACTATACTGTTCAGGCAGTGAAGGTTGTAGGTACTAGTAACTCACCTTTTGTTATTTATTCCAGAGTCAATTTGTAAACAGACCTAATCAAATTCTACACTCTTTACAAGAACTACCAACATGATATTATACCCCATCGAACAAACCGCCAATTCGTAACTAGAGCGAATTAACTCAGCAAAATACTAAAATACTTTATGCGTCTTCTACATTGTAAATGAAAAGAATCAGTTCCTTTACTAAAATCAAATCAAATTAAAAATTCTTTATTTCCATAAATACCAAACAACTTTATCTAAAAGGACACTAAAATAAAACACTGACTGACACGGAAATAAAGTGGTATTTTTGATATCTGTCGCTTCGGTATCTAGACTAAAGTAAAGAAGCGACTAAGAAACCTTTAGCCTGTTAGTTGTTATTTTTCGAGTTGGAGAAAAACCCGCCCCGTCGTTTTTTATCTTATAGATAATCTGATATTTAGTAGTAAGCTTTTTTACACAGAAAGGTTTTGACAGTTTGTTTGAATTTATTTACCTTTAGATTTTGCAACGCACTAGGAGTTTTGTTGTAAAAGCGTATACATTGCCCTATAACAGATACATTAATTTTGTGAAGCCTGGTTGTGGGCACAGCGAGTTTATGTTTGTATTTCTAGTGTTTATATTATGTATATCGCTATTTTTAGGGAAGCTTTTAATATTTTTAAGAGTTTAACACAAGTTTTTATAGATCCATTCTTTGGCGCTGTCGTCGTAGGTACAAACATCTTCACATCGGCGCAAAAGTTCGCCTTTAAAGCATTAATAGGATAGAATAGGATATAAAAGTGATGTAGAGATACAAAGACTAACATAGTCTTAAAAATTTGCGTCCAAATCTTGCTAGTCCAAGTCCCGGTCTTAACCCCACGCTGCCGGCTAATATTTGCATTATCCTAAGTGTCCTGCTGACCGGAGTCTGCATCAAATTAGTCTGTGCGACTAGCCATTTTGCATTTCGCTTGTTTTACGTTGTATTTATTAATGTTACCTGCTAGATGCATGCTTCGAGTTTCTGAAGGTATTGTTTACGAAGTAAAATTAATTCTTGTTGGTATCCAGTGGCTAATTTTCTTGAAGGTGGTGTAAGCTTTAGTATCGAGTGCGACAGTATTGGGGTTGCAATAATTTAATTTTGTATTCCCACTATTCCCACTAATATTATAAATGTCAAAGTTTGGATGGATGGATAGATAGATGCATGGATGTTTGTTACTCAATCACGCCAGAACGGGTCAACAGATCTGAATGAAATTTGGCACAGAAATAGATTATAGTCTGGAATAGTACATAGGTTACTTTTTATCCCGGAATTCCCACAGGAACGGGAACTACGCGGGTGAAACCGCAAGGCGCTGCTAGTTAAGGAATAAATTGGGGATTTTCACAAGTGCTTATAATGGTCAATTTAATGTCTTTTATTTTCTAGGCTTTTTATTTCAAAGTATCAGCATACCCAGCTCTCTTTATTATAAGTAAGTTAAGAAGTAACAAGGCTTTTCAACACTTCTATGTGTACTTACATTATTAATAAATATTTTGAATAAGCTCGTAAGAAGCAAAGTTTTATGCGAAAATAATACAGTAATGTTGGTTTATTGCGGTCCGTACTCAAATATTTTGGTCCCATTAAATAGTTTAAGTTGTTTGGCTTATACCCTCATAATTAGGGGAAACAAACACGACCTTTTAAGACCCGTATTTTCGTTATTCAATTTCCATACGTCCCAAAGGGCTGGTTCTTGTATCGGCAAATATTTAGAGAGGTCTTTTCGATTTTTGATAACTTGCATAATATGACCCAATAAATAAAACGATTGTGTTTGATCCTACGTTTTTTTAAACGATTACACTGGCATTTTCTTTTAATTCCAACATACTTTTATTATTCTATTTATCTAAGTGAGGTCTTTTTAGTGTTACATATGTATTTTAGATTATCTTAGGTACACCCCGTGCCTTTCTTAAATTCACAATTCTTTTCATCAAAAGGTTGCCTGGAAGAGATCGCTCCTAAGCGATAAGGCCGCCCATTGTACTAATCTTATGTGATGTCTCTTTCTTATGTTATTTTCTGGTGTACAATAAAGATTTTTTGTACTTTTTTGTATTATTGGATAATTTATTACCTGTTTCTAAGAGATCACATTATTATACCTACTAGTTTCTACCCGTGGCTCTGTACGCACTATAACAAGATAAAAAGTTGCCTATGTCAGTCAAACGTCTAGTTCCTTGCTAAAATTCATTGAGATCCGATCAGCGGTTTAGACCTGAAAAGGTAACAGAGGGACAGATAGACAGACAGAGTTAATTTTGAATTTATAATATTTGTATGGACGGTAAGGTCGAGAAATATTTCTTAGCTAGTCCTCAAAACGACGACGCAAATCCCAACAGAACTATTGATTCTCACATGTCAGTAATTCCATAAAAGTCAAGAGACCAACACGCCAGAAAAACCGATTCCAACCAGTCGAAAACAAAGGTCGTAAAGTTGTATTCTCGCGAGTCAAGTGGCCTGTCCCAATATAAGGGGAAGAGTGCTCATTTCGAAGCCCATTAGATGGGAAAAGCCATCATTGCATCCATTTCCCGTTCAAGATCGACACAATAGCGTATCTTATGTCTCTGAAGGTTCAGACTACGCGAAAAGATACGGGCAATCTTTGTAGGTTACTTGATACTTACCTATAGTAATTTCCGGTACATGGTACAAGTTTGGTGATTGATTTCATCCTTATTGGACGTCAAACTGACAGTAAGTTGGTATCAACATTTTATATTTAGATGCCTATTGAGGTCTGAAATGAAATAAGATAAAATTTCAGCAATGGACGTTGCTCCTTTGTGTAACACAGTTTTAAAACTACTTTTGGTAAGGTAACCAATTCAATAAATAAAAAATGCAGGCGCTGTACAAAACTGGTTATGTAAGGTTAATTTTTACCCGACTACCAACAGGGGAGGGTTATGAGGTTAGCACCCTATGTTTGTATGTTTGTATGTATGTGGCCGATTACGTAGCGCTGAAACTACTGGTTCGATTTCAACAAATTATGTATCGATTGATTCGTCTCAATACCCCGATGGTTATAGGCTATAGGATTTAGGGCTCCGACCCCGAATAAGCCTTCAAAACGCGTATTAAAGTTTAGGTAGCCGCAGGCTGCAGGCCCCATAGAGAAAAATTACAATACCTACGACCTATTTTCATTTTCAACTCTATGCCTATCAAATATGACCGATACGTCATTCTATTTTGTCAACGTAAATGTTTCAAACTTTTATAACTTTCACGTAGTCGGGTTGTAGTTTTTAACTTTATCTTGTGTTATGTAAGGTTAATTTTGTTTTAGTTTCTATAAGATTTGATTTGGTTTTGCTCTGTCAAACTCACCGGGCGTCATAATCGCATGTGCGACAGTCCATAAAGAAATTAAAACCGGCCAAGTGCGAGTCGGTTTCGTTCTCGCGCACGAAGGGTTCCGTACCATTATCTATAAAAACGGCAAAAAAATCACGTTTGTTGTATGGGAGCCCCCTTAAATATTTATTTTATTCAGTTTTTCAGTATTTGTTGTCATAGCGGCAACAGAAATACATCATCTGTGAAAATTTCAACTGTCTAACTATCACGGTTCATGAGATACAGCCTGGTGACAGACGGACAGACGGACAGTGAAGTCTTAGTAATAGGGTCCCGTTTTTATCCCTTGGGTACAGAACCCTAAAAAGTATGTATTCAATTATTCACAAAAGTCTCATCCGTCAAATACTTCCCTATCCTACCTTAGTGTGAACCAACATCATCATCTTATAAAGCCTACTTGATACGTAGGTACTGAATTTTGGCAGAATGTGATAACGACAAAATGTAATAGCTCTAGAGAAGTAGCAAACAGTGAGCGAACATCATAAACAATTCCACCCGTTCCCGTGGTTATGGAAATTATGTTTGCGACGCTACTTGAATACCTATTTAGTTGCTAATGAAAGACTATGGGAACTCAGCAACATTTCATACGATACCCCGCTAGAATTATAAATGCGAATAGGATACCGCTATTTCCACGGAGCGGAGGTCTGTAGCGATTTAGCTTATTAGGTACTACCTACCCGATTACAGCGCTAGGCCAAATGGAAAAAGTAGGTATTTAGGAAAATGAATTCTGCACGAAAAGCTGGATCTTATAATTAACTAGTTTATGCCCGTGGTTTAAGCCGCGTTTTTCTATAAAAAAAATTACATGTTATTTCAATTCCATCGGAACTTATTTAGGGGTTATTCTATATCTAGACCTACATCTATGCAAAATTTCAGTCCGATCCCTTCAGTAGTTTTAACGTGAAGAAGTAACAAAAAATATTGTATGCATATGGAATTACCTTGGTTTTTTGTACAGTACCGGAAACTATTGGTCTGCTTTCAAATCAACACCAAGGCCAGAGCTAACACTCACGCCGACCCTACAAGTCTTTCCATCATGTAATGGTATTTCCAGAAAATTCTGTTCCTGACGCTTCCTTCGAAGGTATTCGCCAATTATTTCGCTGAAGGGTCGAATACGTTTGATTGAGGATGAGAATGTTCTTGACGTAGGTAAAGGGCTTGAAAAATATCAAGGTGTATAATCCTGACAAAAGCGGCTGTTATATCCTGAGGGTAAAATATTATTATCATTTTGACGCAACCGAGCGTAGTTTGTTGAGCTAACATTTTGGTGTATTGTAAATACGTACCTACTAATGATATTTATTAGCAAAGAAATTACAAGGTTTTTTGTTATTATAGTGCTTACCCCGTACTCTGGTTATCTCTAAGAAATGAAATAACTTCCAAAAAAAATTCGATTTCGACCCACCTCAGTACAGTGCTCTTACCAACTAATATTTTAGGGATTTTATTTATTTTCTGAAGAAAATTACAATCAAATAATATAAGCAAATTAGAGCTAGTATTTTCAATTGAAGCAATGGAGCTAACTGTTGCAAACAATCTACAGGTAGCTCAACTGTCAATACTAGTCGGAAGAGTCCCCAAGACGCTGGCTGCATTGCCCCGCAGGTAAGGTAAGGTATGGCAAGGCTGATGCGCTGCGCCAGTATGCTGCTAATATTTTCAAATTTTCGCAATAATTGCTATGTTATAATGAAATATAATGTCCAAGAGTCCTGTGAGGTCTAAAGGAAATAAAGCACTTTGAATTAGATTTTTTTTGAATTTTGAATGTAATATTACACATTCAGGCATTTGGCTCCCCTTGTTTGGGGTAAGGCTAGGAGGCATGTATAGCAGTGGACCAAGTGTTTTGATGAGAATTTGTCTATAATGACTTATTTATATGAAAAACTTAAAAAAACAGTGTAAATACTAAGAACTTTCAATTCAGTTGTAAATTTTCAAAACAAAAAAATGTATTCCTTTGCGATACATCGCTTCGTTGACACAACATAATGTGAGATTGTCATACGAAAGTCTATTCTAAAAAAAACAAGCACCATTGTATTTTCTTTTAATTAGTACCGCTGACTCAGACTTACTAATGAGCTCTTCCCTGAAACTTCCGAGTGTCATATTTGAAAGCCACAGATAGCAAATAAACTTACTAAGGCAAGCTCAAGGTATAATCAAGATTATCCCTGCTTATCTCTTCTAAACAAAGGCAAAAGCACCTCGAAAATCAGCCCACCGTCCGCTAAGCTCCGATCAGCAATTAAGACAACGGAACAAACAATTACACAAATAGGTTTAATTGTACCGTATTTCCAGTAGATAGGTAGGCTTAGCCGGGTCACATGCCTTATCACTGAATATCCCATTATGGTAATCTAGCGTACCTAATTGTTTATAGTCTAACCTAGCCCCTCGCACCAGAGAGGTGAGCACAGATGAGATAGATTAAAAGATAGATAGAAGGGCATAGATTACAGCTTTGTTTTTAAGGTTCTTCAGAGTACATTAAAGTTACTTAGGTACTACAAAAAACTAGAAAACTTAGGATCAGCTCACATCAAAACGCGACACGAAGCAACGCTGCACGCACTTTGTTTCAAAATATAATTTAATTTACGACGAAAAAAGTACAAATTTTATTGACATAGGTAAAACTTCCCCTGGTGTCGCGCTGCGCCGCGCTTGCGCCAATTTGTATATTTTTGCGTAGTTAATAAAGTTACATTTCTAATCAAAGTGCGCGGCGTCGCTTCTCGTGTTAGCTGGCTGTCCCTCAGGTACGTTTCTTGCCCGTGGTAGGTAGCTGCAGTTCAGCAGGTCCAGTTGACTGCACCATCGTTTTTTTTCGGTAGTGCTATATTTGGGCACAAACACAAAAATCAAATCATGGTAAACATCCAATGACTTGCCCAATGACTTTTATGTTAATAACCATAGTTTCAAAAGTTTCATAGTGCATTAGAACGTATCACGGCAATAAATATTTATGAATTGGTAAGTAAGTAAGTGTAAGTACTACAGTAAAAACTAACTGTAAGTGGAACTGTAAGAAAAAAAGTCGATGCCCTACGATCAACTAGGACACGGAGAAAAGTAACATGGATTTGTTTGTATTTCAACTGAAAAAAGTAAAAAAAATATATCGCGTGGAAAACCCGAAAAACCACAGTTATTATTATTTACTGTCACGGTACACTTTAGTTGACTAGTCATAAACTATTTTATACTCCCTTTAAATAGAACTAGAAACCTATTTCCCGCTTTCCCTTTATAAACATTTTAAAATATTTTCTTTACATTTAAAGCCGCAAGTATATTGTAAGAAAAGCCAACATTTCAACTGAACGTCCCGAGTCGCGCGGCAGACTTGAGTAACGAGCACTTTTGCAAAACTTCTCAGAAACTCAATTTATGGGAACTTTTACATTCATATGGCTACCTGATGTGAATATTTAAAGAAAATGACATGTTGTAAACAGGTGTGAAGTTACGGTGGAGTTAAGCAGATACCTTGTAGATTTTGAATCTGCGATAGTAGATACGTAGGTTTGAATCGTAGCAAAGCGTGGGCAGCTAAAAGTTTGCTTTTGCAATCAATGTTAAGGACTCTATTTGGATTCTTAAAGTTCATATAACATCCCAAAAATTTACAACATTGGTTAGTCAACACAACCTTGCATTGAGTATGGAAAACGCGCTATTATTGCTCTCTTTGAATTGATTGGTCCCAAATTTCTCTATCTTATTCTTTCGACTGTGAAGAATCCCGAATAATCCAAGACATTCATGATTATAGCCATAAAAGTACTTCTGCACCATGTCACATCTGCACAGATGAGTATTCTGTGTACAAGTAGGGTTCTGCAATAAATCACGGTAAAAGGCCTCATTGTTGGACTGACAAAGGCCGAGCGTCGCCGTAATGGCATGTGCGTAAGGAATTAAAATGTGTCCACCACATCACAATATTTTACCTTCATAACGCATGGTATAAAACTAGGGTAGGTGTATTTGTGCCATTAAGTCATGTGGGCATGAGGGAAGGCTTTTGTCCAACAATATGATAAAATAGTATTATGGTTCAGCTGTTTAAAAAGTTCTCTATAATATTTATTTTCCATTTCAGAATCTACGAGGAGCAAAAGTTTTACCGTGAATTATAATATTATACATGAATTTTTAATAATCGTGAATTATACTCGTACAAACAACATACAAAAAACATTGCTGTTATCAAGTAAGCTTGAATTAACGAAATAGACAAAAGTTGATATTTATTCAGTTGACGAATAAATATAAACTTTGGCCTATTTAGAGCTATGTTAAGTTAAATGCAAATAAAAAAAATAGGCAACCTTTGACTATGACGCGGGGAACCTCGTCCATTATTTCAAAGAAAAAAAAAACGTTGGATATATTCTGAAGCTTTACAAAGAACTTGGTTTTGATGAAAAGCGCAGTAAAAAAGCGGTTAATATTCTCGAGTGTGTGTAGTTGTGTAGAAAGTGGGTTACAGATTCGTTAGTCCGCTATTTTGCGCTTTCAGCTTTAAAAGTCGACCGTCAGCAAAAACCGGAAACTTCAAACCCCAAATGCTGAAAGCGTTTAGGTTGAAGTAAAATAATAAGCATATTTTGACTCAAATGTTAGTTACGTACAAACAGTGGGGTTACAATTTTTTTTTAAATCATTTTAATGTTTTGAATAATATAAACATTAATGTTTCTATTTGCGCTATTAACATTACTTTAGGAAGTTATGCCTACTAAAACTTAAGGGAGACGTTAGTAGTTGTGTATTATTTCATTTCTATTATTTGCTGGAAATGACATTACACATAGGTGTTTGTTTCTATTAAAAAGCAACATTCATTGATTAATCTGTGCGAACATTTTAATGACATCAAAAAGTATATTAAACTAAGTCAAGGCAACTCATTATTTGCCGAGAAACATGGCAAAAACCGTCCGAAGCGACGCTGCAGCGACCCCATTAAAAACAATGACTTGAAAACAAATTCCAAAACAAAGGGTAGATGACTCCCTAGAATGAGGGATCACCACCACAGGCGAGTCTAGCAGAGACTCACAAGGAAATAACTTCCGCGATGGCAACCTTCGTCGAATGGAGACACCTTAAAAGTTTTTAGTAATTTAAACAAAAGAAATGAAATTTGAAAACCCTCCTCAGTAGTCCCATAGTGACATCGCAACTTCGTTGATCTTACCATCAAAAAATCCTCCTTCGACTAGGTTGAAAAGTATTTGGAGGAAGCGTCAGTTTATCCAACCTTTTTATGACAAAATGGCACTTGTAACTTACACAAACTAAACTATTTGAATTCGTATATAAACCGTTCATGCTCGTAAAAGAAGGGTTTTTCATAAATATGTATTATCCAGGATATTGCTTTTGTTATATTTATACGCTATAAAGGTCCTGAGAACCATGCAAATATAAAATTTTGATTCATGCCGACAGCCAGTTTGTGTGAAATTTTATGAGCATTATATTATCTAGTTTTATTAAAGGGCTGCCAAGTTTAAGATGTATCCTTTTACATTTCTCTAAGGGTTCGTTTTATTTGAACGTTACGCGTGAACGTCTTGTTTTATTATTCTGTTAAGAGTGCTAAACCTTATACTTACCAACGATTTGCGGCAACGTAAATCTTTCTGAGAAAACTTGGGTTCGAGAACGTTCAATAACCTGATCCAAGTTTATTAAAGCTACGCCTCGTGTAGTGGGTAAGTAGGTACCGGCAATCAACACACGCAAACTTTGCTCCCACAAAATACTTCTGATAAACCCCTCAACCGCTCGTGAAATCTTCGGAGGATATTACCCTTAAATTGCAACTTTTGCAATTTCCCGGGATAACGCCCTCGTGGCAAACAGAAAAACAAAAAGAACATAACTCGAAGTTCTGATAAAGTTTTCTATTGTTTTAAATAACTGCAAATACAGGCCAGCACCTGTGGGATTACTTACTGAACTTCGGTCTTCAAATTAAAGCGCTCCGGGGCTTAATTTGAACCGAATGTGATTACCGGTTAAGTTAGAACGACAAATATCACCCAACTTCTTGGCTTTAGGGAACAAACGACGGTCTTAACAAGTTTACTTAATGTTTCCCATAGAAATTTATATTTAAGTTTAGATATAATTGGTAATAGTACGCTATAGACTCTCCTAATAACTTGTGTGTAATACAATAGACAAAGTTGTAGGAAATTAATTATTACGTATTCATTCACTAATTTATTGAAGTTTCAATAAAAAAAATCGGTGTCCGTTTCTAATAAAACCCAAATCTTGTTAGGATCGCAAAAACAAAGCTGTAAAAAACACTCAACACTCATTTCATCAGACAGAACCGAAGAGTCGTGACCCCAGTATTCGAATTTATTATTTTGTAGCCTCAAGCTGTTTGCAACAACTCTTTCAAGCTTTATTGAGAGTGTTCCGCGAATTTCGTCCAAATCTATCGGAAAAACATATGAAATTGAATAGAAATTCATGTTTGGGGCTTGTTATACGGATATAGAAGTGATGTCAAAGGAAAACTCAGCTTTCTCAACTTCCTTAATACTTAGGTACTACAAAGAGATTAAAACAGAGAGTAATTTTGAAACAATGGCCGTATGTAGTTCGCTTGGTCTACCTGTATAAAGTGAAAACATGTTAAAAGCCCCATCTAACTTTGAATTTTATGGAATTTATAACTTTTGGTCGCAGCTTCAAACGCGTTTTTAGGGTTCCGTACTCAAAGGGTAAAACGGGACCATATTACTGAGACTCCGCTGTCCGTCTGTCTTTGTCTGTCAGATTTTTTTTGTCTGTCACCAGGTTGTATCTCATGAACCGTGATAGTTAGACAGTTGAAATTTCCACAGATTATGTATTTCTGTTGCCGCTATAACAGCAAATACTAAAAAACAGAATAAAATAAATATTTAAGGGGGCTCCCATACATCAAACGTGATTTTTTTACCGTTTTATAGATAATGGTACGGAACCCTTCGTGCGCGAGTCTGACTCGCACTTGGCCGGTTTTATTTCTTTTTGATATAATATTTTTTTTTTACATAGAGCTTGTTATCCTAGGCATACAACTTCGTCGGTGTAAAATTTCAGCCCGATCCACTCTGTAGTTTTGTCGTTATCTTCGCGCAAACATTTCACAATGGCACAAACTTTCGCCGTTGTAATATTAGTAGAATGCCTATACAATAGGGTTTAATTGCTGGTAGCATCAATTACACTAGAGATTGACTCAGATTTACTTTGTTGTTAGTGTTTGTGGTTATTAATACCTTAGAAAGGACTAACCGTAGAGTATCGCACTTGCCGATTTGTGTCAGCTGAGATTCCTTGGCTTCATGTTGAAGTTTTACCAGTATTCAATATTACCTACATAAAGAACCTTTTCATCCCACCTTAGCGAAGAAAGAGTATTTTTGCTCTTCGATATCTGAGTGTAAAGTAAATTGAATTTAGAATATCGTGCGCACGATGATCTAAATTCAATTTACTTTATCCTCCAGCGGATAAAAACTGCTCTTACATTCAAATATCGAAGAGCAAAAAAACTCTTTCTTCGCTAAGGTGGGATGAAAAGTTACGTGTTGCACTCGAGTGCAAAGATTTTTTACCTCGTGCTCTTTTGATTCCTTCGCTTACGCTCAGGATTCAAATTTTTTAATAACTCGCTACGTTCGTGATTTAATTTTAGAATCCTTCGCTTGCTCGGTCATCAAAATTGAGCACGCGGTTGAAAAACAACTTCGCAATCTTGTATATCGTAGACAAGCGACGACCGAGGATAAGAATATTGGCTGTGGTAATAATAGAAAACACGAAAATGTGAACACTTTCGTGTTTATCAGAATACTTTTTCGGAATAATCATTAACAGACCGGAAACGCGTGCTAACGTTTACTTACAAAGACTACGGAAATGAATCTACGGAAATAACCCCAAGCAAGTTTTTGTTTGCAGTGAATTGCCACTTTCGTTCTCTTATCCGCTATCTTGAAACATTATATCGGATACGGCATGGATCATTTGTTAGCTATAAAAACCATTTTGCGGAACATCCTTTGTTTCATATCTTTCCACCGGGCGCATTTTAACAATAAACAAATAGCTATTGCTTTACAGTTTTTAACGATAAAATTCCATTTCGGCATGATCCATCAAAAGTGCTCAGCATAAGTGCTGTGAATTTTACTGAAACCATTTATTTAGCCTTTGGCCGTCAGCGAAAACGGGTGCCAGTTTCATAATGGCAGATTTAACTTTATTGGTTGTGGTGATCTGCAGTTTCATTTGTAGTGGTTAGTTGGAACTCAAAATTTTATCTCATTTATAATACATTAATGTGCACTACAATAATGTCCTGAGCACCTAGTTAGTTTCCGTTGAGACTGGCTGTTATAGCGGAAATTTCACTAGAAGGAGGACATCATCACTTATTGCGTTCTTATTCTATGTGGTTTTTAATGGGACAGATCAGGCCGCGTCGTATATACATATTGTGTCTATATTCTATACTAAATAATTTGATTGATTTGATAAAACTAAAAAATGACTTCTCATTCCTTAGTATTTACACTGGTTTTTAAGTTTTGCGGCATAAATACTAGTCCCTCGGGAATCAGATTTGGAACCACTTGGGAATCATCCTCTTTACAACTGCAAAAGAATCATCCAAATCGAAAATCGGAACATAAATGAAGGAGAAATCGACGAACATACATAAAAAACATACATAGTACCTACAGCTGAACCTCCTCCTTTTTATGGAGTCGGTTAAAAATGGCAATCCTGCGGGTTAACATTTTATTTAATTTATTTTTCAGTGTATGTGCAAGAAATGCCTGCAGCAACCAATACATTCCCAAGCTTTCAACCTCTAAACAAGCCTGGCTTCGCGGTGCCAGACAACGGGCAACCCCAGGCGTACAGAAGGAAGCCATGTCCTCGTCGCCGCATGAACGACGAAGGAGAAGCATTGGTGCCGTCCACCCAGGACCAACCTTTGGAAAACTCCAAATCGCTACCCCCTGTTCAAAGTAAGTTCCTAAAGTTCAAGTTCATTTAGAGGTAAAACATATTATTACACGTCATTCCACGTATATCTATACTTAATTGAGTGGTTGGTTTCGCATTTATATTAAACTACATATCTCTGCCCGCGGCTTCGCACGTAGCCTTTATATTATTCCTGATCCGGATCTTTACGTGTGCAAAATTTTAACCCAATCCATTCAGTAGTTTTGGTATTGTCTTCGGGCAAATATCGTCACAACGATACAAATTTTCGCTTTTATAATATTATATTAGAAAGTAGGATATTATGTAGTAAATAGTAACTCACTCTTGTTATCTATCAGATACGTTTTCACGACTGAACGGTGCTTGATGTTTGGCATGTAGATAGATTGTATCATTGGAAAGGATATAAGTCTTTCACAACTAGCGGGCTTGTCAGATGTAAATCATTATATCACAACATCCATCTAACCAACTTTATGATCTTGCAGATGATGAAGAATTCGATTGTGATTTTGATTTGAATGCAGTGAATGGTGTTCCACAGCAGTACGCAACAGGGTCAGGAGTAGGACTGCCGGCCAAACCGACTGTTGGAAAGAGAGTTATTGATCTGCTAAAAGATTGCGCTGATAATAAACCGAAAACTGCTAAAGACGAACCCGAAAATGTAGTAGATCCACAACTTTTAAAGGGATCTCGGCGTTCTATGGGTGACCCTGATAATAAAGACAACGCAATCACCGACGAAAACGAAGAAGTAATACCTAAAAGTGGTAACCCAGGAGTACCGGATGTTCAAAGAAGCTCAGAAACAGGGCAAGTTGCAATGAGCAAGCAAGATGAAGATCAAAGAGTATGCTACGCTTGCAGTAGTGCTACCAATCCCAGCTGTTGGAAACCAGATACCAGGACCACGGTTAAATATTGTCGCCAGAATCAGCAGTGTGTCACTAAATCTTTCGGAGAAAACGGTGAGTATACTTAAACATAAGCACAGGATAACCAGCCAATTTCACTGAGTTGGAAAAACACCAATGTTTAATCCCTTCACGAGGGACAGCCAATGGTAAAAAGTGATGAACTCGTAGACGGAAACTTCTACAACAGGTATACACGAAACACGTTAAGTAAATTACATAGCACGCTTGACAAATAAGAACTTAAGTACTAGCTTAACACGAACAAAATTACCTTTTCTACTCTTTAGGAGACTGTTCCTGTGGTACAATGAGCCAAATTTACATATGGAAGACGCTTTAAGATAACCAATAGGATTGACGTAAAAAGCAATGCTTTTTGTACATTTTTCAGACTCACTAACCGTGATACGTGACTGCGCCTACTCCTGCGTAGCCAGTAGCGTGCCTGGTGTTCAGCCGAAGTACACGCAATGCAAGCTCTGCAACGATGACCTTTGCAATGTCCACGAAGCTAACAGTGCCATCATCAACACTTACAACCTGGCATTCATCCTTGTTATCGCTGCTATCAAATGCACTCTCTAGAATCCTTTTTACTCTTCAGAAAATGCACACTCTAGATTTTTTTTACGGATTTAAGGATGTAGGATGTAGATTTAAGATGATATGATCTTCAACCTACACTTTTAAAAATGTATACGGTGAAAGTTTGTATAGGGTTTATCTTTGGATTGATCGATTTGGAAGCCTTTATAGAAAAGAATCAAAATTTAAAATCATGCAGAGAACAAAATACCTAGTTGTTTTATTGGATGTCTGATGGATATAAAATTCTTCTATTAACAGCGAGATACACGTTAGTTAGTACCTAATCCTTGGAATATCAATAATTGTATATTATTATGTATACTGCAGTTGGTGTAGTCGTGCTACATAAGTGTCACATACGCACCTTGTAGATTTACCGCTGCGGTCGTTTTTCTATATTTAATGCAACCGTTCATTTACACGTACTTTACACGAATAAAAGTGGCAGCCTCCGCGATATGCAATCACTAAATACTGCGTACAGGCTGTAACATCATGTTTGTATAAAAATATAGAAGCAAACATCAGCGGGTGCATCGACTAATGTTAGTTTATGTATGAACCAATTTTATGGAAGTATTTATTGTTATACCCGTTGTTTTATATAGACTAGTGAGTAAATTCTTACTAGACCACTGTATCGAAGCGTCATTTGTGGTGCAGTTAAGGGAACGTTGAGCATTGGTTTTTCGTTAAATATTTTTAAATTGTCTTTTTTTATTCCTGTGGACAAAAATTCAAGGGAAGGGGCTAAGGGGTTTTATTAAAACAATATAGCTATTTAAAAAAAAATGTTACTTTAAGCATTAGGTGTCTCAAGGAACCCTTAGTGGCTTGCCATAACGTAGTTTCGCCGACTTCGATTCCAATTCTACATTAACAACAACTCGGTTCACGATATCTTCTGTATATTATTTTCACTGTTTCCCCTTCTATTTGTAAACGAGAAAAGCACTATTTCATCGAGAGCTTAACGAGCGCATTTATTTCTCTAGTTTCTGCAACGATGTTGTCCTCTATAAATGTAGGGAATTTCTCCACCGGCTTTACGTAAGTAATTCCACGGTATGAAACGAAAACTCCAAAGTGTAGGTGCTTTTCTTGTAACCTTTCTACGCAATAAAAATATACCAACAAGAAGCGTTTTATACTTTGAAACTAGTTTTATAACACCTGAGGGGATTATAACGGCAATAGAGCAAAACTAAAGGTACTTTGTAAAGGGGGTTTTTAGTTTCCTCGGTATTTATAATATTTGACTGTTTGTTATCACTTACATATTTTATTGAAAATATAGAATTACTTACCACTGCTGTGCAAAAGGCTACACCATAGATCTTCAGTCATCATTAAGAAATAAAATAATATCCCAAGAATTTTCGATTTCGGTAGGACTTGAACCCGCGACTTTCCCTTACGCGAATGTGCTAACCAACTGAGCTACGAAATCAAGTAACCTGACGCGCTGAGTCAAGTGTAATAGTTTTTTTTATATACTGTTTAATTTCTTAGTTCCTTCTTCACTTACCAACCGACACTGGTAAATCTTAGTATGTACCAAACCGTTATGGTAAAAGCCCTTTTTTGTAGATTTGGATATTTACCAACTCATGTTGTAAGATTTACCACAGTTTTAGCTTCGTAGCAGATTACTCGACAAGTTGTACTTTAAGCAATTTCTAGCAAGCTACGCCGTAGAGGGTCTACGAGCCTACGGCTTCAGGAACCATTATATGCAAATGTAATTTACAGTGAAAGATAAACAATATAGTATATAATAGATATAAAAAAATAATAAATACACTTTTAAGTGACAAATATACCTACTACGAATTCTAATTGTAGCAATCCGTAGCATGCTACGGCGTAGAGGTGGTAGAGGGTCTACGATCCTACCATAGAGTAAAAAAGCGCTGAGAATCCTGCGGCTTTATAATCCATTTCATCCGAATGCAATTTATAGATGGTATGTGATAAACTTTATTTCCTTAGCCTAAAAAAATAAGCACTTAGACAAGTGTAATTTTATACATAAACAGCTAAATAAATAGTACGAGTAGTTATTATCAATTATTTTATATACTTTTTATCCGGGAAAAACATGTGCGAGGACGGAACCTAGTTATTATAAAGTCGTGCATATTTAAATATAAGGGAAAGGAAAATTGATATTTAAGACGTAAATTCTTCCTCAACTCTCGCTTGGGATATAAGTTTTATATCTCGTTTGCAAGCAACCCCGAACTTCTCTCAGGTTACTTTGGATAGGTAATTAGTAAAGTTTGCAAAAGCTAAGCAAGATTACCGTGGATTGAGAAAAAGAGTTTTTTACTATTCATGAGCAGGGAGACTTACAGGATCACTATGGACATAGTTGAGAGATAAGCTGCTTGAAGAAAGCGTAAGTTTGGTATGGTATTTTCAGAGGAATCGGTGTTGGAATAACAGCAAGTGCTGCCATCTTGTGATACTGAAAGTAACGATCTAGTAGCGAAGGGCTGAAACTTTGAACCGAACGGAGTCTTCTGAGGTTCGTCTTTATTAGTAAAAGCTAACTTAACTAGATGGCACTGTAGTGAAAAACATGTACATCTGAGCTACGGCGAATAAGAAGTTTGTTGGTAGTATTATAATTCTGTCGAATCATCAGGAAAAGCTAAGGTCGTGAAAAAACCTGCACATTGTCCAATTAATAATAATCATAATAAGCTGGACAATTCACACAGCATTATCGAGCTCCAAGCTAAATAGAGCTTGAGTTATGGGTACTAATATGTGATATACATATTATACCATTGTACTTGTCTCATGTAATGTCTTTGTGTACCTAATGTTCTTTTCTGGTGTGTGAAGTGTTTTTGTACTGTTTTGTATTATAATATGTATGACTTATCTAGTACCCATAATAACCCAGTTATTATAAAAAGTCATTTAATTTATTTTATTTTCAGCTTCGTAGGTCTTGTAGCTTGAGAGTTATCTTGATGTGTCACCCAGTTTTCTCTTCTTTTTTATAGATATAGATAATACAATACATAGATAGATGTTATTTAAAACAAAGAAAACGACCAGAACACTGAACAAATATTAGCAGATCGTTCAAACATTTGTCCTGAGGCGAGAATCGAGCCCGCAACCTCCTGCGTCGCAGGCGGACCTAGCCTCATCATAACTTTTAAGTACCTACTAGCTAAATACCTCCTTTTCCTTATAACCAAAGAAGTAGCCTACATTTTGCTGTAGTAGTTTTTCTGTGCTTTTGCTTGGGAGCAATCAGCCAATCAGGGACATGGTAAGTATGTATACATATGACCCGAGAGGCCGAACCTTTAGGTTCTTTGAAAACAGTGAAGTATTTAGTAAGACCTATTTAGAACGTATTACTTTGCTAGTGGTCCATAAAGGCAGAGGTTGAAACAGAAGTTTTCTTTTTTTTCTATTATGACATGCTGAAATTGAAGTACAAAATAATTATGTCAATAAAACAGTGATTTATTTCTTTTTGATGAAACTTACTGCAAAAAATAACTATTACTATAAACATTTTTAACAAAGAGTAAAGTAATAAAAAGCAAATTTCAAATAAGTATAAACTTTCCTTATCTTGTTATTCTTGTGTTACTATGGAAATTATAAATTCCAAAGAACCCTAGTTGGTGAGTCCAATACGTCAGCTCGGTCCTGCAGCCTTTGTAAAAAGAGGCAAAAGGATCAGAAACAGCGTAGAGTTCGAGAGAAGACTGGTAACAGGTAGCTACTATAAAGTTTAACTTTTCAATAATAATTCTAGTAACTGGTTGCACTAATAATATCTCAAGGACCTCTGTGCTGTTGGCTTCGGCCCCACGCATGCCTCCCAAAGGACCGGGTCACTATATGGCCCGAGATCATGGAAATGAGAAACACATAATAATAATATTAATCATTTATTTCAGGCAACATAAGACAAGTACTCACAAAGTAACTTAACTAGGGCCCATATTATGATGAATACCTTAGAAACTAACATACACAATTATAAGAAAACTTTAAAAAAAACTTCCACCATCACAATTTAAGTGCCCTCTGATCATATAGTGCCTATTTTTTCCGGTTATATCGCAGTTTACTGTTATCAAACGCACCGAAACTGCTTTTAACTATATGTTATTTTATTCTGTTTTAGCAAAATGGGTTTACCAGCAGGCGACAGCGCAGTTGGCAAAAAAATCTTCGTGCAGAGATGTGCTCAGTGCCACACGGTATGTGAATTTGTTTTTTATGGATCCCTGCTGTTGAGAATAACACAACAAGTATGCAAAAATAGGTATACAAAAGAAACACGTTTTACCCTTTTTTTACTTTTATCTAAGCATTTTACCTCTAATCTTCGTCAAGAAGACATTCTTATTGTTGTCGTAGGTAGGTGTTCTTCTCAGTCACTCGGGGTCGTATGTAGAGCTGGGAAAACACATGCATGTAGCACACTTAATAGCTCTTTGCACGTGCCACCTATACTATAATTGTCATGTGTATATGTATACAATACACTTATGAGGTATGCTTGTATCTGGCAAGCATGTCGATCGCAAACAATTTGATTTACCTACTGGCATGTAATATGAGAGAGGATGCAGGGGGTTGCAAACCTGGCACGCGTGAACGCACGTAATAGCTATATTGCTAGTAGCCGACGAGTGGTCGCCTTTGGTTGGTGCTTGTTTTTTTTGATGTCAAGAAAGCGTGAAACTGACGAGTAACCTAGAATGCAAGTGTGCCCACTACAATCATGTGTATACTCGTCTTAGAAATAACGGCATGCAAGGACGCAAATAGCATGCAAGTCTAACTGGCACACTGTTTAACCCTCGCAAGTACCTACCTAAGTCTATCTAAATATATAATGGTACAGACCCAATAGATTTGAAGCATATTATTCACAATGTATTCACAATACGATCACAAAGTATGGAATATTATATATATTTTTAGGACTACTAGTTGGTAGTCCTAAAAAGCTCTAGATTAGAGATACTTAATAAAAAAAAAATCAAGCCGTGGCTGAACCAGCCGCTTTACACGGCTACTTTATGTCGAGTCACACGGCACTACCACCGGTCGTATAGGGACGTAGGAAAACGGCACTAACACGGCTACTCCAGTCGTGTTAGCTTTACCCGTGTTGAGCTTGGCTTTATAGCCGTGTGGTCAAGTTGACACGGCTGCAACTACAGTTCCTACCGTGTGTCAATTCTAGCCGTGTCACCCAACCATACTGGAGCCGGGTCCACGACTCTTCACCCCTAGGCGTGTGTCCACTTAGCCGTGTCAGTGGCACACGGCAACTCTTGCCGTGTTAACACGGTTGCAACTGCAGTACCGGGTTTACACGGCTCTGTCCAGCCGATAAATGACCCCTTTTTCCCAGTGTAGGCTCTGTCGAGACCTGCATATTTGCGCCTGTTGATTATTATTGATTATTTGTCATTTTCAGATTGCTGCTGGTGCTAAACATAAAGTTGGACCCAACTTACATGGATTCTATGGACGTAGAGTTGGTAACGCCCAAGGATTTGCGTACTCTGATGGTGCCAAAAATAAATGTAGGTTACCTAGACACCTTCACCAATTATCTAGTAGGTAATTAAAGATTTCCACGAAAATAAAATTGGCTATGAAAGCAGTGGGATATGTTAATCTATTTAACTTAGCATTAGGTAAGTCAAAATATATCAGAAAAAGCAAGGTTCCTCAGAGAGTAATGATGAGGGCTTTAACGGAATTTTAGGGAAATTCAGGAGGCAGTGGGCAAGGCACATTGTACGAAGAACAGTATGGTATTCAGGCTGTGCGTGTGATTTCAAGGATACTTAACTTCCTATATGGTAATAGCATAATGTCAACTAGCAATATGTTGTAGTTAGTCGCGAACAATCAGCGTTGGAATTGTCATTCCCAGCCCTCTGCGACCTCTAGCACACATAGCTTGCCAAATCGTACAGACTGCCGGCCGTAGGGGCCGTAAGGCTCGAGCGGCGACCTCAACCTTGGTTTCCTCTTAATCACAACGCCAGTGGTGTACCGTGTAATTCCATTCATTTGATATTTTGTGTCTTTAGGAGAGCCCAAAGATCGTCTCTGTCCAACAGTGGACGTCTATCGTCTGCGTTGATGATGATTGGTGTTTTATTTATGATACCTACTATTTTACAGCCATCACTTGGAATGACGACACCCTCAATGAGTATCTGGAAAACCCAAAGAAATACATACCTGGAACCAAGATGGTATTCGCTGGTATAAAGAAGAACATCGAACGCGCCGACCTTATTGCATATCTGAAAGATGCTTCAAAGTAAATCGAGGAAAGTATGTAGAACATATTAAATCCATAATTCAGGTATAACCTGCGTAGTTAGAGAATACGATTGAGAATAAAAACATTTATTGTGCTGTCCCTCTCGTTGCAAATTTGAATTCGAGTAGCAGGCTCGTTCTATAAACTCGTTTCGAACCTCACGAAGCTGAATCCGCAGTGAGTTTAAAGTTCTATATACTATAAAACTCGATAATGCTCCTCGGTGACGAGCGTGATAATGAAATTAACTAAGTTGAGTATGATTTTGACATTTACGCTAAAAAATGACATACAATTGGTTTCTGTAAAGGAATTCACAAATCATCTCGATACTTGAAAGTCTAACTTGTCAAATAAAAGGTTACAAAGAAGCGATCGAATTCGAACTTTTACAGAATGAGTACAGAGCTGGACAACATGACAGGTGCAGTCATTCTCAATCCCATTATTAAAGTACGCAGGTTATTTACCTACTCCAAACTAGGTAAATTAAGTAGGAAAAAACTTAAGTTAGAGCATACCTACTTTGAAGTAAATGAAAAAGGAGACGCTTCGAAGTTAATCATGAAAAGTATCTACATAATGTAGAGCATGATTCTATAATGTACTTCGCGGTAAATCAAATAAAAATAATTTACTTCGAAATAAATCAATTAATAATGCTGCATGACAAACATGAGGATTTTTGCTCATGTAACAGCATTATTCCTTAGTGTAGGTATTTCTGGAGTTCACTTCTCAATCTTAGGTAGGTACATAACGTACCTAAATATCCCGTACAGTGTCACTAATTGAGAATTTTTTGGTTAGTGCTTATTTGGCTATCCGTTCGGCACTAAAAAGGTAATGTGGTATACCTACGTAGGTAAATGCATATGTATGTATCTATGTGTATGTTAGTATACCTCCTCTTATCAGACGTATGTAAAATATGTACCTAAATGATTTACCTTTTAATGTAAATTATTGTAAGGACTTAGATTTAGTGACTAGGTTCCTATATTTATTGTGAAGTTTATAATTAATGTGACTGTTTAATATAATTATTAAACAGTCACATTATATAGTTTATTCTTTTAGGAAATAGTTTATTCTTTTTTGTATTTTATGTCATACTGTCCAGCATTATTTATTAAAATTAAATTTCAGTTTGTTTCAAATTGTACCATTCAATGAAAGTTGTTCTATAAAAAATAATTTTAACCTGAAATACAAGTCAATTAGAATGTTCTCGTGTGTATTATTTTTCAACTGTTATCAAAACTACATAAAAATATATAACCTAACCTATCATGGGTTCCCTTTAATAGCCTGAAAAAAATTATTTTATGATTATTATTAAAAACAAGTAATACAATACCGACAATACGCCAACCTACGCACCAACCAGAATACTTACCACTATTTTATTAGTGCTCGGCTGCGCTGATTCCCAGGCAGACGTAATTTTTTCAAATCCTTATTGAATTAAAGAAGGTAGGTAGGAATAACCAACGGAAGGTATAATTTCTTTAGAAAGCATACTTAATTAACTGTTTTAAATTAGGAATTAGTAGATACTAACGCTTAATTTAATTCCTAATTTAATAGTACAGGTACCTACTATTACATTAAGCGTTAATCTACGCTTGATTCCTAATTTAAAACAGTTAATTAAGTATGCTTTCTCAAGAATTTTAACCTTTACTTTGTTCTTCGGTTATTATAGTGCCCAAGTTCATAGGACATCCATAGGATAAGCAAGGTAGGATGCAGGTGTGAAATACTTTTCTCTTAGCTGTGATAGGCATATGGGTCATTTGCATTAAAATTGTACATTCCTCACTAGTAATGTGTCCCAAAATTTGAAATTTTTTTATGCTTAAAATATCCATAATTGGTACATTTCATTAACAAATTGGCGTAATTTAATCATTGCTTGATCGTATAAATTGCAATTCATCAATAAATAATAATCTTATTCATACTTTTGCGACCCTCAAAAAACAATGAAAAAATATCTCCATACAAATTAATCATGTCCCACAGAGGTCTTTGCATCTAAAAAATGCTTTGGAAGATTTCCCTCTGATATATTCAACTAATGAAAATATTTATTCGTCACTGATTAACCTGAGCAATACTATTTTATCAAATTTATCATTAAAAAATGAATAATTAAAGAGAAAATGATTTTTTAACATTATGTCTCAGTTTTTTCTTCCATTTCGTTATGTTTTGTTCGTTACGCTATTTTCATCAAAAAACCTTTTGAAAATCAACTAGAATTATATATAAAGATTGGCAACACTCGTCAGTTTTCTAAGAACTATAGAGAACTCCACTATTTTGTTTACTTTTTGTTTACGGTGAAAAGGTGCACATCTCATAACGCAAAAAGTTCGGTTTCGTTACGAAATTTAGAACTTAAAAGTAAGAAAACGCCGTTTTATTCAAGTTAATTTTACTGCTTTTCAAATACAGTGTAAAGACATTCAATTACAGTGTGTTTTATCGACTTTTCAAGTTCAGTTTCATAAGTTATTTCAGTTTTATCTTGTGTTTTCATCCGAGTTAGTTACAATATTCGTTACGTTACGAAACGGCAGGTCGCGTACACACTGGGATCTTAACCGACTTAAAAAAATATGTGTAGTATTGTGTTAGTTATCATCAACCGCAAGATGTTCTCTTTTGCGACATACTTTGGCATAGTGGTTGTTGAATAGGTAATAAAAGCTACTTTAGTCTAAAATCAATCATCAGAATCGATAACAAATAAATACATTTCGTATAGATCTATAATTAATTTGGTAATAACTATGACAAATTGTTTTGAATATGCTAATTTACTTCGATTTATGTAGCGTAATATAAAGTTTAATTTAATCGAGAAGAGGAGAATTTAGATAGGTGGGTACCTATTTATTATGTCATGTTATATTTATAATGTTACTGGTCAAATTTTCATGATTCTTTGATATTTGTATTTTAGGGGTACATCTATATCTATGATTAGGAGTTAAAACAATAATTTTATAAATAAAAATAATAAAAACATTTATTTAAAATAGCAAGTATTTTTAATTAAAACAATCAAAGTTTAGCGTTTTCTTTTATATGTGCGAGTTGATAACGTAGAATTCAAGTCCGCCAGTTAACTTCTATCAGATGATGATGATAAGGTAAAAATCCTCTAATTGTGTACAAAGCCTTATGCTTCCAATTAGTAACAAGTTCGTTACGTTCCGTTTCGTTTCCATTTCGTAGCATGTACAATTTTAATGCAAATGACCCATATGTTCTCTTTTCATGATTCCACTTGGAGACCAAAATCGTTTACAGGTGTTTGCCTCTTTCCTCTTCTTTCTGTTTCCTTAATTACGTACCTACGTATTTTTTTTACGAATTTATGACCACTCCAACGAGTTACTAAAATATTTGTTATATTTGTTCTATTCTAACAGTCGTCGTCGTGAAATGATAATGTTAAAAATATGGCGAAAGATTATTGCGATGATTCACTTAAACTTACCGCGCCTTAAACCGCGCCAATTACGAATAAAATGAGACCACAAACCTTGGGAGCGAAGCAAACCAACGACGACGCGCGACGACGATGAGCGACGACACGCGAGCGACGACGACGACGACGGTCACACAGCCGAGGTCACGCATGCGCGCCTGTGGAATATTTCATCTGTGGTACTGCGATCTGAAGTTATGAACTTGAAATTTTTAATCTATGATTCGCATTTTGCAGCAAGGCACTGTGCGCGCGGCACGTTGGAAGTGCACGAGTTTCGATCATTGATTTAGCTGAATTTCAGTCAATTGGCCGTCGGTTCGGTGTCGAGGTCGAAATTTCAATCAAATAAAAAGTGAGTAAATTTCTGTAATATTATGGAAAGGAATGTAAAGTGCGTCAAAGAATCTCTTGAAGACCAATAATACGCCTAGAGAAATGTCTAACCGTAAAACATGAGTATTCACGAGTTTTTCACTCTAAGCTCCGAGAAAGTGCAAAAAAACATAAGTTCTAAGTAGTATTTCAGGCCTTCCTCTCCATTTTATCGAGTTGCCACTGAATCTTTCCCTGTAAAACTTACGTAACAGTCAGGTGTCATTACGACACCCTTTGCGCCTTGAATTTCTTAGGATGACATTGATCCATGACCCAGTTCTGGGGCTCGAATTCTAATCTAATCTTTACTTTTGTGCTTCCTTTTTAACATTTTGTTGGCTAAACGATAAATCTTTCTATTCTCGAGGCCCCAGTGATTGATCTGATTACACGTCATGGTAAATCCCATAACCTACTTTGACATTGAATGCTCAATCACACGTACCTAAGTATTTCCTACAATGATTCGTTACAAGGTATAAACTGGTGAGTACACAAGTCAAGCAATACCTATTGATTAATCTTAGCTAAAGCTATGAATGTAGAAACAAATGACAGGTGTGTCATAGGAAACTATTTTATTATCCTCTTAGCTTGATTGAGTGCCTAATTTTGGAAGGCAGTGTTTTGTTTTCTTCTGCTGATTTAGAAAATTGAACTAAATAAAGTGGGTGATATTCCATGTTTTTGAAATTACATCAGTTGACTTCTGGGAAAGAGGAATGAGTTATTGAATGTAGATCCCGCCACAGTAATCACTGCTAGATCTAATTTATAATATTACCTCTGTTCTAGAAGCAGAATGGGTGTACCCGCAGGCAACCCCGAAAACGGCAAGAAGATCTTTGTCCAGAGGTGTGCTCAGTGCCACACAGTATGTATATTAGTTACTATTATTATTATTTAATACAACTTTTTCGAGTTAAATGAGCAAAAAGAATGTTAATTAATCTTTCAAATTGTGAACTTTACTTACATAGGTAGCTAGTCTTAAGACAAAGCCCTGATCAGGGCATAACAAGAGTCTACAAGTTAACATCTTGACGAGTCTTACTTAAAACTAGCTTAGTTTGTCAATGTGCAAACCACAGCTTACCTCCATGTTACTATTCATCGCAACTTATAGTATTTAAGGATAATTTTCTCTATTAAACCCAAAAATCTTCATTTTCCATATCATTGTCCTTATCACATAAGTGACATTTGACTGTATTTTTCAGATTGATGCTGGTGGCAAGCACAAAGTAGGACCAAACCTACATGGATTCTATGGACGCAAGACTGGTCAAGCGGCTGGATTTGCGTACTCAGATGCTAACAAAAAGAAGGGTAAGCTTATTTATTATTGGACTATATCTTCCAACTAGAGGGCTATTTTTATAATTTTATTTAATTATATCTTGCTGTAAAGAAATGCTTGGAGATGTTCTTCTCTAGATAATAATATCAGGTATTCAGATTTCTTATCTAAATAAGCAAAATTTTCATACCATATTTCCGATCAAGATCCTATCTATGAAGGGTAGTTGGCTTACGTCTTATCACAGCTAATCACTACTGATAACATTACGCACATTTTATGATAACATTAATTGGTGACACTTCAGACTTACTAAAAGGTATAACCATAATACATTAACCCACTTATCATCCATGGGTCCAAAGGTTAAAAAGTTAAGGGTATCATCATCTGCCAATATTAAATAATCCACCGCTGGACATAGGCCTCCTGGGACATAGGGCATAGCTTCCTGTCTTCAGCTATAATGATTGATTCCGGTTAGATTCCTGCCATGGAACAAACATGTATGATCTGTTAGGATTTGTTCCAGGTGTGGATGTATGTATATCATGATTCATGAATGATTCAGTGGCCACCTGGAACCCATATCACAAGCTCTGCTTGGTTTTCAGCACATATAATGTTGTCTACTAAATGTGCCCCCCCAATAGGAGGTGGCACTTTAATACACACAAAAATAATCTTGGCAATCCAAACAGCATCATCTAGCCCTAACCTAGATATTGAGTATAATTTACTTATTCATTCCTAATATTGAATTATAAATTTTCAGGCATCTCATGGAATGAGGACACACTCTTCGAGTACCTGGAAAACCCAAAGAAATACATCCCTGGAACCAAGATGGTCTTCGCTGGCCTGAAGAAACCCAATGAGCGTGCCGACCTCATCGCATACCTCAAGGAAGCTTCAAAGTGAATCTAAAGCAAAATAGGAAAATACGCAATGGGAAGCATATTCCATTAATATTCTGGAATATACTTCTCATTACTAGCCCAATCAGTATCTTTAATAATTTATTGAAAAACGATAATATTGCACATTACCTACTTACAAAATTGATGTTACTAGTTTTTTCTTATATTTGTGAGAATGAGAAAAATCTGGTGTAGCTGTACTCTTAACTGTTGCTGTGAATGGTTAATTTTTAGTAAATTATTGTACCTAGATGTGTGTAGTGTAGGTAGTTGAATGGAGTTACAAATGTGATTGATTATTATTCATTTATAGTGTTATTTTTATGTCAAAGGCAAATAAATAAATCAGTTTGTTTATTAAGATTGTGACTACTGTGACAATGTTGTTACCACATTAGTTTTATTAACTAATACAAAACTTAATAAAGGCTTTAAGTTCCATAGACTTGTGTATTGTCTTTGAATAGGTTCTTTTTGGAAACTATGAGTTTTAATAGGTTCAAAAGTGTTGCATAATGTCCAGAAAATAAATGTGGAATCGTACTTTTATTATAACCAGCATAGGAAACGCCTACCTACTCTTAAATAAAACGTCAAGCGCGAGTCAGACTTGCGCAACGAGGGTTCTGTATAATTAATCATAATATATAAAAGATCAAGCGATTTTCTGGGGACAACGCCCAGCCCAAACCGCTGAAGCTAGAAAGCTGAAAGGAGAGTAAGTACCTCTTAATACACAAGCTCCCGATAAGAAGGGATTTTTGGAAATTCCACCATTTTTGGATTTATTTTAGTATTTGAAATGACGTGTACTTACACGTAGCTCGTATTATGTGGCGGTGGTAATAAATTTAATCGAAACTTAACATTGATACCTGAACGTTGTTTTATTTCTATGCTCATTAAATTAAAAGTTCACCTATCTCGCATACGTACCTAATTTAACGATGTATGATACTGAAATACCACATGACGAACCTGAAGTCAGGGTAAAAAAATTGCATGGTAACACCACTTCGTACCTATACTGTGTCCCTTTTTGCGGCCACGCATGCCAAGTCAATGTTATATAATGTAATACTCCATCGAAAGTCCTTTTCACGAAAGAAGCCCCCATAAACGCGGCGCTGTCGGCGGCCGGGGCAGTGCGTTTGTATCTTAGAGTATACCTAGAGACGGCATACCTACGAAAAAAACGTGTATACCTAAACTTACCTAGAAACTAAAATGGCTCCTTTCCGTAGTGCTGCCCTTTTGTACCTCGATATTTTTATCGAAACAAGTATTTTTGTGACGATATTTTAGCAGTTTCGTAGTGATTTTATTGTTTTCACCACGATTATGAAACAGAATTCTATAATCATATAGTCATAGAATGCTTTAATTAGAGATACAAAGTATGTGAATGCACGTACCCAACTATGGCTCGACCGCGCTCATGAGACGCAACCACTGAGAAGTTAAGAAAATGAGCTATTATAACAATGGTAATTTTTTCATGTATTTTCCGAGTCAAGACTCATGCGTTTAGACACGTGCCAGACCTCCTTAGAATTAAAGATCAAAGTTCACCAAACCAGTTTATTGAACAGTCTGCAGTTAGCTCATTTGTTTCAATTGTAGGTAAATACTAGTTCTAATTTGTTTATACTATTTGATTCAAATTTTCTTTGTTAATAAACGTTGTGTTCATTTAAGAAAAAAAGGTACCTACTGAAATGAAACAACAAGCTACTTAATTGCAAAATATATTGTTTGTATGCAACAGTGATTTGTGAGATAGTATATTTATATTTGTATAACAATATGGGTATAACAATGTGTAATCTGTATCTTTAGCGTAGACGCTATCTATGCTTATATTATAAATGCGAAAGTGTATTTGTTTGTCATTCAGTCACGGCTTAACTAAGAAACCGGAACCTAACTAAGAAAGGATGGAGAGTAACATAGGCTACTTTTTGTCTTAGTAAAATAACAAACTCCCATGGTAGAGTTACAGGAATATCCCCCTAGATATTATATGAAATTCGAATTTAACGAGGATGAAACCGCGGGGAACAGCTAGTATTATTTATTATTATAATATAAATCACAAAAAGATAGACACCACATTTTATAAGCAATTCAACAAGTCTCATTCCTTTATTATATTATATCACAAATTTAACACAGACTCCTACATTTTTAATTAAACAAGCAATGTAATCCGTCTTATTCATTTACAGTATAAATCAAAAATTTAACACAGACGCCACCTGTATTTTCGATTGTAGAAGCAATGCAACAGTCTCATTCATTTACACATTTGCAATATACCTACCTAATTCAAAAATTCAACTAATACTACACCTAAATTTTCAATTTTACAAGTACCTAATGTAATCAGTCTCATTCATTTACAGTATAAATCTCAAATTTACATTATTTCTATTAAAGTACTGGATCGCGCTGGCACTAGTGGCTGAAACAAACATGAAGAATAAATTTATAATGCAACATTATTTGTCAGCCTACAATTATAGACTCTAGAAAGGTACTGAGTAGTTCAACTTTGAAAAAAAATCTAAAATCTTAAAGAAATTCTAAAAAAAAAGTGCCGTGCCACATCGTTTGCGAAATAACTTTATTTTGCATGGAAATAATTTGCTAAGGGAGGATTTATGGAAATGTACATTTTAGAGGGGATTTGAAGTATGGTAGGCTTTAATATTACTTTGGGTCAGATTTATTTACTTAAAACTTAATATTCATTAATATCAAAATTTAAGCCCTTTAGAAAAATAAAGGTAGTCAAGTTTGTTAATGCATATATGCATTACTTTGCAATAGAAGTTTGTCGGAGTAAGGTCAAGTAAAATACTTACTAAAAAGATTCGTGACGGTACGGCATCCTCTCGCAGTCTTGTTATTTAAAGTTCGATTGAAGCAAGTTTCTTCAAAATGAAGAGAACGAACGAAAATATCTTTCGTACCAAACTTCAAATTTTCTACTCCAATTGAGTCCAGCCACTTTTTCTTTTACCGTAATTTTCGGGTAACCTAGAACGTAAAAAACCAGTTGAAAATTAATACACTACAATTTACACTTCAAAACGAAAACATCGATACCTATGAAAAATGCCTTGAAGGACAACACTATCGCCAAACAAACAGTTTCATGTTTTCTTTAATTACACTTAAAACTTACAAAAATAAGCTACATTCGGTATGAATTTTATGTAAACTATTCCTATGAAAGCCAACACATAAGGTATTTATTGTATTATTTGGTAATTTAGCAAAATAAGAATACGTACCGGTGTAATGTTATGTTTGGACGATTTTCACTTGTTTTTAAGCCGCAACCTACCAAACTGCTGTTTGGCATCTTCCTATTAGCTTTCTTTCGCTTACTATATAAGTATTCACATGAAAAAGTCCCGAACTCAAATAATTTTAGCATTTTTACTGTAAATGCAACTCTCGTTGACAGTTTACATACCTGAAAGTAAAATGGCGAACCGGCCTCAATCATGCTTTGCTATGACGTCACGTTTCAATGTTGCCAAAAATAGGTTTCGCACATTATATTGATGTCTCTTTTTACATTGGTTATTGTAGGTAAGATAAAACGAGATAGCTATAAGTTTATGAGTACAATATCGATTTAGATCATATTTGTATAACCGAAAGTTCCTATAGAACAATACGCCGTCTCTATATACCTATACTCGAAGTAACCGACCCGTCTGACCGACAGCATGATGATATATGTCACTGTCAAAATGGACATAGTTGTCAGGTCAATGTCAAAATGGAAAAAAGACATCGTCCGTCCGTCGTTCCGTTCCTCGCTCGCTCGTCTCTCCGTCCGTCCATCCTCCATCAATTCTGTGCGTAAATCTTTACTAAATCATTTTTACTTACGGATGGGATTACGTTCAAACTTGGCACCAAAATGACTGTTATAAAAAAAGGATAATGCTTTATTTCAAGTTCAGTGAAAGATAACTGAAACAGTGTGAACACGAGCTCGAAAGTGCATCCTGCTCACCTATTTGTTACCTTTGTTGGTGAGTTAATCCTCTATTTTAGTCGTTCCTGTAGTTAAATTAAAAAATTGCATTACTTAGTTCTGATACGATCATAACCCTTATACTTATTTTATCCGTCGTATATCATCGCCCCCTATTGTATAAAGATAAACTTTACAAATATTTTCTTACCTACCAGATAAACCAAAACAAAGGATTCAAGTATTCTTAAAAAACTATCAAAGTACCTAATAAAATGGACAAGACATCAGTGATACTGAGTTTCCATGACATATTACTACACAGATCTGACGTAGATCTATTGAATGGACCTTTCTGGCTCAATGACACCATTATATCATTTTACTTCGAATATCTTGAGAAAGTTATATTCAGTAAGGCGAAAGAGCTGCTTTTTGTTTCACCGGCAGTGACCCAGTGTGTTAAAATGGTGCAAACAGAAGAAATTAAAACATTTCTGGAACCACTTGGAGTAGTGAGGAAGCAGATTGTTTTCTTTGCATTAAATGACAATAATACACCGGACATGGCTGGTGGTTCACACTGGAGCCTCCTTGTGTATTCGAAGCCAGAGAACAGTTTCTACCATCTAGACTCATCAAGTGGCAGTAACCACAATGTGGCTTGGGATTTTGCCAGTCATCTGATACCATATTTATCTGCAGCAGGTAAGACAAACGAGAAGGATTTTTCATATTATTGCCTACAAAATTAGACCTCAAATTTTTATGAAGCAATTATGCTTTATTAACATCTAATTGGCCTTTCAGTGAAATAACTGTGAATTATATGTTAGCATTTACTGAATATTTGCTTGTGTCATGTATTTCAGACTTTATTTTTTCAGGTTCCATAAATTTTGTGGACAAGGAGTGCTTGCAGCAAAGCAATGGGTATGATTGTGGTGTACATGTTTTATGCAATGCAGAAAGACTTGCAGAATGTGCCTATGCCAGTAAGGAAATTGGATCATGTGATATGCTAGGCAAAGTTAATGCCAACAACAAGAGAAAAGAAATCCTAACAGTAATTCAAAGCTTGTCTTCAAAAGAAGTACTCCCACCAAGTCCAGGCCCTGTGTATTCAGGAATTTAAATTATTTATTTCTTAATACTACATGAATGTAAAGCTGTTGATGTTATTTGTTGTTGGATCGTATTAAAAATACTAACTGAAATGAAATTAGTTTTCGTTCCAAATCTGAGAAATGGGTGTGGTTCTTTAGGATATGGTAAGAAATTATAAGAGATTTTTTGAATTAATATATTTAATAGGTGCCTATAAATTGTTATAAATAGATAAAAAATATTTTGTGACAATACTTTACAAAATTAGTAGGTACTCTACTGAGACTTGCGCAACTAAAGCTAAGATTTCTGAGGCTCCACCCATCCTCCAAAAGCGCGGTCTAGCTCCTCAGCCACTGCCAGACAGAGCCTATCTTGATCGTAGTTGGCGATCACTTGAATACCGATCGGCAAACCTTCGCGGCCCAACCCTAAAGGAACAGTCGTCGACGGCATGCCTAGTACATTCACGAGCGCAGTGTATGAGAAGTTGAAAGGTTTGAATAAAGGTTCGTTGTGATACGGAGCTGGCGTTGGGTGTGTCGGGAATAGCAAAACTCCATTATCACCCAACATTTCAGTGAATATGTCCACCAAAGCCTGTCGATGTTTATTGAAATGGTTCATCTTCCCTTCGCTTATATCAGCAGCGCCATATAATGCGGTAATGAGAGCAATGAAAGTATTGCCAGATAATCCGAAGGCGTTCTTGACGATTTCCTTCAGGACATTTGTTTTTGTGTAGTTCTCCATGATCATCTGACCAAACTTTGTGTCACTGCTCATCATCGCCATCCAGACAGCCATAGATCTTTGTAATGGTATCTTTTTCTCTACAGAGTCGATGTTATGCTGCACTTTCAGGAATTCAACTACTTTTTTCATTGATGCAATAATATCAGGGTCCACTGCATCAGTCAGGGGTACGTCGTTACTGAATTGGTAAAAGAATTTTACCTTTTTAAGGTCAACAGGATCATCCAATCTGAGCTTAGCCGCGTTTTCGCCCGAAATAATTTTCAGGAGTGGCTTTAGGTCTACTGCAAATCTGGTAATGGGTCCAATACCTAAACAGACAAAAGCAGATTGAAGAACATAGCTTGGTTGATAACGATGACAAACTTTATTTATAACTTCCTTTGTCATCCCAGCAAAAAAAGCAATAATAAATAAACCTATAACAATAAATTACCTAAGAATGAATGTTGCATATCGGATTCGGGCACGGGATACTGTCCTTTGATAGAAACTACGTATTTTGAGGGCTTATGTCCAAATATTCCGTTGAAGTAGGCAGGCATTCGAATAGAGCCGCCGATATCAGACCCTGCAAATATTAAAAAAATAATGCTAGACAATTCACACTGTATCATCTAGTTTAGCCCCAAGCTAAGCGGAGCTTGTGTTATATTATAAGGTACTAGAAACTGTTAGATAGAAAAGGAAAATAAACATGGTTCATCCGTAAGGTCAGCAGGATTAGCTTTATCTCCTACTAGGGGTTGCTCGTGATCTCATTAGTTCATCAGAATCCCTTTAAAAAGTAGATGGATAAAGATAGTTACGAAGAATCCTAATAGGTACAAATCCTAGGTCAGACAAATGAATGTCAAACCTACCAATGCCGAATATGCTGCCAGCCGCAGCTTGCATAGCACCTTCCCCTCCAGATGATCCTCCTACTATCCTCGTTGTGTTGTAAGGGTTGTTTGATCTACCATGGATATGGTTATGAGACTCGAACCTGCAAAGATATATCACCTCTTAACATAAAAAATAACAAACCTTTGTTAAATAGAAGAAAACTAACCCCCGAATACTCAAACGCAACTCAGATATAAGCACGTCTCAAGCGACAAATTTTTAACAGCTTTCAGTTTTCATTGAAATCTGTCTAAAAACGACGACTTGAGACGTGCTTAAATCTGAGATGCGTTTGAGTATTCGGGCGTAAGTCCCATTTAGTTGCAGGGTTTTTAAGTACTTATGAGGTTTAATGTAACACCTACTTCTCATCAGCACACATAATGTCCACTGTTGAACATGCCTCCCCCAGAAAATCTACAATGATCCCGTTGCTGGTGTTAAAAATACACAGAAGGAGGCTTCTGCCCTTCCTCTGGTAGGTTCTTTTAGTTGGCTCTTGTCAAAGGTCGGACTTACGCTGCGACCGCCTCGGCCAAATTTATGTACCTGCCTACTACCTACTTACTGTTCCACTATTTCAGTATCTCACGCGATCTGAAAAGAATTTGGATCTATATCTGTCTAACTCCTGAGGTAGGTACGTAACCTACCACGTAGTCCAATCGTAATACTTATCTATGAGGTTCAAGGCCTCGGAATCATTTCTGAGTTTTAGATTTCGTTTACAATGAGTCACACTCCTTTAACAGGCGTGACAATTACTATAACCAGTTTAAAAGTTCATGCTCATCCATATACAAGTGCTAAGCTATTACATAGTATGTAACATAATCGTAGGCGGACTAAAGATGGGAACTTAACTTGATCGGTCCCAAGGTCTAGGCAGCCAAATATACATATTTGGTCCAAAGAAATTCAATGTCACGGTGGTACGAAGTTTTACGACTTCACTCTTCATTAGCTACGCGATAAACATACGTTTCAATAAAGGCGATTGGAAATTGCTGAAGCTATTAAAAATAAAAAAAATGACTTACAATTTTCACGTAACGTTAAGCAGTGTATTTTTCATGTCATTGAAGTTGGTTAAGCGATTATTCATTATCTCACATAAGTTACTGAAGATGTGACCTAAACTAAAATAGGGTAGGTACGCTTTCGTCCAGAAGGAATTATAATCACTCAGTGTATGACCCCAAAGTGGTACTCTTCCGGGAAAACTGACGTAGTTCGTTCCACTCTATGCTAGTACGGTATGGCACTTATATGAACGAAGAGCGGAAACGTTTGGTTCGACACTGGTGTCACTTACAACGTTACCAACGCCTGCCATAATAGTGTTGTCTGTGTGCGTGACTATAGTGTGACCGTATCCAACCATTTATAAATTTTAAATGTGCCCTTGAGAGGCTAGCTCGTAGCTTCGATAGGTACGAGTAGGTAAATAAAATAAAGGCAAACATACCACATGCAAAGCTCGGGTACGTTTGTGAGGCCGATCATGATAGCTCCTTTCTCCCTGAGAAGTCTTATAGCATCAGCATCTGCGTCAGCTATTACATCCTTGCGGATGACCACGCCTGAAGTGTGGTGAAGACCTGGAAATCAATATAATTATATGAAGAATTGGGACTTTCCACCTGACATTTAGATATTTAGCCTCGGAATGAAATTTCGGCAGTACCTAACTAATAAACATTTCTTACAATTTATAAAATAATCCCTAAAACATTTGTATTTATGGTACATTTTGTGATGTAATAAATAAGTACCTACAACCCGCTATCTCAACCCCTCGATGACCCACCTACCCGACGGGAGCAGATTTAAAATCAACGCCGCATATTCCTTGCAAGTTGCATGCATGCAGTACAATGCTGAATCAGTAGATTAGAGTCTTTTGTATTTGTTGTGTTAAGTAATTTTACTTTAGGTTAAGAAATTTATAAGTAAACACTTTTTTTAAATATATTCTAAAATTTATCCTGAAATAACATGAGATGAAAACGACTACGTACAATGGAACTAGAGATTATTATATAAAATGATATTATAAACGCAAAATAAAAAGTAGGTATTTCATCGTTGTGCGAGCCGCGATGGATAAAAGTTAGGGAATTTTACAAAAACATACCTACCCGAGATGTTATTCCAATTTCATCTTGGTAGATGATCTTATTTTTCTCGTGAAAGCTCAAATCTTCTGTAATGTAATCTGATCTGTTATATCAAAGAAGAAATTCATTACCTCGTCGTAAAGTTTAATTTCGAGACAATTTGTTTTCATAGAATTTCATTACAGCATAACGTACTTTACTCCCATGATCTTTATTAAATTACGTCTGAAGCTTTATCCTTGATATTTTCGTGGGGGAAGTTAATGTTGATTATTTCTCGAAACATTTAGAGGTAATAAAATATAGGCTGCACGTGGTACTTAGTTTATATTAGTAAAGCACTCAGGGGTAATTTTGCTTGCCAGGAATTACGCAGGGAAATATCATATCGGAATAATTTTCAGAATTTAGGCCGTAGTTCCGGAGGTTTTCCCAGCGAACTTACAATAATTTGATTGTTTTGAAGAAACTAAAACCGACTTCGAATTACCTAGTTTGCTTTTGTTTTATTCCCTTAGTTTTTGTTTTTTTAAGTTTGGCGGGATAGTACTAATCCCTCGGGAATAAAATTTTTATGAGACCACCTCGGGATCATCCTCTACCTACACAACTGCCAAATAATCACCCAAATACGACCTCTGTGGCGCGGTGGGCGAAGGCCTGCCTGCGACGCAGGAGGTTGCGGGTTCGATTCCCGCCTCGAGACAAATGTGTGTACGATCTGCAGACATTTGTTCAGGATGTTCTGGTCGTTTTCTATGTATAATTAAAAATATATATATTTATGTTTTGTATAGTATTATGTATATCAGTTATCTAGTAGGTACCCATAACACAAGCTCTACTTACCTTGGGGCTAGATAATGCTGTGTGAATTGTCCAGCATTATAAAAAAAAACGGTCCATAATTGAGGGAGAAATCGACGAACACCCAAAAAAAATTACAAAAATATAATGTACATACAGCCGAACATAAAACCTCCTCCTTTTTTTGAAGTCGTTTAAAAAGTTGAATCTCATGTAAATATAGAAAATTACAATCAAATAATAGAATTAAATTAAAACTAGTATTTACAATTGAAACAATTGAGCTAACTGCAGACTGTTGCAAACAATCTACAAGTAGCTCAACTGATCCATATCAATACCAGTCGTAAGCGTGCCCAAGACGCTAGCTGCATTGCCCCGCTGTATAGCAATGCTGATGCGCTGCGCTGTAAATATTAATAATTTAATTTAAATTCGAAAAAATCTTAAGTTAACGCACCTTTTACAGCTAAGCAGTCCTTGGTACTGAAGGGTACACCTAAGAAAGGCTGTTCTTTCTCCAACTGCTCGACACTCTTCGTTCCACTTTGGATCAGTTCATCTGCCTCTTTCGCCTCTTTCATGGCCAGCTCAAACCTCTCTTCCACGAAGCAGTTGAGCGCAGAGTTCACATCTTTGACCCTTCTGATGCATGTCTCTAGTACTTCAACGCTTGTTATCTGAAATGAACATTTATGCAGTTGCTATATTAAGCTTCGGACCAGATAACTTTGAATATACCTACAGGTCGATTTTAATTTTACCGAGTAAATATATGGAATAAGACTGGGATTATGAGGTAAAGGAGGTCTTTGCTTCATAATCATAATCCCAGCGGGCTTATAAATAAACTAGCAGCGCCTCGCGGTTTCACCCGCGTAGTTCCCGTTCCCGTAGGAATTTCGGGATAAAAAGTAGCCTATGTCCTATTCCAGACTATAATCTATCTCTGTGCCAAATTTCATCCAGATCCGTTTTGCCGTTCTGGCGTGATAAAGGAACAAACATCCATCCATCTATCTATCCATCCATCCATCTAAACTTTCACGTTTATAATATTAGTGAGATAAATAAATAATGCTGGACAATTCACACAGCATTACCTAGCCCCAAGCTAAGCAGAGCTTGTGTTATGGGTACCAGATAACTGATATACATAATACAATACAATATATACATAGATATTTTTTATTATACATAGAAAACGACCAGAACACCCTGAACAAATGTCTGCAGATCGTACACACATTTGACCCGAGGCGGAAATTGAACCCGCAACCTCCTGTGTCGCAGGCAGACCTTCGCCCACCGCGCCACATCAGTCGCTTGTACGATAAGTAATTTGTAAAAAAGTTGTGATTGCGCTTCAAGTCAAGGTTCATCAGATTCCAGATAATCTTTTTTTTACAAACAAAAAAAATACCTAATATTAAGTAGAGGAATCCATAATTATAAATTTTCTTAGTTCGAAAGTAAATCTGTCTGTCTGTTACCCTTTCACTTCCTTAACCCATAAACGGATCTCAATGAAATTGGCCAGGGGAGGTAGACGGTATCCCAGTTTTATCCTGGAAAAGCGCATGTGAAATCTGGTTAGAAGCAAGTATCGCTATAATATTCTACTAGTCAACACGACCTGCCTAATCAAAAATCAACTAGAAATCAAAAATAAGTTCAAAGATAAGTAATTTATTAACAAAACTTTTATTTCTAAGAAATAAGTACTTATATTTACTGTTTATTTAATTGATTTTCTTCGTTGATTTTTTTTTGTTCCACTAGAGTGGAAGAAATTTTAAATAACACGACAAGCGAGATTAAGCAGCCCTACCTACGCAGTGCGAAGTGCAAATCACTGTCACACAGCACAATGCATTCGTGATATGATAAGCTATAAAAATCAGTAGGTACCTATAAACTTATGAAGTGCCTACCTAACCTTTGTGTAGTATAATGGCAATGAATCATCAGTTCTGTCTTATGTCTGGGAATTCTAAGAGCACCTATTTTATTCCTATTTAGAGCACCCACATAGAAGTAGTTTCTATAATGGGGTTTCTAGTATCTTACTCCGTAAATCGAAGTTGTTAAATTTAAACTCGTTATGTGGAATTTAGCACATTTTATCTATCTACTAGGTAGGTACCACTGATAAGTCTGGCCTGGAAGCGCTTTTTCAATATCAATTTCCGGAATTTTTAGGGAATTGACATGTTTATACATATGTACATACACACATCATCACCCAATAGACTCTGGATACTGCCAGAGTCTATCAGATGCTCGGATAAGGAATTGATCACCTTCAAACATTCAGTAACATATGTAATATCAGACTTGGGATCGCGATTGTACCTGTAATATGTCTTACCATAATTAAGAAGAATTATATTTAATGAGTTGGACCGCCGAGTAGTTTAGTGTCATAGGTCTTTGAATACAAAGAGGTATATGATGTACCCACTAGGTAGGTAATGCTTACATCATCGGTTCTGGGCTAGAATCAAGGACATGGTATTGTACGGCCGTAGCCCGTACCTAGTTCTTGGATAGAATATAGCAGTGTAACAACCGGTTTTTCATCCGCCTGTTGTAATAATATGACAATAGTTTAAACTTTTTATTAACCACTAGTGTGTATACTTGTGTGTGGAGAAACCTTTGTTCGTAAAACAAATACTTTTTACTTAGGTCTCACATCGACCACTAGATTATCTTAGTTATACCTAATTCTTTTATGATCACAGACCCACACACACACACACATTCACACACCCATGTATACACTTTGGTGACTCCTGTTGCCCGGACTCTTAAGAGACCGGTGTCCTCAGGAGCATGTAATCTTTTACTATATTAAAAGTATTAAATAAGTATAGCATTTTTTTGGAAGCACCTTCTGGGCGCGCTCGTTGTTTTGGCCTAAACCTAAACCCAATATTATTGCTATTTAGATGCCATTGCTTTGTATAGGAGTGTAGTCCCTCTGCGTAAAGCTCGATTTTGTATAATTGGTTCGTATAAAAGGTTAAACTATTGTCAAATTATAACAAGCGAATGAAAAATCCGGCTGTAAGTGTATAACGGTGGTTATATAGAGACTTGTAGACGGCAAAGGCAATTTATTAGTCGATCAACTACCAGCAATATTGTCAATGGTTTGCTGCTATTATACTCTGACACTTGATGCCTTGTCGCCTTGAGTTGTTTAGATTCGTTGTGTGTGTTAACAAAGCTGTGTGGGAAGACTCCATTTTGTTCGCTGTATACCAGACAATTCAAGTTGCTTTGTGTTTTCGTTAAATTTGTGTGTGTGTGTCTTGTGTTCCTAGTTCCTATGTATTATACTGTTCTCGTATTATAGCATACATTGGAGAAGCTAGGTAATATGATATAACAAGTTTGTATAATGGATAAGTTTGGTAATACCTATAACAACTACGTAATATCAAAGTAAAACCGGTTTCTTGATCAGATTGTTTTATGATTAATACACATAAACTTTGTGGTTATGAGTCGCCTTGATGTTAATATTATAAAGTAGTTGATAACGAGTTTAGAGCGTGTCCTTTATCAGTTATTATTATTATCATGGAGTCTATTATCGTGCGTGCGAAATATTTTATATTTCAACACATACCTATCTCTGACTGAGATAATACAATATGGGTTTTTTCTTGGTGTGGGGGAGCTTCGTATGTGATTAACAGGGATCGGAATAGGTAGAGTTTTTATGTACCTAATGTTGTAAAAAACCTAGGATAACATAACATGGATATGCCTTTTTAATCCCTGGATTGAGGATTGATCAAATGTTTTCTCATTTTCAGGGATTGATATTATTGTCTTCTAAATTTCTTCTTTCCTATGTTAAACACAAATTAGGTAGTGTAACCACCACACCTGGCCTTCCTCCAGTAGTACTTATCCAAAATATCATACTAATTTTAAATTTTTTTGGGGTTGGCCCCCAAACTTTAATTATGTAGGTATGTAAAATAAGTGAGATATTTTGGATAGGTACACAAAAATAGTGATTTTAGATACGAGATTAGACCAGGGCTGGGAGAGGTGGAGGAGTCCAATAATAGAATCCAATTAGAACTAGTATTTACAATTGAGCTCACTGCAAACAACCTAGAGGTAGCTCAACTGATACATATCAATACAGTCGAAACTGTCCCCAAGAGGCTGACTGCATTGTCCTGCTGTTCAGAAAGAATAGAGACATGGATAAATGAAACAAAGTTGTCATTAAGTATATTTAATTTTTATTAATCAAATCAGTAGGTATTAACAAGTCAATGAAATGAAATATCAAAAAATCAATCAGTTTCTATTTCAACTATGTCAGAAATACTGGCGGAAGCTAAAGGTTCACGTCCACATCATTTACTAAAGAATTCAAATATATTATCATAATTTTTTCAATATTTTCTTCTTTTAATCGGTTTCGATATGGGTGCAACACCCACTTAAAAGTTGAAAATGATCTTTCAACATCAACCAATATAAGCGGAGCAAATTCTAGCAACGTTTCGTGGCTAGTTTCGCTAATATTTCTAACGACATCCAAGTCTGGATTTCGATTCATAATTTGTGCAAGTTTTTTTGTAGTGCATCATTTCCCGTCCAATTAATGACTGCTCTCACTGTGTCAAAAACTACTAAAGCTTCCGTAATAGACAGGTTATGCTTTTGCAAGTTTTCCAGGGCATAATTGAATGATTTTAAAGTATTTCTCCATGTAAATCAATTGTGTTTGTAAATTTTCATTGTTCATGGCATGTTTTGCTTGTCTAATACAAAGTGCATCTCAGTTGTTTAACATAGTAAATACGTCTTGTATTTTATCAAAATATTTGGCAAAGTAAAATGATGCCTCTAGCCAGGTGCCCCATCTTGTAATAACAGGCTGTGCGGGCAAAGGTAAATCTGGGTATTTTTCTCTCAAAATTTTTACTCTACTTGGGGACTTAAGAAATGTTTTTTTTACATTTGATATGAGCATATCGACATTCTTGTATTGAACTCATATTTGTTCTGCGAGACGGTGCAATACATGAGCTAAACATATAATGTGAACAAGTTTTGGAAATTTACTTTTTAAAATACGCCCAGCTAACAACATGTATGCTACACTGTCTGTACACATTATCAACACATCAGTTACCCTAGATTCAAAAGGATCGCCCCACGTATTTTGAAAAGTTTCTATAACAAATAGAGAAATTGTATTGCCATTTTCTTTTGCTAATGCTTTACAAGCTATCAAGTGTGTCTTATTTGGTTTTAAGGGGCTTAAAATCCTGACCATTAAATGCACTATGTGTCTACCTAATATATCTGTTGTCTCATCTAAGGATACCTACAATTTGGCGTTTCCTATTTTGGTGTAAATTTCTTGAATTCTGTTTCTGTAAACTTTTCGTAGTAACGATTCGTCTGGTACAGATCTGCCACTGCATTTGCAACACAAATATTTTGCAAAAAACTTTTTGAATGCGGTGTTATTGACTTGAGACCACGGTATGTTACACATGATTAAAAATTCAATAAAATCAAAATAGAAGTCTTCCATTGGCGATTTTCGGGTTCCTTTATGTATAGCTCCATTAATGTGTCGGTCTAAATTGCTTTTTTTGTAGCCTTTATAGAAGTTTCACACTTAGCACAAAATATTGTTCCACTTGCATGGTCGTAGATTAAATTTGAATCATCTTTGATCCAGCTCCGCACAACGTCTTCCCTATAGTTGGGTGTTCCATGATGGCACAAACAAAATGGAGGAGTTGCTTCCTTGCTGTAGAAATGGATTACCTAGAATACAACAGAAGATCGTGAACACAAAGTATTTTAATTTAACCGCAGTTTAAGCGATGTAGCTAAAGATCAAAGAGAGGAAAAACCGGTTAGTTACGCTATACACGGATTTTAAAATACCTAATGAAAAATGCCGCTATGCTACGAATTTTTCAGTTCTAACTCCAACAATGGAAGATATAGTTCGATAGAAAAGTTTTTCTACAGTATACTCCTAAAGCTAGCCTGGGTCTACAGAATTTGAAGGAAAAAAATGATAAATTTAAATGCCCTTAATATCTTTTAAGCTTCTAATGTGTTTTTCAAAAGTATTCTGTACCGACGTGAAATTCGTACCTGTTTGCACTCGTTCATGGCTAGGGACAATTCATTATTTATAAGATGTACCAAAACCGCAATTCTACTGTCTCTTTCTATTCAAAGTCAAAAGTTAATAACCAGGTATAAATTCCCGGAAGAGTTCATTGTTGTAGCTTACCTAAAAAACTGGTTGTTTTGGTTTTGACTGTGTAAGGTATTTGTTGATTAAAACTAATATTGTTTGCTAGCAGTAACACAATGTGTAGTACATGTAAGATGTGATATTTTAACATAATAAACATTTTCCTTTCGAAATTACAAGAATCTGATTCCGAGCATAGCGGCACTTTTTGTTAGGTATTTTAAAATCCGTGCATAGCGGGAATCCAGCGAACAAACCGGAAAAGACTAGCACTAAACTAGACTAGCTTTTATGTAGAATATACATTAAAATTGAAATTTTATATGTAGTCAAGATTATACAAATAATAAAGCTATTGAAACTCACCTTATGTGTAGGTATCTTGAAACTGAATTCAAATACAGGAGCAAATATTACGTGTGTTTAGTATTGTTCACAACACAAATATCAAAATTGAAAGTCCCAGTCCAATAAACGTAGTCAAAATCGTCAAAATATGCAGGTACAATCCAAAAAAAACGTAAGCCAAGGTCAGTGATATGAAAATCCAATACCGAAAATAAATGCACCCACACTCAACGCACCGAAGAAGACGAGTGAACCAAAATGTATATCCACCCTCTCTTCGAACTGGTCGTCCCCTCACCCCGTAACGTCCACCCCGCACCCCGCCTTGTAGCGGTAGGAATATGAACAATAGAAAGAGAAATAAATAACGTCTACGCGGTCCACACGCTGGGTTGAGAAACAAAAACTGCTATCTGACTTACCGGGCCGGAATCAATCACTTTTATATATTTTTTATAACATTAAGATTCCTAATTATATTTTAGGAATGAAAATGTTTCGTGTTTGAAGTACGTAAATAAAATTTAGAAGAATTTCGGGATTGATATTGTATAGCAATCCCGAGATTAAAAGGCATATCCATATTAAGCTATCGTAGTAGCGTATATGACGTCATTTGGTACTTAAAAACTCTACCTATTCCGATCCCTGGTGATTAACTAACAATGATCAACTAAAAGCATTAGAGAATAAAGCTCTTTGGATTAAAAGTTAAAGTAGATAATAAGGAATCGCTAGTTATTCGTAAGACCAGGACCCGTAGAAATAGGTAACCTTGACCGTTAGGTTCTGAAAATATTCACATAATTGTTTTACCAGGCCTCGCAACGCAGAGGGTACCTAATGTGGCCTATCAGCCAATGTATGTATGACCATTAGTGTTTTCGTAGTACTTAAGTAAAAATATATATTATATATAGATAAAGCACACTGACTGAAGTATAAACTCATAAAAATCATAGTGTTAAAATGTGTATTATTTATGATAAACCTAGTAGTTTTACCTGTTATCACCTTGTCTGTATGCCCAAAGGTAAATAAAGGTATTCTAAGAACCTGTTTTGTCTAATCTGGAGATTCTTTAGTATCCTGATTAAAAATATCGATCGCGGCATAGAACTTGATACGTAAATAGAGATGACCAAATTGACCAACCTCTTTATTCCTTATCTTCTTCGCGACCTCTATAGCTGGGAGTTTCAGGATATCATCAGTGATAGGTGGAATTTTCTCTCCATCATTTCCGTAGTATAGCCGGCAAAGAAACCTCACAATACTTGCAACAACCAGTCTCGTAAAATTTATAAATCTGATTCTAAACCCGACCGGTTTGTTTTTAACTTCCGTCTCGCTCATTGTGATGAGCTTAAATCACTGTTGAAAAGACGCGCCACGGTTGTAATAACACAGATGTAAAGTTTGTACATGTAATAAAGTAGTTTATGAAGAGAAAAACCGGCAACAACGTGTGTGTCACGAACTTAACAGTACACTGCTTAACCGAGTCGAGTCACCCGGCGACACGGCAGAGCGGCAACTCAATGAATGAGCAAAGCACACCAGCCAAGGACGGACGCCGCTCGTCGAACGGTATCATAGAGCACATATTAGTCAAGCTGCTATCAACTCTGTTACTAGTAGTTTAGCGCTGTATTTGCTTGCAGCGTGATGGTCTTTAGAGTTACTACAGTGGCGGAGGGTTTTATCGCTATCTCTTTCTTTTCATATTGCACTGGTATAGAATATTGGTGGTTTTAGGGATCGACATCGTCGCGGCGGCGACTTTCTGACGCCGTTCTTGATACTTCAATGAGTCAGTGCAGACTATGTACGAAAAGAGTGATATTAGTGTGGTATACGGCTTATGATGACCTCTGCGACCTGCGACGTAGGAGGTTGCGGGTTCGATTCCCGCCTGGGGACAAATGGTTGTACGATCGCCAAATACTATAGGTATTTGGCGGGTGTTCTGGTCGTTTTCTATGTATGATAAAAAATATCTATCAATGTATTGTATCGTACTAGGTATGTATATATCTATCAGTTATCTAGTACACATAACACAAGCTCTGCTTAGCTTGGGGCTGGATGATGCCGTGTGGATTTTCCAGCATTATTTATTTACATACCCAGCCAGTTGCATGGGGTTTTCATGTGCAGAAGAAATCGCCTTGCATCATTTTCTGAACTAGGTACGGCAATTTGGAGACTGAACCGACCAGTGACTTATTCAAATTAAAGAAGCTGGAAATACCTCTTACATACACGATTAAGACGTGAGATGTTACTAAATTAAATATTCCTAGGTACATATGAATGTTAATCAAAATCTAAAATTATCTGACCCGACCGACCTTATAATAAATCGCCAACAAAACTAGCAACCGATCTTTGCGTTACCAATCCCTGATATAAAATCAATCAGCACAACATATCGTAAAAATAGAAGTATCTTATTTTTATCTCTATGTTATGTCTAAACAAAAGCTGTAGTCTAAGTACTTATGTGTGACGAAGACACATTGTCTTCATATTTTGTTTGTTTTTGTTTATTAAATTAAGTTCTTTTAGTCGTCTATCACGTTTAGACGTACATTGACTAATACGCATAATGACCAATGAAAAAAGCATCATGAATACGCAAAATGACCTATCGCAAAATGACCAATACGTGAAATGATCAATGGAAATGACATATTAATACGCAAAATGACCAATCGCAAAATAACCAATACTTACGTGAAATGACCAATTACCACTGAAATTTATGTAAAACCATAATGTATTTTGGTACCAGTGGAAACATCATACATCCCTCAGCTTTAGTACATGTTATTATCTTACTACAAGTACTTACTCAGATAAATGTCTTATTTTGTAATTTTCTAGCTATAGGTCATAAAATTCGAAAATATTTTATTTTTATTTTATCCGGCAATCAGCTGTATGCTATGGTACCTATCTAACTCGCTTTAAATTTATTTATTTAGGAAGGAATGACAAAAAATTTAGTGTAAGAACAAGTTGGCCAATCTACCTGTGTTCCTTAAAGGAAAATATTTTCGAATTTTAATACCTGTTTTCCTTAAAGGAACACAGGTTGATTAAGGCCAACTTGTTCTTACACTAAATTTTTTGTCATTCTCCTTTACTTACAAAACGATTTTTAAATGTCTAATATTTCTATGAATATTTGTATGGTTTAATAACACACTAATCATAATTAAATCGGTAAATTATCGCTGTGCAAGCGGGACTTCAAGGACTTCCAATGCACTAAACAAATACAACTTAAAAATATATATGCTTTCTGTGTTCTAAGTAGGTACATGGAATGGAAACCGTTAATTGTCCTTAATTTCTTGTGTTCTTTACAGAAAATGGCTGACTCAACAGACGCAGAATCGGAGACTTCATCAAGAAATTCCTTTTCAATGTTACCCACTGTCCTTTGCACCTCTGACCCTTCAGATATTCCAGAAACAATTAAAGGTTCCTATATGTCTGACTCGAACAGGTCGCTTCCCTCTAATTTGGATACTCCTACGTCACCACTCCAATTGTCCTCTCCAATGTCGTTGCCTACCTCACCGTTCACAAAGATCGTACCTGCTTCGGTATCTTCCAACTCCTTAAAAAGTTCAACGCTTCAATCTCCAACGCAACAGAAGCCCCTGCCTTTGAACAGTGGATCTGCGACGGGTGAGTTCTTGCAATTGGTTTTGCCAGACGAATATAATTTTTCCTGCTGTATCTCTTTATGTAAGTAATTTATGCACGTTTGTATTTGGCTAAGCTCAGACGTGTAATGGCGGATGTGAATTTCATTACTTGATTGACTAATTTTGGAATAACAATTCTGCATGAATTGTTACACTCTAAACACATATAAAGTAACTGTACCTTTGTAATTTTTCCACGGTCGTCGTCCATAAAATAAACGAAGGGAACATTAATCTCACTGTCTTGGACTTGATTACGAGTAAAAATTTAAATTACTTTGGTTTAATCACTTACTGTTGTTCTACGAAGTTGTTAACTCAATTTCGTGTTGTCATGGTGAGCGATCACGAAAACATAATTTGCGCGTTTTATTCATTAAGTCGGAGCTTCGGATGTACTATGAGGAAAAACGGGTCCGTACTTGTATCTTGCATCTATTTGGTGATCTAACATTGACACTCGACAAACAAAAACGGGTCTTACATGGACCATTCAAAGTTGGGAATGGCGATAAAAACTAGCTGCTAGCTACCTGACCTACCAATTTTGGATAATCACCTGAGTTCGCGAAGCTATTAAGGTGAATAGTAAGGCAAATGACCTTGGGCATTTGGCAGCCGAGCGGGGACACCCCCGCGCCATCTATGCAGCAAGGAGTGCATGTTTTCGATTCAAAAAACCGAGCGCGCGCGGTCCTGGAACCTTAGTCGATATACCCTATCCAAATAATACGCTCCACTGCCGTTAGATGGCGCGCACAAGTGTAGTACGCACACAGAGTAATGATGAACAGAGAGATCCTTGAGAGAAACAGTTCAAAGGAGTAATTGTATCAAAATATTATATGTGTAGAGAATGGTTAGGCTTAGGATTAAAACATTACTAAACAAAATATCTAAACTCTGTAAACTGCATAGGTCTAATAGTATTTTAGTAAAACGAATATTATTAAACTAATTTTTGTTGAAGTTTTTATTTATCATCATCATCATCAGCATATACTAGTTAAGTTTTTATTAATATTGATGAATACACTCTGCATGAAAATATAAATTCACTATCTTGTCATTTTTAGGGTTCCGTAACTCAAAAGAAAAAAAGGAACCCGTATAGAATCACTTTGTTGACTTTAGCCTGTTAGTTGTTATTTTTCGAGTTGGAGCAAAACCAATCCCAAGCTTTTTTATCTTCTAAATAATCTGATATTTTGTAGTAAGCCTTTTTGCACAGAAAGGTTTTGACATCATCATCATCATCATCATTAGCCTATATCAGTCCACTGCTGGACATAGGCCTCCCCCAATGAGCGCCATAGCGCCCTGTCTTCAGCTTGCCGCATCCAGCATCTGCCAGCAGTCTTTCGCAAATCGTCATCCCACCTGGTCAGAGGGCGTCCTACACTACGTTTGCCGAGTCGCAAGGTTTTCAAAAATTCAAAATTCAAAATTCAATAACTTTATTTCTTTAGGCTTACAAAATAAGCACTTCGTTTTGACAATTTGTTTGAATTTATTTATTTATAGATTATAATTAATATAATGTTTAGTTACGGAACCCTCGTTGCGCGAGTCCGAGTCGCACTTGGCGTTTTTATTTTTATTCATCTTTGTTTTCAGCGCTAGGTAAGAGGTTGGTAGGTACTTATGACGTGGTAAGTTGATCCGGAAAGAAGTAATTCACCGGAACCCTTTATCTTCTTTTTCTGAAAAATAAAGAAATAAATATATTTATTGGCCTGCAAGAAAAAATATTCTCCCTTAGAGAATATTTTTTCTTAGTAGTGCTTTGCGTGAAAAAAACAGTAAGTAGGAAATTAATATTTCATAGAATATGGTAGGTAAACAATGTAATAATAAGAAAAATACATGACATGGTATCCCCCGATGGGATAGGTACGATTAGAAGAGCTTAGCGTTAAAAATACAGTTCTACAGAACTTCAAGTTACCTACAAGAGGTGAGCTGGTAGATGGCTGGTCTGGGGAAAAAGAAGTTGCTGAAGCCGTTTTTCTTCTTTTAGGTTCTTTCAGCTGAAAGAAGAATAATTAACAGTAATATTGACCCACAAGCAAAATACAAATAATTAAATAGAACACCCGTAATACCCGATAGGATTGGCAAAACTGTATATGTGCGAAAAATGCAGTGGGTAGGCAACATAATAGAATTTGGTAAATTTCTTACAGCTTGGACTCTATTGATGTATTGAATGACAATTCACTATCATCAATTGTCACGTTCCATGTTTCCGTGTCCACATTACGACTGCTATGTGCAACAGAATCCTTGTTAATCTCTATTGCAGATTCAGATATTTGTGGTTGCCTGAAATACAAAATTATATAGGTAGATAAGTACCTAAGTTACATTTATTAGGTAGGTATGTAAAAGTTGTGCGAGTAAAAAGTTAGTATTGAGACACGATGCTGGTAGCTAATAGGTACTGGCTAGATCTTTAGTAAAATCCCTATAATACAAATATAATAATAATATAATTTCCAAGTAACGAACTAAATATTTAGGTACGTAGTAAGAAAAAATTAATGTAATTCATTTGTGACCATTACTAAAGTTTCTCCTCTCGATATGTTCTAACCGATGGCATCATAAATAAAACCGACCAAGTGCGAGTCAGACTCGCGCACGAAGGGTTCCGTACTGTTATCTATAACAACGAGCAAAAAAATTACGTTTTTTGTATGGGAGCCCCCTTATATATATATTTTATTCTGTTTTTTAGTATTTGTTTTTATAGCGGCAACAGAAATACTGAAAGACAGAGTCTGTGAAAATTTCAATTGTCTAACTATCACGGTTCATGAGATACAGCCTGGTGACAGACGGATAGACGGACAGCAGAGTCTTAGTAATAGGGTCACGATTTACCCTTTGGGTACGGACCCCTAAAATTGAGGGTTAATTGGGATGCGAAAATCGTTATTTGAATGAGTAAAAATCAAGAGTTTAGGTACTTCACAGTATTGGCTAGGTACCAACCTAAGTAGTAAAGGAATAAAAGGAATTTACATAGGTAAGTTTCTGTAACGGCACTACTCTACTCCATGCATCGATGCATCGATATTAGATTATGCCTGAGAACTTGACTAGGAAGACTAAACAATTATTTATTACAGGTAGGTATAGCATAGTACAAGATAGGTTACTTACTCAACAGCATCACCCATTTGCCGAACTTGTGCTTTTAAAGCATTTGCATGACGTGATCTACATTTTCGCAACCACTTCGATGGAACTCGACGTTTCTGTCCACGTTTATTTGCCATAATATAAATAAGACTAAAACACAACTCCAGAAGAAATATTCGATACAAAAAATAACACTGCATTTTAGAAATTATGTACCTATACTTTTATTTTTGAAACTGCTTGAGTGAGACTCGCGCGCGATCATACAATACACATAACATAGGTACTAAAGCAAGATCTGGCAACGTCGCTCATAGTGCGAGCCGGCGGCATGTACGAGAGCTTGCAACGTCGCGTTTTCTCCTAGCGCGCGCCGCGCGCCCCGTGTCGCCGGCGAGCCCGCGCGCCCTCGCTCGGTCAGTTGTTGGTACTACAACATTGCCTGATCATATTTTGCGAGCAAACGTTTGTGGGAGAGTGATGTTTTAATAGGCGCAAATAGTTTTTACGTTAAAACTCCTTATTTTGACTTCATTTGAAAACAAATGGACCGGGAATAGAAGCGTACGAGCTATAGAAATAACTATACTGAGTTTGGTAGTAAACGAATAAGACACACCGTCAAAAAGTGTGCTCAATTACCTGAAGATATTGTTACTTCAACCTTGTTCTGAGTGCTAACTATAACTACCGGCAAGCATTTGGAACCGGCACTAGATACTTTAAGATATGTGTTACCGGATATATAAATTTCAAACGTTCACGATCTATATTTTCGTCAGAAACATTGTCCAAAAAGACGTCGTTTTCGTCTTTTACCCCTACAATTCGCCTTAAGCGATGTTTGTGTTGTAAATTATTTATTGTCACTATTTCAAATGTATTGTTGGAGAAAATGTTACGTTTGATATTCTGAATCGTAGTTAGCCATGGATTAAGAGATCCACGGAGGAGGCGGCGGATATATGATCGAATTAGCTAGCACGTTGTTAGCTAAAATACTAACAATTCATAAAAGTCCCTGTCTCATCTGTTCGAGATAACATTGTATTTTACTAGTTGGTTGCAACTTGCATGCTCTCTACTCGCAAAATATTCCAACCGAATATAAAGCTAATTTAGGCTACAAAGCGTTATGGAACCTTGTGCAACTTTGTAAAGACAGTTTTCCATTTCTACGTGGGTGAACCTCTCTGTCGGGGTATTTTTGGAAAGCTATTTTTAGTATTTTTCTTACAATTGTAAATTGAAAACGGAAATAGAAAGTAGGTAGCTAACAAATTTTAATTAAATTTATGCAGAGACAAAGCCTAAGAAAGAATACGTTCTTCAAATATTTTGAGAACTTTTCTTCCAGTTTTTTCTATACTATCTATACTAGTATTATAAGAATGATTTTTTTGCTTGTTCGAATCGAATAGGCTCCAAAACTACTGGACTGAGTTGAAAAATTCTGTCACCATTTGAATCCTACATTATCCCTGATGAACATAAGCGATAGAATATATATGTGCGAAGCCAGGGCGGACCGCTAGTATGGAATAAGTTTTTACCTAATATTCCAATATATTCGTTCTTATAAAAACACGATAGCTAATTAAGTAATTAAGCACATATCAAAGACAGAACAGCACATATCAAAGATAGTACTTACCTAAAAACCAAAATAATTTCGTATTCAGTCTCGGCTATGAAGTTAGAATAGCACCGGTCTACATAACGAACCCTTATTCACGAGCTCCCTAGATCTGTACTATTTGAACTTAGTATTTCAAAGGATGGAAACGTTTTCAGCATACGTGAAATGAAACCTAGAACCTCTATGTGCACTATCGTATACGTATCCTATAAGTATTATACACCTAGCTGGTTCAGTCAGGATCAATAACGCAGCAAAGTTCTGATGTTCCGATACAAATCTTGTACCCTCGGGACATCTTTGGAATTTCTCTTCGACTCGAGATAAGATGCTTCAACTTCCATCTTGCAAATAACGTAAAATTACAGAGAAATTTTAGAAAATATAGGGAAAAGTAAAATTACAGAATATTTCGTGGGTTACGAATGAATGAAGAAGCGGCCATGTTTCCTAAACTTGCAAAATCGGAGTTCAGAGTTGAAGTAACTTATTTAATCTCAGAGCGTCGGAGCTAATGTTGAAATTAACGCATTCACTGCGCAGCCACCGCCTGACGGCTCGTCGTGGGCCATGAAAGTGTTAAAAAACTAAACTGCTGTGTATCAGCAACAGCATCCGAGTCGACAGCAGACGCCGTAATTGCGTCTCACGTCGACGCAATATGAACTTTACTTAGTTTCACGTAAAATGTATTTATGTGAGCGATGCTTGATATAAATGTATCTTAATAATTACCTTCTTTAATCATTCAACTGTGATTTAGTAACAGAAACATTCGGTACGGTACGTATAGTTTACGCTTTTGTTACTTTAAACAGAACTTGGTGCATGTGCTCTCTTTCTACCCCTGAGTGCTGTTAAATAACTAATATCTAGTCTGGCAACACATAAAAGTTTAAACTCGTCTGTGCACAAACAGTGTTGCTTCCTTTTTATCATTCTTTTTGGTATCTTAACTATACTGATGTAATATGCGTTCAATAACCTTAGAAGATTCACGTTAGTCCATGTAAATTCATGTAAAAATATTTTTCGTTTAGTCGAATGACAAATGATTAGGGAATGCTAATCTCTAATTGATGGAATTCAAAACGTCGATTGTTATTTACTGCCTGCATTGGTGATTCAGTATTCCTGATTGCCGATTCAACCACGATCAGAACGGATACAGTCAGAATTGTTTAATCCGTAGTATATATTCCCTGTCGAATTTATACCTACTGCACTTTATACAGCAACGTATCGATAGGCATACCTTATTACCAAAAAGCATCAATAACGACACGAGAAAGCCCTTCCATAACATTAATCATAAACAAACCTTACCTTCCTTTACAATCTAACCTAATATTAATAGTTACAGTAAATACGCGTGCGGCATCCCCAAATTTCGTAATTTTTCAGGAAACCCTCATCGGCTTCATTCATATTCACCGTCACCGCAGTCAAGCGTAGACCGCGGCCGTGGGAGGTCGTGCGCGTCCTTTTCGACGGCAAAACAACCTCTGTTGCGCTACTATCCTCTGTAACTTAGATTTTCATGCAGCCTATGGGCTTAAAATATGCCGCCCAAAAACCTTGGCCGCAGGAAAATAGGAAAAGTTTTCGCGTTTTAGAATTAATTTCTTAACTTTAGCGGGAAAGTTTTACCAGAAAAATGTAGTCACGCGGTCTTTGGATAAACACGCTTTTACTAGACGACCTTAGTAACGTTTAAGTATGGAAAGAGACAGATTGTGAAGTGACTGGGATATGCCTTGCTGTGGCTGTTGGTGGAATGGCAGGCAGAGGCATCGACCGCCAGACAATGAAACTACAGGTTATTTTCACATTAATTTCTGCCCGCGGCAGGCGTTGTTTCTAAGAAATCGTGTATTTTTTTCCAATGAAACAGTTTTATGGTATAAAAAGTAGCCTATGTTTTATTCCAAGTCCTACATGCAAAATTTCACTTCCATCCGTTCAGTTGGTTTGGCGTAAAGTAACAAACATCCAACTTTCGCTTTTATAACATTAGTTTGATAGTATTGGGTCATTTAATAAAAGTTTGTCAGTGAATATGTCACGGTGCTACGAATTTATTTTCTTGCAAATCCAACAGAAAACAATACTACTCGTTTTGTTTGTAGTTGGATTTTCATTGAATTTCCGCATTTTATTTAACATTGACTTAAGTCGATCTATACTGATATTATAAAGAGGAAAGATTTGTTTGTTTGTTTGAATTGAATAGGCTCCGAAACTACTGGACCGATTCGAAAAACTCTTTCACCATTAGAATCTTACATTATTCCTGATGAACATAGGCTATAGAATGTCCAGCATTATTTATTTATTTATTTAGTTATTTTTTATTTTACATACAAAATACCCAGAACACTCAGAACAGATATTTGCAGATCGTACAAACATTTGTCCCAAAGCGGGAATCGATTCGCCCACCGCGCTATATCAGTCGTCTATTACTGTGTAGTTCACAGTTTCACACCTTTTCTATAAAAAAGTAGTATTTGCGAAACGTTTCATTTCAGCACAGCAGGTAGCTCTACATGCAAGCAAACGGCAAAGAAACCTTCCTCTGAAAGAAAGCATTGTTTTCTTTTCAAAGCGCTCGACACTATCTTCAAAGTAGAGAAACAAGTTGAATGAAACGTTCTCCCGACATTTATACGGTTTAAACTGAAATAAAGAGAAACAAACAGGCAAATACAAACCCTAAAAGTTCTCTATTTGATTGGGAAAACAAATAAACCCTAATGGAAAGAAAAAGCACCAATTTCTTTCATTGGCTTACGGCTTGTAAATTTGCCGAACCTGTTTTCGTCTTTTTGAATTTTGTTATTTACACTTGAACAGGAAAATTTATTGATTCTTTGTTTAACAAATTTATCGCTATTAGAAACGAATTAAAAATGATAGGAAATTTAAATATTTATGATAGAAATTGTTCCCTCGCTTGGGGAAATCAATTTCCTCCAAATTAGTTATTTTAATGGAAGTTTTATTAATGTTCGCCGGACCGACGTCAAACTCCTTTATTGAAATATTAATCCTCTAAACTCCTTAACTAAGACAAAGGGAAACTTTGTTTAGGAAGAATTCCCATCAAATCCATCCTTCCATACTAATATTATAAATTCGAAAGGAATTCTGTCTGTCTATCAGTCTATCTGTCTGTCTGTCTGTTACCTATTCACGCCTAAACGGCTGAACGGATCTGAACGAAATTTGGCAGGTAGGTAAATGGTATCCCAGAGACGGACATAGGCTACTTAAAGCGCGTGCGAAGCCACGGGTAACAGCTAGTATTAAACATAAAGACTGCAGGCAGATGCTGAGAGGGCACTATGGCGCACGTTAGGGGCTTATTTCCATGGGCTGATGATGATTATAAAAGATGATGAATAAAAAACATATAGAAAACAAAGTCGTGTTAGTTACACCATTTTTAGGGTTCCGTACCCAAAGGGTAAAAACGGGACGCTATTACTAAGACTTCGCTGTCCGTCTGTCACCAGGCTGTAACTCATGAACCGTGATAGTTAGACAGTTGAAATTTTCACAGATGATGTATTTCTGTTGCCGCTTTAACAACAAATACTAATAAAATAAAGTTAAAAACTAAAACCCGACTAAGTAAAAGTTATAAACAAGCGTTCAAAGATGTTCCGAATATATATTAGCGATTGAATATTATTCATCGTTACATTTTCATACTCAGGTAGTCGGAGGCCTTTTTAGGTACATACAGAGCTCCTAGCTTGGGGCCTCCGACTACCGAGTATGAAAATGTAACGATGAATAATATTCAATCGCTAATATATATTCGGAACATCTTTGAACGCTTGTTTATAACTTTTACTTAGTCGGGTTTTAGTTTTTAACTTTATTTTATTTGCCTCTTTTAAGTTATGTAGTAGCTACCAACCTGTGAAAGTTTAGTACCTCTCCATAATCCTTGACTGCCTAGTTTGTTCAGCGGTAAATCCCGAGTTGGGCTAAAATTGTACCTAATTGATATTTCACTATCAAGATAAAACCACAGCAGCTAGTTAGTGATATAGGTACCCCCATGCCATTGGATTATGAGAGTGAAGGAATAGAGAGTGCACCTGTGTGGATAGTCTCCGATGAGACTGGCCGCCGTTGCCGAAATTCGGCTAGTAGGACATCATTATCTATCTCCTTGCTATACCGCCTTGTTATTTATTAGTATAGAGTATAATAAAAACTATTGTGATGGCATTCGAAAAGATTTGAATTTTCTTTTTTCATCATGAACAAATAATGTTTTTAGATGGGGGGGCTCCGCCCCCCCAACCCCCCGTCTTTCTGTCTAACAGGGACGACGCCCTCTTAAGCCTCCCGATTGCTAGTTGATCTGTGTAATGTGCATCTGTGTTTGCTAACATACTACCTGTTGTAAATATTCGTTTTAATGTTTTTAGATGGGGGGGGCTCCGCCCCCCCAACCCCCCGTCTTTCTGTCTTACAGGGACGACGCCCTCTTAAGTCTCCCGATTGCTAGTTGATCTGTGTAATGTGCAACTTTGTTTGCTAACATACTACCTGTTGTAAATATTCGTTTTAATGTTTTTAGATGGGGGGGCTTCGCCCCCCCAACCCCCCGTCTATCTGTCTTACATGGACGACGCCCTCTTAAGTCTCCCGATTGCTGGTTGATCTGTGTAGTGTTGTTGTAGTGGTGTGTTTAGTGTTGTTTCCACCCTACTAAATCCTCCGATAGCCAGTTAAAAATTTGTTTTGCTTTCTCCTGTAGCTTTTCCCTTGTCATTTTATATCTATAGTTTCTCAATTAAAACAATATTATAATCACACAATTTTACTAGCACGTTCTCTTTATTATTATAAATAAATCTAGTACCTACTTATGTTTGAAATTATAGTACGATTTGCGGTATTTACTAGTATTTTTCGATTGTGGTTGCCTTGTAGGGTGCTCGATGTTCCTCAATCTTCCATATTATGTTTTCTATTTCAACCGCACACAATTTATTACATATTACATGCTATAGCTTAAGGAGGACGCGCAATGAAACGGCCACGACCCAAAACCCATCCACAAGATCACACACCGCATACTGGTAGCACTGGAAAAACTTTTAGTTTATCAAAATCGCAGTTGAAGAATTGCGTTGCGGCATTACTGGAACCTCTAACACTGTTGTTCCAGGCGTTCTGATGACTCTTTCATCAATATGCCTCAAAGGATATGGAGTAAGGTTCAGGTGATGTCGTAACGATTCACCATCGCAGTTCGCTGATGTGTCCCACGAATGATTGTTTGTTCAGTCACAAATTATAGAATTTCAAATATTCTTATCCAGTTTCGGGTTCATATTAAATATCTGTTATGATATAAAAAAATTATCAGATTTTGTTCTCCTTCATTTCTTGTTTGAAACATTTACATTGACAAAATAGAATGACGTACCTATCGGTCATATTTGATAGGCATAGAGTTGATGAAAATAGGTCGTACGTACTGTAATAATTCTCTATGGGGCCTGCGGCCTGCGGCTACTTAAACTTTATTACGCGTTTTGTAGGCTTATTCGGGGGCCGAGCCCTAAATCCTATAGCCTATAACCATCGGGGCATTGAGACGAATCAATCGATAAATAATTGGTGAAATCGAACTAGTAGTTTCAGCGCTACGTGGGAACAAAGAAATTGGCCACATACATACAAACATACAAACATACAAACATACAAATATACAAACATACAAACATACAAACATACAAACATAGGGTGCTAACCTCATAACCCTCCCCTGTCGGTAGTCGGGTAAAAAACAAAATAATATAAATATTTAAGGGGGTTCCCATACAACAAACGTGATTTTTTTTGCCGTTTTTATAGATAATGGTACGGAACCCTTCGTGCGCGAGTCCAACTCGCACTTGGCCGGTTTTTATAACTCATAAATTGAACCGATTTCAATGATCTAAGATTTGTTGGATTGGTCTCCGTCCCGAATAACTTAATAAGTACCTAATAAAAAATATAGGGGGGGGGGGGATATGATGAAAATCGTTTTTTCAATTATTTTGCGTATGTAACGCCATCTCTGATTCTAAGGCAGAACGAAGTTTGCCGGACCGTGGAGAAAAATATGGAGTTGAGAGTTCCAATAATATTTGATGTAAGAAGTTCTTACTTTAATATTTTTACAGGAGGGATCGGTTCGATCGCATCGCGGTTTTGTAAGTTAAGTAGCACTTTTCGCATCCTGGTATAATGCCTCTAAAAAATAGGTATAAACCAGCCATATAATGTATTCGGGTTTCATCCTAGCTAAAGAGGTTTTGAAACATAAAACACAGATAAGCCTCTTTGTGGTGAGTAAATGCGTTATGAGCGGAAAATCCGCTTTGCTTGCTTTGAGAATTTATGGCAACATCGGTCGAGAATTCATCATTGTCTTCGTGATATTGTGATTTAGATTACCAACTGGGGCGGTCTTGTGCTCAGAAATCCTTTGATATAGGTACATACTCTGGTTTGGCTTCATTAACAGCATATATTAGTGCACTGCAGGATATAGGCCTCCCGTAATGAGCGCCATAGCGCCCTGTCTTCAGCTTGCCGCATCCAGCATCTGCCTGCAGTCTTTCGCAAATCGTCAGCCCACCTGGCCACAGGGCGTCTTACACTACGTTTGCCGAGTCGCAGTCTCCACTCAACAACACGTTTACCCTAGCTGATGTCAGTTCTTCGTGAGTGGGCAGGCCATATGCCTGCCCACTGCCACTTCAGCTTGCTAATTCTCGGTTTGGCTTACTCTACCTATATCAAATTCCCATCATTACCCAAGACCATAAGAATAGATAAAAATAGGGTTTCTCTGTTTTTATCTATTCTTATACTACGACTCGAATTTTATAGCTAAAAAATCATATTTATTATCCTACTTACAAATGTCAATATAACGTCTCTTCGATCACTACTGCTAAATTAAGAACTTTTAAAATTACAATGAAATTAGCAATTAAAATATGCTTAATTTTCCTGGTATAATAGATTATTTCTTATACAAGAAATAAGAAGTATATTTTTATGATTAATAACAGTTGCTGTTGGTCCCTGTTTTGTAAATACTGTGGTAAATTGTCTCAACAAATTGGACGAAAACAAAATAAGTCTTCATTTTCAGACGAAACCTTGAGACAAAACAGGGTAATAAAAGCTTAACTCAGCTTTATTTATAATTTATTTCTTTGTGGTGCCTTCTATTGCTGTTGATTAGATACTTGCAGTTGAATTTTAATATTAATTGCTCATTTGTTTTAAGTTCTTTTGTACATCTTCTTGATTGTTTTGTTTAATGATCCAATACCTAAATGTTTAACGGTTAAAAGATAGATACATAATACTTTTATTCATCACCTTACAAAACAGATTGTATTTAACTAAACATAATAAAGCGAACAACGATGGATTTGGCGGCCTTATCGCTTAAAGCGATTTCTTCCAGGCACCCACAAGGTGATAAAAATAAAGGATGGCGGTGCCATACAACATAAATTCAAACCATTAATACTAGTACATATAATACCTAATAATCTTTGACTCTAATACATACAACAAATAGAGTTGATTCGAGTTTCTTCTCTTTTTAGAGGTTTTACCTAATGTTTTTCAACTTCATTGTACAACATAAAAAAAACACTAATTAATTGAACATTGAACCGAATCAATTCGGTTTCATATTTTCGAAATTACGTGTTTTAGTTAATTAATAATTTCACGTGAGATTAAGGGAGACTAGCAAAATCTCACGACATCTCACCATGGGGAGGGAGGGAGGGGGGGGGGGGGGGGGTTCGCCGAGTCAAGTCAGTGAATGTCTTATTATAACACTTTGGGTACCCACGACGCAAGAGCCTAAGAACAACTGCGTGTAGCGGCTGAGCAGCGACTACCTTACGGCTGTGAACGGCTGTGATTCTCAGCTACGATGAAATGTGTCTTGCATAATAATTGCCTATTGATTGTTTGTTAATTTACAGACTCATCGAACAGTCCCCCCCTATCAGCCGACTACTCGACCACATTGTAAACGTTGTTACAAAGCAAATATTATAATTAATTAAAATGTTCTGTTGTGTTCCAACGCGAAAAACTTCTGAAGATTCCCGTTCAAATTCTGTATCGCGTAAGTAACAATGTTTGTACAACTTGTATCGAAACTAACTTTGAAGTACCCATCCCGGTATTGTTCCCCTTACGCCATTGTTATAAGAGTTTCAAGGAGGAGCTCAAAAAGCAGCGCAGCGCAGTGACTAACGAACTTTTTGGTATGAAACTATTTTTTATCTAATTTGAATGTTTTTTTTTGTTTGACAGAATTGTCGTTACGAATGATAAGTTATTGATTTTTCTTTTCAATAGGTAAAAAATGTTGTAAGCAGTAAGCGTGCAATTTGAGAATTTTTTATTTAAATAAGGTATTTTAGTTTTATATTCAGCTTAGAAATATATAATAAAATTAAAATAAAACAAATATTAAAGGGGGGCTTCGATACCACAAACGTGTTTTTTTGCTGATTTTATAGATAATGGTACGAAACCCTTCGTGCGCGAGTCGGACTCGCACTTGGCCGGTTTTACTATAATTTATTTTATATATAGGTATTAAAATATATAATCACAAAACTAGAAAGAAATTCAAGTAGGTAGGTACCTAGATGAAATTAAAATACTGCAGGCGGGCAGCCCTATCGCGTGCTTTTGTTTTGTTTTGGTAGGTAGTTATTTCAAGGACATGGCCGAGTTACAATACTCTATAGATAACATTACCGTGGCAGAAGTGTTACGAGACCTGACTTGGCATATTTTTTTTTACATTAATGGTTTGGTTTTGATCCTTATTTCTTCTAAAAAGAAAATTTTACAAAATATAATAATTTGGCGTGTACAGTACAGTAAACAGGCTTCAAATTCCAAAATCGTTCGAGTTAATTGACATTTTGAACTCAATATATGGCAATAATTACACATATTAAGTGTGATTTTCTGATGGTTCTTATTTTAAATTATTGTTCGGACTATGGAAGAGTTCGATATCATATGGCGGATTCGGAATAAAAACTTTTTGTCCTTTGACCTATTCTGCCGTCTGTTAACTAGAAAGCCGTTAAGCCTCAACTGGCCTTTTTCGACTTTTTAATAGAAATGGATACAGTTTAAAATTCTCTATCTTTTCGTTTAACAACCATTCCGAAATTCCAAATAGTTCCAGAGATATAAAAACTTCGTAAGCCGTTTTGTGACAGAATTTTTGAGTTATCCTTAACTAGAAAGCAACTAATCCACAATACATCTCTAATACGTCGGTTAAAGTACCATAACTGCTCAGCGCGATAATATCGTTCTGGTCTCCTACTTAACTAAAAAGACGTTAACTGAATTTGCTTGATTATATGGACGCAAAGCGACTTTAACGTCTTTATAGTTAAGTATTGTTCTAGACATTACATAAAAACTTAACTTATTTTGTCGTTATCCTCCCATAGTGCCCTTTTAGTTAAGCATTATTTTTTCTTTTCTTTTCTCAATACTGTGATGGAAAAATATTTTTTGTATTTTTATTGATAACATAAAATAATTTTGAAGACATGCTTAGCTACTTAGCAGTTAAGCCGCATTACTTAGCTAAAAGGCAGTTATCCGAAGCTCGCGCTTCGATTCTTAGTTTGGAGGGGCTAGCGGGGTGGGGCGGGTCATGAGATCTCATTTAGTAAGGCACAATTTATAAAATGATCAACAGTTTCTAAGGCAGTCTTAGTAGGTACATATCACAAATTGACATTTTGACAAATAGTTATTTAAGCCTTATACATATAAGAGCGTACATAAACAAACTTATTACAACAAATTTGGCTTTGTTTTCAAATCACTACCCTGCCTCTCTTAGTATTGACATAGAGTTCCTATCATCGTATATTATTTGAAATCTACTACCTATAAAAACTTATAAAGCTTAATTTGATAAGCTTAATTTTTCGTAATAACCAGTTTTAAAAATCTTTACATCTTTCACATGAAGTAGAAATAAGGAAGTAATATAATGTTCTCTAAAATCTTCTTCCATGCACATAATACCTATGCATAATTCAACAACTTATGAAAAAAACATCTATTTTACCAAATAAAAAATGCAATACACCTATCTAGCTTGAATTAAGTAGGAACTTAGTTTCAGTCGTACGTACATTCAGGCACTTATTTAGACCGAGCATTAACTCGAGAGTTATTACAGTTTTTGCTTGCATTTTCGTTTTCAATGATGGTCGGTAAGTTTTTCCAAAACAGCATTTTATGTGTTGGAATAATTGGGGACAGTTTTTGAATGATGTTGTCTTTTCGTTCTTTATCGATGCCTTTTGGTTGGGATGGATATGTTAATGAAAATCTAGGCATTCTCAAAAACTTGTCATTCAAAAATTTCAAAGTTTTGTAGTCGTCTTCATCAAAATCATTTTTGTACTGCAGATCATAGCTCGATCTGTTAACTATACGGCATTTCAAGACCGTACCTTAAAAACATTACTGAAGTTCGTTTTAACAGATCGATAAAGAACGAAAAGACAACATCATTCAAAAACTGTCCCCAATTATTCCAACACATAAAATGCTGTTTTGGAAAAACTTACCGACCATCATTAAAAACGAAAATGCAAGCAAAAACTGTAATAACTCTCGAGTTAATGCTCGGTCTAAATAAGTGCCTGAATGTACGTACGACTGAAACTAAGTTCCTACTTAATTCAAGCTAGATAGGTGTATTGCATTTTTTATTTGGTAAAATAGATGTTTTTTTCATAAGTTGTTGAATTATGCATAGGTATTATGTGCATGGTTATGAAGATTTTAGAGAACATTATATTACTTCCTTATTTCTACTTCATGTGAAAGATGTAAACATTTTTAAAACTGGTTATTACGAAAAATTAAGCTTATCAAATTAAGCTTTATAAGTTTTTATAGGTAGTAGATTTCAAATAATATACGATGATAGGAACTCTATGTCAATACTAAGAGAGGCAGGGTAGTGATTTGAAAACAAAGCCAAATTTGTTGTAATAAGTTTGTTTATGTACGCTCTTATATGTATAAGGCTTAAATAACGATTTGCCAAAATGACAATTTGTGATATGTACCTACTAAGACTGCCTTAGAAACTGTTCTTTAAGTATTAATACTTTAAAATATTATTATGAACGTTGATTATTTTATAAATTGTGCCTTACTAAATGAGATCTCATTAAAAGTTAATTAGTGTAGCATGATTAAATGCGACTTTTTACCTAGTTAGTAAGTAAACTTTTGGATTTGCATTAAAGATTTTCTAAAAATTTTTTACTTTTTAAGCATATTCCTTTAATTTCTCACTCTTTTCCTTAACAATGCTTTGCTATAAAGAAGTTAACGACAAGCGAACAGTGACTTGCGCTCTTTTAGATAATTAAAATAATTTACCTACATCAACACAAAAAAATTAACTAAGGCAGTTAAGATACCATAGCTGCTCATTCGTTAAGGAAGTGTATTTGTAAAGCAAGCAATGTCTTGGCTATAAAGTAGTTACATCACCAAACTTCTTTTTAGCTAAGTGTTTAGGAATAAAATTAACAATCATTACCAATGATATACTTTTTATAGAAATTTCCTTAACTATAAAGCCGCTAGGGTTAGGTTAACGGCCGTTTAGAGCAGTATTTCGAGACACAAAATAAATGTCATGCTTAACTAAAACACAAAAAGTCATTTTAAAAATTAGTGGAAAGGGTTTTTCATTCAATAGGATATAAAATAAGTTACACAAATAAATCTCAATCGATGTGTTCAACCATTATTAATCTATGTATCATAGTTATTAAGATACAGCAATTCTCACGTTTTTTGGCGATTTCTCGAAAACTACTTTTTGGGGTTAACGGCTTTTTAGTTAACAGACGGCAGTATTGTGAAAATAACCATAACTTGCGCCTGATATTTCAGGAAATTAAAAAAGTAACACGTGACAAATGGATTTCCATGCACTTTTCTCTGCCGCTAAACGCGTGAGAAATGAAATTCCAAAGAGTTTTCCGTCCCGCATTTTAAAACGAATGTAAATGTAGGATACCCTTTTTAAATAAATAGACAGCACAATGATGGGTTCTCTACCAAACACGCATATATTTATTTTTCACGTAGAATAAGCAATGCTTCGTAAAACCTATATAAAGCTATGTGACGTATTATCTTGTGTCCGTGGATTTTGCTCGTTAGCTTTCGAGTAGAAGGCTTGGAAATATTTAATGAAGTCGCCGTTCAGTCTACTTAGTACTGGAGCTTTGAAGTAAAAAGTATTTATTCCATGTCGCAAAACTACATTCTGAAGTTATTATGTTAATTTAGTTTTTATTTTATAAAATTCTCTACCTACTTATTCATACTATTCATAAAAATTCGAAAATGATTGTTTGTCTGTTACCTTTACACAATTAAGTGGCTGAACGGATCTCAATGAAATTTGTCGATATCCCAGGGATAGGATACTTTTTTATCCCCGTAACGTGCGTGCGAAACCGCGGGCAGAAGCTAGACGTACTTAATATTATAAGAAGAAAAGTTAATGTTTATTTTATAACTAGCTTCTGCTCACGGCTTCGCTCGCGCTCTTCCGGAATAAAACCTCCGTCCCAGAGATAACGTTTACCTCCCAGCCAAATTTCATCAGCCGTTTTGGCGTGAAAAGATAACAGACAGACAAACAAAGTTACTTTTTTTGATATTGATTATTTTATCTTAATGCTGTCGTAGATTTTAATACACTGCCGTGTATCATAGCCTAAGTTCAGGACACATTCTCTCTTTGTGACGTTAGTCGACATACCTTTATCTACAAGCACTAAGGTGTCTGGCACATATTTGAGCAGAATTCAGGTCAGCAATGAATCTCCAATGTTTTACTATTTACTAAACTATGTACGACGTTCATCGTTCGTTTCACGGGTAGCATATAAGCCTATGTATAGAGTTATATACGAAACAGTTGCGGCTGAACCCGCTCGGGAAAATTGCTCGTTAGTTCCGTTTCCGGCATCATTTGAAGAGCCCTTCCCTACGAATGAATGTTTTCTTTTCTTTTTATTTATTACGTTGGTTTGTTTATTCAGGTACTTAAATAAAAACGTTAAGGCAGCATCCACAAATATTATTTTTGTTAAATTTTAGGCATGATTTGTGTTGTGAAAAAATGTTTGTGTCGGCTTAGAATTAGATATAGATTAGTTTGGAGGTGATCCGCGTTCGTCTCATTCGCTTCGGCTCAAAGTGGTCTGAACACGGAAATTCAAATTTAATTCTGAAATTGTTCCTGTTTCGTCCCACTTTTTAAAGGCAGGCTTTAGTGCTATCGACCACACACTTTTCATGTAAGAAGTTTATTTATTTGATCTGTATTACATAGATTACTAAGAATTTTCAACACCAAGAAAGTCTCAAAGTACCAGGCGTTCATAAGTTCCTTCGATATCGGACTTCAACACAAAAATTGTGTTGAATGAAGCGACTCTATCACAGTTATTTGTGATAGTCGATTGATATGATTTCTTATAAATTTACTTTAAATAAGTCCCTACCTAAGTTGTTTTATTTTAGTTAGATGCATTTTAATAATATTGTATATAATTTTTCACATAACTCAGCTATTCGCATCGCATCATGTATGAGTCATTTATCGCCCTAGGTTATGAAATGAAAATGTATTCAGGGGCGTAAATAAAATCCTACGAATATTCATAGAAAGAGCGACTTTCCGCTCGTAAATGTAAATCTATAATTATTTTTCGTGATCCATTAGCGTAGGTTGGTTTATTTTTTGTAATCGAAAATTATTCTTTATGGGTTTAGTGGTATTTCATTGACATTGCGTGAACTGTAGGTTCTGGAACACGTTCTTTAAGATGCCAAGTCTGAATAGTGTATTTTACTCTCTCTGAGAAAAAAATCTAAAAATATATAGCTGAGGCAAACAGCAGTCGGAAAATGTTCGATTTAGTTCATAAAATAACAAAAAAAAACAATGCAAACTTTTCAGTTTTTTATCTCTGTTTAAACACCATGAAATAGTAGGCGTTATATCATACGGCTATGTAGGCAAACTAAAAAGTATCAACTATCATCAGCAACATCACCGCAATTGTTCAGGTACCACGCAGCCTACTGACGTCATGACCACTGAGACATGATCATGACAGAGCAATATGGCGTCCACTACGTCCAGTGTTTTCACCAAGTTACGCACATCTTGAAAATGTAAATTTTAAATGAAAATAAAGGGCACTTACCAGTTTAAAATAAAATGTTTTTGTTTGTTCATTATCACTACAAAGTCTAATTGAGACACTTTTAAAAAATGGGTGTTATATCCTATGATATCTTATAGGTTAGTGGAAATGTACTGGAACTGCGTGAACTGCTGGTTCTGGAACACGTTTGTTAAAAAGCCAGGTCTTAGTTATTAAACTTGGTATTGGTAGTAGTTACAGGGGCTATATTTGAAACTAATCTTAAAAACGGCTCTACCCTGAATTAAGAGAGTGAGAGATCACGCCCTTTATAAAAAAATACAATACATATAATTTGGAAGAGCGAGATTCCTTAAAGAAATAAATATTTTTGTGTTTTGATTACTTACTCTTATTGAACACCAAGATACAGAAACACGACGAGAACAGGATAACACAAAAACAGCTGTACAGTTAGCAGCCTTATCGCTAAGAGCAATATTGAAATTTCTGACCTCTGACCGAGTATTTACGATACTCGGTCAGAGGTCAGAAATTTCAATATTGCTCTTAGCGATAAGGCTGCCCACTACTAGGAGGTATATTTTGTGCTCGAAATCAAGGGTACAATATAAAGTCTTTTTTTGCAAGCTACAAGCTAACATCTAAATACCATACATAGAAGAATGAAAGAAAGAAAGATTAATATATACCTCTAATTTACTATACAAAGCAAGAACTAAATTAATCCTTAGCTTAGGATTAACTTAGTTATTGCTTTTTTCTACAGGGTTATTGGTAAATTAGTGACAATACGTGAACTGCAGGTTCAGCCCATCACCACAAACACGTTTGTGAAGACGCCAGGTCTTAATTCTTAATTTTGGTATTGGTTATGGGTAGGTACCCCTCGCAATTCAATAATCGTTCGTTAGAGAGGTTTTATTTGAAACTCAACTTAAAAACAGCTCTGCCCTGAATTAACAGAAGATATGAGAGTGAAAGATCGGTCTCAAGTAACTCGTTGGGTTCCAGACAAAGATATTTTTTCATTGAGTATCCGAGGTGTTTTTTTTAATAAATTTAGACTTTGTGCCTTCACGAACGTGTTTGTGATGATGGGCTGAACCTGCAGTTCACGTATTGTCACTAAGTTACCAATAACCCTGTATACACATATATTCTATAGCTGCTTATTTCAATACACCGTGTTCGTGTTATTTGCCGGCAATCTCCACGGAGAGCAATAAAGAAAATCTGTTCAGTTTGCCTTAATGAGAACGAATAAGGGAAGGTAAAAACTAGGTCATTTCTGCGCAAACAAATTTCACTGATGAACGGCCTGAGGCGCCAATCTTCCTGGAGCTGAGGCAAACACTTACAACGAGATCTATAGGTGTGGGTATGTACACCATGCTTAACTGTCTTGCTTCAGCTTGGTTGCGTCCATATTTTCCGGCTAAAATAAATAAATATTGCTAGACAATCCAAACAGTATCATCTAGCCCCAAGATAAGCAGAGCTTGTGTTATGGGTACTAGATAACTGATATACAGAATATTATACAACACATAGATAGAATATTTTTTCATCATACATAGAAAACGATCAGAACACCCTGAACAAATGTCTGCAGATCGTGCACACATTTGGCCCGAGGCGGGAATCGAACCAGCAACCTCTTGCGTCGCAGGCAGACCTTCGCCCACCGCGCCACAGAGGTCGTAACCCGACGTCGTCGTTAATATCAGCCTCGTACTATACTCCCGATTCAAAATCTGGATATTTTTGTATACAAAGGGTAGGTATACAAATTGTCCACCAATATTACCAATATTCCTTGGTGTCATCGGAGTATAGCGCACAAGCTCGAAACAACTTTTGGTTTTGAAAGCTTTCATTCATAATTTAATTGTTCTCTCGTTCGTTTTCGAGTTTAAATTTAAACATTTTTCGCTTCACATGTAACATTCATCGTTGTTGAAGTACGTTTTTTACTTAGGGATAATCTTGTTGTTTTCTGTTATTGTAATCAGTTTTTGTAAAGGTTTCATTCTAAGGTTTTTATTTTTTATTATAGTACTCTGGGTAATTTCTAAGAAATTAATAAATCCCAAAAATTTACGATCTCGACGGGATTCGAACCCGCACCTTCCCCTTCCCCTTCAGCGCAGGGTTGCTCTTTTTCCAACTAAGCTACGTGATCTTATCTCGTCGACCCGAAAATCTTTGGGAGTTCTTTCGGCACTTACGCCGTCAGCGTATTTTATTCGTAAATTTCTTTGTAAACATAAAATTTCTTAGTCTCTGAATCGGAGTATACACGCTTTTAGCTGATTATTTTATAGTTTTCCCAATTCTTCTCCATCACAAAGTCAAGTAAAGACGCAAGTACCTTCCGGCTATTTGAATCAAAACAACCCTATTAACCGACAACACTTTATACAGCCGTAGTACAGACTATGTTTGCTTTTAGGGCCAGGGTTCGGTAGTAAAGGCTAATGGTCTTGGGATGTGAATTTCCATTAGCCTCGACATAACCTCGTTACGTTCATAAGCTTGATATTAAAGCCTGCATAATACCCTTGTTTCGTATGAACTTTTATCCGCTGGGACCAGAAACACACATAACTGACTTATAGTATATTCTAAAGTTATTTTCGCGAGAACTCATAATAAAACACTGTTTTTACCGGATTGATCGCGTATATTTTATATTTTGTTTATAACCTGACGTTTCGGAGGCTTTTCAGCTTCCATGGTCACAGGCAGACTGAGGTGACATTTGTCTTTACAAGTAAGCCTCCGAAACGTCAGGTTATAAACAAAATATAAAATATACGCGATCAATCCGGTAAAAACAGTGTTTTATTAACTGACTTATGTTTGTGATATTGGTAAAAACTGTAATGTATTGGGAATTAGGTGGTGGTGACTTCGATAAAAGTAAAACAGGAAGATACGGTACGTTCTACCAGCGCTCAATCAAAAACTGTACCGTGTTACAGATGAAATAATGATAAGGTATCGGATTATCAGAAAATTTAAAGTTTGGTGTATCTACTTACGCGGGAAAATATGTGATGCCTTGGGCTTTGTTTTTTGTTTTGGAGCTATTTGTACACCTGGTGAACGAACACGAGGGCATTGTCGTGGTGTTTTAGTCGAAATCACACAAAATTATACATCGTAGCAAGCACGCGCAACACTAACGCCACCGCCCGCGCCGCCGCCGGTCCGACTATGAGTGCGGTAAAGGAACATAGTTGAACCTAACTTGAGCCATACACTTTCGAGATGGTAATGCCTCATCTCCCTTTTTTACTTGAATCGAAGGGTGGTGAAGATAAAAATAAATGAGGTTTTACGTGGTTTTGATCTTGCTTGGATCGGGGGAGGTTGCTTATTTCAGATTCAAGGTTCAATGCTTATGTCGGTAACAAATGCGGTTATCGGTTTCTCATAAGCACACCGGAATGCGTATTGGTTTTTGAATTAATTCAATATTTGCTTTCCTACGTATACCTCCATATTGCTTCCAATTTTCTTTTTATTAGAACATGAAGATAATGGCCGTTAAGGTGATAGGGTGTTCTAAGATTGTAAGTTCCAAAAACATTAGCTCGTTATAATAGATGAGACAAAAATACCTACTCAAACCAAATATTTTTATTTTCTTTACGAAAAAGGTAGGTAATGTATTCGTGATGATTGATGTGGCTCTCTCCCTGACAAAACACATAAAAACGTAGGTACCTACCTACTCAATGAACGTTTTCTTAGAAAAATGTTATAGAAAAAGAATAGAAAGAATTAAATAGAATAAAACTGGCCAAGTGCTCGTCGGACTCGCGCACGAATGGTTCCGTACCATTATGTATAAAAACGGCAAAAAAATCACGTTTGTTGTATGGGAGCCCCTTAAACATTAATTTTATTCTGTTTTTTAGTATTTGTTGTTATAGCGGCAACAGAAATACATCACCTGTAAAAATTTCTACTGTCTAACTATCACGGTTCAAGAGGTACAGCCTGGTGACAGACGAACAGCGGAGTCTTAGTAATAGGGTCTCGTTTTCCCTCTGGGTACGGAACCCTAAAAATGAACTACATCTAAACAAAAAATCGCTTTCATAACATAATAGGTATGTATGGAGTCCACTCGATGCAATGAAGGTCGCAATGTTTGATCCAATAACATGAAAAGCGCGAAAACCAAAAATATTACAAGCTTCTGTCCAATAAATAACCCTATTATGTTATTACTCCAATATCGACATCGTTCCAGACGCAATCAAGTTAGGGCCCCGGCTTGTATTAACAAATCGCTTTTATTATATTAACGGACCGTTTGTCTTAACACCGTATCAGAAAATTGGATAATCGGGTTTTTATTGGGGTATATTGCGATTTGCCTCGCCCCTGGTGTTGTTATAAGTAGATACTTATTATACTCCGGCCAAACAATGCCTGCAATGTTTGTTAACATGACCCTCGTACTAAGTCTAAAAATCACTTCCTTGTTGTTGATATTTTTGATGACAGTTTCAGTAGGGTTATTCAGAAACTCCGTTACCGAGTCATCGACAGAGAATCTGACACATAGGTATTCGTGCAAAATCAAAATATTATTGTTTTTTTTTATATTTACTGCGTTCTACAAGGCCTATATTAACGGAGAAGTAATTTTCAATTAATAGTGACATTTTCTATCAACTCATGTTTAAAAAAATCGTTTTACTGCTAGTTTTGTTGCTATTAATAAATATATGAGGTTTATTACTAAAATCAACATAAATTACTAAAAACCCCATTATTAACATACTTGTATCATGGGTGTATAGAAAAAGTCGTTTTCCTTTCTGGTGTCTGTGTTAGATTCCATATTGATGACTCGGTGACGGAGTTTCTGAATAGCCCTGCAGAGTGTGCACTACTTATCGATTCGAGCTCTTTCCTTCAATGTAAAATCCTGCTAATATTTTTCAAACTCGACGCCAAATTGAGAAAATTGAATTTTTGAGTTGTGAGTGGTTTATAAACATTGTACATTGAGATTGGCTTGAGTACCTACAGCTTAACTGTGCTTTATCAAAAATTTTACTTTTATAGCCGATGAATTAGATTTCCGTGACCCTTATCTGACGATATTGTCTCATCCATAATAAACTGACTAGAGGCATTCCTTTTAAAATGGTTTACGAGTCGACGTATATCGCCAATTCGCCATGAAACTGCCTTTCATTCTCATCCCCTGCCCCATAACGTCGGAATAGACGTAATGAATTGGAAAATGATGGCACGAGATACCGAAGAAAGGCTTCCTGTGCAAAGCTGGTGGTATCGTGTAGATAGATTGTAGTCATGTTCCGTAATGATAGACTACTTGCGAATATTTAATGTTTAAATTGAACTTACCTTACGTGAAGTTCGAGAATAATTTTGTGAAAAGCTTCATTCGGTGCAATTTTGAGAGTATACATAAGTATTGTAGTAGCATACTAATCATACTATGCAGTAAGCTTTCTAGCCTATTGTCACTAAGTTCAGTGGTATATTTCTACTGGCGAATGGCGCCGCCGCCGCCGGATCATAGAACTTATGAATAACCAGGCCGATTTATAAATGGCGCAAATCAACTTCACCATTCAACCCGCGACCTTCTGCGTCGCAGGCAGACCTTCGCCCACCGCGCCACAGAGGTCGTCAAATTGCATATGCTGATTGTTGAATGATCAACTTCCAACAAAATTGCTAAACTTCACGTAGCCTTCTCGACGGAGAAAATTAATTAGGTATTCTACGATCCGGCTGCGACATGCAATGTAAGCTCCTATTTCAGAGAGAAGCGCGCAAGAAAAACAAAGCCGCTGTACCTACTAAGTGGGATTATTCTCTGGAAGCTAATCGCCACTTCGGGCAATAATCTTCTAGATATAATAATAGTAGGTAATAATAAGCTTTAGAAATCATTTAGAACGGGATATTTACTATAATTAGATTTTTGAGTTTTACAATATTTCGGCACAGTTTCATGCGCCACATGAACACGGAAGAACTAAAGTCACTGCGAGTTGGTTTTTATTGGCAGACATACCGATCTACCTTCCGTGATCATGGCGCATGAAACTGTGCCGAAATATTGGAAACACAAAAATGGAATCATGGTAAATATCCCGTTCTAAATGATTTCTATGTTAATAACCATGATGGTTTCAAAAATAATAAGCTTTATTGCAGGAAAGATGGATATACATTATGTACAATATATGGGTAATGAAAAGTTTTAGTTTTAAGAAGTTCACAAGGTCTGTGCCTATATCACCGCACTTCCGTTGATTCGACGTTTGACGTTTACCAACAGCAGAGATAACTGTACTTACTGCCGAAAATACACTATCGACACGCCCCGCCACCCGCGAAACGCAATGCGTGTTGATTTGAATTGTATTATTTTCTTTTCTATCTATAACCAGAATCACATAAAAATCCGACGCGACGTGTCGGCGCTTCGGGTGTTATTAATGTGATTCTGTTCATAGAAAAACCATACGATTTGATAACTCAACACACATCGCAATTCGTCGTGGCGTGTCAATAGTTTGTTTCCGGCTTTATAGTCACTGCGGGATAACGAAAATTATGAAAATATGAACTTCTAGCGGTCCGTCCCGGCTTCGCAAGGGGCTTCTATCGCTTATGTTCATCAGGGATAATGTAGGATTCTAATGGTGAAAGAATTTTTCAAATCAGTTCAATTCAAACAATTTATTTCAATTATTGTAGATAATTTATTATATCAAGTCCTATGTCAACTCTCCTAATAACTAGCAATGACAGCGTAGTATAGTGATCTTATATGAAAATCGGGAAGACAAATCATGAATTCATAATCTGACAAACCCGCATAGCAAACTTCACAATGTTATGCAAATCTTAATAGAGCTACCACAGGGAACTAGTTCTGAGACTGGAGTGGAGAGCCCTCGTGCTCTCGGAAGCACATTCCGCGGAGAGTTATGTCCTTGGTGTGCCACTAGAAGAACAAAGGACTTTGCGGGGACTAGAGCTTTAACTTTTGCTTTGTCTATAGAATTGAACTTTTCCAGCTAACTGGCACTAGAACTAGGGACTATAATTGTCTGACTACTCATATTTAGGTATATAGCTTTTTTGCTTTAAAGTGCGTAACATGCACTGGTTCAATTTTCTACGAAAATTTAATTATGTCTCAAAAATTTCAATTAAATTAAATTTTAATTAAATTTTCGTACTGATATATATTTCATTGATATATTTTACTGATATATTCAAGTCAAGGTATTTATTATTGTACAATACATAATACATTCAGTCAACATAATGTATTTATTATGTTGACTTAAACAGGGTGGGAGCGCAGATGTGGTAGAAATTATACACGGCTTTTGGAGAAGTTACCTCATAAATTCTCCAAAGATCCAAGTTCCCTAGTAAATGCAAATCACGATCAATTGTTGAGAAGTAGGTGAAACTAGACATTGGTAGAGAAAACGAATTTGCCTTTGAATGTTAACAAATTCGGTTCGGGGCGTTTTCACACACAATGTAGGTGGCTTCCAATGTAGTTTGAACGTGACATACAGAATACAACACCGGCCATGGTCCAACTAACCGAAAAACTATGTATAAGGGTATACGGCACGTAAAAATGTTTCCCCTACGCAAGGCCGGAATCTTAAAGACAAACTGTGTTTATGATCGATTATTTTGATGTAAAACCTTGACAGGGATTCAGAAACAGAATTGGTGGACTCTTATGAGCAATTTCGCTTATTTCTCGTTATTTCTTTGAGCTTTGATGTTTTTGATCGCAGCTACCGGTTACGGCTACTATAAATTGCGCTTATACCAAATCGGACGATGAAAGATCTCCTTGTCATAAAAAGGATATTTGAAACACGCTTTCACAGCTTTTGCTCGTCTTTGTTTCGTATTTAGGTCACATTTTCTTTGATAAAAGTCCGTATTACACTACGGAACAAGTTTCGATTGAACGCCGGACTTTTGCCGAGGCGTAAATCCGATTGAATTGTTAAAACGTACCTACATTCGGATCCTCGTTTCAGCGGATTCAGCAAAGCTCACCGTCCATTTAGTTGAACGTTCAGCTGATATCCCACTTTGTGCATAGGTTAACCAGTGCCTTACCGGAAGTTGAAGTTTAACCCGATATTCAAGTGGGAAGGAAATGGTATTAGTTATAGACATGCGCTTGATGGGGAAGCAGCAGGTAACTTGCTAATATAAGTATCATTGGAATTATACGTCGAATATAATTAACTTTTTCTTCACAAGCAGATTGGCTTCGGTGGACGGTTCGCTTTATACCTTTAAGCTGATTGCCATTGCGTTACGGATTTTCGACTGAATTACCTTGATTTAATTTGAATTCGTATAAATGGCAATTGGCTTTAACTGAGCGACTTGTCGTGAATTTTAATGAGATCGCTAATTGTCAATTTTGTTGGGTCAAAGTTTTAACCGAGTAGGGGTGTAATTGTTCAAATATGCTGACTAGAAAACTAAATAAAATAATGTGTAACTTCGTTTTTACTAATGTTATAAATGGCGAAGATATTGTTGTTCAATAATTGTTTGTTTGTTACCACCGACCGAACACCTACATAGATTTTACAACACATATATATTTTCACACCCACATATTCTATTTTATTTTTATTTCGAACTGTTAGTTAGGTTCTTTTACGACGTTTTCTTCTAGTCTGTGAAAATAAATCGCTTGGTTCAGTGAAGCAAATGCTCTACCTTGTTCTCTGGCTTTGTCAGGTGCGAGTAACAAGATCATCTTCACAAAAGAGTGTATCTAGCCTTGTAAGTCTTGTAACTTAACTAGCTATCATATTATTTAATCTTGGAACTCTTAAGATTTTCATCATACAGTACAAAAGAACTCAGAACGCATTCATTTTTAATAGAATTATGGTAATTTAATATTATGTCGCAATCGCAACTGGTTTGATTTAATTTAGTTAATAATAATAATCATTTATTTCAGACTATAGAACTGTTACAGATCTTATTTTAACTTATTCTACGGTTCATAGTAATATATACCTTAAAACTAACATACTAATAACATGTTAAGTAGGTACTGCTAGACTGTTTGGACAAGTAGACTATTTGAACAAGTAGACCGTTTGAACAATTAGACCGTTTGAACAAGTAGACCGATAGGGAAAACAGACCGATGGTTCCTGAGGGCTATTTCTGGCGTTGTATGTTGTACTATGTGGAGGGCTATGTCCAGCAGTGGACGTGTTATGATGAAGTACACATGCACAAATGTAAACACTATTATCTGTGAGTGAGTTCTTTGAGATAAATGTCACTAACCACATTTCTGAGAGATCAGAAACGAAAGTAATTTTGCAGACATTTATAGGTCTTCTACGTAAGCCGTGAGCCCTTAGAAAAGCTCGTGAAATTGTGGAGAGTGTAGTTATTAGGAAAGAAAGAGGCTGGCAGGTAACCCAGAGGGATTGGTATTTAAATAAATAAATAAATATTGCTGGACAATTCACACAGCATTATCTAGCCCCAAGCTAAGCAGAGCTTGTGTTATGGGCACTAGATAACTGATATACATAATATAATACAATACATAGATAGATATTTTTTATTATACATAGAAAACGACCAGAACACCCTAAACAAATGTCTGCAGATCGTACACACATTTGTCCCGAGGCGGGAATCGAACCCGCAACCTCCTGCGTCGCAGGCAGACCTTCGCCCACCGCGCCACATCGGTCGTATTTATTTGATTAATTTGTCTCTAGACAACTTGTATCCGAATAGGCTTATTGGCCCAAACTTTAATTAGTCCGTCAGTTACATTAGCAAAATATATTGGACACGTTTTTTTTTTCTTTTGTCACTAACAAAAAAATAATGAAGATTATAGCCATTTAAAGTTCCGCGTCACACCACGCCGTGGATACATTTTAGCACTGCGTGACGTCACTACCTACAAGTACTACAAACTTTGACGCGCATTATCTTTGTAATTTTCATATATCATTTATTTTAGCTAAGTACATTCATTCTTAGGTCTAAGATGAATGGTTATTACTATAATAGGTACATACATGCACCCTGTGCTGCAAAACTGAGTTATCTTTTTTTTCACAATGTCGAATGGAACTTAAAATGCTCATACATCATCATCATCATCAGCTTATATTAGTCCACTACTGGACATTGGCCTCCCCTAATGAAAATAATGAATACTCACACAATTTTAACAATTACATAAATTTCATGCAAAAAAATTATAATAAATAAGATTGAATTTAGAATTTAGAAACCAGAACGGTCAGCTAGTCATTGTTTCATCTTAAGGTCATGTCATTCTAGTTTATCAGTAGCGAATTGAACCATTTTTAATTAAAAATGTAATGAAATATATTTTATATATACATAATATTTTTGTTTGATTGACAAAAGAAAAAATACGTTGTGTGTTAGTATACCTACTAAATACCAGACAATTAAGCATTTATAAACGTATTCACTAAAAACTCCAATATCTTCTGATAATCTAACTGACGGCAGTTAGATTATCAGAAGAAATTGGAAAACGCCGTGTGGTCATATTTGGTGTACATCATCGTCACTTAAATGGATTTATCCGTAAAAAGCCAACACACACAAACAAAAAACTTTCAATAGATAAAACCTTCCACAACCATTTTCATGTCAATATTTTATAAGTGATTTTTTTAATGTTGTACATCTTTATCTTACATAATATTTTTGAAGCCTCCTTTTAAGTATAGAATACTGTAATATTAATACAATGTTGTAGTACTGAATAATATTGCAAATAGGCATCCACAGCAGAAACCGCAGCCATCAGAAGTGTCTGTGCCGTAGCAGTGAAATGAGCACACTGTAAAATGACTAAATTGCCATATTTCGGCATTTTCTAGTGCTCTCCGCTATTTCAATATTTCACACTCTGAGACAGATTTAATATTTGGTTCGACGCCCTTGTATAATGGTTGCTATAAAATCTGCAGTTATTTGAGAATTTTGAACATAAATCACCAGAATTCACGTTTAGACGTAGGTATCTGTATACCCTTTGGTTTGCTGTCAGAAAACTATTAGGGTCAAGCTTGCCTTTGTACATGGCCATTAGTTGTTAACTTTTATGTAGGTATGTGTGTCTTTTAAGTGCAATAAAGAATTTAAGAAGAAGAAACAGTATTCCAACCACAGAGTTAAAGCCGATGTCCCACCGCCACGCACGAAGAAACTACGCACGTGTGTCTAGCTTCGCTTTGCAAGAAAATGTATTTGATAACGTCCACTGCAGTCCGCTACGCACGAATACGAAATTAATAACGTCGTTGCTACACGCGTGGCTTGCTCGAATATGTCACCCACGCAGCTCAACGCTGTCAACGCTATGCACGCGGTACACGTTAATTGGTAACGTAGACTGACGTCGTCAAACAAACGCAGCTAAATTGCGCCGAGTGGCCGTGCATAGTGGCTTTAGGATTTCAGAAAATCTGTGTCTGACACATCGATCAAAAATGTCCGGCTTTGCCGGACTCCTTATTTTTGATCGAAGGTCTGACATTAAAAAAAACAGAAGTCCTTTTTCTCAAAAATACGAAATTGCGTATTTAGCTTCTTTTTTGTGCAAATTGGTACTCTAATTCGGTGTATCAGAGTACCCAATTCACCAAAACGAAACACGCAATTGCGTATTGGAGATACAAAAAAAGACACCCAGTCTCTTTGTATGTTTCACAGCATCGAAAACAGAATTAAGTTTTTGGTACCTATTTATTTACTTAGTACTATATCGTAGCTACACGATATAGGCCAAGGCATTATCTAGTAAAGCAAATATTAAAAAAATTAAACTTATACAAGGTGATTTAGGTTTAATAAAAATAAAGCTTTTGTGTTTAATAAAATGGTTTACGCATTCCATAAATCATTTGCAGCACTTTGTGGGTCGTTAAAGTTGCCATAAATTCTGTTTGCGGTTCTGCATGGTTGGACCCGCTGGGATAAACGTAGTAGCATTTTATCTTGTTATTTTTACCAGACCTTTTTTAGGCAGCCAATTAGTTCTACAAAAAGTCTCATACTTATGTGTATTATCATCATGTGTACTGATAGGCGCCAGTCATTAAATTGTTATGAAACGTCATCAAAACATGAATGTGGTTTTAGTTTTTAATATTAATTACAATCCATTGACAAAGAAAATACAATAATAATTACAACTAATATTTACACTTAAATCAATTTTCTAAAAATCTAAGCCGTCACCAGAAGGCAAAGTGCCCAGAATGCTGGCAGCATTGCCACGTTGAATGGCAATGCTAATTCGTTGACCGAAATAAAAGCCAGACTTCCGATCACCTGTGATCAAAACATGAATTATAATATTGTGTCGATTGTCCAGTATTGTTATATATTTATTATTGTTTATGTACTGCCTAAGTTTTACTGAAGAAAAATCACAAATACGCTTTCGAAATATGTACAATGAAACAGGTATAAAATCTGCGGTGTTCTTTACCTCGAAATAATGTTGCAACTTTTCTCACAAATAAACGTCTGAAACTCGTTTATCTTAAGTCGTTTCCTTCTATCTTGATGGAAATCTGTCTGCGAGGGAACGGAACCCGGTTATTCGTTAACTTGAGAGCTTTTTTGTTGCTATTTTGACAAATATAAGTTGTTTTGATGCAATGTAAATTATAGGTAGGTAACACACGTAGTAGCAAGGTCTAACTAGTTTTTAGGGTTCCGTACCCAAAGGGTAAAAACGGGACCCTATTACTAAGACTTTTCTGTCCGTCTGTCCGTCTGTCACCAGGCTGTATCTCATGAACCGTGATAGTTAGACAGTTGAAATTTTCACCGATGATGCATTTCTGTTGCCGCTATAACAACAAATAAACTAAAAAACAGAATAAAATATTTAATAGACAATGGTACCGAACCCTTCGTGCGCGAGTCCGACTCGCACTTGGCCGGCTTTATTTTGTCGACGGTTCTCTGTTTGCAAGGCGTTCCATTATCCTCTGAGCTTTCGAGTGATAAGCACAGGTGTAACATGTTAAAACTCCAATTTGCATGCTCTTTGCCTAGAACCTGATTAGTATTCCAACTCCAACGTTTGTACGAACTCAACATTTACTTTTGAGTTGATTAAGCCCCTGTTTCAATAAACACAGAGTTTTGTGAAGTTGCTTACGAGCTTTCGAAATATGAAATTTAAATTCATATTTTTTGTCGTCTTCTTATCCAATTTTTGTAATTATTTATCGATGACTTTAAGACTTCGCTCAACCCAACGACCGACTAACCTTCACACTGCTGCTGTATCAAACTAGTGGGATGGTTAGGAAAAAGCATTTCTCCGCATACCTAACACTTGTGTTAACGATAGAAAAAATTGTACACCGAATTTTCAACGCCCATTGGCTGTATTTTGAATCCGAATAAAAAACAAAAGAAAATGATCAGAAGAGCGACGCAAACAGTACGAGTAATACACTAACAAATACATCTGAATAGAGTATTACAAAGTAAAGTAAGGTAGTGTAGGACGCCGTCCGACCAGGTGGGATGACGATTTGCGAAAGACTGCTGGCAGATGCTGGATGTGGCAAGCTGAAGACAGGGCGCTATGGCGCTCATTAGGGTAGTCCACTTAGTCCAATATAGGCTGATGATGATGATGAGGGTATTACACCCATTTTTGAAAAGTGTCTCATTTAGATTCTTATATTGCTCGATAACAGCCTAAAAATGCATTAAAATTTTAGATTTTTAAGTTGCGCGCGTAACTTGACGAAAACGCTGGACGCAATGGACGCCATATTGCTCTGTGGTTATGACGTCAGCTGGCTGCGTCGTACCTGAACAAATGCGCTGATATTGCTGATGAAAGTTGTAACTTTTTAGTTTGCCTACACACACACACACAGCCGTACGACATAATAACATTGCGCCTACTATTTCAATGTTTTTAAAAACAGATTTAAAAAACTGGAAACTTTGAATTGGATTTTAAAATTTATTTTGTAAAACTAACATTTTCCAACTTCTTTTTGCCTAAGCCAATCTCACTAATATTATAAACGTGAAAGTTTAGATGGATGGATGGATGTTTGTTCCTTTATCACGCCAGAACGGCTGAACGGATCTGGATGAAATTTGGCACAGAGATAGATTATAGTCTGGGATAGGACATAGGCTACTTTTTATCCCGAAATTCCTACGGGAACGGGAACTACGCGGGTGAAACCGCGAGGCGCTGCTAATAATATATATTTTTAGTTTTTTTTCATATTGGTAAAATACCCTATTGACCAATGCAAGAAGATTGGGCACCGTTGGTTTTTCTAAAGGTGTAATCACACTTAGGTACGTATTTTAGGTCAAGAGTTTTATGCTGAATAATCCTTTTACCCTAACAATTCAGAATCAGATCCCGTGTCAGCTCCAGTCCCGGTGGACAGGATGTAGAACCTTTTATCGATTTCCTTTTTTGTTGTCAATTTAGATATCGTCCGTTCTTTTTTGCCTTCACAATGAAAGTAATTTGTAACGTCAATCACTCTTTTTTGCGCAAATTGAGGAGTTTTCGATCCACATTTAAAGCTCAGCTCTCTCGTCATTATAACATTAGAAACGAACCAATAAATCAATGATCATTAAAATCGGTCAAGCCGTTCTAGAGTTATAAATGGTGTAACTAACACGACATACGAAATCCATGGTCTGAGGTGGAAGGGTCGATTTTAACGTTGCTACTGCCACGGCCCTAGGTACTTACTATAAACTGGAAATACTCCTACAACCTCAAACTTTAAGAAGCTAAATATTGAAAACTCGTGCCTTTACGTAACCAACTTCCTTTGAATTTAGGAGAAAAATTCACATATTCGCTTCTCGGCTTCATAAATAGCTTATCCAGCATAACGCTTCGTATTGAGTAGGTACGAATTTCGACAAGGTATGAAACATAAAATCCTCCCAGAGGGTAAAACCTTTTTATGGTAGCTCGTTTGAAATATCGTTCAGACTAAAAGAATATTGATATTCCAGCTTTGAGTTTGGTTACGCTATAGTATCGACTCGTCGTCGAGACGTTCCATTTTTGTATGAGATATAATACTGTGTATATATCGTGCGGGCATGGAACTACGAATCCCATATACAAATGGAACGTCTTGACAACGACTTGAGACTATCGAACCACTGAACTCAGGGGTCTGGATTGATTGCTGAAATTTTTGTATTTTTCTATAATTTTGAAAATCTCTGCGGTTCGATTCCCGCTTCGGAATAAATGTGTTTTCTTTGATAGAAAAATCAATCTATAGTTCCTAATGTATTAAGTATATGAGTTTATATTTAGCTACAATTAAAGTATAGATATCTTATCTTATCTAGTACCCATAACACAAGCTCTGCTTACTTTGTGGCTAGATGATGATGTGTAGATTATTACTTACTCCTATGGCTCAGCGACCCGAAGTGAGTCTTGGCCTCCGATACGAGAAGTCGCCATTTTTCCCTGTCCTGCGCAGTTTTTCGCCAGTCTTCCGCTTGTAGCTCACGCAGGTCCGCTTCCACCACATCTTTCCAACGGTACCGCGATGATGTGTAGATTGCCCGGCATTATTTTATGATTTACTATTTCTAAATATTTATGTACCTACATAAAAACTACACACATTCTAATAGAGTTATGATAATAGTAAAAATAATTAAACTTTTTAATAGCTCTGGTGAAACTCGTCCCAAATATTATTACATCCGTTGGGTTTTCAAAACATGGAGTGCCGCAAAAACAAAGTTATTATGAACAGTAAATTCAACTTCCGCGTTTTATGCCGAAGGTTAAAAGCATTTTGCTGCAGCGGTTTCGCAAATTAAAATGAAGTAATTGGTTTAACCTAGATAAAACTTTATCTTTCTATTTAATGTTGGATCGTAATCTTTAAGAAAATGTTATTTTCTTAAAAGAAAATGGAATTACAGAAAAGTTACCTAGTATTTGGCAAAGATGCAAATAAACAATGCAACGGCAACTGGTCTAATTTATCATAAAATATGTCTTGTATTTTACCATTGTAGGGTGGACTTCAGTATAGTGAAGTGCACCGATATCGGCATACATCATAATGTATGCAGATATCGATTCAACATCGATTAGTTGATAGTAATGATAACGAGTCATTGATTCGATTGGATCGTGGGATCCCTACCTTATCTTGCATTTATACCTCAACCTCTCAACCTGAACAGGCTTTTACAGTCCACAGGTGGACGCAGGCTTCCCCTATGATAATCGCCTTATTGGCTTTTATCACATGGGGGGTAATGCCCATAATCCCTACGCTAGAAATGCGGGTTTTGGATCGCAGTTCGGTGGTAGATTTATTCTACAAGAGGCGCTGCTGCCCGCCTCCCGGTGTATGTCCCTTAGTCGCCTCATACGGCACCCGCGGGAAGAGTTGGGGTGGTGTAAATTCTAAGCCAGCACCACACGGCATTCATTATTTAACTGTATCATTCAGCGGTCCCTTTCGCTCTCCTGTGGAATCATTCTGTAAATGTTCGAACTCGAATTCACTCAAGCGAGTTCACTTCGAACGCAAACCCACTTCACCTTGAAATGGTATTCTGTATTATGTTAAGTTTTCAGAATACAAAACTTTAAAATCACTACGGATTCAGCTTAGTGAGGTTGGAAATGTGTTTATAAAATGAGCCTGCTGAACAAAAAGTTTTCAGTTCGATTCTTGTAGGTACTCGATCAATACGTCGAATAAATGACTATCGAAATTTGTGTTGATCCTGTTTTCCGCCCTACCACAACCCTCCTTCATCAAACGAAGGTCTACTCGGAGATAAAAAAAAATCCTCTATTTTATTGTGGTGTCTAGTTAAGTACTAGTCAAAATTCCAATACAATTTACGTAATAATTAAATTGGTTCGTCTAGTCTGGCAATTCTCTAAAGAGAACCTTTCGGCAAGCAAGTGTTAGTAAATTGGATCTCGTCAATTATAGTCTAAATTCATTGTGAAATACTACGATACCATCGCAAATCACGTAGGCAGATGTTCCCTAAGGGTTTATCTACAGTTAGGATGGTTTTGATCCACCACTGAACTATGATCTTCAACCCACTACCCAGCGCGGGGATTATGGAATTAACCCATAAAGGCGCTGGCCCACTTTGGCGCACGCTAGCTATAATAATAATTATTATTTGTTGCAAAAACAATCATTTCAATCTGACATTTTGAAATAAGTTAGATGCTACTTATTAGTTTGAACAGATATTCTTGTTCAAACTAATAAGTAGCCGCGTGGGTTCTTTTGTTTGACAACGTGGGTTTATGTTTCCACTGCAGCACACACTATACATGAAAACAACCTCCGATTATGACAAGCAGCATAGTTTTGAATCGTATATCGTGTATCGCGTGCATGGCGTTGACAGCACTGACCTGCATGAGCGCCATATCCGAGCACGTGTCAGTCTGACACGTGAGTTCAACGTTCTGAGCAATGACGTCATCAGTCTCGTATTCGTGCGTAGCGTGTTCGTGGGTTGCAGTGGACGTTATCAAATACATTTTCTTTCAATACGAAGCTAGACACAGGTGCGTAGCCTCTCCGTGCGCAACAGTGGGCCGTGTTTTAATGATAAAAGCGAATAAGGTCCGGGGAGGTCTACGTCCAGCTGTGGTCTGGTAAAGGTGGTTGATGATGTTGAGGGTCGTTTATCTATCCCTTTATTCTTTACATCATTGTTTCCAAGACTCTAGCTTTCTCAGCTTAAGTATTAGACCAACTCCATACCTACGATTGTAGATTTTCTTTCTAAACGTTTAAAAGTAAACTTCGCATATACATATTTATGCTGGAAGCTCATAAAATCAGCCGCAGTTTCCCACCATTTTGTTAATTCGGTTTTTCTAAAGCTGAAATAAAATATTTTTCAACTCCCGACGCAAAAAGCTTGCTAAGAGTTGAATGTGTAAATTTTCGTAAAATAAACTTGTTATTTTTTTAAACTTTCTGCACCTTTACGTATTTTAAAACGTTTGTGTTTATTATATACCTATAGGATCCCACTGTAGGGCAGAGGCCTCCCTTTCCTCCTTCCACTTTTCTCGTTTTTATTACCCGACTACCAACAGGGGAGGGTTATGAGGTTAGCACCCTATGTTTGTATGTTTGTATATTTGTATGTTTGTATGTATGTGGCCGATTTCTTTGTTCCCACGTAGCGCTGAAACTACTGGTTCGATTTCAACAAATGATGTATCGATTGATTCGTCTCAATACCCCGATGGTTATAGGCTATAGGATTTAGGGCTCCGACCCCGAATAAGCCTTCAAAACGCGTAATAAAGTTTAGGTAGCCGCAGGCTGCAGGCCCCATAGAGAAAAATTATAATACCTACGACCTATTTTCATTTTCAACTCTATGCCTATCAATTAATATGACCGATACGTCATTCTATTTTGTCAATGTAAATGTTTCAAACTTTATAACTTTCACGTAGTCGGGTTGTAGTTACAACTTTATCTTGTTGTTACTTAAAGTTTAGGTTTTTATATAAACTTGTTGTCGCCAAAACTAATCGAAACTACTGTTTAAAGTTGCTTGAGAAACCGAGTGTCCTTTTTCAGTGTACCAGTGTACAACACGTAAAGTAAATGAGATACAAATCTTGTTAACTATTTATGGCACTTACTTACCCTACGAGCCAAGCCTCGTTCGGTTACGGCTCTCTGTATATCACAAAAGCTAAATAGGTTAACTCGTTCCCGTAATCTAATACACTCCGAGTTAGCCAATTTTGGTGGTTTGCGACCGAAGCGTATAAATGAGCAAGCCATGGGCTGAGTACCTAATTGAGCAATGTATGAACAACCATATTATAGTATGAACCAATGTTAGCTGTAGGTATTGGATTAGAAACCACATCGATCGATTATTATGGAGCTTCGGCCCAGTAGGTTTTTTTTTTTTACCTCTGTGGCGCGGTGTTCGAATGTCCGCCTGCGACGCAGGAGGTTCTGAGTTCTATTCCCGCCTTGGGAGAAATGTTTGTACGATCTGCAGATATTTGTTCCGGGTGTTGTGGTTTTTGTACGTATAATAAAAAATATCTATCAATGTATTCTATTGTATTATGTATATCAGTTCTCTAGTAACCATAACACGAGCTCTGCTTAACTTGGGTTTAGATAATGCACGGAGCATTATCTAAACCGAATTGTCCGACATTATTTATTATTTATTTTAGCATTGTAGATGTAGGGTGCACTTTCTATATGTTTCTATAATGTATGTAGATATCGATTCAACATTGATTAATTGATAGTCCCTAATGATTCGATTGGATGGTGGGATCCCTACCTTATCTTGCCTTGATCCACCTTAATTCATGCCTCAACCTCAACAACCCTTAATGATCCACTGCTGGACGTAGGCCTCCCCCCTCATAATCGCCTTATTGGCTTATTGGATTTATTTGATTTTGCCGCAAGCAAGTGAATGCTTGCTGTCTGTAAATAGGGTACGTAAAAAAGCGCCAAAGCAGCGCACAAAACTTAAGGCCAGGATATTCGAATATAGCCAATTTTCGATTCAATTTTAAACGATCAAATATCCTTTGTTTTAATTTTACTAAAATTTATGTTGTAGTTGGATTAACATTATTGATTATTCTACGGTTCAAAACACGATATTCACTTCACCTGATGATAAAAATTACGAAGAAAGGATAGCTTTTTGTTGTTTTTGTTGTTGTACTTCTAGTGTATCAACGTTTTACTCTCAAAAAACATGTCAGAAAATAGGCAACGACGTTTAGAAGAATATTCTACGGTTAGTTTTTCTCAAAACCTTTTTTAATTTTGATAATAAGCAAAAACTTGATTTTTGGGCTTGCGTTGCTGTGCCCTATCTCACTCTTGTGAACACGAAATTCTATGCCTGTCCTTTTCACAAAATGGATTGAATATCCTGCCCTTAAGAAGGCGCAATGCGCGCCATTTTGTGACAAAGAATAACCATAGGATTTTGCGTTCATAGGAGCGGGACAGGACAGAGCATACGTTTTTGGAATATGTAAGAGCAAAAATCTAGTTTTTGCTTTTGAAATTGGTTTAAGGAACCAAATAATTAGTAATAATAACCTACGAATCAAAACATAAGTCATTTCAATAGACTGCAGGGTTCCTAAGATCTCAACCAAATTATAAGCAAATCGTATTTTTTTCTCAATCGTGTTTTCACTTTCTGGAACCAAAGAAAAAAATGTTGAATTTTATGTAATTCGAGTTTTTACCACGGGGATCCCGTGAGTACTGAGATCTAGGCCTAGTTTGACAACCGAACACGTGACGTTGGCCTCTTAAATAAAACCAATAACATCTCAAGTATCTAGTTCTTACTAGTAAAGGTGGAAAGGTAACCTTGTAAAGGTTACCCCAAAAATAGTTTAGAAAAGGTTAGGAACCGGATATTTTCCGCCACTTATTTCAATCATACCATTTCAATGATGCGTAAGTGGGGTATTTCAATTCAAAGACGTTCTTCAGAATACGTTCGTAAACATTATTTATATAAAAAGCTTTCAGGCTTTGAAATTATTTTATGACCAGCTGTTCCCGCGGCTTCGCCCACGTAGAATTCGCAATTTCATGGGTTGTAAGTTTTTTGCGCATAACCCTCTTTATTTTTCTAAAATACAAGTAACCCAAGCTACCTACTATATATAACATGTGCTGTCTGACAGTGGAAAAAGTTAGTGTTTTGTTATGAGTACCGTCTAATATACGCTTTTAAAATTATCATGGTTATTATAACACTATAAAGTCATTTATAACCGAACATTTACCATGATTTGATTTGAGTTATGAGCTTTCCAATTTTTGGCACAGTTTCATGCGCCATGATCACGGAATAACTGAAGTCACTGCGAGTGAGTGAAAACTCAAATCATGGTAACTATCCCATTACAAATATCTTTTTCACTTCTCTTGCTCAAAAAGCATATCAATAAAGCGGGCGTAAAATTAGTTTTTAAGGTTTTTATATTATAAAGCAATTTTTCTTTTTAATTTTGGTTTGAAATCATTAGCCAGTGCAAGACATTCGTCCTCATGCATAAAGACTCGACTTTTTGGTGTTCCATTTGCAAAGAAAATACATTTAATTTGAATTTATTTTTGAAAATGGAACTGAAAGTGCCTTTTTTGTCATTGTTCGATGTTTTGTATGGTTATTCTTCCTCCATGGTAGAATACGTAGGTAGGTAGTACTTTGCGTTGCGCAAAATGAAGACACAAAAAAGTTGGTATCAATCAGCGCGACATCTCTGGAATGTTTGTTTACTACAAATTGAACTGAAAATGAAATTGAATTGAAAATGATCATCAGATCATTTTCAATTAAATAAGCCAAGTTTGTATTTGTAGCTTGATAGCTAAACTTAATTTAAAATGGGACAGAATGGCAATGAAATTATCAATATGATACAAACTGTTGTGGTCGAAATCACGTGAAATATGGTATTTAAAGACTAACGACAAATTCGAGAAGTGAAATCGGCGTAGAATATTTACTGTAGGTAAATTTTAATTGTTCTATTTATCACACTCAAGTGAAAAGTATCGTTTTTCACGCTGGACAAAACCACACATTATAACTCGATCTTGTCACGCTCCCTCGCTACGCTCGGGAGTATAAACAACATTGTCTATAATGGGGTGGTTTGGTCCCTTGTGTAAAAATATACTATACCGTATATGTACCTACTTCATATACATTCAGAAAAAGCTATTATTTCAACGCAACATCCACCCTTTTACTACTCTTAGGTTCTAGCTGGTTAAGCCTCTAGTATTCGATTATGTAGGTAACCAATCGCCGGCCTGGGGTATTGCTCACCGCATTTGGCTGCCAGTCGAACCCCGTCTCTAGAAACATTGAACATCTGCGCTCTGGTCAGAATATTTCATAATATCACACCCATATTTGATAATTTTGATACCAAGCAAAAATATATAATATTTGGAGCTCTTCCAAACACGAAATATCACTTTATAGTTTTTTATTTGAATAGCATTATAGGCACTTCATCTTCATCGTTCGCAGGTCATAGTTATTTTTAACCGGCGAAACGAAAGACAAAAGATGAGTAGGTTTATGTTCAACTGTGAGTATTTTTTTTGATCGTCCATTTCTCCGTCAAATATGGACCGATGTGGAAAATTCTTTCGCTGTTGTATAGTGAATGATCCCGAGGTAGTCTCATAAAAAATGTGTTAGCCGACGAAACGAAAAACGAAACAGGAGGTTCTATGTTCGGCTGTATGTTTATTTTTTGTATATTCGTCGATTTCTTTGTCAATTATGGACCGATTTGGAAAATTCTTTCGCTATTGTATGGAGAATAATCCCGTGTTAAATACTAAGATAAAATTGTATTCCCGAGGGATACATTTTTAACTTGTTGGAGTATTTGTCTCGAAACATTTATAAAACTGGGTAAATACCGTGTAAATACAGTATAAAGTCGGTTTTAAGTTTTTTTAAATTTAATTATGTTATTTAATTCCGAACTTTATGAGAGTTCGTTTTAGTTTTAAAATCATGCAAATGCTGTTTACGACGTGGCTATAATATTTTTTTACGCTACAACAAAAGCTCAGCACGTCTGCTTCGCTTTAATAACAGCATTAATCCATCGACGCTAATTCAATAACGTGCTATGCAGATTCATAATTAAATGGATCAGCTATGTACTATTCATCAACTAGGTAAAACACTAGTTATGTAAGTCAACTGGAGCTCGCTTTGTTACGCGTTTTACTTCAATTAATATGTTCGTTCAAATGGAAGCTTTCATGAAATATTGTAGCGGATTTTGCAATTTAGCTGCCAGAACCATAACGCTGAATTTACGGTTAGATAGTAACGTTCGCTTAATTTTCGATGTGGACCACACGGATGTATGACGAATTATCATAGCTGGCTGGTTTCGGCAGAATATCAGCGCCTATCTACTCTTGAGTGGTAAGGCATTTATGCTGAGTAGAGACCTTTTTGCTGCTGTAACACAGCACAGTCAGTCTTTTTGAAAAATGTTTTGTGAAATTGTTTTCGTTCTCGATGTTAAACTGTTACTTTTTTTCTCAAACTATATTTTCATGTACTTATATTTTGTACTGCAGCAGCAAATAAATGTATGTCTATGTCTCTGGTAAGGCGTGGATGTATGCGAATTTGGTTACGAATAACCGGGAGTTAAAACAAAATACCATGAATGGTAAATAAGCACTTTGTTTGTTGTGAGAATTGTTATTTTCTCAAAGCTTCAAAGATCTCACAGAGATTCTAAGGCATTGGTAAATAACCATTATAGTTTGCAAAATATTTCTGTTAATTTTTGTTTATGATATTCTTTAACAAAGAAAATTACAATCACATAATAGAAACAAATTAGAACTAGTATTTACAATTGAAACAATTGAGCAACTGCAGACTATTGCAAACAATTTACAATTAATTTCCGTAGGTATAATAATTTGAATATTCTCAGATGCGATGGATTAATGGCATGGTAAGCCAGAACGCTCTACGATACCTACGTAGCATTCCCGATGGCCCTGTCGGACTAAAATTATTGATTTCCTAGTATTCGGGTCAGTCGTCTATATATATGTATACCTATCCGTATTTAGGCATCGCTGTAACACAAAGACACAACTTCCACATTTGCTTTGATATACATTTTGATATTATTTTTTTCATGGTCACTGAGGAAGTCTGAAACCGTGAGAGTAATCGAAAAGTCATGTTAGGAGTTGCGTGCTCGATTCTGAAAAAAAAAAGCAAGTTCTACATTAAAAAAGTAAACAAAAAAACTGGAAATGTGAGATTATGAAAAAAAAGAGCATAAACGTAAATGGCGGCGTTCGGGACCCGTTTCAAGAAGAGTCCCTTCTACTCTGTTTTTATCTATTCTTATGCCCTTACAGAATTCATAATTTTTAATTTTGAAAATTTAATTTCATCAATTTATTGATAATCGAAAAAAGAATACAAATTTGAAGAAATCTCTTTTTCACACAAACTAAAAACATCTTTGAATTTATTTAAGGCATATTTATTCACGTAACTCCTAGCATAACTTTTCGATAACTCCCATGGTTTAAGACTTCCCCTCAGTGGCCTTAAAAACAGACCTGTATAATTCAGTTCATGGATATGGTCTAGCCCAGGCAGAAAATATAAGCGATTTTTATGTGAACTGCAGATGGCTTGTATATTGAATTTCCATCCATCTCTATTTCTCTAGCTCGTGTTACGTAAATCCAATTTCGCAGCTTTTATTGTTTATTCAAATGGGAATCCGTTGGAATTTTTCCTGTTGTTATTCATATTTAAGGGTGTGGGGACGAGGTAGGCTCCTTGGGGGCCTAATTAAGCTGCCTGCCCGTAAAATACAATTTTTATCAGGTTTGTTTCCCCCTTTATATAAGTCTCTACTAAAGTATTTAATACATCTAAGATTCATATAGACAGAGCGCAACGTTGACAAACAAAAATAAGGCTGCCTGGAAGAAATCGCTGCTAAGCGATAAGGCCGCCCATTGTACTATTATGTTTAATGTTTCTTTTTGCTTTATTTTGTGGTGTACAATAAAGAATTTTGTATTGTATTGTAACAAAAATAAAAAATCCTAAGTTTTGAAAACTTAATGAAAAGGGTTCTTCCTGGGTTTCCCAATCAAAAGTTCTATTGGTAACAACGCACTGCGGAAATTTGTTTTCTTTTTTTGTTCGTAAATAGTTCCAAGTTTTCTTTTTCGTTTTGGAAGAAAAAGCGACAATTTCGTGTACATTTTATTAGAAGGTACGGTTTAACCTTTTTAACCCATAATAACTTGTGAAGTTTTCAACAGTAACCCAACGAAACTAGGCATGGTTGGTAATATTATGTACAGCCCTGGCTTATTGTGTCACTCAGATGGGCTTATACAATACAGTTTTCATCATTATCAGCCGGAACACGTCCCAAGCTTACTTATCCCTCCCACAGGATGCTAAAGGGGGTATTGTATTGAGCCGCCACCGTCGCTTCCCGCCTTTCCGTTACTCGCTCTGTTTCTAGGTTCCGGGTGTATCTGGGAAAGGAAGCAGAATGTCTTATTTTAGGAGGATAAATCATTTATTGTTGGTCACCATTCGGCAAAACCACAAGAGAAAATAACGAATATCACGTTACAGTTTCTTTCAAAGCGCAGACACACGTGCGTAGCCTCTCCGTGCGTTGCGCTCAGCGGCTATAAAGAAAGGAAGGATGGTATCTAAGACACGAGTAGGTAGGTACTTCTCTGAAAAGTGAAAATTGCCTGTGTTCAGTCGATAGTAGAAAAGCAACTGAGCATTTTCGAGCTACCTCGTTAGGAGCCGTCAGGAAGTTTGAAAACTTCATTCAATATACTGCCGAAGATTTTACTGAGCTCTTGGGAGAAAATGTTTTTACGGCCTCGCTCTGTTTTTTCGGTCGTTCTAAGGCATGTTCATCGAGTCATCGAACGTGACTTCGTGACTAAAAGGGCGATTAGGAACTATCATTCGTTTATCTAATCCAGTTCGGCTTAGTGATAGAAAAGATAAAACGGGAGTATTTACTTATTTTTAAAAACCCTTTGAGTTTAACCTTGCCTTTGGTATTTAAATGATTCTTGAATAAAATGGTTTTTATTAAGAACGACTTCTACTTGAAATTATAGATCGAGAGCTGAAGAAGAAACACTGGTCTGACTCTCTACAAAATATAAAAAGAATCATATAGCAGACTGGAGTATTGTTTTCAAAATCAAATAGCAAAGAAACAGGGCAGTAACCCAGAACAACACTAGACTAGTGTTAGACTAATATTTTTGAAATAAGATTGAAAGAGATACTTTTGAATAAATGCTACTACGAACTAAATGAATTTTAAGTGATACATTTGGTGACATGTAATTTAAATTTTCCATAATTTTTGACATACCTTTCATATCATATTATTAAACTAGTATAAATTATCTGGCCGTCTCCCATTGCAACACCCTGAATGGGTACATATTGTGTGTATTATCTATTAATTATAGTCAATAAGTTCTGACAAATTTTATGTACCATAATATGATGCAATAAATCAATGAAAAATGAAAAAAATTACTTACTTCGAATTGTTACCGGAGTTAGGACCGTATTATGAAAGCCTGCTCGGTCCGAGGTCTATGCTTAAGTGCAGTTTATGCCATAAAAAACCGTTACTCAATCATAAATCGATGACTGAGCAAGCTTTCATAGTACGGGCCTAACAGTCCTCCATAAAGAAACTAACGGTGTGGGATTTTGATATAGTGTTTCACGCACGTCCTATGTAAGTTTATGTTTACTACAACTTTTCCACAAAAATAGCGCTTTCTCGTATAATAACAAGATAAAGTTAAAAACTACAACCCGACTACGTGAAAGTTATAAAAGTTTGAAACATTTACATTGACAAAATAGAATGACGTATCGGTCATATTTGATAGGCATAGAGTTGAAAATGAAAATAGGTCGTAGGTATTGTAATTTTTCTCTATGGGGCCTGCAGCCTGCGGCTACCTAAACTTTAATACGCGTTTTGAAGGCTTATCGGGGTCGGAGCCCTAAATCCTATAGCCTATAACCATCGGGGTATTGAGACGAATCAATCGATACATAATTTGTTGAAATCGAACCAGTAGTTTCAGCGCTACGTGGGAACAAAGAAATCGGCCACATACATACAAACATAGGGTGCTGACCTCATAACCCTCCCCTGTTGGTAGTCGGGTAAAAATACGTTATTAATTTATCGAACCATAAGCTTCATCCTAATCCTTCCGTCCTAAGTCAATACACACATTTTGGTATATTTTTATAAATCCTATACAAACATTTTGCATTACGCCGCCTCGGAGCCCCCTTGGGCACTAATAAAGAGCCCTTATGGCTTTTTGTTTTACGGCAGTTTTTTACTTGATATAAAAGATCTCTTTTATGGAGCCCTGAAATGGAAAAACGTTTACGCGTCAGCTGGAAAAGCATTAAAAGTTTGGAACATCGTTTTCCCTTCGATTGGGTATGGCTGTAACTACAATACCTACATGTGCGAATTGAACACACAATTGTTACGCCTATATTGATCTTTACAAATGTGTCACTATTGCCCGTTTTGCTATTATCGCATAGCTTTAATAACCGACTTCGAAAAAGGTGGAGGTTCATCGTCATATGATCGGATTTCTCCGTAATTTTTCGACGATTTGGATGATAATTTTGCAGTTGTATAGAGAATGATCCCGAGGTGGTCCCATAAAAATTTTGTTCCCGAAAGTATTTTTTTTTTGTATTTATCCCGAAAATGACAAAAACAGTGTAAAACAAAGGGAGTAGAAGTCGGTTTTTAAGTTTTTTCCAAATAATCAGATTATTCTTAGCAATCAAATTATTTCAGTAATACCTTTACTACTGAAATAAGAAACTAAAATCATATAAGATTTTAGAACAAATTTGCTAGTACAGAAAAAAGAAATGAAATTTATTTTCTAGAACACTGGAAAACTAAATCTGCAGTATTTTTATCTACGTCTAACTGACCTAAAAGATGAAACACGAGCGGTGCAGTATTTCTGTCCTAAATATTCGTATCTGTTTTCGCTTTCGGATAACTTGGCTTGACACCCGGCTTATAAATAGGTTAACAAGAAAGTACTGCAATAAAATAAATAATACTGGACTATTCACACAGCATCATCTAGCCCCAAGGTAAGCAGAGCTTGTGTTATGAGTAGGTACTACTAGATAACTGAGAACAATGGTTATATACTTAACGGAGTAGGTTCATTATTTGTTAACTGCGGGCGTATTTAGGTAATGCCAGATGGAAATACAGCTCTGAAACACAAACCCAGGCCTAGGGCTTCTATCTACAAGAATCGCGAGACCGCTTTTACATGGATTCTATGACCTTCTTGTACCAATCTGCTACGGAAACTCTACCAGGCACTTATCTGAATCTTTTCATTTCTTCTCTGTCATCCTGTAGAATTGATCCAACGTCAAAACATAGATGCTTGAGATTCGCATAGAGTAGATAGAATAGGCGCATTGCAAATGATTAATAAGGATTTAACTCCGAAATACATATATCGACAAAAGGCTTTTGTAATATTTTAAACTAGATGACATGACATGACGTGCTGAATTTAAAAAGCACTGCTCTGTTTTAGAAGTTATTTTTCTTATTTATCTTGATTATGTTAAGCCTTATTTCTTTTTCTCTTTCCTAATCTGTAAGGAAGGTAAATGAAAAACTGCTTTACAGTAACGAAAAGATGAATTCTGAATAATTTGCCCCATCCTCCTCAAAGCTCTGTGTTTATGATTAAGTAATCAAAACGGCAATCTCGATAGGATCGTAAGTAAACAGCAAAAGCAAAATTACTCTTTGAGATTTTCCCCAATACTCAGATTATTCTAATTCTTATAAATTACTAGCAGCGCCTTGCGGTTTCACCCGCGTAGTTCCCGTTCCCGTGGGAATTCCGGGATAAAAAGTAGCCTATGTTCTATTCCAGACTATAATCTATCTCTGTGTCAAATTTCATTCAGATCCGTTCAGCCGTTCTGCCGTGATAAAGGAACAAACATCCATCCATCTAAACTTTCACGTTTATAATATTAGTGAGATTCTCTTCGTCAAAAATTTCGGCATAAATAAGGTTACCTTTAGTAATTATTTTTCTTGAATGGTTTGTCATTCAAAAATGTATCATTGCCTTGGTGTTCAGAAGCAAGTAACAAATAGTCTATAGTAGGGTAGATACTAGATCGACCAATTAAATATTTCAAATGTTGTATTTTGCAATCACATGCTAGGTATTAGGAGCCCTATTAGGGCGACATGCAACTTGAGAGATAGCTAAGCTAATTAACATTCATGTCTTAATTTTTTTAATTGCAAATAATTAATAATCTAACATCTATGTTGACTTACGCTAAGTTCCTATCTAATGTATCGTCCATGAATTCTTTAATCGAATAATACGTTGTATTTAGGCGTCGTTTAGGGTTCCGTGACCCTGTTACTAAGACTTCGCTGTCCGTCTGTCACCAGGCTGTACGAGTATCTCATGAACCGTGATAGTTAGACAGTTGAAATTTTCACAGATGATGTATTTCTGTTGCCGCTATAACAACAAATATAGTTATAAATAGAATAAAATAAATATTTAAGAGGGCTCCCATACAACAAACTTGTTTTTTTTGCCTTTTTTATAGATAATGGTACGGAACCCTTCGTGCGCGAGTCTGACTCGCACTTGGCCGGTTTTATTATTTAAGTATGTTTTTAAATGAAATGTCTTTTTCAGATTGCTTTATTATTGATGGGATTTTATTGTAGATGTGTTTAATTTGAACGACAATAAGGACTATTTTTGTTTATTTGAAGTATAGGTTCTGGGAGAATTAATTTGTCTTTACGCCGGGAGCTTTTGTTGTATTGGAAGTAGGATAAAGTATTATTGTTACTAAAAATAGATACAAATAGAGCCGAATATTGATCCCTGACACAGTACACATATAGATCAATGCTGATGCGCTGCGCAAGATACTCACCAGCTCTGGGGTCACGCGTCGTCGCTTCGACCAGACGAAGATATTATTATACCAGACCACATTTGTAAGCTAGTTATTTCAATTCCATTGATTGATCACTACAGAAAAAAAACCGTCTTAAAAAATGTATATATCAAAAACAAGAAAAGTTACAACCCTATTGCTATAATGGAGCGTAGGTATTTATTTCGTCAACTAGGCTTAGTTTCCATACTGTCCATTTGTATACTCTGTCCCTGATTTGTGGTTTATTATCCTCTATGGTAGCAAGCAGGCGTGCTGCGGTGTGGTAAGCCAGACGGTAAGCGGTTGCAGCAGCCTCTGGTTCCGAAAACCTTACACTGATACCTGCTAAAATCATTTTCGGATGACCTTGAGGTTAAAGAAGCTTTATTTCTCATAAAAACTATAAAAGTTCATTTACAATGAGAATAAGTAATTCGTAAATAATGTTTAAATTACATATTACCTCTAGGACTTACTTAAACATAGGTAAAGGTAATCTACGTTTTTATATAATAGTGCTAATTAACATAATTTAGGATAGATAGGTACAAACAAATGCAATAACAAGCCAACAAAAAACAAAAATAAATAGCCTTCGTACATTGTAAATCCGGCCAACAAAATCAATATCACCTAATAGAATAGTAAGTTTGCTAATTGCTTAGAACCTTCCTAAAAATAGCTAAGCCTACCCCTGAAATTGAATTTCTCAAAATTAAGCTTGGAAATTTCATTCGTAAACAGTCGTCCATTACGAAATTAATAGAACTTTAAAAGAGAAGGGAGCTATTACGGGAAGGTTCCCTAACTATTTTAATTAAAGGCGTCGAGGCGTTAGCGGAACATCTATATAATTAAAGTACAACCATCCGCGATAGACAGATAATTTATTGACGTGTAGTGTATCGACCCGACAGCTACCTACAGTCACGTAATTGTTTACCAATGGTGTTTCTTTCAACACATGCTTGTGGGTAACACATAAAACCGGCCAAGTGCGATTCGGACTCGCGCACGAAGGGTTCCGTACCATTATCTATAAAACGGCAAAAAAATCATGTTTTTTGTATGCCCCTTAAATGTTTATTTTATTATGTTTTGTATTTGTTGTTATAGCGGCAATAGAAAAACATCATCTGTGAAAATTTCAACTGTCTAACTATCACGGTTCATGAGATACAGCCTGGTGACAGACGGACAGACGGACAGCGGAGTCTCAGTAATAGGGTCCCGTTTTACCCTTTGGGTACAGAACCCTAAAAACTATATAAAACTTAGCTGCTGCACGCGCTTTTCAACTAGCCTATGTTGATCCTCGGGATACCATTTACCTCCCTGCAAAATTTCATTAAAATCCGTTCTGCCGTTTAGGCGTGAAAAGGTAACAGACAGACAGAGTTACTTTCGAATTTTAATATTTATTTATTTATAAGGCAATACCAACATAATGAAACAATGATAATTATCACAATCATAAACTTTTAGTTTAGAATGTGTTCTTCTAACAGGCATGCACAAAATTCGCTAAAGGTACACAAACAACATATAAAAATAATACCCTGAGGGGGTAATAGGTAGAAAGGGAATAATAGGAAATACAAAAACCAAAAAATACAAGCACTAGGCACTTGAACTAAAAACAACTATGTACATAAGTGTTCTACAGTAGACTGAGTATGAGAAATAGAAAAATGTTTCCTGTTTATTTTTAAAGATATATATTATTATATTTTTAAAGAAGGCAACGAGTCCCCAAATGAAGAAATATCTGCTAATTTAAGTATAGGTCTCGTATGAAATGACACCGTGATATGTCGACGCGACGGACGTGACGACGACAGGGCGCTCGGTTCGAAATATATGTTTAGTAAAATTTTGTATAGTTGATAGGTAGGTACGGTAGGTTACCTTTTTAAAACCGAGAAATAACCATTTTTTGTATTATCGGCCCTAATGCGGCTCACCGGGAATCTAAAAGTGTTTAACTAGTGGCTACCTGTACAAGAAAAACCACATTTCAGAACAAACTGCTTTGAAGGCGCAAACTCTTGGGTTATATGTTTTTTCTGAGTAAGTCAACCTTCAGTAAACAGATCGTATTTTTTCCAGAGCAGATAGATTGCGAAGCTCCGATCACACAAGTAAGTCAACAACAGATGTGTCGGATTAATTGAGTCGATATTGATCTAAGCGTGGGCTCCCGGAGACATCACTCCTACATCCCACTCCTGTCTGTAGGACTTGACATTTTAACATTTCAATTACGGAAAATGACACTACCTATTAAGAAATTAATAAATCCCAAAAATTTACGATCTCGTAAATTTTTGGGAGTACTATAATAAATAAAAACCTTAGAACTACCTATTAAGTACAGACAGTTCACCGTAAGATGTCCCGTGCCTTGGGAATTGCCAATACATATCACGGCGGGGGACATCTTACGGTGAACGGTCTGTAGGGATTGTAGGCAAAACTGTAGGTACTTACTGTACTTTATTATGACAATACCGTTTTTGCTGTCTAGCGCTTCGATTAAGAGAATCTCAAGATGTTGTTATAAATAAATGAAATAAAATTCTTTTATTTCAGTTAACTACGATCCATAGATTGTTAGTAGCAGATACTTGCGTAGGGCGGGGTAGTGTTGATAATTTTTTAGTTTTTATCTCAAATTTAGTTTGAAGTGGCTAGGCTAGAGGCGTAAGTAAATAAATTTTAGTATTCATCCTAAAGATATTATAATATTGTACACGCAGGGTCTCCAGCGGTCGTTTGGCGTTTTTTTTATGTCAAGAAAGGCATTTATGAAATGAAAACTTAACAAAAAGTAATAACAATTATAACCGTAAGGTTATAACTAAAAACTAAAACACAAACTTACTAATAACAACAACGCATAATTTCACATGTGCAGCGAAAAATATTATTTTTTATAATTTGAAAACGATCGAGAGATTTAATATGAATGAAAGCTTTCAAAACACAATGTTTTCGTTCTTCTGTGATTTTCTGATACTCTTTGGGTTGTTTAACCGCTGTGTATACAAAAAATATCTAGGCTTTTAATCGGAGTATAGAGCATTGATGGACGTCACGCTGCGAAGACGAGAAGAGATGTCCGCTTTGGTGGAGTCTGGGCCTTAGTTTTGGTTTAGTTCGTTCCGCTATGACAGACTTTTCAGTTGCCAGATTCTTAACTTAGTCAAAAATATTTGCATATATTTATTTAAAGAAAATTACAATATACAATACAATAATAATTACAACTAATATTTACACTTAGATCTATTTTCTAAAAATCTAAGCCGTCACCAGAAGGCAAAGTGCCCAGAATGCTGGCAGCATTGCCACGTTGAATGGCAATGCTAATTCGTTGGCCGAAATAAAAGCCCGTATTCCGATCGCCTGTGGACCCTATTAGGAGTTTTGTTAGTCAATAATTAACTTATACTTATCAATGGTCAAACCTCTTGGTGAGTAAGGGTTGAGTTTCAACAAAGAAGTTGTTATCCAATCTGTCATACCATTGAACACAATCTGTAAATTCTGTTATCAATCGGTACATATGTTATTTTTATTTTTTTCCAAGCGCTTGCCATTTCTGTCTACTAAGCTGCAAAAAACTTAATCATGGTCTAGTACTTCTAAAATTTTGGAAGGGTTAGTAAAACCAAGACTATTAAGTTAATGCTTAAATTAAACGTCACTCTCACATCAAGGCGTATCTCTATCTAAAAGATTTTTGGTGTGAAGACCAGCTCCAACTACTTAAGCTAAGTGGAAGTATGATAGACAAGCATTTTACTAAAGCGCTATTCCCATTTGGGGCAATTAGGAAATTGAAGTAGGAAGCGTGGGAAGAATGTTTGCTTTGTCGTAGAACAAACTTAACCAAGCTTTGAGCTTTCGATCAAGAAAGCTATAGCCAACTTATCTTTGGAGCATAGAGTGCATATGCATAGATATTGAATGAAAGAGAAAGAAATAGAGAGTGAACCTGTGTTCGCGCACACACTTGTGCATAAAAATATTAGGTATATAAAAATACTGGCTAGTCCACGTTGACGCTGGCCGCCGTGGCCGATTCGGCTAGGACAGTTAGTTTAAATCTGTTCTTTCTAAGATGTGATACGATTCTTTGATTCTATTAAGTGTAGCTCAATACCATAATATATAACAACATTAACGTCAATACTCAATTTTACTTGGCTTGTATATCTTTTTTGCAATGATTTATCATTGCATTGTTAACCTAAAATTCACTTCCTTGTCCGTCCATATCAATACCAGTCGGACGCGCGTTGGATCAGTTGAGCTACCTGCAGATTGCTTGCAACAGTCTGCAGTTAGCTGAATTGTTTCATTGTAAATACTAGTTTAAATTTATTTCTATTAATTGATTGTAATTTTCTCTGTTAATAAAGTTTATTTTTATCTACTTCCTTGTTTGTTGATTTTCAGACACAATTAACAGTCTTTGTAGATCCTTCAAAAATATTGTTAACAGATTAAAAATAATAATATTTTTATCACGCACCTTTTTTTATTGAGAACTTTTGACATAATTTGCAGTTATCTAGGCTATAGCTGAAATATAGTTGTTGACGTTGACAACAATTTGCAGCTAAAACAATAGCCAAGTCAAGTTTGTTGAACCAAAGTCTTTGTTGATTAATGAACATCTAACAACGCTTACGTAATCATAATTAATTACAAACAGTGAGTTTTATCCTCGTTTAAAACTCTGTGTGAGCTTTGTCCAAAGACCACAGACTCAATTTTATATTCAGAAAGGTTATATAAAATGATTGCTTAAAAATGTAGTTACAATGGAAAGATATATTGTTCTTTATTCAACCGTCTCGTTCGAACGTTTCAAGTCCAAAATTAGGTAACCTAGTTTTCAAAATGCATGAAATTACCCTAACTTAATTGAGCTTGGCAATTTTCCAATGAATCATAAGTTTACATTAGGCTCTACTTTACTCACTTTATTTTTTTCCACATTTAGACGGTGTGGCTTTAATAATTCTATTGCGGAAGAGTTTCAATTCTCTTCAAGAATTTTCGTAATCGTAAAATTAAGGTGTGAATATGATATGCCTGTAAATTTACGGAGAGCGCGGTATATTTTTAGTAAAATAAGTCCGTAAGCAGCGTTGGTTTGGGTAGTTTTTTACTCAAACCAACGCTGCTTAGGGGCAAAAATGCCAGAGTATTCTGGTGAGTACCTTCGGGTCGAATCTTGCACAAAGAGCTTTCTGAAAGCTTTGTGAGGCATCTAAGTACGTAGGTAAGTAAGACAGGAAGCATTTTATAAAATCTCGCAAGAGCAACATTGCAAGGCAATTTGAATTTTAACGCTTGAAGAATCTCGCTTAAACTGAAATCGTCGAGAGCGAACTATTCAATTTGACGCTGGATGGTTTAGCAAATTGGAGAAGCGAAATTGTGAATTAGGCTTCTAGCGAGCGACGTGCTCCGCGACGAGTTCGCAATCGTGACTCGGATAAATATTGCTCTTTCGACAAACTGGGTACAATTCATTTCCAAACGTTTTTTTTTTATATCTTCTCCATCTTATTAGAACAAGACATTTGTCCAAGGATGTTCGACGTCTAAGACAGAAACTAGCATACCCATACACAACATAGTTTGCTTCGGTTAATACCCTTCTACTCTTGTGAAAATGTTGTGAAACAATTTTCTATGTTTTAATTATTTCTCCTTAAAATCAAAAAGTCCTTGAAAATATCCAGCAATTTGTGATTGGGTAGATGTTATCGAATTAACAACAAAGATCGTAGTCGTTAGGAAATAACGAAGTTTGAAGGTCGCTGGAACTTGGTTTAGGAAGCTTTAGCTTTGATTTATTGATCTCTCCGATCGGTTCGTTTGTTTTACTAGCAATCTATAGGCGCGGTACGAGTATAAACCTACCTAGCTACGTTATTGTAAGGTATGGTGGTACTGCTCTGCTCTAAGGTCAGCGTGAATTCTCAGAATTCGGTGTTTACGCGCCAAAATCACATTCAAGACGAAAGTTAATTCAGAGCGGGTTGGCAATCGAATAATCGATAAAGCCAAAAACAAATTAAACCGGCCAAGTGCGAGTCGGACTCGCGCACGAAGGGATCCGTACCATTGTCTATAAAAACGGCAAAAAAACACGTTTGTTGTATGTATGTTTTTTGTGTGTTTTAGTATTTGTTGTTCGGCAACAAAAAGACATCATCTGTGAAAATTTCAACTGTCTAACTATCATGGTTCATGAGATACAGCCTGGTGACAGACGGGCAGCGGAGTCTTAGTAATAGGGTCCCGTTTTATCCTTTGGGTACGGAACCCTAAAAAGGTACAACAAACTGTTAATATAAAAATAGACATAAAAATTAAGTAATATTGTAGATTTCTGTCGTTTCGGCATGTAGACCGATAAAACCTTTAGCCTGATAATTGCTATTTTTCGAGTTGTAGCAAAACCCGTCCGGAGCTTTTTCAACTGTCCCCACCAGCACTAAAATTATGTTGAAGCTAACAAAGACGAAATTAAAGAAGTTTATCTCATTTCTGTACCATCCTTTCTGACGGTGTGAGCCCAAAACCTATCACCTAACATCTTAAACAATCTGAAATTAGTATTAAACTTGGAAATTGGCTTTCACCCTTTGAGTGCGGGAACGCCCTCAAGTTATCCAATTAGACACGAAGTAAACAATACTGTAAACACGAGACAACAAGGAGGGAACAAGATAGATTGAGTCATTGTTACCTAACCAACACTGTATTTTGATACCTACCTGTTTATGCTGATAGGCACAAGCATCCTTACAAGATATCAAGGAGCCTTTTGTGACTTATAAGGTTCCACGAAGAAGTATTTCTATTGAAACACATTTTATTGTTACCAAAAAGGGTGGGTTTAATTAATGTGAAACTAAGTGAATTGGGTTACGTTAAAACCTTTTTTCTCCGTAATGTTTATCGAAAAGGCTACGAAAAAATAATAATCTTTGAAATACAAGGCAAACCTAAAATTAGGACGTGGAATACTTTAGTCTCAAAAATTGAAAAAAAAAACAATTTCAAAAATCAGAAATAATTGCGCAAAGTACTATGTGTTTTTGTAGTTACTACCATTTTTGAATTATTAATCACAAGATTAATAATAAAATAATTAATAGATAATAAGCAAAAACTTTGATTTGATTTTTAGCACTTACGCCGCTCTTCTCTATCCCACTCCTATGAAGGCGAAATCCTATGCCTGTCCTTTTCACAAAATGGCGTCATAAGTCGCCCTTAAGCAGTAAGTACTGATGGCTGTTATTATTTCATAAATTATTTAAAAAGTGTTATTTGTAGATATTATATAGTATATTGGCACGAGTGACCATTCACTTTGGGTGGTCCATACCCCCCAAACGTTCTCGCAAAGAGATAAATAAAGCAAATAATGTAGATTATAAGTCTCCTCAGCTACAGATATAATAATATTATACTAGCCTTAGTGATATAATGATCTAAACCAGATCCAAACATGCCATGGTTTAGTTAAAGCCTCAAACAAAAGGCGTTTTTAACTCAACAGCCTGATTTATGGTTAACTGAAAAAAAAACAATGTAAACCGAGCATCGATTCGGCCAAACATTGAATAATTCAAACCTACCTTACCCACCGTCTATATTTAGTACCTAACAAATTTGCCATTGTATACTGAAACCCAAAGCTTTGAGCGTATAAGCTGGAAGAACACAGGATAAATAAATCAGCTACTACATAAATGTTACTGACTAGCTACTAGTCGCGGCTTCGCACTCGTTGTTTAAGGTTATTTCTATCCCATGAAAACTGATTTATGGGATAAAAAAGTCTATGTTACTCTCCATCCTTTCAACTAACTTCATGCTAAAAATCAAGCCGATTGTTTGCTTAGTTAGGGCGTGAAGGAAGGACAAACAAATAAACAAACAAACAAACACACTTTCACATTTATAATATTAGTATACATATACTCTCTAAAGTATTCTTTAACTTACTAGTTTCTGTCTGCGGCTTCGCACACCTTTTCTCTATGAAAATGTTTATCAATCCCTTGGGAATTGATTTATGGGATAACAAGCCTAAGCTATGTTAGATTCCCGGGCTAGAACTACCCGTATAATAATAATAATAATAATGCTTGGACAATTCACAGCACTATCTAGCCCCAAGCTAAGCAGAGCTTGTGTTATGGGTACTAGATAACTGATATACATAATACAATACAATAGATAGTTAGACATTTTTTATTATACATAGAAAACGACCAGAACACCCTGAACAAATGTCCGCAGTCTGCATCGTACACACATTTGTCCCGAGGCGGGAATCGAACCCGCAACCTCCTGCGTCGCAGGCAGACCTTCATCCACCGCACCACAGAGGTCGTCAAATCATCATTTCAGCCCGATCAGTTGAATAGTTTTGGCGTGAGGCGGCAACAAACATATAAACATCCAAACTTTCACATTTATAATGTTGTGTGATTTGATTCATATGAAATTTGTGATTTGCTGTAGTAATAAAATAACGCCTTCTTATTTTGAATCCTTCAATTAAGCTTTACGTCGTGTTACGTAGAGAGACATCGTGGTGGAAAACTCTACCTACGGCGTAGCAGTGCTACGCGCAAACGCTACGGTGCTACGGGTGTAGCGCTGCTACGGAAAACAAAATCTATAGCTTTTTGCATTCGCAGAATGCTTTGCTTACTGTAAATTGCGTATTATATGGAAATTTTAAAGTGTAACCCATCTGTGTCCCAATTAACCTGGAACTAAAAACACCGTTCAAAAGTGCACACCTGGCTCCAAAAAGTTATTCAACTTAGCACTGCAAAACGCTTGAGCTTGAACTTCCAAATTTAAATGCAAAGTGAGCAAGCCGCCATTAATAGAAGCTGAAGCTTTTTGCAGTAGTAATGCTTTGCTTGCTGTAGGTAAATAGCGCATGGCAATTTAAAATTATAACCCTCCCAACTATGTCCTAATAGGCTACTTGACTACTACTGGGAAATAATTCCAACGTATTGTCTGATAAAAATAATGCAAAGAGTCATTTATATTTCTTTAAGGCCAGTCGTATTAGTTATGAAAACGAATTTTAAAGTTTGAATAAAATAATACCGCGCCAAAACGATAATCTCTGTCATGGCTCCTGTGTTCCAAGCTATGACGTCACCCCGCCATGCCACACCTAACAAGAATAACTCATTGACACTGTAATCTGAGGATGTGTGACGTCACTTGCGATCCAACCAAACACATAGCGTTTTCGGTCACGTGACCATGTAACAAAAAATGTGTAATTTTAATCCCGTTTTTTTACATAAAAAAGGCATATTTTTAATAAAAATCACCTGATTACGCTTTGTTACTTTGTCACTGCCTAGGATGAAAACAATTTAGGATTCATTTTTAATGTAGTCAAATAGCCTATTAACTTGGATAAAAACAACGCTGGTAAATGCATACCTGGCCCCGAGAAGCTGTAAAGCGCTTGAGCTCGAAGTTCCAAATTTAAATGCAAAGTGAGCAAGCCGCCATTATTGAAGCTGTTCGATTTGCTGCTGTTGATTTTATCGCGCTCGTTTATTTACCGTCCCTTAGATTGTTAGATATATTTCGTGGCACTCAATAAATTACCCTTTACTACCTCCGAAACATTTCGATGTTTCTTTATGTACTATTACTCAAACTTTTGACCTTTGAAAAGTAAATACCGCGTCGAAAATCAAGATTTAATTTATTTAACGAGTTCGTTGGCAAATCTAATGCGTCTTCGTTAGTCGAAACTTGATTTAAAGTCACTCTAGTTTGAAAGTTATTTTAAAGTTCAGCTTTTGTGTTATTTTTACAATCAAATTGATTTTAATTACGGTTTTTGCATCGTGCGAGATTAACGCATGGAGTTTTGTGCACGTACCTAACGTATGATTGAAGGGAAGTTAGATATTTTAAGGACATTCACTTCAATGCATGAAATAAAATACCGAAATATGAATCTGACTCGAGATTATTATCATTAGCAGCCGTTTAATTACCCATTGGTAGGACATAATAAGTTGACTTCTGTCTATTTAAGTTTTAAGAATTAAATTTTTTTTTGTACCGCCAAGGTGGCAAACAAGTAGGTATGCGACTTTTTATAACTGTACATTCAACGTACCTACGAAAAAAAATATAATTTTGAATTAACGCAAACAAGCATGTAACTTTTTATAAGTACATTCAACGTACGTACGTACGAAAAAAAATTTTGAATTAGCCTCGGTCCTGCACCAGCTTCTACTCCTGACCAAAAACTAGTTGAAACTAGAGAAAGGCCGAGTACTCGGTTAATACTCGGTACTCGGCGAGTTTTTTATTACTCGTACTCGGCCGAATAACTCGGTTCAAATGACGAGTACTTGTTTAATAAAACCGGCCAAGTGCGAATCGACTTGCACACGGGAGGGTTCCGTACCATCGTACATACATACCCTACATATTTCGCAAAAGCACTTCGCAGACCAGTTTACTGTTTTTGCGCCCCAAACAAAGCATTACGTTGAACCGAGTTATTCGGCCGAGTAGGTTTGGCAAACATCAAACCGAGTAAACTCGGAACTCTGTTAAACTTCTACTCGGTGCATCTCTATACAACTAATAAACTAATTCCCACGTCCTAATTTTAGGTTTACTTGTTGTAGGAAACCCTCGCAACAAATGTGCGCTCCAGCCCGGCCACAGTTTGATGGACTGGATCCGACTCGGCAACTCCGGGAAGGACCTTACCGGCGTCGGCGGACGGATGCGGCCTGTGTCACCTCGCGAGCTCTCCACGCATGATAAAGAAAGTTAGTTAGAACTGTGTCAAGCCTTAGAATTTATCGCAAGTGCCTTATATTTGTCACCATAAGAAAGTAATATTAAAATACTAGCAGCGCCTCGCGGTTTCACCCGCGTATTTCCCGTTCCCGTAGGAATTTCGGGATAAAAAGTAGCCTATGTCCTATTCCAGACTATAATCTATCTCTGTGCCAAATTTCATCCAGATCCGTTTTGCCGTTCTGGCGTGATAAAGGAACGAACATCCATCCATCTATCTATCCATCCATCCATCTAAACTTTCACGTTTATAATATTAGTGAGATGAGATTATAAAACTATCCTACTATACTTCTTCTTCTAAAGAGAGGAACATCCTGACAATACGCGCCGAGTCCAGGAATCTGGCCCTTGATCCAATTTCCTAGCGAGAGTCTCTTGAAAGTCTATCTTATTATTTATTTTTATTAAAAAAATTGATATTGTAACGGCTACCTACCACTCAGCGTGTACTAAAGGAGCTCGGGGAGCAACTACAGCACTGGCCTTCCGTGCCACCTTAGCGTAGGTTACTAGTATTAAGCGTATAAATAATATAATAATAATATATAACCTCACCTCACCTCAAAAGCCTATAATGGTCCACAGCTGGACGCAGGCCTCCCTGATAATCGCCTTTTGGCTTCTATATTACGGGGGGTAATTCCCATAATCCCCACGCTAGGCATGCGGGTTGATCGCAGTTCGGTGGTAAATCAGTTCTGCAAGAGGCGCTGCTGCCCCCCGATGTCCCTTAGACGCCTCTTACGATACCTACGGGAAAATTGGGGTGGTGCAAATTATAGGCCGGCACCACACTGCTAAATAATAGGCTAAAAAATATAAGCGTGCTATACTTATTACTACTTAACTCGTACACTCGATTATGCCGGTCATTATGACTATGCTCTGGATCTTACCTCTACGAGACTACGCTTCGGCATGAAGCATTATGCAAACACTAGAGAATGTTCACATATAACATAATCTACTCATAGATTACATTGCCAACGTCGCTTAGTGTGTACACTGTCTTCAATTCAATTTCCTTAGACAAAGCTTGTAGCTTACGAGATAAGGGGTAGTTTGATCTATGAGGAGATGTCTTTTTTCATTGGTTACATAATGGCTTAAGCCTAATTTGTCCAAAAGGACAAATAACAAAACAGCAGAGGGTGATAGACTCTCTCTAATCCAATCCTACTAATATTATGAAACCGAAAGTTTGTGGAATATACATTTCATTTATTTGGCGTACATTTAAAACATAGCCTAACTAAGATAATAGACTTATTATAGCGATATAATACGCGTGCGAAGCCCCGGGCAGAAGCTTGTCTTCAAGATATACTTTTAATCTAAAGAGATTTATTTTTATCAGAGAAGGATGGAGCGATTTCTTGTCTGAAATGGTTCTGATCTTCTTGATATCAGGTCGAGGTTTTTACTCTTAGACGAAAGCTACTATTATCAAAATTAAAACGAATATCCTTTTTCAGACGACGCATGGTTGGCAATCCGTGGACGCGTCTACAATATCACACATTACCTACCATACCACCCTGGAGGCGCCGATGAACTAATGCGCGGCGCAGGTATGGACGCAACGCAACTCTTCGACAAAGTCCACCCGTGGGTTAACTACGACTCCCTACTAGCCAAGTGCCTCATCGGACCGTTACGACACGACGTCCCCGACGCTGAAGAAATCTTCGACACCGCAAGCATATCCTCCAAATCAGACCGTCTGAAAGAACCATCAAAAGCCCAGGAACTAGTCAGAAAATCGATGGAAAATCTAGCGAATTGCATCACGCCGGTGCGAAAGAAAATCAACAAAGACAAGGATGAGACCCACAAGGGAAGCCCTCCGAGCAAGATCATGCAGAGTTTGATACAGTCCAGTGAGCTGCCGGTCTCTATCAGTCGCCGAGCGGTTGCAAGTCCCGTCAAAACAAGCAAACCTGATTCACCAACGCCACTTCGCTACGACTGGATACAGACTTCAAATAAGCTGACAATTTACGTGTACACAGGACCTTTAGCTAATCCAGGTGGTTGCGCGAGTCTTCGAGAAGGCTTCTTATTCATTGAAGTGGCGACTAACGGATGTTTGAAGACCCTTAGAATTTTGCCAGAGGCGAAACTCTGTGAGCCGTTACAACTGAGGGTTTTCGCTGAAAGCGGGAAAATTGAGGTGAGGGTTTAAGAGCCTTCTTTACTTTCTAGGGATTGCGATTTTAGAACGGTTATTGAGGCCACCTGTCGATAAAATATGCCAATACAAAGTCAAGTTAAAGTACTTTATTATACCTTCTTTGTACTAGCTTCCGCCTGCGGCTTCGCACGCGTTTTTAATAAAAAAGTAGACTATATCTTATTCAAGGGTTAGAACCACATCTATGCAAAATTGCAGCACGAGCACGATCGTTTTAACATAAAGAGATAAGAAACATCCAAACTTTCAGATTTATAACATTAGTGTAAAGACCGTACATGATACACGTCAAGTAATCATGAAAACACGTACTGGCCATTTAGATAAAAAAAAACTGTATTTTTTTTATTAGAATCACATATTTTTTATTTTATTTATTTCAAAAGAATTTACATAGGGCTTAAATTTATAAAACTCTTTTAACCCATAGGGGTTGGACCCGAATATTACATTGATGATGATAAATAAATGAATAGTAACCATGTCCTTGAAAACTTTATTATTCAAAGATTTTTTTTACCTTGAAAATCAATAGCACACCTAAATAATTTAGTTGAAATTGGAGACCTTTGAAAAAGTATTTCGAGGGAGCGCAAATTTGACGTTAGACAGACCTTACCATTTCAAAACCTGAGCTGCCTTATTCAAATTTTATTGAGGTTAGCGACCTTAAAAGGTCGTAATCCTACAAGGACTTAGTTGAACCCGAGTTTAATAGCATTCTAGATGGACCTTGTTATTCGTGATGGGTGAGAAAGCTAATGTAACTAACTTAATTTAAAGTAAAGCTTCTATAAAAATTACTATTAAGTTATGCGACTGAACTTTTAAGTAAGCTGATTGGGCTGTCGAAGAAGATGAGTAATAGCGAAACGAAAACATACTTAAGTAAAGAAAGAAGTATGTAAAGAAGTTAGAATTTTTTTAGTTACAGTGGGAATCGCTTTTAAATGTAAAAAGCGATTTAATACGGTATGTTTCACGGCCTTAAAACCCACTGGCGTTGCGTCGTCGCCGCTGTTGTTACCTCACTTACCTAGTTTACCACTGCCTGTTAGTGGCATCTACCTTTTCCCATTCCTAGAGGTTGAGTTCGAAGTCGGCTTAGTTGATTACAGGTTAAAAACTTACACCACTTAAATTACAGGTAACAGCCTTAAAATCCGAGCCAGCTGTATGGAAAGGCTTCGGTGAGGCGACTCTCGGCGCGCCAACCCTCGTATCCTCGCCTCGGACGGTCGACTGCCACGTGACGGACACGACACAACTCAGTCACGATACGACGTTGCTGTCTGTGGCCGCGCGGGCGGGACCGGTCGTTGTGCCGGTAGGACATCATGTTAGAGTGCATAGAACTATTGATGGTAAGAAAACATTACTCATGACAGCTTCTAGATACAAACAGCCTTTGAATCCGACCCATCTGTATAGAAAGGCTTTGCCAACCTTTGTCTCACAGGTCACGTGATGGACACGACACGACGCATCGTTGACGCGGTCGTTGTCCTGCTCCTAGTTCCTAAGGGGCCGAAAACGAACAACATTAGGTACATTAAATAAAAAAATTCAATTCGTCAGCGCCATCTAGTTTCAATTTATGAAACTACGACAACATAAAAATAGATCTCTGCCGTTCTTGTCGATATAAGTAAACCTTGATTATGATAACCAGAACTGAAGATTTTTGATAAAAATACAAGTTTTTGGTAAATTCTATTTACATGTCAAGTTTTCATAAAAATAGTTGTAATATTGTATTCGCATCGTTTAACAAAATTTAATTAAGTAATGTAAATGAAAAACTAATTAAATTACTTAAAAGTATTAAAATGAAATGAATAAAATAAATATAATATAAAAAATGGAAATACAATAAATTATAAATTCACAGTCTTAGTAGTTCGTTCACTGAATAGAAATTCTGCTTAATCTCTTTACAGTAAAGCCTTCTCTTATTTCAGGTTCAGAATGCATACGCTCGTATACCCCGATAGGCGACGGCTGGTACCCCGAAGAGAGCCCGGCGCTCCGCCTCGCAGTCAAACGATACGAGGCGGGAGCTCTGTCTCCGCATCTCACGGGGCTTAGAGTCGGCGATGCGGTCACATTATCTGGGCCTTATGGGAATTTCCAGTTACTAACGGTACGATTGAGTGATTTAACTCTTTGCTAGTCATAAGTACTAACTACTTCAGCACAGCTATAGTAAACTAAACGTGAAGTAGCAGTGGGTCGGCCATATATCTCCCGAGGAACTGACAATCGGTGGGGTTCTCGAGTGAAGACATGCAAAACACTGCTGGCAGATTGACTTGATCACATTTTTCGGGTCTTTCGGGAACTTCCAGTTACAAACGGTGCGATTCTATTAAATTATCATCATCAAAACAGCACCTACACTGCTGGACATAGGCCTCCCCCATACGACGCCACGAATAGCGGTATATAATCAAATACTTTGATCATACATTTTTACCTACTGCTAAACTTAACGATAAAAGATCTCACGTACCTACCAATTAAAACTAAGACTCTCTACCCAGGGACCCTACCCGACGACGTAATTAAATCCTGGCTGGATATATTAGGTATAACTTCTGGAGTTCGTCTCTCGAGGTTACACTTATTGCATTGGGTAATATAATAATCCCTATAGTGTTCCCTTTTCAACAGAGGAAAAAGTTGTATTTGTGTCCCTCTTGCCGGGGACTACAATACCAGATTCTTTCGCGATTCGTTTCTAATTATTAAAACACAAGGTGCGCGACAAATAACCGAAAGGTACTATACTATAAGATACTCTATAAACTAACTTTGGTCGAAGCGACGCGTGACCCGAGACCTGGAGTATCTGGCGCAGCGCATCAGCATTGCCATACAGCGGGGCGATGCACCACGCGTCTTGGGGACGCTTCCGACTGGTATTAATATGGATCGGTTAACTACCTGTACAATGTACATTGTTTGCAACAGTCTGCAGTTAGTTCCATTGTTTCAATTGTAAATACAAGTTCCAATTTGTTTTTTATATTGGATTGTGCGATACCTACTTTATGTATAATATTATGATATAAGTTAAGGGTAGACTGTGGAGCCGATAATATTCTAGTAGGTATTATCTTCTTTTTGACAGTTGAAACCGGTGAAAAGGATGTACTTATTCGCTGCTGGTACTGGGATCACTCCAATGCTTGGAGTCATCAAGTTCATGCTTGGAAGATCGAATCCTAGATGGTAAATAAATAAATAATGCTGGACAATTCACACAACATTATGTAGCACCAAGCTAAGCAGAGCTTGTGTTATGGGTACTAGATAACTGATATACATAATACAATATACCACATCGATAGATATTTTTTATGATACAAAACATCCAGAATACCTGGAACAAATATCTGCAGATCGTAATAAAACACTGTTTTAACCGGATTGATCAAAACAGATTGGTTAACAGTGTTTTATTATGAGTTCTCGCGAAAATAACCTTAGAATATACTATCTGCAGATCGTACAAACATTTGTCCCGGTGCGGGAACCGAACCCGCAACCACTTTGCGTCGTAGGCGGACTTTCGCCCGCCCCGCCACAGAGGTCGTGATATACTCGTACGTACCTATCTACCAAGTCTTCACCAAACTTTGGTCCTTCTGTTAGGAATTTAAAACGATGATGAACGTGTATGTTAATTAAAATGTTTTTTTTTCATTCCAGTGAACGAGTGCATCTTTTATTCTTCAACAAAACAGAGAATGATATCTTATTCAATTCCAACTTTAATGAAACTATGAAGGAAGATGAAAGGTAAATATTTTCTTAATCCATTAGAATAGCTTTCTCTTTTGGATTGTTCTAGTAACGAAGTAACATTACTTACTCTGTGGTTCTAGCTAGATACTAAGGGGACTTACCTAGTAAGCAATAGGCAAATATGGGTTTTACCCATTATTTTCTCCCATTTGGGTAAACTTTTCAAAAAACTTACCTTTTCTTCTTCAGGTTGACGGTAACAAACGTCCTGTCTGATCCCAGCACATCGTGGAAAGCCCACAAAGGCAGAATCTACAACCGTCTGCTCACTGAACTATTGGACAAAGACATGAAGTGTACCAGCCAATGTGTACATTTTTTCTGTGTTTGCGGCCCAATAGAGTTTACGCATAAATGCTTGGAGCTACTGTCCAAAGAGGGGGTGCGAGAAAACTGTGTGCACGCTTTTATGGGTTAAACAGGTTAAAAAGAAAGAATCTTCTAATGAAAATAAGTTTTAGGTTAACCATGCACAAAGGTACAAAAAGCTTAAGTGAAAGATTTAGCCGGTACAGAGATATTGTATTGCAGATAATTAATGGTTGTGGATGATAGTTAATAAAGACACTTAAAATAGGTACAGGTTTGGTGGAGGTTAAATATTGTAAATATAATGATTTGTAAAGTAGACGATAGTGAAATATCGTTGGCCATTGTCGAAATTGTGATATCTTCAAGTCATTTTAAAGTAAGTTTATATTTTATTCCATAGTTAATTCAATGAACCTATTGTAGAACACCAAACTGAGCTGTGAGAACCATTTAGAATTTTTCATAATAATGTAGTCATATAAATGACCAAAACTACATTTAATAGGTGGGTACTGATGGTACTTACTGACTTAAGAATCCAAGAAACCCATTGTATTACTAAAGGGGTATTTACACAGCATCCGTTTTGAGTTCACACACCCGGCAGTATTCCGGATCCTGCAAACGATTGTTTCCAGTACCGAAGGATCCGTAAAAAACGGTCCTGTAAAAACGGACCCGCTCTGTGAATGCGCCCCAAGTTGTAAAATTTATACATACATGAACACCTATCGTTTTAGCGTTTGTTAATTAGAATTAGCTCAATAACTTTGAAAGACAAATTATACTATCCTTATAATTGAAAATATTGTAAATATTCCATCCAAAATTGTCCTAGGTTTGTATTTTTCTGACTAACATAGTAAGGTAGAAGATTCTAGGTGCTTGCATGAAATCCAAGTTACATTTAATTACTTTTGTATGTAAAATTCACTAAATTTAATAAAATTATTATATACATTTATTATTGATGTAATTTTATTACACTAAATTACAACACACCAACTTGATGTAATTTTATTACACTAAATTACAACACACCAACTTTTTCGAGTCAAACACTTTTAATAAAACCGGCCAATTGCGAGACGGACTCGCGCACGAAGGGTTCCGTACATTATCTATAAAAACGGCAAAAAAATACGTTTGTTGTATAGGAGCCCCCCTTAAATATTTATTTTACATTAAAGTGAATATTTAACTAAATACTCTGTGAATATTTCAAGTGTCTACCTGTTGCCGTTATCAATATCGAGCAAAATAAATCACATTTGTTCACCTTAAATATTTATTTTATTGCTTTTAGTAACAAATACTAAAAAATTATAGAGGTGACAGACGGACATCGGAGTATTAGTAATAGGGTCCCGTTTTACCGTTCGGTTACGGAACCCTAAAAATACCATTAATCTCTTAAAATATCGGAAATCATGGTATTATTTCACATATCGTGTTAAGAAGGGAACTTGATTAAAATAGTGTTATTATTATATTTTTATTTTATTATTCAAACGAGTGGATTAACTGTATTTAATCTGATACAGTTACTTCTGTACTTTTAAATGTTAGGAAGGTACTTATCTTTTTGTAATTTTGTAAGTTTACTAAAATGACATAATAGAATATTCTTTTGTGTCTGTAAATTATGTAAGATTGAATATTTATATCATTCCAGGTAATTTGTTTCATTATTTATTTGGTCTGTTGTTGATTTAAAAATAAAGGTTAAAATTAATAATTCCTGTTTTATTATAGTTTGAAGACGGAGTATAAATAAAAACAAGTAAGTATTGAAAGAAATATTACTATTATACAAAACAAAACATATCTTATTCTATTAACTACAGAGCTAATTTAGTTAAATAAGTAAATGCATAAAACCATCAACAGAGAACAATCATACTATCTTTTCAAAAGATTTTTGTAAAAGCAAAATAAACACTTAAATCTCTGATTTGTGAGTTTGCGTAGAGGAATGAATTTTTTTATGGCAGGATAATTATAAATACATTTAATGTCTTTTAAAGAAGCCAATCGAGAACTTACATTAAACTGGTTTCTATTGCATTCGCTTTAAATTCAACTTAATGAATAAAATAAACTTTAGAACAACGAAAAGCAACATAACAATATACGAACCTAGTAAAAGTAAGTAATATAAAGAAGCAGCCCAACCATGACTCCACTTTTGAATTGAAAGCCAAATATTTTTCATGCAAATAAATAATACTGCTTCAAATAAATTTCAAAAGCACGGATAAGCGCCAGACACCACCAAAGCTCAGCTGAGCAACCAATAATAGAACGTCGTTATTCACACATCTCGTCTCCGCTCAGATTCAGTGGATACCACCGAGCAGAGATTTATCATTTTTGTATCCGAAGAAACAAAGAAAGATCGAAGCGGAGTTGTGAGCTGTGCCTCGCAAGCTGGCGACGTCACGCAGCGGAAACGAGAAGAGATGAGCGGAGATGTGAGCTGTGCGCCGATAGTGCATTCATCTCAACAAACAACGCTGGCCGCACGCAGCTCAGCTGCTCTAACCAGCATAAATTTCCCTTCCAGTGTCGCCAGTACGCATCTCTGTAGAGCTTCGGTGGAGAAACTAGCTCAAAAACGTCTCTTCTCGTCGCTTTGGTGGAGTCTGGGTCTTAAATAGGTAATTTTCCAATAAGTCATTAAAAATTGATAGTGGACAACTATAGGTTTTTCTATACAAATTACAATTTACAACCGGCGACAGTGATTTATATAAATCGTATAATAATGACGTAATTTTCCAATAAGTCATGAAACACTGATAGAGGACAACTACAGGTATTTCTTTATACAAATTACAATTTAATAGCGCCGACAGTGATTTAAAGATTTCATATAATAATGACCAAAATACTTAGCTATACAAGAATACATTTTACAATATTTCGTATAGATACAAACGTTCCTAAAATAGAGCTAAAAATTAAATACCCTAGACGACATTCATTATTATTTATTAAGTTCACATTCAGTATAAATTATGCATATAACCTACACCTATAGACACGAATCAATGGAGGTCATTGATATTGATTTATCCACAAGAATGTCCAAATTCTGATTTTTGGTTTAATAAACCCACATTCAAACCTAACCTACGCTGGCGAATTGAGTATATTTTTTCGTGTGTCACTGGTTTCATAGGACATATAAACCAAACCCTATAAGATAAGTAATTATTTTTTGAGCTTTCCCTATTGATTTTAATAACATTCGTTCATTCGTGTACAGCTCGCGAGGGCGAGTTCAAAAGCTGTTTTTTTTTAATTTCCATTTAAGTATATAGAAATACATCCGCATAATTATTTTTGTACGTTTTTATGTTTTTTTTTGTGAAATTTAATAAATTTATTTTGATTGAAAGAACAGAAGCACTGAATTGACAAACTGAACGGTAACGTCACAGAAAAAGTGCAGCGATTTATCACCCGAAACTGGTGGTTTTATTTTCTATTTTCTTTCTTATAAAAAAAAATGTGTTTTTTTTCAGTAGGTAATGAAATAACATTAATAATCCATGAAAAAAAACTATACATATATCGTATCGACGAGTCATTCCGGCCTGCGTTTAATTGACCTAAAAGAAAGCTAGATAATTTCCAAAGAAGTGTTAACCCTCAAAAAAAAATTCTAAAATAAACTAATTCTTTTTCATCAAACGCAATAGGCACATTTTACTATAACGTCGAAATCGAGCTCTAGCTCGAATCGAGCTTATATCTGCGGCATAATAGGATTATTTCTTACGTAACTTCAGCAGTTATGTTCTCTGTAGTACCAAACACTCAAGTAGTAAATAATACTTAAGCCTCCTTCACAATATCCCTACCCATATCTAGGAACTACCATTAAAATGTCACCACTATTCACAATAGTTTATTCCTTTATGCGTTAACGTCATTGACAAAGAGCACATCCCTATCTTTGAGGCCCACTGAGTGTATGCTTGAGGAGCCTGCGTCTAGCACACGCTTGGGGAAGTTAGTGGTGATCTCGAATTCTTCAGGGGACTGTGGATGGCTGAATACGAAGTCGTAGAGATCCTGGAATTAAACATTCAATTCAATTAGACCTTGTATGATTTATGATTATAATTCTATTTTTATTAGAGGGAACTGCGATCTGTATATCTTCTCGCATGGGAGTGTATTATGCACGCTAGTGCACTCGATTAATTTACTAGAATTCGGCCTGTCGGGGGTACCCCAGGGGCCGAATTCCACTAAATTAATCTGCTTATCCGCGCCTAGCTTGATCATTTTTAGTCTGATTTCGATCATTCAAATTACCCTAGTATGTTTGACTGAGCTAATCAGCTGGTAACACCTACTATATAAGGTGTCAAGGCGTCATTATCACGCCGCCCCTAGCGGTTTTGTGCCCGTCGGATTCTCTGAATCCCTACAATGTCTCGGCTAGGCTTAGTTCTAGTTAAATTATTGAAACTATACCTGCATTGTATGCCTGATAGTGAACCGGCGTGTGAGCCGCTCGCCACAGGGCAGTCTAATGAGCAGTACAACCGTGCCTACACCCGCAGCCGGCTCCACAGGCAGCCGCGCTGCCATCGCCGCCCGAGCTTCTATTATCTGTAACAATTATTATACTTTAAATGCTACAAGCATATAGCTTAACTGATTTAGGGAAGCTGATTTATAATCCAATGGGCCATCAGCTTATAAAAGTCAGGAAGCTGATTTATAATCCAATAGGCTATCAGCTTATAAAAGCCAATGTCATGAAACTTAACCATCGCATCATAACATAACAGAGCAATACCACGCAGGGCAGATGCTAGGAATGCGCTCTATAAATAAAATAAATGATAAATAAAAAACCATTTATTGCCTAAAAAACTCGTAACCTAAACAGAATTATACATAAAAATTACAAAGAAATTTAAAATAAATAGGCAAAGGGAGTAAATTCAGCTTTGAGCTGCATACAAGGAGCATGCGGCGCCGAGGCACTGCCCCATTTTGTCAACTTGAGGCATAGCTGTGACGCCACAAGCATGTGACTGTCATTTCACTGGTAACCATACCCCTAAACGGAACACAGCAAAGCTGCTTTGTGTTGTGTCGAACTCATAGTTTAAATCTAAAATTGGCTGTAAATAACAAGGTCTCAACAATTTATGCCACGGCCGGGATCGAATCGGTAACGAAGGTAAGTGTGTAAGTGGTGTGGGTAGACTCATCGTCCAAGCCTTTTTGTGTGGTATTAAATAAAGCAAAAAAGTTTTGTGGTTATTTCTTATAACTTACGTCCAATTTCCGACGTTCCTCCTGCTGCTTTTGTTGTTTGACCTCGTCATCCCTCTGCTGCTGCAAGGATCGCTCCACGGCTCGTTTGCGTTCCTTCTCCTGGTCCGCTGCCAGTGACTCCGCGTACGCCTCGTCTTGGGCTAGGCGGAGCCGTTGATTTACCTCTCTTTCTACCCTGTAATATAAGATTATTTGAAACAACTTTTTTCGTTCTTGAACGAAAAAGAACAAGCAAATGCCTTAAGGGTGCCGTTTACCGGGTGACATCACATCATTACACACATATATTATAATTGCGAAAGTTTGGATGTTCAGATGTGTGAATGTTTGTTACGTCTTCTCGCCAAACTTACAGAACGGATCGAGCTGAAATTTTGCTTACAGGTAGTTCTAGGCCTGGAATAAAACATAGGCTAGGTTAGGCTTTATATCCCATCAGTTCCCATGGGATAGAAATAACCTTAAACAACGCGTGCCAAGTCGCGGGCGGAAACTAGTATATCATATAGGGCGGGCAGCGTCATCGTGTCGCATAGAAAATTTCAAACTTTTATGTCGCTTCAGTCATGAAGCGACATAAAAGTTTGCCTCGCACGTCAGTGCGAGGCAGCCTGTCTGATACACACATATACCCTATTCAATGATAAAACAGCAGAGTTCAATGATCAGCAGTCAAGCAGCAAGCATTCAGTTGTTTGCATATTTTTATATGATACTAAATTTGTTACGCGCCTCTGCCTGACCTCGCTGGATATCCCTTAGACGCCTCTTAGGCCACCCGTGGGAAGACTCTTATCCTTTACTTTAGTAAGATGACTTACCTATCAGCCCTAGCTGCTGCTAAATGCGGCTCATTATCCGAGACCACACGCCTCAAGCGCGACAGTAACTGCGCCGCCGAACACGTTCCCTCACTCCTCGCAACCACCGTCATCCTATGATCCCTCAGACAGACCACGTAGATTAGTGGATACCGCCGCCCGCCGACAGATTGCGCGACCCGCCAGCCTTCGGCGTTGTCTATGGAGCAGCCCCAGAATAGTGCGTGGGTGTTTATGAAGCTGATGACGTCGTTGTCGGTTAGTGCGTTCCTGGAAATATATTGGGATTTTTTTAATAACATCATCTAGACCAAAAGTAAGCAGCTTTTTTGTGGTAGTACCCTATAGAACTTTTGTGAATTGGAAAGTGTTCAATGAAACCTATAACAGAGAATATATCATAATTATAGTAAGGTTATTGTTAATAAGGGGCATAAGTATCTCTAAGGAATTAAATAATATCCCAAAATATCTGTATAAGAACAAAAACCTTGAGCACAGCAATGACTCTCTTCAAACAAACTATGGAACTTTAGGGTTTGAACAGGATTAGAAAAACTTCAGTGTATCTCCTGTAGGTGGAGCTAACGGCGCTAGTCCATAGGAAATCCCAAAGATTTTCAAATAGTAATACTTGATTTCGTAGCACAATTGGTTAGAGGATTCCTGTACTGAAGGAAGGTCACAGGTTCAAATCCCATTGAAATCGAATTTTGTTGGGATTATTTTCGTGGGCTGCCCATATTTCTCCATTCGACAATAGTTCGCGCAAATATGGTTTTGAGTGGAGACTGACTTGGTAAACGGTCGAGGATGCCCGATAGGTTACTGCAAGCTAAAAATTGCTGGCACATGCTGTATTTAGAAAGCTGTGACACTCGTGAGAGGGGGCGCTGGGTCCAGCAGTGTACTAGTTTATGCTGACGGTGATCATTTTTTGATGAAAAATAAAGCACTAACCTGCAGAAGTTCTGAGTTTCCGTGGCAGCCTCCGAGTGTAGGTACACAATGAGGAACCTTAGCTCGTTTTTGGCATCATTCAGAGCCTGTGAGTAGGTGCCCTGATAGAACACTGGGTGAGGGCTGTACTTAGCCGAGTAGCTGTTGATGAAACCCATTACATCGCCCAGTGGGTCTGTTACCACTGAAAAAAAATATTTGTTATTTAGATGGATAGGTTCTAATCAATAAAAAGGAATTCACAGTGAAGGAACAAATTTTTAAACATTTCAGAGCCTATTAAACTCTTGCAGTTCTACTAAAAAATTATGATAGCTGATATTCAGCAAGTATATCCGACTAATATTATGAGGGCAAAAGTTGTGCCATTGTAAAGAGGCTAAAGTAAACACCAAAACTACGGAATGGATCAGGCTGTTGCTAACAATTATTGTTATACATAGTATTTATTTTAAGTATTTTAATGGAAATTGTAACACTGTGGTTTACTTCAATAAGATATAAAAAAAAAACCTAAAGATGAACCTGGAATAACATACAGGCTACTTTACAAAAACGTGTTGATGCCGCGGGCATAAGCTAGAGCTATATAAATAGTTTCGGTACTTACATCTTCTATCATCATTCCTGAGGAAACTAAGAAGTAAATTGAAGACTGAAGAGAATGTGTTATAGCAGACGGATACCACAAGGTTTACAACATAACTTAAAAGGCCCCGGACTCCCGCTGGTCCTTCTGGAGGATCGTCTGTGAATATGTGCTGTGCTATGTGGTCGTGGACCACTGGTGGTGCCCTGGCTTCTGTTGCGAATACTGATGGACGCCCTTCCCGAATATTTAACTGCTCTTGTATGGCAACCTAAATACAAACATATTTTTACATGTGTATAAATTATCAATGTTTGTAATTTTTGGGAAGAAAGAAACATGTGTAAAAAAACATGCGAACATTTTACCTCTAAGTCCCATTGGTGTCTTTGTAACACGTCTCGGCATATCGACATATCCTCTATTCCAGTTAGATCTTGAAACTGAATTATTTTATCGGTTTGTTCTTGGGTAAGACCCATTGCATTGTCTTCGAGATTCATATTTTATCTACAACTTTACTTTCACAGAACTAAATTTAGTGGTTTCCTTATTTACAAGAAAACAAAGGATATTCTTAGTTTTTTTACAGGCTAACACAAAATAAAGCAATGCAAAAATAATCACAAAATAGTGCTAGTTTTTGGAAATATTTTCCTGATATCACGAAATGAGATGTCTGTCTTGAGTGTCTTGTCATCTGCTGAAATGTCAGATAGATAGGTAAATGTATTTTTTTTATTGAACTGGCTTGGCTATAGTCTCTTAAGCCAGCAGCCACACACACACCTCATACCTTTCATAACTTTCTTGCAATGAAAAAAGAGATCCCCTTTAGATCAATGCTTTCTTGCGTTCTCCGACGTGATATCTACCGGAGGATGTTAGTATAGGTCTCTAGCATAGAGTTATTATAGTACTTTAACTCTATGGTCCCTAGGTACCTATCAAGAGCTGCTTTGTAGCATTGAAGTACACTCGTAGTAGGTACTTTTAACTCAATGGTTTGTAGGTACGGTAACAAGCAGGAGACCTAACGTAACGCGATGCAGCTTTTACTAGGTACCTCGTGAGCTTGTCTAGGTACATACAGGTTTACAGATTCCATTCGATGATCAGCAACTAGGTACCTACCTTTTTTTTTTTAGAAAAGCAGGAATTTCCTCTGTCATGTCCTGAAGAAGCTTGTACTTATTTAAAGCTTTAAGCTCAGCTCGTACTAAAGCGTTTCTTCACAGATAGCAATATCTAATTTAAGTTCCAAATTGCAGCGCCACCCACTGTAACCTTGCTTTCCTATATTTGTTTGTACGTTATAGAACAAACAATAAAGTAAAAATAATACTATTAGGCCAGGCAATTAATGCTCAAAAAAGGTATACATAGAACACAATTTTGATTTCGTAACTTTGTTTATACTAGTTAGGAGGTGAACATAACAAAAGTCGTGAAGGAGGTTTGAAGGTCCTATTTTTCGGTTTTACGCAAATATTGGAAACTATGGGTCTCAGCGAAAAACCGAAAAATGGGACCTTCAAACCTCCTGAGGACACCGGTCTCCTGAGCGTCCGGGCAACGGGAGTTACCAGAGTGAGATCAACGAAAAAATAACAGCGTTTTAATGCAGTTTGGTTCAAACAAATTGTATTTTATACTTAGTAAATCTACTAAAAAACAAGTACCTAAATCTTCATAAAGTTTGCCAAACAAATTTTGACAAACCTAACACCAGCAAATTGTTTGTATTACAAATAAAACGCCAAATGCGAGTTGGACTCTCGCATCAAGGGTGATGCGCGAGTCCAACAAAATGACCAACCAAAAGATGCATTGATTAAATTATTTCTTTTTGGAACATTATTCGAATTATCCGGATTTGAAATGCCTAAATTCGGACAAAGAAAATTGAGAAACTATCCGGATAATTCGGATAAAACGGATTTCGGATAATCCAGATTGCAATCTCTACTTACAGCTCTACCTAGTCATATTTCAGAATCGTACATAATCCGTACCTACTAGTAAAAATATTAAGAAAATTAGAAGGTTATTCATTGTGCGCAAAAGTTTATTTTCAGTTCCCCTCATCATTTCTTTTTCGTTCCTTTAGCAGGTTTAGCAGGCGGTGGTGGTGGCGGTGGCGGCGCGCGCGGTGGTGGTGGTGGTGGTGGTGGCGGTGCCTCCTCAATGACAGGTTCTGGTTCTACAGAGGGATCTTCGTCTGGATCCGTGTAGAGATAATCAGTCTAAAACATATAGATTTTCACTGATTAATTCAGTTTTGCGCAGCCAGTTTGCACGAGCTTACCTTACCTGCACGTGAGGCCGCTGTACCGTGTTCAGTCATTTTATACAATTATATCGGCTCAAAGTGAACTGCGCAAGCAAGACAGAGCGTGTTGCCGGGCTGTAACATTTAGTAGTACCTACCTACCTATCTACGTCTACGTATCTACTCTACCGATGGAAAAATTGTTGTGTTGGTTTGCATTTTTGGGCGATCAAAGATAAGTAGGTACTTACTTAGATAAGTAGGTACCTTATTTTTAAGACTACTTATACTTTTCTTAATCATGAAAAATTTGATAAAAGCACTGCAGCAATCTATCTGTAGATTCATTACATGATTTAATGGTAAAAAACTTCCTCATTGCGATGAGGAAGTTTTTGGAAGGAAATGCTTATTATCAGAGAGCGAATGTAGGTAGGTAACTTAACTTTTTTTTTTTCAGTTGAGATTTTGTTTTGTTTTATTTTGTTATGCCAATATTTATCCAAATGCAATGTTACCTTAATATATAAGATCAATACGAGTGTGAGCACCAATACAAACCAACGTTGGTTTAATGGTGCAATATTTACTAAACTATGTATACTTTTATAAATAAATAAATATTATATTATATTATTATAATTTAAAATCACCTGTAATTTGTAGAGCTCGGGCGTCACACCAAACAAACTCTCGATAAAATCTTCGTAGAATACATTTCCATCACCACGAACATTCGCATCACGTAATATTTCGATTGTCTCTGATGGATTGAATTCATCACCGTAATGGGTAACAATATCTCCTAATTCATCCAATTCTAAAAAGGATCGTTTTTCGGTATCGAACACCTGCAAAATATTGAAATAGTTAAACAAATGATACCCAAATCTGGATACCTTTTACCTCCTGTGTTTCAATATTACAAAATGAAGTGGGGCCATCTGGGAATTCCCCGGTGTTTTGTTAATCTTTCTATATATTTTTTTGCAAATCGCAAATTTGAAAAGCCTTTCACCTTGAATGCTAACAAAAGTTCATGTTTTATTTCCGGTTCCAATACAAACTTATCGAGAATGTAAATAAATTGTTCCCATGTAAGAACTCTCAAAACGTCTGCTTTTAGAAATTCAACGTGGGTCATGATTTCTCCATAGCTTGGATAATGGAATGATCTTCGATGTAATCTAAAACAAACCAATTGCGTGAGTGAGCTGCCAGTAGGTAGGTAGGGTAGGTAGGTTGGTAACTATACCCCCAGGATTGCAACCAGCTAAGGTACAGTGCGCGTCAGAATTAAGTATTGTCTACAAAATATTTTTTATTTGTAGCGAACAAAGTAATTTTTTGTCACTCGTCTTATTTCGTGTGGTTTGCTTTGTGCATATTTTGCGAGAGATTGAAATATTGTTACCAATGTTCTTTATTTTTGAATAAATTATCACAATCTATTATAAAAAACCTTTCACTGTTTACAGATATTATTTGTTATTATGGTTTATCAAAACAATTATTTCGTTATAATATCATAGATTTATACGTAGTAGTTATTGTATAATATTGTAGACATTTATAGAATATTATTTTTTGTAATTTTTGTTCATTAACTAGCAATTAAGCCCATAAAGAATAATATCAATTAAAAATCTTACATATTGCAAAAAAAAAAAGATAACAATTGATAAAAAACGAAACACCGCTCATGAGATTCGAACCCTGTCACTCTTATCTTGTCTTGCATTAATTTGCCGGTTACTACCGCAAGGCCAAGTTGATACTTAGAGAATTGGTCGAATTTTAAGTAAGGTTACCAAATGAAAATGAAATTAAAATGAAACAATTTATACAAAAATTACATTTTAATGATACAGAACATAAAATTTTTGTTAGAAACGTCAAAATATGAAAAGAAAATCGAAAATTATAAAAAACATGTAGTTTTGATCACCCAATCTCCAACTATCGCTGACAGGATTTGAACCCACATACATTGAGATAGGGGGATACTTAATTGTGACGCGCACTGTACAAGGTAAAGGAAGTAGGAATGGTACCTATAACTACTTTTGGAGCCAATATTTATGTAGATTTTTACAAAGTCAAGGTTTGGTATTTGGCCTTTGATATTGAAGTCAGTGACCTCAAGGTGTTTGATCTTTTTTTGGGAAAAAGCTTGACCGCAAGTTAAATTAATAAGTTTTCAGGTCAAGGTCAGTGACCTCTGAACTCAAGGTCACTTACTGTTTTGTGAAAACGTTGGTTTTTGCTAGTGTCGATGGCCAAAATTAAATTATTTAGATTTTAAGTCAAGGTCATGAACCTTTGAGAAAAGGGCACCAACCTTTTTTGGGCAAGTCCATGACTGGTCCAAAGCTAAATTACAAGGTTTCTGGGGACGCACCCAGTATCGCGATGGCTCCGACGCTGCGGAAAGTGCAGCCTCTTCCGAGACTGCACTCCCTTCGCGCCTCCGACTTATAAAATACACTAGGGGCGCCACGCACAAGTCTGGGTGGGTACTCTATGTTGGATCCGACACTCAAATTGAACTAATCAACTCTTTTCGGGGTGCTCTGTGTCGGAGTGGCTAAACTATGTTTTGGCGACGCACCTAGCATAATCTCTCTACTGGGTAAGGCCTCCCCTATCTCAAGCCACTTATTTTTCATACTTTTAGGTAGGTAGGTACATTTTTCATACCTGTTAATTACTGAAAGCGACGGTATGACTAATTAACATTAACTTGTAATCTATGGTAATAAGATTCTTTACTTTACTTTCTCAACGTAAGGAACTCCTGAAGTTCTTCAACTGTAATAACATTTATTGGTTCACCATCGTTTATAGTGAGCAAGGGTTTTGAAACTTCATCGAACCATGCCTTAAGTTCTTCTAGTTTCTCATTTGTAAATCGCGGTTGTATATTTGCTAAAGGATTAAAAACATCAAATTCGGCCATGGTTATATGTAAATTTTGAATGAATAACTAAACATTAATGCTTTTTATTTTTACTCATCTATAGGTAGTACGTTTCTTTTTGTCGTAGTGGTCATTTGATAACATGAAATTACACGTAGGTAGGTACGTTAAATATGTGTTATGTATTTCAGAAAACTCCGTAATTTGCGTATTCTCTTCGCCCCATAAACCATTCGAAGATGCAGGAATAAACGTTTATTGAAAAAAAAATATTACATGATAATGCCCGTATTTCTTTACTCTAAGTATCCACAGATCACTATAATATAAACTAGTCAGCAGTCAGTAAGTGTCCATCAATATTTTTTAATAAACAATAATACGTGTCCATTTGTGTCTATAAGTCAGTCACCATCGTACTCTTTGGTCACCATTACCATTGATCGACAGAAGGGGATCTCTTTTTTCATTGACAAATAGGAGGAAATCTCCATGAGCTCGGTTCAGAGATGCAGAGCCATTTTACAAGAAGATGTGTAGTTTGCGTAAAAAAAAAGTGAAAAAATTGGAAGTATCCGTAGATTGAGAATTTAACCTAAGGAAGTATCATTGTTTCATCTGTGGCCATACAACGTAGATTGAGAATTTACCACTCTAAGCCATACAATGAGTATACAAAAAAAAAATTTAATCAGTTCAGTAAAGGTTCAGTATGTGGTTCAGTAGGTACTCTGTGCTGTGGTTTCAATTGTTCAATAGTTTGTTTTGTTTACAATAAACAGTACTATACTTACAAATCTGTGCAATAAACTCTCGCCTGATCTGTGAATTAAAGCAAAATTATAGTAAGTAAGGGTGATCTCTGAAGCCACCGCGCACGGGTCTGATTTGAATTGTTTTTCAGAAAAATAGTCTGTCTTTTATCATAGGTACTTAGAGATAGAATCCAGGTACCTAACACTGTACCAAAGCCACAAGCAGAAGCTAGAAAAGTGTAGACAGTTAAACAACACCAGCCTAACGCATGGCAGGCTCTGGATCTGTTTTGTTTGATCAGAGTTTTAATTAAAGGTACGTCCACTATTTCTTGGCATAGTTCATCCAAGTGCATTACTATACTTATCTCCCTTCTTTTTTTATAAAATAATGTTGCTTAATTTGTTGCAGATTTGTTTTTATTGAGATATAGAACTAGGTACTTGTGCTATCCGTCTTTGATAGCAGGTATCTACTTAGCAAATATGTTTGAATCCGATGATTTTGACCAGGTAAGTGGTGGGCAATACACCTAGCTCTCAAGTTATAGTGTTATTGTTTTCATGTTGAACAAATAAATAAATAATACTGGACAATCCACACAGCATCATCTAGTCCCAAGCTAAGCAGAGCTTGTGTTATGGGTACTAGATAACTGAAATACTTAATAAAATTGGTCTTAGCACCTAGTTACTTGTGCCTAAAACTTATTTAAGTACTTATGATGGGTACCTATTTCACACCTGGGTATTAGAATACGTGAAAAAGTAATAAATACATGCAAAATCAGACTTGATATTCATCATCATCAGCCTATATCAGTCCACTGCTGGACATAGGCCTCCCCTAATGAGCGCCATAGCGCCCTGTCTTCAGCTTGCCGCATCCAGCATCTGCCAGCAGTCTTTGCAAATCGTCATCCCACCTGGTCGGGGCGAGGGCGTCCTACACTACGTTTGCCGTGTCACGGTCTCCACTCAAGAACACGTTTACCCCAGCGATTGTCGGTTCTTCTCGCGATATGGCCAGCCCACTGCCACTCCAGCTTGCTAACCCTTATTCTGACTTAATTATTAGATAAACACTAAGAAAAAGGTAGTGCCATAAACATTTTCTTAAATCAACTCTGACAAGTCAGAATAATGTGATCACTGCACACATGTTGACAAACATTCAGGTGAGGAAATTTTGGAGGAAACTGAATTATTGGATGTTAAGGTAAATTAAATCAATCAAAAAATGTTTAGTAAAAAAACATCAACATTAAGTTCACATTAAATTTGCACTATGTAAACACTCTGCTGGGGTGCTTTATACCCTGACCTCACTATTTTGCCTCAACCTTACACCAGTGTTTTTTGTGATTAAATTGCAAAGTTCAGCTCGTTTTAGGAAGCTAGAAGAAAAATTTGTGGTGTAAATTGAAAACTCCAATAACTACAAGCAATCAAACAGTCGCTGGGGTTGTAAAACACCATACGCAAGTAATCAAGGGTTAACAATAGTACCTATTAGAGAAGAACATACTTTTAGTCTTCTAATGCAGTGTTTTTTTCATCAGGTCTTATCTCAGTTTGATTTTACTGAGGTGGTGAGTGTAAAACCTCAAGAAATAGTGATTCAATCTACAATTCCCGACAGTCCAGATTTTATTGCTTGTACCAATGAATCTGCAGCTATTAAAACCAACAAATTCCAATCAGCTACAGATGTTCTATCATCCAAAATCTTCAATAACACAAATGCTATTAACAATTTCACTGAACAACAGCATCAAACAGTGTCACGTAAGGTTGATAATTGTGAAATTCGAAAAGAGCAATTAAGAAACCCAATAAATCAACCTACTACCTTGGCTACAAAAGAAAATGATCAAATTCCACCTATAGTTCAAAGTTTTGTATCACCAAAACATTTGAAAAGGAAAATAATAAATTCACACTTTGATCGACAAAGCAAAAGGAAGTTTCCTGGGCCTGCAGGATTACTTACTGGTGTTTTAGAGGAATCCAGAGATGAAAGCATTGGACAAATGGAGTTATTGTCACAGGTATGACTTAAAAAATATTTTATCAATATTGCCTGAACAGGTGAGCTATACAATAAAACCGCCCAAGTGCGAGTCGGACTCGCGCACGAAGGGTTCCGTACCATTATCTATAAAAATAGCAAAAAACTGTATGGCCCCCATACAACAAACGTGATTTTTTTTGCTGTTAAATTCTTCAGTTTGCCCTTAAATATTTATTTTATTCTATTTTTTAGTATTTGTTGTTATAGTGGCAACAGAAATATACCATCTATGAAAATTTCAACTGTCTAACTATCACGATTCATGAGATACAGCCTGGTGACAGACATATTATAGCGAAGTCTTAGTAATAGGGTTCCATTTTTACCTTTTGGGTACGGAACCCTAAAAAATTATAACAACAGCAGTTCCAGAATAGAAGAATTGGTCATGTGTATTGTTGTGTTCCTGCAAATCCCAGAACTCACAACCTCTGCATTGTTCTGAGAACTGGTTGCAGATTTAAAAGGAAACCTCTTTTGAGAAAAACAATTTTTTATCCAATGTACAGTGCGCGTCAGAATGAAGTATCCCCCTTGTCTAAGAGAGGTAGGGAGATAGGGGGATACTTAATTCTGACGTGCACTGTACATAAAAATGTGATACTGCTGTACTTATCCTCAATTTCTCTTTATCAGGATATGGACTTTACGGAAAGCAATCTCAGGCATGATTTATTTGAGTCACCACTCTGGAAGAGACTTCTTACAGATGTTAAAGACTGGAGAGTTAAAAATGTGGACAGTATAAAAGATATAAAGCAGCAAGCATTGACTGGGAACCTGAGGAGGAGAAAAGCACAAGCTGTGACAGCATTTATTGAAGCTGTAGATAGATCAGTCACAGATCCCTTGATCATTTTGAGGGATGAAACTGGTTAGTACCAGTACCATGCATACAATTTTTGTTATACATAGATTAAGCTTTGTGATTGTGATATAAAGTGCTATACAAATATGCAAGCAGAAAGTAGTATATACCTACCAGGACAACTTTTGTACTATGCTGTTTAGAAATAGTGTTGCACCTTGAAGTAAAACAGCTGTTTTTTTTCAGGTTCAATTAAATGCACCCTACACAGAGATGCCTGGTCCACATTCTCCCCATACATTATCTCAGAATACTGTGCTCTAGTTCTGCAAAAGCCCACAGTTCTAACAACAGGTGGCGCCTTCAAAAAGCACTATTTGAACATAACACTGGGCAATATACTGGCTATATTTAGCTCAGCAGTATTAGAAGATGAGAAGGCCATGCCTGATGGATATAGAATTGTTCGTAAAGAAGATTTTACTGTTATAAAAGCTGAAGTTTGTTTGGAGAGTATTGGTAAGTTCTTTTAAGTACCTAATACAATGTGCCCTGCAGTGGTCCGTTGAAAGAGACACGTTCTCGGTGACACCGTTGACCCCCCGTCCCGATGCGCTTCCGCACACCACACCCGACCAACAACCGAACCCGCAGGATGCAGGGTCGAAGAATTTCCCGCTTTCGCATAAAACTATTCCCAAGAGATCGGTTTTTATTCCACCAAACTTAAAAACAGTGTAAAATTAAGGGATTCGAATTTGGTTTTCACTTGGAATAGAAGTTTTCCAAGAAGTTTGTTAAATTCTGTTTTTACGTCTCAACTTTCGTATTTAAAAATTAGTAATAGTTAGGTGGACGTGTTATAATTCTGTTTTTTTTTCTTCTTTTCAGAACCACCATTCGATGCAAGCAATAGCCCTGAAGATTTATTTGACGGATTGGATAGCTTTTTCTCAGATGAATTATTTTAATCTCTATCAATATTCAACAAGTTGAATAATAACCTATCCATAATGTAAGCAAAACCCGATTGTGCTTTCGGGGGAGAAGGTGGAATTTCTCCCAATTTCACTCGCACACTGCTTTTGAGCAGAAAAGTCTCCATTTTCGAGCGGGAGTGGTGAAAACTAAATTTTAAAATTTTAAATTTTAATTTTTAAAAACCCTATCTCTTTTTAAAGTATTTTAATACGATAATGTGGTACTGATTATTGATTAATGTAAAAAGTGTACAAAGCTAGAATTAAACAATATTGAGCTTTTATGATTTTTTTACTTTGTTTCGTAAGTGCATTTTCATAATATGTTTAGATAAACTGGATGAATGAAAATATTTACTGGGACACATTTTACATTTGTATTCTATGATTTCAGAGTTTTTTGTGTCACTGCCTTGATTTGGTCTCATGTGTGATTTCAAATGCTTCTTAAAATTTGATAGCTTTAAGAATTTTTCCTGAAACAGAACAAGAATTAAGGTACAATTAGGTAAGAACACCATTAATAGGATTCTGATCAGAAGATTCAGGAGTACACGATAAACAATGAAGTTTAGTGAAACTAAATAAAATAATGCTAGACAATTCATACACCATTATCTAACTCCTGACTAAGCAGAGCTTGTGTTTTGGGTACCAGATAACTGATATACAAATACAATACCTTAAATTTTTTATTATACATAGAAAACACCCAGAACAAATATCTGCAGATCGTATAAATATTTGTCCCGGGGCGGGGAATCGAACCCGCAACCTTCTGCGTAGCAAGCGGACCTTCGCCCGCTGCGTCATCGTCGGTCGTCGCTTTATCGATTAAAGTTACTAAATTGACGCCAAGCACCAATTTTTTTCTCTGGTGTCGATAAAATTCGTCGAGATAATCGTTTTACCGAATTTAATCGAAACCAGAGACAAAGTCTTCGCGCTTCTAGGATCATAAATCACTAGTTTCTGCCCGCGGCTTTGCACGCGTTGTTTCTGTGGAAACGATTAAAGTTAATTTCTATACTATGCCATGGAAACGTAAAGGATAAAAAAAAGTAGCCTATGTTATATTCCAGGCCTAGAAATACCTGTAGGTATGCAATGCACCATTTCAGCTCTACATCCATCTACCCATTAACACAAATACAAAACACGCTAATATTACAAATGCGAAAGTTTGGCTGTTTATGTAAGAGGTAACAACCTCCTCACGCCACTACTGAACGGATCATGCTGAAATGTTGCATACAGGTAGTTTTAGGCCTGGAATATAAGATACTTGGTATCCCATAAATCAGTTCCCATAAATAAGAATAACCTTAAAACGTTGCCAAAGAAACAACGCGTGCGAAGCCGTGAGCAGAAACTAGTTTACAATTTCAGTGTTAAATGGTGTCTTATATCCTCACCTGACATTGCATACAAGAGTGCCACTTGTCTTTGCCTGTGTCCAATGTGTAATATGAATCAGATTGTTCTTGTAGTTGGCCAGTGTCTATGGTCAGTGCATCATCAGGGTCCGCTGCACCCAAGCAATTATTCTGAAAGGAAATAACACATTATAGGTAACTAGAAACACAATGAATGCACAGTGGAATTGTTTGGAGCACATTTATAGGCTACAAGATGGCGCCACCAGTAGTTGCAAGGAAACTACAAATCTAATGTAACCGAAATGGAACCTTATTTCCATGAACAATTAAAATAGGTATTCAATACTGTATTTCCTGCAGCCGTGGGATCAAACGGCGTGCCGAAAACACAAATTTTTGTTTAAATTTTAGTCTGATAATTACATTTTTTAAAGATTATTGAAGAAAAATAAGGCGAACTCGCTATCAATGTTCTGTGAGGTATGGGAAAAATAGGGTTGATCGTTTGTGTTGGCGGCGATTAATTTTTTTGTGTTCTACATGGAACAGTAGAAAAGTAATTTGCCGCAAATCGCAAATAATTTTCTTGGAACACCTTATAAAATCTTCGATTCAATTGTATTTTTGGAGCATTGGGGAATATGATTAATCTTAAGGCCAAAATTTCTTATGAATTTCTTATTCAAATGTTCCAAAACTACAGTGAATCAAAGTTAGTTAGTAAAAACCGTTTTTGAATCTTTGTATAACGCAGAAAAAAAATACAATATTTTCTATTTCGGCGGGACTTGAACCCGCGACCTTCCCTGGGCGAATCTCGCGCCAACACGAGACGATCAACCTTATGCTTAGTACGTCGTTCACGTTTAACTCACTTCGTAATGTTCTTTCAATGCGGATTGAGCTTTGAAAACGGCCGCGCAAGCGCCGCACGCGTAAACGGGATTTGGATGCTTTTTCCTTGCATCTCGCAATACGTCCAAGGATATTTCTGGAAAACGGAAAATATTTAGGTAGGTACCTACTTATCATCATCATCATTATCGTCATCAATCACAAAGGCATGAATTTGTGACATTCACAAAACACTGTATTGTACTAGCGGTCCGCCTCGGCTTCGCACGGGTATATTCCATAGCTTATGTTACTCAGTGATAATGTAGCTTTCTAACGGCAAAAGTATTTTTAAAATCGGTCCAGTAGTTTTTAGTTTATTCGTTACATACAAAAATCTTTCCTTTTTATTATATTAGTGTAGATTTAAATCATAGAGATTTATACTTATCTAAAAGTTTAAATTACCAAATGTTCCAAAAGGTGGCTTGTGTGGTCAAAATGATATTTAGACAAACTACGATTCAACGGTCCTTCATACCTGCAAGTTATAAACTTTCTCCTTCCGAAGTCATTCGGGGCGGGCAGCGAATGCGTTTTATTGTAAATGAGCATTGTATGGTTTAGCTACCTAGTCTAAGTACCTACATTAGAATCTATTCATGCCATAAGCCTTCGTTTTACGTTACCGCGATATTGATTATTTAGAAAGATATAGTCATTTTTTCTTTTCATTTTGAGCTTCCGCCACTAGAAAGTCAAACTTAAAGAATGATTTTTGCCATATCTAGCACGGACCACCATACTTAAGCCATTAGGTAGGATGGAACTTTGGTTAATAAGAATAGAATAGAAATATTTATTGTCCAATGTAGAGCTACAGCAAAATTGTTCTTAAAACCTAGTGAGCGGCACAATACAATGGAGTCGTCAGATGAGTTTACACACTAGTAGTACACAAATCTACACAAAAAATAAAGTATTAAGTAGAAAAAAGTAATGCCTTTCTTGCAAAAACTATCATTCAATTTTATTTAATGTCATTAAAATTTTCAAAGCTATAGAGACTGTCAATAATATAATGTATAATTTTTTTTTATTGTGTATAATTATGTAAAATTCTCAGTAATCTTATCGGGTGTTGTCAATTTAAAGTTTTTATAGTCATTACATAAATATTCTTTTAAATTGTATATTGTTTCAGTTAATAGTAGGGATTTTACTTGGGAACAGAAAAGTACCTACCTGTAAGTACCTGATTGTATTATTTAATTAGTGTAAATGGCAATCTTCGTTCTATCACACTAATATTATAAATGCCAAAGTTTGTATGTTTGTTACTTCTTCAAAACCACTAAACGGATCGGACTGAAATTTTGCGTACAGCTAGTTTTATGCCTGGAATAAAACATAGGCATCTTTTTATACCATAAATCAGTTCCCATGGGATAGTAATAATCTTAAACAACGCGTGCGAAGCCGTGGCAGAAAAAATTAAAACGGCCAAGTGCGAGTTGGACTCGCGCACGAAGGGTTCCATTATCTATAGAAACGGCAAAAAAAATCATCATGGGGTGTTGATGTATATTAATTTAATTTTAATTTAATTATTTATTTTTAAAGTGAATAATATAACTCAATATTCTGTGAATATTTCAAGCGTCTACCTGTTGCCGTTATCAATATCGAGCAAAAACGAGCAAAAAAATCACATATTATGTTGTATAAATATTTAAGGGTTTTAATTCTCTTCAATATTTTTTTTTCAATTTTTTAGTCTCGTTATTATAGCGGCAACAGAAATACATCATCTGTGAAAATTTCAACTGTCTAACTATCAAGGTTCATGAGCCACACAGCCCGGTGACAGACGGGCAGCGGAGTCTCAGTAATAGGGTCTCGTTTTACCCTTTGGGTACGGAACTCAAAAAATGATTTAATTAGAATAGGTTAGGTATACTTACTTCGGTTACAAACGTTTATAGACTGGACGGAAGGTTTCCGCGGTATGTTAGTCTCTGTTATTTCGATATGAACGAACTCAATGAAGTCTCGTGTTATTTTATCAGAAAAGGATATCATTGCAGTGTTCGTTTCATCTGAAACTGATATAAGAAGCTTTGTTTATTCATCTGGCTAGTCTCCGATGAGAATCGCCGTCCGCCGTGGCCGAAGATTCAACCATTAACAGGAGGTCATCATCTAGCTCCTGACAAATTTAAGTATAATATCCTCAATCGATTTAAAGGTTTTATGCGAGTGTACAATAATTTAAAGAGCTTACATGACAGCCTTCGGGCTCTTTAAATTATCATACACTCACATAAAACCTAAATTGTGTGCTTGTCTAGCACACCATTTACGCACTCGTGCTCGGCCTGTCTCAAGGTATCTCGCCAAGTGTGTACCTAATGCCGCCATTAATATTTTTCAAGTTTAAAACCACAGCTGGTGCTCGTCTCAATCTGTAGGTATTATTAAGAGAACAGCCCCGCAATCTATGCTGCTCAGCGGATGACTCGCTCATGAGCGAGTCGAATGCACCCCGAGCATTGGAAATGATATGAATATCATTTCCAATGCTCGGGGTGCATTCGTAATGAATTCGAATAAGCGAGAGAGATAGTACGAGCGAGACATCATTTAAATGACATAGATCGCAGGGCTGTTCTTTTAAAATCACCAGCTGTAATTTTAAATTTGAAAAACATTCAAGGCGGCATTACGTACACACTCGGCGAGATACTTTGGGACAGGCTGAGCACGAGTGCGTAAATGGTGTGATCGTCTCGCTTCGGCCAGCCACGTGGACTCACGTCTTGTCTCGGTCACAGTTCCAGTGAGACAACAAGTGTGTAGTGTACGTATAATACATGTCGTTCATGGTGCTTCTCGTTGAGAGGACGAGCGTCCGAGACATTCGACAATACGTCTCGCCGAGTGTGTATTGCCACCATGAGATAATCGTTTTTTATTTTATTTTAACAGCTAGAGCATAGAAGTATTAGAGCTAGAGTGGTGAAAAGGTGATTGACAACTTGTGTTACCTGGGTTTAAAATATTATGAAGCATGTTAGGAGTATGTATGAATCTGCCGCAGACTTTGTTTATTTCCCCCGTAACAGTTGTCGGCCTCCGTCTGAATTTCTCCGTGCCGTCTTCAGATGCAAATATAACTGTCTGAAAATAAAAATGGGTGACAATTTTAGAAACATAATTATGCTGAATTATTTTAACGTATCATGCCGGGTACAGACCAAGCGAGCGAGAGCGAGCGAAGGCTAACGAACGAACGCAAAAGTACCAATGTGGACGTCATTGCGAAAGCAAGCGAGTCCGAACAAGGGCCTTCGTTCGTCTTCGGCCGTGTTCCGGCGGCTGTCGCTACATCAATACGAAAAATAAAACCGGCCAAGTGCGAGTCAGACTCGCGCACGAAGGGTTCCGTGTCATTATCTATAAAAACGCCAAAAAAAACGTTTGTTGTAAGGGAGCCGTAGAGGAGAGGAGGATATTTATTTTCTTGTTTTTTAGTATTTGTTGTTATAGCAGCAACATAAATACATAATCTGTGAAAATTTCTACTTTCTAACTATAACGGTTCATGAGATACAGCCTGGTGCCAGATGGACAGCGGAGTCTGAGTAATAGGGTTCCGTTTTTACCCTTTGGGTACGGAACCCTAAAAAGGCAATTGCGCCAACTTTTAAAAATGAATCTATATACCTTGGTAACAACGACGTAGTTCCCCACAACCGTGTTCATAATATGCGGCATTTGCACGAGTTGGTTGACGACTGTATCTGCTGCTATGACGTTGCCGGCCAGTGTTTTGGACGGATCATCCCGGATGTGTTCTTGGAGTATGCTCACGAAATGTGCATCGTCTCTGGCATCCACTAAAATACAATAAGTATAAAAGTGGATCGCTTCAAGTTGGCACGAGATTACTAGTTTGTGTTTAGTGGGTACAAGGAATAAGACTAGTGGACAAGTAATGTAGTGTTACACCGTTGTACCTGCGCAGAAGTCTTAATTTGGTATGTGCGAAAAAATCCTAGCCAATCATAACGCTCTGCCTATGCGCGGGAAATGTGTGTGTATGCTATTACAATAGGTACAATACAATACAAAATTCTTTATTGTACACCACAAAATAAAGCAAAAAGAAACAGATATAAACATTAAGCATAATAGTACAATGGGCGGTCTTATCGCTTAGCAGCGATTTTTTCCAGGCAACTTTTGGATGGAAAGAAATTTGAAAATTTAAGAAAGGCAGGGGTGTATACAACATAATACATAATAATAATTATTAAATATTCATAAGCAAGTAGAAACATAAATTAACATAAAAATACGTTTATAAAATAGATATAATATACACGGAATAAATATTATGCTATTGGGTGATAGCTAAACGTATGGTTGGAGCATTTGGTAGTAGGTAAATTGAGCCACCGCCGTAAGGTGGCCAGCAAAAAGCATCAAAGGATCTTCGGACGCACTTCCCTAGAAAGTAATCTTTGTCATCTGTCCAATACCAGCCCCCCTAGCACGGGGATTGTTGTCTAGGGTAGAATAGAGAAAAATTACGTCACTTCGTCATCCAATGCGTAAATTATTTGAAATGCATTCCTTCAACATCAATAATGTACGCAATGTATGGCGACGCAATGTCATTATTGTCTATTCTACCCTAGACAACAATCCCCGTGCTAAGGGGGCTGGAGACCTATTTCAATTCTCCAAAATACGCAATCGTTTGTTTCGTTTCGTTTTGTTTGGCACATTGGTACTCTAACTCGGTGTCCGAATACACCAATCGCCCGAAATAAAACACGCAATTTCGTGTTGGAGAGTTTAAATAAGCTCCCAAGTTACAATCTCTCTTCTGGCTATATTAAAATAATGTTCTTCTGCCTTTTAGGTGTCAAAAGGTAACAGATAGAAAGACAGACACAGTTACTTTCGCACCTTCGTTGATTGTTAATAAATTGGGATAATTGGAAAAGTCAAAAATCTTACAAGTCATATTCTTCACCAAGTTCTTTTGACGCAATTGCCGGATTTTATTCGCTAAGTCCTTATGTTTTGTTATTTTGGCAAACAACTGCTTTCCGTTTACGGTTCTACCTAGCAATATTTTTTCTGGAATGTCTGTAAAAAGGAAAAAATAAATTAAATGAAACAGTACTATGGAATGCCAATAAATACGAAATAGGTACGGCTTATAAACATAAGGAGAGAGAGAGAGAGACGGCAGTGGCTGTCGCGCGCGGCGTATATATCTGTCCCCTTCAAAACCCCTCCATCTGAGCCCGCTTATCAACGATTTTGATCTGTGTTTTTTTAGAACCAATATTTAAGGAGTAATGTAAAACTTACCACTGAAAGTATATTTTGTTTTGATTTTGATTGAATCACCTTTTCGCTGCGAATCATTTCTTTGGATAATTGCGAAATCCTCAGGCTCGTCTACATAAGGAGATTTTGTATGTGTATACCGGTCATCGGGTGTATCTTGTCTACAAGGTTCAGTTCCTGCAACATTTTAAAAGAAATGTGACTTTCAATCCCACTGGCTGTAGAATTACGCTAAAACCACCCATCCTTTATTGACATTTAAAGCCTTTTGATTTGCTTTTGAAATTTGCAATTGTATGGCGAGGGCCACTAAAAGGTGTATGTTTTTAATGCACATTTTTGTTCTATGTGGTATAGTACGCACAATTTTTTATGAATTCTCGGAAGTACGCCAAGTGGCCGCGCAGTAGCGTATTATAAGGTTCCAAAACGGCGCGATAAGCCCAATACTGCGCTGAGGCTATGTTTACAGAATTCATAAAGACTTGCGCGAACTCTAGCAGTGCGCTTCTGATCAGCAACAAGCTTTAATGTTTTGTTGACGTTGTTGGGTCAGAACAAACTCGACAGTTGATTGTTGTTTTGCTTACCCGAGTTAGCTTTTGCAGATAGACAATCAAACTCCTGTTTTTCAGCTCCAGTTAGAGCCTTCAATTCAACTTCTAAAACTTCTTTTTTAATATTTTCTGTTTTAGTTCCCTCAGGTTCGATTTCCCTGAAAAAAAGATGCTAATGTATACATTCAGATTCGATTTCCCTGTAAATAGGTGCCAATGTATACTTTCAGATTCGATTTCCCTGTAAATAGGTGCCAATGTATACTTTCGGAATTGATTTCTCTGGCAAAAAGCTACGAATGAAGTTTGCTTTGATGTCAATCTAGTAGTTTTTTTTATAACTCTGTTTTGCACCATAATCCCAAAAAGAGTCAAGTTATATATAAATTTAACGAAGTCTGGGATCGTTTCAGACTAATGAATCGATTTTAATGTTGGTAGTATTTTTTTTAAAAGGTGTCTATCTTATTCAGAGTAGTATTTTTGACTATGTTTGATGAAAATCGGTGTAGCCGTTTTGAGACTAGCGTCGGACGGTCCGCGCTAATCGCATCAGACGGATTTTTTGATCGTGATGATAGATAAATAGATAACAATTATTTGTTACTTAGTCATACATGTAATATAAAGCCGTTTGGTGTGTCCACTGTAACTGCAGCAACCAGATGACCTTTTGCAAACAAATAATAACGTCATCCGCACTAAATGGATCGCCGCATTGACGACAGTCCGATGCGTCCGCTCTGTGTGCGGTGCGAATCAGTGGATGAACGCACTTCTATGGCAAACCATACAAAGAGTATCAAAATCCGTTTGATGCGGTCAGCACTGATTATCTATCTCAAAGAACTACAGAGAACGTGCGGTTCTTACCGAATTTTATTGACACCAGCGACAAAATCGGTGTTTATCGATCCTTATGAAGAGCCACCCTGCGCTTATTACGATTTAAACTTTAAAGAAATTATATCAAAGGTAATTTAGATTATTGTAAAATCAGTTTGTTTTATTACATACCCAGGTTCTGTTTGTTGATTCTGTTGAGAAGAAGTTTCCGCCAGTTCAATTTTTAACTTTTCTATTAATTCTGTAAATGATAGATATTGGTTTTAGAATACGTATAATGTACGTAGGTACAATTCGACCTCTTTTATAAATAACAAATTATTTTCTCGCTAGGCGAGGTGAAAAGTCTCGAGAGCAAATGCTTTTTGTTTCGTGCCTTTTAAATCCCTCGCTAGCTCAGCAGTCCACTTTAGAGCCACTCTACTATAAACTGCTTCGCTAGCTCAGAATTTAATTTCGGCACCTTCAACAAAAATCGTTTAACTCACTGGTTGATCAAATAACTATTAAACGTTTCCATTTATACTTGCGCCCCCGCAGATCCTGCTACGTGGCCCTATGCAACCAACGTTGTTAATAAATACTAAACGTACTTTCGTCATTAGTAACATCATGAAGACCAAGTGTATCCAGTACGAATACACTTCCACCGAATTCTAGTAAAATCCACCCTTTCTGCTCTAGGAGATGGTATTGTGCGTCAGTCAATGTTATCTGCAATGAAAAACTTTAATTAATTCAATAAAATCAAAACCATTATGACCTGATAATTTATCATGAATCTAACTATATTCCAGTCGTGTTTTCGATGTAATATATTTGTCAACAAACCGCCCATACTTAACCATAAATTCTCTCTGTTACCGCGTCTTTTCATACGCAATTGTCTACTTGTCGATTCGAGATCTTCCCATAAATAAATATTTATAAAAGAGTTATCGGAAACTCGATGCTATAAGTGAGTTTTAGTTTTCTGGGTCGTGGTTTGTTTACAAACATTTCATATCGAGTTTGTCTGTTGTATAAGTGTAATGGGGTGGTCTTGTGGCAATAGTAATCTTTACTCTTTCTTGAAATATCTTTAACCCAGCCAGCAGTCTGCCAGCACAGCATATGGGTTTCCCTATACCTATCAGGCCCTGACGAAGCCTGAGTACGGTAACTCAAGGTAGAAGTGCTGTACCAAATCGCATACAAAAATGAAACATCTTGATAAGTACCATCTTGTATGTCGCGTATGCATGGATTAGGATTGGCTCTCTACTGCTGTCCCAGATCATAGATATTTTCTAAGTACTACTAATAAATAGGCTAGTTTCTTTAAAAAATCTAATTAGTCCGTCAGTTAGATTATCAGAAGATATTGGACAGTTATTTTTTCTTTTGTCTTCTTGATTCACCCTAAAAATGATGAAGATATAGACAGTTCAAGCTCCGTGTATAGGAGTGACGTCACGCCCCGTGCTTAAAAGGCGCACAGCGTGACGTCACTCCTATATCTTGACGCGCTTATCTTTATCATTTTTTTATTGATTGACAAAAGAAAACGTGTCCAATATCTCTTGATAATCTAACTGAAGGAGTAAATAATTTTTTTTTGCTCCATAAACTACATTATTTTAATTAATAAATGGAATAAGCACCTCAGTAAAGTTATTAACAGGTTTGCTGGTTGTATTGGTGTCAGATGTTGGTACGTCTGGTTTGAGTGCTGGGACGATTGTGTTTGATTCTGTTTCCATCTGGAAAAGTCATCAAATAATAATCTAATGGGGACGCTTCTCACTGGTATTGATATTGATCAGTTGAGCTACCTGGTAGATTGTTGGCAACAGTCTGCGGTTAGCTCAAATACTAGTTCTAGTTTTTAGGGTTTCGAGATCAGTTTCGAAACCTTTATGGTCTCGCTCTGTCCGTCCCCAGTCTTTCTTGAATATCTCAGTAACTACTGCAGTTATTAACTTGAAATTTAAAACATTAATACATTTCGTAGTAGAAAGTAGTAGATTTCAAGAAAAAATATATAAATAAATGAAAAGAGAAAATCATAGTACAAAATTTATAAAAATTTTAAAAGAGAGCTATGGGGCAAATGTGGTGTCAAATGAAAGGTATCGGTTTGTAAATTTCAAAACAGTTTTTGAAATTTTTGTAGCTTTCATACTTTTTGAAATATTTTGAAAATAGTCGAAAAATTTACCGTTATAGGGGGCTTTTATCTCCGAAGTTTACGGAGCGATCCACGTACAATGTACGTGGTGTTTGTAGATATAAATCTATATTTTACAGGAAAAATATAGAGAAGTCTGTAAAAATAACCCTTTTTGAAAAATGGGTAATAAGGGGGGGTTTTAAGTGATAGGTTTTTGAAATTTTCGTAGGTTTCATACTTTTTGAAATATTTTAAAAGAAGTCGAAATTTTTCAGTTTGAATTATACAGCAGTCTAACCGGTGGGTACATTTTTGTATAATTGACACCCTCGGCGCGCGAGTTACACTCGCACTTGTCGAATCTTGTTTTATAATTTAATAGGAGGTCTGAGCCCTAGGTTCGGTTTCACGATAGTATCGAGACGTCATCGTGACGTCTCGTTTTGCTATGGAACTTGGTACAGCAGCGCCTCTATCGTGCGGAAAAGAACAACACAAATCACATGCAAAAATTCAACGTGACAATGACGTCTCGATACTGTCTAGACTAGATAGGGCTAGATAATGTTTTGTGGATTGTCCAGCATTATTAATACTAGCGGTCGCGTTATTCTATCACCTATGTTCATCAGGGATAATGTAGGATTCTAATGGTGAAAGAATTTTTCAAATCGGTCCATTACTTTCGGAGCCAATTCAATTCAAACAAACAAATCTTTCCTCTCTAGAATATGATTAATTGATTAGTATAGATGATTAATACTATATCGTCAAACCGAATTCTATGTTGAGGAAGGGTTCAATATGCCATTAAATTTTCATAAATTCCCTTCTATTCCCTTTCAACCCTTTTTTTGCATTGACCCTAAGTGACAGCTTGTCAATGATGTGGACAATGTTACTTAGTTTTTATACAATTAAATTCTGCTTCTTTTCACTTGTTTTTCCGGATATAAATTAGTCAGTTATTCCAGAGGGAAATACATCATTATCACAGCTGGGTATAGGTATAAAACTACATAATACGCAAAATTTAAGCACCATTTTAGTTTAGTAGTTTGTCGTGTTGACGTAACAAACACCTATCCATCCAAACTCTCACTTTTATAGTGTATAAAGTAGTGTAGTAGTAGTGATAAAATTTTAGAATCTATGTACCTGTTCAGAAGATTCCTTAGCTTCGGTCTCTTGTATAAGAAAATTATTTGAGTAAACATTTTGTTCTTCATTAGGGATTGCAAATTGTTCTGAAATCATAATTTATCTTTAACGTTCATATATGCCATTTATACTCTCAAGTATAATATACATAGGTACCTAGGTACAGGCTTAAATAATAATAGGTATAATAATTTAAACCACCACATCATAAAACTGGTATCAATTTGTGGGTACTGTACCTCTAAAGAAACAGATGACACTCTGTACCTTGTGACTTACGAACATGACAACAGACTTATCTACACCTAGCTTTAGTCCCGTGTCCGCGCAAAGCGGACCACGTCGCTGATCCGACGCGCAGCTAAATTCGTACAAAACTGTCCATGTAACAAACCCTATGCATTGTATTAGATTTAGATTAGTATTACACACACACCTTTTCCCTCAAATCCACCATTTTCCCAAATTTAATTTTTAATTTTTTTGTATTCTAATCGCTTTTTCTATACGATTTTTATTCATTTTTTGTAGTTAACCCTTTGTAGTATACCTACCTACCTACAAAACAGTGGGTGAAAACCTGTTACCACTTCAAAGTGACATACCTACTGTAAAATATAAGCATAATTTTTTTTTTGCTATAAGTGGAAACTTCATAAATAGCCCTCAGCTTAAGTGCATATAATTGTCATGTACTTAGATTTATGTTTCTTAGTTTTATAATTTTTCTAGCTGTAAGTTTTCCTAAAATTTGAAAATAAAATAAATAAAAATAATCTTCTATTCATACACAAACACGAAGCCCGTAGTTTTCACAGTTCTTACCTTGAACAATGAGATCTGGTGTATTTTCTACATTCACAAAGAACTGCTGCGATGAAACCCCAAACACTGCACAAGTTTGTGGATCCTCAATCTCCTCCTTGTCATCTTGTACCTGAGTTATGTACTGGATATCTCTGTTCATGCCTGAAATTAAAGATCATCATAATCTGGTTAAAAGTATGCTAAATTGCAGTGGTAGTCAGGGTATATACCTACATACTTATGTACTATATGTAGCTTAAAAGTGTCAGTGCAAACAAGTGTAGGGGACACTTGTTTGGACTGAAATCAGAGGTCGGTTTTATGACTATAGTAGACCCTGATCAGGGCTTATGCGAGTCTACCCTAATTAAAAACTCCAAACGAGTGTAGGAGTTAAATAAAATAATTTATAAAAGTTCCAGAGGGCACACCCATAAACATATAAACAAACCAATACCTCTTTTTACCTGGCGAGGTGGTTTATGTCTTTCGAGTGTTTCTATAAGATGATGACGAGACTAAATAATCAATAATCTTACTCAACAGAGTGCCATCCTCTTGCAATACAAGCAGCTGGTTAATGTCTTGGTTAGTATCGCCGTCTATAAACTGGAAAGCCTCATAGTGTTTATCCATTTTTGTTCTGTTAGATTAGGTTCATTTCTGCAAAAAATATGCAATTGATAAGTGCAGGTAGGTTTATCCAACCAACAGTAAATATTAAATTGGTCCTAGATATTTACCAAGTAGCTAATTTAAAGGAAATGGCCTATGTAGGTAGCTATTTACAAAATCGTTGCAGGTTTCTTCGATTTACCGTTTTGCTTTTTTGCAATGCTAAATGTTTACAAACCAAAAATCAGCTGATCGATTGAGTGATTGATTGTCGTCACTTGACATTGACATTTTATCATATAACGACTGCGTTCCGATCCCTGCGTTCATTCTATACTCTCCGTGGTTCGTTCCATGCGGCGGCAGCGGTAATTTTGAATTGTAGTTTTTTTAGGGTAGGGTAAAGTCGAAAACAAAATTTGATGTACAAAATGCCTCGCAGGTAGTAGTATTTTTGATTGCGTAGGCATAATTTTTGAGCTCGATAGGCTGGTAAATAGGTGCTATGAATTTATCCATGATCATTAGTTGGATAATTTCTTTTAACATCCTTTCTTTCTCCACACAGCCAGCTGTGTTATTAAAGTTTGACAAAAGAAATTTATCAAAAGTAACATCACATCTTAAAAATTGTTTAGCCATAGGAAGGTCAAAGGCAGCTCCATAGTATATCATATCACCACAGCGTTCAATCATTTTTAGCATCACATCTTCAAATCTTCCACCTAAACAGTTCAGACCAAGGATAGGTCTGTTCAAAGAAGTTGTAAAATCACACATTTCTTCAGCCTCAGCTAAGGTACATACTACAGTGCCACCAATCGCGCAGAGATGGTCTCTTACGGCATCATACCCACAGTGACTTGCAACTATGTTGATAGTTTTTATGTCCCAGGCTTTGCATAGTTGTATTACACATTGCCCAATGGGGCTATTGGCTGCGTTTTGTATAACAGTTTCACCAGGATAAACAGTTCGGAAGTCTTTCAGCATTCTATAGGCTGCACAGGGTGCATTTGCCAACATTGCGGCTTCTGGTAATGGTAGTTTCGGGGGTATAACCTGTAAACTTCTATGGTTGTATATACTGTAGTAGCTCCAGGTGCCCTGAAGAGGTGAGGTTATAACCACCCTATCTCCAATTTTCACTCTGCCAACATATTTTCCAATTTCCACTACTTCTCCAACACCCTCATCGCCAGGTACTGTGGGCAGGCATGGTAGACATGGATTCCTTCCTATAAATAAATAAAATAAATAAATAAATAATGCTGGACAATTCACACAGCATTATCTAGCCCCAAGCTAAGCAGAGCTTGTGTTATGGGTACTAGATAACTGATATACATAATATAATACAATACATAGATAGATATTTTTTATTATACATAGAAAACGACCAGAACACCCTGAACAAATGTCTGCAGATCGTACACACATTTGTCCCGAGGCGGGAATCGAACCCGCAACCTCCTGCGTCGCAGGCAGACCTTCGCCCACCGCGCCACATCGGTCGTCAAAAGTCGTCGGTGTTGCTATAAGATTTTTTTTATTAACTAGTGTAGTTAAATAAATACGAGACGTATGTCACCTAACCACGTCAGAGAATACAGGGTGTCCCTTAATGTGTGGATAACCTTGAAGCTGCATGGAGCCATGGAGGCAAGGCCAATCAGACTCTCAGAACAAAGGTACGACTTTCTCCAAGTTTAAAAAAAAAACTTAGTCCCTTCCAGTTTTTTTATTTTTGAGTTATCCTAGACCTCTAAGTTTACCTATACACTCATTTTGTTATGGGACACCCTATATAATAGGTATACTAACATAACATTGTGTGATAATGATAACGATAAGCTGTAGGCCAAGCACGGGAATTTTTCTCTAGGGTAGAATAGACAATAATAACATCGCATCGTCATACATTGCTGAAGGTGAAGGAATTAATTTCAAATATTAATTACGCATTTACTAAGTGACATAATTTCTCTCTACTAAGGTTCCGTACACAAAGGGTAAAAACGGGACCCTATTAATAAGACTTCGCTGTCCGTCTGTCACCAGGCTGTATCTCATGTCATGAACCGTGATAGTTAAGACAGTTGAAATTTTCACAGATGATGTATTTCTGTTGCCGCTATAACAACAAATAGGTAGGTACCTACTAAAAAACAGAAAAAAAAATATTTAAGGGGGCTCCCATACAACAAAAGTGTTTTTTTTTGCCGTTTGCATGTACAACATGAACACAATAAACAATCTTGAATCTTGATAATGGTACGGAACGGAACCCTTCGTGCGCGAGTCCGACTTGCGCTTGGCTGGTTTTATTTACATTGTTGATGTGCTGATGTAATGATGATACACAAATGTTTTAAGTAAAAATCATTTAAGAATTAAGAGCTTTATTTATTTTTATAAGAAATTAATAAATCCCAAAAATTTACGATCTCGACGGGATTCGAACCCGCACCTTCCCCTTCAGCGCAGGGTTGCTCTTTAAATAAAATTTAACATTTTATAAATAAAATTTAACAATCAGTCAAATCTAGTAGGTATTTACACCCCGTAAATCCTTTAGAATTTAAGGTATTGCTTAATGCTTCATTATAATTATCCAGTTTAATCATTTCATGCACTGGAGCCTTTAGTTTCCCTTCCAAAATTAACTCCACAAGCTCCGAGAGCATCTTATCTTGCTCCATCTTGTTATTCTGTTTATTCCACGCAGTCATCCAAAACCCATGCAAAGCAATATTTTTAAAAATAAATGCTGATGTTGGGACCAAAACTGGCTCTCTCGACATGCCACCATATGTAACCATACACCCAGAATCTTGTAAGTGTCTTAACATATCCAATGCATTCTTTCCTCCAACACAGTTTAGTGCTAGAGATGGCTTCTCAATACTACCATCCTTAAACAAGGTAGTTTTTCTCAGCTCCTGTTCTGTTAATACATGTGTGGCGCCCAAAGACTGTAAATATTCTTTTAATTGAGTTATTTCAGGTCTATTTCTGACAATGTTTATGTTCTTTATGCCCCAGGCTTTGCATAATTGAATGACATTTTGCCCACATGCACTGTTCGCTCCATTTTGGATTACAACAAGCTTCTTCTCCCGTACTGGTATGAAATCAGTTAACATTCGATAAGCAGTGCAAGGATTGACAGTAAGTGTTGCAGCTTCAACTGTCCCCAAATTTTTTGGAACAGCTTTCAATGCCTGTTCTTGAAAAATTCCATAGTTCCTCCATGTTCCCTGAGCAGATGATGTTAGAATTACTTTATCTCCTTGAGAGAGTTCTGAGACATTGCTGCCAATATTTTCAACAATCCCTACTCCTTCATTACCAGCAATGGAAGGCAGTTCAATTTTGACTGGATATTTTCCTGCAATAAAAAGAAGTAGAATAAATCAACTGAATTTCAAGTGGATATTCACAATGTCATATATGTATATAACCAGGAGGTAATAAAATAAAACAAAAAATACCTTGAGAGAATAACACGGATCTAACTCAGCGAAGAAGCACTCACGCATACAAAAATATTTTCATATTAGTTTAATAAGCCCCTGTGAACTATGTTTATTGAAGCCAGGCTAAACAAAAGCGAGTTGATTCTGTACTAAAGATAATATTCGAATGTAATCATTCACAGTCACGAGACTGTGAATGATTTCATTCGAATTATTCGACTACACATATCATTCAAATCATTTGAATGACTAGAGCAAATTAGTAACTAATTTTGTTAGTAATCGCAAGTCGATCTCAATTTGTTTAGTAACTAATTTGGTTAGTAATCGCGGTTGTTTGACTGCCGAGTCGGTCTCAATCCGTTATTTGACGTGGATAGTCGAGTCGAGTAGGTACATTTCATTCGACTCTGGGTTTTTTCCCAGCCGCCACACAACGCTTCACAGGTCAAAGTTCACTGCTCATTTACTAAAATGAGCAGTTTAAGAATAAGTGGATGTACCTAATATTAGGAGGTTTAATCAAAAATCAAATAAAACTAACACGATGAAATAGGTATTAAATTGAATAAAATTAACAAAATAACAAAAACCAAACTTATCAACTGCTTCAGAATGATAAAATTAGTTACTAATTCGTTCCGTTCAATCCCCGCAGGAGCGGCGGCGAATAATATATCACTCAAATTCACCGATCGATTAACAGAATCGAATCGGAGACATGAATGATAAAAAATTCGCAGAGGCAGTAAATTACGTGTAGTAGTTGTCATTCGAATTTGAAGATTAGTATAATACTAATATAATATTCAAGTCGAATGAGTAAATTAGTAGGTAGTTGTAGATCATTCGACTAATCAGATCATCCGCAGTCGCGCATCTTTATTCTGTACCCTAGTAACATGACAATAAAGTACCTTGTATGGTGTTTATGTCAGCAGGATTAATTGGAGCCGCTAGCATGCGCACTAGCACGTCATGTGATTCGAGTGGAGGCACATTTTTTTCTCTAAACTTAACCACCGTCAGAGGATCCCCAAATTCACTGTAAACCAGCTGTTTAGACATAAGACTTCGTATAGGGGTAGCTCTGAAAGAATTTCGAGTTGCAAGGCATTTCGTAGCGGACCACAACCTTTTGGGGTGCAGTAAATTAACAGCCATTAATTTAGGGTAAGATACACTGATTCAGAATTAAAATACGAGAAATAATTTATTTTTTACAATACAAAGAATGTTTTGTGATTTTGTTAAATTTCAAAACTGACACTAAGTTGAATAAATAACTTGACATTGACAGTGACAGAAATTAATCAATAAACCACCATCTCTTCACTTTACCTTAAAAAGATTGAAGTGAACAAAAAACCAAAGTGATCGATCACTTTATTTCCTAGTTTTACATATTAGGTAATTTGTATTTTGTGACGTGTCCAAGAGTTCTGTAAGGTCTAAAGGAAATAAAGCACTTTGATATTTCATATTCTTATCTCCAACCTGTGCAATTTCAGTATTTTTAAGTGATAGCTAGAGATATGGGGAATCTTTTTTCTACTGAATTTAATAAGGAAACATTTTTTCAGATTAAGCAGCATTTGTTATTTAACACCATGTAGGTAGGTAGCTATTGAATCTAAGTCGTCCTGAATTAATTGAATATTGTTGATCGAGTTGATAGTATGGTAATCATCGGCAAATATGGAGCAAGTGCAATGTTTGATGGACTGTATTATGTCATTAAAAGATGAAGATATTTGCTTTGACCTCTTTTTGAAGGCAATTTCAAAGCCAAAATCCTCAAGTTAATCCCAAGTTAGTTGTTTTTCGATTTTATATCTCTTACTAACTCCTACCACTTAAATTAGTTGATTTGATCAGTCGAAAGACAATTAAATTTTGTGTAGAACTGCATTTTTAACTACTTTTGGCAAAAAATTACGACTTCGTTGGTTCTTGCTCTAACGCGACGAAATTTGTCCCTGCACACAAGAATAAAATAAGTAAAAGCAGGTAGGTACCTACAGTAAGTATATTTAGGTAATTATATACAAAATAAGATACACAGGCACATCGAACACACATAGGTAGGTTAGGTAAATGCTAGGTAAAATCTAATATGTATTTACACCCTGAAAACCCTTTTGGATTTAACGTATTATTTAGTGCCTCCGAATAATTTGTGAGTGTTACCAGTTTATGCACCGGAGCTTTTAACCTGCCTGAATACATTAACGCAATAATCTCTGTTAGCATTTGGTCTCTCGAACATTTGTTTTCCTTTTTCTTATTCCAAGCTGTAATCCAAAAACCTTTTGACGAAATATTTTTGAAAATAAACGCGGCTGTTGGGAGCATGACTGGTTGCATAGACATGCCGCCATAAGTGACCATGCACCCTCCAGGTTTCAAGTGTCCCGCCATAGTCATCGAATTCTTCCCTCCGACACAGTTCAGCGCCAATGATGGCTTGTCGATACATCCTTCTTTGAATATCTTCGTTTTTCGAACCTCCTCCTCCATCAGCACATAGGTGGCCCCCAAAGATTCTAAATATCTTTTTAACTCTTGAAATTTAGGCCTCTTTCTGACGATGCCAATGTTTTTTACGTCCCATGCTTTACATAGCTGTATGACGTATTGCCCACATGCACTGTTTGCTCCGTTTTGGATAACAACTAGTTTCTTTTCGCGTATTGGTACAAAATCCATCAGCATTCGATAGGCTGTGCAAGGGTTAACGCTGATTGTTGCAGCTTCAACATTTCCTAACATTCTAGGAACGACTTGTAACGCATTTTGGTGGAATTTACCGTAGGTAGTCCAAGTACCTTGCTCAGTTTCTGTTAGAATAACTTTATCTCCTAAACAAAATTTATATACTTTGCAGCCAGTTTGTTCAACAATCCCGACACCTTCATTACCTGGTATAGCAGGAGGTTTTTTTTGAACTGGGTATTTTCCTGGAACAAAAGACAATGCATGTGCATATTTTGTGGTGTCATGGGAACGGCCTATGTCCAGCTCTGGAATGGTAATTAAATTTAAACCAAACCAAATCTGGAATGTTTTTTCCTACTTGTACGAGCGAAAAATAAAGTTTTTCTATTTCTATACAGATCATATAGATAGTCAAAACCATTGATCGATTTAATAGATGGTCTCTATCATTCGACTGCAACAGATTAGGTAACTACCTAGTGTAAACGAGCCAGTCAAAGTAGGTACTAGGTCTAGTCTCAGTTTCTGGCAGATTTCATCTTGTTCCTTTAATTTAATATGCAATGTTTATCAGACAGATTTGATTCTTATTATATTTTTTTCTACCTGCTAGGTGCTATAAAAATACAAGATGTAATTTTTTTGGATTTTAGTGGCTTCGATAACCGGATAATGCAAGTAATCCCACTAATATGATAAATGTGAAAGTTTGGATGGATGGATGGATGTTTGTTACTCAAACACACCAGAACGGCTGAACGGATCTGAATGATATTTGGCACAGAGATAGATTATAGTCTGGAATAATAATAAACTTTTTATCCCGGTAAAATGTATGGTTTCCGTGGGTTAGATGTGTTTTAATGTTTCATAATTCTGCAGGAACGTTTCCTTTCAGTAAAACATCCTGTCAATCTTTCTGGTACCTACCCTCCATGTCTCATGGCCGTGGGACATCCTGTATAAATAAAGATGGTACTAAAGTAAGTATGGTAGTTACTTTTTTGATGCGCATTAAATGAAGCAGCACGAAATACCTTGGATGGTGTTTATATCAGATGGATTCACAGCAGCTGCTAACATTCGCACTAGGACCTCTTCTTCGCCTAGCTCAGATAATTGACATTCTCGAATAAACAACACTTTTAGAGGATCTCCATAACTGCTGTACACCAGCTGCTTTGTCATTACGTTTCGCACGGGTACAGAACCAAACGCATTCTCTTTTACTTTTTGTAAGCATTTCGTCAAGGACTTTAATTTCTTGGAAAGCGATAGAACGGACATTGTTTTGTCTTAGAATACTATTCTGAATATTCAGAATGTAAATAGAAAGGAACCAGTAAAATCTACGACATTAATATGTACGTTTCAGGTAAATACCTAGTACATAATAAAGGTCTAATGACATTAATGATGTAGTCGTAGTTGTTTTATTCTTAGTGCTGTAAAGCAGCAATCTATAAAGATTTCGTTGAAATAGTTTTTTTTATAATTATATTTGTGCAAAAAGACGAACAACAAACAAATCTCCAAAAATCATTGTCTTATTTTTAGGCAAAAAATCTTTGAAAATCTCAGGATCCGGTGCTGTCAGACTTGACCAATGAAAAAAGAGATCCCCTTCATGGACTTGACAGTCTATAAGATATCTGCAAAAAGTTTATGACGGTACTAGATTACAAGGAGTGACTAACATTTTGTAGCTCTATGAGAAGGAGTAGGTACTTATCACAACTTTTTGTTTCTCCATGACTACAAGAGCGATTTTTACATGCAGTTGTTGCCAGGGTTTTCTTTTGTTAGTTGTAGTTTTGTTGCAGCTTGTACTATGGCTGTAGCTGGCAGGACTTAGTACGCTACGCTCCATGCATCCATGATTAGCACAATGTTATTTTAGAATACGGAGCGGTTGGTTCTCAATGCATGAAACCCTTGAAGGTATATAGTCCTCTTACCGTGAAGGGAATTCAGGCGCGGTCGACTTTACGAGAGTCGACGCTAAGAGAATCGGCGTCATTCGGCGTGGTGGTAACGATTCATTATAACGTCCATAGAGTTATTATAGTACTATAATAAATCTATGATAACGTCGGTCGAACGAAATATCGACCACAAGGAAGATAGGCCAGAAAGCAAATGGTCGCCAAAGAAAAATGTCTTGAACCCAAAACGCTAACGGAACAAACTAACAATAAGGGTTGAACTTTTTTTAAATTTCGCCATGGACCAAAACCTATAGGGTAGGTACCTACGTTCCGTTGAACTAGAATCATGATATTTGGTAAGAAACAAGTTATAGGTGCCTATCTAATTATATATATCATGATACCTACGACCTCTCGTTGCGCGAGTCTGACTCGCACTTGGAATAAGACATATTTCAAAAATGGATGCAATACCTACCTTATTGACACAGTTCTGTTCCAGCACGTTCTAGCTAGTCCTTCCGAATGCAATTTTTTTACACTTTTGAAACTTGTGATACAGATGTTATGTGCTACATACATACCCCAGTTTAATAAGATTAAAAATTAAAACCTTTGAACAGCAAATTTTATTTAGTATCAGTGAGGAATTTGTTGACTCGTATGTCTAGATCTTTTCGCGCCATTGGCGCTGCTGCCTTGGGTGGCGCGGATGCTTCTGCCGACGGCATTTGTTGTTTTGGCGCGCGGAACCGCCTGGCTCGAGTCAGCTGCCAGGTAGAGCTTGGATTGTGCATTATGCCGATACCTTTCAGCTCCTCGTCCACTGCTGCTAAAGCTGGGCGCGGCTCACTGGGAACAGAAAGCAATTATCTGTTGAAGAATCAGCAACATAAAAAAATTATTAAAAAAAGTATCAATTTAAATCTTATTTTTCTTTTGATTTATAAAAACGATTAAACATTGGTTTTTTATCAATGTTAAACCAAAAATTATCGGTCCAAATTTAAAAATGCGAGACGAAAAACGATATAATTTCAATATTTTTTAATAAAAATTTTTACACTAAAATGCCTTAAAACCAAAAAAACGTCATGAAACTTGCCTTGCCCCTGGGAAAGGATACTAAAGGCTAATTTTAAGAATGCGTGCGAAGCCTAAGCAGATACCATTGCAGTCTGCAATGGTACCTAGATATGTAAGTAGTTCGCTTGATAAAGAGCCATAGTAGAAGATTGCTCATAATGTTATGTAAGTAATAACACCTATTCACTTACTAGGCCATGGTTATCGAAGCCCGCAAGCGTGCTGGAGCAATTACCGAGGGCATATCTAATGAAGAGTTTCTTTTCAAGCCTGGAAATGAAACATCTAGTAATTTTTTAAGAATAGAAAATAAGTTTTTCCATTACTGCTGATAATGAATTAACTGTCATAAGTTCACCAAAAGTGCCTAGAATTTAGGTAAGAAGGTACCTAAAAAGTGAAACTGGTGAACCTGCGTCTCCTGAGTTAGATACCTAGCGTATAAGTGCCTTTTTATCGATTCAGGGTTCCATTCGCAAAGCACTAAGCTTTAAAGTGAAATTTTTTGTTGGAGTTAAGTGTCGACCCGCGGCCAGCTACACAATTGTTTATGGATAAAATCGAAGAAGTACCTAGGTAGTATTTATTATACAAGGTTATTGGTAATTCACTGATATTGCGTGAACTCTAAGAAATAAAATAAGTTCCCAAAAAAGTGCGGATAAGCACTATAACAAAAAACCTTAGAATGCGTGAACTGCAGATTCTGCTCAACATGACGAACACGTTCGTGAAGACGCCGTGTGCTAATTATTGAAATTGGTAGACGGAAAGGGAATTATTAGTAGTAGGTACCGCCCTCCATTCAATACGTATCTAATCGTTCATAAGAGGGGATTTAACTGAAACGAAACTTGAAAACGGTTCTACTCTTATTTATCAGTGTATGTGTGTGTGTGTGTTTAGCCAGACTTATGCCACTTATAACCATCTTTTGTACATGTAAAATAAAGTGGGTTTAAATGGGAATAGGAGATAGGTCTTTGGCAATTCATTGGGTTTAGGACATTATTTTGTATGTGTGTGAATTACAAGAAAAACATTAAGAATTTGGATCTATTTTCACAGACGTGTTTGTGATGATGGGCAGAAACTACAGTTCACGCAGTGAATTACCATTGCAATAACCCTGTATAGATATGGTAAAAAGAAAACTAGACAGCTAAGCACCTCTGCAGCTACCTACTAGTTAACGAGTTATAGTCGATCAACATATTATGTCCAACTAACAATGATGGAAAAAGACATCCCAACTAATCCCAAGAAAAGCGGCTATCACCTGAATTTTTGATTTTGATGACTTCGCTTCGGTCCTTCCATTTCATTGAGCACACCGGGCAGACTGAGCGGCGGATTGACCAGCGTGGGATATCATCTTGAGGCAGATTCAGTTTTTTGAAGGCAGGGTTCTCCAGCTGTGTCTGATGGTGGTGATGGCTGATTAAAGTAATTGCTGTTTTTTTGAGAGTTTAACAAGAGCTCCTTGTGACAGAGCTCGTCCGGGGATGTTCATCTTTACAGGTTTATCCCTTATGCCCCAGTTTTATGCCTTCAGGGGTTAAGGGTAGCACGTTGTAGGTATAGCCCCTATCTAGCGTGTCCTCTTCGAGGTATGGTGGTGATGGTAACATCTGATTGTATAAAGTAGGTAATTAAAAAATTTCTATACTAAGTAGGTACCTACTTAGTATAGAAATATCGAATCAGAAATTAGGAGATCAGGAGAAGAAGAAGGTAAACGAAATTACATAGCTCTTTCTTAGAATCACGAAACTCAAGTGGCAGTTAGGGCTTAGCTCGTAGAGCCGTCGCTGTTGCGGCCGTAGGGCTCTTGTGTCACGATCACGTACCGGAAGGCGCAGTGTGGGAAGGCCCCCCACGCGTTGGACGACCTGGTTAAGGTCACTGGGAACAGCTGAATACGGGTAGCGCAGTGTCGGTCATTGTGACGATCTTTCGGGGATGGCCTATTTCCAGCAGTGACATAGGCCACCCCCATGAAGATATCTATCTATACGTACTGTCGTTATATTTTACTAACGGGTGCCGTGACTGTAGTAGTGAACGCCAGTATCGATGGTATGTCCATATCCCGCCGCGTAGAGATGCGAGAGAAGCGAGATCTAGACACGCTGCGGTCCGTGATCGGCCGTATATTCAGTCCAAGACCATGGACACAGCCGTCGCTTGACTGGCTGTTTAAGGAAATAATGGTCTTATATATGAAGAGTTATCCCGGATATGTCCTTTCTGCACGGGATTTGCAATGGATATATTGACTCTCAAGAGTTGTGTTCCAAATTATTACGCCTGAATACACCGCGGACTAGGACTGTGTATTCAGGCGACTTTCGCCGTTGTGACAACTAAGACGAATTATGCATATAATTCACTTGTCAACCTGCTTCAAAGAAATTTCAATAAAAGATTTAATTCACTGGATATTTTCTCTAGTAGTAAAACATCATTTAAGCATGATCTTTTGCAAATACTCTCAGTTAAAAATAGCCTTTCATAAGTGGTTTTTATTTTATTTAACTGTTTTTGTTTATTTATTTTTCATAATTACCTATATACTTTTTCTAATCGTATTGTACCTTTGATTTCTATTGTATGTAGGTTTTGTGTAATCATTTATTTGTCTGTATGTGTTGTGTATATTTATGTACCTATATATGTATGTATATTATGTTATATTATAAGAATTGGCTTGGTTTATTTTGACTGTATCCACACCTAATTACCGAGAGCAAATTGTGTCACATATGACACAATTTGTTTTCACACAAAGATTAGTAACAATAGATTGATTTATCAATGTTTGTTATTATTTTTTGCTAGACACATACAATGTATGTAGGTAGTAGTTGCCTAAGTATTTGTTTTTCTTTTTTCTTAAATGACATATCTACAAATTTGGTGACTGTCGTCTTTAATGTTAAAATTTTATAAAATTTAAATCCTGTTATTGGCTGTAAGTGATATTTTTATGTTAAGTTACTTTTATTTAAGAGAGTAGTGGGTTTTGTAAAATAAATAAAATAAAATAAACCTAATAGGCTTTAAGGCACTCCTAACGTTGTGACGAAATCTATCTCTTAACGGGCAGCGATTTTGTTAGTTTTCGTTTTTGACACATTTTTTCGCAATACGTATCTCAGTAGCATGTCAAATTCAAGATATTTATTTGTGATTAGCAGTTACCCGCGACTTCGTCCACGTGGAATTTGATCTCTCAATTTATCCATAAAGACTTTGGACTGTAATTGTCCCAAAGAGGGGTGTGATGTCACAGAATCTGGACAGCCATTAAATGTTCGTTCGTAGGCTATTTGACTACATTAAAAATAAATTCCAAATTGTTTACATCCTAGTCAGTGACAACGTAACCAAGCGTGATCAGGTGAGTTTTACTAAAAATATGCCTTTTTTATGTAAAAAATGGGATTAAAATTAGACGTTTTTGATACATGATCACGTGACCGAAAACGCTATGTGTTTGGTTGGATCGCAAGTGATGTCGCACATCCTCAGATTACAGTGTCAATGAGTTCTTCTTGTTAGGTGTGGTGTGGCGGGGTGACGTCATAGCTTGGAACACGGTAGCCATGACAGAGAATATCGTTTTGGCGCGGCATTATTTTATTCAAACTTTAAAATTAGTCTTCATAACTAATACGACTCATCATCATCAGCCTATATCAGTCCACAGCTGGACATAGGCCTACCCTTATGAGCGCCATAGCGCCCTGTCTTCAGCTTGAAGCATCCAGCATCTGCCAGCAGTCTTTCGCAAATCGTCATCCCACCTGGTCGGAGGGCATCCTACACTACGTTTGCCGAGTCGCGGTCTCCACTCAAGAACACGTTTACCCCAGCGGTTGTCGGTTCTTCTCGCAATATGGCCAGCCCACTGCCACTTCAGCTTGCTAATCCTTTGAGCTATTTTATTTATTTATTTTATTTTATTTTACAATTTTAAGAAAACTTACAGCTAGCTATGTCAAAGGATTAGGAATACGACTGGCCTTGAAGAAATATTAATTACATTTTGCATTATTTTTATCAGACAATACAATATAGAATTATTTCCCAGTAGTAGTCAAGTAGCCTATGTTCAATAGTTGTTTTCACGTGGTGTGTGGCAAGTGGCGCTGCCGTCTTGCTGGTTCAAAATATCCTGGAAATCGCGGGCTTTAATTTATGGTAAAAATAGTCCGTTTATCACAGCATGATAACGTTCGTCATTGATAGCTTTATCGAAAATTGGAAGCATGGCCATGAACCATGTTAACCGGAGTTACGAATGTTGAATGTCAAGAATGGTTCTTTTGTGTGATAATAAAGGTAACCCAAATTTTTTTTCACTTTATTTATATTTTCTGTTTTGAAAAGCAAACCCAGGGTGCCACGTAAACCTAAGCTATGTATTTTTGTTGCTTTTTTATAGTTTTTTTTTCTCTTTAAAAGTGTTCATGGAATATTCATCATCATCATCATCAGCCTATATCAGTCCACGCTGGACATAGGCCTCCCCTAATGAGTATGGAATATTATACATTCTAAAATTTGAAAAGCATTTTTCGCTTGCTTTTCCAGGTAAACCAGTGTTTTGTCGTCTGAGAAGTACTTTAGGATTCTTTTATTTGTTTCGTACTACCTACGTATGATTTTGTTAAGTTTTTTCCTTAAAATAAAGATATAGGATAACACATTCATAATTTTGGAAAACTATGAATGAAACGTGTTATTGTTTTGAAAGACAAATCTACGTGTAAAATTTTGTAATTCTATTGCTGAGATACGAAGCATTTTCCTTAAAATTTTAGCATTTTTTGAAGTTACTTATAGGCAAACACCGTCATGATTTCAGAACTTGATGAATGAAATGTGTCTTGGTTTTTTAAGAGAAATTTACATCGAATTGTTTTGTAGTTCTGTTGTTAACGGTTAATGAAATACAGAGCATTTTTGGTTAAATTTTCAACCCCGATTTTATAGCAAGGGCCCTCGACATCAGGGCCTTTTTTTTGCGCGTGTCTAATGTTTACGATAGAGATTTGAGACCTCTTTGTTTAAAATATTTCTTAGAAAGTTTCTTTGTTCATAGTTTAAATGTAACGATGGACTATTAAAGTTCAAATGAAAACACAATCCGTAGATCAAAAGTGTAAACTTTTAAAATAGGTATACGTCTTTTTACAAACTTTCACTGCAATTTTTTCTTTCTCCTGACTTTACCTACTTTAAGCAGTTTTTATTCAACTGCGGTATATTTACATGTTAATTTGTAGAAAATTTCATGGAGAATCTAAATATATATAGATGTCATTAGGTATTCATACAAAATAATTAAGGAATCAGCGAACATATCATCCCTTGCGCGCGGGGGAATATGCTGCGCCAGAAGCGATGACTTAGCTAAGGTTACAGCCTAAACCAGTAAAAGGTTTATGGGAATTGTTATACAGAATAAAGTTTTTAGTTTGATGCCAGGCTATGAGCTACACCAATGGAAAATTTCAACATGATCGGTTCAGTAGGTAGTTAAGGCGCGAAGAGGTAACAAACATCCAAACATCTAAACGTCCAAACATCTTAACATCCAAACTTTCGCATTTATAACATTAGAGTGATTAGTGTGATACGTACAGGGATAACAGTAGTTTGCCACGAGCAACGAGATGGCGGCGTAACGTTTCACGCTCGCTGCGAATTACATTACGGCCCGTAACACCTCAGTGCCAGGCTTTATAGGTATTCTGAGTATTCTAAAACGCATTTGAAGGTTCACCTCATCATATCATCATCCGCAGCTGGATTTTACCCACTGCTTGCTGGGTATAAGGCTCCCGAAGTTTGTGCCTCCACAGTCAAGTGCTAACCGCTTCCATTGAAGCGGTTCACCTCGTATCATTAGGTATCATTCAAACTTCTTACTCAACATCAGAAACGTCGTCCTCAGGCAGGTCTAGGGTGTCATCTTGCGCTTCCCGGTGCTCCCTGCTTTTCGCACGCACCATATCCAACAGCATCGTGTCATGGCCGCCTAGGTTGTCGGACCTGAGAGATCAACAGAATTAAGGCCGGTTGGCGGTTATACACTTACGATTTTTTTCTGACTGTCGGATCAGATTGGCTATGGATGGTCTGATTCAAATATCCGAAGGCGATTTGTGTATTTACAAATTTATGAAACGAACTCGTTCGGATAGTCGCTACTATCCGAACGAGATAATCCGATCCGACAACCAGACAAAAAACCAGACGTATGTGGCCGCCCATAGAATCTATAGAGATATAGAGATGGAATGAGTAACTTTTGTGGGCAGAATACATAATGTAGCGCCTAGGTGAAAAAAGCAAAACATACATAGAAAATTTTCAAACATTCTGTAGGTAGGTATACATAGTAGGACCTAGGGGACCTACTGTGTTTCGGAACACTTCTTTCTTTCGGGGCCAATATTATAGTGTAAGAATCCGATTGTGGTGGGTGCTCTTATAAAGTCATCAGTCAGCTATGCTGTCTATAATATTTCCTTATTACAGTCTAAAGACTCGTCCTGTCCTTTAGTACATCTGCATAAAAGCTGTAGGCTGTAATGCAGCATGTTTATGACCTAATTCATCACTAGGGTGGAGCTGAGCTACTAGATAATGTTACTTAAGCCTGACTATTCTCCTCATGCGTATTTGAAAAAGTTGTACTGCGCACCTCACTCTCACCTATTTAATGGAGTATAGGAAATAAGAGTTGTGCAGATTGCTGGGTTAGAATTGACACAACCCTACTTTCCCGCGGGAGTCGTAAGAGGAGACTAAGGGATATCTTAGGGGGGAGGTGGGCAGCAGGGTCTCCTATAGAACAATTCTACGAACGAACTGCGATCCCCAGCCCGCATGCCCAGCGTAGGAATTATGACCATGACCCTCCATAATTATGAAAGCCAATAGGCTATTATCAGAGGGAGGCCTGCGTCCATCCGTGAACCAGTATAGTATAGCCTGTAGTAGAATCCTGTGTTTACTCACTGTACAATGCTGCCAAAATTGCTATATAGATTGGAATGACAAGACAGGATTGTATTATCAGAATCCAGGCTGTCTTGGCGTGTGGAGTGCGCTCGGAGAAGGAGTGAAGTGTACGCGTTCGAATCGTTGCTCATGAAGGAAATTCGCGGGGGCTCTACTTCGGATCTGAAATCACATCACACTGATATTGTAAATACTAAAGCTTGGATGTTTGTTACTTACCTCTTCGCGCGAAAGCTACTGAACGGATCGGGGATAATTTTGCATAGATGAAGTTTTAACCTTGTCATACTGGCGATTTGCCAGCGATTTCAAAGCGATGTGATTGCGCAGGGAGCACACCCCGATGATGACACGATTAGCGCCTTCGACCCCAGTTCAAAATCGCTCCGTCCTCGCGACGTGCTCGCTGCGTCTACAAGCGGGGTGTGATTGCTGCGCAATCGCATCGCTTTGAAATCGCTGGCAAATCGCCAGAGTGATAAGGTTGTTAGACATATCCCGGATTAACACGTAAATAAAGTTGCGAGCAGAAGCTATCATTATCATCAGCCTATGTTAGTCCACAGCTGGACATTGGCCTCCCCCAATAAGCGCCATAGTTATTGACGCATCCAGCATCTGCCTGCAGTCTTTCGCAGGTCATCATCCCACTTGGCCAGAGGGTGTCCTACACTACGTTTACCGAGTCGTAGTCTCCACTCAAGAACACGTTTACCCCAATGGTTGTCGGTTCATCGCGAGATATGGCCGGCCCACTGCCCTGCCACTTCATCTTGCTAATCCTTAGAGCTAAGTCGATAGCCTTGGATCTCTGTCGGATGTATTCATTACAGACCCTATCCTTCAAAAGAGGATCTCTGAGCATAGCTCTTTCCATAGTTCGCTGAGCGAACTGGTGGACCAGCCCTATCGTGAGTGTCCACGTTTTAGCTGCCAATAAAGTTTCAACCTAAGTTTCAAAAGTTTTGACAATCATCTGATCTCAAATTAAAATCTGTTTCTGTAATAGAACCCTCACTAGGTACCCCCCTCTATGGGTTTCAGGTTTTTATTTTACTTTTTATATCATTGGGTTTATGATAATTTTGACACCCCTTTCGCCAAATAACAATGGCATCTCTTATTTTCATTACTCGGTTCACATCCACAAAGTAGGTGGCAGTTAAGTTAAAAAAGCCTGGTTCTCATCACGAATACGATTAATAGCAAACTATAAACTCAAATTAGTCGCTTGTAAAATAAATACAATGGTCTTGAGCAAATGGAAAGGCATACACAAAAACAGCTTAAATAGCTTTGGTTTGTTTATCTGCAGTGTAATAGACAAATGTCTGTTCAACAAAGGTCTAGCGAGCGAAACCAAGAGTTAGGTTAAATCGAAAAAAAAACAAATGTGTGCTACCATTTGTATAATTTGCTTAAAACCAAGCTAATTTTCTATTATGTGCGATACATTATATTCCTATCTGAAACACGAAGTTCTGTCAAAACTTGTTCGGCCATGGCTCACATATGACAACTACACAAGTGTGATATAAGTAGGGAGGTGTCTGAGATAGAATGGAAACACCAATCACACTTATACTAAAAATATGAGAGATGGATGTTTGTTACTTCTTCACATTTTTATTTCATTATCATTAATTAAGAATTAAGGGTCGTTTTGCGAAAGGGACGTTTTGAGAAAGAGCTATTCTGCGAGAGTGACATTGCGAAAGGGACGATATTTGTATAAAGAGACTTTGAGAACGGGACATTTTATAAAAGGGTCATTTTGCACAAGGGACATTTTTAGAGAGGAAGCGTTTACGAAAGGGGGTAGGTATGGGACATTCTGCGAATGGGATCTTATGCGCCCAAACCCTGGAATAACACATAAGATAGTTATATTCCATATAACAGTTCTTATGGGAAATAAATAACCTTAAAACGTTTTCAAGATTAAGACTCGGATCTTTGTTGACTTGGAATACCGTATTTATAAGTTATTCTTTTACCTGGAAACGCCTGCAAATCCGCGGGAAGAAACTGGTACATTATTGATGTATCAGTTCCGACAATATTGCTATTATCGGGACTATTTATCACATTCTTTACACTTTTTTATTGTTTGAACCCCTTTGTAAGCCATTTTTCGTTCCGCTTTTCTTTCTCTTGAACAACTTGTAGTGGACTTGCAGTGATGAACCAAGACGACTTTTAGTGAGTCAGTCACGAATGAGTCACGTTACACGTTTGTTCTGTGGCAAAGTAGCTGCAACTTGATTCCTAGTAGGCCTTGAAGCCTATCACGACAAATTCAGTATAATTGCGACTATTTTTAAATATACGGTGCGCGTGCGCAGTTTCAGTACTTGTGAAAAATTATCAAGGCTTGGTAAAATGAGGCCTCTATATTTGTAGTCGATGTGGCGCGCGGGTGAAGGTCCGCCTGCAACGTAGTAGGATGTGGGTTCGATTCCCACCTTGAGATAAAAGTTTGTGGGATCTACAAATATTTGTTCCGAGTATTCTGGGTATCTCTATGTATATTAAAGAATTATTAAGTTATTTGTTGTGTTATGTACATCAGTCATCTAGAACCCATAACACAAGCTCTGCTTAACTTGGGGCTAGATGATGCTGTATGGATTGTCCAGCATTATTGTTATTATTATTTATTGACTGTGTTTTAATTAAAAATAAAATAGTACAAGTTGAGTCCTAACAATTGTAAATTTACGCTGTCTTACGACAGATTCACATAGTGAACACACTTCTCTACATTTTTGTATTTATGGAAATAAAGAATTTTTGATTTGATTTGATTCACACATGTAAATTCGTAATTAATAATAGTATTTTTTACTCATTCCAATATTCTTACTTCCAACTACTTCTCCTTACGGATGATGAATAAAGTTTTGAATATCTCGCCTTCCAGTCCCCTTTTTTTCTCCAACTGGATTCTGAATCTCTGAAAAAGATTATTACCGTCATAAATGAAGATTTTGTAGGAGCATTTTTTTACTTCAGTATTGACCTATGTAGGTATACAGGGTTATTGGTAAATTAGTGACAATACGTGAACTGCAGGTTCAGTTCAGCCCATCATCACAAACACGTTCGTGAAGGCGCCAAGTCTAAATTCTAAAAAAAAAGGTCACCTCTGATACTAAATGAAAAAACATCTTTGTCTGGAACCCAACGAGTTACTTAAGATCGATCTTTCACTCTCATCTCTTCTAATAATTCAGGGCAGAGCTGTTTTTAAGTTGAGTTTCAAATAAAACCTCTAACGAACGATTATTGAACTGCGGGGGGTACCCATTACCAATACCAAAACTATGAATTAAGAACTGGCGTCTTCACAAACGTGTTAAATTAGTGACAATACGTGAAACTGCAGTTCACGTATTGTCACTAATTTACCAATAACCCTGTATATGCATAGTAATGAAAAGAACAGAACAGAAAAGAGGAGGAAAACACTAACGCTTTCACTGCTCAGTCTCTGCGGTGCGACCCCTGTAGGGGTGGTTGGTGGTGTGCAAAACCACGCAGTTATGTCGTGCTTCCCGTGCAATGAAAGCGTTAGGGTCAAAAGCGGATATCTTTATTAATGAAAATTAACCATCACTTCGACTGGAATAAATAATGACAAAATTCACTCAACTTCTGAATCAAACCTACTTACCATAATAGGCTACTTTTGGTTCATTGCAGATGTTCAGCAATTTTTGCCTTTCTTTATACAGGTATTATCCTGTATAAAGAAAGGCAAAAATTGCTGATCATAACATAAGTCTGCATTGTACAACAGTTGTACAATGCAGACTTATTACATGTTCTTATTTTAATGTGATCTTAAATGTACAACCAATCGCATTATCCACAGATTACTACAAAAGTTATACTAACTACATAGTTGGCATACATTTTTAGTCGATGATGGTGTTAAATATTAGTTATTACCTTGTAGTTTGTACCACTGATTATACACAGTGTTTTTACTATACCTTGTCCGCTGTCAAAGACAGAGCACGTATTAAACTGCAAGGCCATTTCGATATTTTGCGGTTACGTTGGTAAGTGTGAACCGCAACGTTATTGTAAAATACAATGAATGAACTGGGTTGTCATATCGTAAATATTGACAAGTTTTTTAAGCCGTAATACTTGTAGGGTACAGTTATAAATTAAATTACAAGCCACTTTTTTCAGTAGAGTCTGTCTTGGAACATAATCACTAGGGTCCGCCTGCGACGCAGGAGGTTGTGGGTTCGATTCCCGCTTCGTGACAAATGTTTGTATGATCTGCAGATATTTGTTCAGGGTTTTCTGGATGTTTTCAATATGTATTGTTTTATATTATGTATATCAGTTATCTAGTACCCATAACACAACCTCTGCTTAACTTGGGGCTAAAAAATGCTGTGTGAATTGTCCTGAATTATTATTATTATAAAGTAGGTACTATAAATGTAGGTATATGGTACATGTTTTTCTCCTTTAATTAAATTTTTTGATATTATTAGTACCTATATTTTTCAAGTAATTTTCTAGAGTGAACTGCTGCCCTGTTAACAGTCTTGAAAATGTGCACCTAATTCTGTTTGTAATTCGGCCTCCCGCGAAACAGGTTCTGAACCCGCACTAGGTTAGGACCACCAAACTGTATAGTAATTTTGTAGTACATATGTAGTTAATAAATGGATCTTGTTTAGGTTTTTTTTTGAACATAACATGAATGGTAAGTTGATTTCCTGTTTGTGGGCATTCATCGTAATTTCCAAACAGGTGACCTGATTATGATTTATCATTATGATTATTCTTACGTAGGTAGTTATTGTATTCTCTTTGATGATTATGTCTGTGAACGGAATGCTAAGGCCGTTATGATCACAAACTAATTTTAGTGATGGCTGAATATTTTGTAAGACACTTACTGCATTTTCGAAGCTATAATAAAGAATTACAGACTGATTTTCAGTGAATATAAAAACTTAGAAATAGATAAAGTTTGGTTAGTGTGTATAAACTCGCAATGATTATTTGGTTAGAAAACCGTCAAAATTGATTTGACGTCGTTTGTAGCCATTTAGGCTCCATTTTATTGATTTAGTCATTTTAATTTTTTTGATAAAGATCGACATGAATTTTTTTGACAGAAACAGGTAGGTTACGGTTTTTTCTGCTGAAAAGGTTTTATCAATTGAGTACGCTGTACAAAAAAGGTCGGTTCCAGTTTCCACCATTGAGAGGTGGGGTAGGAACAGAGACAATAGACTACTTGACTACTACTGGGAAATAATTCTAACGTATTGTCTGCTAAAAATAATGCAAAGTGTAATTAATATTTCTTCAAGGCCAGTCATTTTAGTTAGGAAAACTAATTTTAAAGTTTTTTTAAAATAATGCCGCGCCAAAACGATTATCCCTGTCATGGCTACCGTGTTCCAAGCTATGACGTCACCCCGCCACACCACACCTAACAAGAAGAACTCATTGACACTGTAATCTGTAGATGTGTGACGTCACTTGCGATCCAACCAAACACATAGCGTTTTCGGTCACGTGATCATGTATCAAAAAATCACCTGATTAGTGATGATTACGCTTTGTTACGTTGTCACTGACTAGGATGAAAACAATTTGGAATTTATTTTTAATGTAGTCAAATAGCCTGTTGAATCTACGAAGATTTATTCGCGCTTCATTCCTATCTTACTTATAGCACAATAACATAGGCAAGGCACAATAATATGAATTACATAAGCAAGCGCCAATCAAGGCGAAACTAACGCTATGCGCCTTAGACAAGTTCACCTTGAAATTTACTGACCTGAGACGAATACCTCCTAGTAAGCAACTTTAAAGATATGATTTATAAACTTCTACCCGCGGCTCATGTTCATTTCAAAAAGCCTATGTAAAGTAGATTAGAGCACAATGCAATATCTGTTTTTATTTCGGAGGAAATCGTTATAACGTACATAGGTAACCCATAGGTGTAAATTCGATAATGTGCCGGTTTCAAAGAAATGTAGAGCTATTGTTCCAAGACAATGACCGGTAATCTGAGATATCGATAGGGTAGAGTAAGCTTAGCTATCCATCAAAAAGTAGAGTAAGATTTTGCTTTGAATACACACAATAACTGTTACAACTGACCCGTTATGCGCTGAAAAGAGCATAAAAGACTAACCTCATCAATGGCTAATGTTCTAATTTGATGTCAAGCATCTCGTGGGAGCGCTCCTTGCTCATTGTCATGGGGCATTTGTTTTGGCACAATGTGGGCACAATGCGATTCGATAAGTTATTTGATTTGTTGCTTGTGCGGCGAGGGCGCGGCTGTCTTTCGTCTGGCTGACCGGCCGCGCACCAAGCCGGCTCGTTCCTCGAGCCGCGAGTTAGTCGCTCCTACCGCGAACAACCGCGCGCACGTGTGTGCCCCTCGCACAAAACATCGCCGATAACGCGCTCCATTTAAACGTAACAATCACAATCGAAACCATTCAATTCGAACTCAACTCATCCATTTCGCAATACGGAACGCTTCTGTGGGAATAGCCTGGACTGCCGATTGGACCGTCTTCGGCTGTGGTGATTGAAATGCAATTGTGACATTGGTGACTCAGTGACAGAAGACTTTCTGGTGAAAGTGTCTGGTGCAATGGTGATGGAGTGAGTGTTGACGTTGGAATCAGTGTTTGTGCGATGGCTGGTGCCAGTGAGGAAGCCGGCAGTGCCGGAGGAGCTGTAGGGGAGACCCCAGTAGAGGGACGTGCGAAGCGCGGGCTCGGCGGGTCAATGTCGCTTCGGACCCGTAACCTGGGCCGGCGCCTGTCCCGTAGCATGTCCATAGTTGCTCTGAAGCTACCAGAAAAAGCGCAGAGCATCACACGATCCTCTACGAAACTGATGCGCTCCGGCAGTCGAGACAAGAAGAACAGATCGTTTGAGCTCTCGATTATTCTGCCGGATAAAACACAGAAACAGGTAAGTCGTGATAAGGAATCTTATAACTTGATTGGCAACTAATTATAAGATGTGAAGTAACTCCGATAGCAGATACCTTCACAAAGCAAATGCAAGCAGGTGTTTCTTTAGTTATAAATGTATTTAGTAACTATAAAACTTCTATGAAATATACGAATTACTATAAACCTACGCATTCATTATGACACAAAACGCCTATTTCGTATCTTCAAATGATTACGATTAGGTAATTATTCATATCGTGGATATTCTTTCTGATGATAAGGCAGTCGCCTTAAAATACTGGTTAAGGTGAACAAATTCTAGCATTTGAAAAGTAAAAAATAAAGGTAGAGTTAGAATAGTTGATCTACGGTCCAACCTTTCCACTAAGTTCTTTTTGTTTTAGACATCAACGCGCTCAGTAGTAAGCACCGTGAGGGGATATTTTATTTGTTTCTTTGTGTGTACAAAACTAGTCTTTTTTCAAAATTAGTTTTTTTAGATTGAAATGCATAATAATTTAGCAATAATTGATTCTTTTGAAGAAATAAAACACTCTGAATTTAACAGTGTTTCTAAATTTGCGGGGAAAATAGTAATCTTTTAGGAAGATTTTTTTATGACCACCTCGTTCGGGGTCATTGTCTATAAAATAGCGAAGAACTTTCAAAATGAGACCATAATTGACGGATAAATCAACGAACATAGAACCTCCTCCTTTTTCGAAAATAGTAAACAAGTACCACCTACCTACAGTAGTTTCTTGTTAATGTAATACAAAACTGAACATAATATGATATCTGTTTACAATTTGTTCGCTTAGTTACTAGTATAGTATTGACGACCTCTGTGGCGTGGTGGCTGAAGGTCTGCCTGCGACGCAGGAGGTTGCGGGTTCGATTCCCGCCTCGGGACAAATGTGTGTACCTACGATCTGCAGACATTTGTTCAGGGTGTTCTGGTCGTTTTCTACAATAAAAAATATCTATCTATGTGTTGTATTGTATTATGTTTATCAGTTATCTGGTACCCATAACACAAGCTCTGCTTAGCTAAGGGCTAGATAATGCTGTGTGAATTGTCCAGCATTATTTATATATTATAGCTTATAGTATTATATTTATTTGTGGCTTAGCTAACAATAAGTATGTAGAGAGCTATGCACATTCTAGTATATGTCCTTACTGGTCCTTTGACTCATTGCAATTTTATCAGCGCAGTATTTCGCCACAGGTCGCCCACACCGTAGATTTCTCCATTGATACAACGAGTTGCTATTGCCTCCGCGTTTGAATTCAGGCATTGTTCACTTGTCATTGAACCAGGGAATTGGCCTGCAATGCCAATCACGGAACCAAACAAAGCCGTATCGGTTCCGGATTTGTCACATGCGTACCTACTGTACCGCCCATGTTATTACAGGATGTCGGATTATCTTTTCTGCGCTGTTACTGTAATGTTTTTCAGACCGATAAACAGTAATGTACACATTTTTAACATGACCCAAATTCTAAACGAGCTGTACTGTACGGCTTTTATTAGCATTTCGGTAACCGATAGTGTCGCGGCCATTCCGTTTTAAGATCACGGCTAGCTAATTATTTCTTCGGTTTCCCATTTCCTTGATAACGAAGGACTTCAGTTCCGTAGGATAATGTTTTTAGTTGATTTAAATCTACCGGAACTGAAAGCATATTTAAAGAATAACTATTTCAATTCATTCATGAATGGCATTTTGGGGCAAATTAATGTCTCTGGGTACATTTTGCCGCACATAGTGCATACCAAAGTTGAGCTCATGTTGTTTGTTATCTGTTTACATAATTGTGGGCATTCTTCACCTTCACTAGCACCCGCTCGGCCTGTGGGTACGTTCACAGAAAGTGTCAATTGATTCATTACTTTCAATGAAAAATCTCATAATTCATCTGTTATGTGAACCTTAACCTTTGTTACTAAATTATTATTGCTTTCAAACTGAGTTCAACGAGTGTGGGTAGTAAAATTATAAACTTTTGTCTTGAAAAGACAATGGAACGGAAGGACACTCTTTGTTATCTTATAATAAGTTAGTTATACTGAGATTCCTGTTGGGACTTGGTAAAACAATATTGTGTGACATAACGGACTCTTGTCGCTTTCTTACTCCTTGTACACCTGTATAGATAACGTCTCTATAGTAAACTACCTATTATTATGCTCATATTAAGCAGTTATTCAAATGTAAATTATATTGCGGTTACTAAACCTAGTTAGCTCTTCTAAGCAAAATAGTTATTATCACTATTCTGTAATCGTTATCGTACAAAATATTTTAAATCAGATAACAAAATAGTCACGCCTTTTTGGTGAATTCTAACGAACTCCTATCTGAGTTTATCAATATTAGTTTCTTTTGAATTCTCTTTTCCGTTTCCCCATCTAATATTAAAATATTGGTGAAGTGTTGCTAGGTCTTTAGTATAAATTATGCTAGAAAAGCTGGCAAAAACAGTCAAGAAGTTATATCGATTGTCTGGAAAGTAGGTAACCAACCCGAAGATGACTGTAAAAGTGAGAAAGCTGGCCTTTGTAATCGTGACTCGAAATCTTTAGTTAACATTTTGCATTATGTTTATGATTGTGCCAATCTTTATTCACTTAAAAGGCCTCGATCAAACTAAATGATTTTAAAACACCTTTGTACCTACCACATGTGTAGTTAACATGGAGTTTAATATGCAGTTTTCTCAATTTTGTAAGAAGTACAATATGTTAAAGTTAATTCATATAATCTGTAGAAGATGTTAGAAGATCAAACGAACTTGTGAAGTTCGATCGATATAATAATATGAGTGGTTTATTTTGAAAATATAAATTAACAGAGTAGTTGCCTTGTAGGACAAAGGACTACCTGTTAATTTATATCGAAAATTAAACCACGAAATATTATTGTTGCTGTAGTTAAGCTTGAATGTTTCTTGAATACTGTATTTTGTTAGGAACATAATTTCCTTATTTTGATAGAACTGTTAGGACTGTATAAGTCTAAGAAATTATTTGTAAATCTACAATATTGTGACTATTGATCGTAAAATAAATGAATAAATTATATTCGAAGTTCAAATTAAACTGAGTCATTTAATGACCCGTATTAATTGCTAATGTTTTTGACTAAGAATTTGCTGTTATAAACGACCGTTCATTAGTGTGGCTTTATAACTATTATACCCTGTCCACGCATTTATTTTCTTTGACTTAATAAAAGAATAAAAAAACACGTAATCTGTCAGCTCGATAAATATTGAAGCTCTCGTTAGTCCCGATATTTTTTGAACAGTTAAGTTCGCATCACTATAGTCTATATAAATTTCATTCTTTCATTCTGTCAAAGAAAATAAATGCGTGAACGGATGCCTGTAACGTCCCACTGTTGGGCATAGGCCAACTGTGACTTTATTGTTATGCACCGAAATTGCCAATGCATTGAATATTTTAGTCTTCCAAAGAATAATTATGGTCAATACTAAAAATAGGAAAATAGGTCAACGAGACAGACGATGCGTAGGAGTAGCGTAGGATGGTCTATATCCTTATTAAAAAATATTTATTGATATACTCGTGTTAGGAAAATCCTTTCACTTCTCTGTTAGGTATTTAGTAGCTAGGTAGTTTAGTTACCATGTGAGTTAGGATGGATTGAGTATGGAAGGAACCACATTTATCAACCGACATCAAAAAGGAAGATGTACTCAATTCGAATGTTTTATTGTTATAAAGTTCCAACTAGTTTTTGTATATATCTGCTTTAATAATATGTATATATAAAAATCAATTCCTGTTCGTTAGTCTTGGAATCTTTTTTTTGTTGTTTTTGATCTACGACAGGGGTGGCATATAACAAAAATTTTTTTAAAAAAAATGTAGGTTATATGATAAGCAGTTCACGGTGTCAACTAGTATGTAATATACCTTATAATTAGTAATTATAAAATTCTATATGATACAAAATCTGAAAATATGTTAATGATATTTTTTGTATACTATTTGCATACCTACTTTTTATTAAGCTGTTTATTTATAAGATTTGACTTGTCTACCCAAGCGCTTATTTTGTAAGCCTAAAGAAATAAAGTTATTGACTTTTGACTTTTGTGGCTTATTAGCACTAAATAATCTAATTGAGACACATTTTAAAAATAGATGTAATACCCTATTCACACAGCATCATCTAGCCCCAAACTAAGCAGAGCATGTGTTATATATAATGTGTAAAAAGAAATCTTATTTTTTTCTCAGAACCTACGCAGAATCCTTGCTAAAAGTAAAGCCAGAGCAATTTCCTGAAACTGATGCATATCTTCATAAATGGTAAAGCGATGCCGTTTACTTTAAGTACTCAGATGCAGACGATACTTCGGTGAGGCTTAAATGAGGATGAACGCCCACGGTCGGCTGCAGAGATCTTTATGGTTCTTGGTGACGAACACGGGACGACCCAGGACAGGAGTGAACAGTCCTAACGCCTGCTTTTAGTACGGCATTTAAAAAAAAAACCAACGAACCTATTTAGCAAACTTAACTATGTATATTTGAGCATGGAGAGTAATTCAAAACTTGAAGTTTCGTAATAGCTTTAATACACAAAGCCAGAAAAGTACGTAAGTAGCTCATACCCAAATTTAAATCCTCGGACAGGTTTTGATCTTTCTTATCGTAGCGCTGCATTTGCATTCTCATCAAAACCATATTTTTAATGGTAGGTAAGGTAAGGTACCTCCGGTGCTTGTGATTACTGTAGAACACAATAAGCACAAATCTTTTTGTACTACCAAGCCCTAAGTCTTTATCTGTACTCTTGTTGGTTAGATTGACCCTAATGCACTTGGCGGAAATGCGACTCCAATTTCATTTACGGACTCTGTCTTTGCTTTATGAGACCTGGTATACACCGAGGGACTAAACTTTCTAAAACTAACTGGAGCTTAAGGGATCTGGAGTTACCCTATGACGTCATTTTGCGAAAAGGATGGGCATAGGATTTCGCGTTCATAGGAGCGGGACAGAGCTAAGTACAAAAATCAAGTTTTTGCTTATTATCTAACAAATAACACTAATTATGAAAATCTAAAACTAGAACAATCTAAATTATGGAACATATGATTGCTGACGCAAAGCGATTTCAGGTATCAGCGATTTCCGTTCCTCTTTAAGGGTTTCATAGTGAAGAGACGCCACCTCAAGACTAGCTCTTTTAATAGTAGCAAGTATCAAACCCTAGCAAGGTCTGCTAGGGTTTGATACTAATGATAGCAAGTATCAAACCCTAGCAAGGTCTGCTAGGGTTTGATACTTGCTAGCCATGTTCTAAACTAAGTTAGTTTGTTTATTTTTGAACGTCGCATCGTAACGTAAGCTATTTTAGCTGATAGGTATCTACGTGTATGACTCAGCTTAGAGCCAACGTGTTATTTTGATTTGTGAATGGAGTTGTGCTTAAGACGCAATTACGAGAAGTTAGGATTCAACTGCCGAATGAAATAAGTAATTAATTACATTATGGGTCGTGTTCTGCGAAAGATAATAACCATTGTCGGTTAAATTGGACGTAAATTTTTTAGTTAAGTTAAGTTAAGTAGTTAAAACGACGTCGGATCCCGTTTTTAAGTTTTGCGGGCTAATACTTCAATAATTGCATATCGCTCAGGAATAACATTTTTATGGGACCAACTTAGAATCATTCTCTAGTCTATTCTATACCTAAAATAACGATGGAATTTTTTAAGTCGGTCCATAATTGACGTAGAAAACGACGTAAATAAAAACATACATAGTTACTGCCGAACATAGAATCTCCTCCTTTTTTGAAGTTAGTTATCAATGTATCCCACCAAAAACACAAATGTGAAAATGTTTGGATTATTGAACATGTCTGAGCCTCTGGCGCACGTCTCGATGGAAACTTCAATCAATTGAATTAAAATGTACTGTATTGGTCTAACTATATTTTCGAAAAATTATTTCTTTTTTTTTTGCCTTAGTAAGTTAGGTATACAACAGGAACGAATACAAAAAATTTACTCCCGTTCATGATAGATTAGATTCATTCTTTCTTCCTTCCTGGAGCGTGTTTCATCCACACTTAGATAAGTGCTATTGTGTAGTGAAATAATGCTTATAATAATGCATATGCATGAAAGGAAAAGAGAAAACATGTGTCTCACAGTAGCAATGTGCCATTTCGTCAACTACACGAAGAGTTTCATATAGTTTCATAGAAAGTCTATACTTAGAGACACTAGTAGTTACAATAGATTAGTATGAACCGCCAAACCACGAACTATAGTTAATTTTTTATGCAAAACACACTATTGGTGACATAAGTGGAAAATGATAGGTACCTGTATAAGTAGCAAAGGCAAATCGCAGTGAAAGTGATGTCGCAACAAATGACTGCCACAGGGGAATTGTAAACAGTTGAAGTACTTGATCAATTGTTACCGACTGGTTACAATTCATAAAGAAGGTATCTCTTCTACTTGTACAGCTACCTATCATTTTCCACTTATGTCACCAATATTGTGTTTCGCATAAAAAATGGGACGAATCAGAATCGTTTTCAGCATAAAATTTCAGTTTCTTGACTCATCCCACTGGATTTAGACCAAAGTGGGACGAGTCGAAAATAACTCAAAAATATCTATAGTTTGGCGGTTCATAATAATCTATTGTAACCAAAGATATTTTCCACAAATGTCTTTGATTGTAACTAACTCGAAAGTAATTAGATGTCGTCACTTGAAATTTTTTATCGCGCTTTCGAAGTGTTCCAAACCCTTTTTTCAATATTTAGGAATTGATATTCAATTTGTAGTTTTTTAATACATGTCAAATTATTCACGGAGCATTTCAGTGTGAATTTATTAATTAAGTTTAAGATTTTGTTTCGTGTATTCCCTAGTCTTAATTATTTAAGTAGAATTATATTGCAACTATTATGGATCTCGTGTTTGGAAATAAAGCGGTGATTATTTATATTATTATTTATTTAATTAGCCGAAGGACCACATTGGAACACTCGGTAATATAAAATGTACACAGTAATTACATTAGAATACTACCACATAGTTATGTACGGTGGCCTTTAGCATCATCAGTGTTATTTAGTTTAGTTGTACTCTCTTCCTTAAGATTACGGAACCATTTTAATGAATAAAAACATCACATGTTACTTGCTCTACATATTTCCTGAGCTTAATTCATATTAATTTGGTAACGATTAATGGTAATGCTGACAGTAAAAGGTAATGCTCACAGTCCCCACGCTGGGCATGCGGGTTGGGGATCACAGTTCGGTGCTAGATCTATTCTGCAGGCGCTGCTGCCCGCCCCCCGGTGTATGTCCTATAGTCGCCTCTAACTACGAGTACAACGACACCCACCGGAAGAGTAGGGGTAGTGCAAATTCTAAGCCGGCACCACTCGGTTCCATCACCACCCTCTACATGTCTCAAATGACTAAGCTGTGAAGTCTCAGCTGCGATCGATACCTATCTACTTGTTAAATAAGTAAGTAGCGTGCATCATGCGAATCTACTCGTTATATACTAGGTACTACTTATTACTGATTAGGCTCCAATGTGCTACTGGCGGAAGGCATTGACAGTTTATTTAGGAACCTAGTAGGTGACTACGTGTTTGGTAGTGACACCATCAATTTAGAAGAGGTAAAATTATCCTCTCTGTCACCATCGTGACTCACCGATTGCAATAGAATATGTCCGACCCGCGCGGGCCGTTTGCAAGTTATGTTATGGATGTACCTACTAAGATACTTATGCTAAGCGATGAAAAACAAAAGAGGAGTAGCTTTTATGTTCAGCTGTACATATGTATTAGTATGTTATTTTCTTCGATTTTTTCGCTAATGTATGAAGAATTGTCCCAGAGGTAGTCAAAAAAGGCTTGCATAGTTTTAGCGCAAAAATTTATGATATTTGAATTGAGGAACCTAATTAATAAGATCGACTAATATGATAACTCATTCATGTTTCTAATGCGGTTCCGATGTTTGTAAATGATTGTTGGTAGCAGTTGGCGTGATGCCAATTTGAAATCAATGATGCTGCAGGCGAGATAATAATGTGCTCATACGACGGTTGACGGCAGATCATAATCGTAGTAGATAATTTCCTCACGTGCTTAAAACGCAACCATAGATTTAAGGTGAAATGAGTCCCAAAATCATGTTTTAACTGTACGGAAAATCAATTATATGTTTTTAATTATTTTTTGATGAGCATCGAAAGTTTAGGATTTTTATTAGTAAGTTATGGGAGTCGAAACATGATTGACTAAGTGTGACTCGATAGAAAAAAATCCTCTAAATTTTAATTTTTACTACGGAAAACCAGTTTTAGTCGCTAGTTATTCCACATTTTTTTATGAAATGTCGTCTAAAGAATACTTTACTAAATACGATTATGGTTTTGTTTTTGCGAAAGAGTATTATTTAAGAGCAATAACAAATTTAAAAATAAAAACTTTTATAGCGTTGGCCGGATCTTCCCTTCCATTTTCGCCTTTACCGCGCGGCGTTCGCTTGTCGAAAATACGAACCTATTTCACCTTAAGTAAAATTCGGAATTAAACACACACTTATCTTCGAACTTCCTTTTATAAACTGTTATAAATAAGTTCTCGCCTTGTCTTCAAAATCTATCGAGTTTTCATTTTGTTGACACACGTCTATTATTAATTTATTATTCTCCTATTAATTGGTTAGTAATTTGGTTTTCTTTCAAGTGAATTTTTAAGAAAGGTAACTATAAAGGAAGACAAGACAATGATAATTTTTAAGATTTGTTATTTTTTCTAAAATGCATGTTGAACATAACTATATATGTTTAGATAGGTACACAAAAACCTTACCAAACATCAATTGAAAACTTCAAAGATTAAAACATAAATGTTTTGTGTTTTAGCACCTTTAAATATTGCCTATTGCCTATTGCCTGCTTTCATCACCATAGTCTTACACGATCGCCAGTTCTGAACACATGCATACGATAAAGTCTTCAAATTTAAAATATCACGTCTCATCTAACACTATCTTTGCAACCGGTAGCGTTTAATCTATACTATAATATTATAAATGCGAAAGTGTGTTTGTTTGATTGTTTGATAGAGTTAGTCTAAAAGATGGAGAGTAACATAGGCCAACTTTTTATCCCATAAATCAGTTCCCATGGGATAGAAATAATCTTAAACAACGCGTGCGAAGCCGCGAGCAGCGGCTAGTTTTTCAATAAATGACTTCACCAGGACGCTATGTTAAGTAATACCGCTATGCATTAGAAGACTCGCTAGAATTTTCCACCTATCTAAGGAGTAGGAAAAGTTGCTTCAACTTACCAAGTAGGTACGCGAACGTCAACAAAAACTCAATGACTTGCTCTGCAGAAAAAAGTTAGCGTTCAAGTTACCAAATGAGTACCAGGCAAACATGAAGCTACAGAGATAGTCTGTAGGTATAGGGTATGTCTAGAAAGGTAGATAGTTACAACTTTAGTTCTTAGATAGGTACGGTAGGTGTACATACCTTTGTACCTATACTTAATATCCCAAAAGATCTCTGTAATCCTCTGATAACTATACTATAAAAATCAATTGCTGTTAGTTATTTTCACTGAAGCTTTAAAACAGCTTGTTCGTTTTTTTTGTTTTGTTTTCTCTAATACAGTGGTTGTTTAAAATTAAAAGAAGAAAAAAAAAGTTCATTGGGTCACATAGTTTTGTATAAAATTAAGATAGTACATTGGTACTCAATTAAGTACCTACTTAGGTATTTTGAAGTCCTAGATTAAGATCTATTGCAGCCTATCTAACGGGGTGAAAAATATTTAATTTCTTACTACGATTTAAAAAGTTGCATTGGAAAAATGAGAATATACTACTGACTTAAAATAAACTACAGAAAAAAAGGAACAACAACTTACAAAAAATGGTTAGTTACTAGGTAAACATGAAGCTTAAGAGTTGATTAAAAAGTATCGGAGAGATCCGGTTCGAAAGTAAACTGATTAATCGTTGCCAACGTTTACTTGCTAATGAAATAAATTAGATGCATTTAGATGTTGTCATTTGTTTTTAAACTCCGGACTTATGTATGCCGTGCTGATTAAAAGTTTAGTAATCAGGAAATCAAATTCGTAATTATGAAATTAATTTAATATCTGAGAGAAGTGAAAGATGATAGATAAAACTCGATTCCATATAACGTTAAACTTTGCAAAAAATGTTACCTTGGCATTTTTGATATTAGGTGCAATTATATGCGTAGTAGACATGAATTTGCGAGTTATTAGTGTTTTGCCATGTTTATTTATATAGAATTGATCTCGGTCTACCGTAGTTATTGTATACTCTTTGTCTTAGGATTAACATAGTCATTTAGTGACAAAATAATAATAATAATAAATATTTATTCACAAAAGGTAGGTTTACAAAGTCGGTACTTATAGGCTATTTTAATGCTTATCCTAACGATTGCTGTTCTTTGTACTACAAACATACCTACTTGTATCAAACCTATCAGGGTCAAAGATAATGACACCTCGCTCTAACTAAGTTTACATTAAACTTGTATTAAGACACGAGGGCTCACACCTCCGGCGACTTTTAAGCTCACTAGGATTTTTACAGCGAATTACAAAAAAAGTAGTAAATAAAAAAATATTATTATAATAAATAGTGACAAAAATAAGTATTAAGACTGCGACCACATTGCAAGGAAAACATTTTCATCTATAAACAAATTCTGTAGGTAACTTTAAATTGAATACAGAGATAAAGCTTGGACATCAAGTTTCAAATGGCCTTCCAGGAATGTGCCAGCGATCGTCCGATTGATGGCCAGCATAAGGAAGGTATGAGGTCTCGAACCTACTACTAGGTATCGTTAAAACCGGTCCGGTCAACATATGCGATTCATCGGTCAATGCGATTCGCGGGACCATTTATATAATCCTTTATCTAGGCAGAAGAATTTTCTGCGAGTAGTTGGACCGTTTTGCATGATAACAATGTTGCCGGATAGGGAACAGGCAGATGCTTAATATAAGATACGAATACGGAAAATATTTTTGTGAGCTCGATACTCTCGATAGATTGTAACTTCTATCTTGCCTAAAGCTACACTCTATTTTGTACGCATAACGTACAAAAAAAATATGATACGTAGAGTGCTTTGAAGAAAGAAGTCCTCTAGACACAGCGCTGTCGTCAGTGGGATTGTATGAATTTAGTTAATTTCGCGTTGTAAGAAATTAGAATAAGTACCGGGGGCTTCTATCATGAAAAACACTACGTGTATTCCATAAAAATAGCTGTATCAAATCTGTCAAAACCGTTCGAAAACTATAATCGATATCGTATGAAACTATTCAATCAAATGTAAATTTTAAATGCCTTTTTATGGCACTTATCATTTAAATAATGATTTTGATTTCTTTGTGATTCATTATCAAATTTGAGACACGTTTCAAAAAGAGGTGGTAATACCCTTTTGGATTTGTGAGATATGTATACAGGGTTATTAGTAAATTAGTGACAATACGTAAACTGCAGGTCCTGCCCATCATCACAAACACGTCCGTAAAGGCGCCACGTCTAAATTAAAAAAAATATATAAGTCAGTGAAAAAACATCTTTGTCTGGAACCCAACGAGTTACTTGAGTTATCTTTCACTCTCATATCTTCTGTTAATTCAGGGCAGACCTGTTTTTAAGTTGAGTTTCAAATAAAACCTCTCTAACGAACGATTATTGAATTGTGGGGGGCACCCATTACCAATACCAAAATTAAGAATTAAGACCTGGCGTCTTCACAAACGTGTTTGTGATGATGGGCTGAACCTGCAGTTCACGTATTGTCAATAATTTACCAATAACCCTGTATAACTGTGGGAACTGTAGTATTCAGTACCTACCTACAAGGTGAGATAATATTGAATCTGTTAATATTTGAAGTGATGTGTGACCCGCAAATACTTGTTCCGATGAAAAAGTAAAGTATCTTATGTCACGGTGTGAATAAACTTTGTTGTTATGAACACAAAACTACTATCAATTCTTACAAAAAAAAAAAACTTTGTATATTGAGTATTCTCAGTAAGTTTCAAAGCATGGATCGTTGGTTAAAGTTAGAAAGAGTAGAATCCAATATATTTTATGTAAACAGAGGCATGTTATGAATAAAAACTTCGCAGAACTGATAACAATAACGGAAAATTACAAGGTAACAGCAATGTACGTAACACTAAAAACTAAAAAAACAAACTTCAAAACGCAACGCATAAGTGTTATAAGGCGCAGTAAATAGGTTTCAATTAGAGTTCGTGATTTAAGTAAACGTTGGATGAAAGATGTTAATGATGGACGAAAGCTTTCAAAATCAAAAATTACTTTGAAATTCTGCTCTGACTATACCAGCGTCATAAAATATTTACCAGCAATACTTTTTTGATTTTGTAATTCCCTCGTTACCAAAAAATAGATATTTTTTGGTAACGAAGAGTTGTAAAATGTAAAACTAAGTAGCTTTATAATAAAAAAGGCCATGAGGTCACAATCAAAAAGTCAAAAGTCACTAAAACTAATTTTAGTTAAGTAGGTGTAGGGATCCTGCCTGGCGGATTGAGGCTCTTAATATAGATAGAAACTCCAATGTGAAAGTGGGAAAAGTTGTCTCTTTATTTTTTTTTTTTTTTTTTTTTTCGAATGGACTAATATGCTGTTGACCGCAGATGGCCATGACAGCGTTACCGGGCTTTTGGCGGGCGCAGAAGGCGCCACACCGGTAAAGTTAGGTTGGGGCAACACGCACAAGGGCCACCACTTAGGTGCGAGCCTCGGCTTGGGCTGTTGCCAGATGCTACAAGAGGAAAGTGAGTGTTTCGCCTAGGTGCACGAATGCACCTAATGGCGGAAGCGGGGAATTCTTCGACCCCGCAGCCGGCGGGGTCGGTTTTTGGTCGGATGTGTAGTGTGCGAAAGCGAATCGGTATTGGTTGCCGTCACCTCCGGGTTAGCGGCGGTGATTAGGTCAACCGGGTCACCGAGAACGTGTCTCGGTCTACGGAGGAGAGAACTCGTGGGAGGATCGTCAATCGGATAATCGGTTATTCAAGGAAATAAATATATCTATGCACTATATTACATTGTCCATGGGTGTACGTCCGGCGAGCAAGATACGAGATATCGGCCAATTAGAAGAGAGCGCACGCCGTGACCGAGTACTGAAGAAAGCGGGGCGTGCGCGGGACGAGGTATGTATAAATATATGTCCATATAAATATTTCGCGGCGTCGTGCGCTTCTTGCATTTGGTTGGAGACAGCGTGCAGTGAGGACGTATGAGGACCGCGCCGAAGGATGTATGGTAGGTACGATCGTAGCTACATGACTCCCTCCCTAGCGAAAGCGTACCGGAGGCTTGATCTCTCGTCCACAGCGCGTTTTCTTTGACTGCATTAAGCTTGATGTAATAGGCGCAGGCGTCATAATAACCGCTGGGGGTGATGCTGTAGTATCTTGCTGGCTAGCTGAAGAGTTATCATGTGTCTCTTCGTTTACTGTGTAGGCCGGTTTGAGTCTGTCGATAGAAATAACAGGTGATCTTCTTTCTGGGAATAGTAGCTTGAATGTTTTTTCGTTGCGTTCTAATACAGTGTAGGGTCCATCGTAGGTGGGCTGGAGCGGTTTCTTAACAGCATCGTTCCGGACGAAAACTTGTTTGCAGGTATGTAGGTCTTCATGAACAAATATTGTTCGCTTGTTTCCGTGCGATAATGTTTGTTGCGCTGGTTTTAGGGCGTTGATAGATTCGCGTAGGCGGCTCACGAAGTCGGAGTCCATGTCTTGATCGGGTGGTGGTGATGCGGATGATGGTGTCGTGAAGAAATCACATGGTAGTCGTAGATTATAGCCGTAGGTAAGTTCGGCGGCGCTGACGCCTGTGTCAGTGCGTGCGGCGGCACGAAGTCCCAATAGCACTGTAGGTAGCTCGTCGATCCATAATGAATGTTGAGATAGTCGAGTTTTGAGTGCCGTCTTGAGGGAGCGGTGCCAACGTTCGATCATTCCGTTTGCTTTCGGGTTGTACGGGCTGCTTCTAGTTCGTTCGGTTCCGAAGGTGTTAAGCAGTTTGATGAATAGACGACTTTCGAAGTTTCTTCCTTGGTCGGAGGTCAATATTCTCGGCGAGCCGAATCGTGATATCCAATTTTCGTAGAAGATTTTCGCTATTGATTCAGCTGATGTGTCGTCTGTAGGTATAGCTTCGGCCCATCTAGTCGCGCGGTCGATCATGGTGACTAGGTAGCGATGTCCTTGTGGCGATGTAGGTAGCGGGCCGACGATGTCGATATGTACGTGTTGAAATCTTTCCGTTGGCGGGAAAGTACTTAGATTACTCGCAGTGTGTCGTTGAATTTTACACCGCTGGCATTGGATGCATTGCTTGGCCCAGGAAACCACTTCGGTGTTCATTGACGGCCAGAAAAACTTTTCACTGATGAGTTTTCGTGTTGATCTAACACCCGGGTGACTGATGCTATGTAGTGCGTCGAATGCTTGTCGTCGAAAGTTTTCTGGTAGATACGGCCGGGCGAAAGATGTTGAGGTTTCGCAGTAAATAGCTTTTCTTGAATTGGGTAATGCGATTTTCTTTATCGATAAGTTGCTTTGAGATGCAAGCTTATCGATATTTTCTCGGTCTCTGTCTTGCTCTTCTGCGATCTTCTCGTAGTTGAGTGATGTAGGGCAGGTGATAATTTCGACAGGTACTCGGCTTAGTGCGTCGGCTACGATGTTCTGGCTTCCGCTGACATGACGTATGTCTGTGGTGAACTCGCTGATAAAAATAAGTTGTCTCGCTCGGCGTGATGTTTCTGAGGCTGACGGTGATTTCTGGAGCACGTAGGTGAGTGGTTTGTGGTCGGTGAATATGATTAGACTTCTTCCTTCGAATATTTTCCTGAAGTGCTTGATTGCCATGTAGATAGCTAGAAGCTCTCGGTCGAATGTGCTGTAGTTACGTTGGGCGTCAGAGAATTTCTTTGAAAAGTAGCCGAGTGGTTGCCACTTTTGATTAATAAACTGTTGAAGCACGGCTCCCGCGGATAGGTCTGATGCATCGCTGAAGATGGCCAGTGTGGCATCGTGAGATGGATGGGCAAGTAAAGCTGCATTTTGGATCGCAACTTTACATGCTTCGAATGATTTGTTTGCAGCGTCAGTCCAGGCGATGATTGATTTGTCTTTTTTCTTGGCGTTGTGTAGGTACAGATGTAGTGGTGCTTGCATCTGGGCGGCTTGGGGTATGTGTTCACGGTAGAAATTTATCATGCCTAGGAAACGTCGTAGATCTTCTATTGTCTTGGGCTTGATGTAGTTACAAATTGCAGACACTTTTTCTTCAGGCGGTTTGATACCTTCTTGGTTTACGGTGAAACCGAGAAACTTGACTTCTGATTTGCCGAGTACACATTTAGATGGATTGATTGTGATGCCGTTGTCTTCTAATCTTCTTAGAACTGTGCGCAGGTGGTTTTTGTGAGTTTCTTCGTCCGGGCTGGCTATGAGTAGATCGTCAATAAATGCGAAAACAAAGTCGAGTCCTTGGAGTACTTCATGAATGAATCGCTGAAACGTCTGGCCCGCATTTTTCAAGCCTGGGCACATCCTCTGAAATTCAAAAATTGTGTTTTAGGAGTGGCGTTATGCAAATGTAGAGAAAGGATGCAGCGACTTGCTTTTTCGAAATATGGTATTTATTTAACATCATTTATTATATAAATTAACATTATTCAATAGGATACCTAATAGTTTCTTTGTTGAAGACATATTCTATTCGCTCCGTTGTTGAACAAAATAAAACCGGCCAAGTGCGAGTCGGACTCGCGCACGAAGGGTTCCGTACCATTATCTACAAAAACGGCAAAAAAATCACGTTTGTTGTATGGGAGCCTCCTTATATACATATATAATTTATTCTTTTTTTTTTGTATTTTTAATTATAGCGGCAACAGAAATAGATAATCTGTGAAAATTTCAACTGTCTAACTATCACTTCTAGGATTTCGAGATAATCATGTAACAAATACTTATACGATCACTAGCTGCGGCCCGCTGTTTAACACGGTTTTTCGGGATAAACAATAGCCTAAGCCCTTCTCTGGGATAGCACCTACATCCTTGCCAAATAACATTCAGATACGTTTAGCCGCGATGCGTGAAAAGGTCACAGACAAAAAGACAAAATCACAAAACTTACATTTTTGAAAAAAAAATACATTTTATTTTTATTTTTTTATTTATCAACAAAGGGCTTTGTCGCTGAGCGACCACATCGCCTAAAAATACATTTACAATGCAAAGTTAGGGGAAGGGGAAAAAAAATTATGAATACCTCGGATGCCATGTACGTTCAAAACATGCATATTTCAAGAGGAATCTGAAAATGGTATTAAACTGTGACACATAATAAAATATATTACTGAAAAAATGGACATTAATGGTTAAAAGGCGCTTACTAATTAAAAACCAAAGTATGCAAACACATCAATAAACATATTTTTCACCACTCTCGATCAAAAACGGTGTCTTTGCTACTAAGAAAAGTGAGCAAAACTCAATTTTTGCTCAGAAGCACTTTCAAGGTTAACCACTCATCGTGGGACACCCTGTATTTATATATACTTTTTTGAAAGATACCTTTCATCGTGTGACCAATAAACCGTGAAGAGTAGAACCTTTGTCATCACCATCATTATGTACTGCGTGACTCGGAAATTCGCGAAACATGGAAAATTTGCGTGAAAATGTATTGTTTAAGTAAGGTAGGAAGTTATTTTCTTGTCAAAAACATTTTTTTTTACCGTTGAACTGTAAATAGCTATGTTTATAAGCGCACTGGCAAGAATGTTGATTTCTGGATGGTAAAGTCAAAAACAAAAATCTTTACCAAGGCTAATTAAAAAAAAAAAATGTTTTGAAAAAACTAAAAACCTACTTCAATTTCTTTAGAAGTTACCCAGTTTTTAGGGTTCCGTACCCAAAGGGTAAAACGGGACCCTATAAAATAAACATGATTTTTTTACAGTTTTTAAAGATAATGGTACGGAACCCTTCGTGCGCGAGTCTGACTCGCACTTGGCGTTTTATTTTTCGTTTGTTACTTTCTAGATAAATAGGTAGGTATAGAGGTAAATATAGAGTAAAGGCAGGAGCTGCCTTCTATAAATTTTAATTTTAACACCTTCACTGCGATCATCAATACGTCCGTCAAGCTCAATGATGATTATGGTACAACACCATGTTTGAGATAATGGAAGTAAGGGCCCTATCCCATTAGGACATGGGGCGGCGGCGGACCATGTTGTCCTAATGAGATAGGGCCCTAATTGTGCTGATATAGTCAGTTATTATAATATGTTCTGATGTTCTGTTAAAAATGTTTTACAATTTATAAACCCATAAAACAAGAAAAGTATTAATATACGTAAAAGTTATGCAATTTTAATGGAATGTAAAATAAATCAAAGGCACAGTTAAAAAGATATAATATTTAATGTAGGTGGAAACAGAAATGGCATTTTAAAGACGTTATTTTCTTATTGTTGAAATGTTTGTCATTCGCATTTCGTAACTTTCTGCGGGACATTAACCTGGTGGTTAGTGTAGTTAATAGAGCATATTCACTAACTTGTGTCGTGTAGAAAGTTATCCTACCGTGGTACCATAGAAAAATATACACTCTTAATTGTGATCACTGTGCACGGAAGAAAATCATATGGAAATCTTGTTTTTTTTTATTTTTGGGTTTCCGTACCCTAAGGGTAAAACGGGACCCTATTACTAAGACTCCGCTGTCCGTTTGTCTGTCTGTCACCAGGCTGTATCTCATGAACCGTGATAGATAGACAGTTAAAAATTTCACACATGATGTATTTCTGTTGCCGCTCTAACAAAAAATACTAAAAAACAGAATAAAATAAATATTTACAGGGGCTCCCATACAACAAATGTGATTTTTTGGCGTTTTTATAGATAATGATACCCTTCGTGCGCGAGTCCGACTCGCACTTGGCCGGTTTTATTTCTTGAGGCGTTATTATTCAACATTTGTTGTCTTGTTCTGGTATTGATGGACCGAATAGTACCTGCATTACATTGGTGATGATGATTCCTCCTAGCCGAATTTCGACCACGGCCAGTCTCAAGGTGAGACTGGCCGTCGTGGTCGAAATCTCTGTTGATACTCTCAACAGCGACTAGCCAGGTACGCAGCGCAGGATATAATATTATGGTGCATTAGTGTCAGAGTGTGTGTGCCAACACAGGTGCACCCTCTACTCCACCACTCTCTTAATCCAATAGGACAGCAAACCGATATGACCGAGAGATGTCAGTCATTACTGTTTGGTGAGATGCTAATGGGATTAAAAGAAAAATAAAGGAGAGGTACCAAAAATGGAGAAACTAACAAATAATTTTAAATTAAAACGAAATATTTGAAGTGGAAAATTGATTAGCGAACCGATCGAGAGGAAACTGTTTGATGTTCAACAAAGCGGAATATTTAGTTGTTGGCAACTATTTCTCTACGCCTTTCAAGGACACAATGCTAACCGTTCCATTAAACTAAATATATATATATATACTAAATATTATAAATATATACGGGACCCATGTCCATTAAACTAAACCAATAGGGTATTTTACTCATATGAGAAAAAATCTAAAAATAAATTATTGGGATAGCGATTGGTTTATTTATTTTATTTTGTTTTAGCAGGGCCCATGAAGGCTTATAATTCTATTATTTACTAAGCCCAGAAATCTCTTAAGATGCAAGTTATTAAATTGGAAAAATAATTAGTTAAGTTTTGTGATAAGAGCTTTAGATTCACAAAAACAAACACATCAACCTGACTAAAAAGTATAGTTAAATTAGCTTTCTAACCCTGAAAACGACTGGAAACTTTGTCCTCACGTTTGGGATATGTTCACGCTCCGTAAAATCTGCCATCAGGTTGAACGAACAACACGTTCTGACGTAATTTGGCACAGTAAAATCAATGAACATGTAATAGCTCGACAGTTTCAGATCTGAGACAATGGAATTTTTTCAGCTGTGCGCTGCTATTTACTGATAAAATGGCTATTTCCTAAGCGCACTGAGTGGCTAAAGCATCTTTTCCTCTGTTTCTTAAGAACTTTTTGTACACAGTTTCGACAATAAATAACCTTTATCTTCTAATTTTTGATTTGATATAAGTCACGACAGGCGTTTTCTGAGCACAAGAAAGCTTTCTTCACGTTATTGATTCGGGCATAAAAAGACAAATAAAATGCAAAGCAGCAATAGACGTATTATGTATAGATATGTGTGCTGGTGGGAGCAGGAGGAGGAGTAGGCAAATTAAATAGCCAACATTTATCTCAAGTGAAACAAACAATTACAGTTTTTCCAAAAAGAAAAGGTCACAAAGTACAACAGTATTTTTTCGCTTTGTTTTTTTTAACATAGAAGACTTTTTCTTGCTCATAGAAATATTTGGTTAAATTTAATAAATTATCATTAAACTTAAGTTTTCACTTTTTTTAGTTTTCAGTGCTCTCAGTAATATTCCTCAAAATTGATGCCACGGCACTGAAATAGAATGCCGCGGAGAAAGTTGACACGTGCGCGGCTGACATGATGGAAACATTCGGGCATTTTTGGGTCACACAGTATTAGTCCCGTATACCAAACAATAAATTACTTTTCTCGCAAAAATTCGGAGAAAACGTCCACTGAAGCGTTTTTTTTACGAAACATGAAGTACTCAGAGTAAAATATTAGTGTCAAGGGGAAGAGAATTTTGATGCTTGAACAGCTCAATAAGATTAATTAATGAATACTTGGTCCATGAGTAATCTAAGTAACTGATTAAATTAAAGTTAAAGTTCATATGGATATTGATCGAAAAAAAATGTTTTAAATAGTATTATTTGAATAAAATCTGATCATTTTATTCTAGCTCTAAGCATTCGGTTTTTAAATTTACAAATCAATTAAAATAAAACATTTCAATTCAAAATTTAAGAAAATTCAGTGATACAAAATATCTTTAGTAAATTGAAAGCCAATTTCAAAACGTTACTGCAATTATTTTCTATTTCCTTGGACATATATTTTTATCGTGAGGCAACGAATCGTATCGAGAAACATTTGATGTCACCCTAGCCGGCTGACATCAACGTGTTAACATGCTGATGCACAATTTAATTTAAAATATTGTTATTAAGTTCAATGTTCTGTTTATTATTTTTATATAAATGTTATGTGATTGTCTACTTTCATTCTTTTGTTGAGTTAGGGAGATAAAACAAATGAAAGAGATTATCTGATGATGAGTAAGTCATGACCATTTATCAGTCAATTGTTACGGAATGAAGAGTGGTACGGAATGGCTAGTTTGTAAACTGTTTAACTCATACCTTGTTTTTCATCACTCATGATGTTAGAGTAAAAGTTAAAACAAAAGCTAGAATTGACGCTTCTTACCAACAAATTCAATTCTGAACATTCTGTTTTAGGGCGTCGATTAAATAGCCTACCTAGTTTTACATGTTTCGTCGTTTTTTGACGTTTTCTGTTATTTTTGACGTTCTCTGTCATTTTGACGTCTCCTGTTATTTGACATTACTGAATTTCATTGCCTAACATTTGTGCTATTATAATATGTTTTTGATGCACAGAAGTTGGGACAACATTTGTCCCAGTAGTTCTGTACAGAACTACAGCACAGAACTACTGGGAATAAGCGAACATTTCATCGTGTAGAGTTATCAAAATTTAAATAAATGTCTTTTAAATTCACACGGTTGTTATAAAACAAAGAACCTTTCTCGCTAGTTGAAGTGAAATGTTGTATGATAAATTAAACTCGTTTTTTTCAGTATTTTGCCTTTTTAATTCCTTACTAACTCAGCAGTCAATTAATGACGATCCCCCTGGTGGATCACAACAAGGGGTATCAGACCGGAACAACTCAATTTAAGAAATATGAAATTGTTTTGTACCTAGTTTTCCGCACGTTCACAAGAAACGAATTTACTCTCATGTTGAACAAACTATTGTAATATTGCTTATAATTGACATCCCAAGCAGATTAACATAATGAAGAGGTTTTTGCTATACAGCCGATAGAAACAAAGTTCCAAGCATTAGTTAGATATGATCTGGTTGAACTTTATCGATTGCGGTTTTATTAAGCAATTTCGAAAGAGAATGTAATGTCCTTCTTGGTCAACTGGACTGTACTACTTACACTTGTTAGTATTACGGTTTGGCATTCATATGCAAATCATAGTTAAAAATTTTGTTATTCCTATGCCACTATACCTACAGGGTTATTTAGAAGTCAGTAGGTAAGGTATACTTATGTATAAGGTACACTACATGAATAGGTACTGACTTCTAAATGACCCAATGCTAGAAATTATGCTCGCCTTCTACCTTTACGACTGTAATTACTTTTCTTGAAGCTTGAAATGAATATCTACAGACTTTAAGAGAGCTCTCATACTACTGTGCGGTACCGTAGGTGCGGTGCCGCAAGAGTTTCGCAATGACGTTGTCCGTTGCACGAGATGCGGAAGAGATGCGAAAATGCCGCGGACGCGCTGCGGACCTCGAGTTGCGGAATCGAATTTGCGGCTCCGCAAATTCGATTCCGCGCGGTAATCTGAGACAGGCGTTATGATCCTGGACAACAAAATTGGAGAAAGAAGAAGAAAAGAATGAACCAAAACAAAGACTACTATTGTACCTATTTTTGTAATGGTAAGATTAACACCCCCGGTGATTATTGGATTCTATGTTTCGTGTAATAATTGGACTCATGATACAAAATGCACAGATGAACAGTCAACATCAGCAGATTCTTAAATTGGTATGTATTTGTCTTGATCTATATCGATGTTACTTCGTAATTACCCCACTGAGGGATTACCCGACTAATTCGAGTAAACCCCGAATACTAAGGTTTATTGTAACTTTTGTTTATTGTTCAAAATGTTACCTATACATTTTATCAAAAATACCTATATAAATTTTGAATAGTTAATTAAGTAGATGGATTGTTAAACTTGATTATAACAGAATAAAAGAAACGTTGTGTCGTAAATGTGCTCTTAATATTTAAGTTTTCCCTTGTGTTTATGTTTCCCCCACTTTCCCCAACATCTTACGCTTCGTCATTTACAAATAAAATTTCTCCTATTCAACTATTAGGTAGTTAGTGTCTATTAGGCGTTGTAGTTGTAGTTGGATTTCACATATCTCTTTATTCAGAAAATTGGTACGTTTTGACCGAGTACAGAATTTTAACTGCTCAACTTCTCCAGCTCACGCGAAAGAGAATGGGATCGTTGAGTGAACAATGAATGAACAGAAGGCAAGGCAGAGATTGCACCGATAATCGATACCGAATCGAGTCTACACCTCGTCTAGTTGACGTTCACCCTACTTACAGCGTTTATATACCTAGAGTTAAATTTTCCCGCTAAGTAAGCGGTCGTCTATTAATCAAGTGATGTTTTATGTTTACCAACTGATGTTTGATGTTTACCAACTTTTTCATTCTTTCCGTTGATTCGTGTTGTGGTTTTAGACTACCCCCCTTTCCAAATTAACGGTGAATAAATCGTGCGCTAAAAGAAAAAATAAATACATGTGATATCTCACTACACCTCCCCTTGTGATATTTCGTGAATTCAATAAACACCAACCTTCGAGCCTTACGTGATTAATGGCCGACCACTAAACCCCTAGAGGTGTGACAAAATGACAAAATCATATAATCGAGCAGAATGCTTATTGTAAAACGATTGAAATGTGAAGCACGACAAGGCTGTCGTCTCGTGAATCCGGTCAGGGACAATAAATGCATCACTCTACCGAGTATCCTGTAAATTCTAATGCTTCTCAACTAGCAGAGAAAGTCAGAACAAAGACAAATACAAAAATACTTTATTGTACACCATAAAATAATATTACTAAGAGACATCACATTAGATAAGTACAATGAGCGGCCTTTTCGCTAAGAAGCGATCTCTTCCGGGCAACCTTTGGATGGAAATAATTGTGAATTTAAGAATGGCAAAATAAAAAAAAGATAGGATTAAAAAGTGTAACTTTGACGATTTGTAGTTTTATCTCTAAGATATATCAATAATTGAAAAAAGCAAGAGCTTTATTATCATCGATGAACTGCCCCCTAGCCCGGCAGGTTTTTGTATAGGCTAAACATTCACACGGAAAATTACGTTCCTAGATTGCGTAAATTATAATATTTTCCGCATTGGATGACGATACGATGTCATTTTTGCAAGGTTTTATTCAAATTGTCCCGTTAGTATGTGCGGGCGTTACCACCTAGGAGATAAAAACCAGTAAGGCTATTATCAGGGGGGGAGGGGGCTGCAGTGTCCAGCAGTGGATCAATAAAGGCTGCTGAGGATGTGCGGGAAATATCTTGCATCTGAATTTTAGACCAGTTTTTCTCGACTGATTGAGCTGAAAATTGGCATACTTATGTAAGTTCGGTAACATGATGTTATGGTACCAACGAGCTGGTCTGATGATGGAGACAGAAGGTGGTCATAGGAACTCCTTAACGAACCTTCCTAACCCTGTCGAGTTTGGCCCTAAGTGGTATAAAAGCTTGTATTAAAAAACTATTTTTTGAATATTAAAAATATATTATGTTGTGCTTGACCTACCTATACCTGGGGGTTTACCTGTCGGTTTTATTCTGTATATTTTAAACCATGTTGAATTACATATACAAAGGATGTTTCATGACGTTCAGTACTCGTAGAAACTACTTGTAATAAATGACATCTAAATGTAACTGAACGTCCGCTAGCAATGTTGTAATGAGCTACAGTCTAATTGCAGGAAAGTGAAATCTGAGCGACGACGAATGTTCCCAGAGAGATCGGATATAATGATGCTAATGATGATGAGGGGCTTAATAAAGATCTAATGAACATTCTTACAATAGGACCTATTGAGTGTAAAACAAAAGAAAATATTGAAATGGAATGATTTAAAATTTGAACTGTTCTTTCAAAAAGAGGTTGGAGTTATGAGTTTGCTATTCAAACTTATTGTACCTACAGAACATTCTCTTTTTTCTTGTGTTTGATGAATATCATATTATAGATAAATAAATAAATAATGCTGGACAATTCACACAGCATTAGCCCAAAGTTTGGCAGAACTTGTGTTATGGGTACCAGATAACTGATATAAATGATAGAATACAATACACAAATGATATATTGTTTATAGTTGGTTCTAAATAGCTATCAAAAGAATGAACATTGTTATTGAAATTGTTTCAGTAAATATGTCAAGGATTTTCAGTGTCAGAGGTATTTTAATGTATGAAAATCGTTTTTCAGTGTGTATAACAATATTTCAAATTATTATGACTGACACGACCTTCGCCAAAAATCAAGCTCATGCACATAACCACAACCATACACCTATTCAATAGGTACGTACCTACGTAGATGTTTTTTGTGTCGCTGTAAAACTGTTTAGCCAAAAACAACGCAAAAACGAATGAATGGATAAAGCTGTAATTTTGCACATATAAAGATAGAATAGAATAACATATAGGCTGTTTTTCTTCCAAAAAAAACGTGGGAGAAGCCGTGTTCAGAAGCTAGTTATACGTAAAAACAGAACATCGCTATTGTTTATACTTTGCCTTGTGTAGAGTAGGCAGAGGTCAGTGCATTCTTGATAAGCCTTGAATCTATTATTGTCTCTTATCGTTTGAACATTTTGCACTAAACCCTTTCTGTTGCTCCCAACGTATTATTATCATTCTCGGTTCCTCAATATTAATAGATATATATACTTTTACATACGAAAACTTTACGGAGTCCTAAACGTATTATTTGATTTAAATAAATTTTTTGACCACCCTTCGAATGGTTGACACATTAGGTGCACTTTCTCGGCTGAAAATTTGGCGAAGTTTACGAGCGGTTTCAGCGTAACTTTCCCCATTTTTGTAATGGTAGTTTTCACAATTATAACGCGTTGTTCTTTCGAAAAGCGCTTCATTTTTTATAATTGGAATAAACAGAGGTGACAGCTGTCAAATTTCAGAGTTGCCACTTGCATGAAAAAAAAATCATTCCAATTTTGCGAATCCGGGGCAGGCCGCTAGTATCGTATCAATAGATAACTTTGAGAAATAAAAGCGACGTATTTCAGAAATTCAGAGAAATCAATCATACTACGGGGTAAACATTTGTGTATACAATAGTGGTAAACGTGTTCTTGAGTGGAGACCACGACTCGGCAAACGTAGTGTAGGACGCCCTCCGACCAGGTGGGATGATGATTTGCGAAAGACTGCTGGCAGATGTTGGATGCGTCAAGCTGAAGACGGGCGCCATGGCGCTCATTTGGGGTGGCCTATGTCCAACAGTGGACTACTATAGGCTGATGATGATGATGATGAATCATACTACGGAGGCAAATAAAATATTATTAATTTATGTACATCACAAGCATTACAAAACATGTAAGAAAGTTGTGACTTGTCATAAAAGTACGCGTGAAAAATTCCATATAATATAATAAACCGGTTTTTTCCCACGTAGATGAAAGTAGAAGTCTTTAATGGGAATCTATCACGATGACGCCTTTGTTATCATAAGGTAATAGTACCATGGCGGCGTGGTGAAACAATGGGTTAATATAACATCTATTACGAACATAATGTCCCATCTTGATTCAGCTAAAGTTGCTCTCCATGAAGATAATGTATGTATGTAAAATCGAGTCATTTTAGCCGACTTCGCAAAAAATATTTTTTTATGTAGTGCTTGCCTATAATGAGGGCTGTTCAATGCAATCTTTAAAAAAAAAACACGCTTTGTATTTTGACACTAGATGGCGCTGCACAAAAGTCTAGTGTCGATGTCATGTGTCACAAAATAAACAATGAAATATTTTTTTATGTTAATATAAACGCTTGAAATATTCACAGAATATTTAGTTATATACCTATTCACTTTAAAAATATATATTTCAATAAAAATAAAACAAATATTCAAGCTCCCATACAACAGACATGATTTTTAAGCCGTTTCTATAGATAATGGTACGGAACCCCCCGTGCGCGAGTCCGACTCGCACTTGGCCTGTTTTTTTACTCTTTCCGGTCGAAAGTTAGTCGCATAAAGTCAATCTCTTCAATGACTCAGAAAATTCTGATAATATCCTGTTGACCATTACCAGAGAACGATAAATTAATAATACTACATCATAACCCATTACTTGAACATAATATGACTCACACACGCATAATAAAAAGCAAAACATACCTTCATTGATATATCAAAGAGAAGAAACAAAACGATTAATTCTTATGCATATATCTTACTTAGCATTATACCTTATTATTGATATGGATCAGTTGAGCTACCTTTAGATTGTTTGCAACAGTCTGCAGTTAGCTCAATTGTTTCAATTGTAAATGCTAGTTGTAATTTGTTTCTATTATTTGATTGTCTCTTTGTTAATAAAGTACATATTATCTTATCAAATTTTCTGCGCAAATGTATACACAAATGTTTGATGTATTTATTTATATTTATTATTATTATATTTGATTGAATGTACAAATGTTGGCAGTTTTTCAATTTTACATGAACATGACATCCAAAAACTTCAAATATAATAAAATAAATTTAAATAAATAATGCTGGACAATTCACACAGCATTATCTAGCCCCAAGCAAACCATAGCTATATACCTTAACATTATTATTATTAAGAGCCTGTACCTACTATCCCACTGGAGGGCAAAGGCCTCCCTTTCCACCTTCCATTCTTCTAGGACCGCGTGGAAGGCCCAGGCGGAGATGAATAGACGAACTGGACGCATACAAAAGGAAGTGGCCACAACGGGCTGAAAATACCTTTACATAGTTATGAAAAAATAATGCTCTCGCTTATTAAAACGCTATTCTGTTTAATGTTTGTAGTAATAGCAGTTAAGTACAATATAGAACCTTCCTTTTATCTCACGTTCCAGCTCATAGGTGTACGTGATGCTTCACAACTTCTCAGATATACCGTGTTTTTAAACAAATCAGTACTATCAATAGGTAATAATTTTCATAGTACTTACCTAAGAAAATTACAAACAAATAATAGAATTTAATTAATACAAGTACCTATTTGCAATCGAAACAATTTTGAGCTAACGGCAGACTGTTAAATAACTGACTAAACAAAAAACAAACAAATAATGCTGGATCTTTCACATACATACTTTTTAAATCTTTATTAACAAAGAAAATTACTATCAAATAACAGATTGACATTAAAACTAGTATTTACAATTAAAACAATTTAGCTTACTGCAGACTGTTGCAAACAATCTACAGGTAGCTCAACTGATCCTGATGACGCTGGCTGCATTGCCTCGCTGTATGGCAATCAATGGCAATGCTGATGCGTTGTGCCAGATACTTACCTAAGTAGCTATTGCCTTTAAAACAACCTAAGCACAAGTAAGTTCCTAGTTATGAAAAAAGTAGTACTTACATTGTTTAAAAAATCTTTTTTGACTGATTTGTAAGATAAGATGTTGTCATGTTTCGACTTCACATTTAAACAAAAACCTAAAATAAAGTATTAGATACGATTTCACTAAGCACCTACTGAAAAGCGTGAAAAATATCGTAGTACAAAAAGAACAGGTAAAATACGAACCCATGCAATCTATTGTTCGGCTATAGTTATCAATCTTCAAAGTGATTACTACTGTTGCGTTACTGACAGTTAAGGCCTTGAATTTAATACAATACATGCACAAAAGGACAGAGTTTCCGAAGAGAAAATCACTATTTATGTATTACGTTACCTTCATGTTTTTGTTCTGTGTTTTTAAGTGGGCGCAACGCAACGAGTTATTGCTTACTTACAAGAAAACTACACCAGTTAGCAAAAAAACTATCTGCAGCATCCGATGGTCAGAAGATGTAACAATTGAATTATTTAAGTATGTATGTCGCGTGACCCGAGAGCTGGTGAGTATCTGGTGCAGCGCATCAGCATTGCCATACAGCGGGGTAATGCAGCCAGCGTTATGAGCACGCTTCCGACTGGTATGGATATGGATCAGTTGAGCTACCTGTAGATTGTTTGCAACAGTCTGCAGTTAGCTAAATTGTTTCAATTGTAAATACTAGTTTTAATGTCATTCTGTTATTTGATTGTAATTTTCTTTGTTAATAAAGATTTAAAAAGTATGTATGTGAAAGATCCAGCATTATTTGTTTGTTTTTTTTACCTCACTTTTTCATATCTTTTATGTTCTTGTTAAAATACTCTAATGATAATTGTTCGCTGTTCTGCTTCAGTCATTTTATCACGTAAGTTTAAATATACTGGTTGCCGGCATACTGTTATTTTTTCTCGAACTTCCTCCGTTTTGTCGTAGTCCGATATCAGATTCTCATATTTGATAATTTCAGTGTATCTTTGATAAATATTCAACAAAGTTTCACTTTACATTAAGTAGCATTCTTTGAAGTTGGCAAATGCATTGTTGAGTTTTTTTCGATAGTTGTAGGCGTGAAGAGACATACCTACTGTTGGTGTGTGAACAATAGTGCCGACCTACAGACATACCGTATACGGTTCCATGTATGGTAATGATCCTTGCAGAATTGAGTTGTACAACCATTTGGTATTCCCAAACTTTCAAAAATCTGCCAAGTCTGTTTTAAAATTATCGAACGAAGATATTGATGATGGAAACAGCACGGAAGATGATAAAAGAGATATTATTGAGCTCAGGACCAGGTGGAATAAAAACCACCGTAGACATACCCAAAATGCGGGTAAGCACTGTAACAATAGATAACAAAGAAACCTTAGAATTGAGCAAAGGCAACAAACACCTCTCGTCAAACGAATCAAATGTGACTTTGGTCGTTGAGCAGGTTTGGTGAAACTGTAATTTTACCCCTGTAGGTGGAGCCACCGGCGCTATAGTCCGTAAGAGTTCCCAAAGATTTTCGGTTGAACCGACTAAGGGTTTCGTGGCTTACTTGGTTAGATAGAGCACACCCGTACTGAGGGTGGGGCGCGGGTTCGAGTGCCGCGGAAACCGAAAATTTTTGGGAACTTATTTCATTTCTTAAAATCCACATATTGGACACGAAATAATGGCATGGGAATAATGATGATTAAATTACTTGTAAACATTGTTTTTTCGTTCTGGAAAACATTTTAAAATTCCAAGATGAATTAAAAACACTTCAGTGCAGTGCAAAGTTTCTATGTTTTCTTTTCTCTCTGCGGGGGACTGCTTCAGTCAATATTATTTTGGTAAATTGGTAGGTATACATTTATAGAAACGTCGTTAGTATTTAAGTGCAGGAGCTAATAAATTCCGAAATCTCTTTGGCGTTGTGCCAAGGAGATAACTTAAGATTTTGTCCATTGCAACTCTAACCAATCTTTCATTACCATAAAGGTGATGTAAGGTTACGAATGAGTTTAGTAACCCTGGCCGAGTTACTTTGAAAATGGTATTGAACGTATTGAGTGATTCTACATAAATGTAGAGTCGCTAAAATATATTATATGTTATGTTGTATATCAAATAAATTATATTTGGAAGATATAGTCAGTAATTCAAGAATCATTAAGTAGTTGATACCTACATGTAAGTACCAACCAACTATTGAGTGATTCTACATAAAATGTAGAGTCGATAAAATATATTATGATAAATTATATTTGGAAGATAGTAAGTCAAGAATCATTAAGTACCTAGTTGATATCTATATATAAGTACCTACTATGGAGTGATTCTATAATATGTAGAGTCGCTCAAATATATTATGTTATATATCAAATAAATTATGTATGGAAGATATCGGTCAGAAAGTCAAGAATCATTAAGTAGTTGATTGAAACTACATGTAAAGTACCTACTCATTCTTCTTCTTCGTAACCCAGACAGTTTTTGAGTCAAATATGATTTGCTTCAAGCGGGTTAAATTGTCTAATGCTTCACGATATCACCATTCATTTATATTTTTCTACTCCATTTACTGTAAACTTATAATATTTTTGTTAAATAAAGTATATACCTACAGGGTTATTGGTAAACTAGTGACAATACGTGAACTGCAGGTCCTGCCCGTCATCACAAACACGTTCGTGAAGGCGCCAAGTTTAAATTCTAAAACAAAATATAAGTCACCTCTGATTCTAAATGAAAAAACATCTTTGTCTGGAACCCAACGAGTTACTTAACACCGATCTTTCACTCTCATATCTTCTGTTGATTCAGGGCAGAGCTGTTTTTAAGTTGAGTTTCAAATAAAACGTCTCTAACGAACGATTATTGAATTGCGGGGGGTACCCATTACCAATACCAAAATTAAGAATTAAGACCTGGCGTCTTCACAAACGTGTTTGTGATGATGGGCTGAACCTGCAGTTCTCGTATTGTCACTAATTTACCAATAACCCTGTATATAGGCTCCAACAATGGTTACAGTAACTCCAACTAACCACTCTACGTTTTTGCTATCTGGCCAGGCTCACTAAACGAATACTGGTTTTCATAGTTAAGTTTTTAAACTCATTCTTCACCCAATTCATAAAGCACGATTTGAAAGCGTGCGTCCACTTAACCAGTTCGTTGCAAGGCTTGCATATACAATACAATGCATAATTAATTAAACTAAACACACAGACGTGCTAATTAAAGCAGTATTGAAAGTAAGTCTTCTAGCCCGTCTGGGGTCGAGTGAAAGTGCATTAATCATTGATATTTCAAAAACGGACTTTCTCGACAAATATATTTATAAATCATTAGATTTAAATATTAGAAAAATAAAACACAAAAGCAACGTTAGAATATACAATTCTATCGCCACAAACGACAGGTTTGGCAGGTACAAACCAGTATTTTTGTGTTTATTACAAAAACTGCTGTGATTTCTCATTATCTCACAAGGTCGTGGTCATTGTCAGAATAGCACGGCACCATCGGTCGGTAGGTGCCGGTTTTAGACGACGACTGTTGCAGCTAGCTTCGGTATCTGACTTTAATTGAAATTATGGATCTTAGCTCTCTGAAATAAAAGCATTTTATTTATTTATTTATTTATATACATACACGGGCTAGCCATATCTCGAGAAGAACCGACAACCACTGGGGTAAACGTGTTCTTGAGTGGAGACCGCGACTCGGCAAACATAGGGTAGGACGCCCTCCGACCAGGTGGGAAGACGATTTACGATAGGCTACTGGCAGATGCTGGATGCGGCAAGCTGAAGATGCTGGATGCGGCGCTATGGCGCTCATTAGGGGAGACCTATGTCCAGCAGTGGATTAATACGGATTAATAGGCTGATGATGATGATGGATACAATTAAAGTCAGATAGCGAAGCTGGGATGGGCATGGGAAAAGATTATTATGATTTAAGATACACTCAAGCCTTGTTTTTAAATTTTTCTAATGTGTTAGTACTTATTAAGATCGGCATGTTTGTAATGTTTTCTATACTTTTAATAAGCTTCCTTTGCATCTGTTTCTATTAAACTATTGTACGAATCAGTTAAGTTTACTGGCTGACTATGTCTAGGGATTGGATGCGGCAAGAGAGGGCTCTATGGAGGCCTCTGTCCAGCAGTGGTATAACCTGTTGATTGATTGCTGTAGAATAGCTGATATTCAAATATAAACGTTAATCTTTGTATATAATTATTATAAAGTATATTTAAGTATATGACAAAAATTGGTTCTGATGATAGAGATCTATGGAATGTGGTATTACTATATACCTACAAATAGAGTTATGTAATGGCTATTGTGTTTGTGGCACTTATTTCTATAATAGGATCGCTACCTACGGTTCCAATGTCAACGGAAGTGCACCGAGTAGGAATCTAATTACTAAATTACACTATTTTTTCCGCTGAACGGTACCTACTGGCACTTGGCTATTATTTGCAGTTTGTTTCCGAGTTTCTTTTAATACTACCAAAATAAAACCAAACTAAAGGTACTCTCCCAGTTAAGAGGGCACCATGCGCGCCATTTAGTGAGAAGGATAGGCGTTGGATTTCGCGTTCATAGGAGCGGGACAGAGCATATGTTTTTGGAACGGCGGCGTAAGCGAAAAATCAAATTTTTACTTATATACAAGAAAACTGCAAAACTTATGAAGAAACTGGTTCAAGAACCAAATTATTAGCGAGTCAAAACATAAGTTATTTTAATAAACCGCAGGGTTTTTGAGATCTCTACCAAATTATGTGTAAAACAGTGCAATTTCATGATTTTTATCATCTTAATTTTTTATTCACATTCAAGGAAAATATAAATAATTTGATTCTACTTTTTTATCGTAATTTTAATTAATTATAGTCCTAGAGTTAGGGCATTGGTTGAGACTGTAAGCTAACTACTTTATTTTTGAAAAAATAAATCTCAATTTTCCAATATTTCTTTGGTTTTGTGACCCATTTGCTCACAAAAAATATCTAGGAATCTGAAAGCAAGCATGAATATCGAATTTTATTTTTACTCGCGTTTACACCAGCGAGAATGTTACTTTAATGTTTACCATTCAACATGTGTTACCGCTGACCTACTGAGAGCTTATAAACGCCAGATTCCTATGCAATAGGCGTAGTTACCTACTATTACTCATTTAGCCTACAATTAGTTTGTTTTCTTTAGTGCTATCGACCTATTCGTCTATTGTACGTTTAAGTGACTGTATTGTTCGTAGAAATGTAACGACTAATTGGCGATTAGTCGGTATGCCGACTGTCCGGCCACTTTGTTAGTCGGCGACTATTTGGAAAAAACCGCCGATTATCCGGCTGCTTACTTTGTAAAAACTTTTTTTTAACGTAAGAAAAATGAGAATTAGTTTTACACATTGTGAGATGTAAAAATAATAAAAAAATAACTTAGAAAGAAAGAACATATAAATGACATATCAAACTTGTCTTCATTTAAGATTTGTAAATATTTGTTTTCATAAAAAAGAGGTTTATATAGTCATAGTTGGAAAATGTCTATTTTCTAGTAATCCGTCTATCTAATCTAACACCTCTGACACATCTAATAAAGCTTTTTTTTGTTTCAGGTATCGTTTTTGACTTCATTAAAAAGGAAAAATAATATGATGGTAGAGTGGGTTGTGTGAGTTATAATTTGGATGTTTTGAATAATGAGAATAATGATAACTTTGTACGTTATTCACCTGTACGTCTAGCATGAGTTTGCATACCAAAACGGAAACAGTTTCAAGAACGTTACATTTTACCATCGCTTACATGTCAAAGTGAAAAATCACACAAATTTAAGAAAAAAATTCTTCAACTTTCGTATGAAACAATTGGATCACCGGCATAGCACGAAAAGTATAGTTCCTCTCAGTATCCGGTAGGGGGCTCTATAAGGAGCTAAATGGAAGGATAGAAACGTTAACTTCTATCGTTTATGAAAACTATAGAAGTTAAGCTTTCCATCCATACATCTTTGCAAAAAAAATACAAAATTCATACGAAAGAGGCCTCTATTATAAGTAGGTTCTAATATTAGCAGAATAAAAAAAAACTGCTAAGTTTAAATTAGTTTGAAGTATGTAAACTTAACCAATTGTTATTCACGGTAGTTAAGTTATTGTTTTCCTTCCTGTTGAATAAAATATAAAAATTATATTTGTAACTCAAAAGGCTCGTCATTATTTACAGGATATTAACAATTAACAAACATTTGACGGTGAAATAAAATTAATTAGTTGAAGCACTAAAGGTACTTCAAATTATTAAATCAGAGACGCAAAGGGCAGTCAAGGCTAAGATTAGGATATGTTGCAATATCTGCTACTGAACCGTGCCCACATAGTCGCCTCAGTGATCCACTGTCCACTTGTGAAAATTTCAATAAAGTATTGATTGGTTTTTAATTTATCTTATTTTCTAGGCTACATAGTAGGTATGCATATAAAAATGGGAATGCGATTTTCTTAAGTTAGGTTTTTTGGCAGAATGGGGCAATTCCAGTTTTCCCCCTTACAAGGGAATTTTAAGGGGAAAAACTGGAATAAGCCGCGAATCCATTCTGGGATATCAATATGGACTTCACCCTCATTGCAACTGGAGCAGAACTAGTAGGAATAGTGCCTTGGGATATAATCGGACGCGGAGTACCTAAAGGCCATATAAAATTGATTTTGGCCGCAGTAAGCCATATTTCCTAATGCTGGCAGCATTTAACTTTTCTACGACACCATACAATGGTTTTATATGCCACCATGCAATGGTGACTGTAGAGTCTGAGGTCCGATGTTCAATACAATAATTACCTAAACACTGGCTCGCCACTGTTCACATATCGCCAAGCAGCACATCACCCGCCTACGGCCCCAGATCATCTGACGTTCCCGCGCTCCGGGCTTGTCTGACACTCACGTTATCCGACTGTCTGTCACCTGTCAATGACGTATGACAGTGACAGCTTGCCTGGCGATATATGGACACACGAGCTAGTGAATGTATTCATGGCATATAGAACCTGCAAACACTACAGTGACGTAGAAAAAGTTGACAGCATTCAGCTTAAAATAATTTCATAGGGCCTACCCCGCGTCCGATCATACCCGAACTTACCTTACCTATCAGTACCTAGTATTATGTCTGTGATAGTACAGAACATCTGTAGTGAACTATCAGATGGTCGTCATGCTCCACATTTCTCAATCGGGGTCAATACCGATACAACTTTTATTGGTTTGAGGATACGTGACCGCTGTATTTGGTAATGCGCAGTTGGTGGTCGAAACTGATACATTATAAGTGGAATGATAGTTGTTCAATGGTATTGCAAATCAATCTATTGCATGTTTTAATATTGTTAGTTAATTTAACATACAGGGTGGACCAAACAGTACAATAATAAGTCTCTGAAAAAAAGTTTGACATTTAGTTGTTTTGATTGGAGGGCTGTTTTGAGTTTAAATTGGTCCATTTCATATCAAAGAAATGACAAAATAGGCAATAATAAGTTGTATCAAATTAATAATTTTGGGAATTTTTACCTCCACCTATTAATAAATACCGATTTCAGCAAATAATAGCACTAATCTGTCTGTATGAACTAAACACTAACAACAGTTAAGTTAAATTAATCTATCAAACATAAATTGTTAAAACAACTATATAGTAGGTTATATTATTTAATTTTACTATAAAAACTATCGTAGTTTGACGAATTCATTACGGATGTAAGCGGGTTAACTACGAACCTTATTTGTGTTGGAAGAACACAAACGTTTCATCCCTTAACGAGGGACTTCTTCAGGGTGAGTGCGGTTCTAGGCCTGAAGAAGTCGTTAAGGGAAGTCGTTTAGGGGAGGTGAAACGTTGGTGTTCTTCCAACACAAATAAGGTTCGTAGTTAACCCGCTTACATCCGTAATGTATTTAATTTTATTAATTTAGTTTACGAATATATTCAATTATTGTTATTTTGACCTACCAATGTTGTATAAATGTAACGAAATGGTTATATAAATGAATATGAATATAGCGTATTAAGTAGCACTACTTTAGTAATATTATGAAACCTTAGGGTCTCGCAAAGGCTTTCAAATCTATCAGAAACGATGGACTATTTTTTACACTTTCATATTGATAATTCAACTTTGTCTCGCTCAAACGTAAATATTTCACTTTTGACTAAAATTTTTGAATCTTGCATTACTTTTTGAAAGCTGATCAATTATGCAAGAAAGTACGATTCATAGCAGTCATATTACAACTCAACAACAAAAAATCCTGAAATTGCACAAAAAAAAATATGGAACAGTTATATCCGTTCCGCCCGAAACTTCTCAAACAAAACGTAAAAAAATCATAACTCGAAAACTACGCAAGATCGGGGAACATACATGAGGTTTTCTCAGATAACCCCGGGGATGAAGAGCCATTCATTTTTCTTTCTTAGTCGTCGCTGTTTGGTCCACCCTACATCAAGAAGCAATGAATGTGAGAATTGAAGGACAAAAACTGAGACAACCGATGAAGAAAAAACTGAACAGATTTGTATTTGACTCACTATTACATGTAAGCAAAAAACGAGATTGATGATTTTATAGATAGTTATGTTACATTTATGACAAGGCAGCTTACAACAGCAATTAAGTTGATACCTATAAGTATTAGTGAAGTATAAGGTAAGGATCACTAAACGATCTCGACCTTAGCAAATTCTAGCAAAAACATTGTTAGTAAGTGTACCGATGTTGTCTCTCAATGAATCTAAATGCTAAATACGTTTTCACACCCACACACCTTCCATGTTGGTCACCTACATGCAAATGTGCGAATAGTCTAGCAAAAAGAGCTACCTCATGTCGTCACACATATGCATAGTTGAATGTACAATAAGATGCGGTGTGTTTGCAAGACCTGGCATAGCTTTGTCTTTCACTGCATCATCGTCATCATCACCAGCCTTGTCACCCACTGCTGGGTATAGGCCTCTCTTCATTTATGCCATTTGGCCAGGGTTCAGCGCCAGCAACTTTTTCATCCCGAAGAAATGACCATTTATACGTTGTATTGGTATTGATATGGATCAGTTAAGCTGGCTCTAGATTGTTTGCAACAGTGCTATAAGTAAGATCGACTGTTTCATTTGTAATTAGGTACTACACTAGCATTCAAAACTAAGTAGGTATCACACTTAAGTATCACACTTCTAAAATTTAAATTTTTCTAAAATAAAGAAGTTAGAGATTCAAAATAAAAAACGTTTTACAGCAAATTTTATCAGCTTTCTTTGAAACTTGCATTTTACTAGTACATTTTGAACAAAAAAAACAGTTTTCAAAAAACGAAACCTCGTGTTCAGTATGCCAAACCGGCTCGAAGCTGTAATCACAGCCCGAGGAGGCTATACCAGTTATTTATTAAACATTACAATTTATTTGTGTTCTTTGATTGTAATTTTTAAAGTAATTTTGTATTTTTCGGACGCATCTAGTACCCATAACACAAGCTCTGCTTAGCTCTAAGCTTGTGGCTAGATAAGCTGCATGGGTATTAGTCAAGTATATTTTTATGTTAGGCTATATCAGGTCAAGGTGTTTTTTTTATAATATTTGCATGTTTTGTGCACATATTCTCACATTCAAGGCAAGTGAATTGTTACAATCGCTTTTTATTATTTATCGCCAAATTATATTATAATCGATTCGTACTTCCTACGTTAGTTAGCTTCCCTAAGGTTAGTAATTTAGAATTCAATTAATATTCTATGACGACCGATGTGGCGCGGTGGGCGAAGGTCTGACTGCGACGCAGAAAGTTGCGGGTTCGATTCCCTCCTCGGGGACAAATGTGTGTACGATCTGCAGACATTTATTCAGGGTGTTCTAGTCGTTTTCTATGTATACTAAAAAATATCTTTCTATGTATTGTATTGTATTATTTTGTATATCAGTTATCTGGTACCCGTAACACGAGCTCTGCTTAGCTTGGGGCTAGGTAATGCTGTGTGAATTGTCCAGCATTATTTTTTTATAATACACATAATTATAATATGTGTATAATACATATTTAAACCACTCACAAGAGTCCTAGCTATTTGGGGTCTGTAACGTATTTGTTCTGTTTCTAAATCCTGTAAATCATTTACATAATTTGAGAACGTATTTACACACTTTAAAGTTAATTATGCTTTACCATTTAAGAAGGTTCCTACTACATTCATAACAAAAACCACCATATCCAAAGGTGACTAACGAGATTACAAGTTCATCGACCGAGGTGTGTACATATTTACAATTGTTATTAATAAATCATGCAAACCCAATCAGTGAATTCTTCTCGTAAAAACTATTCCGTGTATCGCCCCCAATGCATGATACATGCAGGCACATGCCACAGTTAGGCATTACGGTAATTTGCAAACATTGCGTGAAACAAATTATTTAAAACTTAGAGGAAGATCGTCTAATATGGGTGATTTGTAATCTAGCCTGCAATCTTAGCGACCGTTTATCGTATAATCTTTATGGAAGATATATAGAGAAGGCGATAGGCAATGGTCGAATAATTCATTAAAATAATTTGATTGCTTTATAAATATTCAAAACAGACTTCAAATTCAGTATTTACACAGTTTTTTTAGTTTTTCAGGATTAATACGTATTCCTCGGAAATAACATTTTAATGGGACCATCTCGGAATCATACTCTCTATCGATAATTGATAATTGACAGAGAAATAGACGAACATACATAAAAATACATGCAGTCGAACATAGAACCTTTTCCTCTTATGTTTTTTGTTTCATCGGTTAATGCTGGCTTTTATTTCGGTCAACGAATTAGCATTGGCATTCAACGTGGCAATGCTGCCAGCATTCTGGGCACGCTGCCTTCTTATGACGGCTTAGATTTTTAGAAAATAGATTTGAGTTAAAGTATTATTTGTGATTATTTTATTCTGTTATTGTAATTTTCATAAAAAATGTTTCTCATCGGTTAATTATAGTATTTTTCATAGATATGACGAAAAATTTTAGTTTCCCTATCAATAATTGAATCGTCAGACTGACATACCTAATGGTATCGTGGACAGATCGTATGTTTACAAAACATACAATACGAAACGTGATATTCAAATTGACTAGAAGATCCCTATGAATAATACAGTTCCGCTAATTTTCGGTTACAGAAACAGTCTTTGGGTAGGAATAGGAACTAATCTATAAATTACTAGCTACCGCTCGCACGCCCTTTTCAGGTAGCCTATGTCCGTGTCCGGGATATCATTTACCTCCTTGCCGAATTTCATTAAAATCCACTCAGCCGTTTACGCGTGGAATGGTGACAGATAGACAGACAGACCGAGTTAATTTCGAATTTGTAATATTAGTATAGGAGTCCATACTAATATTATAAATTCGAAAGTAACTCTAATAGAACAGAATTATTCAATATAGGTTTCATCCTGCCCCGCCTTCCCTTATCAAACTTCGAAGTAAATCAATCACTTTGAATCTTATCGGTCCGGCATAGAGTTGCACTTTCACACACGTCAATCATTCAACGATCCGTTTCCGCGTTACTAATGCTTGCGTAATGTCTTGTACGATTTGTGTATGATGAACCGCATCAAAACATCAATAGAAACGCAAGTCATCTGGCACGCTATTGAAAATGTGCATAAACATTGTTATCGTTTAACATTGCCGAATCAATTAAACATAACTATCTATCTAGGAGGTAAATTTTTTGATGCTTAAGGATGGGTTGCCGGAAGAATTTAACATATGTAATTAATTAAAGTGTAATTTTACTTCTTTATCCATACACTAAGATAATAAATATTCGAAAGTAACTCTGTATGTTGTGTACTATATTTTCATATACTTATATTTTGTACTGCAGCAGCAAATAAATAAATGTCTATGTCTATGTTTGTCTGTCTATCTGTTACCTTTGCAAGCCTCAACGGCTGAACGGATCTCAATGAAGTTTGGCAGGGGGGTAAATGCTATCCCGGAGACGGACATAGGCTACCTGAAAAGCGCGTGCGAAGCCGCGGGCAGCAGCTAGTAATTTATAGATTAGTTCATATTCTAAGGTTTTTGTATTATAGTACATAGGTAAGCCTTCGCACTCTGGGTAATCGGTGTTATTTATTTATTATCATTATGGACCCAGTAGCAATTGGTCCTTCACCACCATTCGGCACACTTCTTGGGTTCTAAATTTTTTTTTCTAATAAAACAGAGACTTTGAAATTACATAATAATCTCACTAATCTCACTAATATTATAAACGTCAAAGTTTAGATGGATGGATAGATAGATGGATGGATGTTTGTTCCTTTATCACGCCAGAACGGCAAAACGGATCTGGATGAAATTTGGCACAAAGATAGATTATAGTCTGGAATAGGACATAGGCTACTTTTTACCCCGAAATCCCTACGGGAACGGGAACTACGCGGGTGAAACCGCGAGGCGCTGCTAGTATTATAAACGTGAAAGTTTAGATGGATGGATGGATGTTTGTTCCTTTATCACGCCAGAACGGCAAAACGGATCTGGATGAAATTTGGCACAGAGATAGATTATAGTCTGGAATAGGACATAGGCTACTTTTTATCCCGAAATTCCTACGGGAACGGGAACTACGCGGGTGAAACCGCGAGGCGCTGCTAGTATTTTATAAACAAAGAAAATTACAATCAAATAATAGAATTAAATTAAAACTAGTGAGTTAAATGAGTTAACTGCAATCTGCAGTTAACTCATTGTAAATACACAATGAGTTAACTGCAGACTGTTGCAAACAATCTACAGGTAGCTCAACTGATTGATGAACTCACTTTGACATTACTAAGTTTTACTTTATTTTCACGGAAAACGGAACTCATAAAATGGCATAGAGATCCTTCAGGTGATATGTTTATGAACTATTATTGGTTGCCTTTCAATATCGGTGCATGATAGCAAGCCAAGCCAAGAAGCATCAGATCATCGCGTGTAAACATCACGGGGTTTGCTTCAAGCAAGCAACTCTATCATGATAATGTTTGCCTCACGTGTTCCAATGTTGAATATGTACCTAAACGTTATACAATATTGTTGAGAAGGAAGTGTGAAGGTAAACAGTTCCGAAAAGATCATGAATTTAAGTTACAGCCTTCAATTTATCCCGTTAGCTCCCACTTTTAGCTTAACGCTTTCCTCTCTGTTATGTTCTGTCCTGTTCTGTGCAACCTATCAACTCCTTCTAGGCTTTCTTTGTTGATTTTATTTGACCATCGGGCAAGTCCGTCGCGCGTCGTCCAAATGTTTCCGGATGGTTAGGTCTGAACGTCAAAATGTACTGATCTACATAACGTACGTACTTCAAAAAGAACTTTTCCCGAAATGACTGATTATCCGTTGGGCGTATCTCAGCCACCGTTGCTTACTACAGTTCATCTTCCGTCCTTCCGTCTAGGCAAGTTTTATGACTGCCTTTGTGTGACTTGGTATTTAAGCAGACGATCAGTTAACACTAAGTATAGGTAAACAAAAGTTATACGTGGTCATACATAAAAAAAGGTTACACATTAAAATATAGGTTACATACACGCTACATAGACACGTCACGAGATACGGAAACGATAGAGTTAATAAGAAATGTAAATTAACTATTTGTGAAATGGGGGACAAGAAAGCAATGTTAAGCTTAAAATACTTACCCATAGGATACTTGATACAAATCGCACATTAGTTATCAGTTTGCGAGAAAAATGTAACACAGTGTCACGTGTGAAGAGTTGGCACTGGTTGATTCCCAATCCATCACAGATGTTTTATTTTCAATTAACTTTTATTTTTATAAAGATTATGCACCTAAACCTACATAATACCTATTTGCACAATAAATGCACTTTCGGATCAAATGAACCGGAAATTCATACACGCGAGTAGATACAATAGTGAAAAACCTGTGAGAAACTTTGCAACAGAACATGCATTTCCTAACTTGCAGTTTTAGCAATAGAGAAAGGAAGTTTTTGTTATGTTAACAACTAACTATAAAATATAAGTAGCAAAATTTACTAATTAATATTAAACACATAAATTAGACGATGAGTCTGTGGATAGGTCAAATATTAGATACTATATTTTATTGTATCTTATCAGAGAAGTTTTTTATTAGTATTGTCCACATTTTTTGCAATACGTAATATCAATCGCTAGAGAACCTGAAGTTAGGTAAGGAATGATGGGTTAACCATTAAAAAAACTATTTCAAAGTTAGAAATGATATAGGTATCGTTATTATACAGTTACTATTTTTGCCATACGAAATAAACAACACTTTTCAAAACTGGTTTTTGATTGAAAACACGAGTTAAGCCCTCGTCAGAATACCCGTTAACTTTATGTATGATTTTAAATACATACCAACAAATCATTCATGACACGTTTCTTTGACTTTTACAAGATACATAATTTGCATTCGGATAAATTTGGTCATAAAACAAAATATTAAACTCAGATTTATTAATAGTTATTACTCTAACATTATAAAGGCGAAATGTTTGTAAATGTAGTTATTATGTAAAAGATATAAAATTAATAATTATAACGGTGTATTTTGACGCACCTACCTACTAACAGAAATTTGGCTATAAAATAAAATCGTAAAGTAGGGGAACGGAAATTATTTCGCCTGCAGTGTAGCTGTGTTCCTACTCAATAAATAAAAAAACCAAGATAAAATAAATTTGATAATTATCATTTGGTTTAGCAAACAATCTAGATGCACAGTTTTGGACCATACCTATCAACATAGGGTAATTATACTGAAGTCACTCATGGCAAAGTGACAATCATTTTCTGTGACAGTACACGTTGGCCGTTACCCAACCGCCGTTCATTGTGCTGAGCAACTCACCTTGAGTGCTTTGCATTTTTTATTAACAACACCTTGTCCTGAAACTCTTGTGAGTTGTGACGTGACAAACAAAGCATTGCCAATAGTTTAGCACATTGAAGTGCCTGAATATGGCACAAGTGAACCGTATTTATCTGCTTGGTAATATGCGATAGCTCTGGAGACATCTGCATCAGTTTTGCATTTGATTATGAAACCGTGGTTTTAATATTACCCAGCTCTTTAATAATAACCGAGCTCTTTTTGAAGGAAAATAAAAAGGTAGAAAACACTTTTACAATGCAGAGCGACTCCGGCTGCCTTGACATTGAAATCAATTCATAAACAGGATAGAAACCTTCAGATCTTGTTTTCTTTTATCACGACTTTATCACATTATGCAAATGAGTATTTTGAAACATATTGAATTAGCCTACCAACTGATCAGGGTCAGTAATCAATTGCAAGTTCTAGCTTTTAATTGGTCTACTGTTACTTATTTTATTGTGATGTATATCATCCATTGGCTGATTTAAAGTCAGATACGACTTTGGATCAAGCAATTGATTGAGCTTTGTAAGTTAGTTGAAATTCGCCAGTTATAATTTTTTCTTAGATTTATCGAAAGACAGGTTTTTAACTTTATTGCTTTATTTATTCCAAGAAATCTTGCTTTTATCAGTTCAATCATAGAACATAATTTGAGCAAACAAAAATAGACCTTGAACTTCCTGTTACAATAAACAAATCCTTCCTTAATCCACTAACAGGAGGTTTAGTTGGCTTAGCCTTTCAGGGAAGCCATAACGATGAGAGCGAGATAGCTTGAGGAAAAGGTAGAGTTCATTAGAATTTCAGAGGTACTGTATAAGGAAAGAACACCGCAAGAGAACGACTGAAAAAAATGCAGTTCGGTGTACAATTTTTTTTAAATATCTCTACAAAATTACGAAAGCTTCAAAAACTTCAACAGAATTAACAAAGCATTCATTACACCTTGTTAATTTCCAGTCGGATTGACTTGTTTTTTCACTTTTATTGAAAAATTAGAGGGGCTACCAAATGTAGCTAAGAACCATTCAAGGGTTCTTGTTTATACGAGTATTTTGAAACCTACCTCAATCTTATCAAAAAATTGCTTTCCCCGTTTGGATGGTCACAAAATAGGTTTTAATGACAATGGCTAGTAGAGTAATTAGTAAAAATCTATAGACAAAGACGCCACCAATTAAAATTTGATTAAACTATTGTTATTTGAAACTAAAAATCTCAAAGCTCTTGCAGAATACTATCCAAAACTCTATTATTATTATCTGAAAGTCACAAACCGGTCAGCCAGTCTGATATACCATCATCGTTATATACCACCTGTATTGCCTCCTGCGAAACAGGTACTCGTAGCTTCTAGATATCTGAATTGTCTGTTGGTAATGTTGTTAGAAACACACCACTACCAAATGACTTTTGCTCTTGTTTTGTCTAATTTACAAGGACACTATACGTACAATGCAATATCTAAGGCGGGTTTACCTGCACAGGATCTATGCAGATTTTTAAAATATTTAAGTTTGTTCATACCAGTGTTAACATTAATAAGCAATGCCTTTACCTTACCTTACGAACTTCTTCCATGTTAGGTTTCCTACCATTTTTAATAACATGGGTATTTTAACTTTTTTCACGTTTATGTTGTCTTCGTTATGTATTTCAAATACTTATTCCGTAGAACGGTTCTATAAATAACAATGCATTTACGAAGGCTGTTTCAGTTCTACCCATTTCAGAACGGTCCTACCTTTCCAGACCTTTATCCACATCATTTATTCAAAGTTTCAGGACCCTTTTTATTATTTAAGCGCCTAAAAGCTAAGGGTCTGGTACGTGAATTAGTTCTCACGTTTTATACTTTTCTTCCAAAAACAACAGTGCATTTTTTGCTAAAACAGAAATTATGGAGGTATGTTGAAACCGGCTTGGTCGTGGCTTTACACTATAATTTCGTCGTTTTTGCCATAGGTGCCCAATTTTAAAATAAGTTACTGAAAAAACGTAAACATTAAACCCAGATTATTTGCTAGATAGATGTGTAAATATTTGCGAATTAATATACATATATCTTATTCCTTGTACTCAAATTGTTCACTCAATGTTTGTTGTACTTGTACGTAATACCTAACTCGCTTCACTTTATTACTTGTGTTAATACCATCTTGTTACACCCGCGGTGTGGGGGCACTAGTGTCCAGTAATACAGGCTTTTATAAGCCTATATCAAGCTCCAGCTCCTCACAAAACAGGTTAATTGCTTATAGACTTTAATTCAATTTTACACAAACCTTTTTGCGAGTGGAAAAAATAAAGGCCTTATTATTATTATTAAGATTAGGAAGAAGTATACATACAACCTCGTAGGTATTCCTAACTCTATCTAATGGCTACCCATTCCTCCGAAGGCTCAATAGAGTAGATTAATTAGTAATTACGGATGTAAGCGGGTTAACTACGAGTCTTTATTAGTAAATCTTTTTGAAGAATACCAACGTTTTCGTACAGTTCTCTGAAGATTCCCAATAATTTTCATCATACTGCCTTGCTACTCAAAATTCTAAATTCAAAGTGCTTTATTTCCTTTAGACCTTACAGGACTCTTGGACACGTCACAAAACTTAGATTACATAAGTAAAACTAGGAAATAAAGTGATCACTTTGATTTTTTGTCCACTTCAATCTCTGATCCTAAGGATTTTGGGCTGCCCCAAAATTTGCATAATCACGAACCAAAATACTAAACATAAAGATTTCTTTTAGGTCTTAAACAATGCATCACGTCTACAATAAAATTTCTCGCCATATAAGAACCTATGTCTGAACAAACAATTCTCGCTTCTATATTTGGCACTGGCACACAAAAGAATAATAAATTGATTTCTGATAGTTTAGCATTAGCATTGCTAACTGCAAACGATATCGAGAACTAGGTATTATTATTTGATATTCTTTGATACGCGTACTGATCGATGTATTGATTCTTTGTGGTCTCTTCTATTTGCTTCTGATAGGTATCAAATAAAATAGACACGAATGTTATACTTTCGAGCTACGTTACATATCTGTAATGAAATGGATAATGGTGAAATGAATCTCACTAATATTATAAACGTGAAAGTTTAGAAGGATGGATAGATGGATGGATGTTTGTTCCTTTATCACGCCAGAACGGCTGAACGGATCTGGATGAAATTTGGCACAGAGATAGATTATAGTCTGGAATAGAACATAGGCTAGTAGTAGCAGTTCCCGGAATTCCCACGGGAACGGGAACTACGCGGGTGAAACCGCAAGGCGCTGCTAGTATTTACATATACCTACTTATTGCAATTCGAAGAAAATAGGTAGTCCTGTAAGAATTGAATTAAAACATTTGCGTCAATCACATCTTTTCCATTTATTTTAATTTTTCAATCTAGTACATTTCCTGAGTTTGAACAAATAATCATCTTCCAACAAAAAGTCAGAACCAATTACCTATAACAACGGAGTCTTATGGTGAATTAATGAACAAAGAAGATGATTGGTTAATAGCACATTTAATAGATAATGCTAGTATGATAATAGAACTGGCAGTCGATATCATATTAAAGATGTCGGCAGTAGAGCATGAAGTTCTGTTTCAATGCACCCTATATCGGGTGCGTTCGGACGGTTCTTATTTCTCGTATAAATAGATAACAGTAACTGTGCTCACTGCTCGATAACATCAGTTTTGTATCTATTTCTATAGCTACATTCATTTTGAGTTCCCGTTGACACATCCATGAACATCGCAAAGCCAACGAAATTAACATGAACAACACAAACCTTAGATCAAGAGAAGCGAATTAATGTTTGATTAAAGGTAAAATAAAAAGCAAAGTGTAGGTAATAGGTTCACAACGCCGAACCGTCTTAAATATTGACTTCATTATCGAAAATCGTCAAAAACATTATCAATACCCAAAAGCAACTCAAATAAATATAGGTCACAACACAAGGCAACTGCTAAACAATGAGGTAAAGATTCGCAATGAGAGCGAGACGGGCCGAACTTTCGCGGGTGCTAGAAAGTGACCTGCTGAATATTGACAACACAGTGTTGACAAAGATAGGAAGTCATTTTCTAATCCTCATCAATGTAACGACCCTTGACGTCTTTCAAAACATTCGGAACCAGTTTATAAGTATGTAAGTATGTACCTATCGAATTATTTGTTTCTTAATATTTTCAGTTTCAGTTTCATTTAGTCACCTTAACTTTATCTCACTAATATTATAAACGTGCAAGTTTAGATGGATGGATAGATGGATGGATGTTTGTTCCTTTATCACGCCAGAACGGCTGAACGGATCTGAATGAAATTTGGCACAGAGATAGATTATAGCCTGGAATAGGACATAGGCTACTTTTTATCCCGGAATTCTCACGGGAACGGGAACTACGCGGGTGAAACCGCGAGGCGCTGCTAGTATTACATAAAAGGCAAGTCAATAATATGGCTCCTGACTGAAACACAGTTTTTATCCAGTTCAGGAGCCTATGGGCTCAATTTTGTCTGTAAAACTTTATATTATATCAATAAAACAATTTTTACTTTTAATTTAATGCAATTATTTGATTGTAATTTTCTTTGTTAATATGTACTCACTTTTTTTTTTTTTTTTTTAGCCTATTTCGTCCCACTGCTTGGCAAAGGCCTCCCCCAAATCTTTCCACTCCGTGCGATCTTGTGCGATTTACTTAATAAAATAATTTAAAACAATTACAATACCTATTAAGAAAGTTATTATTATTTAATTATAAAAGTTATTTTTACTTAACATTATGAATGTGAACAGGTTTACTGTGTTAGATTAGAAGAACAGCAACGTTTCATTCCTTAACGAGGGACATCATCAGGGTAGGTGCGGTATCTTCAAATATGTAGATGGCATACAGAATGAATTTGAACCCGACTTAATTAAGGAGTGTGTCACCCACGTGCCTGCTCTGTAGGTTTCGCCCCATCCTACAATTTAGTCTATATAATGTCGTTAGTCTAATTGATTTTAAAAACTCATAAAACTCTTCAATCTCTTATCACGTCATTATTAATCGTCACTGCAATAATACGAGAAAGTCTGTCAATATTGAAAGTGAAAATATGCAAACCAATAGCTGTTTATATCAATTTGTTACCGGATAAAGCGTACGCGCATGTTTCGATAGCTTGATGTAATGTTGGTACATAAATGTATAATTATAACATCATCGGTAGCAACCTACTCGGCAAGTATGTCAGTAGCCTGACGTTCATTCATTAATTATTTTTGGATGTATCTAGATGTGTGTTAACATCGGAGACCATACTCTACTATTTTGTTAGACATTTGAAAATCTTTATTAACAAAGAAAAATTACAATCAGATAATAGAAACAAATAAAATATGAAATGACTCATTGAAGAAGCTCCATCGTAATTAAGATAAGCAGGGTTACCTTTTTACCTAATATAGCTATCTCTGATATACACATAAATCATAAAGATGAAAGATTTGTTTGTTTGAATTGAATAGGCTCCGAAGCTAGGTACCTACTTGACCCTTGACCGATTTGAAAAATTCTTTCACTGTTAAAATCCTACACTGTTCTTGATGACCATAGGCTCAGACTAAGTAAGATATCTACTTAGTCTGAGATCATAGGTGATAGCATATTTTCAAGTTAATTACCTATGTCTACCCGTGCGAAGCTGGCGCGGGCCGCTAGTTTACAATAAAGGTAGGTAATTGTGTTCTTTTGTTGCTTTTATATAATTAAAGAATACAAAAAAACACATAACTTAAGGGTAGGTTCATAAGTTATGTGTTTTTTTGTATTCTGGGGTAGCGTTGATCACTCGGTGCGTAGGTCATCATTCGACAACGCTATCAGTCACAGTCTAGTCTATCTAGTACTAGAACAAAATACCTAATTTCTACCTAGCCAGACATTTCACATAAACAATTCGAGGTCAAACCTTTATCGTTTCTGATTTCTAAAATTCTAGGAAGCCTTGTTGATGACAATCCATTCCAACCGTGTCATGATTGAAAACATTTCATTCTTTCTTATTTGTATTTACTTCTCTATTTTCATTCAAATCAAATCGAATAGGTGCCTATTTATAGAAATAAATGGCTATAGAGCCTAATCTTTGTTGATTGATCATTTTAACTTTGATTTGAATAATTTTAATAAAATTCAATTTGTATAGAAATAGTACAAGAAGCGCCATCTATGTATTACCGTTGACATTACGATTCAACGAACCGACGACGTGCTAGCAAAATCTCATCGTAGTTCAGCTTGCGTCGCAGAGATGGCGCTGTCTTGAATAGTGTAATTTCAAACGAAACAAGACAGGTGGCAGCACTTTGGCGTTTTCTGTACGGTACCTAACTAGTTTTTATTTACGAAGGAGTAGGTAGTTCACCTTTACGATTGTTGTTAAAAACTATTTTTATGTAAAACTCGCCACTATAAAACAAATTCTTCTAGTAAAGTATAAACCAGGAACAACCACATCAACATGTTTGTAGGTGGATACAGTATCATGTAAATAAATGCTGGAGAGAGACCTTGACTGGGCGGGTTCACGTCGTTTTTACCGGGCCCGTGTGACGACACGGCCCAGCTATGCGCACGCGCACGGGCACGGTCTTGCTCAGATCTTTTTGCTCAGGGCTGTCAGAATCGACATAATTCGTGGAAAGAACTTAAAACTCTTGATTAAGTCTCATAATCTCGCTGATTAGGGGAGGCCTATGTCCAGCAGTGGACTGATATAGGCTGATGATGATGATATTATTATTGTACAGCAATAGATTCTAATTCATACTACTAGGTACTACTAGATAAAATACTAGTTGTAATTGTTTTATTCTGTTTATGTTTCAAATAACAATAAATATCTATATTTATTCTTATTAGGAAGATATATAAGAGTAGGTACCTTTATTTTATTTGATGCAAAAAATATCCTATGACGGGAGCAGAAAAAAATATGACGACCGAAGGAAAGTGGAACCTACTTTAAAACACAACAAACTTAAAAAACCAATCTGGTTTCCGAAAGATGCAACAAGTGCCGTGCCAACCTTAACTTTATCACGCCCAATACGATCCAGGATAATGCGTCTGATGCATCTCCGACGAGGAAAAAAACTGAAACGAGATCCAGTGAGCAACGGCCAGTCAATTTTACACGGGGCAAAGCTTTCGGACAACGTACCCAACACCCAAGGGTTACTTTGTACGCTGCTGTGGCAACTAAACCTGATGCCTTGATGCATCCTTGATTATAGTTTTTGTGATGAATTTTTTTTGTCATTAACACACCATATTGGCACCTGTTCTTGCTTGTTTGGATGGTATCTAATATTGGTCAGATTTTTGTAAGAGAATTGCCATTTAGGAATCTGAAAATATTGTAAGACACACATGAAATAAAATATACTTAGTAAGAACCTACTTGCCATTAAAAGCGCAAGCTGGCTGTGAACATTATCTAGGTTCAGAAAATCTCCGTTCTCATCGTCATTACGACAAACGTGCGCATCATAACGGTAGATGGTGTTAGATTAGACAAAGCGTGTGTGTATGACTATTCGCCTTCTAGGAATATTATTCTCGGTAGTAAGTAGCTGTAGGTTTTGTTATGATGTTCTTGATATGCCCACATACTCTTGGATCTTTAAAAAAACCTTTTTATAGATCCAGGGCAAAGTCTTTATAGTCTCCATTGAATTTCTTGTAGCATAGGTATCAATTTGATTGGAAGGTCAGCATTAATTTTCGTCAAGTTTTATGAACTTTTTCAATGTCCAGAAAAGTTTATATTCGAAGGCAGATTTTTATCTAAAGGTCGAGGGCTCGAATCTTTGATTTATGCGCACATTTACTTAGGTTAGAACGGTGAAGGCCATCGTGACTTTGTCAGGATGCCATCTCGAAAAACAAGTCACGGTTATGGCAGAGTTTCCACTAAAGACGATTGTTTTCATTATATAGCTTGATAACTCTTCATCGCCATATACCTACCAAATGATTGACTACCATGGCCAACCTTACTGCTTCCAGATCTTTATCCCATTTTGTTCACAAGCAATTTTCGATTGTATTCAATTTAATCAACTTTCCTTTCTTTTGTTTCAGGTGACAATATGGGGCAACAGTACAGTCGCTGAGGTTGCCTGCGAGCCCCTCCAAGAAACTGGTGCCGTGGTTGCAGGACTACCAACCGGTCCTCTGTCAGCGCCTCAAGTCGTGTCAATGGGTGGCCTTCTACCTTCACTAACTGCAAACCTTGTGGCACCTCCAGAAGCTTTATTGTTCCTTGGAGATTCTAAAGCCCCAGTGGAGCCGAGGGCACCTGCTGCAGCGTTAGAAGGAGAGGTCTTGGTGGTGGAATATCAACCACCGCAATGGGACGGCAGGGATTTAGAAACGTTCATCGCTTGGGAAAAGATTTACGGTAAGTTACCACCAATGTAGATTTTAAGCTTTCTTCGTCAAAAACTTTAGTTATCCTGACATCATCATCATCCTCTACCTTCTTGATATAGACCCCTCCCCTAATAAGCGCCATACCGCCTTGACTTTACAAAACTAGTCTAGACTAGACAAATTGTCCTGTTCCTGTATAATCCTGTTTTCTTGTTTGAGTAGGTAATGCTTGATCATAATAACTTAGAAAAGTGTACCTACTTATAAATTTACTCATGCTTCAAGATCTGTAGTCGCAAACTAACCGTTCAAGAAGAATCGAAAAGCTTTCACATCATAACCGGAATATTTAATAATGAATTGAAGGAAGGGTATTGAATAAGGGTCCAACTAGTCGTGCGTGTGAATACGAACGTTTCTTGAAAGATCTAAATAAATGCAGTCACGTCTACCAACCTGATCGTGGTCCATTGAGAATGCGAACTAAAACACTGTGCACACGCAAATATGTAAATTATACGCATTCAAATCCTGTTGTGAGTAAACCATAAACTGCAAAATGTGGTAAAAACATTGTCTTGAACAAAAGAAATCTTTCTTCAGGATATGTGATGGAAAAGTTCGTTTGCTAACATAAAGTAAGTAAGAGGAATAGGTTGCTTTGCTAACATAAAGAGAGCGTTCCTATAGCAGACTGATCATACGCTAAGTTCGCTTTTAGAGTAGGGGACAATTTTCTTGGAATATCGAGAATAAAACAACTGGCGTCACACGCTACGACCAAACTATATGGCAACGAAAGTGTCAACTATGGATCGCTTTGACTCGTTGTATATTTTCACTCCTGCCTGGGTCGGTCATCAATAGGCTGCGAAGGTATGCCGCTCGTTCGTATTCAGCAGACATCTTGTTTGTAGAAAGCGCTTTGGTAATAAGACATACGCATACCTACCATTGTCCGGTAATCTTTCCTAGAACTTGCTTGTATGCATTAGGTGCCGTGACTATAATATTTTATTGCCCAATAAAATATTCCCAAATGGCTGTAGAAATGGGAAATGAGCTTTCTATACGTTAACCGAAGGTGTAACAGTGTAAGTGAACTACGCGGCTAAAATAATGTTGGGAAATGGACACTAACCAGCGCTTTTTGATCACCTCCACGTGTAAAACCTAATCAAAAAGCACCTAGGCTCATAGAGTTCTGCATACTTAAGCGTTTCTGAGCTCTAATCGATTGCTATAAAACCGACTGTCGACTGTACAAAATCTTTACCATTATACTATCTAAGTTATTATACACCCTTGAACCTTCTCCAGAAAGGTCATTGTAATTCTACAGATGAACTTTAATGCAAGGTGAATTAATTGACGCGTCTGTTTGACCTTTCTAACGCCCACAAAATATTTTAGAAACGGTTTCTTATTACGTGAGTGTTATCTGTTACCCAATCAAGGCTTTATGGTATCTCAGTAACACTAATTTGCTTTTGTAACGTTTTGTATTTATTTGTTGCAGCTTCAACTCTGTTCTCAGCGGCGGAACTGTATGGAAAGCCGCTTCTCCGAGCAGCCGTCATAACAAAGGAAGAATATCACTTGCTTTTTTACTACTTACTATCAATTTCTGAAGCAAGTGAAGCTCTTACAGAACGCATGAGGAAATACATAGATTCTGGTCTACTGATAAATGAGTCAAAAAATTATGCAGAGGACAACTCATCTAAAAAATATTTACTGGAGGATGAAACAAAAAGCTTACTCACGGAACTAATTCAGGAAGGTGTACTCTCGCAGCAAGACGTCGATGCTTCCTCGGTCATCACAGGCTCGGAATTCAATGACTCTACGGAAAGTCGGAAGCCAGACGACGATAGTGTCTCATCAATCAGCCCCTTACTTCGTAAGGTTATTGTAGACATTCCGATTGATTGCAGCGAGTCAGTAGTAGACAGCACTATCGATTCTAGTGACAACATAACTACCGTTACGATAAGAAATGGCGCACAATGCTGTGCTGATCACAGGATATCTGCCGACGTTGAAGAAAACGTATGGTCAAATGTAAGGTGGGACTTTCTAAATCCAAGCGACTTTGGATATGATCAAATTCGCGGCGTCAAAAGAAGTAGATCCGAATCAGCACTTTCTTCTGTTCCTCCCCCTAAAAATGAAGATATTTACGAAAGACTTCAACTACAAGACGTTGAAGGTGAATCTTGCGGAAGCATAACACCCTACGAATCCATTGAAGACTTGTACGACTGCATCAAAAACACTAAGTATACAAGCCCTGCAGCAGAAGAATCTACACCCTCCACAGAGAGCCAATCAGAACCACAATTTCCGGACTATTTTGAAAAAAGCTGTACTACGCGCCAAAGTTCTGCAAGTAGCGAGAAAAGTGGAGCATCATCAGCGTTTCAATTTTCAAAATATGGATCAACAAGTGATTCGACGGATGTTTTTGCGTCATGCGAATCAACGAGTGGGATCAGCAGTTTTAGTCCGAAGAGTATAGCGCAGATAAAAAGAACTAGCAGAGAGCTACCGCCAACCCCTATAGAAGACGGAGCTAGTGAGAGTGCGATACTTCTAAAGCAGCTGTTCTCTGGTGAACTTATGGACGCGTATGATGAGTTCATGGCAGCTTACCCCTATGCGAGAGCCCTTCTTCGACGCAAGGCGCGACGAGACGAACATTTCACCGCACTGGCTGACATCCGCCGAGGAGCTGCCAAACACACCATTGCTGACTACCTCGAGTTACCGGTGAGTGCTTTATAATAATTTGTCTTCATATTGCATAATAGGTACACGAGCAACAAAAGGCTTTTACAAATGCGTCTCCATTGCACTTGACCTTAACGAGTCTCGAGCGATACATGGCGAGAACATGGTGTGTAATGAACGTGTCAAATGTGGTCATTACCTTTAATCGACGATGAAAATGAGAACAATGCGGCGAGGCGCGTCGCAAGAGATTGATTCAGACATAGAGCAGCGTCTTTCAGTTTATTCTCGAGCAACGTCGTGTGTGTATCAAAATCCCCACCTTTATTTTGTGTATTATTTGAAAACTACTTTATTACTGGCATTATCCACTTGTTTATTATGAAGGTTGGATATTTAATTATTCAGTTCCTGCGGCAAGTTTGAATACTTTTTACGGATTATTGTTAGTAATAATTGGAAATTCCATTCATCCATCGCCGATTTCGTCGTTACGGAATAGATCTTCGTCAGGTCTTCGTTATATTCTGGGATATTTTCAATAATAGGTACGTGGCAATTGGGAAAACAAACCATCACCTTGTTATACAAAGCGATCTCATTATCATCATCTCGATGACATCCACCTGTTGAGTATTAGACATCCTCATTATAGAATATCCTAGCTTTTTTCTGCGAGAGCCTCGTAGTAAATTTACAGCATTACGGCCAGCTCTACTATTGAAGTAAAATTATGGATTCTGGTATATCGTAGCCCATTGCAGTGAAATCGATCCGTGGGCAGCGCACGCGCTGCCATTCAATGCTAATGGCCGGAAGACTCTCCCGATTGCACCATTGTCTCCATGCAGTTTCGGGTTTCGATCAGAAACAGAGCTGAAGCGGGTTGACTTGACGCAATGCAACCTGTTGTTACGGTATAACTACAAAGAAATACAATATGGTGTAGATACGGCTGTTGCTTGTTGCAAAAACTAACATGAACAACTATGGCATTTCAACAAAAAAATTACGCTGTGTTTTAGTTCGATTAAAAAAACGGAACTGCTGACATCACACATGTCAGCAGTTCCAACTGAGCCGAAAGGGTGATTCTGGATCCCGAGCGATGTGGTCAACTTTTGCTCTATAATCATTATCATCAGCCTATATCAGTCCACTGCTGGACATATGCCTCCCCTAATGAGCGCCATAGCGCCCTGTCTTTGCTCTATGATTTGCTGAATATCGAAAACTTATTTTTCTGTACCTTAATAAGATAACTTTATATTTTGCCACTAAGTATATTATGACGTTATTATTTTTTCCATACGAGGAAAGTTATGCGCGTTTCCTACCTCTAAGCTTATTTACTGCAATGGCCATATATTAAGCAAGTAGGTCTGTCTCTATTTGTAGGTTCGACCTTAATTCAGGATTGTTCTGGATTCCAGAAGTACCGTAGATTGGACTGAATCCGAAGGTGGAATCAGATTGGGTCAATCCCACGGGTCATCAAAACAGCTAGATGAACTCATGAAGATATTTTTATCTGATCTATTATCGTAATTCAAACAGAATTACGATAATAGAGCATCATAGAGTATAATATGCATGCTTTAGCATTATAATAACTTTGATACATGGTTGAAATTTTCATTCCAAGCGGCGCAAATATTAAGTCCAGAAAGAGTTTTTTCATACCGTCGTCAGCGACCTAGCTTCGCAAATGAATTTCAAGTAGCTTTGCATGATCTTAATTACAGTATGGTTTTGTTTGGTATTTAAATTGACAAGATTGCAATCACAGACACAAAAAAATATTAGCCGCAAAACGCCTCCCAATTCAAGCTGATTCATAAGACTAAGGATGATCATATACAGAGAACCCTAAAAATCGTTGACTTGTGTTCTATTTGTCCTAACATTAGTTGGACCGAACAATCGTACCTTGTATCAAGTACTACATATCTATTTTAATAAAATGTAAATATAATATATCGAGACATTAAGTGCGTTGATGATGTAAACATAATATCTCTACTCTACCCACACTGCGCTCGCACATACAAATTGCAGCACTTGACTCCACAATATCTCTTCTATTGTATTGCGCTTTGGTGTCAACAGGAATAAAAAACTCATCAATGACCAATATACAGAGGCGGATTAACTGTCGACAGCGCCCTAGGCAAGCCTCTCTTATGCGCCCCTCTGTGAACGAGCAAAACTCAGTATTGGACCCCCAATACTGAGTTTTGCCGCGGCTCCAAGAGTTGTTATGTTACTAAAACCACCCGGTTTTAGTAACATAACAACTCTTGGACATGTCACAAAATTCAGATTACATAAGTAAAACTAGGAAATAAGGTGATCACTTTGATTTTTTTGTCCGCTCAATCTTTTTAAGGTAAAGTAAAGAAGCGAACAAGAAACCTTTATTCTAAGTTTTTTTTTATTTTTTTATTTTTTTTATTTATTTATTATAGTACTCTGGGTAATTTCTAAGCAATTAATAAACTTAGAATCAAGCAACGGCAAAACCTCTCGTCAAAGAACTAAATGTAAATTCGTCTTTGAGCAGAATTGGATAACTTCATTGTTTCCTCTGTAGGTGGCGCTGACGGCGTAAGTGCCGAAAGAACTCCCAAAGATTTACGGGTCGACTAGATAAGATCACGTAGCTTAGTTGGAAAAAGAGCAACCCTGCGCTGAAGGGGAAGGTGCGGGTTCGAATCCCGTCGAGATCGTAAATTTTTGGGATTTATTAATTTCTAAGAAACCTTTACCTTGTTAGAATGTTAGTTTTCGAGTTGGAGCAAAACTCGTCCCAAGCTTTTTATCCTCTACAAGATAATCTGATATTTTATAGTAGGCCTTTTTACAATGGATCTGTTTAACAATTTGTTTGAATTTATATATTGTCAATTTTTGCAACTCACTTGGAGTTTTGTTGTAGAAGCGTATACAATGCCCTTTAAAAGATACATTAATCTTGTGTAACCTTGTTGTGGGCACAGCGAGCTTATCCTTATTTCTACTGTGGAAGTAGCTGAATTAAACAAGTCTAGATGTAACCACGTCTGTAAGATGACGGATCTTTTTTTACTGCATACGCTGTAGAACTAAGTCTCTTCGATAGCTTATCAATGTGTGGGCCCCATTGAAGTTCATTATCTAAGGTGATTCCTAAAAATACGGTACTTTCTACAATTTCTAACGTTTCTCCTTTTACGTTTATATCAGCCTTAACTTGTTTTACATTAGGTAAAATCTAATACCTACATTTTGTTTTTGTTTCGGATTATTGACACTAAACCAATGGACTACCTACTTTTGAGATTGCATTATTCTCAACGATAAAGTTCCTCAGTGGTTGAGAAAAAAGTATATAAAACAGGTAAAAAACTAGATCGCAATTATTTTCATGCTTTTGTTTAGCATGATTAAGGAGGTTGTCAAATGGCAAAGTTAGAGCCAAGATCGTTGGGTTTGGCGGGGTCAGCTAGAAACATAGGAAAGAAAGATAACGGCGAGCGGAGCGAGCCGCATTTTTTTTGTGATTTTTCAAGATTAAATAAGATAGGTATGCGAACGTTGAAACGCCAAACTTTTGAGGCTATCGGTAATAAAATTATCACCGAATTCTTTAGAAAATATGGAAGCAAAAACAATAGAAATTACGGCAACAACGGAGCGAACTAGCAAAAAAGTTCGAGACAATCCAGTGGTTTAACAGAAAATTTTACGAAGTCATAAACAGATAGAGAACAACGGCGAGTGGAGCGAGCCGTAAAAATTTTTGATTGTAGTGATCGGTGTTGTACGCACGCACGCACGTACCACGCTCAGCTGCGCAGTTCACTCCTCTCTCAGAAGTCACCACATGGGCGCATCAAACTATTACTTTTCGCTCTAAATAAATTGTTTGAACAAGGAATTCGCGTTATGGATGCTTGGGCACCGCTCGCTTTACCCTAGGATCGGCGCAGATAAACAGTAAAACATAAGATGCGGCATTAAAACACGTGCCTTTCAAAATCTCGCGAATCTGTGACGATATGATTTTAAAACTTAAAGCCAGCCTAATGCATAATGATTAAAGCGTCATTTCAAACCAATTTTTTTAACGAAAACCGAGCGCTGGATCCTAATAGCGGATGTGCGCCGCGCACCTACAAAAGCCGCCTTTGCTGGTAATACAGCCTAATGCCCATGATTGTTGCTGTCTTTTGAAACATATTAAAACAGATACCTCACTATCGCCGCCGCCGTGCCGCCGGGGGTGGCGTCGCGTCGGGCATAACAAGGGTGCATGGTGGGTTAGCAGGCCTGCGGCTGCCACCGGCGTGCATTGCATGGCGCCCCCTATGGTCCTGCCCCCGTGTGCGCCGCTAAAGCCGCCTTTGGCGCTCGTCAACCAATATCATCATACTAATTATCAGATTTTTGCTGAGTCCCTTCTTTTTTATTTTTTTTCTACACATAGAACAAAAATAAAAAGTTTCGACAAAATTAAATAATCATTTGTATTTTGTAAGTAGGCGGATACCTGCTTACTCATATAATTAATTTTATACTTAGGTATTACCTTACATAATTAATTATTTACTAGTGTAAAATTTTCCGCGCGCGCGCCCCCTGGAACCTCGCGCCCCTAGGCACATGCCTACTTTGCCTTGGGGATGATCCGCCACTGCCAATATACGAACTAAAGGTGTATTGTTTAATATGAACTTCTTTATTTCCATAAACAGAATTAATATTTGGTGATTAAAAAATAATAGTTTACAATGTTTAGCTTGCTATCCTAGAACCAACACTGGTTTCTTAACTACACTAGATTTTTTATTTGCTTGCGATTTTTTTTTAACCCGAATACAAGCTTAACTAATGATGGTCCGATGACAGATAGATAAACAGATATAATCTCGAATGTTATCCTTAAAGTATATTAAAACTTACCCGGTTTGAGTAATAAGGTAGCAAAATACCTATAAACATTTGAAAATAATAGCTCACGTCTTTGTGTCAAACAATGTGACCATACCCTACAAAAAACTGACCAACAGAAATATTCAATTTCATAAAAATTAAGATCTTTAATTTTATTAATTCAGACTAAGCCCATAACACGTCTAATTCTAAAGCATGACAGGTCTAAATGGAATATGAGACGCGAATATCATAGTTAATTGGATTCCATATCGGAACACGGTCTAAAAGTTGATTACCTCAGAGCTAAACTAGTATTATTGAGGACAGTTTGCCCATAACTTAAGCTTTTAATTCTCTAGTTTACACTTATAGGTAGGTGGATAAATTGACTTAGAGAACGACTTATATTCAAACAAGATAGGTTGTAGGTTTATGGATTTTAGGAAAACGAACTTTGGTTAAGGTCCTTGGGAACTAATTTGGAAAAATATAAAGCTTCAGGAATAGTCCTAGCAAACTTTCACAGTACAAAAGCGGAACAGAACAGCGCATCAGCATTGCCATACAGCGGGGCAAAGCGTCTATAGGGACGCTTCCGACTGGTATTGATATGGTATATCAGTTGAGATACGTGTAGATTGTTTGCAATTAGCTTAGTTGTTTCAACTGTATTACTAGTTTAAATTTAATTCTCATTGTAATTTTATCGATTGTAATTTTATTTTATAGTTGCATAATATATAGATTTGCTATGAAGCAAATTTTCTTCCATTCACCACATCCGGTCCGGAAATTCTCTGCATAGGCTAGCCATTCGTATATGCCAACTAACCGACCGACATTCTAATGAGTTTTACAGCGGTAGAGTCAGAGTCTTGGGTCTAGAGGATTTGTAGTCAAGTACCTATATGGATCAGTTGGGAAACCTCTAGATTGTTTGCAACTATCTTCAGTTAGCTCAACTGTTTCAATTGATATGTGTTCACCACTTCTCAACACAAATTTCAACACAAGTTCTAATTAATTTATATTCTTTGGGTGTATTTTTCTTTATAAATAATGTATTTCATGAATGATATACGTCCAATTTGACATAGTAACAAATTATGTTTATTATGTAAAAAACAGAACACAGCCAAACATAAGACATCTTCCTTTTATAATTCGGTTAAAAACAGTCACGTATGTATGTATTTTGAAATAGACCACAAAAATAAATTTTTCAATATGTTTTTTAACATGATTTTTAGTTAATTCACTTTTATAAAAGGGCGGATTACGCCTAATATTAACCATGTAGGCATTAATATCCAGTAAATCTCACAAGCAATTAAACTACCTAATCTAAAATTGAAAATTCTGGTTACAAGACTGGTTTAACTCCAAAGTCTCCAAACATACCGTTTCCATGCAAATGTAAAACCTTTCAATCGTGGTCGTCGTTTCGAGACATTCGTATCATATGGCACTGGCGCCCAAGCTTTCCTTCTATGCTCCGATCAGCGCTGTGACTAAAAATATGCTAATCTCAACTTGATACAAGCCTCATGTCACAATAACATTACGACAGAAGAGCTCTTCGAAAGACACCGCACCTAGCTAATTTCGTTATGAATTTTATACGTGTGTAGTATTTTTATTCTTACTTGATGACATTGAAACATCTTGAATAGGCCAGAAGACATTCACCCTTGCTGTTCTATATTTTTAACGAGTGCTTTTTGTAGAGATGACATACAAAAATGACGTTGGTATTTTAACGGAAAAAGAACCTGTTTTTTTACGCACGTATTTTAGATTTCTTGATAGTGACTTCTTTATAGTACCAAGAAAACCACTGGATGGACGTTAAATATACATTATATTGTTTTAATCTAGAACTTAACTGAGTTAGCCAAATGAAACTGTTTCGATGGTATTCTACACCATTCAGTTATTTAAGAACAAGCAGAAAATATTAGAATTTTGGTTGTAATTTGAACTTATTTAAGTTCGTTAACATAAACTGTTTCGATAAGATTTTTAACTTACGATACATCACACCATTCAATTCTATCTAAGAACACAGTATTTTTAGGGTTCTGTACCCAAAGGGTAAAAACGGGACCCTATTACTAAGACTTCGCTGTCCGTCTGTCCGTCTGTCACCAGGCTGTATCTCATGAACCGTGATAGTTAGACTTTAAATTTTCACAGATGATGTATTTCTGTTGCCGCTATAACAACACTACTAAAAAACAGATTTAAATAAATATTTAAGGTGGCTCCCATACAACAAACGTAATTTTTTTGCCAATTTTATAGATAATGGTACGAAACCCTTCGTGCGCGAGTCCGACTCGCACTTGGTCGGTTTTATTATTGAATGTCTCGCGATGTTTAAATAATGGATTTTGCGACTGTTAAAAGAAAAAGAACACCACAATTTTAAAACTATCTTGTGAGGTTTGATTTAAATTTTTATTGTGTCGTGAAAAGATCGTAAACCAGACAGACGGAGCCAAGAATCCTTTATCAAGAGGTTAGGAGACATTGTACAGCCTCCAAGAAAAGTGTTGATTTCAGACTTTTTTTTAGCAGAACAGATGTAAAACTCTGCAGGATGTTGAGGCTAAAGGTTCTAAATGAGACAGTTTTGGTAGTATCTTGTTATTTTGGTTAGTCTCCTTCCTACTTACATTATTTTTTATATTTGACGACCTCTGTGGCGCGGTGGGCGAAGGCCTTCCTGCAACGCAGGAGGTTGCGGGTTCGATTCCCGCCTCGGGACAAATGTTTATACGATCTGCAGACATTTGTTCAGGGTGTTCTGGTCGTTTTCTATGTATAGTAAAAATATCTATCTATGTATTGTATACATTATTATGTATATCAGTTATCTAGTACCCATAACACAAGCTCTGCTTAGCTTGGGGCTAGATAATGCTGTGTGAATTGTCCAGCATTATTTTTATTTTAAACATTATCTCGTAGCATGCAGCATTTATGCTCACCTAGTAAAGTACTTATTTCCGTAAATACTATATTTCGATATTTATAGGTATATATTTTTCACCGTCACAATAAATAATTCTGGAATATTCTTATCTACTTTTCTGAGTAAGTGTACAGTGTAGGTACACCAAGTTTTATACACCAGGCTGCATCTAGGTCTTATGGATGTACCTATCTAGTAACGAGTATGTAAATTGAGAAGGTGTAGGTACACAATCGATGCTGTTCATATTTCTTCATTTGATATTTATACGAGTAGGATGTTGTTCTGCTGTTTTGCAAAAGTAATGTCGACAAATTCAAAACTGCTGATAAAATGTGTTTTAATAAAGCGGGATCAAAAGTAACTATGACATACTGCCATGTTTTGATAACATTTTAGGATTATTAGAAGTTTGAACGGAAGGTCATGTTCTTAACCGACGGAACGAAAAGCAAAAGAGGAGGACGTTCTATGTTCGACTGTATGTTTTGTTTGTCAATTTCTCCGTCAATTATTAACCGATTTAGAAATTTCTTTCGCTGTTGTATTGAAAATGATCCCGAGGTATTTGTTCCGAAAAACTTAAAAAACAGTAGTAGTATGGATCAGTTGAGCTACTTGTAGATTGTTTGCAACAATCTGCAGTTAGCTCAATTATAAATAATAGTTTTAATTTGATTGTAATTTTCTTTGTTAATAAATTATGGCTATTTAAAACCATCAAATTACTTTAATTTCAGTACGCATAAGCGGTAAAGATATGTACTGTAGCATTCGGTTTTATAAAATCCTGTGTCGACTGTCAACCCAGACCCAGGGGGAATAATGGGACAATCAATGTGGAGTCAGTCAACACCCATAAATGTGATGAAGATCAAATCGTATTTCTGAAATCAGCCTCAAGCTGCCTCTTTAAAGTTTTACATAAAAATTAACGGTACCTACAAGAGATACCTAATTAAGGAAAAAGTCAGACCAATGGTTTATTACTGCATTGGGGCTTTCAAAGTGCGTCTCAGAATAATAAATGAGTACTTTATGTAATGTGTGCGCTTGAACATGTTTTTGAGTTTGAATTTAAACAACAATAAACTTAATCAAGCCAGAGGCGTCATTAACATACAAGAGGAACAAACTAACAGACATCCTCCAATCTCGCATCTCGAGTACTATGTACCTAGGTGGTGTGCGTTTGAACATATTTTTGAGTTTGAATTTAAACAACAATAAACTTAGTCAAGCCAGAGGCGTCATTAACATACAAGAGGAACAAACTAACAGACATCCTCCAATCTCGCATCTCGAGTACTATGTACCTAACCTAGGTGGTGTGCGCTTGGACATGTTTTTGAGTTTGAATTTAAACAACAATAAACTTAATCAAGCCAGAGGCGTCATTAGCATACAAGAGGAACAAACTAACAGACATCCTCCAACCTCGCATCTACGAGTACCTACTATGTAGGTGTTATCAGAAAATAATGGTCTTTCTCTTGGGGGTTCAACCGATAACATGACAAGTATTCGCTAAAATCGCGTGTAGTACAAAAAGCGGGCCCGGTTGCCAGAGAAATCGCGCGAGTAGAAAGCAGAACTAAGGGGGGCGCTGCACACGCACCGCTGCAGTGCCAATCCATGAGAATTAACTACCAATCGCTACTTTACAAACATCATTTCAGAAAACAAGTTTGTAGATATAGAATCAAGTACCATCACAGTATTATTGACGACCTCTGTGGGCGAAGGTCCACCTGTGACCCAGGAGGTTGCGGGTTCGATTCCCGCCTTTAGACAAATGTTTGTACGATCTGCAGATATTTGTTCCCGGTGTTCTGGTCGTTTTCTATGTATAATAAAAATATCTATCACGTATGTGTTGAATTGTATTATGTATATCAGTTATCTAGTTAGTACCCATAACACAAGCTCTGTTTAACTTGGCGCTATTAATGCTGTGAGAATTGTCCAGAATTATTTATTTTATTTATTATTATCCTTTCCTACTAATATTATCTAATTATTATAAAGGCGAAAGTTTATGCCATTTTGTGATGTGGTGATGTTTGGCTGTAGAAAACGTTAGAACTCCTGAATGCATCGAGGTGATATTAGCACACATAAAGATCAGACCTAGAATAACATACAGGCTGCTTTTTAAACCGATAGAATGCAACCGAAGCCGCTGGAAGAATGTGGTATTTCTATAATTTCAAGACACATGATAACTAGACAAGACACTTCAAGACATCCATGATAACTAGACGATATAGGTATTGATCTTGTCTTAAACGAACGCTACACAAACCCATAATTTGCAAAATAATTCGTTTTGTACAATTTTGGTTCTCACAGACACCTTATTTCTAATTTGATAATAATTACAATTTACATAGTTAAAGTATAAAATTTTACTTGTCTTAGTGCTTATTTTGAAAGCCTAAAGAAATGAAGTTATTGAATTTGAACCAAAATTGCGTACCTAGTAGTATATTACATATTATCTTGAAATATAATAAACCTGAATAGTTTATTTTCTCGATAGTGTACGGTCGGCTAGAGTATGAATATATCTAGTAACGAGTATTAAGAATGTCTTTATACACTACAAACAAATAGGTGGACATTTCGATGGATACGAAACAGCACATAAAATAAAGGTAACCATAAAATTTAAACGAGGACTGAACAATTGTAAAATCCAAACCTTAGCCAACCTTTTAGTAGCATCGGGAAGGTTAGGAGACAAGTCGTTAGATCTTTTTCGACTCTGCCTAGTCATTTGAGACGTGGCATCTTCTAACGACTATGTTTTTAAATAAAAGTTACGCTGCAACTTGATAATGATGATAATATGGAAGGTGCTAATTTTCACCTTTGCTCCCATGCGGTAATATTATGACATGGATACCGTTAGTAGCTTCATGTTATGTCACAGCAACGCGTCTTGTTAATAATGTTTTGAATCTTCAGTTTCTCTTATGTTTGTAGATTAATTTCAACAGTTTATCTTCTGAGATCTGACGGTTGTGTCCTGAGACGCAACGCTTGACATAACCACGCTATACAAAATAAAAAGCTTCTAAATATGTTTAAGCGAATTTGGTGCTCTCACTCTACCTCTCTCTTTTTGCTAGCGTTGTTGGTTAAATAAATACGAAAACTGCCATTGACCAAAATCTAAAGGAATTGCGTTGGAATACCCTTAGAATAATATAATGCTTACGGCACAAAAAGCTTCCAATTATCATAGATTCAGAGACGTACCAACAAATCCGTTTTATCTCTCTTACGCTTAATTTTTAAGCGTTATACACTTACTAGTGGTTTATTTTTCGCTTCTTCCACTAGTGGACAAAAAATTGAAGCGAACAAAATCAATAACATTTTGTTTCTTATTTGATAATAATTACTATTATTAAGCTGTTTATGTATAAAATTTGACTTGTCTAAGTGCTTATTTTGTAAGCCTAAAGAAATAAAGTTATTGAATTTTGAATTTTACCATTACTTGTATCAGTGTAGCGATAAGGCTATAAATTGTGCGGCGCTGGCACAATAGGATTCCTTCGGGTATTTGTTGCGTGCCACCACTCTGACCACCTTTAGTGCAAGGGCCAGATAGACAACGAATGTCTTGCTTGCCAACCAAGTAATTTGTACTTGAAGGCACATTCTAGGTACTTTTGTGCCCTTACCGTTCGTAGAATTTTGCAGAACATTTTAAGCTGAAACCAGTCTCAAGTTTCTCCGAAAATGCGGCGTGTAAACTGAGAAGGCATGTCATCTAAACAAACCCAAGCACATGGCTAGGTGTGAATTACATGGACACACTGCCGCATATTGAATTGGGCACAACTAGGCAACACCGGTAAACATGCTACTTCGAGCCTCCAAAGAGGTTTCAATGTGAATGCAACCTATCTGCCTTTCTTGAACGGTGCGTGACTCATATCTGACTCAGAATTCAGATCATCTGACTAATACTTCGCATACAACCTTTGAAGGTAATCCTGGAATTTTAAGAGTGGAATATCTTCACACAACTACCTACGCCAGAACTATTTCTGACACAAGGCAGTATAATATTTTAAGTTATAGGCACTGAACTACTGAAATAGGTAGTTGTACAAAATCAAATCAGCTTTAAACAAACAGGTTTAAACAAAGCTTATCTGTGACTCATATTCTGAGTGCTTGCCGAATTACTTTAGTTAACAATGTAAGGCTGGGCCGATCAACGAAGCAATTATTGCGTTTGTTAATACAGCGTTACCGTCATCACCATCAACCTATTATAGTCCACTGCTGGACCTCCCATATTGAGCACCATAGCGTCTTCAGCTTCCCGCATCCAGCATCTGCCTGCAGTCTTTCGCAGGTCGTCATGCCACGGCGTCGTCCTGCACTAGGTTTGCCGAGTGGCGGTCTCCACTCGAGAACACGTTTATCCGGTGGATGTCGGTTTTTTACATAATATGGCAGGCCCACTGCCTCTTCAGCTTGCTAATTCTTGGGTCTATGTCGATAGCTTTGGTTCTCTGTTGGATGTATTCGTTACGAATGATATCCTATGCCCTGCTATATCCTAAAGTGACTTCAGAAGGTACAGTGTTACCGTATATTTATGATATTGTTTATGCAAGTGATTATAAATCTCAACAGATTCAGAATATTTCACAGTGCACGAAGTCTAGTATAGTCATTGGTAGGTACGAAGTTCAGTGTATTTAAAAATCTATTACACGAGCTCCGATGTTACCTAGCGTAATAGATTTTTTTATTTGAGTTAAACCGATGTTTGACTTTATCTTCGAGCAATCACCTGTTCACAATTTATGTAAAATAATACTGGTCCAGCGGAAGTACTCTTATTCCAAGCTTTGGCCGTGCAACATCCGCTGTATTGTGCCACTTCTATAGATTGCACAAAACCTTCACTGCACCTACATCCAAACCAGATTTCTGCTATAGACGTGCGAAGTGATTGATGGGAACATAGAATAACCCCAGAGAATCGAGTGACACAGAAACTTAATGAGTGCCCAATATATCATTTCGGAGATTTCCAAGAACGTCGGTCCAAATCACACATTTGGCACTCATAAAGATTTATGAAATGCTGCATACGTACCTTTAATAAAAAATCTTCATCGGCCATATGTTGGGCATACAAAGCGGAATCTTCAAAGCAAACCAAATACATATTAAGAATACTACACTACACACAAATGAAGGACGACCCCCATAGCCACACGTGTCCGCAAACAATTTTGGTCGTGTTTGTACAAAACTGGGCCCTCAGCGTTATTGTTTGTTTGTCTTTAGTTTAGACTTGATCTTGAAGGTTATTTGGCAAATCTTTCAAAATTTTAATCGTTGGAGGTTTGGAGGCTGATTTTTGAGCAGCAGTGGAGGTGTGGGTTGATGCGTCAATGACCCGCGAAACTTGCGAATCCGCATTCAACAGGTATCCAGAGCCCTGGTTCGATTTAACATTCAAATCGGCCCATTGTTTGAAAACACTCCATTTAAATGTAATGAAGTGGTTTATAAAATAGACACATCAACAACATATAAAGGAGATAGATGCTATAAAATGAATGATGTGTGGTTTGATTCAATTCATTGATCCGAAAGTGTTCTGACATTGAGTCAGATAACGCCAATAACACCTATGAATTCATACGAACTGGGTTATTCGAGCAAATTGTATTCTTCGCGGGAAGGCTTGTCATTTACAACTAGTTCCGTGACCTCGCTCACGCATTCCCGCGCCTGCACCTAACTGTACTTTCCCGTTGACTTAATGCTGACTTTGGACATAACCTGATCTTAGGCAAGTGTAAGTACTAAGCGGAGATGGCGATCGTTGCAATTTAATTATATTTAGTGTATGCGGGCGCGGTGCGGCGTAGATCGGGACGAAGCCTGCGCCTGTGGCAGGCCGCGTGCCGCGCATTCCTCCGGCGCGGCGGCAAGCGCGCAGGCTCGGCCTCGAGGCAGCGCAGCGGCAGGCAGGGCTCTGTGGCCGGCATCGGCGGCGCCGTGCTCGATCGCGGCCGACTTCACACCGGAGTATGCGCGAGCGCGGCGCGAACGTCTCGTCGCACACGCTATCTGTCAACAAACGTAGTCGAAAATAGCTAGCACTCTCTGCTCTCCAGTGCTTCTTTATTATTGACTGGTTTATTGTGTGAAGTGATACTTGGAACAGAACTTGAAATAACAGTTTGGAATTAACTCAGTGTATGAACCGTGTTATTTTTTCTTTTGGATCGCGTGCGACGCTCTCTGAGCTGGTAATCGTGTACGTGTGTGAGTGACTGTTCCGTCTACCTACATGGAAAGTAGCCCTTGATGAAGTCAGTGCTCCGTTTCCAATCGACGGATTTTGTGATGTCCTATTGTTATTCATGGTAAATATTCCCGATAACGCGCAACGTGAAAAAATTCCACTCCGCAGGTGGCGATTCCATGGCCTCAAAATAATTCATCTCAAAACGTAAAGGCAGATATTGAGATGAACCTGAATTGTTAACTAATAGTTTTTTGCGTTAGATATCGGAATTCAGATTTGGAAAGTAAAATGCAATCGAGTGTTGTAAAGTATCACAAGCGACTAGCATGCGATCACAGAGTAGGCCACGAGCAACAGGTGTGTTGTCTAATAATTCGGAGAAACGAGAACTAAGGATTAGACAGATTAGAAAGAGAAAGAATGTGTTTAACAATAAGTATAACCAAATATCTAATACTTCATTGAATATAAGCAAATTCAAACTTCACCCTTTAACTAAACTTATGCTAAATATAATTTTTCCTTCCCGAGTTGACGTAAGGTACCCTTTAACTAAACTTTCCATCAATGAAAAGTATAATCCACTGTAATGTAGGTACTCGTACCTACCAACAGTGAATTTGCAAATAAGCAGACAATCAAAGACGCTAATGTAAGAATAACTAAATCAGACACAGGTAAACACAATCTTTACCTAGATACTTACCTAAAAATGAGTATAATCATAGAACAATAACGTGATTAAGGTATAATTTATTCGGCATCAGACAAGACAGGTTTAAACGCGCCAACCATCCGAACAAAAAACATCTCCAACGGAAATATTCAACAGCCTCATTGGTTCGAGAGAAACCGGTAACACCATAAAGGTAAAAGGTTATTAGCAAACACTAATATTTCGACATTGTTACAATGCATCTTGAGATTCTAGAGATATTTGGCCTATTTACAAGAACACATTCCATTCAATACATAAACATTTTTCTAATATTTTGCAGTTCGTGATGAGTTTAGAACTATTTTTTTTTTGTAAAAACGTTTAGTTATTATTGTTTTGGAACATAATTATATACCAACTACATAATAATATCTGTTTCTGGACATATCATGATTTTCGCAATTTACTCGTAATATGCAACGAAATGTATGTATGCCATTGATCAAAACAACGAAGACACTTGAGATTTTTCCTTGTATTTTGCTTTCTTGTTTTAAAATGTGTTTACCCACAAGCGCTGGAGCTAATAATTCAGCAAAATGCGTGTGCGTCGTCTATATTAGACATAAGATAACGATGGCATTGGATTTCAACTCGTCGTCTAATTACGTCTTCACCTCAGTTTGTATCACATCGGCTGAGATGATCGTTAGTGTTAATAGTCGCTAGTTTGTAACCTGTCTTTATCTTCTGGCTGAGTTCGAAGAACGACACTTTTCCTGCAACCTTCACATTTTTATAGAAACATTCATCGCTTACAAAGCCACAAGCTTTCGTAGCTAAGATTTTAGAATTGCATTTAAAGAATTTGATGCCACGTTTGGTGGTTTTTCTATTTAGCATAAGAATCGGCTGTCGATAGTTAGTTCTTCGAAAAGGCTGAATCGTCTGATTTCTATCCCTGGCGTAAACATCCGTGAAGGCTTGCAGGGCTCGTTTGGCGACTAGAGCTTTCTATTCCAGACCGCCACCACGCCGGAAGATCTGATTATAACCTCATTACATCAATAGTACGTACCTACTTGACTTGCCGTTTCTCTTTCGTTAGGTGTGTCTTTGTTAGTTCCTTGGTATGATTTTCAGTATTACTGATTATGTATTTGTGTTGTTCGTAAAATAATGAAATAATTGCATGATGTATATTAAATAAATCATGCAAAAATTTCATTTCTACTGAGTAGGTATAGGTAAGTGCTGCTTTTTGTTAAACAGGTATTTGTTGACAAAAGTGGCATTCTGAACCCGGAAATATAAAGCCTAGTAGATTGCTGATCTACAGTTATAGTCGGTCAACAATCTGAAACCCTATAGAGCTTTTGAACTAAGCTTTGTGATTTGTTGAATGGGTTTACCTAAATAGGTCGTCTAGTATCTCACAAATAGGGTTAGCGTATAGGGCTTCAGTGCACGTGAGGCCGAGTATGACGTCTAGCTCTTTCACGCGTGATTACCTTCAGTTCCTACATTCAAATCCACTTGTATCTACGTGGCATCTACCTATCTGAATTACTTTATTAGATTCCGTACGTGCTTTATTGGATCTGAAATGTGTCTTTCTAGATTGCTCACCTGATATCACTTTAAGCCTTTACATCTATAGATAGATGTGCCTATGTACTACAGAAAATCCTAGTACGAGTAGTATCCTAGTATACGTTGCGTATCTGCACACCACAAATTGTCACTGCTAGAAGACAAACTTGCTTCAATAATGAATCATTATTTTTTGTTGTCAATCGCTGATGTATTGCAATTTAATACCAACAGTGAAGTGTTTCATACAGTCATCACAACAATTGACCAATTAAAATGAAATCATTCCATTTTGGTGTTCAATTGAATTATCTTTCTCCGCTAATTTCAATAGGAATTCTTGGATTTATATATACTGAAATTACTCGCGATTTTGCTTTCAGAGGTTGTTGTAGGTATATAATAGAAGAAGACAAGCTAACAAGTTTTGTAAGCTGATTTAGGAACTTGGCCGTTACTTGATCAAACTTAATCGGACCAGCAGAGTTTTTGCACTAGCGATATCAGTCAAGTCTGAATGCATTTAGGTTTTTGCTCGTGCTTCTGATCTCTTTGCCATTGACCTACTAGATTCTCTCTAATTAGCACTGAGGCTGTTCAAATCGTTTCGGGCAGCTTCATTGAACGAACTATTTATAAAAGTAAAAAACTGCAAAATTAAAAATGATATTTGGTCAACGAATTCTATTGGTCATTCCAGAGATGACGTTACCCTTAAAATATTTAGAGAACAGAAATGTTCTGGAACACTGTGTTTTGCGACAAGTGGTTCTGAAATAAAACTGTGAAAAGAATTTTAAAAGGCGACAGATTTACGCTTGGCATGATGCCAGTTGACACGGGTAAACAAGCCGGTTAGTAATGTAACGAATAAGTAAATAAGAAATCTTACATTTTTACCAAAGCATTAAAGTATCCAATGATAAGGAAAATAGTTACATAGGAAGAATGTGTGGATGATTCAGATGTCCTAATGACAAAGCAAAACATTTCAACAAAAAATACTTGACATCTAATTTGAAGGCAATAAAGCGAAATAGACAAGAAAGGAAAAAGTAATGTCTTTTTAAGTACTTTAAAAATTGGTCCAAATTTTGTGCGACCGCAAGTGGGTGGAGTCAATGATGCAAGATAAGATTCGGTCTCAGTAATTATCAAATTTCACGTGTGTAAGTAATTTATCTGAAAGCAAATATTGTTAACCTGAATTAGAACTTACGAAACAAATTTCATAACTAGCTATCTGTTAACATGTTAGAAAAATACTGTGTAAACGAGTAAGCCAAACATGACTGGAAGAAAAAATGAAGTGTTGATTTTTTTTGAGTTAGGTAAAAATTTAAGAGCTGTAGCATAACCGACTATAATTATGGATTGTGATCCCATGAAACACCCGACTGCATTAGGTAGCAGTTAAAATAAAATACACAGAAGGAATTTTTATGACCATTCAAAAGGGAACATAAAACTTTATTCCTTTGGAAAGACAACATAATTAACTACCTTTCAAAGTCGACTTTTTAACCTTTTTATAGTTTTTAAAAATGTACTTACGAACATACTGGACTGAAAATAATTAAAGTAAGAGTTAAAGATAAATATTTGATGGACCTAAGAGATGTCCCACTGTAACGATAAGACTGTTCACTCAACGACTCAGAGAAAGTAGCGCGTTGTATCTTTAAATAAAATTTCTCCTACACCAAAACCCGAAGCATTGTAGTTGTAGCCTAAGATACATTTCAATTTTATTACCAACTCTTCCTTGACCTAGCAATTAACACTGCATTAACAGAAGTCAAGGCATCTACTTAACACATTTTATAGACTTGTTATTGGTCTGTTTTTGAGTCGTACTCACCGTTATAGAAGTGTAACGAATGATAACAAATTGAAGAAAGAAATGTAACCCACGGATTTAATCTCGACTATAATAATTTAATGTAAGTGGCGAGTGAAGAGAGCAAACGACCGGGTTATAGTGCTTCTATCGAGGCAACAGTTACAAACATTTAAATAACTCTGTCACGCTGCAGCTAATGTATACGCGGCAAGTAACGGGCCAGGCCAGCACGCCCTTCATAACATCGCAAGTACCAACTGAGCCTCCGATCAGATAGAAGCGTTAGACACTCCATAAACAGAAGAAACTAATGCTTACATAGCTGAGGGCCGCAACATAAATAGTCATTCCAAAGACAAAACCGTGGGATAACAGACAAATAACGAAACTAAAGCGAATAAATAACCAAAACTAAATCTATGAACGCCTCTGAGGCTTACGCACTACGAGACAGATGGATCACTATAAAATGAATTGGTCTTACACTCGTTAATCTTCAAAGATTACTTAGAAATAGCCGCTACGAATTTGAGAGTGGGTGTGGTTGTACAGAGTTAAATATAACATTAAACTTATCCAACACAAAACAAACAAATAAATAAAAACTCTTCAATGAGCTAGGTTTCGGCTTTCACTCACGTCTCGTCATTAGGGAAAATGATTCCGTGGCTGCTTGTTCACGTTAAATCTACACAAGTTAAATCTGTAGAAATGAAGAAGAGCCACAAGAAAATATCTGACATAGAATATGGATAAAAACCTTGTAATTTTGTAATGCATAGGAAGTGCTTATTTATATTGTCTCACTAGTGGCAAGTTGCTAAATGCATATTTGATGCAGGTTTACCTTATCTAATGCTGAGATCAGCTGTACGTTATCCTGTTTACGATTGAACGTTCCCCGTGGCGGGTTGCTTTGTTCGCTTTAATCCTGTACCAACAGTAGTTTATCATTTAGATCAGAATGTCTCTGAAAGTAGTAAGTAGTTACGCAACCGAGGTATAAATACAAATAGGGAAGGGATAAGTAGTCGGGTCAGGAGCCCAGACGGGCGCGCGGGGCAGCGTGGTGGGCCGGAGCGTGACGTCTGCCACCTGATAGCCCATCTCACGACCGACCTACTTGCAGTCCAGCCAAGGTCACCGCATGACCTCCTAAACTAACCATTTCCGTAACCCGCACCTGAAATAGAACATTGTGTTACATAAAACCAATATGCTTAAATACTTGTTTAATTTTACAGTACATTCACCTTTTTTTTTGTCTTGTCTCTAAAAGTCAGACGTCAGTCAATTTCAATCGATGACCATAAAAACGAAATACAGAATTATAATTTCGAATACCTCATCGATCATGTAAACAGCACCGAATGGGCCGTATCGAGATTTTTATGTTGTTTTTTTGGATGTACGCTGTATTGAGTACGAGTAAAAGAATGGCTGCCATCACAAAGAGGTTCCTCAAACTTCATATTAATCTTAGAAGCGATAACGATTTACTAGAATTCGTTCTGCTGGTTCTTTAGGGTTTTATTATTGTGCGTCGTTTACTAAACACAGAGACTGTAAAGACTCCAGTTTTCTATCTGATGACTTTGATTTGAAAGCTGATAGGCAATGTCATGCTATTGTTGAGGGAGTGTCAGCGAGCGGGCTCGTGAGGCGGCCGCGCGACAGATTGGTAGATAGGGCGGCAATCAGAGCGTGTGCGCACTCCGTATCACCACAGTATCGCGGCCTCTGATACACAAAACACTTTCTAATCTACGTCTTTGTCACAGCGCTCGATGTTGGCTAACTTATCGCCATACCACACTTTCGCTAATTGATTTCACGCTGCATTATGTCTTCACGGTATCCTAGTAAAATTATTGATATGTTTTGACAGTTGCGTCATAAATTGCAATGTTGGGCGGCACCGAGGCAGAACAACAACGGTTTTGTTGCTCTCGAGTGTTTACCTTAATCAAAACTGCGGTTACGCAGGCCGTATTATATTGCAGGTTTCGAGTTCATTCCCAGCTATGAACCTGATACGCGTCCTGTTCACAGGCTGTGAAATAGGAGTGCGTATCGACAAGGCGAGTCGCGGTGGTTGTTGATAAGATGATGTGTATGCGTGTATTTCAGAAGCACGCGGGTTGGGGCGAGGTAGGGGGGGCGCAGGACCGGTCTGCTCACCGGTTTGCGTCGACATCGTCGGCTTAGGACTAACCGTTTTATTAGCTCGGCTATGCTCCACAAACGATGACTACCGAGCAGCGGCTGCAGGTAACCACCCCTGGCCGCACTCTATCATCAGCTATTTAATGAGTGCTCAATTAATTAAAATCACAGTAAAGGAAGGTGAAAACTACCGAACAATGATGAAAATAATGTAATGTGAACAAGAAAATTCTGAAAAAGGTAAAGAAGCGGTATTTTTATGTTCCGAAATAAACACATTGGAGACGCCACAAAAAGAAGTTTACACCTACCTATAGGTAAACAAATTTCTTGACTCAGGTGTAAAAGTGAAAATGTTACTCCGTTTCAGTTTACGGTTTTGTCGATTGAATGGAGTAGTGTAAATCAAAAACTATTACAATCGTAAGAAATTGAGTACCTACCTAATTAGCCATTCATTTAGATTGTATATACCTAAATACAATAGAATTTAATTGAATTGACCCGAGAGCTGGTGAGTAGGTAGCTGGCGCAGCGCATCAGCATTGCCAAACAGCGGGGCAATGCAGCCAGCGTCTTGGGGGACGCTTCCGTCTGGTATTGATATGGATCAGTTGAGCTACCTGTAGATTATTTGCAACAGTCTGCAGTTATCACATTGTTTCAATTGTAAATACTGGTTCTTATTTGTTTCTATTAATTGATTGTAATTTTCTTCGATATTAAATAATATAGAATTGAATGAATTTATAAGGTGGGTCTTACAGAGCTAGGAACTAAAATAAATTCGGTTATAAGGGTATGTTTTGGAATAAAACAACTTTGCCAGCTCTCAATAAATATTGACCAAAAGTCTATGAATGAAAAGATTTATAATCAGTCATCTCGTGACCACGGCAGTGTGTAAACCTGTCGAAACGTCGGGAAAATAAGGTAATTAAACGCGATAAATACCCGTTAAATAGTATTTATAAATATGTGTTCAGATCGCGTAAGTTTAAAAATATTTAATGAAAAGATTGTAAGAATTGCATTGATCTGGGTTATTATAGCTTCATAATAACGAACTTATACAAAAACAACCGAAACATTCCTATCATGAATCGTTTTATGGTTCTATATCAAATCAAACACAACCAAACTCTCTCTAAAATGTTTTATGGGCCCAAATGTTCCAATGTCAAAATTTTAGCACCAATGTAAAACTTTTGCTTCTCACGTGACAGGTAGATAAATAATCTCCGGGATGATTTCTATTTTCGCGTTTAGTTATTGGCCTTGTGAGCTTCTATTTCGACGGATAATGGCAAGCTGCCAGTTGCAGTGGCTGTGTTTTGGACTCACACTATGGACACTTTCAATAGCCTCAATCGAGCCGGCATCGTGAGATCAAAGCCGTCTTCTCTTAATTACAATATTAAAGCGGTAACTGGGTTAACAAAACTAAAAGCCATGCACAACCGTGTGAAAACACCGGATTTCTTTCAACACATCAGCACCCATTGTTCGCACTTACATCAGTACGAATTTATAATTTCGGCTAATGTTAAATTTTTTGGACATCGTCGATGTGTCGCAAATGTACGCGTTTTGCCATTTCCGTCCGTCACGGTACGCACGCTGCGTGAATGAATCACAAACAAAGCTATTTGGAGAGCGGCATCGGTGACAATAGCGGCGCAGAACGGTCAACGATCCAAATTGCCCACACCTGAGCGCGCCTGTGATCGTATGTGCAGTGCAGAAGCCATGGAATCGCCCCGCGAGCGGCTGCGGGAACAGTCGTCATAGAATAATGTTTGCTTGTAGGCGTTCGTGGTCGCGGGAAAGTCGGGAGATATGGATTTGATAGAGAGTCGGCCGCGACAGAGTTGATAGTGGTCGCCGAGATGTTTGAGTCACTGGTGTCGCGGTTGACGTCACCGCCGGTGTCGCGGCGGCGGCACACGGTGCATGCGGCTCGCGAGGTGTGCAGCGAGCCGGAGGAGGAAGCGCCTGCGCCGCGTCGCTCCCGTGCCAAGCACCTGCTGGACAAGCGCCGCAAGGCGAGGCTCTCCTGCGCCGACCTCACCGCTGCCACCAACGCCGAGCGCGAGGAGCGCTCCTCACGCATGGACGCGCTCAAAGCATTCTTGCCACTGCGACAGTCCAAGTCGCTCGGACGTCTTGATGGTCTTAAAGAGGTGAGTTTTTTATTTTTTATCTTGCTTTTTCTATTATTGAACTTCACATGAACTATACGACACATAAATTACGTCGAATACCCAAGTTTGCGACATTTAAAAACGCAGAGCTGTGCTGGCCTTCATGCCACCGCCTGTATGCGCGTGCGCCGGCCTCGCACACCTGTTGCGGCCCCCTGCCCCCCGCGCCTCTAGCCAAACCTTCGACCAGGTTGCACAATCACCACCATACAGCATTATGACTTGATCTGTAAATAGCTACGAAATTACCTGCAACACGGCGGGCAACAAACTCTTCGCCCATAACATCCATCGGTTGCGAAATGTTGAACGATGTCCGAGGGCGTTCCTATGAACTATGACATCACGCGCGTGCGATAAGACAATACAAACAATGCAAGGGAACAGACATTTGACGGCATGATGCCGTGACTCGACGTAAATTTGACATGAACCATAATGCAACAAGAGATTCAAGGTTCCGAGGGTTCATACCTTGGCAATTGTTAACTGAGATACCGTCGACATTATCTTACGTAATGTTCTAGAATTTACATTTTGAAATTTCCTCTCTGATAAACTAAACCGTTTGTAACAACTTTTTTTGACGACCTCTGTGGCGCGGTGGGCGAAGGTCCGCCTGCGACGCAGGAGGTTGAGGGTTCGATTCCCGCCTTGGGACAAATATTTGTAAGATCTGCAGGTTTTTGTTTCGGGTGTTCTGGTCGTTATCTATGTATAATAAAAAATATCTATCTATTTAATGTATTGTATTAATTATATCAGTTGTCTAGTACCCATAACACAGCTCTGCTTAGTTTGGGACTAGATAATACTGTGTGAATAGTCCAGTATTATTTATTTATTTTGATTCATATTGTGATCAAAATAAAATAAATAAATATTGTGCAGTAAGCAAAAAGGAATCCATGAAATCTGTAATTGCCAACTATCGGTACATTAGTTTTATCACGATTGCTCGTGATTGCAAATTGTTGCCCACTCTCAAACCTGTAATTATTACCACAGTAACACCGTAAATCTAAATCTGCATTCCTCGCAGATTGGTCAAAGAAAATTTAGTACAAGAAATTAGAAAACTGATTCGTTTTGCAATGTTAATTTCGACTAACCTGATCTGTATTTCCTTATAAAAGTTTTGAGGTCGACAGTCATGCCATGACACACAAATGTTAAAATTGAGAACAACATTTAAAATAACAATAACTCACAGAAACAAGACATGTTTGACGCGTATGTTCAAGAGTGTAATCAATCACAAAAAAGTAGGTGCCATAAGATCCTCAACAATTGATTTCTCAAGCCTTTCACGAATGTATGTTGAATACAACACCGCGTGCTATTCTAGCGTTTTATGATCTTCGAGTTAAAATATCGGTTGTTGAATCTATCTGAGGATCAGTTTTATGAGCTTGCTATTTTCATAATGTATCCGATACACAAAACAAACTGGCTTGCCTCTTCGTTTACAACAAAGCTTTAGCCGGTATTTGAAATGTTTAATACGCATAATGAATGACTAGTTAGAGCCATTATTCTGTTTCTTTTCAAACATGCATTTATCTGGGCTGTTTATGTGTACCGACAAAAACGTTAATAGATTCAAAATTGCGGCATGAAGGTCTCGAGAGCTCAGCATTTATAATTACATTGTCAATCAATGGTGAGATCTGACAAAGATTGAGAATGATTTGCCGAGGACAGAACTGCTGTGTAAAGATCAGCGCGACGCAGCGATAGCACGCAAGAACGCAAGCACCGTTACGACACTTGCAGAAAGAACAACCTTAGCCAACAACATATCAAGTCGTCGACAATCCTAGCCACTAGTCTAAGCCAGTACGTCAATATTAGTAGACTCTTGCGTGCCACTCCTCGTCCCGAAATCTCGCACACAGACATTCTCAGCATCAAGTTCTCACGCACACACCGATTTTACTGAATAGGCGATTATCGATAACATTGCATGCCTTCTGATTTTATGAATGCTATCTGTGACTTAAAGGCAAAGCAGAGAACAAGGTTGCAAATAAATTATTCTACAACTTTTGAACCGGTTATTCATTCAATTGGGAAATAGTTGAGTATTGAGTATTAGATCGGGAAGGATAAGTGCATGGGGCTTTCTATCCTGGCCCGAGGTAAAGCTACTAATTTGTCATTGCAAATAACTTCCTAGTTCACAGCAATAATAATCATTAGAAGAGAAAATGTTGTTGCAGTGGGAAAGGAAATAGCGGTGACACCCACATAATGCACTGTCTGTTAGTGCAAATGATGTTCTAACAAAGGTTTTACGGCATCAGAGTCATGGTCACCAGTCACCAGTCACAATCATAAAGACAAAGTTGCATGCCGTTAAGGTGAATTGTAAGAATTTGTGATTCGGATCCAGACTATCATCTAGCTCTATGAAATCATGATAAAACCAACTTAAATTCATTGGTATTTTAGGACCGTTTTGAAAAAAATATTTATTGATTTGTTTTATTATGAGTTCATAGAAAATGGTTTACGATTTAGAGAGAGAGAGAATTCGTTGTTATTATTTTGTAACACATTAGGCATTTAAATGATTACTGTTGATATCATTGAATCATCACTTCACGTTATTGGTTTCAACGTCCTTCGTCCCATTCTCTAAGGACACATTTAGTGCAAAGGGCAAACCAGTGTTCGAAACAATTTATAATAAACATTTCATGCACCTTTAAGCTGCACGCTGCAGTCAGGTTGTATAGCGTAGCCTTGGCGCTTGGCAGGTACCTACCCACCCACGTTTACTATCTAGTATTTTAATCTACATCTCATACCAACTGTTACTTTACCTCTGGTTTACCTAACGCGGGTTCAACCGCTGTTTGTCGATATCATTCACAGGTAAATGCCACCACGCGATACGCGAGAGCATCTGCCTCTATGGGGGTAGGAAACATCTGGGCGTGGAAAAAACCCATTAATATACATACAATGCAACGATAATTACAGTATAGATATGTGGAGAACTCATTTTTAGTACAGTAGCTTTATCTTGTTGGTTGGCTCCGTACGATTCACCATTATTATCATCAGCCTTATTAATCCACAGTTGGACATAGGCCTTATCGATGCGTGCCATAGCGCCCCGTACTATTTAATGTTTGACAAAAATAGGGATTTACTATTCATGGCATTTGTATGATTTTTTATAAGTCTTAGAATTTACCTAAATTTTAAATAAAACACTGTTTACTAAGTTTTAAATAAAACACTGTTTACTGTGTTTTATTATGAGTTCTCGCGAAAATAACCTTATACTAAGTTTTAAATGATGATAAAAGATAGGAAAAGTTTTTTCCCAAACATTTATCCCCGTCCTTTGCCTGCGGTCCACCTGTACCCTGTACCCATATCGGCTATAGGTTCTTAAAATCTTGGGAAAACATGTCAAAATTAATATTACAACATCGAGCGGATAATCAACCGATTATTATGTCGGTGAACTTGTCTCAATAAGCTCATGCTGACCGCGTCCCTGCAACGGTGATGCGAAGCGACCTCAGATTCCGAGTATAGATTGGCGATCTTCAAACTGTTTGTCAATCTGTCGATGGCGAGTGGTAACGGGACGTAATTCCTCGTCAGCAACTTGCGGTAGACCAATTAGCCGATCGTAGATAAGCATTGATTGGCAGAAAACGTTCACTTGGTTAGGAGAATTTGATGAGATCTTTTTAATATGATCGTGGTCTTTTAGGTCTGTATTGTACACATTGGCAAAGAAACCTTTACCTTCGTTTAGGACTTTATCTTCATGCAGGTTGACTTAAAACTTGAAAAAAGTTGACATAACACTTGTTCAAATTGGCCCTTCGAGCCGGATCCTAAATTCACAAAAGCACTGAGTAAATTAAGAAAATACTAATTTACCAAGCAATTAAGTTTATGTGCCAACTGGTACTGGCAAAAGAAATATTTTATGACGGTAGAAGTAAAGTTGTAAAAAGCTTTTGTTTCCAATAACTTTATAGTCCCAATTATTAAGAGTTTCTACACTGGCTCGTAGAAAGTAAGAATACTACAAAATAAATACTATGTCCCATATTTCGATTCACCTACAAATATACGTTTCCAAACTTGTTTTCAAGGTTTTGGGACTTTTTTCTAATGAATAAAGGATAAGATGAATAAATGGACAAACAATACTATTCTTGTTCGTATATATGTTCAAGAGCAATACATATTTTTCAAACAGCCATGTAAAGTTCACCTAATATTACAAATGCAAAGTTTGTAGTGTTTGGATGTTTGCTACCTCTTCACTGACCGGATCAGGCTGAAATTTAGCATACAGGTAGTTCTAAGCATGGAATAAAACTTTATGCTACTTTTTATCCCTTTACGCATTCACAGCCCAGCCTGTAGGACGACCAGGTACAGTGTCTAAATATAATAGATGACGTATGTTAGTTAAGCGTTAGTTATTTTTTAAACACCCATGTAAGGGTCATGAACCTTACATGGGTGTTTAAAAAATATGTAACTAGCATGGAATAAAACTTTATGCTACTTTTTATCCCTTTACGCATTCACAGCCCAGCCTGTAGGACGACCAGGTACAGTGGACCATGAAAGTGTTCAATCAGTTCCCCTGGGATAGAAATAAAATATCCTACCCTACCTACATTATACAGGGTAATTAATAATTCACTGAAACTGCGTGAACTTCAGATTCTATCCATCTCATCACGAACACGTTTGTGAAGATACCACGTATTAATTTTTAAATTGGTATACAAAGTACCTATTCCATTCATTAACCGTTTGAGAGACGCTTTATTTTAAACTAAACTTTTCATTTTATTTTTATTTGCACAAAAAAAGGCTTTGTCGCTGAGCGCCTAATTGGTGCATAATTACAATGTTTTACAAATGAAAACTTATCTATACAATCGAGCTTCCATTAGACACCATACTGTTACCCAACATCTTATAGAAACTAAACTTAAAAACTCTTAATCTCTGAGTTAACAGTGGGTTTGTAATTCATAAATAATGCTTTTTGAATTTATATCACTGTAAATTCTTGGAAACCTAACTTCGAATCCCGTCGAGATCGTAAATTTTTGGGATTTATTAATTTCTTAGAAATTACCCAGATTAATAAATAAAAACCTTAGAACCTAATTTTTAATAAAACTTAGTCACAGTAAATTAAGTAATATGCGTGTGAAAACAGCCAGTAATTTTTATTTATAAGCTTCACAAAAGTTGTGTAATAAGCTCACTCATATCTACGTTTCTTAAGTTCACACAAGCATAGTCATTTAAGCACTAAGCATACAATGAAGTGCGTAACGAGCTTTTGTTAAGCTTCTTTTGAATCTTATGCCATTGGAATAAAGGTCTACGTTTCTTCTATGCGCAGGAGTGTCGAGATAGATTGCGAGTGTAATAACCTCTCTGTATGCGAGGGAATAATGAAATTCGTACATTTCATTAAATATACAGTGACTTAACGTTTTAGTAACTGTAAAATCCGTTCTGCAGTCCTAAGGTTTTATTAACTGGCATTTATTTATACATTGTACATCTGCTTCGATATTTTGTGTAACCAGCGTTAGGTACCTTCCTAACTTCATCATCATTGGCCTCTCTTGATGAGCGCCATAGCGCCCTTTCTTCAGCTTGACGCATCCAGCATCTGTTCTTCTATCCTAACTTATGCAATTATTAAATGTTCATGGCTTATTAACTGCCTATAAATTCAAAACATACAATGTTGTAGGATCTCCTCGCAAAAATATTCAAAGATCGTATGCAATTATACTTTGCTTAACTTTTTGTAGTAGCTCCTAATGAGCATTAATTACGAAAACCTCAGACAATCAGGACCCCAATTAGGTTTATCCCATGATTCCTAGCTATAGGTACCTTACCTACATAGGTAGGTATGCACCACGGGAGGTCGCGGGTAGCGGCGGGTGCGAATACCTGAAATGCCTCCAAGGACGGGTGTTGCTGCGACAGAACAATATACACAGTAACTCAGCTTCAAACACGAAGCGCACGCACACAAATGCATGTGCTTGCACCACGAGACAGAAGAGACAGTAGACCAAGTCCTTCGCTCCAATGAGAATGTTTTTAATAGTGCAGTTCAATGTAGGCATGTTAATGATGAAGCTTTAATCGTGTCGTGTCATGACAGCATTTTAAAAGCTGGCGATACAGGCTGTCATATCGATCATTACAAATGTCTCGTCGTTTGTGAGTACTTTTCCTACTCTAGTAAAATTTGATGATACCTAAAATACGACGAAAAAAGTGGTAGTAAACTTTGAAATAGCATTAGGGATATTCTAGTAACAATTTATGTAATTTTGCTCAAATGAAGCTCTCAATATTCGGTACTCATCTAAAAATAAATGTTGTCTTATTTATGAGTATCGGTAATGAAGACTTATAACTCCTGCCAAATTATCATTATGAGTTTCAGTGCCAAAATAAACTCATGCGTAATGACTAATGAGCTTTACGTTTTGGCTACACTATTTACATTGTAAACAACTGAACTATAATTAGTAGCCTTACGGGGATACGGTATTTTGAAGACTAAGTAGATTTCCAAAACACAGAGGATTTAAGGTTTGGATGAAATGAAATGAAATATTTATTCAAAATAACTTGATTTACAGACTTAAGTAACTAGTAACACAACTGGCTCTATTTAAACTTAAATTTAAAGGATGTCTTTATTTTGCCAGGATCCAAGTCCAACCAACTAAATACTATTCCGATAACAGAGTAAAAACACGCTGCTGTCACAGAAGAGGGGTTAGTGTCATTCAACAATTTTTTGATTTTGTACCTGAAAACGTGTGAGTTGTCAAATATACAACTTTAGTACTTTTACCCAAACAAGCTCACGTTACTACGAACAGGAAATTTGGTCTAAAATATCGCAATTTTTTGGCTACACCTCGTTTGTCTTCTATCATTTTAATTTAAGCCTTCTTCTTCTATGATTTCAATTTAAAAGCTGCCAGCCATGCGAAAAGTCAATATCGCAAAAGTTGTACTACTGGTTCTCTACCACATACCATGGCCGACCAAGGAGGACGAGTGTCGCAGCAACACGGACACGTCCTGCGGCATTATTTAAATACTCCGTAGTACAAATAGCTGGCAACTCCGGCAAGTACTTATGCGTATTAGCGCATTTTATAAATTGTGCGGTGGCGAGCTTTGTTACGAACTTTAAAAATAATGAACAAGATTTTCAGGTACAATAATATCTTTTTAAAAATCGTCATTGTCTTTTGCATTTTGCGATTTGCCGAATTCGTTTTTGTTGTTTTGGATACGAACCCAAATTAAAATATAATTTCATCTTATTTTGGTGCTCACAAATAAATTATCCACAGCTGTAATTTTGGCAATTGACTGCACTTGGAATGCAATAAAGAAACAAAAACATTTTAATCACACTCAACAAAAAACAATCGTAAATCTAATCAACTAATACCAAGAAATACACACCCATCCTGCTGAATCCACGTCAAAGTTATTATACCTGTATATTATTAATTATGAAACAAAACAATATGTTAAAGGCATATGTCCGCTACAACAAGGTACCTAATAAACAAGGTATTTGTAGAGATTAATATAGACGGAACCAAATCCGTGCCCAAAGATTCGTGTAGAGTCACTCACTGCTATTGCGTCGTCAGTCTCCGAACTTGACTGGACGCTCAATGAGGCTTTTCCAAAAAAAAGAACCCTTACCATAGATGTCCATAAAGGGCTTCTTATAAGAGGTCGTCTTATTTTATTGGCAGGGAGGGATCTATCGAGCACTTTTAGTTTTTTCTGTTCTTAGGTGACCGGGACTCGGCAAACGTAGTGCCCTCCGACCAGGTGGGATGACGATTTGCGAAAGACTGCTGGCAGATGCTAGATGCGGCAAGCTGAAGACGGCGCTATGGCGCTCATAGTGGAAGGTATATGTCCAGCTATGGACTAAAATAGGCTGATGATGATCTTTCGAAAGCATAGAGCTGGTCATTAGGATGCCAAGTCAAACTGTGCACCGTCTACTACGGTCTATGTCATTTTAATTTGACAGGTTTAAAATAAAAGTGGGATCTTTTCTTCTTTTCTGACTTTATGAAAACGCCTTATTATCCAAAGATATCCACGTAACTTTAAAGGGAGATGGCCTTTATCGAATAAAAATGAGCATGTAAATAAAACAACATGAACGGATGAGGTAATTCTACGAAGGATGTTTTGTCCGGCTAACAAATGACTGTGCCCGAGAAGCCTAGCCAACGAGTTAGTGCCTACAGGACAAAATAGGTATTTATGGGTTTATTTGCTTTGCTGAAGTGAGTTCTTGCAGCTAGCTGTTTGTCGAGCTTCCTTACTGTTTATTGTTTTATTGTGCGAAATAAAAATTTCTTGCAGGGCAACTTTAAAGACTACAAACAAAATTAATTTTAATTTCTTTTGAATCAAAAGATACGCGCTCTATTTTTATGTTAGAAGATGAAAAGACCTCATTTTTGGATTCGATAATTGTGTTTTTTTTGTTTTCTCTATTCTTTTGTAAGCCTCCAAGGCCGGTTGTTGCTGCCTAAATTTCCCAATTTAGAAATTGTTACTAAACAACGCTCTTTAATTTTATTTTATAGATAGGTAAAAAATCAAAACACCTACAATGTACAGTTTTGAACAAAGTAAGTAGTTTTACGCCCTTAGGTGACCGTTTATCTTTATAGAAAATAACACAAGTTCTTAGTTCTTTCTTCCTAGATTTCGCCTAAAAAACTCAAAAAACTAAAAAAAATACACCAAAAATAAACTTTTATTTTGTATGTTTTACTTCTCCTATAAAGTCCCCTTCTGTCATTTACGCCCTTTGAGCCCCGAGGTATCGACATATTACATAAGAGCGCGTAGCATCCCATTGCAAGGCACAGGACTGCCTTCCTCTCTTTTTCTAGCCAGTTGTAGCCACTCTGTTTAACAAGCGTCCAGTTCGTCTTTCTATCTCCTCTTAGGCTTTCAAAAGTAAACTGTATAATATGATTATACCAATGAATAACAGTACTAATTCTAACGTTTACATGTGATTTAAGATGATTTAAGTTTGTAAAACTCTCGTTTTACGAAAGTGAGTGGTCATCTTTATGTAAGAGTTTTAGAGTTGTAAATTTGTAATGTATGATGCTGTGTCATCGAGATGTCTCGGTAACTTCTTGCTTACTTGGTTTTGTTTATGTCATGTGGGTGGATACAGGGTTATTTTATTTATATATAATATAATATATTATATATATATATATGTATATCACTATAATAACAGAATAGAACAATTACAACTATACACTATTTTACACTTACATTTTTTTAATAAAAATATAAGCTGTCACCAGAAGGCAGAGTGCCCAGAATACTGGTAGCATTGCCACGTAGAATGGCAATGATAATTCGTTGACCGAGAGCATTCCGATCACCTGTGGACTCTATGAGAAGTTTTACGTTTTCTTTCTTTTTAGGGTTCCGTACCCAAAGGGTAATAGGGTTTTAATAGAGGGTAGTAATAGGGTTTTATTTGTTTTACTGCGATATGTAATATATAATCATTTAAAATGTTATCTTGAAAAAAGATTAACTAACTCCAAATTTCATTTTCATGTTCACACTTAATTATTTGAAACCTATTACAACAACAATAAGCAAGCTTTCTTAAAAGCAACAGTATTCTTATTTTGTGCTGATTTTATTTTGACAATATTAATTAGTTTTTTCTTTTTCAGGTAAGTTAAAACAAAACAACCAGCAACATTTGTGTGGATGGCTCGGTAAGTCTATATTTAAACACGAGAGAGCTTTACAGTCTCTTGTCTAAAGAGGTTAATACTAAAAGCCAATAAAACTTAATTTGGTCACTAATAGAATAAATGTCGTTGGAAAAAGAAAGAGTTAACTTGTTTAATTAAATAATGACTCGAAATTATAGGGGACACCGCCACTTTGATGATGTAACAATGCGTTTCAATGATCGGAAATGTAATAGCACCTTTAATGCCACTGTGCTTGGTCGTTGCGGTCTCGGCGCAAGAATCGACCCCTCCTCTCAGCCCGTGGATGTCGTAAGAGTCGACTTAGGGCTCTATCTCATTAGGAAACCATGATTTCGCCACCGGACGCGCCACCGGTGTCTTGAGCCTACCAAGCGAGAAACACCAGAACAAACACCATCACCAATTGGTGGTGGAGTGAGAGAGACGCCAAACAGTTTATTCATATTAATGGTTGCGCCAGAAGAGGGTGATTTGGTTGCCTTTGAAATTTGGTGGCGCAACCAAGCTGATACCAGGTGAGGGAACCCTTCAAACAACTGTACACATTTTGTTGGTGGCGCGACTGATGGCGCCACCATGGAGACCTAATAAATAAATAAATATAAATAATGCTGGACAATTCACACAGCATTATCTAGCCCCAAGCTAAGCAGAGTTTGTGTTATGAATACTAGATAACTGATATACATAACATAGATAAATATTTTTATTATGCATAGAAACCAGAACACCCGGAACAAATACCTGCAGATCGTACAAATACTTGTCCCAAGGCGGGAATCGAACCCGCAACCGCCTGTGTTGCAGGCGGACCTTCGCCCACAGAGGTTGTCAAATAAGATAGGGCCCTAATAGACGGCAGACTTCTACAATGACTTCACACGATCAAAGCAACAAAATAAAACAAAGGATTCAGTAATTATATATACTATTTTTTCACACAAGACATGGTACAAAAAACATTTGTGGAATTATACAGTAGAGCTGCATATCTCGCCCGAGTACAGGCACGTGAATATTTAAGGAGTATGGTACTTACTTAACTAGTTATAGAAATTATAAACATTAAAATTAGATGTCATTGAAACAATTAAATTAGATAAGCGCGTATATTAATAAATTGTCTATTGAACTCACTAGGTCAAAACTTATCTTTCACAGAATAATTCTTTCCTGTATTTTATTTTGTTGCTTTACGTACTCAAATAGGCCGCCATTACTTACAATAAAGAATCAAATTGAAGTGAATATAACACTTTTTCATAGAGCATCGTAAACATTAATCAGTTAAGTCCTAATTATATTACAAAATACCTATGTCAAAAATTGTGCTATTATTTGATACAGAAACAATGCCAATTGATTTAAATGTAGTACAAAAATTAATAATACATAAAAATACAATAACACAATCTCTCCTGCAGTCATGAAAATATATAACTACGCAATTTTTTTGTTTTTATGGTGGTTTTTTTTCCTGCTGTTTATTTAAACACCTTCACTGCGATTTGGTTGATTCATGTGCAACAGTGGACGTAGTATGTGTGGGAACCTCAGTTCAGATAATAATAATAATGCTGAACAATTCACACAACATTATCTAGCCCCAAGCTAAGCTTGATAAAACAATAGTTACGTTTCATTGATCGGGAATGTAATAACATGCCTTCGTCTGTAATGCAACAGAACATGAGAACATTACCAACCAAAGAACAGTTTAATCGCGTTAAACATTTTATTTTCATTTCAACGACATGAAACTGCTCCCAAGATCATTTTGCAAACCATTTAGAAATACTTCCGTGAATATTTACTTTGAAATGTTTTTTGCGCGACTAACAATATTAACATGTATAAAGCGTGAACGGTTATCTTTCCCAGTTTATTTGGTAATGTTATGAAAACATAGAGTCGAATTTCTATACCAGAGTTTATTTAACTGCATAAGGAAGAAATTGAAACTCGGTTGTCAGTAAACTTCCGCTACGACAGTATAAACTAGATTTTGACTGTTTAAAAAACCCGAGTTCATTCCTCTTTACACACTCCACTTTTTTTTTAGTTTTGTTTGACAAAAACAAACCCTCCAGGATTAGTCAGGGCCATCTCAGGATCATCCTACATACAACAGCAAAGGGTGCACAGATCAGGGATATATCGAAAAAAAAAACATTCATAGGGAAACTGACTCAACTAAACAGCCTATAATGGTCCACGGCTGAACGCGGGCCTTCCCCTAATAATCGCTTTATTTGTTTTTATCTCATGGGGGTAATGTCCATAATCCCAACGCTAGGCTTTGGGGTTGGGCATCGCAGTTCGGTGGTAGATCTAGTCTGCAAGAGGCACTGCTGCCCGCCCCCCGGTGTACGTCTCTTAGTCGCCTCTTACGTTACCCACAGCCAGAAACAGATCCTCCTCCTTTTTTAAAGTCGGTTAAAAACGGAGTTCAAGGCTTGGTCTTCCCATGCATATTATGCATAATGGGATGCATAAAACCATAATCATTATAACGAACGTGTTCTTCCAAAAAATGGTGATGATGAAAAGGCTTTATATGAAACTCTTTTTATCTTCGTAAAAGAGAAGCTGCAGGTTGCAAGTGTTGCATGATCCGAAATGCATTATATCATAGCCGCGTGAATGCAACACACACGATCTTTATGGCTTTTGAGGCCCGCCCATTGTTGCATTTGGTAGTGACAGGTGGCTGGACCATGTGACACAGTCTGAAGGAAATAACTAGGTCAGTCGAAAACGTTAAATGAGAAATGACTGTAAATTTTACCAAAGGCTTGTTAATTAACTATAAGTTAAAATACTAGTTGCAATTGTTTTATTCTGTTATTTTAATTTTTTTAACTAAAATAAATACAAAATCTGGTCCCAATTAAAAATACTGAAATTCAAAAGTACGTGGGCGTTTATTTAAACAACGAACCGAAAAAAAATAACAACTTTTATTTAAACTTATTTAATATCAATTTCCTAAATATCTAAGCTGTCACCAGAAGGCAGAATGCCCAGAATGCTGCCAGCATTGCCACGTTTAATGGCAATGTTAACTCACAGTTAAATCGAAGTTGAAGAACTAAACTTTCTCTCCTATACTTACTTCAGTCTTAAGCAATGGCTGACGGGTTGGTTTTCCTGCTTGCACACGTCTGAATGAGAAATAACATTGCTTAGCTAAAGCCACTTTAACGGAAAAAAATCTTGACACCTTAATAAACAGTTTTATTAAAAGGGGGACATCAGTAAGGGCCGGCTCCGCAGCAACATCAGCGGAGTCGCTCAAACGGCGGAAATACGCTAATCTTGACCGAGGTTGCCTATTCGAGCCGTTAGGGGTGGAAACCCTAGGTCCTTGGGTTCTGGGGCACATGGAATATATAAAGATCTAACAAAACTCCTAATAGAGTCCACAAGTGATCGGAATGCTGGCTTTCATTTCGGTCAACGAATTAGCATTGCCATTTAACGTGGCAATGCTGCCAGTATTCTGGGCACTTTGCCTTCTGGTGACGGCTTAGATTTTTAGAAAATATATTTAAGTGTAAATATTAGTTGTAATTATTATTGTATTGTATATTATAGTTATTAAAAGGGGGTTCATGAACTGAACCAACTGTTTTATTTAGCCTGCATCATAGACACGTAATCATAATTTATAACCAACACTATGTGCTTTACGTAAAGCTTTATACAATTAAGTAAAGTAATAAAAATGACACACTATTGCTACTTTAAACCTGAATTATGGTCATTCTCGGTAATTTTATTCTCTAAGAAATAAATTATGCTTACATCGGGTGATTGCGTAAAAATATAGTTATCTATTATGTAAATTAAAGGATTTAATAGCAACGGCGGCAATGACGTAAGGTGTTAAAAATAGTTTATTTTTAAACACAAATTAAAAATGCTGAGTTAGCCGTTTTAAAAAACCTAATAGGTATACTTATTATGTTTATGACTCAATGACGTCGGGGATCTTTTGCGGAGGAAGTGGATGTCAATGGGAGTATTACGTCTTTCTCAGGGCGTCGAGTCCCACATAATTATGGTCCACCCCCCGAGCAGTCTATTCGTAAAAAAAATCCTCGCCAAATAAAATAAAACCGGCCAAGTGCGAATCAGACTCACGCACGATAGGTTCCGTACCATTATCTATAAAAACGGCAAAAAAATCACGTTTGTTGTATGGTAGCCCCTTTAAATATTTGTTTTATTCTGTTTTTAGTATTTGTTGTTAAAGCGGCAACAGAAATACATCATTTGTGAAAATTTCAACTGTCTAACTATCACGGTTCATGCGATACTGCCTGGTGACAGACGGACAAACGAATAGCAGAGTCTTAGTAATAGGGTCCCGTTTTACCCTTTGGGTACGGAACCCTAAAAAACACAAAAAGGTACCTATAGATATCGGATAGGTACATTAAAACCTTGACATGTAACATAACGGTAAGTTAGCTGTTTTTGCACCACAACATGTGTTTAGCACTATAGATTGTATCTGTTGAGTATATTGACATTCAGTTATGAGCACTCGATCTAACTAGGGACCATCGACTTACCGATCGTTATTTCATCTTGCCAGACGATAAAGGTGGAAGCGCAATACGCCTCGGCGGAACTGCGAGGACACAGGCGACTGGGCCCACTACAAAACTGGGACCGCGGTCCCAGTTACCTGATTAGTTTTTTTTGTTTATTTCGTTGGGCGAGTGGGACCACTCGTAATTTTAACCACAAATCTATTCAGCAGAAATGATCAATTTATTAAAGAAAAACGCCCAAATACACAAACGCAACTCAGATTTAAGCACGTCTCAAGTCGTCGTTTTCGACAGTTTTCAATGAAAATCTGTCAAAAATTTGTCGCTTGAGACGTGTCTTCATCTGAGTTGCGTTTGAGCATTCGGGCGTAAGTCTATGCTTCCACTTTTGAATGTACTTAAACATAAACACTATATAAGTTTCATTTGCATACACAGTCATCGAAAAGTCAATTATAGCTTAGTGCTCATTATTGGTACGAGAGGAGTGGCGTCTGTTAGTATTTTACAATGGATGATTCATGATATTGAAGATATTAAATACTAGTTGCCAGCGGCTCCACACGAGCTTTTCAAGTAGCCTATATCCGTCCCCGGGATACAATTTATCTCTACCAATTTCATCACGATCCGTTCAGCCGTTTAGGCGTAAAAAAGGTAACGGATAAACAGACAGAGTTACTTTAGAATTTATAATATTAGTATAGTTCATATTTATTGTCAGCTTTTATAAAAGTCGTAAGTTTGTTTTACAGTCTTCCCGCAAGACCTAATCAGCTCTCATTCAACATTATTTAATTAAAGAAATCTAAATAATATTATTTAGATTTCTGTGTCAGATAATAATATGAACTATTATAGTAATGCTGGACAATCATACAGCATCATTTATTGCACGAAAAAAACTTTACAAAAATAAAACGTTAAACTAGAAAAAATATGGCAAAGGCGAGCTTAACCCCAAAAAGTGTTCTCTTCCAGCAAACCTCATTGGGAGAGAGAGACAAAGTTATAAAAGTGTACATTTGCATAAACAGAGACGACAACATATTAAATTTTAACCTACTAAGCAGAGCTGTTTTTAAATAAGTTCTAGAAGACTATTTTAAATTATTAAATTTAAAAGTAGATAAACAATCCTGGCTGTTTTCGTTCTCGACGACACAAAAAGGTAAGTAAGTTTCATAAAGAAAAAGTACCTTTTAAAAATCAATTTCTTTTTAAAAAAGGAATTGTTTTTTGTATACTATTCTGCCAGTATTTTGTACGCACCTTGCTGCTTACATACCGCAGGATGTGATTCGCTCTCGCCAAAGAAGTACCTACAACATACCTACAAACTCTACAAAGTAACCAATACTCCTCAAAAGATTCCATAATTCCATTGCATTATTTTATTAGTTGTTGCTCGTTGCATAATATTTTCCGTTACGTAAATATGGAAAACGTTTTCTTCTGTTACGTAACTCTAGTAAGTGGGTGTGTGTGTCTACCTACATGCTGGTGGACCGAGAATTGATTTGTGCGTGAAAGTATTTTCTATACATTATGGATTTTCCCCGAGAAATGAAAATTTAGCTTTCGCTTAACGGTGGAAAGTTTTTGAATAATTAGTTAATTATTTTGATCAAATATAATAATAATGATGGACAATTCACACAGCATTATCTAGCCCCAAGCTAAGCTGAGCTTGTGTTATGGGTACTACGATACCCTGGTTTTATTCCTTTTATTTTCTTTTGCAGTCCATGCCCCTGGCGAATATGACTGTTCTTGTATCATATTGTGCACCAGAGGAGGACAGCCTCTACGTGTAGCCCTCGTGATCCATCTCTATTGTTTTCAAATATTATCTCATAAAGGGTCACTCTCTGTGCTGGCGGCTTCGATGCCTCCCTAACCGACTGGCCCACTATATGGCCCGAGATACTGGAAGTGTGAGTCTCTGTCAAGGAAACAGTTTTTTTTTACATTTCGCAAGCTCACCAACTGTCACATAATTTTAGTGATTCTATAGAGATCGTGTTTTTGTTGTGTTTTAATGATAGTTCAATAGTTAAAGACGGACAGACTTCCGCAAATTTACATCTCCTTTCCATCTCGTAACCATTTTAAGCTATCGCATTACCGCGTGGTACCGTAGGTGCGGTGCGGCAGGAGTTTCACAATGATGTTGTCCGTTGTACAAAGTGCGGAACAGATGCGAAACTGTCGCGGACGCGCTGCGGACCTTGAGTTGCGGCTCCGTAAATTCGATTCCGCGCGGTAATGTGGGACGGGAGTAAAACAACTGAAGAAAAGTTATATTTTTATTTTGATGTCTTGCGTCCAAGCCTCTGACGTAAAAAGAGTAGTGCATTCGTAAATCTGATTACTAAACAGCGCGTTTCAATCTAATTATGCCACACGCATCAACGCATGTCCGTTGACACTAGCACGAACCGTGATTGTTGTTCACGTGACTGGTGCAATGTATTTTTCAGTCTGTTTATTGCAATGTCTGTTTATTTGTTGATTATGCTTTCTCTCTCTGACTTTACTACTTGGAGTCTTTCCATTTGTGGAGATCTTGCGCTGGATCAAGAGGAAACTAAAGCAACTACCTCTTAAAAACCAGGTATTTTTTAAGTTAAATTATCTAATGTTAAATAAGATGATAAAAGTAGAACACAAGGCAATTTAAGTTCACAAATATAATATTTGTTTTTGTGTCTTTGTTGAAATAAGCAAATAACTAACTTACTATAATAGAAGGAGGTTGATAAGTTTCATGATATACACAAACTTTATACCAAAACGGTCAGCTTTTTATAACGGGTGGCAGTAGGCTCCACTCCAATGTATACGTTACATACATAAACATAACTATACTCCAGTCATTTTCAATGTACTAACAATGATTTTAAACAACTCGCAACACAAAAATCCAAAATTATCTATTTAGCATGGTATTCGTAAAATATTTTGAGCGCCATGCATTTTAGGAAAAGCTCCAATTGACTAGTGCGACTTCTGACTAAAAATTGACAGTAAAAAAGTGTTTCGTGCTGTCGTTTATTAGCTAGAAATTGCAGTAGTGATAGTGACAATGTTTTCAATCAATTGATCTTGTTGAAAAGTCTCTGGGGTGTTGTTGAAATTCTCTCCATTTCTCAACAACAAACCCGTTCAATGAAACAGCGGATGCTGTTATCTTCCGATATCGCTTCCATTGTTTTACTTTATTTATAAAATAATCACATGATCAGAAGCTAGACCAAATTAGAGTTTGATCATAATATTTATAATAATTCATAATGGTTGTTTAATGTTAGTGTTGCAATGTTATGTATGTAAACAATAGGCACTATTATAACACTAACTATGTGGACATTCTCACCTGTTTTGTCACGTTACCTATGAAACATATGCGTTTGTTGCCAAATAAATGTACCTTTTACTCCTTCCGGGCAATTAGGAGTAGCATGACTATGTTCTTTTATCATAAAAATAACGTAGTTTGAAGAATTTTGTATGAACGTTGGTGTTGTTCCAACACAAACTAGATTCGTAGTCAACTCTATTTGTAAATCCAACATTAACAGCTTGGGCATTATGGGCGAGTAGGTAACTCCACTACAATGTAATCAATCATGGGAAAACATTTATATGTAGTTTAACATTTGACTTGTCTAAGTGCTTATTTTTTAAGCCATAAGAAATAAAATTGACTTTGAATCCAGGCGGTATGACTATCCGGATGAAAAATATCTGTACTTAATAAAATCGGTCGAACATTTCCTCTTTGAACTCTTCCTTCGCCATCATTTATATTGAAATTTCCCGTGCGGTCCATTTTTAATTCCTGAATTATAAGTTTTCCACCTTAACAAACTACAGGATCCGCTTCTTCTACATTTTAAAAGGTTTGGTTAGCTAACCAAGAAGTCGTGTTTACCGATATTATATTTCACTTCACACTCAGAGCTGACTTTTACCGTTCGCACGTGATCGTCACCCTCGCTCTACCGCTCTACACGTGGGCGCAGCACGTGTTGCGCTTACGCCACTCAGCTTACCTACACCTACACCAGTGGCCAGTAGGACTACTATGCCGTAGGCCTTACCAGACTTTTTGAGTCTTCTACCCTTCGATAAAAGTAAAAAAGGAAGATACGGTACGTTCTACCAGCGCTCACTCAAAAACTGTACCGTGTTACAGATGAAATAATGATAAGGTATCGGAATAACAGATATGTGATGCCTTGGGCTTTGTTTCTTGTTTTGGAGCTATTTGTACACCTGGTGAACGAACACGAGGGCATTGTCGTGGTGTTTTAGTACGAAATCACACAAAATTATACGTCGTAGCAAGCACGCGCAACACAAACGCCACCGCCTGCGCCGCCGGTCCGACTATGACTGAAGTAAGGTAACATAGTTGAACCTAACTTGAGCCATACACTTTTGAGATGGTAATACCTCATCTCCCTTTTTTACTTTAATCGAAGCTTCTACCAATCAAATTTTTGAGAGTCCCGCATAAATTCGCCAGTTCATAAAAGAGCTGAGCCGCTAAAATTTGCTACTTCCCTTTTGAAAACTTCCTAGTTCGTGAACATAGAAAATTAACTAAGTGTACAAAAGTATTTAAAGTAGGTACAACAAAATATGGTCCCGTCCACAAGCTGTCAAATAGGAATCATTCGTATTTATGTATTGTCAAATCGCCCTTTCCGTTTTCTTCTAGATCCACTCGTTCTGGAAAATTGGCTATCGTGTCGAATGCCGTGCGTGAGTTTCAATAGTTCCGGCAAAACATTGCGTAAAACATGCGTGGAATACCGACATTCTGCTTAGCTATGGTTGTGCGTGTGAAAATCTCTTTTTAGGGTATATTCACATTAAATGTTCTAGTAAAACATCATGGACTTTATCTATACGTTGTCTGTAGTCGTTGTGTAAGTTAGTAGACCATAAGGTAGTTTTGTATTGTAAATATGTATGTAATTTTTTTGTATTAGTTCCGTTATTTGCACTATCAACCAACTTTTCTTATATCTATGTTTTCCATCCCAAGGTTGCCTGGGAGAAATCGCTCTCAGCGATAAGGCCACTTTTTGTACTGTATATTTAGATATAAGATTATTTATTCATGTTTATTTTTTTGTACCATAAATTGTTCATTCATTCATTCTGTAGTACAATGACTTGCTATACGTTTTTTTATTGTTTAAGAACCAACACACAATTTTAAGTTTACTTTTCATCTTTCCAAACTGTATAAACACAATTTAGCAATTTCAAACTGTTATTGTCTTAGCCTTTAACACGAGTGAGCAGAGCATGTAGCATTTATAAATTCATGAATCTGTCGCACTATATGATAAGTGATAACACAAGATCAAGAAATCTAAAATTATAAAGACGATTTCGTCTAGCCAAGCGCCTACGCAACTCGCCAATAAGACTACCATAATTCAAATCATCACTTACATCACTGTGCATTAATCAAAGACCTCGTAAAATAATATTTACTTGTTAGACTGTTACGTAAAAGCTTTCTATCGGTTTAATTTTCGTGTCAATAGAATGCCGTTAGGGGCTCTATTGTATGCTTTAATTTGTTAACAAGAGGTGGTTCAACGGTTGATTTATAACTGGTTGTGGGTTATGTGTAAAGCAATAAGCAAATTCTTCTTAATCATTATCATTCATTAAGAGGGTACGTGACGTTAGCCCAAGAGCGTTTGGTTTTAGTAATTTCTGCGTTGTACAAGTAACTTGGCTAGTAAATTGGTAGTACCACATATCAACACTGTATTTTTGCCTGAGAAGAGGACTGTTCGTGCTATCATCATCATCATCAGCCTTGGACATAGGCCTCCCCTAATCAGCGCCATAACGCCCTGTCTTCAGCTTGACGCATCCAGCATCTGCCAGCAGTCTTTCGCAAATCATCATCCCACCTGATCGGAGGGCGCCCTACACTACGTTTGCCGAGTCGTGGTCTCCACTCAAGAATACGTTTACCCCAGCGGGTGTCGGTTCTTCTCGAGATATGGCCAGCCCACTGCCACTTCAGCTTGCTAATCCTCTGAGCTATGTCGATAACCCTCGTTCTCTGTCCTATTCGTTACGACTTCTATAAAAATATGTACTTGTTTATGTTCGTGCTATGTAGGTATAATATGGGTCCAGGAACCATTAGGTACGTTATGAATTTAAAAAAATAGCTACACATTGTTTGTAGTTTTATCTACGAAAATGTAGGGTGACAATCAAAACATGTATGCCGCATTACTACCGCACCACTTATTTATCTACCTTCTAGCTGCTGACCCTGAATAAAACAGTATAAATATCTGAAAAACCTTTGGGGTTACGTCGTAATTTTCGTTTAGGAGTTCCTATGGCCACCATCTGTCTCCATCATCAGACTAACTCGATGATATCATAACATTATTATAGTCACTGAAATTACATATGTATGCCAATTTCAGCTCAATCGGTTAAGTATAACTGGAGAAAAAATCTGTTTCTTTTTATTTGTCCCACACTAACTAACAAGGCAAATAAAAGCTTGTAACATAGCTAATGTCGATAGCTTTCTATAAGAAATAATCGTAGGTACCAATAAACGAGAGAAAACGACCCTCGTATACATACATAAACGAACGAACTCATGTTTACCTGTTTTTTATAATATTGATCTGGACATTATACGAGTATGTCATGTTTCAACAAGGCAACTAGAAAGTTTTTTTTATTGAACACAGAAAGCCAAACTCATCGTTAATGAACGGCTTTTCAAAAAAATTACATGAATAGTGTTATAAAGTTTTTTTGCTTGGACGTAGCATGATAAATGCGTAGGACTCAAGCAAAAGCTGAAACGCTTCGATAGCGCGATCTAACTAACCGGTGGCGACATCTAGTTTTAAAATTTGTAAACATTTCTCCATACCCAACTCGTTATCGAAATGTAGTCTACCAACATTTTCATCTCTTCTAAGGCCAATAGTTAACAAACTTACAGTAGAAGCTCCTACAAAAATGATTTCGAACTTGATGACTTTATCAATGACTAGTTTCTGCCCGTGGCTTCGCATGGTTACCGTGATAAAAGCCATTTCTTCACTATGTGAATGAGAACCGTTTTCTAGGAATAAAAGTAGACTAGTTGTTATTCCTTGCTCTAGCTACAGTCTAGATTGCTCTAGACCTACGATAAGCAAAATTTTACTCCGATAGGTTCTGTTATTTTGGCGTGCAAAAATAACAATTATCCATCCGTCCATTAATGTCTGTCAATGTTATCATCATGCATATTATTCCAGCTCTATACCTGCATCTGTTATAAAAGTAGTAGATCAGTAGTTTTGGCATAAATCTTCATCAATTCGGACCAGTTTGGGCCGAAGCCAGTGGGATGAATCCGGAATAACTCAGTTTTAAATTAAAATCTGTAAAGCACCGCCCACTTTTGCAGCCTCTTAAGAAATCATATTTACCGTAAATACTAATGACCTCCACTTACAACACAGCAAAGTAGGCGAATCAAAACCTCAATAAAACGGTTAGCGGTAGCAGAAACAGTATAAAATCAGCTGTACTGTGCCAGTGCCAATTGGTGATTGCGCGTATGATTGGTTTCCCACGGCCGAGCCACTTGTAGATACTTGCAGGTACTGCAAACTTGCACCCTCGGGGTCGCATCCAGGTTAATGTAATGCGATGCTCATTGTGAGATACCTACAAGGATTCTTGATCCTTATTAGGTGTTGATCATGTTTTGAAAGGAGACGGAAGTGACTTTCGATTTTTGTTGAAGGCATCTGAAGTGCAGCAGTACCTTTAGGAATAGTTAATAAGAATGTCTGAACAAGTTAAAAAATGAATAGTTTTAGAAATAGTTCATTGAATTTTAAGTATTTTGTAAACTTCTAGATTCAATGTTTTAACATAGGCAGGCCTGTTTCAGTGTGACAAAAAAAGTTTCAATTGTGCCAAAAAGCTTGCTTCATTCTGGCCTGGGAATACCATAGCATCGGTTTTGTGTTGGCCAGTTTTGTTACTGTAATTCTTTTCTTTATCTTTTGTATGTGCTATGTATGGATTGGAGAACGATTTTTTTGACAATCACGTAGCGTGACGATGACACCCCATTGGTTTAACAAACTATGTAAACGTATTTTACTTACATAAAATAGTCATTCGGTCATGAGATTCGCTTTTCGTAACAAAGAATCCAAATGCCTACCTACATACAGTACCTACATTCAGATCCATTGTCCTTGCTTTTAAAATTCACATACACCGGAAACGTTCAGCTAACATTAAGTTCACTACAACACATACGCTATTTTATACACATATCTGTTGTTAATGAACATCAAGATATCTCTATGAGAGCAAACTGTACCATTTAACCACCATGCACCATCCATGCACGCCGATAATTACTGTGCTTACAGCATTGTCAGTCATCAGACAATAGGAAGAATACGCCGATAAATGCTAGCTTACTCTGTGCCCGTAGCGTAAGTCTTGATTGAGATGCCATTGCTTTGATAGCAAGTGCATATCTTGAAGTATGGTGCTTACGCGTATAGGTCTTTACAGCCATTCAAAGAAACGCCGAAGCCAAACCACAGGTATTAACTGAAACGTCAATGGTCGACGAACGAGCGAACCATTTTGAAATTTGCAATATTTAAGACTACAAAAGTAGAGTTTTTTTTGTAGTTATTTATGGTAGCCGGCAAGTTTTCCATACATACCATTGAGTATAGGTAAAGCAACAATAGGTATCCCAGGTAGTTAAGTGTATAATCTGCGATAAGACTACATGTCAATATTAATTTCACCGGGTCAACCTAAACGCTCAGATATGAGGTTGCAAACGAGTAGATTCGTCTAACATTTTATGCAACCGAAGCTAAAGTCACAAGAGTCAAAGGCTCGTGCTACGGGCACTGAACTGTGGAAGAGTTTCCCATCGACCACTTTTCCTATACTTCCCGCTATAGTGCGACTTTTTATCACCAACCAGTGGCTTACTTTCTAACCAAGCCCTACGACACAGAATACTAACTAGTTTGATTTTGAACCGCCCACTCTTTTTATCAAAACATTGAAGCTTATTAACCAGGAAAAACCACCGTGGGGCGGGCGGCCTCCTGCAGAACTGTTGAACCACCAAACTGCGATGCCCAGCCCGCATGCCCAGCGTGGGGATTATGTTCACTACCCCCATATGGTAAAAGCCAATAAGGCGCTTATTAGGGGCAGGTATACGTCCAGCCGTGGACCAGTATAGGCTGTAGATGATTTAAGCTCCCCGACCAAAATATCATGCGGTTTCTTACGCCCTCAAATAGCAATTAAATCCAGGTTAACTTGCTACTTAGTTGCTTCATGAAAACTGTCGTTGCTGTTTTATTGCTCTGTAATGACTTTAATGTTGACAGCAGTAAAGTTCATTCTCCATTGCGAACAGATACGACTGATTTAGCCGTTTTCGGTGTCGGCACGTCGCGGTCCAACTTTGTCGCCTTATTAGTGCTTACCGGCACCAATTACGCAGTGAAAGTGTTTTTAAACAGCTTATCTCACGTCTATCGTGTTACGTTTGTTTTAAATTATAATAATTGTTTACTGTTTGTTTGTTAAGATAAGAGATTCGTTAGAGAGAGCTTAAAAGTTTATATGTTTTGGCTTTGAAGCAAATTTAGAGTTTACATGTGCTCTTTTTGACAGATTTCAAATTTTATGCCAAAATCTGTGAGACTAGTTCTCACAGATTTTGGCATACAATTTGAAGATGAGAGATGAGTCTCTTTTAAAGATGTTTTCCTACAGGAACACATGCTCGGGACATACCATCAACATTTGCGTGTTTGTTCTTGGTAACATTAAATAGCGGCCATGCTCGTTTATATAAGTTTCATGCAAATCGGATCAAAACATGGCGGACAAGGCGTCTCCTTGCACCATAGGGATTTTCCTTTCTCGCTGTTTTCCGTTATATAAAAATACATATAGAAATGTTTATTTTATTTGTGTTACATTCACAGATTTCTGTCATATTCTGGCACATAGAAGAGTCAATTCAAAGCACTCTTTTTGAACACGCTTTATACATGTCTAGGTTACTCCATGACTTCCCTAAGTTAGGGATATTTTCGGCCTCTATTGGCAGATTTCAGCTAAATTGTGACACGTAGAGTCATAGGTTTTTTTTGTTATAGTGCAAACCCGCACTCTGGGTATCTCTAAAAAATGAAATAAGTCCCAAAAATAATCCCGCCGAAACCGATAATTTTGGGGACTTATTTCATTACGTAGAGTCATTTCAAATCATTAATTTGAACATTCTGGAATCATGGTAACTTTTGTTCCATAATACCCTAGGACTAGGCAATTTGCAGATATAAAAAGCAAACGCCGTATAAATCACCCAGATAAGTTGCAAAGGCGTTAGTAATAAAACTACAGCAAGCTCGGAGAATATTCCATCTGAGGATCTATTCAATTTGCTATTAAACATTAATAGGCCGTCTAAGCATTCCTGGTTTAAGTGCGCTATAATCTTATGCAGTTCTGTATTAGAATTAAAAGGGTAATCTGAATGTTATCCAATAAGGCAGAACGTTACACTGTGATCTGTGACCTAGGGAGCTAAAGGCTCAATATCGCATCGTAATGTCAATCAGCCAGCACACATAATATGTGTTACATATATATGTTATTATGTCTACTATTGAACAGGCCTTTCTCAAACGAGGGATGTTGAGTCGACTTACAGTTCATTATTATCATCAGCCTATATTAGTCCACAGCTGGACATAGGCCTCCCCTAATGAGCGCCATAGCGCCCTGTCTTCAGCTTGCCGCATCCAGCATCTGCCAACAGTCTTTCGCAAATTGTCATCCCTCCTGGTCGGCGGGCGTCCTACACTACGTTTGCCATATCGCGGTCACCACTCAAAAACACGTTTACCCCAGCGGTTATCGGTTCTTCGCGAGAGACTTACAATTGTATACAATTTAATTTTGTGTATGGAACTAACTGGCCCGGCAAACTTCATTCCACGTTAGAATCAGAGATGGCGTTACATACGATAAACGTATGTTTTTGTTTTATTAGTTATACTGCCATTCGCAACGGAGACAAATGCAACAAATCAAAGATCATTAAAAGTCGGTCAGGCCATTCTTGAGTATTAATGGTGTAACATAGATTAATGAATATTCTAACACGAGTTTGTTTTATAACGAAACTTATGCTACTAGGATCTTTGTTTTTATATATTATACAGATTAGGTATTCATTATACATTTTCAAATTTCATTTGTAACCATGAAACTCCATAGCAATCGCTTTTGATAAAACTTCAGCTCATCGCAAGGCGACCATTTCCTCCCAACTTCATAATCAAGTTTATTTATAGCATAGGAGAGTTCATCTCGATTACTCTTATTGTGTTTAGTGTATTAAGTGCATTGCATTTGATCCATATCCGATCCAAATCCGTAAATAGACATCTAAAGTTTGTCTTTGTTTTCTATTTACGGAGGAAACGGAACGCTTACGAATTGGACGCAGTGCAAAAGCTCACAAATGTCACTCTTGTCTTGTTATCCTTTTATAGCTCCCCTAGCTTAGTGATTGAACAGGAAATGCTGGAGATACGGTAGGACTAGGTGTAACAACGGGAATCGCATTCCTTGTACATGCCATGCCTATTCCATATTTGATAGGCAGCCAATTGACTGGAGAAAAATAAAATGGAGACACAGAGCGCAGCGTTCGGAGTTAGAGCTTTGTTTGTGACACAAACCATTATTTACTCCATTTTATATGTTATGTTGTTATCAAGAGACGAAATGGTAGAATCACACAATTTATACAAGACGATTATGTAATTTTATTCGTCTGATAATGAAGCAACGACAGTCGACAATTTATAGATACTAGAAACGAGTCTGTACGACACTCAATCAACATTCTACTGCATCTGGTATTTATTATTTGTACATCAGATTTGCATATTTACGTGGCTATTAAGTTTATGGAGGCACCTGGTAATACAGAATCAGATAAGTCGTAATGAAGAGGAAATTTTTGTCGTATGTAGATGGAATTTGTGAAATAGATCTAGACTCATCGGACGGCAACATTCATGACTCTACAAGCCAAAATTCAAAAAATTCAAAATTCAATAACTTTGTTTCTTTAGGCTTACAAAATAAGCACTTAGACAAGTCAAATTTTATACATAAACAGCTTAATAAATAGTAATTATTATCAAATAAGAAACAAAATGTTATTGATTTTGTTCGCTTCAATTTTTTGCCCATCGACGATAAATCTATGTTATGTATTTATTTAAGGAATAACAAACGACTACATTACACTTTTATTGGGTACATCTGTATAAAAACATACTTTAAATAATATTAAAGTCAAAAGATATACTTAATGTAGACCACTGCGCTATCCACATATTAGGGTTTATGCATAAAAATAAAAGAACATGCACCTAGAAGACCTAGATATCTAATAGGTCTAGGTAGAGTTAGGTTCCTCAGTTATACAATAAGATCATACATAAATGAGTTATGGTACTGTAGTTTTGACTCAGGAAAACCAGAATATTACAAGCAGAGCTTACTAATATGAAATGAAATGAATCTAGCTCCGGTATCTTTACGGTAATAGGTAGGTACCTAACAAGTCATTTGGCTATAGGCTAGGATTATTAAAAGCAACAGACTAATTAACGATTCGAGCACAGTTAAACTTCCCCGACGATTTGATGGTATGTGTACGGTGTACCAGCACAGAAAAACCTTATAGGCATTCATTAACCAAGACATCGAATAGGACATATTAATAGTTATGGTGTAATAAGTTTATATAAATAGTGTGTACAACTGTTTACTCTCCAAATAAAATAAAATAAAAATCGAAGTCTGAACCTGCGAATCTTCAAAACGGAATCACGAACTTGACTGAAGTTGTGCAGTTATGTATTTGGTTTACGACCTACCCAGTAGGTGGTCCAATGCGATTTGTCAGAGAACACACAGCTTTAACAGTTGGTTAACCGAACACCATTAAGCAAAATGCAGTCACAGCTCAGGACAGAAATGGCAAGTTTACATCATAAATCTATAGGCTTTGCAGGTGTTTACGTGTGAATATTCCTTTTTAATAAATTTGCATTAATATGTAAATTTTCTTTGCACATATTACTTAGTCAGTGTTCAATTGGGCATGCATTTACATTATTGTTTTTATGGCTGTATGTTTACTCAGACAAACTACTTAAAGATCGGTTAGAAACGTTGATTCTGTGAAAAATTCTGACCTGGCCTTTTTGGCGTGAGTCTCTGTCTTTATTGTCCTTAAAATCGCTATTGTCTTTTAATATTGTTTTTCAAGTGTATTGATGAAGCTTAATATTATCCTGTGGTGGCTAACATTAATACTAAGGAAGATTCCGCCGTATTTTAGCATCGATTTATCCGTTCTGGCGGACATTGAGTTATCATCCGATCTGTAAGAATGCTTGAAACATAATAGCCAGCGCACTTTATGGTGAAGGAGTCGCTTGCTGCTGGATGTGGTCTGCTATTTCAGATGGATTTGATCGAATGATTGTTACTTTTGCAAGATATTTAAATATGTAAACGATTATACCTACTGTACAAATAATGTCCAGCAATATACTTACTATAAGCAACAAACCAAGAAACGTTCATAAGAAAACAAAAGACTTAATGACCTAAAGCTGCTTAGTGATTAATTGTTAAAAACGAAATAAAACATAATGCATTGAAGCTAGTTCATTGATTAAAGACAGCAATTAAATCTTTTCAATCATCTCTAAGAGATTATTGTCTCAAATGTCGTAATTTGAATTACCATTCCTTTCATACAGAAGCCATAACTCTTTGCTCAACAGGTTTTACACTTTGCGTAGAGGGCCGAGCGAAAATTGTAGAGCTCTGAAAACCAAGCCCATCAATCATGTGCTTGCATCAGCCGTTCAAATGGTTGAGGGCTAATCAGATTGCAAAGGGCTAGCAGGAAAAATACCTGTTTACAATTTAACTCTAGGACTTCTGCTCACTCGGACACCAGAGGAGCTTTGAAGACTTTCGTTTGAGGTTCTTTTAAGATGTTGGGTACTTTTACGAGCTCATTTTTATGAATCGATTCTTAAAACTGTACCGTGATACAAATTTATACAAAGTTGTGTGAGTGGATCTGTTTTTCAAGAAATCGTTTGTATTTACGATGGTTGGGATATTCCCAATTTCAGCGTTTTTATATTATTTTTTTCGTAAGTTAATTAGCTATCGTGAGTTTTTCCTGCTCAGTACCCAGGTCTCTCAGGTCAGTTACGTCACCTGCACTTTCGATGCGCAAGCGCAGTGAAAGGCGCATCCTCGCAGGTGCATAGACCTGCAATAGACTAGGTAGGTACTTCGGTCACGTCCGTCGCCTCATGTTTTGTAATGCTTTTGGACCTTTGGCCTTACGAATAACGTAGATATAAACTAGGTGATACTCCATAGAGCCGGTTATTAAAGCTAGGTACCATAATATCATAATTATCGGGTCTTTAGTCGTTTCGCACCACACTATCTCCCTCTCCTGAGCAATAATAATTATTCTTAACTGATAGTAATTTTTTAGTCTTCTTTTGTCACTTTACTAGGTCTATTAGAAAAATTGCAGTCTATTTTTGACTTTGATACATAATTTAATTTGATTCAGTTACCAGATTAAAGGGACATTTAAACATCATCATCATAGTTTCAAAATTTGCTTGTAATGTATCTAAAAATATTATTATTTAAATTTAAAAAAGCTTGGGACGGGTTTTGCTCCAACTCGAAATATAACAACTAACAGGCTAAAGGTTTCTTAGTCGCTTCTTTACTTTAGTCTACATACCGAAGCGACAGAAATCAAAAGTACCACTTTATTTCCGTGTCAGTGTTTTATTTTAAGAATTTGACCTATTCTAAGTGTACATTTTTGTATTTATGGAAATAAAGAATTTTTGGATTTTATTTTATCACAATACTTTTTTTATTGAGTGTATTGATCCTATTTGCATTTTCTTAACCCTAACTTAATTTCTAGATGCCGCATTTCCAGGCATTAAGAGTTATCGCCCTGACAAAGTATTCGTTAGCCAAAGTACAAGAAATGCCACTGAGCACGGACTGGACACTGATTGTACTTTATAGCCGATGCGTTTGTGTACGGCCAGCAAAAAGGATAAACAAATAAACATCTATAGCGGCTTTATATTGATATACGCAGGGACTTGTGTCATTTTTACTTTATGGTAATAACTTTGACGTGCAAACCAAAAATGCAATAACTTTGGTTACAACTCATCCGCGAAAAAACTCATCCGCGGATGAGTTGCCCACTTCACTTTTTGGTAGGGGTACAACTCATCCGAATCAAAATTCTCTTGGTTTTGGATTTGGACGAATTGTACCCCTATCCAAAAGTGAAGTGGACCACTCATCCGCGACTAACATAGCTTTACGTAGGTACAGTTTTCAAAAAAAGGCTATATACTCGTATGTATGTAGATATTTGCTGTTAGTTGACGTTCGTAGCCAAATCTGGGACCAAAATCTAGTGTGGCAATAACATAGATCATGGAAACTGGCCATATAAAGTGACATATTTTGACCACAACAGTTAATTTTGTCCTTCCATAAACGGAGAGGTCTAACAACTTCTATCTCAATGGTCGTAAACAAAATGTAGGTTATAGTTACATCACAAAAACTTAAACGTCCATTAAAATACCGTTTGAAGGATTTAAATAAATTCTCAAGAAAACCCAGTTTGGTGAGGCGAGGTGAATTGTTTGCAATTGGTGTTAATGCTATGGGCTTCATCAGCAACACTGTAGGTTCCGTAGCTGAGATATATCCGTTAGATCACTTCATGGCATTCGCTATTTTCGTATAGATACTTACGGTTCTTATAACTGTGGCGCAGGGGGCGGAAGTCCGCCTGCGACGCAGGAGGCTGCGGGTTCGATTCCCGCGTTGGGAAAAATATTTGTACGATCTGCAGGTATTTGTTCCAGGTATTCTGAACGTTTTCATAATAAAAAAATGACCATGTATGTAATGTATTGCATTATGTATATCAATTATCTAGTACCCATAACACAAGCTCTGCTTAGCTTGGGGCTAGATAATGCTGTGTGATTTGTCCAGCAATATTTATTTATTTATTATTACAGTTTCTCATTATTTTATCCTGTCAAATTTTTTAAATTGATTGGTATTAAGGGTTTCGGCTTACATCGGACGCGATTTCGGGATAAAAGTAGCCTATGTTAGTTACTCCAGGTCCTACATCTGTTTAGTATTTTTGGGGCGAAGAGTGATGTGAAGCGCAGTGTGATATTGGCGACGGATGTGCCTTGGCATAAATGTTTGTGCGATCCACAAATATTTGTTCCGGGTGTTCTGGGTATAATCTATCACTGTAAAATAAAATATCTATCTCTGCAATGTATTGTATTAAGTATATCAGTCATCTTGTACCCATTACTCACAAGCTCTGCTTAGCTTGGGGCTAGATGGTGCTGCGTGGATTGTCTAGCATTATTTATTATATATTTATTATAATTCATATTTATTTATTATATTGATGTGTTTGTGACTATTACTGTTAAAACGTTTTTTAAATAATTGAATTTTGTGATGTGTCCTCCAACTAACGGAAATAAAGCACTTTAATATTTTATAATCAAAAACGACTATCATATATTTATTTAAATAAAACAACATACAATAACAGAATACAATAATTGCAACTAATATTTACACTTCAATTTATTTTCTAAAAATATAAGTCGTCACCCGAACGCAAAGTACCCAGAATGCTGGCAGCATTGCCACGTTGAATGGCAATGCTAATTCGTTGAACGAAATATAAGCCAGCATTCCGATCACCTGTGAACTCTAGTAGGAGTTTTGTTAAATCAAAAACTTATATTCCTTGCTTTTCATTTTGTCTTATAATTTTGAAAGCGAGTTGATGTTAAACAGAACCAGCTATTCAATTCTAAGCTGTGTTGTAATGAGATTACTGCTGTGAATGCATTGACGTGCAAATCACTCCTTGCATCAACATTTCAACACATCCTTCAACTGCAAGTAGGTTAAGAGAGAAGGAAGTTATCTACATTTTTAAGTGACATATGATATCTATCTATTTAAATTAAATTAGCTTAATAAATTCCGCAAACTAGGATGCTACTTCCGGTCGGATTAATATTCATAACCTTTGTATACTTGGTGGTTGACGCCAATTAGATAATCGTTTCTGTTCTACTTTCGCGACAGGAGTAAATGATCTGCTATCTTCTTTGGCCAACTTTATATAACAGCCAGTTGCATCCTTTGACATTATCTGTAATCAGATTATAGAAAATGTCATAGATGTCATTATCATTATGTAGTGTGGTCAGGATTTACATGACCAAAACATCGCATGTAACTAAACCAAGTAAACCCATCAGTTAGTTAACAAGCCGTTAAATTGTATGAGCACGAGTTAGAAGAAGCAAGCGCAGCATCAATGTTACAGGAATCTGGACTCTATGTACAACGTACAGATATAGAATCATTTCATCGGGATAGATTAGTTCATTCACACCATCAGGAATGCTTATTATCGTATAACCGCGCAGTCTTCCTGGTAACAGTATTCAGGGTTCGTGCCCGGTGTCTTCCATTACGGGAAGCGATTGTCTATCGCCGTTCTTTAATTTGCTAAACTGTGATTATGAGGTTCTGAGGCGGGGTGGAGCAGCGTTGTGGTATTCTACTCATCTAAGGTTGACACGACGACGAGCAGGTTGTGAAAAAAAACGTTTTACTGTATAATTCACATGTTTATTATTTTTAGAATTAATTTAAAATTAATTTGTTGGTTTAATCGTCTACGTACCTGTTTTTAATCTTTATACATTTTGTAGTGATTATTAAAGTATATTTTTGGTTATGTCATGTAATAATTGATGTCGGAATCAATGCAAAAACATTTATTTTATAGTTCTTTGACTAATTTTCTAGTACGAAAACCTCTCCTTACGTTTTTATTTGCTTGACATAATAACAGCAAGGTGCAGATTCATTTTTCCTCCTCTTTCATTATGCCGTGGATTATTGTCATCGGTAACGCTGCGGCTGGTTGGTAACGGGAAGTGAAAATGATTGTACCTCAAACAAAACATTTTATAGCGTTGTAAGGTTAAATAGAGAAAGAGGAAGTTATAGGAAGTATTGCGACAATTAACTATAAACAATTATCTATGGTAATTGAAAACACAGAGCGGTCACGGAAGCGAGTTCGCACGTAGGTAGGTAATATACGTACGAAGTAAAAGTACACGAGTTGTTTTGTCATTGAGTAACTATTTTATGGGACAGAATTTACAATACCAACCAATTGTTCATGCGTCCCAAGGTCCCAACTCTTCCCGCGGGTGTCGTAAGAGGCGACTAAGAGACTTACACCGGGGGGCGGGCAGCAGCGCCTCTTGCAGAATAGATCTACCACCGAACTGCGATCCCTAACCCGCATGTACAGCGTACGGATCATGGGCATTACCCCCATGAGATAAAGGCCATAAGGCTATAATCAGGGGGAGGTCTGCGTCCAGCGGTGGACTTCTATAGGCTGTTGAGGAGGAAGAGGTTCATGTGTCTATCTTATTGCCTATTTATTTTAGTATTCAAAACTGAGGACTTTCTTGTTCCTTCGTTTTATTCAACACTAAAATAATTTAATACTAATCTACAGGATTTAATATTTCCTGACTCACGATATAACTCGAATACAAATTGTTTACTCAAATATGTAAAACCTTTTTACTCAAACATTGTTTTATTACAAGCACAGGTTAAATAACTTGTAGAACTAGCGTAGTTACTACGGTACTATACAGGCTTTGTTACACAAGCACTTTTACTTCCTTTTGTTACACACGTTTGAACAAAACGCTCGCATTTCTGGCTAGAGATAGTGATCGAGATAAATTTAATTATGTCTTGTTTACTATTGTTAGACTCGTTTAACGCATTCACTGCCCAGTTAGGGTTTCGTGCCAGTTGTTGGTATGGTTTGGTATTCTGCATCATTACAGTCTTATTTTTTTCGAATGGACTAAATTGCTGTTGAACGCCGATGGCCATGACAGACAGCGTAACTGGACTTTCGGCGGGCGCAGAAGGCGCCTCACCGGTACATCATCACATTCATCACCAACGGTTTTCTGCTAAGCAGGCCTCTGCCATTCGTCTTGATTGAGATATGATTCGTTGATTTTAGCTAGATTGTAACGTATGGCCATTTACTTAGCGCATTTCAAAATATTTATCCAGTGCTACGCTACAATATTTTATTGAATTTATATCTAGAAGGCCCGACTAACTTCGTTTCAAATTAAAATCAGAGATGGCGTTAAATACGAAAAATGTATGAGAAAACGATTTTATTCTTTTATTCTTTCCCCCTCGTGAACTTTTCATATTTTTAATTAATTATTCTGCTATTCGGAACGAAGAAAAATCCAACAAATCAAAGATCATTAAATACGGCCCAGCCGTTCTCAAATTATAAATATCATCTGTAATAATAACACGACTTTCTTTATGAAAGAGTTTAGTACGTATAACCGGTAGGTTAACTAAGCAACAGATCTTAATTTAGTACTTATGTTAAAAACTTAATTTTATATTGATGATTTGTTGGAGAGGTATGCTTTTTTTTGCAAGATCGATAAGGAGGTTTTAATTGAATCTTGAAAAATCTAGAATACAGAGACCCTTTGTTACCTAATAATTGTTTCCTTTGATAAAAAAATTATACTAAATATTCAACACATTCTTTCAATGCGAGCCTATCTCACATTTTATTCTTGGTTCTTTCTATGTTATCAGTGCGTGTGTGTTTTTTTTAAATCCATGTGATTAGTTAATCCGTAATGCTAACAAGTGGCTCTGACGGAAGACCAGCGTTGGTTGTTAGTCAACCAACTTATGCTGAGTCAAGAGTCAAATTTGTTACTCAGCTTACTTATCTACTGTGTAAGTTTTGTAAGAAATAAAAATATATTCTCTCGTATTCTATTCTAAAGTCGTAAGTATGTTAAATTCATATAATTTTTCGAATACCGCTAGATTGTATGAGGCGAGTGGAATTTACCGCATATTGCCGGTCAACTGGAAAGTCTTAACAAAGTGCTCTCATAAAATGAAACAAGATAGGTAGTTAGTTCATACAAAGGTGTTATCGTACACCGTATGCTTATAGCGTTGCATTATCGCGACACGATCCATAATTCCATTATTATTATGGGAACTTGCGAGGAGGAAGCTTACTGCAGCAATACAATGAAGCTACTGTACGTAAACAAGAAAAGATATTGTTAGATTAAGGATTCAAGGAGGTTATATTATAAATCAGTCTTCTATGCTATTTTAATATCTATTTCTTCGCACAAGGTTAAATATAGCGCATTAAAATTAATAGAAAAAAAATATTGTAGCTGCATATCTCGTTATATGATAAACATTTAATTGAAATATCTTCACTAGCTCAATAAAGTTGCTTATTATAAGATATATACTACTGTACGCAAAAAATATAGATAGATAGATAATTCTTTATTGTACCACACAAACACAGAAAACAGTACAGAAATAAAAGCTACGAGAAGAAGTACAAAGGCGGCCTTATCGCTATGAGCGATCTCGTCCAGGCGACCTTGGGATGGACTGGACATGTAAGAACAAAATAGACGGTGGCACTTGAAAAAAAAAAGAAATTATAAAATAATTACATAATACTTAAATCTACTAGATATCAACATAACATACAAAATAACAATAAACTAATACGAACATAAAAATAATTTACTTAACTTTGTAACGATAGGTAATGCTGATGAAGTAGTTTTAAAAAATATAGTTTTTGAGAGTTTTTGGCGACTACAACACTTATCAGAAAACATAAAAAAACTGATGAAATCATTTCATGCAAAGAGACAATTTATTTTATATTTTTATTCATTTATTGTAATTTTCTGAATAAATGTCCAAATCAGAAAACTTGAAATTATCATACATGTACAAGCATATACATATCTGATAGGGATAGATAGGCTTCTACTTCTACTAACTATAAAGAGTCAGTACAAAGAAATCTCTGTGCTTTTGTTAGGCCAAATAAAAAACAGAGACCTAGCTTACAACAACGGAACGCTAACAAAGTTAGCAACGTAGTGATAGTCTAGCAAAGCAAATCTTTCTTATACAGGGTGACCAGTTCTGTGAATATTTTCAGCTTTGAGCAGATTTGATTAGAAAAGGTGCGTTAAAGTAACATGATAAACTTGACACATTGATTCTAAGTTTTTTATTTATTATAGTACTCTGGGTAATTTCTAAGAAATTAATAAATCCCAAAAATTTACGATCTCGACGGGATTCGAACCCGCACCTTCCCCTTCAGCACGAGAGGTTTTGCCGTTGCTTGATGCTTAGAATCAAGCAACGGCAAAACCTCTCGTCAAAGAACTAAATGTAAATTTGGTCTTTGAGCAGAATTGGATAACTTCATTGTTTCCTCTGTAGGTGGCGCTGACGGCGTAAGTGCCGAAAGAACTCCCAAAGATTTACGGGTCGACTAGATAAGATCACGTAGCTTAGTTGGAAAAAGCTGCGCTGAAGGGGAAGGTGCGGGTTCGAATCCCGTCGAGATCGTAAATTTTTGGGATTTATTAATTTCTTGACACATTGACTTGTAGGTATTTTTTTTGAAGCGATCTTGTAGTATCTTAATTGAATAAGCATCGAATCACGTAAATCATTTGTATTTTCATATTCATTTATTGTCATTTTATGCACACATATTTTTCTTAGGTGTAGGTAGTGTTAGTAGGTACACAATGCATAAAAACCCTGTCAGGGCGCAACAATTACAAAGATTGAGTTCGCTTTTGTTAGCTTAATAATTAATTTTACTTTGATACTTCATATTTATAGAAATAATTAGAAATGTCATGCTTGATATAAAAATAATTGTAGTTAAGTATCAGTTGAACAGTAATTGAATTTAATAAGATTAATCTAATAATGCGAATCGAAATTTAATGTCAGCTCAGGAATATAATCACTAGGTTTTATATGTATAGGTTAAAAAACTTTAAATAGATATCTATTGTCTAAAATCGAAGAAAGTTTGAATTATCCTGTTAATCTGTGCCATTCTACAAACGAAAACCGTTATCACAATATAAACTAGCGCACAATCTGTCCAAAGACTGTAATTTTACGACTAACAACCTGACAACATGAACGGCTGAAATTCTCTTTATCTAAATACATAAAGCCTTTGGAGTGAAATTATTATTTGTGCAAGCAGCACAGTGGAAAGCGATCAGGTTACTATTGAAAATGCCGACAAAGCTTTTACTGGTAGATACAGTCAGAAACAAAAACAAAGGTTGCACGCACGCACAGCAACACTGGAAAGCGGAAAAAAATAGCCGAAATTTTAACAATTTATGTTGACTTCGTTGACAAAATCGGCTCCATAGTGTATTTTACTCTATAGGAGAAACAATCTGTTTTAGTTCATAAAATAAAATCAATTCATAGTTCAGTTTTTTATGTGTTTTTAACACGATGAAAATATTGTAACCGCCATGTTATTACGTCATATAGCTGTGTAAACTAGAAAGTGTCAACTGTCAACGCAGAATCAAAATATCAGTGGATTTGTTTACACATCCAACTAAGGTCATGGCCGACAGAGCAATATGGCATCCACTGCGTCCAGCGCGTTTCCTTCAAATTACGCGCGAAATTTGAAAATGTAAAATAAAAATGTTTTGTATTTTCATGGTTTACTAGCACTATCGAGTCTAATTGCGACCCTTTTCAAAAATTGGTGTAATACTAGTAATACCATATTGTGTAGCGGACGATTATTATTCAAATAGTCCTTCGTCTTTTGTCGTTGACGGTATCTACCTGTCATGTGTATAATCATGCAATCAATTCACTCTCAGATACGTTTGATAGATTACGAGAGAGTGAGGAAAGTACTAAGTAAACGACCTAACAACCATTGCATTGTAGTAACTGCATAAAACCATCACTGGGGTCAACAATATAGACTATAATAGGTATAGTATTTTAACATAAAACGTCTTTATTACCCAAGGAAAATTACAATCAAATAAAAGAATTACTTAAATTAAAACATAGTATTTACAATTAAAACAATTGAGCTAACTGCAGACTGTTGTAAACAATCTACAGGTAGCTCAACTGATCCATATCAATGCCAGTCGGAAGCGTGCCCATGACGCTAGCTGCATTGCCCCGCTGTATGGCAATGCTGATGCGCTGTGTCAGATACTCATCAGCTCTCGGGTCACGCGTCGCTTCGACCAGACGCTCAGATATTTTTTTGAAAACCCGGAGAGCCTCGGTACCCCATGGACCTAGGGTCTCGACTCCAAGGTCTCGACACAAGACAAAGTTCAGATAATAATCAGTTTCTGTGCGCGGCTAATACGCGCCAGCCAAGGATATCAAAAAGAGGAGTAACAAAATCGTTGATTTGCATACGATAAGTTCATATATGAATACCAAAAAGATGCAAGATTTTTTGCCCCTTGATTTTTATCAACCTCAAGCGCACCCATGATTAGTAACTACGGTGCAAATTTCATTGATTAATTTTTCGATTAACTCGTACCCTGCAATCGAGACACCCTGTATAGGTACGATAGTGTTGGGGTATCGTTTATTGAGTGACGTTAGGGATGAGGTATGCGGCCGTATTTCAGGGCAAGGCAGTAATTAGCTGTAATCGATCTCAGTTTACGCCTGCTCGTATAAGGGCAGGCGTGGACGCAAACGACTCTTGCGCAGATGCATCAGAATCCAGAAATACCCATAGACTGGCTTAATTAAGCTTATTCAACATTTGTTACAAAACTGTACATAGGTAAGCACTATTTTTATTTGAAAATATTATCATGCACCTTATCGCTTCAACATTTTATACGCTAAGACCGTGGTTGACTTGAGACCTGATATTTATTTAAGTTTACTATTTGGATTTCTATGGTTGAGACGTTATTTAACGTTTCTCAAGGTTGCCAGCAAAAACTCGAAAAAAAACCAGATGATACGAGTATAAAGACTATCCCCCTTATTCATAACGGTCTGTTAACTTACAAGATAAAGTTAAAAACTACAACCCGACTACGTGAAAGTTATAAAAGTTTGAAACATTTACATTGACAAAATAGAATGACGTATCGGTCATATTTGATAGGCATAGAGTTGAAAATGAAAATAGGTCGTAGGTATTGTAATTTTTCTCTATGGGGCCTGCAGCCTGCGGCTACCTAAACTTTAATACGCGTTTTGAAGGCTTATTCGGGGTCGGAGCCCTAAATCCTATAGCCTATAACCATCGGGGTATTGAGACGAATCAATCGATACATAATTTGTTGAAATCGAACCAGTAGTTTCAGCGCTACGTGGGAACAAAGAAATCGGCCACATACATACAAACATACAAACATAGGGTGCTAACCTCATAACCCTCCCCTGTTGGTAGTCGGGTAAAAACAGCTGCTAAGCAGTGTCATTTCTCACTCTGACGCATGTCAACAGACAAAGACAGAGTGAGAATTAGCAATGGGATAAGTTAGCAGACTAATAAGGATTCATCAAAGTGTAGTAAGTTGAAATTGCACTGAGTCGTAAATCTATCCATACGGTAATCAGTTTCTCATGCCTTTATAAGGATTTATGTATTCTGATGCGTAAACGCTACTGCAGTGCGTTCACTTGAAGAGCGGTCGACTAATTTCTCTATCTTTAGCTCGGTTACTGACCGGCGCGGGCGCAGCAAAGAGAAAACTGCATTAGATGCGTCCGGCTTATGCGTTTGCGTCAAATCGCGAACACAGGAAGTGGCTGCTTTAGCACTTTATGAAGATGTCTTGTTATTAGTATGAAAGGTCTTCCTATGAGTATACATGGTAGATTAGTATGTCCGCCGTCACATTACAAACAGCTAAGGGGTTAAGCCCCTTTTATCAGGGGGTTTGTATTTAAGTTTTATTGTTAGAATTTGAGTTGTTTTTTCAAAAAAAAATTATTCATAGGCGTGAGTAATATCTCTCACAGCTGAAATTTTGTTAAATAAGTATATTTCCTTTTTAAAATAAATTAAGTACACGGTCGATATCCCCTTTTTTTTAAAGATAAAGAAAAGAAATATTTTACGGATGTCTCAAAAGATCCGATAAAAAAATGTCTGTTCCAAACTATATGTTAAAAAGTAGTTTTAACGATTAAGTATTACTTTTCCTGGAGTTTTTCCGATTTGATTTGTGTAGCACTGTCACGGAACTGCGTAAGTGTAAGTTGCGAAAGCAATTATTTGTGCAAAATTCTATATAGACAGGTAGTTACACACTTCTAGTTTCAATCACACCATTTACGAAGCTAGCAAATGATATATCCAAGCAAAAGTGAAACATAAAAGTCTAGACGAGTTTCTTTTTACCATGTAAGGTATCTGATGTAATTTATTTATGAGGCGAGTAAACGAGCTTTTTTGAGGAGAAGCATTCGCGAATCTTAATTTGATGACGTAACCTCGCTATCGGGACACAAATTACCATCATTTTATGTCAACCCCCAAATAATCATTTCCTTCTTCAATAGATGAATGTTATATGACGCATGATGACTCAAAATACTATTCTTCTGAATTTTGTGAAACAACTTTTGTAAGTGGATTCTGATGATCATCTGCTACCTACTTTTTGTGTCATTTACCTCCATTTCACTTTTTTTCATTTGTTAGTTTAAATATTTAAAAAATTGTGTGACACTTTTATGTTGAAATGTTTAATTTTATTCTACTATGGAAAGAACGGTATGTGAAAAATCTGTGTATTTTTAAAATTATTTATTATTAAAATTATTCTAGCAAGTATTAACAATCTACTTGCAGAAGGTGTGTTGGCAGTTGGCAGGAATGCAAATTAAATTACCAGACAGGACTTAGGTACCTCACCATTAAAAGTCTGTAAAATAAGCTTTTACAGACATAAACTACCATCAGTTGAGAGAATATAAATCGGAATGGTTGCGATGAACTCTACCAGATTGCAAAACTCTAAGTCAGTTTACTGATATTTTTTTGCTACATTTACCAACACAATTTCGTAATTTCAATCTGTCTTGTGGTACAGTGAACATAGAAAAATGCACGCGAACGTTCAATAAAGTGTTATGTCATCAAATCGTTAACTGTGGCCGAATGGCTAATTAATCAATCTATCTTGACACGCAACGATCTAGATTGTAAGATCGTGGACCAAAAAGTAGTTAGGAAACATGGTTGGAAAGTTACGACCAAAACTCTTTGTCTCTTTCAGTGCGCATGACGCACATCCTCGGGATTATTTCAAGTCCGTGGAGGCTGAGTGGGTAGTAAATGGTTTTCTTTTTCTTACTTTGTAAATTATTATTATTTATTAGTAAATTAATCAAGAATGAGTCCAAGTCTAAATGCTCAAAAAGCATAAGTCACCAACCATTGGCAATGCTTGGAGTAAAATAGCACCATGTATTCGGGCCAAGCATTTCGTTCGTGACTTGGGTGATTGTGCCGACACTGAATTGCAGTCAATGAGTTTGCGATTTATCATTCTTGTACCATGCTGGTTGCCTATCGCTTAAGCATTGACACTTTACCGCCCTGAAGATTGAATTTATGTTTTTTTTTAAATTACCGTAACCTAGCCTAACTAACCTGGTTTCGTATGGCCTTTTTGAATCGGAAAACAGCCAGATGCCATGTGCCATTGTAAAAAACAATAACAAAATACAAAAAAACCTCGTAAAAACAACATTCATCCGTATCACCGTACATAATCAAAACATAAATGAATCACAGATGTCCACTTCCTGCCCATGGCCAATAACTAATAATTATCAACATGTGCTCAGGCGCAGTCGTGTGGACAACAACGTGGCCGGATGTTGTGTAAAATGTGAAGCTGGATTGAAGGTACCGACCATGTGACACATCGTAATCGTAGACAGTGGACACTCCCACAGCTAGTCTAAAGTTCTTATCATCCCCTGTTTGGCCATTCTCTGAATTGTTTCAAAATGTTGTCATTGATTACATGAAATCGAAAAGTCGTTACTAAAGACACTACACGGTTTGTAACAGTACACACCAAAGTCGACGGCTGCGCCCGCCGACAAGTTCCCAAAACCCCTTCGGCAGCCTATATATAATACTAGCAGCGCCTCGCGGTTTCACCCGCGTAGTTCCCGTTCCCGTAGGAATTTCGGGATAAAAAGTAGCCTATGTCCTATTCCAGACTATAATCTATCTCTGTGCCAAATTTCATCCAGATCCGTTTTGCCGTTCTGGCGTGATAAAGGAACAGACATCCATCCATCTATCTATCTATCCATCCATCCATCTAAACTTTCACGTTTATAATATTAGTGAGATTCATTGACTGAAATGTCGCACAAATCACCGTGATGTGTTGGCGAGTCTGATGTGTAGCGTGTAAAATAAAAAGAGCTTTGTTCCATATCAAACACAAAGTCTAAAAAAAAAATTAAAAAAAATTGCGTAGCGTGTATTGCTTTTAAATATGAATTGCGTGGGTTATTCGCAAAAACCTCTATGAATCTTCATAAAAATAGTGTTTCTGCGCATTTGTTTTGCAGGCTTGAAAGCCATTATTATAATCATCATGATTATAATTATGTTATGAGTCAGAGGTGACCACAGGTGTAGCCTGTACTGTGCTAGTCCTATAAAACTGTGGTCGTGTGGCCAAGAACGAGTTCTTATGTTGTGGAAATGTCCACTTGTGAAACTGAATGAAAGTGTGGGGTCCATGTGTGAAAGTGACACATCGCTCCATCTCAAGTGTTACTGAGGCACATACTAGTGAAAAAAAAAAACAAAAAAAAAACAGGAAATTAGCATTAGAATACTCGCTTAATGCCTGGGTCTTCGAACGTACTTTACTTATACCGGGATAAAAATTAACCTATGGCTGTCCCCGGGATACCGCCTACATCCCGGCCAATAAGATCTTTTCAGCTTTTTAGGCGCGAAAAGGTAACAGACAGAATTACTTTCACTTGTCTAATATTAGAATGGATACCTTCCAGGCCCAAAATATATCTAGTCACTTCCACAATGTTTTTATACGCTGAATCTAGTTTATACTGTTCTTTGTTAGGCTTAAACTATTATGTTTTTTTTTTGCAGGTAAGCAATCGATCATTCATAAACGTAGGCGGCTGCCTACTCTACCTGTTGGTAAGTCTAGTATAAAAATTCCCATGGGAGACACAAAAGTGCGCCCTAACTCCATATCTCTTATTTCATGGATTTACATCCTCATGGGAGAAACTTTATAAAATAGCTTCGTACATAGCTTTTAAAATAAAAAACATCGAGAAGCTGTTTTATCAGAACCCTGTCGCATTTATTTAGAGTATTCAGAGATTTCTGAGCACGAAAGCTCGTGAGTTTACATTAGGCCGAAGAATTCTCCCATTACGTCATGAAGCTTATCGTAACGAGGGAGACTGCTCTCATCCATCCATCGTATCACCTCATTACTGTTCCTATTACACGCCGATACCTATTTATCTACGTTAGAAAGTCTAGGATGTTATTAATATGGAGAGAAGTTATTACCGATGAATAGTAATTTACACGACTTATCAGAGAGAGTTGAAGGGCAAGATAAGGTTAGCTTAAAATTTTCGGTACCATGAATGGTTGTTAAGCTTCTATTTATGTTTTTGAGTGACTTTATTGCCTTATAACTGTTTATACCCTCTGAGAGGTGATGTAATTAACCGCGAGAGGAAGAGAATTTTAATGTCTTCTAAAGCCAATTTACGGAGTCTTAAATGAGTAATAAGGAATTACAAAGTACCTCTACGAGTTATTACTAGAGAAATTGTAGTAAAGTTGAAAATAATAAAAGGCCTGCAGTAAAGCAAGGCAATTGTGCAACTTAGGTACTGAATAAGTGCAAAGGCACGCGTAGTTTTTGCAGTCCAGCAGCTACGCGAAACATCTGGCCGCCTCAAAATAATCACAACGTAAATCAAGGTAGCAAAAAACTGCTTTTAATTACAGGAATTACTTTGCCATCTGTCTCAGCCAGTGATGAAATGTGCACAAAAACAAACATTACCACGCTTTTTGAAACTGCTCTTTTTATTTGCTTTTGATTCAATTCTTAAACTCATGCTTTTCATATTTTACGCCTTGGAATTTGTTTCTGTGGCAACTCGACTCGTAATTTCATTTAAATTATGACGAAGTTCTTTGATGGAGATGCTACTCGCTCCAAAGCACGAGATAAATGACACTCAATCCATTCATCAAAATTTTACGATTAATATCTTCAAAACCACGATTGAGTAATACACCAGCATAGGAAAAAAATAGGGCCCTAAAAATGAAAGTCGGTGTAACGATCACTAATGTGCTTATCTAATTTGCCTCGCTCAATCATGCGCCGGAGTGGTAGACAAAACGTGGCCCGTGACACTAAGTACCAATATATTTTAAATATCACTTGTCATTAGTATTATGCATTATCTATTACAGTGGTTGTGTAACACTCGTGAGGTTGAGTGTACCCTCAAGCGTTTGCATCGTTGTAGGTACCACCTTTCCACGGGCATTAGCTAAGGCTTTGAACAATACGTTTAATGGGTTTCCAGAAATTGCTTTAAGCTTACGCCGTAAATGCCACATTTAACAAATTAGGAATCTTTACTTCCTCGGATTCCATTCGAGATAATATCTGTTAGCTGCAATCGCTTACATAATAATTAATTTAGCTCATGATCATTCTTACTGATAAATAATTTTCAACGTTCATTAAATATTTCTTGTATTTTTGCGATTTGATCAGATTATGCCATTACGACGTAGTTTAGTGCTTCTTATATAATTTTGTGATTCTGATAACCTCGTCTACGTTGATTTTGGCAAGATTGATTTTATTTTTGTACAAAGCGCGCAGCAGGTCATCTTGCATGCGAGATGTTATTGTATTGTCTTACAGCTCGAAAGTTTACGATACGAGATAATCGAGCATCTTGCGGCTTATCAATTTTGGTAATTAAAGGTCTTGTAGCTCGATTTCTCGATGTAGCAATACGTTTCATATCTCATCACTGACACGCGCTTATTATTTTTCCAGACCTTGTTCCTCGAATGTCGTTCTCGATATTAAAGTGAAAGTGATCCCTTTGGATCGAGATTAATGAGCCTCGTTAAAACCATCGCTCATTTTGAGAGATGAGTCGGTATGACGTCACTAACAGACCGAAAAATTATTCCTGGACTCACTTCTAACCTCCCACTGACGCAATCAATGCATTAGAATATTTGTGTTGTAAAACATGGCATTAGTGTAATCTTTTCGATATGAAAGAAATATTGTGGTTTGGTGGTAGCGACCGGTAAATGACCTTACCTTATGATAGATAGTACTTCGTAATGCATCTCGATCAGAAAACTCATTGATGTTAAGCCTGTTGAAATGTCACAATTGTTTTTCCATTACCATGTTCGAGGTGATGTTAATTATCCAGTCCGGATACTTTATTTATTTATTGTTTACAAAAAATCTACCTGAAATATTGAAAATAATAGTCTAACTTGCGGCCTAAAAAATAAATAATAATGCCCAAATTAAATACAATTTCTATGTTTTTTCCATAACCATGTTCAAAGGTGTGATGTTAAATATCCAACTGATACTTTATTTATTTATTGTTTCAAAAAAATCTACAGCCCAAATCTAGTATCTAGTATATACAATATCTAGACAATTAGTCTAACTTACGGCCTATTAAAGTTTTACATTTTATAAAAAAAACTTTCAAAATACTGACACTGACACTTACATACTACACTTGTATGAAGAAACATAGCTAAATTGATCTAGCAGAAAATAATGCAAAATTTAAAACAGTAGTTACCTAGTTTTGGTTAGGATTTTTTGTTTTCGGTTTTCCCATCTGTAGCGGTTCTCATTGAGCAAGTTAGTTGCACCGTGGGGGTTAGACGAAACGGTCAATTGTCTATACCTTCTCTGACCTACCTGGCGAGGCTGGCGAGTGTTTCCTCATTTTATGATCATCATCAACGCTCCAGGTGTGTCAATTTTAATAACTGTTTTCTATTCTTTCTTGTAGAAATAACATCTTTAAAATTGACCCTCGGTATTAAAAAGCGATGAACGACTACTTTTGAAAACAATAGACATTTTATCAGGTTTTTATCTTTTTATTATTATTTCTGGTCTCTCGTCCCATTCGCCCCGTGCATTCATAAACTAATCACACTATTCAAAGTTATTCCAACGTCATAAACCATCCGTCAAAGTCGATATCCCTTCTAACCCGGCGCGCGCGCTCGTGACAAAACTCCCTAAATGGTCATTCTGAATCCGTGTGGCCAGGAACGGTAAGGCACGCAACTAATTTCCTTAGTGCGTTCGTAATAGAGAATAAATTGCGATGTATATGGAAGTTTAGTAGTTGTACAAATGCGTGTATCAGTAAACAATCGATAGTGCCGACCGGCCTCGTCGTCGTGGAGAAGGTGGCCCATCGCGCATGCGTAATGTGCAAGCGCATCCACCGTGCATATCGATGAGGTCGCTGATTAGGTCTATCGCGCACTATTACTATATTTTTCCAAGTAATAAATAACCCTTTTTAAAAGAATCGAATCTTGGATAACTTCAATAGATCGGGAAAAAAGGATCGTCCATACCCGTAACCTACGCGACATTACGCGCGGTGATCGTTTAACGTAGATTTTGGTTGTGTTGCTCTAAGGTTTAAGTTGATGGTCGAATTTGGACCCATCTATAGTCTTAGGTTCAACAGGTCTCTTAAAATGAAGCATAGAGTCAAATTTAATAACACCTAGGAATCGAGAATTCTTACTCCAAAGTGTGTAGCATCACAGACCAGTTAAACCAACCTTGGTTTAACTGGTCTGTGGTAGCATTAAACTTTAAGTCCGTCTCAACGTATTTTATTCATCACGTTATTTTACTACCGTAATTTGTATTCAAAGCTTTCATTTGAAGCCTATTGCTATTGCAGCAACACTTGCACCAAAGTCGTATTCAAACTCTTTGGGTTTTTAGATGACATCGATAAATGTCAAACTTCCTTTACTTGAGGGTTTTTCTTGCTGCAACTGGTACTAAGCGGTTTGATTATGAATCGTCACAGTAGTTTATTTAAATCATATTTAGTACGATTTAATTCGTATTTATTGGAGAAAGTCATTTGGAAAGTGAACGTGAAGTAAAATTAAGTAAGTTGGTATTACGTTTGCTTATTACCGGATTACCTAATTTAAGTAGTTGGCTACTAAGTTTAGTGCCAGATTACGTTCCATTATCAGCTTTAATATCATTGAAATTCGTGACTGCAATTATGCTACGAGCTCTACCATATATTGTTTTTCCAAGTACTTCTTCACAAGATTTTTTGAATTGGTCCACTTTTTAACCGAATTCAAAAAAGAGGAGGTTCCCAATTTGGCTGTATGTTTTTTACTTCATATCTCTGTCAATGGTTAACCGATTTTGTTGATTTTTTCACTTTTGTACAGATATTGATCCCAAAAAAACTAAACAAAATATTCAAGGGATGACTATTTATCCCGTAAATCTAAAAAACCATCATAATGTTTGTATGGAATCACGACTATCTACAACAATTTTGGTTATATCTCCACCAATTGTTAGTGGATTTGATGATTCTCGTAACTTCAGTCTTCGTTGTTGTATAAATATTGCATTTGAGGTGGTTCCGTAAAAGTATAATGTTCGAGGAATTTATTTGTGCACCAAAACGTATCTGCACCATCAAATGGTAGTTTTCACAATCACAAATGGTTTCCATGGCAACGAGCGTAAACGTGTCATCCATCACTCATGACATCAAACTAAATTAGACACGAATTTTAACTAGATGTCACCACTTGAAAATTATGATCGCGCTATCGAAGTGTTCCCGGCTTTAAACTACTTCCAACCCATTATACAGAAATAAAGATTGGTTTATAGTTTTTTAAAACAAGCCAAATTCATAGAACACAACCACCACCGAACTGCGATTCCCAACACGCATGCCCAGAGTGGAGATTACCCTCTTATAATTAGAGCCATTAAGGCGTTTTTCAGGGCTTATGTCCAGCTGTGAACTAGTATGCTGTAGGTAGATGATGTTTAAGGTTTAATTTGGAAGACGGTTTAATTTTACTCGAGCTAAAAGTCAATTTCAGGGTACTTTATAGTTTGTGTTTCTTTTTGGCCTCTCTCTACGTTGTATGTAATTAAATATATGTACCAACGAGGTACTTTACAGACATGATGTGTGTATAAGACTGTAAGACAGTATGACAGAATGAGGCCTTGCTGCTAGGTATTTGTAATAAAACTGACCAAGTGCGAGTCGGACTCGCGCACGAAGGGTTCCGTACCATTACCTAGAAAAACGGCAAAAAAATCCCGTTTGTTGTATGGGGCCTTAAATATGTGTTTTATTTTATTTTAATTATTTATTTTTAAAGTGATGAAATAACTAAATATTCTGGGAATATTTCAAGCGTCTACCTGTTGCCGTTATCAATATCGAGCAAAAACAAGCAAAAAATCACGTTTGTTGTATGGGAGCCCCCTTTAATATTTATTTTATTCTGGTTTTTAGTATTTGTTGTTGTAACGGCAACAGAAATACATCATCTGTGAAAATTTCAACTGTCTAACACGCTTCATGAGATACAGCCCAGTGACAGACGGACAGACGGACAGCGGAGTCTTTGTAATAGGGTCCCGTTTTTACAATTTGGGTACGGAACCCTAAAAATGCTCCAAAAATCTACTTACTTCATGCAGAATAGCCTCATCAAGTCAGCGCCCACGATTTTGGTCCATTGTTTTGTACAAAATCAATTCAATTACAGAATGCCCTACATTAAATCATTACGGGATCTTATAGACAAAGGATGATCCGAACGGTAAAAATACAAACAATTGAAATTAACCTATAGATATTGTGACCATAAAAAGAACTTAGATACTGTTCTATCCTGTATAAGTGTATGGAGTCTCTCATATTATATTTGTATGATTGAACAAAGAATCAACGGTACAAAGAAGTCTCAATAAGTATGCAGTTGTCTAGAATGTCGGATGCCTTAGATATTTTGAATAACTGAGTATATTTTGATGATTCATTTATATAATTTGCATTGCTTTGTTGAAATAGATCTACTTATGAGCACAACAAAACTATGTTTGTATTTTATTGACACGAATTATCGAATATACAAATTGTATCCTCTTCAATTTAAGATGGAAGAGGTTTTAATGTGGCTGTCTGTATATTTCTTAGCAATCCTCTAAGTGAGGCCGCTTGTGTGGTTGACAGTACGTAATAGCCTGCCTTTCAAAAATGGGACGAATCTGGAATGAAATCAGTATTGAATTTGATTTTCCAGGTTAGTAGTATTTTTGGCTGAAGCTAGCGGGACGAATCAGGAAAAACTAGTTTTTTGTTTTTGTTTTTGTTTTTCGGTTTCTTCGGTTGTTCCCGATTTATGACTCCTTCCTTCGCTTTAGCCTAGAAAATAATCCTAATATAATCCCTCCAATAATCTTTTCAAGTAGCCTATGCCCCGGGATACCATTTACCTCCCTGCTAGTTTCATTAAGATCCGTTCAGCCGTTTAGGCGTGAAAAGGAAAACAGACAGACATCGTTACTTTCGAATTTATAATATTAGTATTGATTTTTCGGTTGTTAGTTTTCATTAGGAAACGTAGAGAGGTCTACCCAAAATATTACTACCTACTAAAATATTACTATTTTGGGTTAAGTATGCCGGTTAAGTATGGAATTTTTTTCCATACTTAACCGGCTTATTAGGAAGGCATTATCCAATCTTCTATTATTCCACCGTTTCGTGCGTCTTGTGTTGCGCAGAAGCACGCAATCTACTCTTACCTACTTATCTGGGGCCTGCCATGTTTGTTTTTCGACAAGTTTAAATCATGATCTGTCAAATTAATACATTCGAATAAGATTTTCAGAGTAACAATAATCCATTGACCCAATAATCCATTGACTAAAAGGAAAGTTTACTAAATTTTAATCGTACTACCGCAGTTTTGCAGTTGCACAAGATTCGTGACAATTGTTTCGGAGATAATCCTTTTGCATTCGTGTTGAAATGGAAAATATCTCGAGCTTCGGGTTTTTCACTTTAGAGTTAAGAAACCCAACTTTTTCTTTCTCTCTACTCAGAAAGAAAATAACAATCTATCTATACTATGTTCTCGTATCCTCGATATTAAGAGATTTAAAAGTGTAACCTAAGAAATGTTGGTGGCAAATGTGCTCGCTGGTGGCAATTAAGCTGGTCTTAGGCTAGATAATACCTAAGTAAGTACATTTGATACTTAGGCTTGTGCGAATATCAAAGCCACCATACAAACGTAACTTTCCGATTCATTGGGAATAATATATGCTACAGACAAAGTTTTCTTTTGTCGTCTTTTGCATATATAAGTTTCCACAAACTAAAACGGTAAAAACTAAAAACGGTACAAACATAGCTATTTCTTATCCGATTATATAAGTAATTGGATAAGAAGTAGCTATGTTTGTACCGTTACAGTTTTTCAAAAAACAGAATCATTACTAAAAGAGAGAGTAAAAGAGTAATAAAATCGTTTGAAAATGAACTGAAATAGATTTTCGCTGTCATTTAATGATGATTATGTATTTTGAAAAAGTAAAACGATTCTAACTAGCCACTTCTTATCCGATTATATAGGCAAAATTTCATTGCTATAAAGTGTGCAGTTTCCAAATGAATCGGAAAGTACTTAAGTATGGAGGCTTAGGTGCTCGCCATCTTAAAGAAATACTCTAGCTTCTAGCAAATACTCTCGTATGTGCTCTGAAATATAATTAATGTTTAGATAAAATAGCTCTACGTGCACAGAAATAGCTTTCTTAAAACGACACGTGCTAAAATTACCTAACTTCAGCAAGCATAGCAACGCGACCTTAATCAGCAAAATCTACGATGTCCACGGTTCTGCTTACCGATACCTGCTCACGTAGCAGCGGCCAAAAGAACTTACACTAAAAGCAGGTTTATTTCTTTGTATATAACTTCCTGAAACGTAGGTCTGTAGAGACTACAACTACAACATCAACACTGAAAGCAAATAGGCTACTTGACTACTACTGGGAAATAATTCTTACGTATTGTCTGATAAAAATAATGTAAAGTGCAATTAATATTTCTGGAATGCCAGTCGTATTAGTAATAAAAACGAATTTTAAAGTTTGAATAAAACAATGGCGCGCCGCGCCGAAACGATAATCTCTGTCATGACTCCGGTGACATGACTCGATGACGTCACACCTCACTCCATACCGAACAAAAAGAACAACACGCACTGTAATCTGTGATAGGTGTGACGTCACCAGCGGTGCAACCAAACGCAGAGCGGTTTCGGTCACGTGATCATATATCAAAAAATGTGGAATTTTAATCCCGTTTTTTCACCTAAAATTGGCATACTTTTTTATAAAAATCACCTGATTACGCTTTGTTACGTTGTCACTGACTAAGATGAAAACAATTTGCGACTTATTTTTAATGTCGTCAAATAGCCTATTAAAGAATAACAAGACGATTTATTTTAATGTTTTTTAAATTCATTAAAAATGGTATTGTAAAACTAAAAAAAACACCACAAATTACGGTACTCGTAAATATTTATAATAAATGATTTCTTAGTCGTATCAAAACCGAAGGGTTTATGTTGTAGATTAGATAGGGCACCTTTCAAATGACAGTTTTCAGAAATAGATCATAGTAAAGTATACTGCAGGACTTAGTCAAACTCAAAAAGTAGTAAGGTATATTTGGAATTATGACACCAATTCCGTATAAAAAGGTCGAACCAAAGGCGACTCTTCTTTCTAATTAAATACAGCCAAATGCTTACACGGCGTATTTACATAAATAGCCGATAGATTATTCAGCGTTTTGGCCATAGAAGCCTTCACCAACTTGGATATGACACATGTTTGTGGACTTGTACGATGCGAATAGGCGCGGGTGGAATAATAATGTGGCGAAAATATGTGGACAATCAACATTCAACCTCATGAGCCTATGTTATTTTGAGAAGATATTTACGACAAAAAACTACAGACGCATCTTCGTAGACGAACTACAATGTTTTTGTGTAAAACCTGCTTGATGGAGTCGATCTTTAGAAGAAACAATAAACTTACTCAATTCAATTTTAGAACACTTTCGAACAATAAAATTCAATTTAAGTTTAGAACGCTATAGAGAATGAAAATCGAATAAAGTTTGGAACACTTCCAAAGAGTTGTAAAGCAATAGAAATGCAGTGAAAGGACTTTTTAAAAGGAAATGGGCGGCTGTTGTACATCACAGCGTCTCGTGCGGACGTTAATCGAATTAAACGCCGGCGGACGAGCAATGATACAATTTAACTGGTTAATTCAATCGGACACACTCGGGGTCAACGAATTTAGGTTTCTCTTAAACAAGACTCACTTTAAATTTGGGGCAATCAAAGACTGCTTAGATTACTGATCGGAGCCCGTTTAGTTGCCTCAAACGAATTTATTTCAGAATAACCTAATAAAATGGAATAACATATTAGCATTAAAAAAATATTCAACAAACAGCCAGCGAATAAAATATTAGATATTTGTTTTATTCTCATTCGAATCTAATCAATTATCATAAAATCCGCCCACATCAACACTTTCGTAATTAAATTAGTTAACCATAATAAAAGTTTGTGAAAAAAGACAAATGTTTAAAACATTCAATTAATTAAATAAGCCAATTGCCCAATACGTTATTTAACTAGATAAGTCGACAGGCGAGGCAATCGATAATGCAGCTTGTCCCCGCCGGTCGGATGTTTCGACACTGAATTTTGACTACTAATTTGTAATAGAACTACCAGTTTGAATGTAGTACCCAATTAGTTTTTTTAAGTAACACAATCGAAAAAGTTTGACATACCTAGTGCATTAGGATGATTCCCGTTAGATCCATTGACTAGAAAAGTATAGAAACCCTAGAAAAAAGTTTTTTAACTTTTTTTCTCTACTTTTTTCTCATTAAATCTATGGTAGATCCATGATATACGTATATCGTTAACTTTTTCTCAGTAGATCCATGATGGATCTATCGAGAACTTTATTTATCTGTAGATCCATGATTTAGTAGTACTTTGTGCAATTCATCTCGTTACTATCTGATCTTAGCGTTGGTAGTGATTTGATCTAAGCTACTTAGAAGTGGTTATGATTGATAAGTAGAGCGACATACTCTACTTCCCATTGCCCGCGGCGGAATCGACGCGTGCGCACCATCACGAAACTCTTTTATTCTAACTACTTGCATTATTGCATTGATATGTTACACGGATGATTTATACACTATCTGTCATTCGTAAATAACTTTGACCTACTGTCTATTGTATACTTTTTACATCGCGATATGAACCCATTTTCGCAACCGGTTTTATTATGTGATTGATATCAAATAACTTAATGTATTTGATACCTTAATTTTATTAATACCTACTTTTACTCGTCCCAATTTCTTTGCCCTATTTTTACGAGGAGATAACGTTGACCCATAAAATGTGAATTACAGAGACGACACACGTTGATCTACTATTTTTATTAGTCGGATAATACAATCTTTATTATTTTTACTACAGAAATCAACTCTTGTTTATTACTCTACAATGTGATGTAGTATAGTTGGTGCGTCGCGTCGCGTAGGATGCACGACGCGCGTTCGACGGCGGCGGCGGCGACGGCGGTTGCGTTGCGCGTCGCAAACGCAGTCGTCTTCGCGCACCGCAGCTGGCCGCACGGACGCGTAAACAAATCGTTCTTGCATAATTCTGTGGACGTTAGGACTCAAGTGATGTGCCGGTGCTAGTGAACACTGCTTTGCAGTTTGGCAGGACTTATATTAAATGATGCATGTGAGTTACGCCTTTATTTGCATTCTATTGGTAAAAAATAGGATTTACCTACCTGCCTATATTTTTTAAAGGAAATGTTTTTTTTCGTTATACCTGCCTTTTTGTTTTTTATACCTACATCAAGATAAAAAAAATTATGATGCATACTTTAATTCTTAATTGTATTAAAAAAATATATTAGATACATTCCTATTTGAATTTTATGCTGTTTAACTATGATGATATTTGCCAGGATTTAATTTAATTTGTCAGGTAGGTAAGAAGAACCGAATTTCTTATTTTGTACCTACTAACTCTGTATAGACACGTTTTATTTGCATCCCAACTAGAAAAAACCAAAACAAATAAATCGGTCCCCTATTACTATTCTGCCAATGAAAAATTAAAAAATTGTTTACATAGACTGAGAAACTTTACTTAAGTAACTTATAACAACCTACGACTAGTTAATACTAGTTTCAATTTCTAATGACTGCCTTAATGGCAACAGGTCCTTATGTTGGCTATTACCTACCTGAGTACAATCATGGCGTTTTCAACTTGTACAATTTAATTTTCCTTGTTTTTTACCTTGAATCTTAACGAAGTTACTTGTTGACTATTCAACAATATAATAAACTAGCTAAGCTGCAGACAGCCTGACAGGTTTATCTTACATCCAATCATAAAAATAAACCTTTAAAATGAAACCTGTAAGTAAAACGGCCACACCTTTGCATGATCCGCGTCGTAAGCACGTCTGTATGCAATTGCGAATACAATGCCTGTTTATAAAACATGCAACGTGCAAAGTAATGGTTCTGCACTTCAATGTAATGCTGGTTTAAAAATCGTGTCGCGATTATGCAGATACATGGTACGGGTACTCGATGATTGTCGAGCGGTGTATGTCCACAACAATAGCTAGTAATTCACATGAACCTCGGTATTACAGATCAATCTGATAAAAATACGCTTATTTTGATTAACGCTGGGTTTTGCGTCTCTCAAAATTCAAAATTCAAAGTGCTTTATTTCCTTTAGACCTTACAGGACTCTTGGACACGTCACAAAACTCAGATTACATACAGAATTATGTCACCTCGCCAGCCTATCAGCCCACTGCTGGACGCAGGCCTTCCCTGATAATCGCCTTATTGGCTTTTATCTCATGCTTATAATCTCACGCTGGGTTTGCGAGTTGGGGATCGCATCACAGTTCGGAAGATCAATTCTGCAAGAGGCGCTACTGCCAGCCCCCCGGTGTATGTCCCTTAGTCGCTTCTTATATCCCATGGGAAGAGTTGGAGTGAGGCGCAAATTCTAAGCCGGCCCCACACGGCTTTTTGCGTCTCCTATAAAATTTTCACTTAATCATCATCCACACTAGAGCACGCCGAGCTCGGACTTTGAAAAAGGGTCGGTAAACACCTCTCTTGTTTTTGGTGTCGATAAATTCGATAAAGACACCGTTCTTACGGAATTTTACTAACATCCGATACATAATCGGTGCCTAATATACTTTATTTATTCATTTTATTTGTTTATAAAATGTTCAGGAAATTTACAACTACTTAAGTAAAAGATTAACGTTCTGAAAGCTATTTAAAAATTTCCACATAAAGCTAAGCATTATCATAGCCATTGTCGAGCCTTATCAAAGACGGTGCATTTAAATCCAAATACTAGGTTATATCTAACGACGACTTATTTGATGAATCAACTAATCTTAAATATCGTACTACCATAACTGGAATTCGGCTCAAATAACTGAATCCCTCAATCCATGCTTGCATCTATAGAGAGCTCATCTGATCCAAATTCTCTTACAGGCGGAAGCTTCGAGAAAACATTTGCTACATTCCTTTTCAGCAAGTAATAAATAGTTTATGTATAAAAGCTTAGGAAGTGAGAATGCGGCAAACAATTGTTAATCGTCTCAAAGAACACAAAAAGCACCGGTTAAATTTAGCTTCCCCAAACCAACTCATAAAACATGTGGTCAACAAAAATCCTCAAATAAACAGCCTCTGATCACAAAGACCTCATCCAATGGCCTCATTGTTGTTACCTGAGCGAGAAAAAAATGTTCATAATTACTAAATGAATAGGCCCATAGGCCGGAGATCGGCCTGGGGCAGATGAACCCAATTTCGGCCTAGTTCGTGCGTGATGCCCACAATTATACGGGACCTATGAAGCATCGTGTTCGTCGGCAACATATTAAATAAATTAAGGCAATTTTTTTTTCAAAAAACTTTAACTTTTTCAATTCCAAATAAGTTCAAATTACAATCAAATATTAGAAACAAATTAGATATTATTTAATTGTTTCAACTGTACTGTAAATACTAGTCGTATTTACAGTTGAAACAATTGAGCTAACTGCAGACTGTTGCAAACAATTTACCAGTAGCTCAACTGATCCATATCAATACCAGTCGGAAGCGTCCCCAAGACGCTGGCTGCATTGCCCCGCTGTATGGCAAGTCATTATTAGTCGAAAAATCACATACCTAAGGTAGGTAGATGTTTCACGTAATCGGTGCAGATACAGTTCACGTGATGTTTTCTGATGTGTTGTTGTGACATTATGGTTTTATACATTGCAATATGCTATACAATACATAGAAACTAGCCCCATACCCTACCTTTTACCTATATGTAGTTATTTTAGAAATTATAGGCAACTGTATCATATGTGCATTGTTAGTATTTATGGGCCGTCCTGTATAACAGATCAATAACAAATACCCACAAAGACATAGAAGTCCAATTATATATTAAGGTATAAAAAAAAGATCTTTAAACCGTATTTTAGAAATCAAAGTCCACTTCAAGTTCGTTTGAGTGCAATAAATATCACTATTACTTACAAATATCACTATAACATACGTAAGGTTGTTGAAAAACGTTAAATAAGAGTGTTTCGAGCTTTCGAGTGATATTTCATAATGATCAAGTCGTTACATCTGTACCTGCTGGACTAGTTATATGTTCGAGTAACCCAAAACTCCATAAATGCGCATTTACAAGCTCATATAGATTATGAGCTTGCCGATCTATAACCTTATTAGATTTGTCTCGGGTTTACCACACAATATTGACTACATTTTGTAAAGTATTATTTTATGTATGGCCACTGCGGCCGCACTGTAGTATGGTAGTAGGGGACTAGGTCGACAATGTTGATTCGATGCTTCTGATATAAGCAACGCGTATAGGGTTGCATACAGGAGCATTGCTCATGTTTGAGTGCTTAGAGTTAAAAGAAGAGCACGTTAAGCCGTTAGTCCTGCGCTAGACGGCAGCCCGACCTTTCGTGTCGGTCCTGTCGTCCTATCGGATTATGAGAGAGAGGCACCTGCGCACACACTTATTATGGTAGGTATCATTCATTCATTTATTTATTCAGTAACAATTTACAATTGTGATTGAATTTTGCACACAGCATATTTATAACAGAACTAAGGATAACATGTAAATCACTATTAAATTTAAATTGAAAAAAAATAGAAACCAATCAGTTCATTTTACTGTCTGACTGTATCTAAAAGACATCAATAGTGTTCAAAATCAGAAAACAGACATCGCGCATCAATAGTGTTCAAAATCAGAAAACTGACATCGCGCATCGGCATCGTCCGAACATTTTCATACGTTTATATTTTTCTCATCTACCATCTAAGCTACCATTTTGCATTGCGGCCGTCGTCGTTGCGTTATAGTTACCAGCTTTCCATCGTTTATGATTATTGTGTGATTGAACAATTTTGTTCGTTTTAACGTATATCGCAATTCGCACAGCAGCAGTAAAAAAATTAGTAGATCAAATTAATTGGACAACTTTTAACTTTATGATCAATTTGATCCTCGAATAAATTAAATTACAAATCAGTACCACGCGTCAGATACAATTTATGATCCTATATGCATAACTGAATATTCAGTGCTTTCCTTTCAATGAAAATGAGACAGTTTTATACCTGAAATGATTCGGGGCTGTCAGATCTATACCTTTGATAAGAATGATTGTCCTTTGAATTTTAAATCAGATCACATTTGACTATTTGTTACGCTTGTTCTTATTTAAATTATAATTATTGTAGAATATATATATATATATATACATACATATTCTGCAAGAGGCACTGCTGCCCGTTCCCCGGTGTATGTCCCTTAATACGCCTCTTACGACAACCACGGGAAGAGTTGGAGTGGTGCAAATTCTAAGCCGGCACCAAGCTCTTGCAGAATAGGTCTACCACCGAACTGCGATCCACAACACGCATGCCCAGAGTGGAGATTATGGGCACTACCCCCAGAGAGGCCTCTGTGTCCAACAGTGGACCATTAATAGACTTTTGAGTTTGTATACGTATATCCCACAAATATACATATTATAAATGTCCAAGTTTAGATGGACGGATAGATAGATGGATGAATGTTTGTTACTTAATCACGCCAGAACGGCTGAACGGATCTGGATGAAATTTGGCACAGAGATAGATTATTCTCTGGAATAGTACATAGGCTTTTTATTCCGGAATTCCCACGGGAACGGGAACTACGCGGGTGAAACCGCGAGGCGCTGCTAGTACGTAGATAAAATCAAGAAACAAGAGGATTGTGGTGGGTGTTGATGGTAAAATATAATTATTCAAAATATTTTTGCCCGCTCTACAGGTTCAGGCACCTATTCACGGTCATGGATAGTTTATGGCATCCCATCTTGGGCTCGTTACATTTCTAATTCCAAAATGAAAGCGCATCTAATCGAGATCTACCTCACAAAATTAAGGACTGTATTTAAATTATGTTTATAGCCGACACAGATTACTTAATATTCACTATTCTATAACCACAGTTTAATATGCATTTTCTATAGGATTTTCATAGACTAAACAGGTTCAGTGTTTTATATTCTATGTGCTTAAGGTAGTTTAGAATTAGAACCCTCGGGGTCCGACATTAACAGATCCTTTGATTAATTCAAATGGCCTTTTTAACTATCAATGTTATAACTGTTTGAATGTAAAGTTAAATTGAATTCAATGTTCATTAAACAATGTTTTAACTTAATGATTAATGGTGGTTAGGCATTATTTTATTGTTTATTGATTTTACTTGTGACTACTAAAACAATTGATTCTAACTAATGGGTTCTCATTCGACCTCGATTTAAATTATTATACTTGCATTATATTGTGTTTAATCCAGTTACAATTAATTAAGTAGCCGAACAGGTTTCTGGCGTCCACCTTGACGGGCAAAAAATGCTGCTGGACATCTTTTATCAGACATCTTGCAGCGCTCGATCTAACAGATGGTTCTTTTTAATTGTTTTAAAAATAACCAGTAAACCTTGATACTAATTTCAAGATGCGCAGACCAGCAAGATGCGTACGAGTTTTGGGCAAAAACAGCACAAGAGTGTTCGCGTGCTCGCTTCGTAAAAAGTAAAACGCCAATTCGTGTAGCAATTACCTGTATATGGAGCGTGCATCTGCACTTCAATAATGTCAGGAGGTTGTTAGCTCCGGCTCAAGGTTAGGACTAGCCCTTCTAGGCGAGTTATTGCAGAACGACTTGTTAATCGTTCTAGTGATGACAAAATGATTTGTAGAAATTTACTTGGGGCTGAATGGAGGTTTTTTGTTCCACTTTTTGATAATATACCTAAGGGTTTTATGCTATAGATTTCTTAACGCATTCACTGCCCACCCTGTGCTTACCGTGCTCACCGCCGTATCAAGTACCTACTTGGTCCATCTGATGTACCTACATCAAGTATTATCACTGTATATTTCTCCTTACCTTTTTTATTTACAATTTTACTATTTCATTACATTTTATTCAAACTTGAAATGTACAATAACACATAATATGAGTAAATAATAAAGAAAATCTATTAACAGCACAAACGAAAATTAAAAGTAAGGTTATGAATTGTATGGCGTGATCGGACAGCACTAATTCGTTATCTTGTTTCTTATCCTGACTGATCACGATATCGGATAGCACCTTTTGCCGTGATCCGTCAGGATATGATCGGTTATTGCGTGATCCGTCAGGACATACCCAGATGGACCATGAGCGTCTTGGGCCATAAAAGCGTTAAGGATAACATTGGTTGAAATCGGTCAAATGACAAACACATAAAAAATCCGATCAAAAAAACAATCAAAAAATCCTTTTGACTATGCAAACTTCGTGCGAATTTAAATTCAAAATAACCAATAGTATTGTATGAATAATAATCTCAGGCATAGTACACATGAGCGGTTGCGCCATGCATGGTAATAAGAAGACATTACAAAATTATCCGGCATTGTTCTGTGTTCTGCGAACAGTACGCCGATCGGCTAATAGGGCTCGCAGTCGCATCATTGTGCCGTATTGTACGCCTCTATTTCCCACCACACAGAACGTAAGGAAGTATAAACTGGGTGAAATTCTCCGAAGTTCTACATTACTATTGGTGATTACCGAAGAAACCGTCACGTAATTCGTGAGTACGTAATAGTTGCGTGACGAGGCACAAAGAAACGTGAGCCTACGGGATAGACAGAAATAGTTGCTGCAGTCGGATTCAAAATGAAATTTACTAGGAGTTGAGTGACCGACGGAGTCAGGATCGGGAGTGTTACTGGCGTCCTGCCGAGGCATTCTCAAGAACGAAATGTCGCATTGTTAGGCGCCTTTGAAATATCACAAAACAATAAACAATACCATGGGTAAAAAGAACAATCTGTTTTCTCATTATACAAAGAGTTGAAGGCAGCATGGTTGAAAACAAAAGTTGAGTTTCGCACTAATTCTTCCTAATTTGGATCTACCAATTACAGGCTTTGGACGTGACTGTATGAAAAGCATTGAGACTTCGAGAGTCCAAAAGGAAGTCGGAACTTATTTTGTCATGTTCATAAAACTTTGCTCGTGTCTTTTTCGGAACTACAACTGCTTACGTGACAAAAAGAACATCCTGAGATGTAAAATCCTACGAAAATATTTGTTTTATTTCAGTTAATGTTATGATAACGTAAGCAAACAGAGAAAAGAAGTTGCTTACATTACGAGTGATAGTAAAAAGGTGTGAAAAAAGGGGAGAACAAGCATGCGAACGTTTCTCTGTAAACAAACCATCAATTATAAACAACAATTTATCGTAGTGCGAAGGATAAAATGATAATTATCATTTTCTGAACGAACTGACGATTCGACTCCACGTAGGTACTGATGTTTTATAAAAGTGTAGATACAAGCTGTTCAAACAATCAGTAACACAATAACATCCAAAACAATCATCCGATTCTTACTCGATAGATATAACATACATTCTCATCGGATTACGAGAGTGAAGGAATAGACAGTGCACCTGTGATTGCGCACACACTTGTGCACTATTATATGCCCTAATCAAGCATCCGTTGAGACAAGAAGCTGTGACTAAAACTCGGCTAGGAAGACAACATCATCATAACTTCATCATCATCATTAGCCTATAGTCCACAGCTGGACATAGGCCTCCCATAATGAGTGCCATAGCGCCCTGTCTTCAACTTCTTCCACTTGCCGCATCTAGCAGCTGCATGCGGTGTTTCGCAGAGCGTCATCCTACCTGACCGGAGGGCGTCCTACTCTACGTTTGCCGCGTCGCAGTCTCCACTCAAGAACACGCTTATTCCAGCGATGTCGGTTCTGGACATGGCCGGCCCACTGTCATTTCAGCTTACGAATTCTTTCATCATCACATCACTTACCTACATCTAAGTAGTAAAATCTGGCGGATGATTTTATTCCTGTAACTTTCTTCATTTGTTTAATAACTTAGGTTCCGTGATACCCACAATGTTAAATACGTATGTACAGTTGTCAATTTAGACCGTAATTTTTCCGTAATGTTACAAAAAATGCGTAAAAAACCAAAGTCGTCCAACGTCCTCAGTTTAATTGGAGGTTGATGTACATTGCGTGTGCGTACACCAATTTACGTTCCGGGAAGCACGGAGTGCGGCTTGCTCCGCTCGAATACACCCCCGGGCGTCCCCTTCGAAACACCACATACCTACAACTCTTTTAGAGGAAATGGAGGACATGGAAGCTTGATTATTCTTCCACTGCCTTAATTTAAAAAAATCATCTCTTGTGAGAAGGTCCCTGTCATTCTATGCTTGTAAAGCTAGGCATTCAAATTCTTTGAAATAAAAAAGTATGACAGAGTGCTACGGGACACACTTTTGTGTTTCGTGTGAATGATGTTTAAAAGTCTCTTTTACTACCAATCTACCAATTAAACAACTATTTGAAAATAATAACGCAAATAAAAATCTTTGTATTTGAATTTAACTGCTATTAAATCACACCAAATAACTAGGTGCACATCTTAAATATCAGTACCAGTAGGTACTTACCTACTTATGTTATTAAATAAAGTCATTCATTCTTGTTTATCCTCGTTTTTATGTAATTGGACATAATTATTGGTGTTATAAGCTCAAGGTGACCGTGTCCTTTGCAGTTAATTATAGGCATGTGAGATTTGTAATTTTATTGTCGTATTATGTCTATGTACTGTATCTCTATTGCATATTATCGTCAATGGTTTATACGATATCAGTTGAATCTTAAAAATGGTTAATCATTTACTATGGTCCGATTCAAAAACCTAGATATTTTTTTTTATACAAAGGGTTACAAAACGCAAGAAATATTGGTAGAAAATATGTATTTAACGACTTCGGCATGTATCATTGAAGAAAAACACAAAAGCTCGAAACAATTTATGATTTTGAAAGCTTTCATTCATCATTTAATTGTTGTCTCGTTCGTTTTCGATTTCAAATAAAAAAAAACTGCGCGTGTGAGTTTACGCGTTGTTGAAGTTGTGTTTTAGTTTTTAGTGATAACTTTGTTTTCTGTTATTGTTATAATTTTTTGCTTAGTTTTCATTCTCTGTCTTTGAACATAAAATATCTCGGATTCCAAATCGGGGTACAGGTGTCTTTGTTTTATTTGATATTTGTGTTGTCAAGAATAGAACAGGCCCTGCAGTTTTATAAATTAAGATGCTTAAATTGTGTAATTAATAATCTTACTTAAGAGTTTTTAAACAAAGCCGGTATTGTTCAGTAGCGGTGAATAAAATGCCAACTTGATTGTTAACGCATATAATAATAGATTCTTTACAGAAATTTAATTATTGTCTTGGTCAGTGTTATCGACATCTCAATGTGCAGATGGACCAATGGTGTTACTATTATGCAAAGTATTTCACATCTCGCTAATAACTATGTAGTTATAAATCATTTTTACTGTTACAAGCTTTACATAACGTACTTACCTACTTGTGGTTTGGGAAGTGGGACGAGGGCCTCCTTTAATTCAATCAGTTTGAGGTTAATGGTTTTATTCTTCTTTGATAAATCGTTGTCGTGCGCGAGCGCAAGTGTTTGGGTGCCGATATTACAAGTCGTTATGACTTACCGGTACTTTTTTCTCACAAGTTTCATCATGCTTCAATGCGATGATTTAAAAAATCACTGGTTCTAGATAATTAGTTCGTGAATAATGAACATTTCGCTTTGTTAGCAACAATAGGGTATAAGCATGTGAATTCAAAAAGCTGATAATTTTATTTGTATTCTCTCTTGATATTAGAAATATATCTGCATAAATATTTGAGTAGGTATTTTATTATGTTTTTTTATTTTAATTGAAAAGTAGATCGATATTTTAAGTCTCAATCGCAAAATTTCAAAAATATGACGCCACCGTTCACCGTATTGTCATGAAGCTTCAGCGGGATATCTTTTTAAAAGAATGAAAAAAATAAAAAATAAAATATTGGACACAACGGACAACCAACAAACATGATGATTTTTATCATTCATTTGTTTCTATTTTTATTTTTATTGAAGTACTAAGTTGACAAACTGAACGATGACGTCACAGAAAAAGGCAGCATTTTTATCACCTGAAACTGAGTACAGTTTTATTTCAACTTTTTTTCCTTTTTAATTAAAATTTTGTGGGTGTTATATTTTTTCGGTAATGAAATAACATAAAGAAATCGATTAAAAATTATGCATATACCCTATTCTAGCGCATTGTATGTGTACCTACTTTGCATCGGCAAAACAAAGTTACGCAAATTAACCTACGCACCTAAATATACCTGAGTGGACGAAGCCGATTCGAGTGGTATCGAATCGAGTCGTAGTTCGATCTCGCACTCGATGATGTGTCGATTCTCGAACTGGATGATGTAAATTGATAAACAATGCCGCGGCTTACGCAATGTGAAAGCTACGTCGAAGCGAGTTATCGATACTTTTCCGAGCTACTGCCCACTCGCTATTGTCTAATAACCGATTATACTTACAGGGTGGGTAGGAAAACTAACTGACATAATAACGACGTTTGTTCAAAGGTTTATTTACAACAAAATTTTCTCTACATTTAAGTACCTATCTAGAAAAAATCTCGTCTAACCTGGTTTTTTTATTTCTTTCCTTTATCATAAATCAAATAAATTCCCAAAAAATTCCGATTTCAGCGGGACTCGAAAATTTTTGGGAACCAATTTTTTTAATTTCTTAGAGATACCCAGACTGCGAGTTACCACTATAACAAAAATCATGTATCAAAAATCATAAAAAATCGTATATTTAAATATTTCTTAGAAAAAACCTATTCCTGGTATCCTTCATTGTGTGATGTTAGAAAGAAGTTGCAATATACAAGGAGCCCGAAACGTTCTGCTATAAACGGTTCTAGGTTGCTTCCTCTATGTGTATAGCAGATCGATGTTATTTTTGTTAAGCATGTGGAATTTAAAAACCTTCAAGAATCACCCTGTATGTGACAGTCTTTATAAATCATAGTCAAAAATAAATTCCCGAGGCAGGTAGATAAATCAACTCCTTACCTCTGTCATGCGCATCCGACCCGTACATCCAAGTGACATAAATCTGATCACAGTTTAAACGGTTTACGGATTTCATTTCTAGCTTCGGATTTCGAAGATAAAAACGTCTAATGCGATTATTACGTAAACCGATATTTCTTTTACGCTCATCGATGACTTTTCATTAGGTAAGAAATGCAGTAAGTATTTACAGACGAGACATTTATGGACGTAGAAATGCTTGTGAAACGACAGAGCAGTCAACTTTTTCTGGTTGCGACTTCGTAACCCGGCGACGTGAATGTCATATCAATCCAATCAGGGTGTTGCGCGCCCGTGGCTGTGTATTACATTTAGAGAGCTCGTTCAAAGGTCAGTGGGATTGACCGCGGGGGCGATTGCTTGCCTCAATTAACCAGCCTATACATGGCCCAGTGCAAGATTTAAGGCGGCCTGCACACGTTACGTGCCCGCCTGAGGCAAGGCAGTACTTTCTCGTATGGACTTATTTAAAAAACGTCTCCAACTCGTGATTGACGCACGATCTATTGTTGAATAAAAGTTACATAACCCAATTTGATGTGCCGTCACTCAAACGAATCTACAAAAGAGTAGGTTTTGTTAATGTGTAATGATGCGTATTCTTTGTGCTTGCCATTTAATTGTGAGGCAATGGATATCTCCGTTAAACCTACGATTGCTAAAGATGTGTCTAACCACCATTGATATTCTGTCACTTGATTGTAGTGGGCACGTCTATAGATGATTCGCAAAGTATTGATCTGTGACTGTTTCATTTCATTGCCGTCACTACGAGTATGTTTCAAAATCATTTGACGGATGAATGTGATTTCAGATCTTTTTATTAGCTGACAATATACTTAGATCAATGCGTCAAAATACCAGTCATATTGCGCACTCCAAACTTCAGATCTATTGAAACTTATGGGTTTTATTCTTGTCCTTGTTTCAAAAGTCGAGGAGAATGAACAAGCGGGCCATTGACCGCGATCCTGTGCATGATTCGGCCCAGAATGCATTATAGTGCGGGTAACCACACGAGCGATTCCCGTTGAGCAACTTTTGTGGCTTTTTGTGTCTCTTCACTTTACCAGTTGGTTAAACTCACAGAACAGATAAAGTAGATCTGTTCTGTGGTTAAACTTGTAGGTAAATCACTTGCTGCAATTATACACATTTTCGTGATGAGGACCAAAGGCATTCTATCTTCGTCATGGACCTGTATACAATCTACGATAAATGGTTTAGGAGAATTTTGGTGAGTCAGCCGTACATACGTTGATATAATCATCATCATTCATTTGAGCCCGTTTCCATCCTCTGCTAGACATACGCCTCCTAATAATGTACGATTTTAATTTCCTATTTTTATAGATTATCATTAAAACAATACGTTACATTGTTAGCTCGCCACACTTACGCGTCAAAAGTTGCCAGTATGCACTCTTTTTGAACTCATCGCAGCAGCCCTACTACATCACATCCAATTGGAATTCCATGCTGATGACTTATTCGGTTGCTTTCTATATGATTTACGATGCAAGGAGCGTGCACAATTACAAGCGTTATTAATTCTTTGTATCTGTGTTTCGGTTCATCTTACAAGCGGTTAAAAAATTCACTGAAATATTATGGTAGGTACGGGAATTCAACTTCAACTATAATAGTAGATTGTTTTACAAGGGACTAAACCATCCCATTATATACGAGGTTGTTATACTCCCGAGCGTAGCGAGGGAGGATGACAAGACCGAGTTATAATGGGTGGTTTTGGCCCGAGTAAAACACTCTACTTTTCACTTCGATTGCGAGAAAATAAAACAATTCAAAATTAGACAATTTTCAGAAATTTTATTAAAAATTAAATGTGCAGTTAGAGCAATTTTGAATGTTTAGTGATATGTTTTTCCCGGGCAATTTTATTTCGGTTCTCTGTGATTGGGATGTGTGTGTAATATTTTGAGTTGATTGTTGTGGAGTAAAAGTTGGAGAGACTCGACTCATGCTTGAGTTTCGTGCATTATTAAGATCTGAGTGCGGCTTCAGCTGAGTTGACATATTCATCCAAACGTTGAAACATTAGTGGGACGTAACTCCTGATAGGCTTTAACTATATTAAGGTATTCTCCACTGATGACAAATTTACGCTCTTTGTTTGTTTTCGTGTTCGGCAGACTCACAGCTTGTAGGTTTGTATCCGTTTCTACGTCTTCTAGCGTTATATTAGCAAGCTCTATTCCTCTGCATGCACCGCTGATTCCATAAATTAAAGCAACCTGTTGAACAAAAAAATAAGTGTGTTATTAATCGTAATAACCTAGGTACATAATTTAGGTATGTAGGTAGGTATCTATTTATTTAGTTTGAGTTGAGTACATAAGTAGTAGGTTACCTTTGTTGCCAAGTATTGTTTATTTGGAGCGTTATTTAAAAATGTTTCGATTTCTTGTGTCGTCAAGACTTTAGATTTTTTTGCCTTGTATCCAGTGGACAATTTCTTCAGTAAAGCCGTTAAATTTACATATTTTTTAATATCGACGTCGTGTCTCGTTTGTAAGGTCATTCTTAACATTGAATATGTGCTCCAAAGAGTCGACGATTTGAATTTTTTCGATAATTCATCAAAATAAGTGAGAAAAACCCCTTCTGTAAAAGAATCCACACGTTTCTCATCTCTCCATTTCATAAAATTTTCGTAACTCTTTAAATATATTCCACGTGATTTTGTCGGCAACAGATTCATAATTATTTCTTTGCCCTTTTCTTCCATTTGCATATTAGCATCTTCACTATCACTTGATGACATTTTTCACGTTCACAATTTGGAAGTAAAAGTCAGGAAGTTAAACGTAAAAGTTTGTGATTTGGAATGAAGAAAATTCTAGAGATTTAGCGCCAATACCATCTTTTTTTTTAAATCTCTATTTAACCCGCAACGAAAGAGTTCGCATTCTACCGTGAAGGGAAGAATCAACCTTCATAAAACATCACCAAGACGGTTCTATTTTCAAAAAAAAGGTTGACGGAGCACCAAGAAGTCGAGTTTTTATGTAAGAGAACGAATGCTTTGTACTGGCTGATGATTTTAGACAAAAATTAAAAAGAAAAATTACTTTTTAGCCCGAGGGATTAAACTCGAGTTTTAGGCCTGCTAAGCTACACTATTATGATACACTTTTCGAGCAAGAGAAGTGAAAAATATTTTTCGATTATGGGTCACTTGCACACTCGTATGGATTTAGTCTGATCAAAAAGTGCACGTTGATGTCTTTTGTGTTTTTTTTATTTTTTTGTTCCATATTGAATACTACAATCGCACTATCATAATTACGAATTCAAAACTTTAGATGTTTAGATGCTTGTTACCTCTTCACGTCAAAACTACTAAACGGATTGTGCTAAAACTTTGCATTGATGTTGGTCTAGACTTGAATTAACGTTAAGGCTTTTTACCACAAAAAACACGTGCGAACTCGCAGGCAGAAGCTAGTTATCAACACTTCGGAGAATATTTCAATCGTGCCTTATAAAGTTTCTCATTGATGTTTGAATCGGGTAATTAGCATAGTTAACAAACAAAGGCAGCTAAGTGCTTGCACTGCTACGCGTAAATTGAGTTGATTCCGCCCATATTTAGGTCGTTACTCTAGATTTGCTTACCTTTGAAAGTTTCTAGTTCAATATTTCCTTAATTTAGCGAACTGAATGTTGCGTATGTATTCGCTAGTTTGTTTGTAAAATTACACACTTTTATTTAGAGCTCTGTTAGGTAGTATTCTAACACTTTCATCGCCCATGACGTACGTGGACGTTTGCAACCTATACTTAAACCTTTCTCAAGAAATAATGTCTGTAAAAAACTCGCAAGACTAAAATTCAAAATTCCTGTTTTGGTGTTGAGTTTAAAGTAATAATTCGCAGCAGCCGACGAATTTTTTTAACGAATTTTGTTAAGAAAACAACAACAATAAGGGTCATGTTTACAAATGACAAACATTAGTTGAGGCCGGGCAGTGAATACGTTAAATACGATACTTTCTTTGCGAGCTCTATGAAAGCTGTACGTCCTCAAATCGTGCATTGAAATAAAGAGAAGATTCGTCTCAGTTTCTATGCGTGACCTTTGATACATAATATCACTTTTACTAAGCGGCATTCTGTCTAAAAGTGAAATGAGTTATCATTAATCGAATATCGCTGGCTTGTTTTCACTAACAATGAGTCGACAGAACTTGCTGCACAATGACTTGGATTAAAAGTTCAAAGTCGGTTAAATCTTGACAATGAGCTGGAACAAATTATATACTTAAACATATAATAATTCAGTGAATTAGATATTCGCTGGTCTCTCTTATTTCTATAGATCCTTAAACGTATATTATTATAGTTATTATTTTATTTATTTAAAAACTCAGCTGGAATATCCCACTGCAGTGCTCTTACCATTGATTTCGGATATTTTATTTTTGTAAAAGAAAACTAAATATGCGCTTCTTCTTTAGCACATGACATTGAATGTTATGGACTGAACTTCTTTTTTTCTGAAAGACGTATAAGTTATTTCTTTCACCATTTCTCCAACTTTCTGACCTTATCGTGACGCCCCGCTGCGCCCTGCTTGACCCACCAAGATGTCGCTCTGATAAGCGAAATGTTTTCACCCAATGCTTACTCATTGCTCCGGTACTCTATCCATGATAAAGCAAAGGAATTTGGTCTTAAAACATTGTTTTTCTGAATTGCTTTTGTTTTTTGTATTGTTTTATGGTTGTTCATTTGTTTTTTGATAAAATTTTGCCTCTTCTCACTGGTTTGAGTCATTCATTCCCACTTATACTATTCATTCTTTTGTTCTGATTTTTCTGTTCATGAACTCTGTTTAGTAATATTGTTTCATTAGAATATGAAGCCAATTTTGTGTTTATTTCTTTATAGTCTAGGTAACAATCATTCGTTTCTTACTTCCTAGTATTCTCTGTCATATAACGTGTGGTCTTTTAATGTCAGTTGTAGGTACAACGTCCGGCATACCGGTGTGTATCTCAGGTAACATAAATAAACACAACGTAAACCTACCTTCTCAAATATAAACTACTGAATAGCGAGAATGAAATTCAATACAGCAGATTAGCTCGCTCATTTCACAGCGTTTATTTTTATCGTGTTGAAACGAAGATATGAAGCACAAACCTAATAAGCTACTAAAAACTTGAAGTGTGCTTTACACTTCAAGTTTTTAGTAGCCTACGAGAAAGAAGGGCCACATTTCTTTCTCGTTATCTGTCTGAAACTTTTTGTCGAGTGATTTTTATTATAGACACAAAAGCTTTCATCAGTGGCAATCAATGCTTCAGTGGGATTATTTTCACTGTTAATGTTTACTACCGAGTGTTGATGTCCTCCTTTCATCTCTGGGGTCTGGTGATGATTCATTCTCTTCTGGGAAGTGACGTGGACCGTTACTAACCTTTAGCGTAGTAATTTACCTTTAATCCGATGTCAAGCAATAATTTGCGGTAATTATGGCGCCGTGAATGTAATGAAAGTGCTCATTTGTTAAATGGGTAAATTTTTGGATAAGTTATTTGTATTAACGAATTTGAGTTTCGACTTCTAAATTTTTTTGAACCTAGAAAGATGTATATCTTTTATCTTTGAATTTGGTTTTGAAATTTAATTCTACGAAGTATCTTAAGCCAGGATTTTTATTTGATTTATTCTGGTTTCTAGAATAAAATAGATATTGTAAACACATTAATTTAGGTTCGACTATTACACAATTTCATATGTTAATGTGCGGTCGCTTTCCACAATACCTACGCAATTCTGCGAAGAACGACTATTATGTAAAAGCAAACCGAACACACGTGAAATATTTGTTTTGCATTTTAACATATTATGAGTGAAACTACATTTTAATAATTTTGTATTCTATTTTAGGGTTCCGTACCTCTAAATGAAAAAAGGAACACTTAAAGGATCACTTTGTTGCCTATGGCTACAACCCTCTTATCCTCAGGAACGCGTGGATGTATCGAGTTGAAATTAACATCAAATATTCAGTCCGTAACTTCTTGGTGCCGTGATTTAAATCAAACTTCTAAGTCAACGCAGTCAAAAGTAATAGCCGTCCAAATTTTGAAATTTCCAAAGGAACATATGCTCACAAAACCTTTCCGGTACTTCCCGTTGACTTTTTTTTTATACCACCAAGGTGGCAAACAGGCTTACTAGAATCATGAAATTTGGCAACAAACCAGGCCTTATAATTATTATTTAGATACCTAATTAAATGGAACCCTCGTTGAGTGAGTCCGACTCGCTGACGTTTTTATTTCTTTTGTGTAGCCATCAAATAAACGATGTTCAAATAAAAACCTCTTAGAAACAATCTATAAATTTCCTAGACGACTGGTTGTCTTACAAGGCTGAATTCCAACGGTTTATCCAATGGATAAATATTTAAAAATATAAGCTACAATTTTTAAGCTTCGTTTAAAATGAAAATATTTTAGGCATTTTAAACCGTCAACTAGGTGTGTCCGTCCACTTAGGAAAGGAAAGAACAGATAACAGATAATTTTGTAAAAAGCGCAGGCGGCCGGGCCGTATCTCTAAGCACGTGCACAGCCCTATCAACTTTAGGACAGTTTACCTTATCTTACCCACTTAGGTAGGTACTCTAAGAGTAAATATTTAAAGTAGAAAGTGCAGTTCCGTGTACACACAGGCGTTTACCTATTTGATGCTCCAAATTCATGGTACTTGGACTGAAGGTGAGGCAAACAAGAGTGTAAACAATAACAATCTAAGCTTTTGAAATCTGAACGTTTTTGATCAGCTTTACGACCCTTCGTTATCTGAACACAAAATGCTGTTAATCTTTAAAGTTACAGTCTGGAATGTACAAAAAAGTAATGGTTTTGTGTTTAGTCGCGTCGACGCGTCAGTTGTCGAGACTCCGCTATAAAATCCTTTGTTGCCGTTTTGTTGCTGAAGTTAGAGCTTCTACGAAATGACGAATGACAAAACTATTTGGGGCCGATAAAAATAAACAACAGGATTTAACACTAATAGATCCTGAAATTGTATAGATGTATGTATAAACTTCTAAGTAGGTATATTGGCTACAGTTGATCAAGTAACGGTGCCGCTTGCTTGGTGTCAGGAAGGTGTCAGGCTGTCCATTGAAATGAAAATCAAGGAATCCGTTGCGGTTATGAACATTTTAACCGATGAGGTTAAGTAACTTTACAATTTAATTATTATACAAACGATTATCTCAAGTAAGTACAATAAGTTCCATAGTTATTGTACTGCATATAAAATTAATGATGTATCAAAATTAATGATGTATTAGCACTCAGTCAGTCCCGTACCACTTAATATTTAACTTTTTTGCGTCGGCATCCGTCAAAAACAAAAACAAAAAACCCTGTAATAGGTAAACCTACTATTCCAACAAAAAATACCTAATTTCAATACAAAGTCAAATCAAAGTCAAAACGAGCACTTTGAAATAAGACCTACTCGTAACGATCAAAATGTGTTCTCGATACGAAACCCGACCAGGCTCGCCACTAATGTACGAAAGACAGGATATTGCACAGATAAGCCATGTTTTGCTATGATTTCTTAGAACGTAGATATTGCGCGTAACACCTTGAGCTGAGTCGGTCTAGTCGTGAGTCAAACGCATTATTTAATGCCTCACTGAACACTGCCCTACTTGAAATAATATTCTTATTTTGTAACACTGGTTTGACTACCTAAACATAACTGAACAATCATCAGAGGAAATGAATACTATTCGACAGCCCAACAAAGGTATAATTTGTTGAATATTTTGGGAATTCACGTCGTCTAGCGTACTATGTATAAGATGTATTTATCTTTGGAGCATCATTAAGGAAACCATGCAAGGTCATGCTGGGGTCGAGTAACGAGTAGCACATCACAAAAACAGTTTCTAGGTGTGTTTGAAGCTTTGTTGATGTACGATTAAAAACAATGTCTTGAGACTCTCACGCTCCTTTGTCCTATAATGAAGTATCATTGTCGTGGACACGGTCGACTGCCTTCGCCGGGAGCTAGAGCTACCCTCGGGAGCACGTACACGATGAGAATTTAGATTACATGTTAACTTTCAATAGATGATTCTAATCGACTGAATAATGCTCGTCTCGATAATAGTTTCCTGTTTGTGAACGATATTAGAATTAAAGACAGGCATAGTTTTATGCTAAGCTTTGTAAAGGCTCTTAGGTTCTGCCTAGGGTGCCATGTTTTGCCGGCGGTAATATAACTTGATTATAGTCTTATAGAACTGGATTCGCTAGTTGTTTAACAGGATCTTCATTTTCTAAATATCTTGTTATGAAACCGCGAGTTCATTCTCGGAGTTTGTTGATCTGTATTTTAAAATGTTTTTTTTTCTTGACAGATCGAACGTCTTGCCCAGTATGAGCGGTTGGTTGGCGGAGGTTGCGGGAGGCGGCGGGCAGCGCGCCTGTCAGACCTCGAGAGGGTCCAGGATCTGTTCCCTCATGATTACCTCGCGCTGCACGATGCTGATGCACCCTCGGCACTTCTGTCGCACCATGCGCAGGTATATAAACTTATATGGAAGGATTTCGGCTGTAAAAATAAAAATATGGCGATGGTTTCTTCCAGACTTATTAATCTATGATCGGGTTTTGAGTAAAACTTTTCTTTACAGAAGCAGAAAAGTCTGCGCAAGCGACCCAGCTTGGACATAGGAGCCACAATCAGCAACAGCACCACCAACTTATCCCCCCGAACTTTCATCATGGAAGCTCCAGTCCAGCTGGCCCCTCTAGGAACCACCTCCCCACCGCTAGATCGTCATTTGTTCCTATTCTCTGACCTCATGCTGGTTGGAAAATCAAGAGGAACCAACTGCTTTAAGTTGAAGGAGAGTGTGAGATTGGCAGAGCTCTGGCTGTCCACACAAGAGGGAGAGGATACAGGCTTTTTGATTGGCTGGCCGACGATGACCGGTGTTGTCAACTACCTCGCAACGTATCCCACGCAAGCGGCTCGAGATACTTGGTATAGGTGAGTAAAAATATGTACTGATTTATTGGTATTTTTCCGTTCGAACAAAACAAGTTAGCCAAAGAGGTCATACCAAAAACATGATTTTACTCAAGATCAAGTGTAATTAGCAACTGTATTCTTCCTTAAAATTTCATGCGAATCTATAATTTCAAAATTGCAACTTCTGGGTGCTTAATATTTATTGCTCACGAACATGTTAATATTCAAAAATAATTTGTCTGATGAAACATTTTTTTTTGTTTAGAAAAATCCAAAATGCCTTAACGTCTCAACTAGCAACCGAGCCAAAATCAACGAACATCCAGATATTTTATAAGGACGCATCGAGTAACATCGAAATCGTAAGTACCACTACTTTTCCCATTATCTGAAATTATTATTATGGCCAACCAAACAATGTTTTGTTTTCAACCCGAGGGTCAGAATCCCGTTCATCAGACCAAAACACATTAGTCACTCATGCGCATAGCTTCGAGCACAGGGTTTTTACGAGTCATGACCCGTACAAGTTTATAAAATAAAAACTTTTTGTGTGTCATGTTTCATAAATTGTCTTTTTCAGTGCAAAACTGTGTTCGTGAACCCGGAAATGAGTTCCCGTTGTGTTATCCAACACGCGCTAAGAGTGCTACAGAACAATCATGATGGGGACGGTAACGACGGGGAAGGAGAAAACGAAGGGGAAGGCAGATGGGGAGCCATCAGTGAGTTCAGCCTCTGCGTGAGGACAGTAAGGGATGCGCCACCACTGCCTCTACGAGGGATCGAGAGGCCACATGCTATTCAGGTAATTAATTACATTACTTTTCTTACAGTCCATGGTCAATACGGTCGTTGAATCGATGTTTTCTGCGACGCAAGAGGCTGTGGGTTCGATTCCCACCTCGAGGCAAATGTTTGTACGACTTGCAGATATTTATTTTGGGTGTTCTGGGTGTTTTCTATGTGAAATAAACGATGTATCTATGTTCTACATATATTAAGTATCTACATAGTATATCACATATCAGTTATCTAGTACCCATAACACAAGCTCTGCTTAGCTTGGGGTGAGATGATCGAAGTCGTCCAGCTTTATTTATGTATTTAATACGAATTTGAAGAATGTATGCCTTTCGAGTTCCAAAGTTTCCTTGTACATTTTATTGAAAGATGCTTATAATGGTGTTGAATTTTCAGATGTCGAGAATAAGGCAGACCCTTTCAAACGAAGACGGGTTTGATTTGGAGCATGTGAATGCTAAGAACAACCCCTGCGGGCTGCTTTTCGAGTTGCGGAAGAAGAATCAGAATTTGAAAAAGTAAGCTACCTTCGTTAAAGTTGTTAAGCTTTAGCTTTTAAAAAAATGTTATAGGATGCCCTATTACCTGCCTTTATTTCTTTATCGTCAAAACACATTTCCAAGATCTGGATGAATTCGATGATGTCTTCCTAGCTGAATTTCGGCCACGGCGGCCTATCTCATCGAAGACTAGCCAAGGTCTCAATACAAGAGAAGCCGTAACAATTAACAATGTCTTTGTATATCATCATCAGCCTATGTTAGTCAACTACTCGACATAGGCTTTCCCTAATAAACACCTTAGCGCCCTGTCTTCAGCTTGACGCATCCAGTATCTGTCTGCAGTCTTTTGCAGGTTGTCATCCCACCTGGCCGATTTCTTTGTAGTATGACCTTTACTCTTACCTTTGATTTACCTTTACTAAACTAATATGCCCAGTTATTCAGGTTCTCTAATTATTTAGTAGAATTAAAAAAAATGTGCTCTCAGCGGCGTCCCTTAACTGCGAAAACACATAGTTCTTAAGATTCTGCAATGTGTATTATCCCCTAAGTGTTATCCACGTAGGATCCCCTTTTTAATAAATAAATAAATGTCTTTCGCAATTCCAGTGGCAGCACAACCCCCGGTCGTGGTCTGCGCTTACTCCGCCGCGGCGGTCGTCTCTTCGGCGTGCCTCTGACAAGGTTGTGCAACGGAGCGCCACCGCCGTCGCTGCTTCAAGCGCTGAGAAGACTGCGCTCTGTAGCGCCGCTGACGCATGGCGTGTTCCGCCGCAGCGCTAACGCTAAAGCGCTGAGATTGCTGAGAGACAAGGTACTAATCAAAGTAGTCAAATTTGTCTAAAAGAGATCGCTCTTAGCGATAAGATTTGTCCAATTGTTTATGTTTTTGTGTTTTTCTGTTCCGTTTTCTATATCTTGGTGGGCAATAAATATAGCAAATTACATTAATTGTATTGTGTTGTAGCAAAAATAATGCTGACTTTCTTTTCGTCACTCATTCGCTGCATTCTTTAAGGTTACGAAAAAAATAACGATAACCAAACCAAACGGTAACCAATGAAATGAACGGCGAAAATAGTATGAATGATACACTCAAGAATTCACGTAATTACATAGACAAGAGAATTGTAATCTTTTGCAATAACCGACAGGTCATTCATGAGGGACGAAGGCCCAAAAATTGAAACTTTGTTAATTCGCTGCTTGCTTTTTTAGCCAAGCAATAAAGACATCAAACTAAAATCAACAAAAAATTAAACTTTTGGGAAGTAGTTGTTCCTTTGTACTAAACTTACTTTTTCTCAGTAATTACAAATATTACTTAGAAAAAAGAAAATTACACTCCATGAATTAAAATAACTAGTATTAACCTACAATTGAAATAGTTGAGCTAATTTTACTAGTACAACTTTACACCCGTAATTAATCTGTTGCCGCAACTGCAGAATGTCGCAAACAAACTAGAGGAGAGTTGCTCAAGATATAAAAGCTTAACTTTAAATTAAAAAATTAAAAATTAATTAAATGTTATGTATTTACATTGTAACATTTCTATTTCAGCTGGATTCCCTGGGCCCCTGGGCGGAATGCGCAGAGCTGGATCGTGCCCCGGTGCTACTCCTGGCAGCACTAGTCAAGGAGTTTTGCCGCGCGCTTCCCCAGCCTCTGCTCTCAGCTGACCTGTACCCTTCATGGCTTCAAGTACTTGGTAAGTATTGATTGATAGATGATACTGTATTTCAAAGCCTTAAAAACACTGTTAATGCACTTTACTAACATTTAAAGCAGAGAACAACGAACGGCTGGTCATAATCATATCATAGATACAGAGAAGATTTTATCTGTTTTCAAGGTTTCATAAGAAAACCAGCCTCTAACATTCGACTAATACCTGCTGATGTTGATAATCGGAGCGTCGATGACTCGGTTAATTTTAAATGTTTTTATCTATGTTAGTCTATAAGGTATTTATTGTATGGGCCCTATTAAGTTTCTTTTTTTGTGGTCTGAAATAAAAGTATTATTATTATTATAATAAGCAAATCTGTGACGCTAATGTAAATATTCTAGCCTTAATTTACCTTTATTTATATTTATTTTGTTGTTCGCAGGTTTACCTCAAACAGAAAAAGTGGCGGCAGTTCGCTCCCTCCTCCTCCAGCTGCCGAAAGCCCACTACGTGCTGTTGACGTATTTCGTTTGCCTTCTTCAAGCCATCGCCAAGAAATCCAACATCAACCTCATGTGCCCCATGAATCTCGGCGTCTGCGTCGGCCCCAGCCTTCTTTGGCCACACACACCCTGTGAAAAATCTCCCAAAGCTGTGCCAATGGTGGTAGAACTACTTATTGTAAAAGCTGAAGCTTTATTCGGTCCCCAGATTACTGGTCTCTTAGGAAGCGGGAGTCCAGAATCTTCTAATGCTTTGCTGGATTCGGGAGCAGAGGAAAGTGATAGTCTACACTCTGTAGGCATATCGCTAGATTCTATGGAACTTGCCACGCCGAGGAAGGAGAAGTTATCCCTTAGTCGAGATTCAGGTCTGACTTTATCGGAAGATGACTCCAACAGTAATGGAGGAAACAGCCCAGCACCGAGAAATATTCTGCACAGTCTTTCTACACCCACCTGCAACATTCAACAAGTACCAAGATACGCTGACAATCTCAATGTCAATGGTCTTCCGCAAGCACCTCAGCGACAAAACATATATTCAAACAAAAATGAAATCTACAGCAATGCTAACGAAGAACTATACAATACCCCGTACGTAGGAGAAAGATACGTACACAACTCTATCAACATTGGAATCTCAAACGGCATCGATGAAAGGAACTACGTATCGAAGCAGGCACTCCAGCGATCGACTGCTGATATTTACGCAAAAAGCCCTTCAATATACATCACAGGATTCGAACCTCAGAAACCACCGCGAAGCCTTGTCTCCAAAGCAGCCAGAACCTCAAAAGTCTACAGCATGTTTGCAGAAACACAAGAAACAGACACAAACGTTACTCAGAAAAAATTCAACCGAGCAAAAAGCTCCGACAACCTTTTAGAATCAAAACAAAAAGCGGAGGCTTTGGAGAACAAACACGACCTAGTATCTAGTCAAGAAAATATCGTATACAGCAACATACATGACCTCGCAATGTTCACCGAAAGTATTCAGCGGCAAAACCAATATCAAACACGTTCGGAAGCTTTGTCAAACTCAAACTACTCCCGTGTGTACACCAATTACAACACAAAGCCCGCTGAAAATATTTACGGGCAGATGAGAAAACCGCTAGGAGGAGAACCATCAAAGAACAAAGAGGTAAATGGAACACAGGCAGCCACCATTTTTACAAGAAATGACTGGTCTCGTCAAGCAGCGAGAACGAAGAGCTTAGAAGTCAATGAAGGTCATTCGGTCAGCTCCGACAAAATGCGCAGCAGCAACTACGAAATGCCAAACGGCAACACGTGTTGCAAGAGGCAGTATGACCCTGCACACATGTGCACTAAAAGCTGTAATGGCACCCCGATGACGAACAACCGAGAACAAGAAAAACGCAACTTGGTTCCGCTTCAAAATTCTTATTCCTACGTCGAACATGTAAACGACGACACAGAAGAAATTAAAAAAGCAAGACTACGAAACTACAACAACAATAAGTTGAACCAATCAAAATCATTAGCGAACATTATAATGCACAGCGACTCAAGCAGCAGCGATACTTTGTATCAGCCGCAGAGCTCCGCAAAGAGCAGGTCCACCGAGTCACCGGCCAGCGAGAATTCCTACGAAAACTGCTACACGACGCAATACATGGACCCCATGTACACGTCCGTCTATCGCAACATGATGGATAAGTCTTGGAAAATAACGAAAACTTCTGACATGTATTCAGATATCTACAAGGCGACGCCGACCACCGTGCAGCCGGAGTATCAGAGCTCGGAGAGCGAACCGAACAGCAAGAAGCCCCCGCACATGCCTCCGCCGGTCCCCCCTAGGAAGATGATCTATCAGAGGGTGCTGAAGAAGTTCCAACCGGTGCACGTGAACAAAGATGAGAATTCTCGCTCCAAGTCTGTGCCTCGCTACACTAACGGTGACAAGCCGCAAAATAGCCTAGCTCTCGACTGCTCGGAATCCGACACCGAATCGGAATCATATGTTTAAATGCACAACCGACAATGGATCTTATTTCCAGCTACTTTGTTTTAAAATTGTAAGTGTTTTCAACTAGATACGTAAACATTTTGGTACTTCGGGTAGGTACTATAAATTATGCCATCTTAGCTATGACATTCTTTTAATCCCGCCTTAAAATTTAATTGTGACCATAACTTCAGCTGTTTTGGTGATGCGATTCCAAAGAAGTAACGATAATTTCAATCATAATTTTGTATTTGTAATTATAATCGTTGAGAGCGATACATATTAATCAATTTTATTGAGTAAATACTGAAAAATTAAGAGTTTATTAAATTGAAACTAGTTATTTATCTAGACGTTAAGGTATCTACAGTTTAAATATTTTTATGGTTCTCTTTATTGAGTGAAGATATTAAAAGCTAAGCTTTCATTTTATTTAATCTAACACATTTTGTGGTGTTTTACGATATTTTATTAGTAGTAGGTATTTTAAATAGATATTTTCTTTGCCTGTCTGTAAATAGAATATTGTAAATGTTTATTAAACCTAATGTGAATTAAATGATGAATTATAATTTATAATTTATTTCATTTTAAATAGATCCTCATTTTTTGATACGAATCAACGCAGTGTTAAATGGTGGTCCCAAAAAAAGATGGTTTTACTAGATAATAATTTAATTATTCATTACCGTTACAATTTCTAAAATTAATTATCATCATCACAGTCACGAATATTTTAGTAAATACTTAAACAATAAAATAATATATGATGACACTTAGGTCCTACTTCATATTCTAGTATCTTACTAATCCTAAAAATATTATAAAGACGTAAGTTTGTGCCGTTTAAAGAAGTTTGGCCGAAGAACCACGCCAAAACTGAATGAATCCGATGCTGATATTTTGCACACAAAGATTCGGCCCTGGAATAACTCGGGCTACTTTGTAATTAGGTAAAAAAAAGCGTGCAAAGCCGCTGGTATCAAATAGAACAATTTACACACAGTCGATCGATAGCAAAAAAAACATAATTTTGGTTCTCTAACTAAATAAACCTTAGCCAAACTCCTTGTATTAATAGTAATTTTTGTAAACAAACCACGACACAAATAACTAAAATTCGCTTGGTGTTGAGTTTTAGATATACATGTAAGCAATATTTAGTGAAGTTAAAAAAAACGCGGCAACACAGTGAATTTTAGGTTAAGTAGGTATGGGCGGTTTGTTTGAAACATTCTACAACGAGTTTGGCTTAGGTATAGTCTACCACATGTCTAGGTACGTAAATTCATATTATTATTAAAACATTTCTCTCTAACCAATCTTATTAGGTTAAGTACCTACTGTCCATAAATTCGATTAATATTCTTAATTTCACGTACATTTTCTCACATTCTTATAAACTATGGATAAACGTCCGACCTTACTAGAGAATTAAAAAAACAGTCTGAAGGCTTCACGGAAACAGCGATTTGAATCACCGGAAGCAACTTGTTCTAGTCATGACAGCTTTTAACATCTACTTTTTAATTATCTAGATAATTATCCGTACACAGTCGAGCCCATGAGTAAATAAAACACCTTAAGTACTAACTATTTATCATTCTTTTTCTAGGAGTACCGAATCGGACTCTGCTATTGTACAGTGGGCTGCATCAATAGGTACCTGTGACCGATCTGAGTCATGTAGATACATTGGGTTTTGTTTTTAATTACCTACGTACTTTATTTTGTAAAAAGTATGAAATTAGTTGTTTTTTTAAAGACAAACAATATTTTCATTTTGTCGAATGATTTCAGTTAAAAATATTTTGTATTATATAAATAAAACGTATATTTGTCTCTCACAAAGGTCTAAACTAAACTATGTTAAGCACCTATTAAATAATTAATTATAACTGGTTTTGGTAAATAGGTTTTGGCCTCAAACTTAACAGTAGGTCCTCAAATTTAATAACCCTATCGATGCAGCTCTTTTAACAACTACATTTTATTTATTTTTATGGTTAGACAGTTGGATATAATTTTACTGTGCGCCTCTACAATTACATAAAAAAAATAGAGAAGTATATTAAATGGGCCTAATTTGTATTTAATTTCGAAATCAAAAAAATACTGAAAAGAAAAAAAAATACTGAATCTACTCTTGGGCTCGAGTATTTCTAAACTTGCATTGATATCCAACCTAAAACAACTTAAAATCTACGTTTTCACAGGAATAGAAACGTTTGTGTCCGTTGAGTTGGTATCACTGGAACTGGGTTGGTTTGTAGTCGGTAACACTGGAGGTCTCTTGTCTTCTTCAACAGCGACGTAGTTCCAAGATTGAGTTTCACCTGTTCCGAAGAGAATGAAGTATCCGGCTGATGCTATGTATAGAGACGCTCCGGTGATGAATACTGGTCGCCATTCTGAGAAGCCGTTCTGGAATTACAAGAAAAATGGTTGGTCAGGGGAATGCTGATATTTTAAATACTCCCAAAAAGCGGGCGTGAAAAAAATATATTTTCTTTTTTCGAATTCACATGAGGTGAGATCATTGTGAAAGGGACAGTGTGAGTAAAAAAACTAGCTCTACGAGATACAATAACGAAAAAAAAAACTTTTTTCGAATTCACATGAGATGAGGGTGTTGTGACAGGAACAGTGTGAAATTAATAAATCCCAAAAATTTACGATCCCGACGGGATTCGAACCCGCACCTTCCCCTTCAGCGCAGGGGTGCTCTTTTTCCAACTAAGCTACGTGATCTTATCTAGTCGGCCCGAAAATCTTTGGGAGTTCTTTCGGCACTTACGCCGTCAGCGCCACCTACAGAGGAAACAATGAAGTTATCCAATTCTGCTCAAAGACCAAATTTACATTTAGTTCTTTGACGAGAGGTTTTGCCGTTGCTTGATTCTAAGGTTTTTATTTATTATACTCTGGGTAATTTCTAAGAAATTAATAAATCCCAAAAATTTACGATCCCGACGGGATTCGAACCCGCACCTTCCCCTTCAGCGCAGGGGTGCTCTTTTTCCAACTAAGCTACGTGATCTTATCTAGTAGGCCCGAAAATCTTTGGGAGTTCTTTCGGCACTTACGCCGTCAGCGCCACCTACAGAGGAAACAATGAAGTTATCCAATTCTGCTCAAAGACCAAATTTACATTTAGTTCTTTGACGAGAGGTTTTGCCGTTGCTTGATTCTAAGGTTTTTATTTATTATACTCTGGGTAATTTCTAAGAAATTAATAAAACCTCTCGTCAAAGAACTAAATGTAAATTTGGTCTTTGAGCAGAATTGGATAACTTCATTGTTTCCTCTGTAGGTGGCGCTGACGGCGTAAGTGCCGAAAGAACTCCCAAAGATTTTCGGGCCGACTAGATAAGATCACGTAGCTTAGTTGGAAAAAGAGCACCCCTGCGCTGAAGGGGAAGGTGCGGGTTCGAATCCCGTCGGGATCGTAAATTTTTGGGATTTATTAATTTCTTAGAAATTACCCAGAGTATAATAAATAAAAACCTTAGAATCAAGCAACGGCAAAACCTCTCGTCAAAGAACTAAATGTAAATTTGGTCTTTGAGCAGAATTGGATAACTTCATTGTTTCCTCTGTAGGTGGCGCTGACGGCGTAAGTGCCGAAAGAACTCCCAAAGATTTTCGGGCCGACTAGATAAGATCACGTAGCTTAGTTGGAAAAAGAGCACCCCTGCGCTGAAGGGGAAGGTGCGGGTTCGAATCCCGTCGGGATCGTAAATTTTTGGGATTTATTAATTTCTTAGAAATTACCCAGAGTATAATAAATAAAAACCTTAGAGGAACAGTGTGAATAAAAACATTAGCACTACTAGTTACAATACCGAAAAAAAATTTTTTTTTCGAATTCACATGAGAATGGGCATTGTAACAGGGTCAGTGAGTAAAAAAATTAGCTCTTCTAGATACAATAGGTACCTATGATGTTATGATGCAAGTTTTCGGAGCACAGGTATTTAAAATTAATAAAATGAATGCTGGACAATCTACACAGAAGGTTCTCACGAATATTAGGTACTTATAAAGGAAACGAACCTAAGTAGGTACCTAGCTACTGCTACTGGGAAACTTAAGATAATTACGATAATTTAATAGTTCAATAGTTCAATAGTTTTTTATTAATAACGAAAGATGTTACATGTCATGTCGATAAATCTATGCTAAACAATTCTATAAACTGTAGCTACATAATCTCATATACACAGTAATATGAACATTGGGAAATATATCTTTCAGATAAATAACACCAATATTTAATAAATAGCAATAACACAAATATATATAATAAGTTGATAATAAAAAATAATTCAATACAATTAATTAGTCAAATGTCAATTTGAGCCTATGAACTCTTCATAGCTATAAAAAGTTTGCTCGATAAGCCAGCGTCTTAGGCGGCGCTTAAACATACCCTCGTTTGCAGCTTCTTTGATACAGTCTGGTAATCTGTTGTACACCTGTGGGCCCATAATATGAGTCAGCTTTGACGACTTTGTCAGGGACCGCGCTAGAGACACCAGTTTGTGCTGGTGACGAGTGCGGTATGCGAAGTCACCGTGCGTTGCGTACGTGTCAAGGTTCCTTCTCACATACAGCGCAACCTGCGAGATGGCTATGCAGGGCAGGGTGAGTATGCCTAGGGTCTTAAAGTGTGGTCTGGCAGAGACGTCACTACGTATCCGCACCATCGCACGTATGGCCCTTTTTTGCATTCGGAACGCGCGCTCCCAGTCGGCAGCGCGCGACCACAGCTCGGCGCCATACTGGAGTTGCGAGTGTACAGTGGCGAAGTAACAGGCTCGGACCACGTCCGCGGACACCACTCGGCTCACCCGGCTCAGCGCGTAGCACGCACTGCCCAGCCGTCCGCACAGCACATCGATGTGTTTCGCCCACCTCAGTCCCCTATCGATCTGAAATCCTAAGAACCCTGTACACTCAACCTGACCGATAGTCTTGCCAGCTATGGCGACAGACAGGGCCCTCACCGACGGACCCGAGAAGCGAAAGTGGATAAAGTGGGTTTTACCTAAGTTAAGAGCGAGCCCGTTCACTTTAAACCACATAGCAAGCCGTGCTGCTACGGCGTTGAGTTGGTTCTCCAGAGCGTCGATCGATGGAGCAGAGACAACTGCGGCCACGTCGTCTGCGTACATAAGGATCTCGGCCTCAGGAACTGCTTCCGGTAGGTCATTCAATAACAGTGAGAATAATATATTTGAGACCGAGGACCCCTGCGCCACGCCCATGTACGACCGCAGTGGGTCCGACATGATGCCGCCTCCCCGCACCACCTGCGACCTGTCCCGCATAAGGTCCGTCATCAGCGCGTACGCTGGCCCATCAACGCCATAGTGCCTCAGCTTTACTGCGAGGATGGTGTGGTCGGCGACATCGAACGCTTTTGAAAGGTCACAGCACATGACTGCGACCTGCTGTTTCCTCTCACGCGCGGCGACAACAAGTCTTACGACATTACGTGTCATCGACGTCGTAGATCGACCCTCGCGGTACGCGTATTGTCGGTCTGACAGCACATCAATCGACGACAAGAACTCTGTAAGGCGCTGACTCAAGCCGTTTTCGAAGACTTTAGCCAGCGCGGGAATTATCGACACTGGCCGGTAACTGTCCATGTCACTCTTGTTTCCTTTGCCCTTAAACAAAGGTGAAACTTTGCTCTGCTTAAGGGAAATAGGGTATTCGCCCTGCCGAATGCAGATGTTGAAAGCATGGGCAAGTATAGGCGCGAGTACGAGAACAGCATGGCGCATCAGTTTCATGGAAATTCCATACACATCTTGTGACGGCTTAGCAGGAATGCGTTTTGTTATTATAACAAAGACTTCATCCGCTGTGAACGGGCGGAGTCGGAGCGAGCGGTCCGCCGGCGCCCTCGCCGAGCATAAGGCGCGGTGCACATCGGCGAGAATAGCGCGCGGTGCGCCGCACGCTGCCGCCGCGTTCAGAAGCCGGCAGTTCATGGCATTCAAAAGTTCCATTTTACATGAGAAACTGACACCATTGGAGTTGGTGACCACATCCGTAACATCCAGTCGGGGGGTATTATTTTTACCTCTTTCTTTATTCACTACACTCCACATACCTTTTGTAGGATTCGTGTTAGACTGAATAATGTTGTTATAATAGTCACGCTTAGTATTAATTAATAAAATATCATAATGTTTGTTCATGTCAATTAATAAATTTTGAATAATGTCATTGTTGGAATCTAGTTTACTGAGTCTAATCATTTCAAATAACAATAGCTTGTAGTCCCTTATATCCTGGGATATCCAAGATAAATTCGTTCTCTTATTTCTAGTAACCATTCTGTGAGGAAAGCAAATGTCAATTTTATTTTTAATTATATTAATAATTGATGTCAGCATGTCAGCAGGCTGGCATCTTCTAGTCAATATTTCATCCCAGTCAACACTATCTAACGATGAAACAAAGTTTGCTTTATTCGCAGTACTAAAATTCCTAACATAAGCGACAGAGTTATGCTGAAGCTTAGGGCGTCTGAATACAGCCTTTACGGCGAAGTGGTCACTTATATTGGTGTCCACGGGGGCCACGCTCACAGCGCATGCCAGGTTGGTGTACAGGTGATCCAAGCTGGTGGAGCTGGTCGCTGTAGTACGTGTCGGGAAGTCGACTAAATTACGCATATTATGGACCGACAGTACATCTGATAGTTTCTTAACCGAACCTACAAGATTACTTATCACATCGATGTTGAAGTCTCCAACGATCACACTGTTTATACCTAAGTCGCTGACTTTATCAAGCACTAATTCAAATTTGTCAATAAACTCATTATTCGAAACATTGTTGTTACTTCTATAGATACATATAATCGTCATGTCAAAATCTAATAAATCTACCGCAGATATTTCACAAATTTTTTCAACCGATAAGCTAGTTACGTCATTATTTTCGACGCATTTTATTTTATCCGACACAAAGATGCATGAACCGCCGTGCACTATTTGTTGTCTACAAAAGAATGAAGCTAATTTATAACCATTAATATTAACACATTTTAGTTTCGGCTCGGATAAAAAGTGTTCTGATAACGCAAGGATATCGCATTTTAGATCATTACTCAGTAGCACTTCTAACCTCTGTGATTTTTTGTCCAATGACCTAATATTCTGGTGACATACGACTATATTTTCACACTGATTAACCTGCAACTGAGAGTCATACGTGCTGCATCCACTGGTGTTCTTAGCGACTGGCGCGCTCCGACGAGACACTGGCGATGCGGCCGGCCTCGGGTGCAAGCGATCCCCGCTCCGAGGTGCGGGGGGCGATTCGAAACCAGTCCGAGATTTTGATGCCCAGTGGCCATGCGTTCGCGTTACACAGGACGTCGTAGTATGTTTCCGGGAAACCAATGACGAAAGCAGCGTGCTGGTCCGTTTTGATGGTCCGTTTCTCCACCACGTATTTCTCGCAGCTTGCTATCTTATTTATGTGACTGCGAACTTGCTCAATAGTAGTTTCCGGTCTAAAAGACCATGCTTGTATGAACTTCAGACGCTCTGCTGTCTGGAGTTCATCTACCTGTTTTCCTGACCCTGTCAGAATTTGACGTGGTTTTGTTGGGCGACGTCCTTTCCTGGTTACTTGTTGCCATTTACCTTCGTCATTACTGTCAGCAGTAAAGTTCTCATTCTTAGAAGTCATGGTCACCCCACTAACAGGGCTAGTGTTCTCAGTGGCGATTGGTAGGCTTGTCGTTACGTGTCCTCTTTCTTCGTTGCACTTATGGGAAGCGGTGTCTCCGGTGGACATTCTCACCTTGTCACTCATTGTCGTCATCTTTTTTTTCGTCACCGATTGGGTAATTTTTGCCGATGCAGCTAGGCGCGCTGCTCGCACAGTCCTTGCTATTGGCTGCGTTTGCAAAATCGTAGCTGTTGACGTTTGCGACGTTGAATCCTTACCCTCAACTTGAGTTTTGAGGGTTCTGATAACGTCTGTCTGGCTGGTAATTAACGCACTTTGCTCAATTACCTTGCCTTCCAGAGACTCAACTTTATCAGCTAACACACTTATAAGTTTTTGTAGTTCACGCACTGCATTTTCAAGCACTTTTTGGGCCATTTTCTATTTTTAAAAGTAAAAATACGTAGGAGCTTCGTCTATCTGCGAGCCTACCCGCACGCACGGCGAAACTCGAACTCTACTACTAATATAACTATTGCATTATAATATAATATAACTATTTGCAGAGATGGCTACAAAAATTGACCAGAAAACTGATGGATTATTAACTCTTACCTATTACATGATAGATACTGGATTTACCCTGAAGCGATCACAAGAGACCGTTAAAATCGATTTCCTTACAAGATAAGCAAGAATATTTTTAGCTTATGAATTTAAGGATAATTATTTTGGTAGACATTTAATTTTGCATGCCTTAACATTGCAAAATCAACAACTATTGAAATTTCATGCTCAGAAAGAAAGGATTCTTGCTCATTAATATTATAAAACTCCACACTTTACAATAGGGGAGGCCTATGTCCAGCAGTGGACTAATATAGGCTGATGATGATAATGATGATGACACTTTACAATTAGTTAAGTCACTCACCCCATGTTTTGTAAAATGCGCTGTGACCAACGGCGTAACAAATCCAGCTGTGTTCCCGATTCCATTGGCAATCCCATATAGAGTACCGGCATAGTTCGGAGCCAAGTCTTGGTGGTTCACCAAGTTTGTCAACGTGGCAGCTCCATTGGAACCCATTGAGAAGGTAATCAGGGCAATTGAGAGGATAGGCGCACACCCAGTGTAGCCGAGAGCTATCAACAGTAGACCAGGAACAACGTGGGAGAACAGACAGAAGAACTTCCTCATGAATGTTGTTGAGACTTTGTTCTGCTTGACGATCCTGTAACGGAAAATAGTGTGTTGATTTTATTCAAGCAGGTTTTTTATTCAAGATGCCTATGTCCAGCAGTGTACTAGTATAGGCTGATGAGGTTGGCCACGTGATGGTAATAAGAGAAAACAATAACCATTGTGCTCTCGTACAATATTCAATGGTTTGTGCAGAAATAGCTTTTGGCTCCATTTTGTAACAAATTACCTTAACAATGGTCACAGTAATTTACTTTTCCGATGAATATGCGTTGTTGCAAATATATTGACTAACCTTCAATTTAAAATGCTCATCAAACGTTTTGACCTTGACGGGATTTGAACCCGCTTGCGTTAACTACCTGCGATGTGGTTTATTGTACTTAAATGGGTGTCCAACATTGTACGGGATAACTGGCTTTCGGAGAAGATCTCGTTTAGTAATACATTGCTTAGCGTGCGAAGATGAGAACAAAAATAGCCGTAACCTTGATTTTTCCTCGATACACTCGGTTCTAGAAAGCAAATTATATTACGCCAATAAAAAAAATTCAAGAACTGATGATAAAAGTTACAGTAGGTATTCATTACCTAATTTTTTTTATTTAGAGTGCGTAAGAATATTCTTAAAAATCATTTTAGGATATTATTTAATTTGATTGATCCTTACCTGTCACCAATAGCGCCAAATATAACCGAGAATATCATCCTGGCCAGATACGGCAACGACGACAAGGTCCCTGTGGAAGTAAGGTTGAAGCCGAGAGCGCTGGAGACGAACTTCGGCGCTGCTGTCATCACAAAGTACAGGCCCCAATTGCTGCCATAATGGAGGACCACCATGGCTAGGAATGGAAATGAGGTGAAGATCTTCCTGAATGGGGGTACAACCTGTAAGAAATACATTTGGGTTTATAAAGCCGGTCAAGTAAGAAACATGAAGCGTTTTATACCATTATCGTACAAGGTTTAATAATGAAAAACAACAGTGTACCTACAATTACGGTTCATGGGATACAGGATATTGATACTGATATAGATACTGCCCGCTGAGCCACGGGCTGAGCTGATAGACAGACGGGCGGACGGACAGCGAAGGCTTTGTAATAGGTTCAGTCCGTCCCGTTTTGCACACTTTTGGTAAGAAATCGGGTCATTTGGTCTTTCAACAGGTATGTATATGGCAAAGACATAGTATGCAGTGGAGAAGGAGAAGACCCTCGTAAAGGGATGAAACGTTGGTGTTCTTCAAACATAAAAAGGTTTGTAATTAACGAGGAAAACTTTTTTTTTTTTGCGCTCGGCTGTGTTTGCTCTCGCGATACATGTAGTATATCTGTATAAAACATAGCTTAGGTATGTCTTTAAGTATTACTTTTGCATTTATAATATTAGTGTGAAGTAGGTATAGGTATTAGTCTCAATGATAGTGGAGCTACCAATAATTAAGTAAATTAGAAACAATAACAACTCGTTGACTGTGTCACGTTATCACGTAGCTATGACATCAAAGTTAACATCATTTTAGTCACGACTTTTTCCATTGGAAAATGGGTCGTTGAGTAATTTTCCATGTTTATCTGCAAAACAATTTCAAATTGTTTTATTTTTTAATTTATTTCAGAGGTATTTTAGTAGACATGGCCGTACCCAAGGTTCTGTGGTCCATCCAGGATGTTGGGGAAGTTATTGCAAACAGGATACTTATGCTACTAAAATCTGTGTCGCATAATTCCATTGTATAATCAAATCACAGATTTGCCTAGGCTCACTCCGACTCTTTCAATAGGTATGTATACGGCAATAACATAGTATCCACCCTGGAGAAGTCCCTCGTAAAGGGATGAAACGTTGGTGTTCTTCCAACACAAAAAAAAATCGTAGTTAACCCGTTTACATCCGTTATAAACGACATAGTAACCTACATTTTGGTGTACGGATAATGGAGTTTAATAAGTAGGTTACAAAATAATAAAACACCTTCGACTGCCTACAATATTTATACACAATATCACATCAACCCACTTGGGTTGTGTCGCCGACTTTTGCGTGTAGACTCCCGTAGCTCTATTCCATCAACGTGATACTAGAGCGGTCCTATTGGTCGGCTGGAAACATAGCAACATGGCACATCTCTTTTGGAAGAGCAGCCTTAGAATACCTAGCCACAAATAATTCAATAAGAGTTTACCTTATTCTCCTTAGAGCTCTGCTGGACCTTGTCTCCGATAGCTTCCAGGATGTACTGCTTCTCGTCCTCCGTGATGCGAGGGTGCTGGAGCGGTGAGTCGTAGACTAGGAACCACCAGAACGCACACCATAGCACTGCGATGACACCTGCAGATATTGTCAATGTGTTATATAAGAAATTAAACAAAACTTTCGATTTTGGCGGGACTTGAACCCGCGACCTTCCCTCAGTATGGGAATGCTCTGACCAACTGAGCATTTCTGAGGGATTTTCTACGAACTCTAGCAGCGATTACTTCGAGTGCGAGGGCTAACCTACTATAAAAACAAAAAACTTATAATCGTTTTTCTCAAAAAAATACATGTCACTCAATTGAGATTGCTTATTGCACTGTGCAAGTGGGCAGCTTCACACAAAACTCGTCTACATTGGCCGCTTGCAATATTTTGCGTAGTCTTCCCAACCTCTAGACGGTAGCACTTGCCTTGCACCGATTTGCTTCACTCGCATTGGCATTAGCTCAGTCAATATGTATTGGAAGCTTTAGAATCAGAGATAAGAAAATCGTTTTTTCACACATTTTTCGTATGTAACGGATACGAAAAATGTGTGAGAAAACTATTTTCTTTATATGAATTCCCCCTTCCCCTTTAATTTTTTTAATTAGTTATTCTGCTATTCAGGACGGAGCTAAATGGGGCGGAGTCTAATCCCACAAATCAAGGTCATTGAAATCGGTCTAGCCATTCCTGATACGTAGACTGTGTTACTAACACGACTTTGTTTTATATAATACTTGCTGCTGACTGTGGCTTGGTGTGCGTTTTTTAAGTAGCCTATGTCTGTCCCAGGGCTATCCCTGTGTCTGTCCCAGGGTTACCCCTGGGACAGACACAGGGACATAGGGAGGTAAATAGTATTATTTACCTCGCTACCAAATTTCATTGAGATCCGTTCAGCCGTTTAGGCATGAAAAGGTAGTAACACAGAGTTATTTTCGAATTTATAATATAAGTATGGATACAGATTACGAAGCCTACAGGCCCATACTGAGCTCCAGACTCTCGCACCCAAAATTAACTTCAAAGTAAAATAAATCCACTCACCAGGCACATAGAACGCATAATCCCATCCATAGTTCTCAATAAGCGGTCCTGTGAGTGACCACGTGACTACCGTGCCTATGGCTCCTCCAAGCAAGGAACTGACGAACTTTCCTTTCTCATCAGGGGGAGCCCAGTGAGCGACTAACGCGTGGAGGGCTGGAAATAAGAATCCCTGAAACAGAAAAAATAAATAAGTAAGTAATATTGACACAGATTATTGGTAATTTTACCGGCTGCGCAAAAAGGAGAAGGTTATATGCTTTGGATCTTTTGGCATCTTACTTGAGTGATAGGATACAAAGAGACATTAATGGGAAACGGTCTTCGGGGTCTGTAGTTACAATGGCTGGTACCGCAGGGTTCTATCCTCGGTCCTTTCCTATTTTTAGTTTATATCAACGACCTGTCTCATCTTGTTAAGAATAAACACCAGATGTAACAGACAGATGTAACAGATGTAACTTAACAAGATGATAAAATTTAAAATGAAATAAAATAAAATTAACATAATAATGTCTAAAAGCTTCTCTATATCGTCGTTGGATACATTAAGGTGTACACCTAATATATTTATAACAATTATTATAGTTAAATGCGTAAAAATCAGACATTGAATTTAGACTTGATTTTGAATTTAGATTAAGATTAGCTTGTGTTCCTTCTAAACCCAGTTTCACTTGAACTTCATGTTTGAGAATTTGGAGCCGGTTTATAATTTGTTAAAACTCTCCAAATTATTGTAAGGTATAGAAAATTCCGATATGATATCCCACAAACACACATACAAAATGTATAAAAGAAGCAAACAGAAGGATTTGGTCTTCACTCTTCAGCCAACTTCATTGTTAGGAAATACTAAAATACCTAGTTTATACCAGTTCCTACCGTTCCTACAGTGTTCACTGTTTAATATTCAATCCAGTACTGGACTGGCTGTCTACACTATTCCAGTAACTGGAATGAAAAAGAGGACTGTCAACCCAGTCACTGAACTGTATTTCTCACTTTAATGGGTACATTCCGGTGTACATTATTCCAGTGGTATTCCAGTGCTGGACTCGATCACAGGACTGGACTAAATATTTTTAAACTTACGCGATCTGAACACATATTTATAAAACACCAATAATATTAATAAGCACAAACCGCAAGTTATAGTATATAATGAGAGGTAAGAGAATGGTTCGGGAAGCGATTGAAATTAGGAAATATCCTAATTTCAATCGTGAAGACGGTTTCAAACTCTCTGCCTCGTGGAATCCAGTAATAGCCTAGTAATAGTGTACTCGTCGTAGTCTGGTTACTCAGTGCGTCGCGGACACTGTTAGTGTTGTGTGTTGTTCGAGTGTGCAGTTGGACATCCCTACTATCGAAAACTAAGTGAGGGTAGTTTCAAGAAATGTTGCCCCCGCTTCGCAGAGGCGGCAACTCAAGTACGCCAGTCATCCCGTGACCACGGCAGTGTGTTAACCTGTCGAAGCGTCAGGAAAATAAGATAATTAAACGCGATAAATACCCGTTAAATAGTATTTATAAATAGGACTGGAATAATGTGAACCGACCATTAATGGTCGGTTAATGGACAAAAATATTTAACATATAGATGATTCCTAATTAGGAATCATCTATATGTTAAATATTTTTTTATTTTTGGATTTTGGAGTTCAGACATCCCCTCAGGTTATGTAAAACGATAGGTACGTAAGATAATAAAAACAAACTAATCACTAACTACTACTCAGTTTAGGTAAATAATAATTGCAAGAATGACGTCATACTCATTGTACACTAGAAAAAATAATAGGTACCTAGCTAATGCACCATACAGATAAACTTCTACGTAAGTAGAATAAATGCATAATATTTAGTGTTTTTATCTTTGAAGTACTGGAAAAAATATGGAAAATTTTATTTCAAATTGTTCCACGTCGTCAGTTCTTACAATTTAAAATTATGATGAGAAACACCTACTTATCTCGCCAACAAAGTATAATCGAAAATACTTAGAAGACTTCATACAAAAAACGTCTTATCTTGCGTGCGAAATATAGAATACAGAATTCTCTGACTTACTAACATTTAGTTACGTTAGTGAATGTTTTAGTTTTATTTCCTGGCAAAATTATTAAACTAGCAAAGTATAATGACGAAAGATTTTGATCCCGTTTATGTCTTTTATAGGAAGATATTGTTATATTTATGTATTTCTCGAAGCCACAGTTTAGAGAATTCCTAGTACCCCTGTACCGCGGAAAGCGACCCGCGGCGAAGGTGTTTTGTGTTTTAAACCGGATGTAGGGATGTAAACAGTTAGGTACCTAGGCCATTTTACATTTTTTTCAATAACCAAACGCACATGCAACAGTCTTGAGGTAAATTCATTTTTTTTTCGAATACTAAGAAACTGAACCCCTTAAAGTTTGGTCCTTAGTTTTTGTATATTGATTAGGTATATTTTTGTAATCTACTCTATGTTGAACACTATGGTGGGTCTTCAACACGGACAATGAACCAGACAAAAATGATGTCATACTTGGAAAAGGTCATGTTAAAATTCCAAACATCTAGGACTAAGACTAAGACCACCTCCAAAAAAATAAAATTAAAGACCAGTTTCAAATTTTACGGCATTTAATACTTGGCAAATCCATTATTATCAAAACAAAAAGCAGGAAAAAAACAGACTTTTCTAGAGAATGAAGCAAATAACACCTATTACTAATTGAAATCAGTTCGGTTTGAATCGGTAATTTAGTGAGCGTTTTTGCGCGTTACAATCGTGTTTTCCAAGGTTTTTGCACATGCCTTCCCTATCGAGCTCCGGATTCCATGTTTTATTCCATTGGTTAAGTCATGGCTAGAAAAATTAATTTATTAGTAGCATCGGCACACTTTTTAGGGTTTTGAGATCGGTTTCGGAACCTTTGTGGCCTCGTTCTGTCCGTCTTCCTTCTTTCTTGAATATCTCAATAACTATCGCAGCTAATATCTTGAAAGAAAAAAAAAAAAAAAAGAGAATTTTCTGTACAAATAGGCTATCTACTTGGCTACTACTGGGAAATAATCTTAACGTATTGTGTGATAAAAATAATGCAAAATGTAATTAACATTTCTTCAAGGCCAGTCGTATTCGTTATAAAGACGAATTTTAAAGTTTGAATAAAATAATGGCGCGCCAAAACGATAATCTCTGTCTTGGCTCCGGTGACATGACTTGATGACGTCACACCACACACATACCACATCTAAAAAGAAGAAGAACAACAACACGCACTGTAATCTGTGATACGTGTGACGTCACCAGCGATACAGCCAAACGCAGAGCGTTTTCGATCACGTGATCATAATATTAAAAAATGGGCATATTTTATTATAAAAATCATCTGATACGCTTTGTTACGTTGTCACTGACTAGGATGAAAACAATTTGCAACTTATTTTCAATGTAGTCAAATAGCCTATTGTGATGTTGAAATTTTAAAAGAGACCTAGGGGGGCAAATGGGTTATCAAATGAAAGGTATCGGTTTTTCATTACAAAACAGTTTTTGAAATTTCTGTAGTTTTCATACTTTTTTCAAATATTTTGAAAAAGGTCGAAAAATTGACCCCTCTGAAGTTTGCGGAGCGATCCCTCTGAAATGTGTATGTGGTGTTTGTAAACCTATAGACCTATATTTTACAGGAAAAATATAGGGAACTCTGCAAATTCTCTGTATTTTTCGAGAGCCTACCCGAGTGGTGTATGAAATGAAAGGTCGCAACACACTTTTTTTGAAATTTTGGTACTTTATTGAATATAATTAAAAAAGTTAAAAAAAAACCCTAGGGACCCCTTGAGAATATTAAATTTAATTATTATTCGAAGTTGTGTTCCATCTACTAAGATATTCTTTCAGTAGCGTGTTGTCGGTAAGCATTTAAAGTGATAATAAACGTAACCTTAGGTTTGCTTGGTTATTTACGACTGTAGTAAATTATTTGTTGAAACACAATTGATATAAAGAGCTATTTTAGATATTTGTACAGGTAATGTAATGATAACTTTGCCGAAAATAACTCTGTATTGTGTTCTTTAACTGTAACCAGTTATTTAGGCAAGTATGCAAGTAATTGAAGCATTATCATTTATCATTCATGATTGTCATAGGTTGGTAATGGTAGAAAAAATATACCTACTCATGACTTTAGGCGAAGCACGTCGATTACTCTAAAATCATCATTAGTCATCCATATCCTTAATTACCAGGCTTGACAGTTGGAATGTTGATTTAAGGATGGTTCGGGTCAAATTGAGATACTAAGACGCCAACATTATCGAACCCAGATTAGGAATAATTAAAAAACCTGGTGAAATTGTACAACACACATTAAACACACTTTTATTTAAAGTGTAAGCTAATGTTTTTTTTGTTCGTGTTAATTAGAGCGACATAATCGCCAATGATTAAAGCTCTTTATACAAAGATAGAATTTATACATAGAACCGAGTAAAAACACATTTGTGGTAGGTACATCTAAAGCGCGTCGCCCACTCCGATGATGTCCCGCGACAAAGTTGTTCTGATTTTTAAAGGGGATGAAAACAGTTACCTACGCCTATCGTAATATTATATTCATTTTATTTATTTTTTCAAAAAAAAATTATCTTTGACCTGTGTTCTGTAATCGAAGCTGACCAACAGTAGGTTCCCTGGGAACCCATTGTTTTTTAATCTTTCCCCTTTGCACAAGCCTGAAATGCGAAGAAAACCGTTCCATACTCAATTCAGTCTATTCCAAAAATACGACCAACTAAAGATCACTACCACCTCCGCTATTAAAATTTTTGATCAGCTACTCACAGAAAACGTGGTCTCGTCTAGCAGGAAACCGTGAGGAGTGGAAGGAGAGTGAGGCCTTGCTTGGACACATCATGCTAATAATAATAAATCATCCAGCATTCGGAAAGCCACCACCTGCCACTTTCAACAATTTTGACTATGTTTATGGTAGGTGTCTGTAAGTCTTCCCCACAGCCCGAGTTCCCAGTTTATCCACCCATCACAATAACCTGGTTTTTCATTTCTTTCATTTTCCTTTGCAATAGTCTCTACACCTAGCGAATATCATCTCCGGGTGTATAATATTGTGCAACCGAGGACGGTACCCGCTATGTGTAGCGCTTGCCTTTAGATTAAAACTCCTAAAGGACCTCTGTGCTATTGACGTCGGCGAAGGCCCCACACATGCCTCCCAAAGGACCGGGTTACCATATGGCCCTAGATCATGCAAATGAAATGAAACACATAGTAACAATACTCACCGAAGCAAGTCCAATAACAAAGCGCAATGCCGTCAGCACCAAATAATGCCACCTCGCAGCCTGCGGGCTGACGATCGTGAGGGACGAGCAGACCATCATGGTCACGAAGACCAGCTTCCTCGGCCCCCAGAACTCTGCCGCTGTGCCGCCCACGAGGCAGGTGATGGCGTACCCCCAGAAATAGCCTGATAGCACATAGGCCTGCTCTTGTGCTGTCCATGTGAACGTTGTCACTCCATCTGGCTATAGAAAAAAACCATTTTTGCTGTATTGGAAGAAGCTTGGCAAGTGCTGTTCGATGAAGATTTTATAAATTATAAATACCTACTTACATAAAAGTACTATTACTCAAAAACTGTACACAGTGACAGTATCTACCTGTATTTTTTTTATTCTATTTTAAGAAGAGAACAAGTGAACTCCTTTCAACGCCATAATACGCCTGTTCTACGCAACGTAATGGCACCTAATGTAAATTAGCTTACACAGAAAGGTTAGGTACTTAGATTATTTATAGCGACCGCTTCAGCAGCCATAGTCTTATATTATCTTACATTTTAGTAGTACCTACTAGTCTGTTACGTGGTAGTTAATAATATCCTGCGCGCCGGGTCCACTCGGAAAAAGAAAATCGAAGTTTCTGATTCGTTTTCGTGCAAAACCAACTCTTATGTCACTTCCATAAGATTAGCGTTTGCACGAAAACAAATCAGAAACTTCGATTTCGTTTTTACGAGTACGAGCCCTGTGCTAGTCTCGGTTGAGTGAAACAGGTCACTGTGGCCGAAATTTGATGAGAGGGTCATCACTCATTCGTGTAAAGTATGTACAGGTATTTCAAAATCACAGAGTGCTTATTTATTACATGGCCGCTAGGAAACACGGTGTCTATTGTCATATTACCTGCTTTAGTTCCCGTTTCAAGACCGTTGTGTTGAATATTTCACTGTCATTGGCTATGATGGCCTGGCATTCGCTTTTCACCCTGCAAACAAACGTTTGTGTTAGTTTGTTCAATCACATATCACATGATGAAGGATATTATATTATATATTAAATATACACTATCACCACTAGGAGCATCACGCACAAAATGTTAACAAAACCTAGATTTAGTAACATCTACGGCCAAAGAACTTCACAATATTTAATTCCACATCTTATCAACGAACTACCTATAGAAGTTAAAAATAACATAAATAAGAAAAACATTAAACATATTTTAATAAAATATTTTTTACAAATACTATAAGTTGAACTGGACCACCTTGTAGATGGTGGCTAAGCGGCGATAAGTGGCTAGCTTCACATTGTATGCACGAACTCATAGCAACTTTCCGGTCGTTGCTGATAAGTAGGTAATTGTAAATTGTAAACCTACGAGTAGGAGTAAATGTATCTTTCATGCTCAAGACTGTTAGCTTAGATTAGTAGTTTGTATAAGAGTTAGGATTATTTTTGGTTATTATCATCAACATTAAAAACTTCAATGCTAGGTAGTTTAATGTCATTATTATTAAATGTAAACTACAGTAGTCAAGGTACATTAAATGTTAAGGAGAACTCAGTGCCTAGACAAACCTAACATAGGCTTTAAGGCACTACTAACCAATTTATGTAACCAATGTTTTTATGAATAAATTATATATCTATCTATCTATATCTATCTATATCTATCTATCAGACTCATCACATAAACCTTAATTCGAAAGACACGAATTTTAACTAGATGTCGCCACTTGAAAAATTTGATCGCGCTGTCGACGTGTTCCGGGTTTAGGTACTACTTCCAACAATTTTCAATATTCAAGAATTAGAAGTAGGTATACCTATAGCTTTTTTAAACTCGCCAAATTATTAGTAAACAAACACATTGGTTTTTGTATGAACACCAACAAGGTAAAAACAAGATGACAACTAAAATTCAAAACGAAACCTTCAACAACATATACAAAATAGTAATACGCATCGAAAAAAGTGCGAATTCGAAGAAAAAAATCTAAAAATATATTAATGAGATAGCTTAGGCAAAAAGCAGTCGGAAAATGTTCGTTTTAGTTCATGAAAAGAATATCTTAAAACAAAGAAATTTTAAACAGGTAACTAAGAAAATTACAATCAAATAATAGAATTAAATTAAAACTAGTATTTACAATTGAAACAATTGAGCTAACTGCAGTCTAATGCAAACAATCTACAGGTAGCTCAACTGATCCATATCAATACCAGTCGGAAGCGTGCCCAAGACGCTGGCTGCATTGCCTCGCAGTATGGCAGTGCTGATGCGCTGCGCCAGATACTCACCAGCTCTCGGGTCACGCGTCGCTACGACCAGACGCTCAGATAATTTTTTGAAAACTCGGAAAGCCATGGTACCCCACGGACCTAGGGTCTCGACTCCAAGGGGAGCAAATGCGTAGGCTCTGTCGAGACCTGCATATTTGCACCTCTTGAGATCTTCGGCCAAATCTGCCGCTGCACCAGCCCTCACGGAAGTCCTAGGAAGATGGGCGCGAGTGTGAAATAAAAGAGTTCATAAAATAATTGAGATCTGATATTTATTTCGATATATTTGTTTGGTTAGCCATTATTTAAAAATATAATAAATAAATAATAAAATAAAATAAAGGATTCTAGAATTTGTCGTAGAATCCTTTATATTTTTAACCACATTATGAGATTTAGTTGATTTAATACTTTGGTATTAAATCAACTAAATCTCATAATGTGGTTAAAGAATAAATTGAAAATGGAATAAACCTAGCATTCTCAATAACATGACGCTATACCTTACAAAGATAACTTGAAAAATACGTGCAAATAATACTATTTCATTTTTTATGTGCAAGTAAATAACCCAGTTAGTTCGCTTTGGTCACGGTATGGTGATAATTATAAGTATGAGACACCTATCCGCTATTTAAAAATAGTATTGACACACTATAGTTAAGCAAAACGTAGGTAGCTCAATTTTTATCGAATTATCCGTGTGTTACTTACTGCCTAAGGCCGTGGCCCCATCACCACGGTACGGCACCGCTGCACCGGCGGCGGCGCGGCGCCGTAACACGGCACGGTGCCGTATAGTTTTACGGTGGCGGACGGTGGCTTGTTTAGGCAGTAAGTAAAGAAAAAGATACCTACGTACGCAAACCAAGATAATATGTGAATGAAAACTTTCATCTGAACCTCGAATATCGGAATCTCACCTGATGGTAAGTGATCTAATATGATTTTGATTCCTAATATTATATAAGGTATCGTCGCGTCGTCGTTGGCTGTCAATCGCCATTTCATGAGACATAATAATGATTATTCGCGTAAGTCAAGTTTGTATGTATATAATGTTACCTTAGTTTAATCCTTACTGATATACCTATTTATTGTGTTTCTTTTGATTAGTTTAAAAAAAATGTGCAAGCTGCGGCGTCACCTAAATGTGGAGACAACTGCATTGTATTTTTTTATTTATTTGTGTTTCACAGTAGGTAATTACTTATTTTATCTAAAAGCTAACTTATGCCATAATTCGGTTTGGCCGTAAGCCTCTTAGTCTAGGGTATAGTATAAAACTAGTATGTATCTACCAAGGTAGGTACCTAGGTAAATACAGTCGACTCGTACAATACATTACATAGCATGAGATCTGTAACTGTTCTGTCTGAAATAAATGATTATTATTATAGCGTTTTTTTTTAATACAACTTATTTTCTTATAGAATTGTTTTATTTAAGTCTATTATTTGATTGCAATTTTCTTTGAAAAAACTGCTACATAAGCATTACCTATCGTTAGAAAGTTAAGCAAATTATTTTTATGTTCGTATTAGTTTATTGTTATTTTGTATGTTATGTTGATATCTAGTTAAGTATTATATAATTATTTTATAATTTCTTTTTTTCAAGTGCCACCGTCTTTTTTGTTCTAAGATGTCCAGTCCATCCCAAGGTTGCCTGGAAGAGATCGCTCATAGCGATAAGGCCGCCTTTGTACTTCATCTTGTAACTTTTATTTCTGTACTGTTTTCTGTGTTTGTGTGGTACAATAAAGAATTATCTATCTATCTATCTATTTTATGTTATCTTACCCTTTCGGCTTATGACACACATGTTTCGTGACACCCTGATTATATGTACAGGTTTTAGTATTGCGTTCGTTCAGAAAAATTGAAGGAAGCTCTCTCACATATTTGGTTACATTGTTCATTTTGCGGTTTGCACAAGTGTTTTATACTTGCTAATCCTAGATACAGGGTGTCCCGGAACTTAACGTCAAGCCGAAAACGGAGGACAGTTGGGTTCATGACGGCCCAGAAAAACCACAAAATCATGGGTATATCTCCTATGATTTATGAGTTATAGGCTTTTTACTGAAATTCATGAACTATATTGTGACTGCAGATTTCCATATTTTGTGATGTTTATTTTTGTATTACAAACGTAAGTAATTCATTCATGACTTTAAGTGCGAAATAAAAACATAATGCCCATATTTTTCATTAAAAGTATTAGTTTAGTTCTGTTTTTGCATCAATCATTCTCAATAGGTTAACTTTTTACTGAAAAAAGCACTCATAAAAGTTGACGTAGTTATCCTAGATTTTAAAATGGTAGTACGTCCTCTTTTTACCTATAAAGATTAACATTATTTTGTTTTTATGAAATAAGACCGAAAATCAAAACAGTTTCACGCTTTTATAACAGTAAATTCGAATTAAACAAGTGCAAATGCGACAAATTATAAAATGTTTTAAAAATAAATTTATAATGACGTGTAACGAACGACGCTATCAGATATGAGTTAGAGTGAGACAGGTAGAGATGTAGAGATGTTCGACGAAATTCAAAATTAAAAAAATTCAAAATTCAAAGTGCTTTATTTCCTTTAGACCTTACAGGACTCTTGGTCTTATGTTCGATTGGTGTTTGTACGGTTTACATACATATAACACTAATTATAAATTAAATTATTTCGGCTGGCATCTCCATCAGCCGCGACCTACATACCTTGCCCTCGGAAGCATGAACTTTGAATCATATGTATTTTGGAGGTACAAATTTAGAAGAATAACTGATGCATGTGCTTTATTGTCATACTCGTAGAACCGAGTACTAATGCATTTGAGGTACTACCTACCGCATCCAAGGTACATCCATGGGTGATGTAAACAATTACGAAGGCCTTTTTTTACTATAATAAGAAAATGCATCAGTCTTATGGTAATTTAATTTATTTTTCGAAAACTAATTTTCGATTGATTTAACATTTTTTCCCGCTTTCTGTGATCGAAACTTCCCTGAAAGTTTGGTCCTTCATTTTTGTTACACCCTGTATAACGTACATGACGGTTAGGTACATAAAATATAGGCTCATTACCAGCTGGACTAACATGACCTGACTCGCACTCTTTTTTCATCATGATCATCAGCCTATATTAGTCCACTGCTGGGCATAGGCCTCCCCTAATGAGCGCCATAGCGCCCTGTCTTCAGCTTGCCGCATCCAGCATCTGCCAGCAGTCTTTCACAGATCATCCCACCCGGTCGGAAGGCGCTCACTACTACTACACACTACTACACTACGTTTGCCGTGTCGCGGTCTCCACTCAAGAACACGTTTACCCAAGAGGCTGTCGGTTCGGAAATATAGCCGACCCACTGCAATTTCAGCTAGCTAATTCTTTAAAATTACCATATTAACATGAGGTCTAGAAGAACATGAAAAGAATTTCAGTCAGATCTGTTTAGTAGTTGTTTCGTGAAGATGTTAAACACCTAAACTTACGAAGTAACATTATTTAATCTGTGCCTACACTTCCAAACTTTCGCATTTAAAATAGCAGTGTGACGTAGTTTGTATAACAAAAAAACCCAATAAGGGACACAACCTTTTTGTTTCCCAAAGAATGTGTTAACGCTGGTTAACACATTTTTTTAACAGGCAAAATTTCGTATTGTCCTGAAGATTTGGTTCAATCGACTAAACTTCCAAACTTTCGCATTTAAAATAGCCAGTGTGACGTAGTTTGTATAAAAAAAAACACAATAAAGGACACAACCTTTTTGGTTCCCAAAGAGTGTGTTAACGCTGGGTAACATATTTTTTTAAAAGGCAGAATTTTACTTTCTCCTGAAGATTTGGTTCAATCGAACAAACTTCCAAACTTTCGCATTTAAAATAGCAGTGTGACGTAGTTTGTACCAAAAAAAACACAATAAGGGACACAGCCTTTTTGTTTCCCCAAGAATGTGTTAACGCTGGTTAACACATTTTTTTAACAGGCAAAATTTCGTATTGTCCTGAAGATTTGGTTCAATCGACTAAACTTCCAAACTTTCGCATTTAAAATAGCCAGTGTGACGTAGTTTGTATAAAAAAAAAACACAATAAGGGACACAGCCTTTTTGGTTCCCAAAGAATGGGTTAACGCTGAGTAACACATTTTTTTAAAAGGCAGAATTTTGTAATGTCCTGAAGATCTGGTTCAATCGACACGTGCATCAGCGTGAGTTATTATAACATGCGTATCTAATTGCTTTATGCGGTTTAAAACATTTCAATGATATGATTGTCATGGTATGGTTTTAGTCGACGCTTTCGCACCTATGTCTATGGAGAGAGGGTTCAGATTCTCCTAGATTGTAATTTCAGGAATCAATATCCGTTTCGAAACATGGTCGATATTGCTGCCAATCGGATCTCTCAGTAAAATACGCAATACGTGATACTGCGTTCAAGATATGACTTACAACTTTTTTCTGTTTCTATTCGAGTAGCCAGAACACCCGGAATTTATATTTGTAGATCGTACACACATTTGTCAGAAGACGGGAATCGAACCCGCAACCGTTGCAGGCAGACTTTCGTTGTGCCACACCAGTCGTCAAAAATCAATTTTTCGCTTCGCTTATATTCGGAAGACCATTGATATGTAGTTCTCTTCAGGTTTCAAAGAAAGAACTGATCAACTAAATTTTGTTGTGTAGGTACTAGGGTTTGGACCCGGGAATTCCTGGTTGTTACCGGGAAATCGTAAATAATTTCCCGGGTAATTTAAGGAAATATTAGACTTCCGATAAATGGAAAAGATTGAGTTATATATAAGTGATTAATTACCAAAATAACAAAACTTAATCTATCCTACTTCTACCGTGTTAAACCAATACACTGTATCTCAAGTTACAGTGTTTTGCCTTAACAGGGCTCAATTGTTTTCTTTTGATCTGTTCTATACCACTGTATTTTTTTTCTGCTAGCTATTACCTACACTGAGAAATGAAAATACAATTGACCGTTCCTATATTCCTATAGATACCTTTCATTTGATACCCCACTCGGGTAGGTAGCCCCCTTGAAAATAATTTCCCCCCTTTTGACCATTTTTCATAAAGGGTTATTTTCACAGACTTCTATAATTTTTTTAAAACAAGAGTTCTCGATCACGTCTCGATACTATCGTCCTTATAGGACGAAAGTATCGAGACCTCTCGTTTTTCCATAGATATTGGTAGAGCGCCTCTATCGTGCGGATAGAGACACGGTAATGTTATCTAGTGTGATAACTGATGACGTTATTGATAACATTGTTATTGCCGTTACAGAGATCTACGCAAATCTCAACATAATGTGAGACGTCAAGATCACGTCGATGTGTCAGATGTTGAGAATACGCTTATTTGATTCGGAGCAATCGCACGATATTTTGACAGTTCTTGCCATATTTATCGAGAGAGAATTGCCTTCCAGGTTGTGGTTACACCATAACTAGATACAAGATTGATTTAGTTCTGATTCAGCTACTTATTATCCTTAATTATCTGCCTTTCAGATACTCCTGGATCGATCTCAAATTTTGCAGAAATATAGTTCTATAAGTATCCAGAATAACGTACAGGCTACTTCTGGAATGTAAGTAAATTCTACGAGCGAAATTTAAAGCAAGACCTTTGCAAATCTTTGGGATTTCCCCGAAACCGAAACCAGTTCGGCCGTAGCAAACCAAAATGATAATTTTATTGCAAAATCTCTGTTTACCTGACTGACTGCTTCAATTCCTACTCTAACGATATCAATGACGAATGTGAACACTTGTGAAGAAACTCACTTTTTACGTAATTCTTTCGACATTAATTTGAAACGTTGTGTTATATACCTTTATACATAGTTGCCATTTAATATAATAAATAGCAACTAAGTATACCTTCTACGTTAGTAAGAAGGTATACCTAACTTAAAACAAATAGATAAATCAATAACCTAAACTTTGTGAGTCGAGCACGTCCGTATTAGTAGGTTACATACAGGAAGTTGTCCATTTTTTATTTGTACAATAGAAAAACAATTTGATAAGCTGCCAGCATTTATTTAACGCTCCTCGTTGGCACTAGCCTACTGCAGTAGGACTAGCTATCTTGCATTGAATAAAGCCCAAATTGTCCCTGTTGCGCTGGCCTGTTTGAGAGTGATCTTATGTTGAAACACTGAGTATAGGTTGAAAAAGTTTATTTCTCCAGAGCACATGTGTACAATGTCGAGTCGAGTAGCAATCGGAAGTCATTAATGACGGAAACGGAACTTACTCCTTTCCATAGATAAGTAACGGGGGTATAGACCTATAGACATATATTCATAGATAATAATGGACAAGTTTGTTGGATGCCAACAGCTCCTATTTGTGGATTGCTCATATTGCTGGAGCCTAAGTTGCGACTTGCGACTTTAAGTTCTAGCGTATGATTCGTAACAGAAGGAAAGATAGTGCTGAAAGATAGTAAAACCATGGACTAACGTAAAACTTAGAATGACATCCAGATTCCCTCTTTGTTGGCTATTGGCTACAATAACTTACGAAGTGGCAGCATTGTCATCGGGAACCATGGCAATGATGTTGACGCTCATGTTGACGCGAAGCATGTAGTTGACCCAGCAGGCGAAGAACATCATCACGGCTACATTCAGCCGCGCTGGTATCACATCTGTCAACAACACAAAGAGTTAGATTTGGATATGTTCTCCTACGAAACTTGAAAGTATTTTAGGTATGTGATCGATTTTTTGGTAATTTTTAGATTTTCTCCTATTTTTTTTACTTAATTCATTAGTTACTTAAATTCATTAGGTTATATTATAATAAACATAATCCATTAGGAGTCTTGTAATTTTGTTTATGTAATAACTTTTAGTTTCTTTTTGTGGAAATTTTAAGTTGATTTCCGAAACTTAATCTCCTTCATAATTATTCAGTACGTAAGTTGTAAATTTCCTGAATATTCTACGAAAACTTTTTAGTAATATCCCAAAAAAATTCGATTTCGGCAGGATTCGAACCCGCCTCACCTTCTTCCTGAATATTCGTTAAATAGCTTTGGCGGTGACTTCACCCAACACAAACTTTCGCCGTTACTTAAAATAGGTATTAGTAGGTTGGGAGTGAATAGTACGTAACATCTATCTTGATTTATATGGATCAGTTGAGCTCCTGATTGTTTGCATCAGTCTGCAGCTAGCTCAATCGTTTCCATTGGAAACACAATGGAATAGGTACAATAATTTGGTTTTGTTCTTTGATTGTATTTTATATGTTAATAATAAATAATGCTAGACAATTCACACAGCATTATCTAGCCCCAAGCTAAGCAAAGCTTGTGTTATGGGTACTAGATAACTGATTTACAAAATACAATACAATACCTACATAGATAGATTTTTTTTATTATACATAGAAAACGACCAGAACACTATGAACAAATGCCTACAGATCGTACACACATTTGTCCCTAGGCAGGAATCGAACCCGCAACCTTCTGCGTCGCAGGCAGACCTTCGTCCACCGCGCCACAGAGGTTGTAATAAATGATAAATGTCTTGATGAGTAGCTGAGATACCTATCTGTTAAACAATGTAGGTATAGGTTACCCTTTTCGTTTATAAATCTATAAAAATTGGAATCGCTTAAACTATTTGCTTGCGACCAACTCAGCTTCTAGCGGAGCTACATGTGAATGAATGACCTTGAACTTAAGTGTACCCTTGAGATCAGTCGAATGCTAATAAAATTTGCAACAGTTAGCATATCTTACTTAAACATGTTTATACATTATACGTATATTCTGTATTCTACATGTTATCATCAAAATAAACTTTTATTTTCCTTGTGGATTATCCACGCACGAATTTTTACAAGGTAATGTTGGCGTTGAGGACTCTATCGGTCTATTTGCTGTCAGTGGATCAATTTTTGACAAGATATTCTATGCACATCAAGGTGCCCGGCAATTGCGACAGCAACCTTTCCTGAATGCCTAATGGCACTGTCAGAGTGGTGTCTTACTAGACACATATTGCCTTTAACAAAGAATCATCATCATCACGCTATACTTATCGGTGACATTATGCAGTTGTACGTCTCAGAATAGTCAGAAAATTATTTGATTGTATTGAAAAATAAAACCGGTCAAGTGCGAGTCAGACTCGCGCACGAAGGTTTCCGTACCATTATCTATAAAAACGGCAAAAAAATCTCGTTTGTTGTATGGGAGCCCCCTTAAATATTTACTTTATTCTGTTTTTTAGTATTTGTTGTTATAGCGGAAACAGAAATACATCATCTGTGAATATTTCAACTGTCTAACTATCACGGTTCATGAGATACAGCCTGGTGACAGACGGACAAACGGACAGCGAAGTCTTAGTAATAGGGTCCTGTTTTTACCCTTTGGGTACGGAACCCTAAAAACGACTTTTAATTCCATAAAGTACTTACACTGTTTTATAAGTTTTTCGGGACAAAAAGATATTCCACGGACATAAAACTAAAAAAGAAATATGGGATCACTCTAGGATCATTCTCCATAAAATAATTTAAAAAAACAACCGAACATAGAACCTCTTCCTTTTTTTGTTGTTCGTCGATAAAAAACAAAGATCTATGTCCGGTTCAATAATATAGATGCGGAAAAAATCACGTGACTTTGATTTTGGCACATACTTCAGTGGACTTGTGCAGATGGGCCAATGTTCGCGGAAGATTTACTTTCTAATACAATGTCAATAGCAAATATACTTACAACCGGATAAACATCGACGTGCTTAGACAAAACTAAAGAGTGAAAACGATGGAATTCGCAAAGCCAAACCCGATCTTTGTTAAAGAGATATATGTCCTAACTAGCACACAAGCTGTACTTATAAGACGAAGCGCTAAACCAGCGGTATAGCAGGTAATTATAACGACTTAGCATGCATAAGTAAGCGTTACAGTAGCGATAGAGAACTTCTCAATCGCTGCTGTAACTCCAACAAGATAAAGTTAAAAACTACAACCCGACTACGTGAAAGTTATAAAAGTTTGAAACATTTACATTGACAAAATAGAATGACGTATCGGTCATATTTTGATAGGCATAGAGTTGAAAATGAAAATAGGTCGTAGGTATTGTAATTTTTCTCTATGGGGCGGCTACCTAAATTTTAATACGCGTTTTGAAGGCTTATTCGGGGTCGGAGCCCTAAATCCTATAGCCTATAACCATCGGGGTATTGAGACGAATCAATCGATACATAATTTGTTGAAATCGAACCAGTAGTTTCAGCGCTACGTGGGAACAAAGAAATCGGCCACATACATACAAACATACAAATATACAAACATACAAACATACAAACATAGGGTGCTAACCTCATAACCCTCCCCTGTTGGTAGTCGGGTAAAAAGGTTATACGGGCTTCAGTGCTACGGTAGAGATATGGGCCACTCCCATATGTTTTTGAAACATGTTAGTTTAACATTTACAGCTTTAAGTTTATATCCAAGTATAAATTAGTAGTAAACAAGCAATGCTATATTCCGATTCAAAAACCTGGATATTTTTTAGGGTTCCGTACCCTAAGGGTAAATACAAACATACAAACATAGGGTGCTAACCTCATAACCCTCCCCTGTTGGTAGTCGGGTAAAAACGGGACCCTAATACTAAGACTTCGCTGTCCGTCTGTCACCAGGCTGTATCTCATGAACCGTGATAGTTAGACAGTTGAAATTTTCACAGATGGTGTATTTCAGTTGCCGCTATAACAACAAATAACTAAACAACCGAATAAAATAAATATTTAAGGAGGCTCCCATACATTATTCCCATACCTACCATACATATTATCATCTATCTATCTATGCATTGTTTAAGTATGTGTTTAAGTTATTAGTGATAACTGATAACCTTGCTGTTACCTTGTCGTTTTCTGTAATTGTTTTTGTAAAGTTTTTAATAAACAAAACTTTTAAAAAACTGATAATGTTCATAAACGTCTTTGTTAACATATATTGTCTTGGATTCTAAATCGGAGAATAGATAGGTGATGTTTGAACATGACCTATCTTTCTAGCATTGCTTGATTTTACAACTGCGTGGAAGGCTAAATACAAAAAGATAGATAGATAGATAGATAGATAGATAATTCTTTATTGTACCACACAAACACAGAAAACAGTACAGAAATAAAAGGTTACAAGATGAAGTACAAAGGCGACCAAACACAGATACAAAGATGACCAAGAGTAAACTAATTGTTTTAGTGAATGTATATAAAATTGCACGTACTTTTCCACTGTACTTTTCAAAATACTAACTAGGTTCATGCTTAATTGAGGTGAAAGCGAAAGCGTAAGCAATCGACATATTGAGGCTAGTTTGAGATGAAAACATAATAATTTGAAGTGACGCAAATGAAATAATTAGAGCGACAACAAATCAAAACCTGAATCACAAATTGACAAGAGAGAATATTATAGAGATACCTAAACAAATTTAAATAAAAAAATTAAAACGTTGGCTGGCATGTCTATAACAATCTAACTGCAAATATAATGGTTTTCTATAACCTTGGCCTCAAAACATGATGAGCATCTTCACAGCAACCACGAGATTATTAAATGAGCTTAAGTCGAAGTTTTTTACTAAAGAATGACCTCAAGATAGAGGTCAGATTAGCGCTTGAGCTAAAACATTTTGCTACAGCGTAGATGATACGGATTATGTCATTGTATTTAAATGATGCCTAATTGGTGATAAAAGGCAGGGAAGCGAAACTCATTATTCGTTACTTATTTACGAGGTTAGGTTCCCGTGCCTAGGAAAGCACGTTAATTACGCCCGACTTCGCCCTGATCGGTCATCCATCACCATCGGATTACGAGAGTGAGGAAATGAGAGTTCACCTGTGTTTTCGCAAACACTTGTGCACTATAATATGTCCTGGGCACCTGGCTAGTCTCCGTTGAGACTGGCTACCGTGGCTGAAGATTCGGCTAGGAAGACATCACGGGATCAAACGCTTCAAAGATTGGATATAATAGTATGTGATCAAAACATTTAAAGAGTGATCCAAAATTCAAAGTGCTTTATTTCCTTTAGAACTTACAGGACTCTTGGACACGTCACAAAATTCAGATTACAGTAAATAAAACGATTTAAAAAAAAATACATATTAACCCTTTAAGGGCTTTTCTATGGTACCCAAAATGACAAAAAAGTATTTTAAAAAATCCAACTGTTGTATTTTTTTGGAAATTGAAGACATTGTATTAAAAATAACCTTTGTCAAATTTGGACGAAATGAATTTGTCACGCCTTCTAGTAGTTTACGTTATTTCACGTTTCCGCTTAAACCATAGCAGTCAAGAGATATTTTATTGAAAAGTTGGTTTGAAATCTACAACAACAACCTTTGTCAGTTCCATTTCTATCAAAAATAACCCATGTCATTTGACATGGATACTTGTGCACTTTATTACTTACTTTTATCAATTCTTATCCGTCAAAAATGACACATGTCAAGTTGATACCAAAAACACGTGACAAACACTGGTTGTATCCGCGTCAATGTCAAGTGGTGTTTTTCTTTACTTTCGGTGTGGTGTAACATTGCGCAACATCTAGAGAAGTAGCAATTAAAAAGGATGTATCACCTAAGTTACATTCCGCAACATGCAGGGAAATAGCATAACACTTAATACCAATGTATGAAAGTATACTACGTTTAGTATAATTTCATACATTGGTATTAAGTCTAGGTAATAAATAAAATAAATATTATTAATAAAAGTTTATTTTGACATTGTCATAAAACACAGTATTTTCAAGCATTCAAAAACAGATACATTCATTTAACATGAAAGTGAAACAACAGTTCCTTTTGGCAGAAAGCAGACACGCAGTTCACATTTTACGCAATGTAGGTTTTAGCCTAAGAATAATCGTTTTAGCATACAAAAATGAATTATTGATAATGATAAGCGCACTAGTAAGAAAACATACAAAACCATTTCTGGATATTTAAACCTAGCGTAACACATAAGCTCATTTGTAAATCACACCAACACAACATGAAAAGGTTAATAATGTATGGTTTCATACATCTACCAGGCCACCAAAAGGGTTAAATGTTTAAAACTTGCTTCAAAAATCAAGCAGCTCATTTTGTTAGTTGGACAATGTATCACATGAGATACATAAAATCGATTTCATAATATCAAAACTAAACACGATCAAATGCTACTTTCATATGTCTTAGTAGAATGCACTTACTAACAAACAATTCATGGTGTTCAATTGTTAAAATATTCACTATTATTATTTTTATGAATAACAACTTACCAAGCGTCCGTGACCACCTCGACGTGGCGCCGCCACTTTGCAATTTATAGAAAATCAGTGCGTATGAGTGCTTAATTTTTTTTCACTAGACCGCATTAGTGAATTTATTATTACGAAATAATTTTTAGTTTTTGCACTATTTTTTTTACTCTATCGGCTGTGACACGTTGCGAAATAAAGGGTTAAGTAAAACTAGGAAATAACTTGTCCACCTCAATATTTTTATGGTTAAATGAAATGAAATTTATTTATTGCATAGAAACACAGACAAAAAATACCGCAAATAATTATTTTTCTAAATTTAGCTAATAGTTACATACTTTAAATCTATGTATATCTAAATAGAATGTTAGTTTTTGAGTTGGAGCAAAACTCGTCCCAAGCTTTTTTACCCTCTAGATAACAGTTAGTTATCTATTATAGAGTAATAGATAAGGACCGTACAAAGAAAGATCTAAAACTCAAAGCTTCAGTTTCAAAATAGTATTTTCTGTTACTCTTTGTACATTCAAGGATACTGACAATAATAGTAGCAGTCCAACTAACTACTTTAGAAGTAGATGGCTACAAAATAACCGGGCAGAAGCAGTTACCATTGTATTGTTGCATTGTTGTCGACAATGTGCCATCACTGCCGCCACCGAATGCGAATGGTTTTTCCCTAATGAATGTGTTTGATACACAATCTACCTACATATGCCGCCACGGCTGCTACGTATCTATTCAAGTCGTACCAATGCGTACCTGGCCCGTAACTTGAAGGACGCACAGCATTCTGATGAAAAGTTTCTACAATTCTCACGAAAATATGGAGAAGCTTCGATAAAAGTAAAAAAAGGTGGAGAAGAGATTCTTTTTATCGCGGGTCTAGATTGAATAGGTATTTATTTCTTTCAAGAAAGAATGCAAAATTTGCTAAATACCTACTCGCGAAAATATTGGAGAAGAGATTCTTTTTATCGCGGGTCTAAATTGAAAAGGTATTTACTTCTTTCAAGAAAAAATACAAAATTTGCTAAATACTCACGAAAATAAAGAGATTCTCTCTATCGCTTGTCTTGATTGAGTATTTAAAAAATGTTAAAGAACAGATTAATTCAGCTCTCTGACTTGATCAAGGAAGTTCGTATAGATACTTAGTTAAAGAACGAAAAGCCAGAGTTGACTTTAAAACTTAAATTATGAGATAGAGAGGTCAGGACCTATAGGCATGTGCACAAAAAAACAACTGCTCTCAAGTTGAAACATAACTAAGGTATAACAGAGTAAGTGCCGCTCACTGGTACCCTAGCCTAGAGCTTTGCTTCATTGAAAGGTTTTTGAAAGATTCATTTATTTGTTATTATAAATATATTTTTCTCTTTTGACGAAATGTAAATGTCCCAGCTTTTGAGCTACCATCCATCATTGGTAAATTAAGTGCGTAAGCTACCTCATACGTTTCCTGCAATGATAGTTGTCCTTCATTTTATCGACATGCTTCAATGAAAGAATGCTGCAATACCAACTAAACCGGGCACAGGCCCTCGTGTTAACAAGTACGTTCACTTGAAAGCCAGTTTCCGCACTACAATGTCAGTGCCAACCACGTGATGTTTTTATATTTTTCATTTGGTACGAATGTCTACTAAAACCAATGACGTTTGCAATCCTATTTTAATCAAACATGCAGTCCCTTAGCCACCATAGAGGTTTTTGAGTAACTGCTTAAGACCTGGGAAATTATTTCCTCTTTAGCACTTTGTGTGCCCATGACTCGCATGTCAAACAAAGTATTAGACCTCGTAGCATCAGCGTGCCCCTTCTTGTCGTCGTCGCTTCGCTAAGGCTGGGCAGTGAATGCCTTAAGGGCCTATACTACCTGAAATCAACTCCGCCGTATGTCCATATCTTCCATACTACTGAATATTTAACTTAGAAATTTATATATGGTTAAGTTCAGGACATACTCTATCGTTCGAAAACATGATTCCATAAAATGTTCTCGAACGCAAAGTTACCTCTACCTTTTACCGTTTACCTCAATAAATACAGAAGTTGAGATCTTGAGAATAAACATGGTAATTGAACTAAGTATAAATAACAATTTATATGTTGATTTTTTTTTTTCAAATAATTTCCTAATTTATAGATAATAGAATAAGCAAAAACTTGATTTTTGGGCTTGCGTTGCTCTGCTCTGTCCCGCTCCTATAAACGCGATCCTATGCCTATACTTTTCTCAAAATGGCCCATAAATTTAAAAAAATCTTGCAAATTTCTTTAAACATAGTAGGTATATCAGATAATATAATATACTTATACACATATATATACCTACCTGCAAATACAGGTAATCTAGTAATATCTCTAGATAATCTGGTAATCGGGTAATACTAGTAATCTCATACTCCTTTCATCTTATTCAATAAAACCAGTTCTCGTTTGTGGAACTGTAGGAGAGGTGAATGTTTCACATCCTTATGCAGACAGCCCGGTAATTAGTTGCGATCTGGAGGAATCTGCGAGGCGGTGAAAGTGCGAGAATGCAGGAGGCGCCAGCGCCCCGTCAGGTCACTGCTGGCGCCAGACGCTAATGATCATTACCCGTGCCGTGCACTTTATTAGTGCTATTCGAAGCTGCATCATACATAAGCCTTAGTGGAATCAAAAGAGCCTATAAGGATTTTGATTAAAACATGCAAAAATATGTCCAAGTTTGTTCCTTGCTTGTTTTTAATGTTATTTCAGGCCCTGATACCTGAACTAAAATCCTAAGAATCCTGCCTGAGGTTTTTAAGATGGAAAACCCTTTCAGGGATAAAGCCATCAATTATAGAAAAGATTTTCTTCATTATGAGTTCCCTATTTTGTTACGTGTTCGATAATGTGGTGTTCAATTATTCTTCCAGCCCTAAAGTAACCTGTAATGTACGAGTACCTACATAGGTAGGTACTATGTATGTTATCTTACAAACTTAGAGGAAAATTTGCAGCTTCCTAGAAAAACGATCGTCTAAGCTCAGATTTTACTCGAAAACTATTAAGTACTTGATGTAACGTAAAGCATTCGAAGAGCCTTGGCCCGACCTCGTCTAGTAAAGTAACTTCGCTTTTATAGCTTTCATCAAGTTCCTTAGCTATTTAAATTGCTAGGTGTAACTGCCTGCTTACTTAACGTCTCGCCGTGTCTGCGAATGGTTTTAAATTAATGGTACTTAGAAGCTTTATTTACATTTATGCAGGACTATAAAAGTTTTCGTTCTTATCTAAAATTTACAACGCAAGGAGCAGGAAGAAGTTCTTCGGACATGCGAAACGAATGACGACCGATGTGGTGCGGTGCGGCGGGCGAAGCTTCGCCTTAGAGGGGTTCGATTCCCGCCTCTTTTTTTCTTTTTAAGATTTTCAAATGTTTGTAGAATAGAATATATTTTTATTTCTTACTAAACTTACACAGGATACAGTAGTTAAACTAAGAGAAAAATGGAGTCTTAAAACAAAGGGTAAGCTACGAGTAAGTAACAAATTGGGCACTGACTCAGCATAAATTGGTTGGCTAGCAGGCTAGCAACCAACGCTGGTCTTCCGTCAGAGCCACTTGTTAGCGTTTATCTTTTCAGCTGACGTGCGAAAGATTGCAGCGGGCTCGGGGTATTTTTTATGTATAGTAAAAAAATATCTTTAAATGTTCCTAATATATTCTATTAGTGTAACGTATAATATCAGGGTTTGGTACTAATAACACGCAGATTATCATCTAGCTAGCCCCAAAATAAGCAGAAGCTCTGCTTATTTTGGGCTAAATAATGCTGTTGTCCAGCATTTAATTATTTTATAGGCAAAGCCATGTATCGTATTAAGTATACTTATATCAGTTACCTAGTAACCATAACACAGTTCTACTTAGTATAAGGCTAGCTTGATGATGGTGTGTGAACTGTCCAATATTATTTTGAAAAGAAAATTACCAAGCGCGTGAAAAGCAATGAAGTCTAGCATTAGTAAACAGTAGTTGTATCGTGAGGACAAAATCATTGATACAACTGCGAGTTGGGTAAGAGGCCGTGTCACCTGGCGGAAGACTAAGTTATACCAACTCGGTTAGCAAGAGTTTACTCTGTTTAACTTAACATAACGGTGCACCCTACTTGTTTAAATTCCTTATGAATTATTTTAAGATTCTTTTTGCATAAATAGTACACCGTGTGCATCGATATTTCATTTTTGAACCGGTTACGTTCGCTCACCAGGGGTCGATGCAACAATAACTCTTATGAAAGCAATTTTTATCGTTTTCCTCCAATATTAATTGTTATTGGTATAAACGGGTCCTTATCCTCTCTCCAGGCAGTGGTACATGAGTAGATAGGTAAACCAAAAGGGTAAAAAGGTAAGATAAACAATTTTTTTTTCTTGACGCTATATTAGAATAGAATTTGTTCCTTATCATACATCGTAGATATAACAACAAACACCAAACTACCTTGGTGGTTGTCATGTTGTCATGGTGTCATGATAATATAAAAATATTATCAATGATCTACCTTAGTGTTTGTTACTAGGCAAGATAATTTTTCGAGGAATACTACTCCTCCTCGAAAAATTATCTTTATCAATTTTGAGCTTTGTCATATCGTCAAAAGCATGTGTTTTTCGAAAAGATAATTGGACAAAATTACATTTTAATGACGTATTTGACAGAAGTTTTCATACAAATAATGTGAAAGTTAACCGACGAAGATGGTAACGGTTAGATTGTCTTTCAAAGAAAACTACCCGTGATATTGCTCACCATATTGTTTAGTAGTCAAAAGGTAGCTTAGGTCTAACAACATTGGGGTTTGAAGATGTTTGTGTTTGTAGTTTTTGAAGATTTTTGTGTTTGAAGTTTTTAATCGCGGCGCACAATGAATGTTGAATATTTATTTGGATACGGGATGCATAAACAAATAAAAAATATTCTGTAACATCTTAAAGCGTCAGGTTTCTGAGATATCCACAGATAAAAATAACTATTACTCTCATGTTTTTTTTTTCGTAAGAATATCTCAGAAATAAACCTCCAGGAAATTATGTTATTAAACATTTTTAGAACTGTGCCGAAATATTGAAAAACTCAAAAATAAAATCATGAATACCCCGGTACAAATGACTTTTAGGACATTTTTATTTGTATAAGTGTCTTCTATACAAATATGGTATAACTTTTACAGTGCGCTGCGATTAAAAAAAGAACTATGTGGTATGGTAACGATGTTAATAGGTTAATATTAGGGCCAGAATCCCCTTTCATTTTAGATTACTTTTCCTTTTTTTTGAAATGTAACAAATATGGTTAGGTAATTTCAAATTCTAATGTAAGTAGGAGACGGTTTTTGTAACGTGTTCAGGTGGACAGTTTTCTTTCTAAATGACGTAGGCAGTGTTTAGTCGGGTGATGATCGCCGGAAACATGGTCTCTTCAGTGTTTACAAGGACGGAAATAATCGCAGCTGTGTCTACGTCATTGGGCTTTGCGAAAACACAGCCTGTACTGTAGTCAAACAATACAACACCTTACTTACTAAGGATAAGGCCCAGACTCCATCAAAACGGAGATGTGTGGAGACGAGAAGAGACGTTTTTCTGCTAAGTGTGTCTCTACCGAAGCTGTGCGGAGATGGGTACTGGTTAGATTGGAGTGTGCTGGCTAAAACGGAGATGTGTGCTGGTTAGAGCGACTGAGCTGCGTGCGGCGAGCGTCTGCTGTTTGAGCGTAGACGAGTTGTGCGAATAGCGACGTTTTATGGATGGTTTAAAACACATCTCTTCTCCGCTCAGCTCAGCTCAGCATTGGTGGAGTCTGGCCCTTAGAAAGATTCATAATTTTCATCATCGTCATATCCAAATTATAAATTAATTATTAGAAAGTTCGTTTTCTGAGTAGGCTTCTTGAATATCTGACGGTTGCCACAAATAGTTGCTGTTTAAGAGGTGTTTACCATAGCCACCACGCTTGACAATTAAGCGGATTGGTAAGTGTATGTTGTGAACCTCTATCTACTCACAAGGACTCGCTGTGCCTTTCCTGTGGTAGATTCCTTTGTAAGTATTGTTTCACGGCATTCCCCTACACGAGCACAGTTAGAGGTCATAACGAATATATTGATGAAAAACATATCACCGTTTGTGAAATTTGGCTTATAAACCTTCATGTTTTTTTATGCACGTGTTTGTCGAATTTAATTCTTTTATATTTTGCTTGAATTCTGTTTTTTGAATGCGAAGAACATTATTTTAATCAGTGCCTTTCTGTCTAAACGTGTCTTGAAGGAACATCTTTAGGTGTTCCTAAAGGTGTTCCTTCAAGACACGTTAGGCAGGTATTTTTCATAAATTCTCACTTAATGCAACAGCCGGGCTGATATCAGCCTTTAAACAAGTTTCTAACTCGAAACCTTGGAAACATTTTGGTTCAAAACACGACCGTATTCATGGTTTTTGAGAAACAAATAACTACAAGTTTATGATTGAAAAATCTTTATGATTTAAAATTATATTTACCTACAGTAAGGTTGTATTAAATGCTGTGTTATCTGGTATATCTTCTGTTATTCAAATTTAGTCATCTTAAATTACATTAATCAATCTTAAATGTACGTATATCGAATTAAGATTATTGCCTACTTTTCTGTGCCTAAATACCTGATAACATTTTACAAAAAGAAGCGTGAATATATGTAACATTAAAAATTAATCAGAATAGCAATTGTCAACCCTGTAGCAGAGAATTTAGATATTCACCAGACATTTTCAATGTGCCCTGTAGGTAATATATAAATAATACTGGACACTTCACACAGCATCATCTCGCCCAAAGCTAAGCAGAGCTTGTATTATACCTACTAGATGACTGATGCAACTTTTGAAACTCTGCTATGGTCATTAACACAAAAAGTCATTATAACAGGATATTTACCATGATTTGGTTTTTGAGCTATCAAATCATGGTAAATGTCCCGTTATAAATGACTTTAGATGACTGATATACTTACATAATAAATAATGCTGGACAATTCACACAGCATTATTTAGCCATAATAACATAATACAATAAATTACATAGACAGATATATAAAAATAAAATATTTCAAAATCATTTTTAAGAATGTAAATTTAGCATAGCATACAAGAGGATAAGAAATAGAATGGAAATCTATTATTGTTACTAACATAGTACATATACAGGGTTATCGGTAAATTAATGACACTACGTGAACTGCAGGTCCTGACCATCATCACAAACACGTTCGTGAAGACGCCAGGTCTAAATTAACCCTGTATAGGTACTAATAATTATGGTGAACAACCGAAATAAAATAAATTGAATTGAATAAGAGGCCTCAGTCATGGTTTTTAACCGCGAGTCATCCTTGTGTAGGTACCCTAGATATTTCATGATACCTACTCTAAGCGATTCAACACGATACGATACTAGCGATACACACTCCTAAGTAATTTTAACCTACCACAACCTCTATGAATTCAGTAGAACCACAGATTTAATAATACTATACTAGGTAGAACTAAAGTTTAATGCGGAACGATAACCCTCGCTTCGTAGCTGACCAGTCACCCGTGAGCATTTAGAGGCCATTTTAAGAATAACTCAGGTATCAAAAACAACATCAAGTGATAAAATAATTAGGAAATTGTTAAAGGACTTAGATTTTAATGCGTTTTCTGAACTACAGACAAGGTTATCTAAATTATTTATTTAGATAATCTTGTCTGTAAAAAAAAACTAGAAAAATTAACTATTATCACTCAGAAGACCCTAGAATTTTGTATTATGGGAGATAGGTGCTTAGATCTAAGCTCCTATCTACCATAATATAAATATTATTACATAAACAGAAATAAAGTTGGTAGTATTCACTCTCGATAAACCATTTTAGTTTGTTATGACATGCAATTTTGCTAACTACATTCAAACAATCAATCCTTCAACTCAAAAGCTACGTAGGTATTTAAACATTTGCGACATTAAGGCCACGACCATTCACTCAATACTACTTAAAACAACATTATTAGCAGGGAATCTTAAAAATACTGAAGAATACTGTATAAAATATTGTGTTTAGTTTTTGCAGCACGCCAACCGACGCGAAAATGCAAACAATTATCCTAGTTATTAATTAACGCTTATTGTTTCCAAGTTGCTGCTTGATCATGATCACAAACAATTTAACTCTCTGTCTTCAAGGCTGACATAAGTAATATAAAACCTGTATTCGCAATTGATCCAAAACTTACCGAATATTTTAATACGTAACTTCATTTTTTCACAGCACTAGCACGATACAGATAGACTAGCCGCGTAAGACGCGCAAATCGTAACGCAACGTGACGTGTTGCGCGCGCGCGGGAGAATCCTCGACTGCCTGATATCCGCGCATGCGCCTTGCATCGCCGCGTGCCACTTCTAAACATCCGATTGTCAATGGGCATTAGCGGTGTCGAGGTGGTGGCTGCAGAGTGTAAACAGAAAGCAGTAGTGAAAGGTGTAACAGGACGTTAGCACATAACATGTGCACAAAAAGGCTTTAAGTACTGGAGTTCTAACTGAAATATTTTAGTCGCGATTTTTGATTTACAGGTGCGTAGATAATCAATTCGTTCAGAGAACACTTGCTTAAAAGATTTTTCAGACCGACAAGGAATTTCCGGGAGTGCTACGCTTTTCGTAGCACCCTCTACGAGATTTCCTCGATACAACTGCGAGCTGAACTCTACGATTTTACCCCATTGTGTCATGTTTTGCTGTAGATCAATATTCTTTTCTAATTCGACGACCTCTGTGGCGCGGTGGGCGAAGGCCTGCCTGCGACACAGGAGGTTGCGGGTTCGATTCCCGCCTCGGGACAAATGTGTGTACGATCTGCAGACATTAATGGTCGTATTCTATATATATGTATAATAAAAAATATCTATCTATGTAATGTATAACATTATGTATATCATTTATCTAGTACCCATAACACAAGCTCTGCTTAGCTTGGGGCTAGATATTGCTGTGTGAATTGTCCAGCATTATTTATTTATTTATTATTTAATAGAACAACTAAGTACCTACCAACAAGCACCACTTTTTAATTTCATTTTTAATAAATGTCTTATCCGTTGTAGAAATAAGTTGTAGAGGTACTGAATACGATTTACTATGCGTTGTAGCATCATGCATGATTGTCTCTGATATTATGCTGGTAGACGCTGCTGACGATTTCTCAGTATTTTGCATGGCCAATGACATGTTCGAACGGTAAAGGAATTCGAGACAGACCTTTAGTCTTGTGTAAGCTTCAATGGAGGCTATTATATGAATAACAACTTACTACAGCACTGGCTGTTTGTAAGTTGTTATTCGTATAATAGCCGTTATTTAAGTTATAATTGTTTTATACATATTTTGTAATAGTTTCGTGCGGCATAGGTTATACTAAGGGCTCCGTTTCCTGTCATACGGTTTTCCGCCCGCCTGTGGATCCTGGTCCCCGTGCGGGCCACCTGAAACCTATTGCTCCAGCTATTCCACGTTTCGGGTGCGTGTGGCCCGTGTGATAGGAAAAACATATAAATGAAACTAGCTTCTGGCCTCGGCTTCGCGAACAGGCTACGGTTTACCTCTCTACTCTACCAAATTTAATTAAATCTATTCAGACGCTTAGGCGTGAAAAGGTAGCAGACAAACAGACAGAGTGACTCTCGAATTTATAATTTTATATTAAATAGTATGGGTTATAATTAGGTTTAGGAATTAGGACAGGAAAAGAGCCCAAAGTAAATATTTTATAGTGCGTTTCGAATTGATAAAATTATTCACAAGTTGGTACCGACCGATGAACCTGTAAGCGGGATCTTTAAGCTCTTATGGATAGTGTAGTCCAATCCACAGTAAGTCTGTGAGCTTGAAATCACATCACACTAATATTAAAATGCGAATTAAATATTACTAAATAAACGAAGGAGCGTGGCTGGTCGAGAAGGCGTTCTATAATGTTGAAGCATTGGCCTAGTATCAGTAGTCCAATGATCGGGCTGATAAGACTTTTTAGTCTGATCAGTTCGAAGATGCTGATCAATACAGATCATTGGACTACTGAGCCTTTTAGTCCGATAATTACACATTCCGACTTTCCCAAAAAAGAAATCCATTAACTTCAGTTTAATTTTTCGCGACCGCGTCCACGATAGTTGCCAGACTAAATAAAAGAGGACTTAATTTGAAGATTCCATTTCACATTTATTGGACAGTCGATTTTACCAACGGACAACAAATTACTGCCTATGAAGGCCACAGTTGGGCCTAGGCCTCCAATTAACGCCCTAATGGCTCTTATTAGGGATAATTCCATAATCCCCACGCTCAGCATGCGGGTTCGGGATCGCAGGGCACAGTTAGTTTCGCAGTGCCGACACTGCTGCCTGTCAAGTTTTAGGGTTCCGTAGGTATGACACAAACTTCTAATAAATTACAAGTCTATCAAAAATTTTAACATTTAATTATATAGGTACTTACCTTCCCTAAGCCCTCTGGGGAAGCTTTTGGCGAGCAGTGGTAAAACATAGGCTAAATAAAAATTGCTTCTAACTCTTTACTACTACTCCGTTTACGGAGTAGGTACTTTAGTATGAGATAACGCGAGATATTACGTTCCTCCTTAGAACAAGAACAATAATATTATAATCTTACTTTTTATACATAATCTTGCTTTTTTTATCCACGCCAGTGAACAGTTCTAAGGTTCTCGAAACGGAGTGTTGGGAGACCATCCACTCGATAGAACGACGGCATCGTAGCGGTCGCAGGGAGTCGATGGATAGAGGCGCATGAGGACCGCTCCGCTGTAGAAAATACACCCAATCCTATTTATCTTATTATCGCTCGAACAAGTCCCACCAAGCCATCAATATTACTCATACTGGTTTTATCCTGAGTGATCCGGAATGATCCTATTTATAAATAAACCAGTTTTGGTCGAGCATCCCCTGTTACTAGGTTGCTGTTACTCATCGGTTGATCACGCAAGGTAGCGGGTTCAAATCCCGGGCCGGACGAAAATAGTTTTTAGTAGTAGGCGAAAACAGTCCGGGAACGGTTTTTGTTCAGGGTCTAAACACAGGATGTATAGTATTGAGTACCTATCAGCTATTTGGTACCCAAAATCAAGCTCTGCTTAGGTATTTTCCAATAGATAAAATAAATAAATAATGTTAGCGAACAAAGGGATAATTCACACCGCATCATCTAGCCCCAAGCTAAGTAGAGCTTGTGTTATGGGTACTAGATGACTGATATATTTTATTAATAGAAGACATTACATTTTTTTTATTTAGATAGAAAATACCCAGAACACCCGGGACAAATAATATAATCAAACAATCATGTTCATAAGTCACAAAGTTTTATTTAATTCAAGATGTTACATGAACTATAGGTACATAGGTACCTATAGGCAGTTACCTTATTTACGTGAACACGGCTATAGATTAATCCACTCTCTTATTTGCTGTTTGGCAGTTCGACTATCAATCAAGGTAGTCATGTCTTAATGCTTCACCTATTTTTGATTTGATTGAAGAAGTTTTAATCTATTTATGTAGTTATTTTTGCTCATCATTTTGTATTAATTTACAGACCTTACTCAGACGTCTCAATTACATTATTATTTAAAGACCTTACTCAGGCGTCTAAATGACATTATTATTTACAGACCTTACTCAGGCGTTCAAATGACATTATTTTTGGAATCAGAATATTCAATAGAATAAAATACTATTAATTATGTTGTTTATTTGCTACTAGCTTCTGCCCGCGGCATTACACACGTTTTTCCGCGAAAAAAGTAATAACAATAATAATTGAGTTACTGTGGTAAACTTTAATTATTTTACCATTTACAATGTTTTTTTATGGATAAATCATAAATCTAGAATCATTTTCGTTACATATAAGTATTAGATTGACTCGATAAAAATCTAGTTTCTTAATTTTTCATATTTTTCGAGTAGGTACACAGATTCGCATCTCTGTCAAAATTACGGCCCACGGGCTGAGTGAGGTGTGTGTGGACTGAGTTGACAAAAGAATCCTAATCGCGCTCGCCGCGCACTCGACTCGCTTTAAAATCGCTTGCTAATTATCGTAGTGGACATTTCGGACCGCGGGCTAAGTGAGGTATGGGCTGAGTTGAATGACCTATGTGTCTATGAAATAATTCATTCATCCTTCATTCTTCATTCACTCACCTGCCCAAAATTAGGGAACTTCCACAGAACTTCATAGTCGTGCATTACCAAAAAGCAAATAAATGAGTGGGTGGAATAGTTAGAGGATCAATAACAACATTTAAAATTTAAATATAATGTTTAATAGAATATCAATAGGCAGGTACTTCTATAAAATGTAAAAATCATAGGGAACTATTTCATTCACAAAAATATACCATTCACAAAGTAAGTACATAAGGGTTTTTTTAAATCCTATTTCATAAGAATAACATCAAATATTTATAACAATTTTGAATATACAGTTTTTTTGAATTAGAAGAAAATATTTATTATATCCATTTAAGTAGGTATATTTTTATTTACATATATATTTTTTATCTCAGCCTTTTTTTCTGTACTGTTTTCTGTGTTTGTGTGGTACAATAGAGAATTATCTATCTATTTTTACAATATACATTATAAGATTGAAATTGAATTGAAAGAACTATTTGCGATTGCAACAACGGTTATCAGCAAAAAATATAGTTACTTTTAAGCACTATATGTATGTCCGTCGATTTCTTCGTCATTTATGGTTTTCGGTAGGATTTACGTGATTCTTTTGCAGTTGTAAAAATAGTTCCTAGGTGGTCCGGTCTCATAAAAAAATGTATTCCCAAGGGATTAGTATTTAACCCGCAAAACATAAAAAAACAGTCTAAGTATATCTAATCAATTCGAAATATAAAAAAAATCGACGATTTTTAGTTTTATCATAACAATCATATTATTATCATTACAATCCGGACTTTCAGGACATTCGAGTCGTTTCTAAAATTATAAGATCAGGAGTTTTCTACTAATAAGTACATCAACATTTTTTATAAACGGACAATTCGCTGATCTGTACAGAACAACTGATTTGATTAGCAAAAAAAATACTAGCATAAAACTATGTTATTCAAGGGCAGTGAAATAAAAACAATGACTATTAAAAAGAACCACCGGCGCTATAGTCCGTAAGAGGTCCCAAAGATTTTCGGTTGAACCGACTAGGGTTTCGTGGCTTAGTTGGTTAGAGCACACCCGTACTGAGGGTGTGGCGCGGGTTCGAATCTCGCCTAAATCGAAAATTTTTGGGAACTTATATCTTACTAAAAAGAACTTACTTAACTTTCGGCCTCACTAATATCATGTTTTTTATCGTTTTTCCTCCAACTAATCGTGAATATTGCAGAACTTCACTATCACTATCTTTTCTATTCACCTTTCTTTTGTACATTTTGTATGGCATTATATTGCCTTTAACCCAACACGGTATAAAATTGATATCATTCTCCTTTGGGTAATTTTCATCCACACTGTCTATATTATTATCTAGCCTCGAGTAAGGAGATAACTCCAGCTTTGGTACACATTCTTGTAGTGGGAACCATTTGTAAGTTTCTGGACAGGCAAGGTCGGATGGGGCAAAGCAGCCTTTGTATCTCATTTTGCGGCAAGAATGGATGTAGTAACCCATGTAGTAATACTGTATGGACGGACATTGCTTGTACAGTTGAATCGTGAAGTCTATCTCCCTGTAAGAAGAAAATAGAAAAATTACAAACAAACAACAACATTTTCACGCTTATTTTCTAAATGTGAAAGTTGTGAATGTGATAAAATGAATCGACGAATGGATAAATGTATGTTTGTTACTCCTTCACGCCAAAACCACTGAACAGATCGGGATGAAATTACATACAGGTAGGGTAGTTCTTAACCTGGAATAAAATATAGGCTTTATATCCCACTAGCTGTTTCCCGCGACTTCGTCCGCGTGGGTTTAATTTATTATTTTTATACTTTCAATAATTTTCACGATTATCGACAAACGTTTTGTTTTGTCGGTTTTTGCTCTTAGGCTCACTGCTCTCTGTGAACGATGAATCAAATGTGAGATCGTTATCAAAGGGGAATCTACATGCAAATGTATATACATAAAAGTATATTCCCCTTTGATAACTGATGTTTGTCGTTCTTATTCTAACGTTTGCTGAGGTACAGAGTTTTTCCTTTTTAACTTCAGTTTTTTCGTAACAACTTGGATATATGAAAACATTGTCGGAATTTCAGAAATCAATGAATCAAATGTGTGACAGTTATGACAGGGGAATCTTCATGTAAAATTCTGTCGTTATATTGCTTAAATTTACTGAAATACAGAGCATTTTTTTTAACTTTCACTCTTGCATTGTAAACTATATTTCTCCGGGCGAAGCATGAAATCCTTGAAAACGATATGAAAAGAGACAAGAACATTCTGCCAAAATACTAACACACATTTTGTCACCGAAAATTTGGTATCACAAGCTCGATGAGCAGGTCAGAAGTTACCGAATAATAAACAGCACAGAATTTTAATAAGACCTTTAACACTTACTTCTATTGCAAGCGATCTTTGTTTAACAATGCAATGGTTTATTTTAAGTTAGTTTTATATAACTTCTCAAGCTGAAAATTCGAAAACCCGACAGATTTAATTTGAACCAATATAAAATTAGAACAGCTGCATTGATTTTAATGAAACTAAGCTACGATCATTCTCGATTAACTCAACTCTCAAACATAAAAATAAATAATGTAATTTGAATGAGTTCTTCCGTTTGGAAGCTACAGTACGACGGGACAAACCGACTCACAGATAAGACACGTTTAACATAGCCAGCAACTACGACACAAGTCTAACCACTATCTGTAGATGCTACAACTGGATCATCATCATCATCATTGGGGGGTAATGCCCATAATCCCCACGCTGGGCATGCGGGTTGGGGATCGCAGTTCAGTGGTGAGATTGTTCTGCAGGGGGCGCTGCTGCCCGCCCCCCCGGTATGTGTCCCTTGCAATTGGATGCCTAGCCCAAAATCAAGACGAGTTCATGTATTTAGTTAATATAACTTAATTCTTGAAATGCTTGATTTGAAATAAATTATTATTGTTATTTATGTCACCGCCGGATTGTAGAATCTGCCTAGCCGTTCTATAACCAGGCCGATTACAAAGCTTACCTGTTTTTTTGGATCATTTAATAAATTTCGGTCGACGAGGTGGCTAAGTAACATTTAGCCTGTTAATGTTTATTGTTCAACAATCGCCAACCAATTAACTGAATTGCGCGTTTTGCAATCGGCCTATCCATTCTACAAACGGGCTGATTCTACAATCCAGCTGCAACATGTACAACAGCCATTTTTCTGAGTTAAATTAACTTACCGCAGCGCACCATAAGTGCCAAGCGACAATTCCATAAACTGCGGATCATAGAAGAAATACACCGAGGATACACATTTGGGCAGAATGTCGATCACTCCTACAGCTATGAGCTTTCCGCTGAGCCAGTACTGCTGGTGGAATGAACCGTAGCCTTGTGGGGGACCGCTTAAGATGTGTTCCTCCTTAAAAATTATAAATAATAATAATAATGCTGGACAATTCACACTGCATTATCTAGCCCCAAGCTAAGCAGAGCTTGTGTTATGGTAACTAGATAACATACATTTAAATATTTATTTTTAAAAATACATTAAATATATACATATTTTTTATGGGTATCATTTAAACGATCAGCAGATAAAGGCGGTTTTGGTCAGCCGAAAAATTGATTTGGCAAGCAGAAAAACTAAATTGAGCTGCATCTAGTGGTCGGCAGAAATGACTTAATTGGTCAGCAAGTAATGTGATATTGGGCAGCCGAAAAATTTATATCATAGTAAATTAAATTTTTGTGCTGCAGTATATTAGTGAGGCAGCAGCAAAACGTGATTCGGATTTATTGAAATTTTGGTACGCCTTAAAACTGAAACTGCAGCAATGTATTCATGTTTAAGATCAGTAAATTGTGATTAGAATTTTATAAAGATTTGGCAAGCTGTCAATTTCATTTAGGTTTGCTACACCTGCGTTGTTGTTGTGGGTGTTGTTGGTTTTGACGCTCGGGGGGTTTATCTGTGTGGAGTTTTTATCTAAGGTGTGGAGAGGAGATCTGTAGGGAGGCTTATGTCCAGAAGTGACGTGTTTTTTTTGGGTTGTGCTTAGAGAACCACCCCGGGTACCATACCAACGCTACGCGCCGCGGCACCGCCGCGCCGCCGCCACTGCAGTGCTCAATCAACCCCAGTTTAAGGTCACTTTACCCGTTGCTATGCGTGGCGGCGACGACGACGACGGTGGCACGGGGGTAAAGGCGCGCGCGGCGACCGGCGCGGCGTGCATTTCGTTGCTATGCGCGGCGGTGCAGCGGGGGAGGACAAAGGCGCGTGATTTCAAATGCAGGCCAAGCATGATATTACTAAAATAAAACTTAGTTTTATTTTTCTGCATAACGATTTTGTAATTCTGCTGATCAAACTATCAATTTTGCAGCTGAAACATCCACTTAATGGCTGATAATAATTACTTGTAAAATCCTGCTGCTCGTTTCATTAATTCTGCTGCCCAAAACATTAATTTTGCCGATCATTCAGTTATTAATTTTCCGACCAAAAATAATTTAGTTGCCGGCCAAGTATTGCTGGTAGTTTTTATTTTACAGCCGATCAAAACATATACTGCTGCCCAAATAGATTTTTAGCTGATTTTTCCGGCTGATCAAATATTTAAAATAAATACCAATAAATTTACTCCCATTTTTTATGATACCTACATAGAAATCGACAAGAACAACCTGAACAAATATCTGCAGATCATACAAACATTTGTCTCAAGGTGGGAATCGAACCAGAAACCTCCTGCATCGCACCTTCGCCCGCCTCACCACTGAGGTCTTCATGTTAATGTTTTCATCTCAGTTCAGCATTTCTATTAATTTACATCAGAGTTGATAACAGAGAAATTGTCATACTAACCAATAATGGACTAGCAACGAGGAAGTCTTGAAACTTGGACATAGAGCATTTCTCTGGCTTGTCATTGTGTATTACAGTTTGATACTTCACATAAACTTTGTGGGTCTCCGCCTCAGTGGCTAAGTACTCAGTGCTTGGTGGGTGGGTTCGGACTAGTTTTATCTGAAATTATATAAAATATAAAATAATTATGCTGGACAATCAATACAGCATTATCTAGCCATGTAAGCAGAGCTTTTGTTGGTACTAGATAACTCATACTTTCAATAGTAGCTGTTGCCCCCGGCTTCGCACGCGCTTTTCAAGTAGCCTATGTCTATCCTGGGGATACCATTTACCTCCCTGCAAAATTACATTAAGATCCATTCAGCCGTTTATGCGTGAAAATGTAACAGACAGACAGAATTACTTTCAAATTTATATAAAACAATATAAAACATACTAATATTATAAATTTGAAAGTAATTCTGTCTGTCTGTTACATTTTCACGCATACGATTTCACGATATAAGTCAGATATATACATACATAGACACCCAGAACACTTGGAACAAATAGATCATACAATTATTTTTCCTGAGGCGGGTATCTAACCAGCACCCTCCTGTGTCGTGTTTTATCTCACTCTGGTTGATAGCTACAGTGACTATGTCATCAGTCATCACCCGTGGAATATGATATGATAAAAATAGTTACAAGATTGCATTGCACTCATTGAGAAAGGCCTAGGGCCCAGTAGTGGACTAAGGCTAATGATGATGACTGCATCTTTAAACATCTACATTAATACTAAATAATCTTGACAATTCACACAGCATCATCTAGCCCCAAGGTAAGCAGAGCTTGTGTTATGGGTAGGTACTAGATGACTGATATACTTAACAGAATACACTACATAGATAGTTTTTTTTTAATACTTATAAAATCCCTAGAACACCTGGAACAAATATTCAACCAACATCTCTCCTACAGATCAAACCAACATCTCTCTTAAGATGGGAATCGAACCCGCAGCCTCCTGCCATGCAGGCAGTCCAACACCCGGAAATTAATCTATTTCCTAAAATGTTAAACCATACAACTCACTTCAAACTTATTTCTAAACTCTACAGGGAGCTCATTCAAGTAATCCTCAATTTTCTTCTCCCTATTCTGGTTGGTGGGCAATGGTTCTATATCAATTCCTTTTGATTTCAACTTCTCCAGTCTTCTCTCTCGTCTTAATTGTTTGGCTTTCATGCATGGTGCTTTGTTCGGGTCAGGACCCACAGCTAGAAATGTGAAAAAGTTTTAGGTACTAATTCGCTTTACATGCGGTTTCAAATGTTTTTTTTAAATAACAAGTCTATAATTTTAGTGATGTCATTGTGCTTGTGTGCGTCAATGCCCACCGCACTAATTTCCGATTCTAGCGTAGAAATAAGAATTAAGTATGTATTGATGAGAACTCTAGTGTCTACATAAACCTAAATTAGGATTTAAGATACTATAAACATTAAAATGGAACAACTTTTTTAAATAAATAAATATATTATTATTATTTTTATTCGTTCATGCAAAATATTTTACCTAATTTTTTCAGTAACAAACCTCCAAACCTCTAAATTTTTGCAGTATAGAACCAATTCTTTTTTTTTTTAACTAAAGATGTTATTAACAAAGAAAATACAATTGAGGTAACAATAAAATCTTTGTATCTAGAGCTGGCTTGTATCTCCCGCAGATCATCAGCATGGACATACAAAAAAGCAATGCAGCCAGTGTCTTGGAGATACTTCAGATTGGTATTGATTTGGATCAGTGAGCTACCTCTAGATTGTTTGCAACAGTCTACACTTAGCATGACTGCTGTAAATACTAGTTCTAGTTTGATTATATTCCTTATCACTAATTTTCTTAACAGTAAAGTTATTTTAGGTTTTTTAGGAATAATGGATTTTATGTATGTAATTATGTATACCATTAAATTTGTAATTGTTTTATTCTGTTATTGTAATTTGATTTGTGGGGTTAATAAAAATTTTAGCATAAAGTTATTGAAATATCTTACCTGTGCTTTTCTTTTCTATATTGCTTTTATCATCCACTGATTGTTGCATAGCATTTTCAGCAATATCTATAAGAATTAACACATTGAAACTTCTCACAAAATGTACAGGACCTATCCTCAACCACAAAACCTTAGGATATTAATTTATATTTTATGACGGTTAGTTATACAACCTTCTAAGTTATTGTCTCCAACCTCCATCTGTGTCTCCTCGGTGCTCAAAACATCATTCACATCTATTTCTTGTGGTGTTATAGTCGACTCCACAAACTGTTCCATGTCTCCTTCTTCTTGGCAATTATTTTGCATCCATGTCTGCTGACCCTTCACCGTTATTCCTTCCCCCTGAAGGAACTTGTTGAATCTCTTCAAAATCTTTTTTTGAGACCTCGATGCTTTGAATTCTAATACTCTGCATCTGGAGTAAAGAAAAATTTCTACATTTTTATCAGCTTTTCTCAGTATTTAATGTAAATATTGTCAAGGTTTAGTAATAACAAAAGTGGTAGTTGGTGTTGCCTGATAGTCATGGTGAATAATACCTATTATTGGCTACTTATCTACCAACACTGATGAAATAAATAGGTAACAGTATTTGCAAATAGGAAGCTAAGACATTTGCATTTAGCATTGCAATAATTCATGAATGGAGTATTTATTAAAGAACCAATAGCACACTAAGTTCAACCAGAACGAAAAGAAAAATGTCTAAAGGAAACCAACCTGATGGTGTACATGGGGCAACAAGTAACATCCAAGGTAGGTTTGTAACAATATTTTCCTGACCGCCGCCATCCTCTGTCAATCAAGTCTTGATAATCTTGTACGGACAAGGAGTGCGCCCATAAGCCTGTAAAAGTATTAAACAAAAGGGCGAATGAGAACTCTCGTACATAAGCTTAAGAGAAGATCTAAACTATAAATACCGAACTCACCATGACTTATATTTGTGTTGGCGCTCCCGCAATAACCACACTTGGAGCCTTCGTGCTCGGCGTAGTATTCTACAATACTTCGTAGCATTATATCGAAGAAAAAATTAGTCGGAGAATTTTAATAAACAACCAAACAAAAATCACAACACAACACACTTGAACACACCACGAACCAACTGCAATCAATTCATAAAACTATTGTACGTAGATGTAGATAAATTTGTATTCTCTTTCTTTGATAAAAATTCATGAACATTTTCATTTCATTTGACTTGACTTGACTTCTTTGTTATTGGCAATATGCGACTGTTTTGTCACTTTTCTGCCAGTGTCTAGTTCATAGAAATTTCACAGTCATGAAATGGAGGCGGGGTTAAAATAATAATATGACCGGTAACTACAGAAAAACACCAATGAGAATTAATAATTTAGAAGAGAATATGCTTAGAGTATACCTAGAGACGGCATACCTACGAAAAAAACGTGTATACCTAAACTTACCTAGAAACTAAAATGGCTCCTTTCCGTAGTGCTGCCCTTTTGTACCTCGATATTTTTATCGAAACAAGTATTTTTGTGACGATATTTTAGCAGTTTCGTAGTGATTTTATTGTTTTCACCACGATTATGAAACAGAATTCTATAATCATATAGTCATAGAATGCTTTAATTAGAGATACAAAGTATGTGAATGCACGTACCCAACTATGGCTCGACCGCGCTCATGAGACGCAACCACTGAGAAGTTAAGAAAATGAGCTATTATAACAATGGTAATTTTTTCATGTATTTTCCGAGTCAAGACTCATGCGTTTAGACACGTGCCAGACCTCCTTAGAATTAAAGATCAAAGTTCACCAAACCAGTTTATTGAACAGTCTGCAGTTAGCTCATTTGTTTCAATTGTAGGTAAATACTAGTTCTAATTTGTTTATACTATTTGATTCAAATTTTCTTTGTTAATAAACGTTGTGTTCATTTAAGAAAAAAAGGTACCTACTGAAATGAAACAACAAGCTACTTAATTGCAAAATATATTGTTTGTATGCAACAGTGATTTGTGAGATAGGTAGTATATTTATATTTGTATAACAATATGGGTATAACAATGTGTAATCTGTATCTTTAGCGTAGACGCTATCTATGCTTATATTATAAATGCGAAAGTGTATTTGTTTGTCATTCAGTCACGGCTTAACTAAGAAACCGGAACCTAACTAAGAAAGGATGGAGAGTAACATAGGCTACTTTTTGTCTTAGTAAAATAACAAACTCCCATGGTAGAGTTACAGGAATATCCCCCTAGATATTATATGAAATTCGAATTTAACGAGGATGAAACCGCGGGGAACAGCTAGTATTATTTATTATTATAATATAAATCACAAAAAGATAGACACCACATTTTATAAGCAATTCAACAAGTCTCATTCATTTATTATATTATATCACAAATTTAACACAGACTCCTACATTTTTAATTAAACAAGCAATGTAATCCGTCTTATTCATTTACAGTATAAATCAAAAATTTAACACAGACGCCACCTGTATTTTCGATTGTAGAAGCAATGCAACAGTCTCATTCATTTACACATTTGCAATATACCTACCTAATTCAAAAATTCAACTAATACTACACCTAAATTTTCAATTTTACAAGTACCTAATGTAATCAGTCTCATTCATTTACAGTATAAATCACAAATTTACATTATTTCTATTAAAGTACTGGATCGCGCTGGCACTAGTGGCTGAAACAAACATGAAGAATAAATTTATAATGCAACATTATTTGTCAGCCTACAATTATAGACTCTAGAAAGGTACTGAGTAGTTCAACTTTGAAAAAAAATCTAAAATCTTAAAGAAATTCTAAAAAAAAAGGTGGGCGAAGGTCGGCCTGCAACGCACCTTCGCCCACCGTGCCACATCGTTTGCGAAATAACTTTATTTTGCATGGAAATAATTTGCTAAGGGAGGATTTATGGAAATGTACATTTTAGAGGGGATTTGAAGTATGGTAGGCTTTAATATTACTTTGGGTCAGATTTATTTACTTAAAACTTAATATTCATTAATATCAAAATTTAAGCCCTTTGGAAAAATAAAGGTAGTCAAGTTTGTTAATGCATTATATGCATTACTTTGCAATAGAAGTTTGTGGGAGTAAGGTCAAGTAAAATACTTACTAAAAAGATTCGTGACGGTACGGCATCCTCTCGCAGTCTTGTTATTTAAAGTTCGATTGAAGCAAGTTTCTTCAAAATGAAGAGAACGAACGAAAATATCTTTCGTACCAAACTTCAAATTTTCTACTCCAATTGAGTCCAGCCACTTTTTCTTTTACCGTAATTTTCGGGTAACCTAGAACGTAAAAAACCAGTTGAAAATTAATACACTACAATTTACACTTGAAAACATCGATACCTATGAAAAATGCCTTGAAGGACAACACTATCGCCAAACAAACAGTTTCATGTTTTCTTTAATTACACTTAAAACTTACAAAAATAAGCTACATTCGGTATGAATTTTATGTAAACTATTCCTATGAAAGCCAACACATAAGGAATTTATTGTATTATTTGGTAATTTAGCAAAATAAGAATACGTACCGGTGTAATGTTATGTTTGGACGATTTTCACTTGTTTTTAAGCCGCAACCTACCAAACTGCTGTTTGGCATCTTCCTATTAGCTTTCTTTCGCTTACTATATAAGTATTCACATGAAAAAGTCCCGAACTCAAATAATTTTAGCATTTTTACTGTAAATGCAACTCTCGTTGACAGTTTACATACCTGAAAGTAAAATGGCGAACCGGCCTCAATCATGCTTTGCTATGACGTCACGTTTCAATGTTGCCAAAAATAGGTTTCGCACATTATATTGATGTCTCTTTTTACATTGGTTATTGTAGGTAAGATAAAACGAGATAGCTATAAGTTTATGAGTACAATATCGATTTAGATCATATTTGTATAACCGAAAGTTCCTATAGAACAATACGCCGTCTCTATATACCTATACTCTAAGAGAATATGCAATTCAATTCATTTTATTTTTACACCGACCGATTGACGTATTGTCATGACACGACACTGACAGTGACAGCCACTTATTGGTTTTTTGACTTGGGTACCTTCTTCTTGAACCGAGTATTTTGTAAAGGGTTCAGAATAATCTCAAATACCTTACCCTACTCGGTCCCACTTGTCTATACTTTCTGGCGTAATCCCGTGGACGGACGGAGGAAAACAAAACACAACGTGAATCACATAACTAAAACCGTGAAATCCTCCAACTTTGGCCACATTTTTAAGAAAATTTGTTGTAACACCAAAAAAAAATAGGAAATAGTATTAATTTTATGACGTGAACGTAAAGTAAACACGAATTACTATCAGTCAAGCATAAAAAAATCTTTAAAAATGACTAATTTTATATCATAAAAGTAATTTGAGAGACCGGCCAAAGTTAGCTCGACTTTCTGTCAACATGGTCCACAGCGAATATCTTCTAAACTATCAAGCTTATTTGCATACTATTAAAAACCATGGTAAAAATATGGCCAAAGAAGGCAACAAAATAATGTCCAATATCAAAAGTGGCCATTTTAGCTATTTATCACAGTGGCCAATGTTAACTGGTAATTTTTGCTCATATCCATACAAATGATTTTAGTTATCAGGGTTGTCACAAAGAAAGGTTAATAAATTAAAACAATGTTTTTACTCTATAATTGTTTTATTTAAAAATTAAGAATCAACTAAATGCGCGCTCATAGCGACTATAGAAAACGTATATACCTACTTAAATAAAATCGAAACGACCCGGAGCTGGGCCTCAGTCATGTGAGTTTACAAAGCTTAGGTACAGTAGTTTGTAGTTTATATAGTATAAAATGACACAATCAAAATACATGATTTTTTTTCGACTTAACCTATATTTAAATGGCACTTCAGCGTTTCAGTACAGTACAGCAAATTAAATTTAAAGTTAAAATGAAACTAAAAATTAAAAGGATAAAATTAAAAATATAATGTAAATATAAATGAAAGGTATAAAATAAAAAATTAAAGATAAGTAAGTACAAAACTTTTTGGAGCAAAAATCTTAAAAGGATAAATTAACTAGCAGGTAGCAGCCCTAATGCATAATTGACAGCGGCCAATGTTTACACTCTAGGTACAGATAACTGGTTTGTAACATTGGCCGCTCACATTACTCAAACAAAAACACCAATCGTAAATTAGAAATCATATTAAAATGTTCTCCTGACATCAGTTTATAACATATCTAAAAACTACTTACCCAGGCTTCTTTTTAACAGGCTGCCAGTTAAAAGTTCAAATGTAGAAATTGGGCCGCACTTGAATAGCGTAACTTTAAACACGGCTGACAGACAAATAAATGACGTAAGTAAACTAATAGACAATTAGTGTTGTCAGAAGTATAATTTATTTTCTACTAGTGTTTTAAAAATAGGCATAACTCACATCATTTTAATGTTACGAGCTAATTCAGTTTTTTTTTGTTTTGGCCAATGTTACCTCTTGAAACCAAAGTTGGAGGATTTCACGGAACTCAAAATATAACCACCTTAACCTTCGATTACTTTTATCGAAGACCTTAACCCAATGAAAAAAAAGATCCCCTTCCTTAACCTATCCGTTGAATAGCCCCGATAACCACCACTTGACATAGATTTTGTACTTCAAATTGCCTTGTCGAGTACCACTTGACAAAGGTTCGCTGCTCCCCCGTTGTCGATTTTGTTTGATATACCTAGGCCTGTGCCTGTTTGTTTAAGGTCTATTTGTATAGATCTATCCTGCTCTTTGTAAAATTTTCTACCAAACCAAGCCAAACTGTCAATCCATGCCATAGAACAAATAAAACCGGCCAAGTGCGAGTCCGACTCGCGCACGAAGGGTTCCGGGGAAGGGGTAGGTATCATTATCTATAAAAACGGCAAAAAAATCACGTTTGTTGTATGGGAGCCCCCTTAAATATTTATTTTATTTCGTTTTTTAGTATTTGTTGATATAGCGCCAACCGAAATACATTATGTGTGAAAATTTCAACTGTCTAAACATCACGGTTCATGAGATACAGCCTGGTGACAGACGGACAGACGGACAGCGAAGTCTTAGTAATACAGTCCTGTTTTTACCCTTTGGGTACGGAACCCTAAAAATTACGGAGCAATGCGGGGTGTGCGGGGTGAGCCCGTCCGGGCAAGCCAACGGCAAGCGGCGGCCAAGCAAACAATGTCAAATCTGTCATTAGACAGGTTATGTGGAGGTTTTGCCATAGGTACATATCTATATTTGCCATTATGGGACGCTAATGAACCGTTAACCGACTCCCGGGGTTTTTTCAAAACTACACTAAGGAACGAGTTGTCTGAGCGTGGCTGATAGAGTTTATACAAGTTGGCCTATGTCGGCGACGCGCGCGGCAGCGATTTCCGCAGAATGGCAGCGCTTCTGGCGCGCAAATTCCCCCCGCGCGCAAGTGATGATAATATTTTCGCTGATTCCTTAATTATTTTGTATGAATACCTATTGACATCTATATTTACATTTCGATTCTCCATGAAATTTCTACAAATTTGTATGAAAATATACTGTAGTTGAATAAGAAATGCTTAAAGTACATGTAAAGTCAGGAGAAAGGAAAAATTGCAGTGAAAGTTTGTAAATAGAGGTATATTTTAAAAAGTAAACGGTTTGAATCTACGTATTGTATTTTAATTCAAACCTTATAGTCCAACGTTACATTAAAACTGCATTAAAACTATTAACAAATAAACGTTTTAAGAAATATTTTAAACAAAGAGGTCTCAAATCTCTATTGATAACATTGGACGCGCGCAAAAAACGGCCTGTTATGCCGAGGGCCCTTGTTATCAAATAACTACTCAAGTGCTATGGATTTTATCTTTTCCAGTTAGCTACAGTAGGTACCTACCTATTTCCTGTCGGACCGGGCGTCTTTCATGCATTGTTCAGTGCTGTGTAAGTGGTGCTTTTAATCATAGATTTTCTTACCTTTCGGACTCGGAGCTAACTACTTAATCAATTTATTATAGATATTTACCCAGTTAGATAGGAATAGTCAGCATATAAGTAAGGTACAGTCAGCAACGAAAATCACAAACACACAAACCTTCTTTGATTTACGAATTTTAATCATGACGTCATTTTAGGTCCTATTCTACCTTTTTGGATGATCAGCGCATCGTTGATAACGGTATAACTTGTGAACTTCGGAGGGTTCCACTACTTTCTTCCATTTCGGTAATATCTGACATGACAGATGCTTTGGGGAATATGAAATGTTTTCTCGGGGACCTAAAATACAAGGAAATCATGAATTTATGGATCGTTTACTTAAAAGGTGGCAAGGGCCGTTTTAAAGGGTGGGCTGCCGATCATATCTAAATATGAACATAACAGTAGGTACAGTTTCAATATACTTAAACGGGAAAAATGCTATGAAAACGGACTATCAATGTGGTGTGGTGTGGCAGACGAATGTCCCCCTGCGACGCAGAAGGTTGGGGATTCGATTCCCGCCTTGGGACAAATGTTTGTACGATATGCAAATATTTGTTCCGGGTGTTCTGTGTATTTTCTATGTATTAAAAAAATATATGTGATGTATGTAGGTACCTATAACGTATAATCATTATCCAGTATCCATAAGCATAACACAAGCTTGGGCTTAGCTTGGAACGAGATGATGCTAAGAGGGCTATCCAGCATAAAAAAAAATCCAAGAGGCCTTCTCTGGACAATACATGTACGAGTACATCGTAGGTAAAGCGAATTTCCATGGTTAAACTATGTACAATACGTTGTAAGGAAAATAAGAAATTTCGGAATAAAAATGAACAAATTCCCAGGTTGACAAAGTACAATATAATCAAAATTGCTTATATCATTGGTTCAGGTTCGATTCCCGCCTAGGGACAAATATTTGTATCTCTGATCTGCAGGTATTTGTTCCGGGTGTTATGGTCGTTTCCTATGTATAATAAAAAATATCTATCCATGTAATGTATTGTATTGGTTTCGATTTGCGGCAAATTACTTATCGAATGAAGAAAAATTACCTATGAACCACAAAAAAAATATCTCGCGAAATATCTCAGAACAACATCAGATAGGCCAGGCCTATCCTCGTTAGGTTCTTTCGTAAATAAGAGAGAGACAACGGGGACCAGGGTGGATGAAAAGAAGTAACTCTATTTCTCTCGCTCGTTCTCTTCTTTTCATCCGAAGCTGTAAATCCAAGCCTCCAGTGTCGACTGATTTGTGACGTCAGCGTCAGCGTGGTTGATTGCTTAAAACATCCAAAGGCAAAATAGGATCAAGCACATATCCAGGATGTGCTCGATGCAAAATAGCTTTGAATAACTTACCTATACTTAGGTACCTATTTTGATTTGGTTCTATCAAGCTTAAGTTATAGTTATAGTAGGTACTCCATCATTATCATCAGCCTATATTAGTCCACTGTTGAAGTTATAGTACCTAGTTAACTTCAATACCTACCTGACTCTCCTGAAATTCCAAGGTTGTACTTCCGTCGAGCCCCATATCAGGAAAATGAATCCGCTCAGGAACAAAACTGCACCATGGAAACACCAAACGTGTTTCCAAACTGTCGGCGAGTTCTGAAAAATATTGTACCTCGTCGGAGTAAAAACTTTTTGTCGTTTGACCTATTATGAAAATAACCATAGCTCCCGTCCCGCTTTTTAGTACGCTTGTAATGACCATAGACATAGAATTTTTCACTACGCTATGGTAATAACGAACTTGATAAGTTATGTTTGGAACAGGAATAATCAACTTTCTGAGTAGGTGTGTATAAAATGTTATATGATTTGTATCCGCTAGTTTTATTGCTTGTAGAACGCAGAATAAATTAAACCACAAAAAAAGTTGAATCTCGCGCCAACAACCCGCGTCGAACCATATATTTAGAGTCATAAAATAAGCAAAATAAGGTTATAGAATAAGCGCGTAGATAAGTACCTACTTAAAATTATATACTATAAACAGCTTCATTTATAGTTATTCTCATCAAATAAGAAATATAGTGTTGTCGATTATCTCTTCACTTCAAATTTTTGACCACTAGTAGAAAAAGTGAAAGAGAAACCACTAGTACATTTGTATGTGTTTGTATTTGTTTGTGTGTGTTCTTATGTGTCTAATACATGTCATGTTTAATTTGCTTATCTAAATATAATGCAATTTGATTTTTTTTGCTACCTTTGTATGATACAATGATCAACATGATCATCGTCCGCAACCTGACTACATCCTTTGCTCGGTATAGGCCTCTAAACTTTTGTAGGTGTGTAACTTTGTAGGCTTTTGGAGTGGGTACTAAGAACGTACTCCACACGGTCCTTCGCCAATGCTTTTTTTTGGTATGCTAGGGTTAACCTAGATGAGCCAAGTTCCATTTGTATAGCAAACGTAAATTATTGGGGGAAATCCCCATGAAGGTCTTGTCACAAATGACAATGACATTTGCGCAAGGTTGAAAGGCGCAAATAATTGCAAAACTCTTCTTCATTTACAAAAAAAGGGAATATGTTTCAAACTGGGAGTTGTAGTGACGTGTAGGATTTAAATAGGCACCTTCACTTACGCCCTTTGATAGGGTGAAAACCATTACTCCTAAAACATCTTCATAGTTTCAGAGTTATAATGCATTTTGTTGGGAAGATGAACGCAACACAAGCTATGCGAGTCTCTACAAAGTTTCCTACCGCTTAACTACTTACTTAGCTTTATCTTTTGTATGCCACACCTTATTTGGTATTATTATATTCTATGAATTAAAGTCTTTGTAAGCCTAACTAAAGAAATAAACGTTATTAATTTGTGACACTTATTACGCGTAGCGTCGTAGCACATTCTACGAGGTTTACTACAGATTGCGTCCGCGTTGAAGTCTTTTGTATGTCACACCAGTCTCGCGTAGCATCGTAACACCCGCTACAAAGCTAACTACAGACAAAAGACGTCGTACGTACGACGCTACGCGAGACTAGCGCAACACAAAAATATTTTAACGCCTGTGAGCCCATCGTAGGCTTTTTTCTAAAAAAAAATCTGAAAATTTTCTCTATTCACCCCATTCATTACCGCTTTGATAGGGTGAAAACTTTGATATATCTAGTCTATTAACTTACTTTGTAAGCCTAAAGAATTAAACATTCTTGATTTCTGACACCAGTTTCGCGTTGACTCGTTGCACACTCTACGAAGTTTACTGCAGATTGCGTGCGCGTTGAAGTCTTTTATATGCTACACCATCCTCGCGTAGCATCGTAGAGCCCGCTACAAAGTTTACTACGAAAGGTAACTTCGTAGAGTGTGCTACGATGCTACGCGAGACTAGCGTAGCACACAAAAGATTTCAACGTAATTTTTGTACGTGAGCCTGTGTCTTTTTCACAAAACTGATCTTCATAATAACTCTGAAACTAAAAGTCGTAGAGAGTAACGGATTTCACCATTTAAAGTTTTTTCCCCTAAAATTATGAGAGTGAGTGAACCGTATAACTTACTTCATTTATTTTTGTCACATGGCCAACACTTAATGATATAATGATTCCAGAAGTGTTTCCAATTATTTTGTTGACTGTCGTAATGGAATTCACGAAATTAGGCGCGAGTTCCTGAAAAATAATACTTTCTCAGATTATCTAGTGTCAGCTTATGGGTGAAAATTATTTTTCACTTCTCTTGCTCAAAAAGTGTGTCAATATAGCGTAGCTTAGCGGGCGTGAAATTAGTTATTTAGTAATTTTTGTTTGAAATCATCAGCCAGTAGAATACATTCGTCCTCTTGCTTAGAGACTCGACTTTTGGTGTTCCATTTACAAAGAACATACATTTCATTTGAATTTATTTTTGAAAATGGAACTGAAAGCGCCTTTTTGGTCATTGTTGGATGTTTTGTATGGTGATTCTTCCTCCATGGCAGAATGCGTAGGTAGGTAGGTACCTAGTAACTTTCCGTTGCGCGTAACGAAGACACAAAAAACTTGGTATCAATCAGCGCAAAACCTCTGGAAATTGAACTGAAGGTGAACTTGGCTTATTTAATTGAAAATGCCATCAAGCTAACATTAATTTTAAAATATGCAAATGGGACAGATTAGCAAAGAAATTATCAATATATGATTCTATTTATCTGTTGCGCACACGGAACACAAGGGACTAAAATTTTTTTTGCTCTATGTTTGCGCATCACATGAAATATGGTATTTTAAGATTTATGACAAATTCGTGAAATGAAACCGGTTTGGAATATTTACTGAAGGAAAGTTTTGATAGTTTTATTTCCTCACACTCGAAGTGAAAAGTATTGTTTTTCACGCGGGCCAAAACCACCCGTTATAACTCGGTCTTGTCATCCTCCCTCGCTACGCTCGGGAGTATAAACAAACTCGTGGTGAAGTGGCTTGGCCCCTTGTTAAAAAATATATTATTACGATAAATTATAGGTACTTTAATTATACCGGTAGCGGTTTAATTATACATAAACTTTTCAAAATTTACAACCACCTATCAAGTACTAGTAAACTCGCCTAATTCAGTGATCATCCTAATTCCGTGAGCTGGTTTTTGGAAGTGAATACAGAGTTATATGAGACGATTCTACACTTTTAAAATGAACCACATTGTAAGGTGGGAAAATCCCTTTTTGTTTGCAAAAGTCTGATAAGAATTGTACAAGCGAAAAAGGAACGATCGCCTAATTTGTCATCTTAGGGACGGTTTCACTCATGGCGAACATTCTTTTAAAAATTATTGAGTTGTTAGATTTTGTCAAACCCGACTCAATTTAGAGGTAAAACCTTGAAATTTGTGTCACATCTACTGGTTTATGTTAATGTGGTCGAGTTTGTGAATAAATCGTTTTTTTGTGGACTCTAAAAGTTAACGACTTTTTATGTTTTGAATGAAATTTGTATCACGGATTAGGCTATTTGACTACATTGAAAATAAATTGCAAATTGTTTTCATCCTAGTCAGTGATAACGTAACAAAGCGTAATCACGTGATTTTTATTAAAATACATGCCTATTTTAGCTTTAAAACGGAATTCAAATTACACATTTTTTGATATAAGATCACATGACCGAAAACGCTCTGCATTTGGTTGCATCGCTGGTGACGTCACACTAATCACAGATTACAGTACGTGTTGTTTTTCTTGTTAGTGTGGTGTGAGTAGTGTGACGTCATCGAATCATATCACTGGAGCAATGATAGAGATTATTGTTTTGGTGCGCCATTATTTTATTCAAACTTTAAAATTAGTTTTTATAACTAGTACGACTGGCCTTGAAGATACATTAATTACATTTAGTATTATTTTTATCAGCCAATACGTTAGAATTATTTCCCAGTAGTGGTCAAGTAGCCTATTAACAAAGTTAATGTGATGTGGATAAGAAACCACGCTAGAAACAGTTGGTTTTTATGATTTATCATTCATCACTATGGAACGTAAACTGGTGATTGGTTTATTTAAACAAAATATGAAATGAAAAGCTTAATGAAATGGAAAAAAAAGTATATCATGGAATTAAATGAGTTATTTTTCACGTTGTTTTTTTACAGTGAAAATGGAGGAAACGAAGCACAACAAAAAAAACCGTAAATACACGGAAGCAAGTCTAATGTCCGAAATTGACACACAGTATACAAAAATCTTTTTTTACAAAAAAATTCTGTCGATAAAATTGGTTGTAGTTTTACCTAATAATTTATGTGCACTTCAAAAAAACTTGCACTGTATAAAAACTTGGTGTAAAATATAATTTAATTTTCATTTTTTTTTTCTAATTCCGTCACAAAAATACAAAAACTTGCTTAATTCCGTTACATACCGTACTACGTATGCATGTACGGGCCGACTAGATAAGATCACGTAGCTTAGTTGGAAAAAGAGCACCCCTGCGCTGAAGGGGAAGGTGCGGGTTCGAATCCCGTCGGGATCGTAAATTTTTGGGATTTATTAATTTCTTAGAAATTACCCAGAGTATAATAAATAAAAACCTTAGAATAATTCCGTTATGACGAAATTAACCAAGCAATGAGCATGTATCACGGATTTAAAGTGATTGTCACTTAATGACCAGATAAACAGTGCTCATTATAACTGTTATAATAAGTCAGGGAAAATTGATCCCAAACAAGATTTTTTATCTGAATCATATATGATTAAAAGACTGATGAATGTTCCTAAAACATATATGATGTTATTGCAAGAAACTGAGACATTTCATTTCATACCTGTTTTATCACGAAATTGGATTAGTTTATATAACAATAGTAACCCAGCGATACATACAGTTGGTTCTCGTAATTTACACCATTAAGATATTTTGCGATTGTATATCGACCTCTGTGGCGCGAGGCCTGCCTGCGATGCAGGAGGTTGCGGGTTCGATTCCCGCCTCGGGACAAATGTTTGTACGATCTGCAAATATTTTTTCAGGGTGTTCTGGTCGTTTTCTATGTATAATAAAAATTATCTATTTATGTAATGTATTCTATTATGTATATCAGTTATCTAGTACCTATCCATAACACAAGCTCTGCTTAGCTTGGAGCTAGATAATGCTGTGTGAATCGTCCAGCGTTATTTATTTTTATTTATGTTCCATGTCTCAGATCCTAGACCGTTCCTTGAAAGTACGTATTACCTAATACGACAGTACCTACCTACCTAGTTATGTATTTTTTCCCTCAAGATTGCTTACATATGACAGGTCCAAGGTAAGATCCATGCCAGCAGCCGTCATAGCAACAGCTGTGCTTAGCAGTATCGGCCCAGGAATGATAGGGAACAGCCATGAGATACTTACTATCAAACCAGGAATCACATGTGCTGGAAAAGTTCAGGTCATAAATAATTTTCTGAATATATTTTTTTACTTTGTTTTTATTTACGTTTACTTTTACTCATAGTAGTCGAAATAAAGAATTTTATTAAGAAAACTACTGGATCGACTTCAAAAATTCTTTTGCCGTTAGAAAGCTACCTACATCATCACTGAGTAACATAGGCTATAGAATATACCCGAGAATATAAGAATAATGATTCTTGGATACCATGGTTTCTTGGATTTCTTGGGAGAATATTCTTATATTCTCGGGTATATTCTATAGCCTATGTTACTCAGTGATGATGTAGGTAGCTTTCTAATGGCAAAAGAATTTTTGAAGTCGGTCCAGATAACATACTCACAGACAACGATAAAGTATTTCCTAATATATCTTATCCGTTTCAACTTCGAGTTGTGTTTGTACCAATGGAATGTCTGTATGATGATAGTTCCTAAAACTAATCGCAGAAAAAACGGCAAAGCTGTAAGCGCAGACGCCTGTTGAAAATGAATAGTTACAGTTTGTGGATTTAACCTGGCGCATTGCAGGCCTTCTGTTTGTAGTTATGCTATATCATCTAGTAGATTTATAATCCAAAATAGCTATTAAATTGGGAAACCCACAGGGAATACCCTAACGGCGATCATCGAGATAGCATGATGAAAAAACAAGTAAAAAAACTACTTACTAGGTTATTTCATCTTATGACACAGGTTAGGTACTAAATCAACAACCGGAAACTGCTAACATGTTTTTTGTACAAAAACAAAACGACAGCAAAAAGACTAACGTCGTAAATGTTGTAATCAGCAATCCTTGAGTAGAAGAGAGGCCCATGGATACATAAGGCTATGATTATCCAAGAGTAACCGAAATTCAATATGCATAGAGCCCAAAATGGAACTGATTGAAGAATAATTTTCCATGGCACCTGGGAATTTGTGACCTGAAAATTTAAAAAAATGAGAAATACTACTAAAAATGCAAGTCATGAGAGATAATTGGTTATATATTTTTCTATTGGTAATAGTAAAGCTTTTGACAACCATCACACTTAAGAATGTGAAAATGTGGCCTAAGATGGAGCACGTTTTTCCAGAAGGAACTTGTATATATTATGATATTCGAGTTATTTACCTTGATAGTAAAAATGTTGCCAATAGTGTGGTTTAGATACGCAAGCTCCTCTTTTGATATGAAGGAGTGGGTTTTAGGAGAATCGGTAACTAGGACGACCCAGAGAATCGACCAAAATATCTGCAGCCCTCCAGAAATAAAGAACCCAACGGGCCATCGGGCATAGAAGTGCACAGCAGCGCAAATAAGGAACGTACAGCAAGTTCCCATTGTAATACCTAAAGAAATTAATTTAATGAACGCTAACAAAACCCGGAAAGATTGCATCGACTCGAATTTTTTTCTTACCACAATATGCCCACATGAAGTGATTTCTTTCAATGGGAGGGACCCAATGCCTTAAAACTTGCACCATACTTGGCTGCATAGCACCCTGGAAAAGCAACGATATTGAAGACTAGACTTTTTGGATTCATCAGAAATTACCTACTGAATAGGTATTTCAACTTATTTGTCTGGAAAGACTTAATACTAACAGCACAAAATCCTTTGACCATCCGCAATAGGTATACAGCCCAGAAGTTTAAAAATGCAGAGGCTGGGGTCATGCAACAGAGGACTCCCGATATCAGTCCTGAGATGCCAACAACCCACGTTGGACCAACTCTGTAAAACCAACGAAAATGTATCAAAACATTTCCAAAGTGTAACCAAATGATTCATGAAACAGTTCGGGATAGAAATGAATTACCTGTCACCAAAACTATGGAATATCGGGAAACAAATACAAAACCCAATATGGTAAGCAGAAAAAAGTGTACCCATTTTTGTATCGTCCCAACCGATTGCATCGACCTGAAAGATTTAGTTGTAATAACGATTACAAAAGACCCTAATAAAGGTGGTCTATTGTAGAAATACGTAATTTTCCTCATAATACTAGACATTCCGGTCCATGCGGTTCCTATATTGAGCCTAGATAATATCATATTTATTTTAAGAGAAAAAAATAACCACGCAGGGTAATGAACCAGTAATATGACAGTACTCAAAGTTGAAACAAATCGTGTTACTAATATATGTAGATGAAATACCCCAGATCGCATTTTAGTTCTTTGAATGGCTGAATGATTATGGTATTGAGGGTTACGCCAATAGTCTTCTCTGATAGATATATGAGCCATAGCGACAATGTGGACACTGAGGTTATAACGGATCAAGTATATCAAGAAATAACCGAGGAAAATCATCACTCCTATCTGTAAATAAAAATAAGCGGTGAATATACAGATACTATAAAGATCTGCTGCTTTGTAACAACATCCAGAAGAAACAATCTTACTATTGCTCGCACCCTAATTTTGAACATCACCAGTGACAAAATGATGAGTAACACACTTTGTACTACAAATTGACAAACAAGTCGTGGCCAAGGTGAATTTCCTCTTAGCAGATAGTAACTTGTAAAAAGTAAACTTTAACGCCTTTAAATTACAAAGTAGCAGATGAGTAGCTATAGGAAGGTACCAGAGGTGGACTTTCCGGAAGTAGCGAATATTTCAATAGGCTTGTCCAACCAAATATTTCTGATTAGACCAGCTTAGCATAAGGCAATAGGGAAGAAAAATAAGTATGTGTACTATAAAAATATAAAAAAATATAAAGTAAGAAAATAAATAATTACTCATTGGTATTTTAGGCATACGTTTATTACCATAACGCCAACATACGAATCAAAACAATAAGTTTAAATTAAATTAAATAAAACTAAGAACGTTAATCACTATAAAACAATATCAATAATAACTTAATACAAATATGATCGGAGGCAGAACTCGAAATGATAACTGAAATAAATACAAGTAAAATGTTGAAAATGAGTAAGTATAGGTACCTACTTACCAAATCAAACAAAGTGCAGTTTTTTTTTAAAAGTTATTTCGTCTAATAAGGTTTTCCATCGCGGAGTAGTACACATTCACATAATTTTATAGATTTTACTTTGAGCGACGACCGTGGAAAAGCGTGCACTTCCCGGTTGATATTAAATTTGTTTTCGCTATGTTCGTTCTTAGTCCAGGAAAATTAAGAGTTTCACCTCGGAATGAGAGATAGTCAGCTATCAATTTGTATAAACCTTTATTTGGACCACCTTAAACTTGTCTCAAAACCTACTTATCGTAGGGTGTCCGCGACCACAGATATTCCAAGGTTTATTTGACTAATTTTCTTGGACTTTATGTGTTGCTATCGTAAACTTTTGCTCGATTCTACCCCAACAGAGTAAAACAAAAGGCGCGTCCGCGCTATGTTTGGACACGCCAAAACTTTACGACCCAGAACTATAACCAAGTCTTAGCAAAATTTTAAAATAAATAAAAGAAAAGCACGCTTTCTCTCAAAAATATCATTCCAACTCATAGCTTAGAATAATTTCTATAAATTCCGTTAATGTGAAAAAAATTTAGACGAAATAACTTAAAAAATAAAAACCGCATGTTTTATATCTGATTTGGTATGTAATATAATAAGTCCTTACTAACTTTCTTCATTTTCGTTCTGTATTTATTTCTTTTACAAATCCAAATTCCGCCACCGGACCCATATACATTTGGGTAATAATAATATTAATTATTTAAATAATTTTATTTGAATAATAAATTATTGAATATAAACATTGCAAATTATAATAAAATTTGTATTTTAAATTGTAAAAGTGTTTAGGTAGGTAGGTATGCTGATCAATATCTTTATGTTTGATGAAAATCATCATGGATATCAATGTTTGATGATTGTTATCAAACGTTGACATCTTTGATGATTTTCAACAAGATATTCAAAATTCATCAAACAAAGATAATCAATGAGAACTATACAGTAACCACGTAACACGTAACATGTGTACTAAATCGCAAGGAATATAAATTTCCTTATTTAATATTATTTTACAGTTATTATTGTTTTAATCGTTTTGTAATTTCTTTCTAAGTTAAGTTTATCCCTCTTTTTTGTTCTTTTACACGTACTCTTGGAATATTTAACAGTAAAAAATTGTTTTTTGCTTCTTTTTTCAGCAAAACCAGTGTTTTGTCATAAAATAAGTATAAACAAATTATGTAGATCCTATGAAATTTCTGAAACCGTAAGTATACACGCAAAGTAACTCGAAAATGAAGAAAACAGTGTAAGAATTACCTTTTTCTCTTTAGTCTAACTTTTTCTTTAATTTAAAAATACACCTACATTATGTTCGAAATTCAAAATATCGTGGTACAAAAGTTGATTCTCTCAGGGTTCAGAATCACTCCTTCGGCTTAGTACACATATTGCATAGTACGGTTACTGAGGAAAATAGGTTCTCTAATGATAAAATCAATTTAATAAATCTGATACTCATACAAACATAACAGAATTTGTAGAAACTATTTTGGGCGCGATATGGCCAGACCAAAAGGTCAAAACTCCTTCGAGAAAAATTTACCGTTCTGAAATGAATCGTTTCCAAATAAAATAAGAAATCAATAGTAATTACTTATGTATTAAGCTATAGCTATAGATGAGCAATAAGTTATAATAATAATAGTTTTAGGCAATATAATTCAGAAAATATTTATTCGGGGCTTTCTTCACGTTTATACAAAATAAGCGAAAATAAGTATATCTCATTATGGTATGAGAGTGTGAGTACCTTTGCAAATATTTAATTTGGGTAGTAAGTGTGTTTTAAAGAAAATATTTTTTAGACCCTAGATCCATAATGTAGTAGATGATACACCAATTTGACACAACAGAAAATACAGATCGAAAAAAAGGAGGCCTTGTCATTAAGTCACCAGCGATGACACTGTTTTTAACCTCATCATCCAGTGGCCATGATGCTGGAGTGAAGGTCCTGCCCCAAGGCTGCCAGGAGGCTATTGGAGCTGCAGCGCGCGCGGTAGCTCCAACAGCATCCTGAATCAGTTGTTTAACATTTATTCTACAATAAAGCACTTCGGTGAAAGATTATATAATTTTGAAAACCAGCCAGTATATTTTTTAATGATTTAGTTTGCAAATAAAGTCAACTCACATTTCCTGATTGATGACCATCACATATTTGCATACACGTTCCAAAACTAGTATGAATTCCAAACGTTCTTATAAGCATATCTGATTAAATTTATGGCAACACATAAATAAATTCTTACACAAAATTGGTAGGTAGGTAGGTACTTAAAAACTAATGCAACTTCTAGTAACTAAAATTAAATACTGCGTCTTTTAGGTGCTTGTCTTGCTACAGTTAACTATGTCTAAATAAAATTCGGGTTTTGTAAATGTATCTTCAGTCATACGTAGAGTTACTATTAAAACATCGATATTTACCTCAAAAGGAACACAAATAACCCTTCATACATTATTAATAAGTAACAATTTTACTAACATTGATAAATACTAGTTAAAAGAAGCAATTTTGACACTTTTTCTTCATGAAGATGCGCTGAGAGGCGTTTCTTTGACATCCTTGGCATCACCATTCTTTACATGGACGCCATTCATTTCTTTGAGATCATCTTCTTTTTCCTTTCCATCCTTAGTTTCCTCTGGATAGTTCCAGGACTGCGTATCTCCAGTTCCAAAGAATAAGAAGAATATAGCAGAAATAATGTAGACCGAAGCTCCTATGAAGAAAACAGGGCGCCATTGCTCAAATGCATTCTGAAAAGGAGGAAAACAAAGTTTAATTAAGTGAAAGCAAAACATCGCAGCACAGGAAAACCCAACACTAAAATCCCAAGACACCTTGAGAAACACGTGTTTTTAGACACGCAATTTCGTCAATGCCAAATCGAAATCTCACAATATTAGGTTTTAATGATAGGTAGGTACATGATGAATTAATATTATTTCTACTGAAGGCTCTTACCCCATTCCTCGTGAAATAAGCCGTTATCATCGGAGTGAAGAATCCTGCCGTGCTCCCAATACAGTTAGCAATTCCGTACAATGTCCCAGCGTAATTTGGCGCCAAATCTTGGTGGTTTTGTAAGTTCGTCAATGTTGCTGCGCCGTTGAAACCCATGGACAGAGTTATCAATGCGACCGACAGGACAGTAGAACACCCTGCGTAGACCAGAAACACGAGCAGGACTCCAGGGATTATATGCGAGAATAAAGTAAAGAACTTTCTTATCACAGTTGTGGTCATAGCTTTTTTAGATAAGATAAAGTCCCCAATAATTCCAAACACCGTAGCGAGGGATAATCTGGCAAGGTATGGCAGAGCAGATATTGCTCCAGCGCTTGATAGCTCAAAGCCCAGTACACTGGATACAAATTTAGGACCAACTGTCATTATAAAGTAAAGACCCCACATGTTGCCGAAGTGAAGGACCGCCATAGCTATGAATGGTATTGACAAACAAATTTTCTTGAATGGTGGAAGATTCTGAAAAAAAAAAAGTTTTTTAGTAAAAAAGATTTGAATACTCGTAGATAGCAAAAAATACTATCCGGTTTCATTGATGTTTATGTATTTTTGAAGTTTTAAAGGTCATATACAACCACATTAGAATCGATAAGTGGTTCGCAAATTATGCAAGCATACAAAACTAGTCCAAACAAGGTAAATTAAATAATAGATCATATTCTAAGAATGCGATCGAACAATTAGGTAAGTAATCATTGAAAATGTCACACTCTATCGCGAAAACATCAGCCAACCGAACATATTCAATATTAACTCACCTTTGTTTTGTTGACCTTGCCTCCTAAAGCATCTGTAATGTATTTTCTCTCAGCTTCTGTGATTCTCGGATGCTCAGCCGGAGTATCGTAGACAAGATACCACCATATACCACACCATATCAAAGTACCCACTCCCGGTACATAGAATGCTGACTCCCACCCAAACCTCTCCATAAGGGGACCAGTAAGAGACCATGTGACAACTGTTCCAAGCGTTCCGCCCATCATAGCGCTGATAAATTTTCCTTTTTCGTCAGGCGGTGCCCATCTTGCTACTAAAGAGTGAAGAGCCGGATAAATGAATCCCTGTAACAAAATACTCAATTATAACTGGACCGGATCACAAAGGTTTCTTTTTATAACAATGCTGGAGAATTCACACAGCATTATCTAGCCCCAAGCTCAGCAGAGCTTGTGTTATGGATACTAGATAACTGATATACATAATATAATACAAAACATAGATAGATATTTTTATTATACATTGAAAACGACCAGAAAACCCTGAACAAATGTCTGCAGATCGTACACACATTTGTCCCGAGGCGGGAATCGAACCTTCGCCTACCGTGCCATATCGGTCGTAATTTTTGAAGAAATAATGAAACATACCCCAGCAATTCCAAGGAGGAATCTTATGACCACCAGTGCAATGTAGCTCCAAGTCGCTGCTATTGGACTAATAACAGTCAATATGCCACTCGCAAGTGAGCAATAGAATACCACATAGCGAGGACCCCATCGCTCCGCCGCCATGCCTCCCAACAGTGAGGTCACAGGATAAGACCAGAAGTAAGCACCAAGCACCAAGGCTTGCTTCGGCGCAGACCAATCAAACTTATCGCTTGTATCCTGCAAGAACGATAAAACAGTTTTCATTTCGTTGCCAGCTGAGTTTCTCTTTACGATGGTTATGAAATGAGTTGATGACATACTGAGCGATAGAAAATCAAACACGATTATGACGTTACAATCAGGTGTTGTTTTGAAGCTTGATTTGCGAAACTTAATTAATATTCGCTATGTGTCTGATACGACCAGAAATTAAGTAGATTAATGGCGGTTCCTTAAACTAGCTTGCATTAGAGAAGCCAAGGTATGCAAACTCTTTTATGTGCCCACAGCATTCGGGCGACAGTGCTCAAAAGGAATCTTTTAGGTCTCAGACTGTCAGTTGCTGCATAAGTAACTGTTTCTATAGCATTGGGGTTTTATGTAAGCTGTTTTCCTTGGTAGTTATCAACTGTTTTATATAAGAGCGTGGTTTATTCCATACATAGATAAATGCAACAATTACCTGGGGATGCCTGGGTGCTTGCCTTACATCAGTAATGTCCACATGCTTCAAGGTAGCATTTCTTACGACGTCATCTTTTGGGTCGCATTGTGATTGTAATCTAAAAACAGTGAATTAGTTACGCTAGGCTTAGCCTTTACGTGATTTTAATAGTAACCTACGTAGGTTTGTGCGTGCGACATGTGATAATCCTCAACGTATGGAATCGATAGACTTTTCGTCGATTATGGAATTCTCAACCATTGTCATATCGGGGGAACATTTTAAAGTTATTTATATCCCATGGGAACTGACTTATGGGATAAAAAGTAGCTCATGTTTTATTCCAGGCCTAGAACTACCTGTATGCATTTCAGCCTGATCCGTTCAGTAATTTTGGCGTGAAGCATTTTGGAGTGAACTTAATCTCAAGATGACAATTAACATCCAAACTTTCGCATTTATAATACTAGTGTGATTAGTGTGAGGACGTCAATTCAATTTTGTCACACCTACTAGAAAATGATGCTTGGCTTCATCTGTTGATGGCATCAATTAACTATAGTAATACTCGTATGTACCATACAAACTAGTTTTACATTCAATTTGATCCAGGATATGACATCTAACATGTTCATCCATAATATAAGGAATGTTCATGACAGGCAGTTGTTTAAACACAAACAATTACTTCCATTATACGTAACTGAGTAATTTTTTTGTTTGAAGGATTAGTCACAGATACACATCTGTGACTAATCCTTCAAACAAAAAATCAAAAAATAAATTAAAATAAAACAATCAAAAAATTCGATCTCTACCTGACAACCGTAGATGGATAGGATCGTTGGCTCGAATATGGGATCTGTGTGCATTATGTAGCTAATACAATTACAAAATTCAAATCTGAGTACATTAGTGTTAATGTACTCAGATTTGAATTTTGTAATTGTGTTAATGTACTCAGATTTGAATTTTGTAATTGTATTAGCTACATAATGCACACAGATCCCATATTCGAGCCAACGATCCTATCCATCTACGGTTGTCAGGTAGAGATCGAATTTTTTGATTGTTTTATTTTAATTTGTTATAATTTGCTATAAAGAATTTCCTGTCTATCTATCTAATGTTAGAGGAGAAGGTGGTTACGTGACCCTTGCTTATTAATGCCATATTTGCCCACCTTGATATTTCCTGTATAGAAAAAAGCAATCTCGCGAAACGTGATAGCAGACAGCACGAGTGACATGTTATATTTAACTAGCAACCAATCCACGCGGGGGCGCCGCAACCTTTTGTTTGTAGATTGTTCGAATTGGTTGATAATTAATTGATCCCCGGGTGGAATTATTTATAATAAAATATAACTGTCACTCGTGATGTCTGCTACCACAACGTTTCTGCTTTTCCACAGGATTTTTAATGTAAATTGATAAAACATTTGATTTTAGTATTTACTTGGGTTATTTTTAGATTGTGTAGTATTTGTAATTTGGCCCCCTCACAGTGCCTTAATTATGTATAAAATGTATGAGTAATATTTCTTGACTAAAATATTTTGTTAATCGTTTCAGATGCCTGCGCAAAGTGTATTGTATCCACCTGCGAAGAAAAGGGCCTCGTTACCACCTTCTCCTCTACTTCGTGTTTCGTGTATAAAGTCGAACTTGTAAAAATAAAGACGCAATGTAAACTAGTTTTGTCTAGCACGAGCAACCATCAATCAAGGCCGGCCCATCATAGATTCACAATGAGAACTTAGAAACCGTCTGTATCAAAAGAGAACACATTTTGACATTTTGGGTTTCTATTTCAACCACTGCCATTTTATAGCTCGGACCAAAGATTTAAATCGTTAGTTGCGCCCTGAGACCAAAAACTGTGTCTTTGAATTTGTGCGTTAACAAAATGCCGACGAACGCACACTGTGTATGTTGAGACATGAGTAGTTAAAAAAATGTGTTTTGTCAATAAACCTACGAACGCACACTATTAATGAGTAGTTAAAAAAAATGTGGTTTTTTTTCAACAAACCTGACTCCTATTATTACCATTGTTTGTGCAATTATATTGCATAAACTTCAGTGAAAAAAAAATTACCTCTTTGCCCTGAAATCGAAAATGTTTGAATGATGCGTCGAAAGGCCGACGCACGCACCACTACCTTACGAGTAGTTAAAAATAGTGTTATTGACAATGAACCTAATTATTATTATTACCATTTATTGTGCAATCATATTGCACGCACTTTCTATATAAAATAAAGGTTCTTTTATGCCCTGAAATCGAAAATGTGTCTATAATGTCTAAAAAGTTTGCAATCTGTGCAGTGTGGCCACAACAAGCGGACAGCGGAAGGAAATAATCCAAGCACACTTGGAAATTAGCTATCTCGCTTCAATTGGCAACAACACGGGCGGCGCGGGTAAGGGCGTATCTAACGATTTCAATGTTTGGCTCGGACAGGAAGCATGCCTAGCAAAAATAAAAAAAATTACACGTCTAAGACACAACAAAGAACGGGGTTTCCTATTTTCAGTAGTTTTATTGCATTTTTACCACCTGTAATGTTCTATATCCCTATTCTCAAGAAATCGGTGTTGAAAATTATTTTTTGAAAGATAAAAATCACAAATCATTGACTTCTGTAGTCACAGCATATAAAAGTATAACGCTGGGCAGAGAATTTATGATTTTCAGGAAAATGCTTTAACTCAGAACCCATTGGAGATAGACCCTAAAATTGTTTTTTTCTGGGTTATCATGAACCCAACTGCCCTCCGCTTTCGGCTTGACGTTGAGTTTCGGGACACCCTATAAGAATAAGACCATTTGGTTGTTCAAATTAGCAGTCAGTTAGAAGCATTATTATTACAGGTAATTCCACTCCATAACTTTGATAAATTTATCACAGTTTTAGGTAGTTTAGTATTCTTACAGTTTGAGTTACAACGTTTTGAAACATTATTATGCTTCTTTATTAACAAAGTAAATTATCATGAAAATAGAAACAAACTAAAACAAGTACTTACAATTGAAACTATTGAGCCAACTGCTGTTGCAAACAATAATAATAAATAAATAATGCTGGACAATTCACACAGCATTATCTAGCCCAAGCTAAGCAGAGCTTGTGTTATTGGTACTAGATAACTGATATACACAGTACAATAAATTACACGAAACGACCAGAACACCCGGAACAAATAAATACCTGCAGATCGTACAAATATTTGTCCTCAGGCGGGAATCGAACCCGCAACCTCCTGCGTCGCAGGCGGGCCTTCGCCCACGTCGCCACAGAGGTTGTCAAAACAAACAATCAACAGGTAACTCAAGTGATCCAATAAATACCAGTCGGAAGCGACCATAGATAATTTCCATTTCAGAATCGGTTAAGTATGGTTTTGACCGACACGGGTAGTTAACTTTTTATAAGTTGAAAAAAATGTAAATTTAATCATCCTCATGATCAAGCATAGGTCTCCACTAACGACGCGCGACGCCCTAACAGCAGTCCAAGCCGCCTCGATCCCTATCGACTCCCTGCGACAGCTGCAATATAGTCGGTATACAGAGCTTAACCACACCATCACACTAATATTAAAAAAATAGTCAAGTGCGAGTCTGACTCGCACTTGACTAATATTAATAACTGCAACGATTATATATCGTATATTCCATACTAATATTATAAATCAGAAAGTAACTGTCCGTCAGTCTCCTACCTGTTCACGCCTAAACGGCTGAACTGATCTCAATGAAATTTGGCAGGGATATAGTAGGTATCCCGAGGACAGACAAAAGCTACCTAAAAAGCGCGTGCAAAACCGCGGGCAGCAGCTTGTATGTATATATTAATTTACTACCAGGAAAACCAGAGGCTAACAATTATAAACAGAACAAAAATTTACAAATACCAGAAAGTTTATCGTAGGTTTTCACGGTTACATTACAGAATACATAATAATATGTAGTATAATATAAAATTTATAGTTTATCTCAGTTAGTCTTACGTGCTGTTTTTCACCGTTTGCGGCACCATAGCGATCAGGTTGAGGCTCATGTTTACCCTCAGCATGTAAGCCACCCAGCAGCTTGTCAGGATCATCACCCATAGGTTGAACCGCACGGGTATCGAGTCTGAAAGTAAACAAAGCAAATGTAAAAAAAAAAAACAAAATATGGTGTAAGACCAGGTGAGATGACGACTGCTGGCAGATGCTGGATGCGGCAAGCTGAAGACAGGGCGCTATGGCGCTCATTAGGGGAGGCCTATGTCCAGCAGTGGACTGATATAGGCTGATGATGATGATGATGATGGTGTAAGTAACTTTAGTTTTTTAAGAACGACCTACAAAAAATCACATAAAATGAGAACGTAGTTGCTAGTTATTGCTATTTTGTTAATAACAAAGTGTAACTGTGTCCTAAATTGGTTGGTAATTTTGTAACCAAACTGTATCCATAATAATATTCTAAAAGCGAAAGTAACTATGTAGGTCTGTCTATCTGTCTGTCTGTTAACTTTTCACGCCAAAAGACCGAACGGATGCTAATGAAATTTAATAGCACGTAAACAATATTCCGAGGACAGACATAGGTTATACTTGAAAAGTGCGTGCATAGCCGCGGCCAGTAGCTAGTTTAAATATAAAATACCAATGACTTGCCATAATATTATACTTGAGATTGTATTATAATTTATATTTTTATTTATTATTGTATTTTAGGGAAAACATTCTAATGTGCTGCGAAGGGCGACGCTAACTGGCGTAGCTTAGCTCCGTACCTACAAACTTAGACGGGGTACAAAAGACTTCAACGCGCACCTTCTATTCACCAAAGTCGTCTCTAAATCTAAAGGACATGACGAATATAGATAAAAATAAAAAAGAGAAAATTAGGTACTAGCTTCTCGAAAGTGGAAGGCTCAAATTAGGTGTAATGAGGTTCACCCAACTCAGTCATAGTCGGACCGGTGCACGGTGGTGCCGACAGCGATAGCGATAGTCGTCGTAGCAAGCAGCGTATTTCGCGTGCTTGCTACGACGACATAGTTTTGTGAGATTTATTGACTAAAAGACCACATCAAAGCCCTCGCGTTAGTTCATTAGGTGTACAAGTATGTCCAGAAGTAAAAACAAAGCTCAAGGTTTCACTTTCCACTCGTAAGGACTACAGAACTTTAAATTTTCTAATTATTCTACTGCCATAATTCGCCATTTGCAGACAGGTATAAATATATACGATACATTCGTGCGTAAAAGAGATAGCAATACACGTTTTGTTGCGAGCATGGGTAGCGTTATGTTGTTGGGTCGCACTTCGGTCTAGGTACGGCTTCTCTGTTTCTTGTTCGTTAGGTAGGTATATTGCAAAGATTTGAAAAAGCGTGTGTCTGCGTTCAGTTGTAATGTAACACAACACAGGCCATTTGTTGAGTTAGCGCTGGAAGAACGTACCGTTTCTTTCGAATTTTACTTAGATCGATGATGGGCCGTGGCAAAGCTGTTGTTACTTGTTACTACTGTATTGTGTAAGCTTTGATTTATTTATTGGTACCTACAGTGTGCAGGTTCTTTTTGTGCGTGGTAGGCATACGTAATAAATTTTAGGTCAATTAATTTTGTCTTTTTATATCTTTTTATATACTTAGTACTCTAAACATTAAAGGTTTCAGATTTCAGCATAACTTTATTTTCATCTTATAACATTGCCTTGAAAGATACTATTCAAAGCTATTCAATATGTATTCAACAATAGATATGATTGGCCCCAACCGTACCCAACGATCCAGTTTCTTTACTTTCTTTTGAACTTCTAACCACTATTTCTTCCATGAAAATGATAAATGTGCTAATTTAACTCAAAACTGAATTTAATATTATCAATTTACATTATTTTATTCAAAGATTACCAAAGTTTCAAAGCCAAAACATGCCCAGAGGCGTCAAAACAAATCAACTTCAACGTATCGAAACGTCACAATTTTTTTTTTAGTTTGTGCAGGAGGAATCCTTCATATGCAAAATAAAAAAATCTCTTTGGCTACAATGAAAAAGAGATCCCCTTCGGTATATTTGGCTATCTCTTCATAATTTCTTAGTAGTCTACTCAAAGCATAGATAATTTAGTCTACTCAAAGCATAGACAATTTAACCCGCTGTTGTCACTCAAAGAGACTCATAGTCGCTGTGTTATCGGTTATGAAGTTGGAAAAAAGGTCGGACACTACCGCATAAGTTTAATGGTAGACTAAACCATGTCAGAGGCCTAATCAAACATATTAATTAAATAAAAAAATAAAATAAAATAATGCTGGACAATTCACACAGCATTATCTAGCCCCAAGCTAAGCAGAGCTTGTGTTATAATAACTGAGATACATAATTGAATACAATAGATATTTTTTTATTATACATAGAAAACGACCAGAACACCCTGAACAAATGTCTGCAGATCGTTCACACATTTGTCCTGAGGCGGGATTTGAACCTCCTGTGTCGCAGGCAGACCTTCGCCCACCGCGCCACAGAGGTCATCATTATAACAATGAGAAACCATGGCTGTAAAATATTACTGTATAATGAAGTACTTACACACCTACTTTACCTTTTCATATCAGTCAAACCCGTTAGGTACTATTTTTATAGTAACTACCTAATGTGATTGTGTGTGAAGTGATTGTGACTCTCCTTTTCAATATAGTTATTAAGTTATGTACACTATCGCATTAGGGGTGCCTGTAAGGATAGGTGTACAATATTTTAAATAAATAATACAAAACTTCCATGAAACTGATGGAATGTACCCATGTAGTTAAAACGACTGTATGACGCAGCGTGACGCATTTTCAGCACCATGGAATCAGGTCTAACCGAATGCTTGAAAAGAATAGGCATGGTAACTCAACCATGATGATTGGTAATGCAACTATAATTAATAAGTGATAATGTTAGTAACTTCCTACTCGCCTAACCATCTTTTATAAATAAACATCATCATCATCATCATCAGCCTGTATTAGTGCACTGCTGGACATAGGCCTCCCCTAAAGAGCGCCATAGCGCCCTGTCTTCAGCTTGCAAGCATCTGCCAGCAGCCTTTCGCAAATCATCATCCCACCTGGTCGGAAGGCGTCCTACCCTACGTTTGCCGAGTCGCGGTCTCCACTCAAGAACACGTTTACCCCAGCGGTTGTCGGTTCTTCTCGAGATGTATAAATAATCTTCGTACTAAAATGAATTACGAAAGTTCTAAAATTGCGGTTTTCGTAAGAATTAACCACGAAAATAATTAAACCTTTCAACCATACTTTTGGCGACTGAATTGAGATTTTAATGAAATGAAATTGTACTTCTTAGATTAAAAATCAGTAGAGATTAAGAATCAGATTAAGATCCAGTAGTAACTTTGTGGAGGGACGGAGTTTTCTAGTTAATTATAGGATAGGTAGGGTGATCTATTTATATTCTCCTAATGACGGAGCTAAACAAGTTTCCAGGCTCTACCTACACTACAGGGACCAAAATAGACAGACAGGTAGGCAATTCAGTTTTTTAACTCTTGTACGTAATTCTGCATTTAACGTACCATGATAATAAACACGGGCAATTTTTTACGAAGAGTTAATAATGTACCAAAAAATTTCGATATCGGCAGGATTCGAACCCGTGCCTCACCCTAAGTACCTACGGGTGAGCAGCGTTAAGCAGAGTTTTGTGTTATGGGTACCTACTAGATAAGTGATATACATAATATAATAGAATACATAGATAGATATTTTTTATTATACATAGAAAATGACCGGAATACCCTGAACAAATATTTGCAGATAGTACAAACATTTAATAAATAAATATATAGAAAGAAACATTTAGGACATATTTTTGAGTTCTTTACAATTACATAGTTTCGAAGCTGCGATTATTTCCTACAAAGTGTACCTATGGGAAAAGATTTTTGCCATTTCTGAGTTTTTAAGTACTCCAACCTCAGTTCTTCTGATAAAAGTTTATAAGAATATAAATTCGGTATAAGAAATCGATTAGCATCAAAAAAGTTTACGTGTGGAATGATTTTTTTTTTTTTGCTAACGTTTTGTAACTAATTTTTTATTTTAATCTGATAATTGGGATGAAAAATGTCGATAAACTAACTTACTAAACAAATACCATTTTCATGTTGCTAAACCCATTAACTTACCTACCCGTCCAAAAAATACACCCTGTTTACTCTCTTTTGATTAATATGTAGAGTTTTGCTTTTAAATTATCACAGAATTTTATTACGGAATGTAGGCTACTATTAGAATCACTGTCACGTACCATAAATTAAGCCACAAAATCATAGAGTAAAAATAACGGCTTATTGTTTTGAGGAAATGACCGCAGTTTACCAAAGTCATGTGAATGATGGCGTGTAAATAAATGACGAAGTTCAATGTCAAAGGCTTCGATTCAGAGCGACCTCGATTACGCATTCAGCATTTTGTTAGACCACGCCGACCATTATCCGTCGTAAAGGACCACTATACATTGTACCAACTTACATAGTTTATGGATATAATGGGTGGAGACAAACATGTCGTATAGCAAGTAGGAAACCAGGAAGATCAAAGTAAGATCGGCCGATGATGACAAAAAACAGAAGCTGCCCCAGGGTTAATTTTAATTCTCCAAAATACGCAATTGCGTGTTTCGGTTTCGTTTTGGGCAAGAACCTCGGAAATATTCCATGACGGAAGGGGGTGGAGAGACGGAGTGGGGAGGCTAACTTTTTTGGGTCACCTTCTCTACATCTCTAATTTCCAGGTCCGGCTTCCTATACAAAATAAGTACAGAAAGCCGGACGGAGATATATGTTAATGAGTATCCGCAACTGGAGCCATTGCTGGAGCTAATGCTAAATTTGAATTAGCTTGAATTAGCTATTTAATACTTTGGTAAACATTCACGGTCTTAGTAGGTAACATTCATACCCTTTCTAGGATAAATAAACCTATACAGTTGCCAAACTCAATGTAGAATGTTTGTAAACAAACCACGATGACGACACAAATAACTAAAACTCACTTGGTTTGAAAGTGAATTTTAGATTATATATGGGCGGGTTGTTTACAAAAATTCTACACCGAGTTTGGCCAGTGTATAGTTTTACTAGGTAAAATCACATAAACTGGAATCTCGCCCGATAAGCTGGAAAAGAATGTTGACAAGAAAAATATTACTGTGAGAGTAGGTAAATTTCATAGGTTTTCAATTCAAATTCGTTCCTACTATCGGCTAGGTATTTTCTAGATAGACTCAGAAACAATCTTTAGTAACATAAACATATAACTTGTATGCTCTATGTACTCGTATGTGTATAACTAGCAGGTAGGTACCTTCATTCATTACTCTAACACTTCGTGATTTCGTTCTGTCTCTACTTTCAGAGCTAAAAAAAACAGGTATGACCCTGATTCCTTGGAAGATGGGTCGGCCTTTAGTTTGGGATGCCACGTGTTTAGATACCCTAGCACCTTTTCATCTTGCAGGGACATCAGTAAGGGCCGACTCCGCAGCAACATCAGCGAAGTCCCTCAAACGGCGAAAATACGCTAATCTTGACCGAGCTGTTTAGGGTGGAATGGAAACCCTAGGTCCTTGGGGTTCTGGGGCACACGAAATATATAAAGATCTAACAAAACTCCTAATAGAGTTCACAGGTGATCGGAATGCTTTTCGGACAACGAATTAGCGTTGCCATTCAACGTGGCAAATGCTGCCAGCATTCTAGGCACTCAGCCTCCTGGTGACGGTTAGATTTTTAGATAATAGATTTAAATGTAAATACTAACTGTAATTGTTTTATTCTGTTATTGTGATCTTTTTAATAAATGTACTACTCCTCTCAAACAATAAATAAATCAAATAAAATATACTGTGTATCTTTATTAACAAAGAAAATTACAACCAAATAATAGAATTAAATTTAAACTAGTATTTACAATTGAAACAAGTATGCTAACAGCAGACTGTTGCAAACAGTCTACAGGTAACTAAACTGATCCATATCAATACCAGTCAATAGATATACTTGATACACAGGAACTGGAAATTTTCTCACTTAACACCCTCACTGCCCGCTCTCGCAGGGCTCATGAACTTCGGCATGCAGGTAACTACGTCATACGCACTCTGCCACTTTGTAGTTTCGTTTAGAAAGATTTATTGTTCTATTGAATCTATGTTTTTCTTAATTTTTTTGCCACCACGAAGGCAAACTAGCATGTGGCCCACCTGATGGTAAGCTGTTACCGACGCCTGCAACATCAGGGACATTACACGCACGTTGCCGACCCTTTAAAGGTCTAAGAAGACCCTTTTGCTGTTGTCCTGAGGGATAACCTCGGAAGAGAGATAATTCCATAACCTGGATGTTTCCATGGCCCCAAAATAATTAAAAAAATAATATAATAAAAATAATAATGCTGGAAAATTCACACAGCATTATCTAGCCCCAAGCTAAGCAGAGCTTGTGTTATGGGTACTAGATAACTGATATACATAATACAATACAATACATAGATAGATACCTTTTATTATACATAGAAAACGACCAGAACACCCTGAACAAAATGTCTGTAGATCGTACACACATTTGTTCCGAGGCGGGAATCGAACCCGCAATCTCCTACGCCGCAGGCAGACCTTCACCCACCGCGCCACAGAGGTCGTCAAATTAAAAAGAAGTTCCAAAAAAATAAAACCCACATTTCGTCCGTCGCTTAACCGATTTACCATTTCCTCCACATAGTACGATTTCCTGCATGACGTGTTGATTCTAAAGGAAAAAGCGATAGGTAGGTTACGCTATCAACAATGCGAATATTTGATAACACCACTGTTCGCGTGGTTTCTATTCCAATTGTTGACATAACTTACGACCGGCTGGCTACATGGGAGAAAGAACCGTTCACGTTTCAGGTAACCACACGGTATAACGACATGTTTTTGTATGACTCGTTGGACATTAAAGATCTACCATATACTTCGGTCATAGGTGTGAGGCGAATCTAACGGGTTTGCTTGTCAAATTAGGACTAGATCTCAGTATTCATGGGACACCCGTGGTAACAAATTCGATTTACATTAAATTCAACATTTTTTCTTTGGTTCTTAAACTGAAAAATAGGATTAAGAAAAAAAATTACGAAAGTTAAATCATGAAAGTTCACTGTTTTGCACATAATTTGGTCGAAATCTCAGGAACCCTGCGGTCTATTGAAATGACTTATGTTTTGGTTTGTTTAAAATTATGAGGTAGGTATAAAGGCATGTCACTTTTTCGCTGAATGTACTGTAGCGGTTTAAAAGTAGGCAGTGACAAATTTACCCTAAAAATATTTAAACAATTTGAGCGGTGACGAATTTACACTAGATTTTTGCGATGACAAATTTACCCGGTGACAAATTTACCCTAATCCGTATACTAATTATCTGGTTCTTTGAACCAGTTTCTTCATAAGTGGTTTAGTTTTCTTGTTATTATAAGCAACAAATTGATTTTTGCGCTTATACCGCGCCGTTCTAAAAACGTATGCTCGGCTGCTCCGCTCCTCTGAACGCGAAATTCTATGCCTATCCTTCTTAAATTCACAAATTTAAGATACTTTTTTATTACGAGAGATCTGGTACTCATATGTTTATGAAACCGGTTTGAATGACCCCGAGTCCGGTAGGTCCTTCGCCTGGCACCAAAACAAAAAAGTAACAACCGTTACGTATAAATTAGAATTTACTATAGGGTACCGCCTAGTCCTTCAAGAATAATCAATTTATCTATTGGGAAAAAATATTACAGGTCAGAAAACAATTATACAATCGTAATTTTGATTTAAATATAAATTATTTCAATTAGGTACTATAAATGAACTGGAAAAATATTTAAAATATTATTCGATGCTTCGCATATTATTCGACTACATTGTAGAGTGCCTACTCGACGAGCCATGATTTATGTCTCCGCTTATTATATTTATGTATGACTAGCAGCGCCTCGCGATTTCACCCGCGTAGTTCCCGTTCCCGTGGGAATTCCGGGATAAAACATAGCCTATGACACTCCCTGAAAAGAAAGCTTTTTTGAAATCGGTCCTGTAGTTTTTAAGTTTATTCGTTACATACAAAAACACAAATATTTCTTCTTTTTAATATTAGTGGAGAAGAGAGGCTACGTGCCGAGTGACTATCTGCTCCGGTAGATTGTTGTAGAACGCGGGTCCTAGCACGTGGGTGAGTCTGTATGAATTAGCCAGTCTGCATGGTCCGCAGGTAGCTTGCCGGCTGCTAAGAAGCAAGGAACACTAATAAGCAACCGTGATAGTTTCGTCCGTTTCGTCATATTAGCCCGTCCGTCATCATCATTATCAGCCCAATCCATAAACGTCCACAGATGGATTTATTCACTTTCCCCCTACGACGCCACCATAGCAGTCCGCTTAAATCCATTGACTCCCTGCTCGCCACAATGTCGAGGGGTAACGTAAGATAGGTCTTTTAAAATGAATTATTGGTTTTCCATTTTTGAGTTCTGTCCTACAGAAAACTAACAATTTCTTTATCCATCGTCCAATTTCTTGTGAATATTATTTTGAAAATATTTTTGGTTACCGTTCTTTAAAGTTACAAAGTAATGAGTAGGTACATATAACTTCCACACAGACAGTGTGGAAGTTATATTGTTATAGCTTAGTATAGTTGTATTATATTAAATTATAACAACATTACCTAAAATAATGTACATTACATTTACAAGGATAATCATAACAAATGTGGCTATTTTATTCTACCTGAGATTTTTAGGCTATATCGTTAACATTGTAATTTTGCTAATAAGAAACGCTCTACAAATATTTACCTAGGTATTGCACTTAAAAAACATACTACTGTTACTACTTAGTAAGTTACTATTATTTTTTATTTACCATTTTTATGTTACTAAGTATTATTTTAAGATCTGGCGTAACTACATAATTATATGTCATACCTAATCTGCCACCAAGGCACAACTTTAAAACAATATTATAAATTCTTGAAAAGTACACAAATAATCAAAAACAAAAGAATCTAGATTTTAAGTTGGAGTACAGTAAGTATCAGCAAGCCCATGGTTTTAAGCAATGCGGAAAGATAAATTTAGGTATTTTCACCGAGTTAAAAAGGAGGAAGTTATCAATTTGACTAGGTACCTATTAATCTTTCGCTTTTGTACAGAGAATGATCTCGAGGTGGTCCCCTAAAAGTTTTATTTCTGTGAGATTAAAAAAAAATCGTAATTCTTAAAAATGTTTGTATTTTCAGGAATATGGTGTAAGATTTTAGATTTTGTAAAAAACATCGAACTACGACACCATGCTCCGCTTTCGTGGAAAGCCAGCTAGATGTCACGGCAAAATTAAAATTTGCCTTTTTATTTCTGGAAAATTATCTCGAAGTGAAAGCTTAGAAAGCCACCCAAAGGTCTTTACTCTTTACACTAGAATGTTTAAATGATTCTAGAACTTCTCTATGGTCAGTGGAATTATAGGCGACGACGTTAAGAATTAATAAACTAGGTAGTTAAATATTATGTAATTAATGAATAAGTAATTCAATGAATGTTAAAACAATTTGCTTAGTGATAAGATAACTGATAAGTTTTTGGGTAGGTTAAGTAACTAACTTTATGAACAAAGAAAATTACAATCAAATAATTGAATTAAATTATATATAGGATATGTATGAACCATATTTGTAGGAAAAACCGGAATAACCCATAGGAATCATATCATCAACAATTATTCCATGTTATGATTGCAAATCAACGAAATTAGAATTATTCCACTCTGATCTAATAGGCTAATCCATTGATGGATTAGATTCGACATACTAAAGTTGCAAATATATTCATAACTGCTGTAAATACCAAGTACCGTACAGTTTGCAATGTTGCCAACCTACATGGTCATGTTAAATCTAACGTAAAAATATAAACTTTTGCCAGACAGACTGAGTCAATTAATTTCTGCGTTATAGCTTCGCCATTTACTGTTATCGAACTATACTATTATTTATTATTTGGTGTGGTATTTGGTTATGAAAACGAAGTTCTAGGAGTATGATATTGTCATCAGAACTACGAAGGGAAATTAAATATTTTATTTAGCTTAGCACACATGCATGGTTTTAGGTGACTATGACCATTGACCATTAGTTAATACTGCCACCCCAGGATCATATACGTATCTTTTTCTCGTCTGAACCCGTTTAATTTTTTACTTGGTTTCTTTTAGCGTGTTGGAATGTTTTTTACTTTTTCTGGACTAAGTACATTGACTGTACCGTTACGTCCAGTCCTTACGTCGACACTGCTCGTGTCTTGTTTTGCTTATTTTCCTGCAGCAATGAACTTTCTTGACTTCCATTTCTTTTGTTGATTTCCATACAGTTTCTCTAGAACCTCACCTTCATTAAATAGTAGAATGTTAATGTGGTCGTATCACTAAAGGTACTAAGTAAGTATAATTAGATATCTACTGAAACAAATTCTTTATTTCACCCAATTGTATAGGTATTTGATCTTTATTACCAGGTAATAACTAACATAAGATTATCGTGGGAAAAACAGAACAGTGAAAATTCTATTCCACGTGCAGCATCGCCATGTTCAATAAATATTTGAAATAAACGTCCATTGTTTTGTGAAGGGTAGGTACTTACGTGTAATACTGATTGAGTTGTTAATACTTATCTCTGTGTTGTATATTATGTACATTGCTTATAGATACCTACGAGATAATATGCTCCCACTACCTTTAAATATATACATACCTATTACTAGATTCTGCCCGACGCGCGACGTTTCGTACGCGTTGTTTCAAGGGAAACGTTATCCCATATGAACTGTCTTAAGGGATAAAAGTAGGTTTGATTCCAGGCGAAGAGCTACATCTATGCAAATTTCAGCCCGATCCGTTCAGTAATTTTAGCGTGTAGAAGTAAAAAATATCAACCCATCCAAAATTTCGCATTTATATTAAGGTAAGTAGGAATTAGTGTAATAATCAAGGTGAACGTGTCAGTCAAAATGAAAATATCTTTTTTTTTGGACTCGCTAGCATTTGCCATTTTTGGGTTTCTTAAAAAGTTATAAATGTTTCTCAATTTTTCTATTATTACCGCGAGGTCCCTTTTGTGCAACTGAGTTTGCTCAACTGCAAAATTACGTATAAAAACTAAAAAAAAATATCATATATATGAACTGGTTTGCTAGACAAATAATAAAAATGAACCCTGAGGTTAAGCACATACCTAAGTAGGTTAGGTAGGTACCGGCTCTTGTACAGTGGTGTTTATCGTTAGCTGACCCTCTGGCAGGTTCCAAGTCTCGTCAACATTAGTTTTGGGTTTCATCATCATGATCCGCAGCCGGACTTTACCCACTGCTGGGTACAGGCCTCCCGAAAGCCCCGAAGTACGCGTGCCATCCACCACGGTCCTGTGCTAACCGCCTCCATTGACGCCCGCGTACTATGTCGTCGACCCACCTTACAACTTTGGTTTTATGTTAATATAATTGTTCTTTCTTCCTATCTTCGTTTTACCGAAATAATCTAGTTTCAAAATACCTAATTCTGTATTCTTATAAATACACAGATAACAATTAACGCCTCAATATTTACCTAACTCACCAAAACGTATTCAATTTTAATTACTTAAACTGTAGCTACACAGGTTGTTATTGTCTAGATTTCTCGCGTTGTTTTTTATATTTTTTCTTTTCAATTTGTAATCAATTATGTACTTAGTAATTTTATAATGTGTTCTGTAAGTCGACCGTTCTGTGGACGACGTCTGTGGCGCGGTGGTCGAAGGTCTGCCTGCGACACAGGAGGTTGCGGGTACGATTTCCGCCTCGGGACAAATGTGTGTACGATCTGCAGACATTTGTTCAGGGTGTTCAGGTCGTTTTCTATAAAAATATCTATCTATATATTGTATTATATTATGTATATCAGTTATCTAGTACCCATAACACAAGCTCTGCTTAGCTTGGGCTAGATAATGCTGTGTGAATTGTCCAGCATTTTTATATACATAAAAAAGTTTGAAACTAATTCTCTTTCACCTTCCGCAAAATCAAAAGGAGTACGATTAGTTTCCGCTAATCTAGAAGAAAATCAACATATTCTTAAAGGAATTATAAGAAAAATAAATCAAATATTTTTTTGATAATAAAAAAAATTTAATAAACTTTAATACCTGAGTTTACTTACTTGATTAAACTTTTATCAACTTCTGACAAAGTAGGTATACTTAGCTTGAAAAAAATAAATATTTTACTATCGAAGGAGAAGTAAACAACCAAAATAACCTAATGGTTAGAATGTGGAATTAGAATTTACCTACCTACGTTCGTTACCTAGGTAGGTAGGTACCTAATTATTTGTACGAAACCTACGCAAAAAAAACCCCCAAAGTGCCTAAAGTATGTAGATTAAAAAGAAAAGTGTAAAACTCCAAGCTTTTATGCTTAGCTTAAATTAACAATGGAAAATTCCAATATTTCCAATCAATCAGTGAAATTCATGCTGCACTTAAGCAGTGCAGATTAGCAAATTTACACTTCCTACCTACAGAGAAGTAAAGATGAAGCTGATAAGGGTTTGAATGCTTGGTCATTAAAACAGCAAACAGATTGGGCAGTTATTTGCATTGTAATTTGGTACCTAGGTACATTACAGATGATGGATACCTATGGACAAAAATAAAAAACTGGCCAAGTGCGAGTACGAAGGGTTTCGTAACATCATCTAAAAAAACGGCAAAAAATCACGTTTGTTGTATGGGAGCCCCGCTTATTTTTTTTTTTAAGTGAATAGGTATATAAATAGATATTCTGTGAATATTTCAAGCGTCTACCTGTTGCCCTTATCAATATCGAGCAAAAACAATCATAAAAATATACCTACGTGATTTTTTTGTGTTAGGGTAAATATTTATTTAATGCTGCTTTTTAGTATTTGTTGTTATAGCGGCAACAGAAATACAGCATCTATGAAAATTTCAACGGTCTAACTATCACGGTTCATGAGATACAGCCTGGTGACAGACGGACAGACAGACAGCGGAGTCTTAGTAATAGGGTCCCATTTTACCCTTTGGGTACGGAACCTTAAAAAGGATACGCGCGATGGCCTTATAAAAATATAGCACTGCCTAAAAGAGTTCCTGAAAATAGGTCCAATATATAGGTAACATATTATGTTAGTGAATAAATTCCCTTATTAGCACCATACAAATAAAAAACTCACCAAAAATTTTCAATTCTATCACTGCCATTATAATTTTTTTGAATATTTGTAGTCCAATATAAGTTTCTAATAATAACTTTATCTTCCAAGTAAAAACTTCAGTCAATAAATCACGATTTATCGATCACTATTTTTCGCGAATGCTCATGGTGTGATGTGCGATGGTCCTCGCACGGACGCAGTTACAGAATGGCATGGCCACGGTGTTGGTGTTGTATGGTAGAGACCGGTCGGTGCGAATAGAAGTTTCGTTTGTACTCTGCAAAATGTTTCAAAGAGAACTTCCGCCGCCACCCGCAACCGCGACAAATCAACACATAGCACCTACACTGAGAGCGACATAGTGTTTTCTTTTCCACCATTTGTGATTCGTGACGCTCTACGTGTTGTTGTTAGCGTTGGACAAGCGTTGGACTCAGTTCGATCACGTAGGTCGTAGATAGGTGGTACAATCGCGGCCTTATTTACGAAAACTTTTATTCTATAAATTCAATGGGTATGTTGGTTCTTGAAGTTCTTTATTTAAGGAATTAGTACAATGGTGGTACCTACCTACTTAAAATTACCTAGTGGTACCCAAAATAACAATGAAATCCGCACCTAAAGAATCGAACCTGCAAACGTACAAACAACCTCGATTTGAACTGCCACGTCTGCCACGCACGCGGCTGGGCTGAGTAAGTTTTATTTAACTTGCCTGATAGTCGATCGATACTAATATCTACAACAATAAACCCACGGAGTTATTATGGCTAGTACAATAATAACTCTATGAATAAACATATATGAACCTCTACTGCTATTTTCAAATTGAGAGTGCACATCGGTTTGTTTATGTAGGTACTCGATGATTAACTCACATTTTCTCATGTCCAATATATCAAGACGTGCCAATCTACTCTATAGGTAAGTAGTTTGATAGGTATCTACACAGGCCTATCGCCTTACGCAGCTCACAAAATGTTTATATACCTAGAAGAGTAGCTAAAGATGGTTGAGTCCCATAGCAAAAGTGTCTAACAGGTAGTAAAGGTGTGGTGTGGTTCCCTTTGCTTTTCGAACTTTCCCGGTTTTTTCTTTTATGTGGACTCTTGACTTGACTGCAGACCTTTTGTCCATCCAACAAAATAAAAGTCAATTTGTCCGTCATTGTCGCTGTCAATGTGTCAGAAACGGACACTACGAAACGAGTAGGTGTGGCGACCTTGGACGAAAGAAATCTTCAGCTGACGAAGTGACAGCTTGCTTACAAATGACTTTAAAGCTTAGAGTATAGGTATATAGAGACGGCGTATTGTTCTATAGGAACTTTCGGTTATACAAATATGATCTAAATCGATATTGTACTCATAAACTTATAGCTATCTCGTTTTATCTTACCTACAATAACCAATGTAAAAAGAGACATCAATATAATGTGCGAAACCTATTTTTGGCAACATTGAAACGTGACGTCATAGCAAAGCATGATTGAGGCCGGTTCGCCATTTTACTTTCAGGTATGTAAACTGTCAACGAGAGTTGCATTTACAGTAAAAATGCTAAAATTATTTGAGTTCGGGACTTTTTCATGTGAATACTTATATAGTAAGCGAAAGAAAGCTAATAGGAAGATACCAAACAGCAGTTTGGTAGGTTGCGGCTTAAAAACAAGTGAAAATCGTCCAAACATAACATTACACCGGTACGTATTCTTATTTTGCTAAATTACCAAATAATACAATAAATACCTTATGTGTTGGCTTTCATAGGCATAGTTTACATAAAATTCATACCGAATGTAGCTTATTTTTGTAAGTTTTAGGTGTAATTAAAGAAAACATGAAACTGTTTGTTTGGCGATAGTGTTGTCCTTCAAGGCATTTTTCATAGGTATCGATGTTTTCAAGTGTAAATTGTAGTGTATTAATTTTCAACTGGTTTTTTACGTTCTAGGTTATCCGAAAATTACGGTAAAAGAAAAAGTGGCTGGACTCAATTGGAGTAGAAAATTTGAAGTTTGGTACGAAAGATATTTTCGTTCGTTCTCTTCATTTTGAAGAAACTTGCTTCAATCGAACTTTAAATAACAAGACTGCGAGAGGATGCCGTACCGTCACGAATCTTTTTAGTAAGTATTTTACTTGACCTTACTCCCACAAACTTCTATTGCAAAGTAATGCATATATGCATTAACAAACTTGACTTCCTTTATTTTTCCAAAGGGCTTAAATTTTGATATTAATGAATATTAAGTTTTAAGTAAATAAATCTGACCCAAAGTAATATGAAAGCCTACCATACTTCAAATCCCCTCTAAAATGTACATTTCCATAAATCCTCCCTTAGCAAATAATTTCCATGCAAAATAAAGTTATTTCGCAAACGATGTGGCACGGTGGGCGAAGGTCTGCCTGCAACGCAGGCAGACCTTCGCCCACCTTTTGTTTTAGAATTTCTTTAAGATTTTAGATTTTTTTTCAAAGTTGAACTACCTACTCAGTACCTTTCTAGAGTCTATAATTGTAGGCTGACAAATAATGTTGCAATATAAATTTATTCTTCATGTTTGTTTCAGCCACTAGTGCCAGCGCGATCCAGTACTTTAATAGAAATAATGTAAATTTGAGATTTATACTGTAAATGAATGAGACTGATTACAAAGTACTTGTAAAATTGAAAATTTAGGTGTAGTATTAGTTGAATTTTTGAATTAGGTAGGTATATTGCAAATGTGTAAATGAATGAGACTGTTGCATTGCTTCTACAATCGAAAATACAGGTGGTGTCTGTGTTAAATTTTTGATTTATACTGTAAATGAATAAGACGGATTACGGATTACATTGCTTGTTTAATTAAAAATGTAGGAGTCTGTGTTAAATTTGTGATATAATATAATAAATGAATTGATTTATATTATAATAATAAATAATACTAGCTGTTCCCCGCGGTTTCATCCCCGTTAAATTCGAATTTCATATAATATCTAGGGGGATATTCCTGTAACTCTACCATGGGAGTTTGTTATTTTACTAAGACAAAAAGTAGCCTATGTTACTCTCCATCCTTTCTTAGTTAGGTTCCGGTTTCTTAGTTAAGCCGTGACTGAATGACAAACAAATACACTTTCGCATTTATAATATAAGCATAGATAGCGTCTACGCTAAAGATACAGATTACACATTGTTATACCCATATTGTTATACAAATATAAATATACTATCTCACAAATCACTGTTGCATACAAACAATATATTTTGCAATTAAGTAGCTTGTTGTTTCATTTCAGTAGGTACCTTTTTTTCTTAAATGAACACAACGTTTATTAACAAAGAAAATTTGAATCAAATAGTATAAACAAATTAGAACTAGTATTTACCTACAATTGAAACAAATGAGCTAACTGCAGACTGTTCAATAAACTGGTTTGGTGAACTTTGATCTTTAATTCTAAGGAGGTCTGGCACGTGTCTAAATGCATGAGTCTTGACTCGGAAAATACATGAAAAAATTACCATTGTTATAATAGCTCATTTTCTACAACTTCTCAGTGGTTGCGTCTCATGAGCGCGGTCGAGCCATAGTTGGGTACGTGCATTCACATACTTTGTATCTCTAATTTAAGCATTATAAGACTATATGATTATAGAATTCTGTTTCATAATCGTGGTGAAAACAATAAAATCACTACGAAACTGCTAAAATATCGTCACAAAAATACTTGTTTCGATAAAAATATCGAGGTACAAAAGGGCAGCACTACGGAAAGGAGCCATTTTAGTTTCTAGGTAAGTTTAGGTATACACGTTTTTTTCGTAGGTATGCCATCTCTAGGTATACTCTAAGCTTTAAAGCTAAATGATTTCACTTTGTTTTGTTTGTTGCACACCGCACTGACTGGCTGAAGCCGCCCGCGGAATAATCAAATTTGAATAGATAATTGGTATCCAAAGTTCAATATTTGTAGTCAATTCACAGAGATAAATAGACGACCACTTGTAGCGTGCGTAAGTAAGCTAACCAATATAGTATATTGTGTAACTTTAATCGTGATAAAAACAGGTTGTAAAAACAACCGATATCGCGGTAAGTTATCTGATCCCTATCTTGTGTAAACCTAGAGTTCACAGCCACCTCTGCTCAATTTGTACATCATTTTGTATTGGAAGCTTCGTTTTCATCACCAGTGCCTTCGAAAAGTAATTTTGTTATAATGTTGTTAGGACGCATAAGTCAGCTAGTTTTTAGAAGGTCCATACACGTATCGCAAAAACTAAGCCAAGGAATGGGTATCGACGGGAATACAATTCTGGCGGAAAGCTTGAAAAAGCAGGTGAGTTGTTTTTAAATACATTTTTGTGTCACCTCATTCGCTTTGCTTGATTAAATACGTAAAAGACACTTATAATTTGTCCTGGTGCCTATCTATTATGTTTGAATAGAATAATTTACATACTGAAAACCAATTTAATTCCTCTCATTAAGCTTTTATTTTGCTGCCCCTATTGACAGCCCATTTAACATTACAAATTATGACATGCTTATTAAACAACCTACTAAGACTTTTTTGCAGCTGCTTACTTCTTTTTGTCTTTGTGAACAATGTAAGTATTTCTGCACATTTCCTACTCAATCTGGCCGGTGTAGGCACTATTGTTAGATCGGACCTACTTATAATTTAAGTACATCCCCAAGATTACCAGAAACAGTCATAAACATGATGGAAAGAAAAATTGTACTGAAATGAGGACATCAGTAATTTAGCAAACATGGTTTTATTTGGCAAAACCCAATTGTTTAACACTTCTTTTAAAGACCAAATCAATTAACATACACTGTTAAATTTTTGTCGTTTACCATTGAACAAATGTAGCAATGTCAGTCAGAATTGATAGAACAGAATAGAGGTAGAATAGATCATCTTCACTTTCTATCCGGTGAGATTCTGGGCAAACAAAGGTCTATAGACAATAAAAAAGAAGAAACAAAATGGAGGCATATGCCTAGCAGTGGGTGCTTTGCTTACAAGATGAATAGACAGTAGACGTCGCTGGATATAAATTCTTTCAAAACTTTGATGGTGATTTTCTCCTAGCTGAATTTCAACGACAGTGGCCAGTGTCAATAGAGACTAGCCAGGTGTGCAGGACATAAAATTTGTACCAATACTATAAGATTATTATTTTCAGGGTGTTGAGTATGTGTTTGGCATTGTGGGCATCCCTGTCATTGAGACGGCTCTAGCATTCCAAATGGCTGGCCTGAAGTATGTTGGTATGCGCAATGAACAGGCCGCCTGCTATGCTGCCCAGGCTGTGGGCTTTTTAACTGGTAAGTTTATTGCCCTTTTTATCACCACCATATTGTAGTATTGGAGACCAGGGTTCTACATATAGGAAACCCACTTCATGGAAGATATTAATGAGAAGTGCTGAATCTCCACCATATAGATCTGTGATTGCCAAAGAGATATTCGAATAAATAAAAACTTCTTTAATGTGAAGATAATAACAATAGGTTTTAAAACAGTCCACTGCTTGATGCCTGCTGCCAACATGTAATTTTTCCCGGTTTTTAGTCTACCACCTTGTCTAGCTTTTGCCTCTGTCCATTCGATAAACTTTGTTTTTAATAAACCTTTTGTCCTCGTAGAACAAAATGAAATCCCAACTACCAACTCAAAGTTCATTGATAGTTTTTTTTTCGTAAATAGCACAACAACAACCTATGGACTTTGCTCAAGAGTTATGTCAAATATTTATCAAATTAATCTGATAAAAAATAAGCTTAACATACTAAGCACTTGCCTACACTGATAAACTATTCATTTTTGTATTGTAACAGCATTTTTTGATGTCTGTCTGTAATCCTTGTATATAAACCTACTAGCTGCTGCTCGCGGTTTCGCACGCGCTTTCCATGTAGCCTATGTCCCGCCCGGGATATTGTCCCTCTGCCAATTTCAGCTGTTTAGGCGTGAAAAGGTAACAATAGAGTTTCTTTCGAATTTATAATATTGGGATGTATTGTATTCCATATTCTTGAGATGAAAACAAAGTAATATAGGTAGGTACTTAATTACGTAAGCTATCTTAAAACAGTCCATTGTTTCACTCTAAACTATAATATGGCCATTAAATTTTTTCTCACGTTAATAAATAAAATCTCATAAACATAGGTATGTGTTTATGCAATATTTTTAACCTACTGAAGAATTTAGACCTTTTTTAGTAATAAATTGTATCATCATTATGTGGCTATATTAGTTCGCTGGGCATAGGGCTCCCCTAATGAGCGCCATAGCGTCCTGTCTTCAACTTGACGCATCCAGCATCTGCCTGCAGTGTTCCGCATCGTAATACATTGTATAAATAATGAACTACAATCGGGTATTCAATAAATAAATAGATAGGTATCCAAAAAGCATATAAGATTTACTTATAAGTTACAAAAATGTTACCAAAAATTTCATAAATTATCAATATCATAATCGCTAAGACGCTACATCGCTACAGCCGCGGGTGTGCCTTGGTCTTCTGGTTGAATAAATTTCGCCGTTCGTTTCTATTCGTTATTATGGCTATTAATTTAAATCCAACTGACTGTTACCTTTTAGCAACTAAATGCCTAACCTGAATTTCTCAAAGGAAAGAATAAAGATTTTACCCTTGGAGAAGAACATTTATGAATGACAAGCTGCCCCGTTATTCGCCCGTGTAGAATTCTCATTTCCTTTTTTTGCACCTCGATTTTGTTTCTAAAATAAAAGTAGCTAACTTACCCGCTATAACATCAGCTGCTAATGAAACTCCTGCAAAAATATGTCCAGTCGTTTCGGGAAATACCTCAAACAAACAAGACGGACAGAATATATTATTTTGTACATATTTTTTCAATAAGTTCAGTGCATACTTTCATACGCAATATGTAAAAAGCTGTTATTTTGAAATTACGAACAGACACTTTAATAATATAATAAAAGAGCACCCCTGCGCTGAAGGGGAAGGTGCGGGTTCGAATCCCGTCGGGATCGTAAATTTTTGGGTTTTATTAATTTCTTAGAAATTACCCATATAATAAATAAAAACCTTAGAAAGACACTTTAATTTTATTTATTTGCATGTTTTTTCCATGTGAGATTATCCGTTGTCGAAGTTTATGTTTTAGTTTTTAGTGATACGTCACTGTTACCTTGTTGTTTTCTGTTATTGTTATCAGTTTTCATTAAGTTTTCATTCATAAATGTCGTTGTTGACATAAAATATCTAGGATTCAGAATCGGAGTATAGATGCCTACGAAGTCGCAGTTTTAGGCGACTTAACACTTTGACTGCCACATACGCACTCTCCGTCATACGGATGCTTGCAAACTAGTGACGACGACGGAGGGCCCCTCCGTCCGGGTCGCATCGCTGTAGCTGGGCAGTGAATGTGGTCAAATAAATATCCTTGTCATTCTTTCAGGTAAGCCAGGAGTATGCCTTGCAGTGTCTGGCCCTGGGCTACTCCACTGTATCGGCGGTATGGCCAACGCACAAGTGAATTGTTGGCCGCTTCTAGTCATCGCTGGGTCCTGTCCAGAGGACCATGAGGGTATTGGAGGCTTCCAGGAATGGCCTCAGGTTAGCAATTTCTGTGTATTGTAGGTACAAGCTAATTAAACAGAAAATTATTTTGAAATTCGGGTACAGCCGTACATCATCATCATCCTTTTTTTAAATTCAAAAATCTGTTTATCCTTTTACGATGGGACAGACAAACTAAGGGCTCCATCTCATTAGGACACCATGGTGGCACCGCCACCGGTCTGTACATGTGTCTGTACATGGCTATTAGTTGTTAATTTTTATGTATGATGTATCTTGTGTGTGCAATACGCAAAGCGACGACGACGTCTCAAGTGCTGTTCGCCATTAGGGCTAATTCTTAGAGCCTTCGATGACTTTGGTTCCCTCTTTTATCTATGGTTAAATCTGTGACTTTATTTTACCTTCATTTATATTCATAGGTCGGCAAACATTTTATTGCGTGTGAATATTTTGTACCCGAGTACAAAAAAGATAAGATAAGAAAATATAATGGTATGAAGCCTGATATTTTTAAATAAAACAGGATTTAGATTAACATTTTATAATCATGCTTGAAATAATTATAAAACTTGAATAATTAACATTAAATTGGTATTTTTGTCCTATTGTTCCTTTATAATGAACAAAATATTGTGAAGCTCTCACTAACTCATGCATATAAAATTAAAGCAATTGTTTAAATATGTAAAAAATAAAGTTATGAATGGAAAAATGCATAATTATCGAGGGGACATGTATACTAACAGTTTACTTAATTATTAGAAAGATAGTTATTTTTTTAAATGCCTGCTCAATACCATGGTTTAAATAAATAACTGCGCCAGTTGTTCCAGTGTTAGAAGCAAGAGTTTTCTCGACTTTGTCATATAATAGCTAACCACATACCTTGTAAGCCGAAGTAGGTACCTATTAGAATGTATTAGCAAACTAGCTATGAGGTACCTACGTAACTCATAGGCTAGTTTCCTAATACATTATAATTAGTTTGTTAGTTAGATTCTTCGATTATATTAAGCTTCGTCCTCGGGATAATAGAATGATTACAACGTAGTATCGCCGCCAGTGTAAGCCAGTCCGCATTAAATTTGAGATCAAAGCAAAAATTAATACAGTCACCCCCTGCGCACTTAGACACGTATTTTTTCTTTTATAAATTTATCATAAAATTATGAAGATGTAGTCATTGAGGTACCTATAAGTACTACGTATAGTAATAGTACTTCAATAGATATATATAGCCAGTTAAAGTTTGAATTTCATTTCTCACGCGTTTAGCGTGATGGATTTTAATTTTTTAATTTCCTTATATAATAGCCAGACGCTATGGTTATTTTCATAATACGTCAAACTACATAAGTTTTTAAACCGAATCCGCCATATGATATCGACCTCTTCCGTATTTGAAACATTTTCATTTGAGTTTTCCATTTGAATTTACTCGAGCGAGTTTGAATATTCTAAAACGATGATTTGATGATGTGTTCCAGGTGGATTCAAGCCGTCTATACTGCAAGTACACAGCCAGACCGCCGTCGCCGCGGCTCATCCCCTTGCACGTCGAGAAAGCGGTCCGTCTGGCCACGGCCGGTCGTCCCGGAGTTTCCTATCTCGACATGCCTGCTACTCTGCTGATGGTATGTTCGAATCATAGAAATAGGAAAAATTTTGTGTAACGAAATTTAGCATGATTTATCCAAATTGCTTACCTATGACTAAAATTTAATATAAATTATCATCTATTATGGTGTGGGTGAATTCAGAGAGTTAGTGTGACTTTTCAGTATATAAATATTGTAGACAGCCGACAGTTATCAATTTGTCGATGGCCTGCCGACTTTGGTGTGTACTCACCTAACGAGATCTTCTCGACACACCAAAGTAGCCGAGCCGTCGGTCGACAAGTTGATAAAACACTGTCGTCTGCATACAATATTCATACCCTGAAATGTCATACCAACCCGTCGGGCTATGAAACCAACTTTGGAATGTAGACTCCATTATATGACGCCTGAAAAATTTAATAGAACTGCAATATGCCACTTTGGGAGGCCTTTTACCCAGTGGCTAAATCCGGTTACGGATGATGATTACCATAACTTTAGCCTAACATGCATGGTTAACCAAGCCTATAATTCAGGCAATGAAAACAAACCTTAAAGTTAATGCTATGACGTCAATACACAAATACTTTCCTACGTATCATTTGCTTATATTCGTTGTTATATAGTTTGGTTTCGTTAGAATCAAATAGTCAGTTGTTAGAATATTATACCTGTATGTATCCTTATTCCTAAGGTCTCGTTTACGGAGACGCGGGGCGTCACGCGTTGCGTTGGGCGCCGCCGGGCGAGGCGCGCACTGAATTCAAACATTATGGTTTCGTAGAGTGCGAGAGAGAGGAGATACGTCTCGCAACACGCGACGCCCCGCGTCTCCATAAATGAGGCCTTATTAATAATACTAAATTCCGAACAACTTACCCATGGCCAACTTAATATTTAGCAGCATTCAAAATAGATAGAAGCATTTCAAAAAATTCCTACAGCATTAATAGGTGTTAAAAAATATTTCCAAAATAATTTTGGCGCCCTGACAGGATTGTTATGCATTGCGTTACCCACTAAGTCTACCTACACCTATAAGCACATTATCTGTATACATAAAATCGCAATTATGATAAGAATAACAAATACTTTGGTATTAGGTTAGTATATGTCATCATAATAATCCGCAGCCGAATTCTACCTACAGCTGGGAATATGTCATCCACCATGGCCTTGTGATCACACGGTCCTGTGTTACTTTACGCACTTCTTATAAACTAGATTCTGCCCGCGGCTTCGCACGCGTTTTTTTCTATGGAAATGTTTTAATTTTATTTCAAACCCATGGGAACTGATTTATAGGCCTAGAACTACCTGTACGCTAAATTTCAGCTCGACCCGTTCAGTAGTTTTGGTGATGAAGAAAGCATCCATCCACCCACCCATCTAAATATCAAAAATTTCGCATTTATATTATAAGCGTGATTCTCACAGGGTGAAGCCGAAGAATCCAAAGTCCCTCTCGACTTCTACGCCGCCAAGCCAACCCCCCCAGCCTTCCCAGACCCCGCTTCAGTGGACAAGGCAGCGGAGTTGTTATCTAAAGCAGAGCGCCCTCTGGTCATCGTCGGCAAAGGAGCAGCGCAAGCGAGGGCGGAAGAAGCCATCACTAAACTCATTGAAACCACGCAACTGCCGTTCCTGCCTACACCTATGGGTTAGTAACATTAGCTGTTGTATTTCGTTAATATATACGGTCTGAAGAACGGACATAAGTAAACGTGTTCTTGAGTGGAGACCCGCGACTCGGCAAACGCAGTGTTTAACGCACTCCAGCTAGGTAACATGATTATCTGCGAAAGATTGGTAGCAGATGCAGGTGCGGCAAGCTGAAGCCTTGTTGTTTTATGTTCTTGTTGTTTTCATTCGTATGTCTTTGTTTACAAAAAAATATCTTAGTTTTCTATCGAGTTTAGGCCAAGAGAGGACCGTGCACTCTTCAAAGTATTTTGAACCGAGCCGACCAGGGGCACTGTACTTGTTACAAGTCAAGTCATGCATAACAATAGGTATGATAATTGGAAAACAACTTACGAACTTATGTTCGGTCTTTCCCTATTTACTGTTTATTTATGTAGCTTTTCTGTGACTCACGTTTTACGTAAGACAATATGCATTACCTGATTACCATACAAGCCATATCGAATTGCTGATTCCATGGCAATATTTTCCAATGATCGTAATTAAAACTAACAAAAAAAAAACAAAAAGTTTATTTAGCACGAAGTCTTATCTATCAGACGACCTTTGTGGCGCAGTGGGCGAAGGCAACCTGCGTCGTCACAGACGGACCGGTCTGATAGGTACGGTAAGTCTTGCCAAGCAACGATACCTATATTTGGATAGGTCCTATGTTACATAGTACCTATCTAAATATAGATATCGTTGTATGTAGGTAAGGGCAGATTGTGGCAGAATCGCGAGCTATGCTCGGGGTTTCTCTACGTGATAGAATCCGGAATACGGAAATCCATAGAAAAACTATATGCACCGACATAGCTCTCAGAATTAATAAACTGAAGTGGTAGTGGGCAGGTCATGTGGATTAGTGGCATTTCGTGCACATTCATGTTTTTTTTTATCGTATTTTTTTTCTGTTGTGTTTTCACAATCAAGGATTCAATTTTTTTTATCATTCGAGATTTTAGACACGGGGATCCCGTGAGTACTGAAATCTAGGCCTAGTTTGACAACAAAACCCGTTAGGTTCACTTCTTGACTAACTTATAAGTCTCTCTTATAAGTCAAATTTTATACTATAAATTATTAATTACTATACACATCTTACAGGTAAAGGCGTGGTCCCCGATGAGTCTTCATACTGCGTATCAACTACACGCACTCAGGCGTTGTTGAAGGCCGATGTGGTGGTTCTACTGGGTGCAAGACTCAACTGGCTGCTGCATTTCGGGCAGGAGCCGAGATACGCGCCCGGAGTTAAATTCATTCAGGTGACTAACGGCGATGAAGTCTTTTCTGTTGCTGCAAAAATCTAAACTGATAATATCGCACTACAAATTTCGCTGTCATTTTTGTTCTGATCTTAGGGAAAGGCCACATTTTTTTTTTTTTTTAAACACGCGATCTGAACACATATTTATATATCAATCAGTCATCCCGTGACCACGGCAGTGTGTAAACCTGTCGAAACGTCGGGAAAATAAGGTAATTAAACGCGATAAATACCCGTTAAATAGTATTTATAAATGCCACATTTTAATTAGTAAGGTTTTATAGAGCAACAGAATCGAAATCAGTATAAGTAATCCACACTAATACCTACTATAAAGAGGAAAGATGTGTTTGTTTGAATTGAATAGTCTTCGAAACTACTTGACCAATTTGAAAAATTCTTTCACCATTAGAATCCTACATTATCCTTGATGAACAAAGGCGATAGAATATACCCCTGAGAAGCTGGGGCGGACCGCTAGTAAACAAAACAATAAAACCGGCTAAGTGCGAGTCGGACTCACGCACGAAGGGTTCCGTACCATTATCTATAAAAACGGCAAAAAAAATATCACGTTTGTTGTATGGGAGCCCCCTTAAATATTTATTTTATTCTATTTTTTAGTATTTGTTGTTATAGCGGCAATAGAAACACATCGTCTGTGAAAGACTAACTAGTTGACGTCTTGCTTTGATAGGTATTTTTTCATTTTGTAGTTGGCGTCGTTTTTCTTCTACAACGCGGACTACATTTTGTTAGAACTTATCGGAGAAGGTTTTTTCGCGGAGTTGTTACTAAATATTTTCATCCTAATATTTTACATATAAACTAACCATAATTCAACAGAAAAACGAACAAAATCGGTCTCCTCTCAGCATGTGCTATACAGTAGAGCACATCATACCATAGCGCTGATCCTCCGTCGAGACCGCAGTTACCATTACTCCTGGTTTTACACTGTGCCCTAATATTTAGTTCCAATTCCCAGGTGGACATATCTCCCGAAGAATTCAACAACAGCGTAAAGCTAGAACTGGCAGTGAACGCTGACATAAAGCCGTTCACAGAGGCTCTGACTAAGAAGCTCAACGACAAGAAGTACTCTCTAAAACCGTCGAGTGATTGGTGGACTGCGCTGAAGCAGAAGCAGCAAGCCAATACTGAGTTTGTTGCTGTAAGTAGATCAACAGCCTATGCTGGTCCAATGCTGGACATAGACCTCATCAAATCACATTAATATTATACTCGTAAATGCAAATGTTAGGATGTTTGGGTTTTACCTCTTCACGCCAAAACTACTGAATGGATCGGGCTGCAATTTTGCATACAGATAGTTAGTGGCCTGGAATAAAACCGGTTTTATTCTATAAATTCCATGGGATGAAATAACCTTGAACAACTCAAATCAAATCCGCAACCGCCTGCGCCAGTCGTAACTTCACCCCCCCGCGCCACAGAGGTCGTCAGATATAGAATATTTATAAATACTATTTAACGGGTATACTGCCGTGGTCACGGGATGACTCGGTCATCCCGTGACCACGGCAGTGTGTAAACCTGTCGAAACGTCGGGAAAATAAGTTAATTAAACGCGATATATACCCGTTAAATAGTATTTATTAATATGTGTTCAGATCGCGTAAGTTTAAAAATAGATATAGAATAATCCCATTTATCTATGTCCAGGCACAAGCAAACAACACATCGACTCCGCTCAACTACTTCGCAGTATTCAAAGCCGTTCAAGAGAACATCCCGAAAGATTCCATCATAGTCAGCGAAGGCGCCAACACCATGGACATCGGCAGAGGAATGTTGCTCAACAACAAGCCTAGGCATAGGCTGGATGCTGGCACTTTCGGAACTATGGGGGTGAGTTATTATACACTACAAGTTTCGACCTGAAGGCCCTATATTATACAGGGTTAGTGGTATCAGTGTGTCCTACCCGACATGACCTACGGAGCTGAGACGTGGACTCTCACGGTAGGGCTGGTCCACTAGTTCTATGTCGCTCAGCGAGCTGTGGAAAGAGCTATGCTCCGTGTTTCTCTGAAGGATAGGATTCGTAACGAATACATCCGACAGAGAATCAAAGTTATCGACATAGCTCTAAAGAATTAGCAGTGGGCCGGCCATATCTCGCGAAGAACCGACAACCGTTGGGGTAAACGTGTTCTTGAGTGGAGACCACGATTCGGTAAACGTAGTGTAGGACGCTCTCCGGCCAGGTGGGATGACGACCTGCGAAAGACTGTAGGCATATGCTAGATGCGTTAAGCTGAAGACGCTATGACGCATTAGGGGCCTATGTCAAGATGTTGACTAACATAGGCTGATGATGATGGTTGGTAAGACTGGTCTTCACAATTGAAGGTCAGAAACTGCAGTTCACGCAGTGTCTGTGATTTTCCAGTAACCATGTATACTGACAGATTGTTATGATATCTCGATGATAATATTTTGAAATCTTGACCTAAATAATTTACAAAACAATGGTATCGTCCGTGGTGCAATTTCCGGTTTATATTTTAGTCAAATATAGCTAGGAAAATCTTATTTATTCTTTGAATAGCAGCTTTAGACGATCTTGGAGACCATCATTTTCCCATAATTTCTGGACATAATAACACTCACTTGAGACCCCGTTCGCAGTTGTCGCTTCAACATTTCCAACACCTCTGATCTGTGTTTTATACAAATATTTCACAAATATTACACTGTGAAAAATGTCCTACATTATTATTATTTTTTTATTCCTCAGGTGGGTCCAGGCTTCGCAGTAGCATCAGCGATGTGGTGCCGAGACCACGCACCAGGCAAGAGAGTTATCTGCGTTGAGGGAGATTCAGCTTTCGGGTTCTCTGGTTAGTAAATTTTTCACCAAAGAATAGAAAGCAGTACCAGTTTTGTTGATCAGCTTCCTACAAAGTCGCAAGCTCTTTTGTAGCTCTGTGCTAAGCAGATCTCGTGTTATGGGTACTAGATAACTGATATACCTACATAATAAAATACATACCTAGATATATATTTTAGTAACGACCAGAATACCGTGGACAAATATCTGCAGATTGTTCAAACATTTGTCCCGAGGTGGCAACCTCCTGCGTCGCAGGCGGACCTTCGCCCACCGCGCCACAGAAGTCGTAGAAAAATCTTAATGAGTTTCATCCAACTAAGAAACATTAATTAACATTTTTGACGCGCGGTTCCCCATAATAGTCTAGGTTGTCGCATCAATGCCTTCAGTCAGTTAAAAGATGAGAAATTATTTATTATAACTTGTCGAATGGCATTTTATTTGGATTTCCGACTGGTATTGATAAGGATCAGTTGAGCAGTTGAACCTGTAGATAGTCATAGTTAGGTATATATTTATTTGCAAGAAACATAATGTGCATACAAAATAAGGTCTTAATCTAGATATAAGTTCATTATATTCTACCGTTAATGATGGCATGCAAAATTTTAAATTAAGTACATTTACTTACATTGAAAAACAATTTAAAAACGATGAGATTGTTTGCAACAGTCTGCAGTTAGCTCAATTGTCTCAATCACTACATATGTAGTATAAAACAAAGTCGCTTCCCGTTGTCTGTCCCTATGTATGCTTAGATCTTTAAAACTACGCAACGGATTTTGATAAGTTTTTTTTAATAGGTACAGATTCTAGAGGCATGTTTATAATATAAACATGCCTCTAGAATCATACATATTATGTAATGCTGATGTATATACATATTATGTATAATACATCAGCATTGCACCCGTGCGAAGCCGGGGCGGGTCGCTAGTTCTTAATAATATTTCTAATTTGTTTCTATATTTTTATTGTAATTTTCTTTGTCAATAAGATTTTTATTAGGTAGGGTTTGGGATTCTGACAATATGTAGTAAGATTATTTTTATCATTTACCTTTATGAAATCTTTTTATCTTCTAGGTATGGAGATCGAGACAATGTTCCGTTACAAGCTCCCCGTGATCATAGTCATCGTGAACAACAACGGTATTTACAGCGGCTTTGACAAGGCGGTCCTCGAGGACATACAATCCGGCGGTGATATTGCACAGTGGTAAGCCTTTATGCACTTTATCATAAAAATAATAGGTTAGACCCCGTATTCTTAATGGTCAGCTAACTTACAACATGCTTAGCAGCGTTATTTTTCACTCTGCTATAAGTCAATAGAAGAAGATAGATTGAGCAATAATAATGCTCTAATTTAGCAGACTTTTATGAATAAGGGTTAAACTCAAAACCTTTGAAACTATAATGATTTTTAAAACTAAAAGCGTTTGTAACGCAATATGGCATTTACAATATTTGTATCTCGTTATACCTAAATGCTATAAAAGATGTGCTCGTTAACTTCAAAGTAATTTTTTTTATGAGTAGGTATCCAAGAAGAGATGAACTTCGACTTTATAGAAAGTCTGAAAAGTTCATTGGTAATAATAAAATCTTATCAATAAGTCTAAATTTCTTTATTAACAAAGAAAATTACAATCAAATAATAGAATTAAATTAAAACTAGTAGTTACAATTGAAACAATTGAGCTAACTGCAGACTGTTGCAAACAATCTACTCGTACAAGTAGCTCAACTGATCCATATCAATACCAGTCGGAAGCTTGCCCAAGACGCTAGCTGCATCGCCCCGCTGTAATAGTAATGCTGGTGCGCTGCGCATAAGTCAAATATTATCTTAGGACTTTCACGCGTATAATTATATTTTGTCAGTACCTAAGTCGTGTAAAAACCGAGGCTTTAATAATATGATATTAATATAACTTATAAACATTTCAGCACACCACCGACAGCGCTCAGTGTCCAAGTCCGCTACGAGAAAATGATGGAAATGTTCGGTGAAACCGGCCATCTCTGTCGCACCACCGACGAAATCAAGGAAGCCTTGAAAAAAGCTGTCGCCGTGACTGACAAGCCCAGTATCATCAATATACTTATCGACCCGCAATCTAATAGAAAACCGCAAAAATTCAACTGGCTTACCGAGTCTAAATTGTAAAGTAATACGTAAACACCACTGCAGTGTCTCGCTTGAAAGCTTGAAACACACTATTGTGTCGTGAGGATGCGTCACAACACAATTGTGTGGGTCTACCTTAAAAGTCAATAAAAGCCCTTTGAGTACTCACTCAAAGCGTAACTCAGATTTAAGCACGTCTCAAGTGACAGGTTTTTGAAAACTGTCTCTTAATCGCGAAACCCTTATCCATTATTTTTTTGGGTGGTAGCGGTACGGCACTTATTGGATTAATGTGCGTAGAGCTTTAAATGTGACTTGAGTTTGAGAATTCGGTGGTTTAAGAATTTAAGGCCCGTATTATGAAAGCTCGCTCAGTCACCGATCTATGCTTGAGTGACGTTTATGCCATAGAAAAGCGTTACTCAAGCATCGATTGATAACTGAGGAAGCTTTTATAATACGGGCCTTAGAGCCTAAACGATCAATTTATCAATCGGGCGAAACACAGTACGTGGGGTGGTCGCTAAATGATGAAGCTAGTCATAAGCAAAAATGAGGACCAATAGAATTAACAACAGCTAAATATTACAATAAATGGAATGGCATTTACATACAAGGTGGGGTTTGGGAAATGGTGCTAACTTTTTGTCCTAAGATTTTATAGACTGTTTAAATGCATTATAATTATTTATGAACTGCCAGTGAATTTATTTTGTTAAAAGTATTGTTGATTAGGTGTAAAGTGCGAAATTTTATTATTTACTTACGGCTATTGAGACAATGAAAAATCAGTATAATTTGATATTGTCTGTATTTTATGGTCACATGTCATGTTATTGTATAATAAACTTAAGAATATATATCAATACGTTTTACAAACTAAATCCCTGTACTTTCATTGAATCCTTTCAGGCTAATGAATCTGTAGTTGGTTGGCCGAAACATAAAGAGTGGTAACTTCGGTAAACATTCACATCTTGTTGAGGCAGCCAATCAGAAAGTTTTCTATTGCAGTTTGCGCTGAAACAAAAATATTAAGTTAATGTTAGTGAATTGTTGAGGTTAGGATAACATTCATGCAGGCTGCATGAATGTTATCCTGCAATAATGTTATCCCAACCTGTCTCTCTATTTTATAGTGCAAATATCGCAAAGTTTTTGCCATCAAAAGTCGTAAACGTTTATGAGTACTTGGTATATGCGTTGTCAACTCAAGTGCTCATAATGCGCTACAATCAACGCAACGTAATTGATCAATCAAAAACGCTCATTGCAACCTATTGTTTGCTTGCGAAGGTTAGGTTAACGCCTATAGCTTGGCAACGGCCGCCGGCCGCCTTGCACTGCCTGCCCCGTGAGGGGGCGAGCGGTAAACAGGCAGGCTTTCGAGTCCATGGGCAGTCGGAGTGAGGGCTCCGGCTGGTCAATAGCGGTCTTCGGGAGGGCGGCTGGTCAATAGTGGTCTTCGGGAGGGCGGCTGGCACATTGTGGCAAGTGCAGGCGTAGCACCCAGTTGGTGCTGGGATCGCGACTGTGGGTGTCGTTATCCCGGGACGGGTTATTTATGGCGATATGTGATGAGGGCTCTGGCGTTGGTCGTTTGAGGACCAGGAGCCCTTGTCAAGCATGGAGGCCAGCCACCGGGGTGGTTTTAGTGAGTCGACGAGTTCGTCAACCTCACTCTACCTACTTACCTTATCGCATTTCTTTAAATGCGGTAAGGGGTGCAGATTTCCCCTCGAAAACAAAAACAAAAAAAAGGTGCGTGGCTTAGAGTTCAAAATCCGAAAACAGACAAACAAATATTACACTGCCAAAGTCTGGCTTCGGTAGCCAGTAGATGTAGCGAGGCGATAACAGATATAGGTATTGAACTATAAGCCACGCCTAGCTACCATCTATGCACCTAACGCCGACCTAGGTGCTCGCTGTGCGACGGTGGGTGGCCTTCGCGTTTATATTCTTGAGAAAAATTTCAACGAGGGCACTATGTCAGCCTAGCCAGTAAAGATCAAGCAACAGAAATGCACTGCGTTCTAAAGCACACTGGAATGCATGGTCAAAGTTAACGTTCATGTAACACGTCGTACTACATAAGCATCAATGAAACTTGAAACAAGTAGGTGCCTAAATTATGCATGCACACACGGTGCATGATACCCTACGTAGCCTTCGCCTTCTATACTTCTTTGCGCAGAACTATTCTCGTCCCACAGCTGGCAAGGGCCTCCCACATACATTTCCTTTTCCAGTTGTGATCTTTTGCAGTCCTCCCACCACTTCGGGATTTATGGTATGAGATCGTCCCGTCACCTTTCACGTGACAAATCCCGTCGTCGTCGCCTGCTGTCTTGTGAAAAAATAGAATCGAAGATCGTAAAACTTGTTAATGGTTTGCGGCAAATTAATTATCCGCTGGTTTTATTTCAGTTCAACAAGAACGAAAAAAGCGCATAAATTTGAATCTGTGCAATATTAATCGAACTCCAATATGTTATATTGGAGTTCGATTAATAATATATACATTCCCATCTTTTGGAAATCTGTAGATTAAAATTAATTTCAGCCTTTACTGTCCCACTGTTGGACCCATCTTTTTTCCTTTTACTAACTCCTACTTCATGCAACATGGTACTATTATTTTATTATTGTTATTAAGTTATAGACGCATACCTCTACATCATGCTTATATATGCTTTTGAAGTTTGTCTCTTATAGAGAGTCTGTTTTTGAAGCTGTTCATATAGGGAGCTGTAACAACATCTTCAGAAAGCCAGTTCCAATTGTGCACCACTTGGTTACTCATGAAGGCAACTTTAAATAGAATAAATGTAATTATCCTTACCAAGCTTGCAGTTGTTGGTGGTGGTCAAAGTATAAGCATCCTGATCATAGTCATTGATGAGAGTGAGGTCTGCCCCTCTGACGAGGAGCTCGTTGCAAGTGTATGGGAAGTCGGCAGATGCAGCATACATCAGTGCTGTACTGCCAGACTGAAATAAAGGTACGAGATTGTTTACATTTATTTGTTAGGAGACAAGCAGCCTGTGGCTGATGTGTCTTTAAAACACAGTGTGAGTGTTGTCATTGCATCATGTTTTGTTGTTAGTTGTCAAGTTTATTCTTGAAGGCATTTATTGATGTGGCTGATATTGTCTTCTTAAATAATGCATTATGGATTTAATACATACTTAGCCAACGATTTGATACGGACAACCAAGGTTACCTGCATTATGCGGTTGGTTATTTGTTTGTCCGCCCCTTAGCGCCTGATTACAGTGATTACCCATGCAGAACGTCAATACAGATTGCACTCAGAATTACATTGATGCATGTGATGTACCAAGAAGGTAGCAATGTGAGAGTACTTCCATTAGTAAAGATGATGCTGAATCAGGCTTGTATTACAATATTCTTCAGATGCAGTGCTATAACGTTGACTGCACTGCACCTGGCGGCGCTAGTTGATGCTGTGATTATTATTATAAGTTAGTAGTATATGCTTGGGCTATGAATGAATGATGATGATGAAGTCAATAAAAATAAAGTTTTCAAATGTAAGACCAGCAAATGAAGGTCTATAATATTCAACCAGAGAAATATCTTCATCCTGACCCAACCAATATATGTAGAGAATTTTCTGTATGGGCTGAATATCCTAAATTTACATCCCCTTTAATAAGCTGGCCCAGAATAGACCCACACTGCAAAGGGCAGGAAAAAATTGAAGACTTTATTATTATTTTGAATACACAGGCAGCTCTTAAGCTGATATCATTACTGCATAGTCTTTGTCAGTGCAGTTTAAATTTTGTCCAGTCTATTTTTAAAAGAGTTCACTGAGGGGGCACTGTTCACTGATTCCGGTACTTTAGAGAAAGCCTTCGAATATAGGCTTCAAACAACAAACTATGTAAAGTTCTGTAATAAAGTCTTATTTTATTTTAACTTACATCATCCTGTACATCTGCATCTGCTCCTTCATTCAGTAGAAACTTGACCACCTCATGATGCCCTCCCGCGGCCGCCAGGTGCAGTGCAGTCTCCCCTTCCGGGCCTCGCATGTTAACATTAGCACCGCACCTGAAGAACATTTAAATACGAGTCTGATTCAGTAGATATCAAATACATTTAATATTCTCTTAATATCTCAATCAGAAAGATGTCAGTGGAGGGAAACTTTTTGTTATAGAGAGCTCTTGCTGTGATTATGTAGAAAGCAATGTGATAAAACTTGATTTTAGTAAGGCAAAATGTGGGTTTACTTAGTTGTTTCTTAGTAAACAGATATTAGGCCTAAACCATTGGATAAGTCTTTTGTAGACCCAGGTGTGATATAAAGATGACATTTCTTTGTGACAAAGAGAACAAAGAAACAAGGTAACTCACCACACCAAATCCTGGCAGCTTGTCAGTTGGCCATAGCTGGCTGCCCAGTGCAGGGCAGTAAGGCCGTGCTCATCGGTGATATCAACATACTGCTCCAGCTTCACGTCTTGTCGAGAAATTTCGCCGCGACCAGCTTTCGCGTGGAAGCTACTGTCAGGCTGGGGCAGATCCGGAACCCGCGCCTGCGTGTTACCTGCGATATCGACCTTGGTTACCTACTTACGCTAACACAAAGACGACCCGTCCTCATCCCATCCCACACACCGATCGATAACTAGTTAGGGATCTCGCCACTATGACACTTACCCCGCTGTAGATTCGTAAGCGCGGTGCATTGCATGGATTTGTAAGGCGTAAATGCACTTTTTCGGATGCCGTTCAAATTAGGCGCCCAGCGTTGGTAGCCTCCGCTACCACTTTTGCTGCTATCCTGACTACCTGAATCGAATTCATACTTGAAACTGTCGACATTATCTTGTTTCTCCTGTTTTATATCCATGTTCTTCCCTTCGTGTTTTACTTCTTCCATTTTTGTTAACGGACGAACAAAACCGCAGAATGTTCGTTCGTGCAAAATGTTCCTTCCTTGAAAGTTAAAGTTGAAAAGTTGAACAACAACTCTCACACAATCACAAACTTCTGCGAAAACAAAATGACGCGCGGACGAAACAGCTGGCTGTCAGCTGTGACGGCTGTCATATTTTGACACTGATTCTTAGAGTATAGGTATATAGAGACGGCGTATTGTTCTATAGGAACTTTCGGTTATACAAATATGATCTAAATCGATATTGTACTCATAAACTTATAGCTATCTCGTTTTATCTTACCTACAATAACCAATGTAAAAAGAGACATCAATATAATGTGCGAAACCTATTTTTGGCAACATTGAAACGTGACGTCATAGCAAAGCATGATTGAGGCCGGTTCGCCATTTAACTTTCAGGTATGTAAACTGTCAACGAGAGTTGCATTTACAGTAAAAATGCTAAAATTATTTGAGTTCGGGACTTTTTCATGTGAATACTTATATAGTAAGCGAAAGAAAGCTAATAGGAAGATGCCAAACAGCAGTTTGGTAGGTTGCGGCTTAAAAACAAGTGAAAATCGTCCAAACATAACATTACACCGGTACGTATTCTTATTTTGCTAAATTACCAAATAATACAATAAATACCTTATGTGTTGGCTTTCATAGGAATAGTTTACATAAAATTCATACCGAATGTAGCTTATTTTTGTAAGTTTTAAGTGTAATTAAAGAAAACATGAAACTGTTTGTTTGGCGATAGTGTTGTCCTTCAAGGCATTTTTCATAGGTATCGATGTTTTCAAGTGTAAATTGTAGTGTATTAATTTTCAACTGGTTTTTTACGTTCTAGGTTACCCGAAAATTACGGTAAAAGAAAAAGTGGCTGGACTCAATTGGAGTAGAAAATTTGAAGTTTGGTACGAAAGATATTTTCGTTCGTTCTCTTCATTTTGAAGAAACTTGCTTCAATCGAACTTTAAATAACAAGACTGCGAGAGGATGCCGTACCGTCACGAATCTTTTTAGTAAGTATTTTACTTGACCTTACTCCCACAAACTTCTATTGCAAAGTAATGCATATATGCATTAACTTGACTACCTTTATTTTCCAAAGGGCTTAAATTTTGATATTAATGAATATTAAGTTTTAAGTAAATAAATCTGACCCAAAGTAATATTAAATACTTCAAATCCCCTCTAAAATGTACATTTTCATAAATCCTCCCTTAGCAAATTATTTCCATGCAAAATAAAGTTATTTCGCAAACGATGTGGCACGGTGGGCGAAGTTCTGCCTGCAACGCAGGCAGACCTTCGCCCACCTTTTTTTTTAGAATTTCTTTAAGATTTTAGATTTTTTTTCAAAGTTGAACTACTCAGTACCTTTCTAGAGTCTATAATTGTAGGCTGACAAATAATGTTGCATTATAAATTTATTCTTCATGTTTGTTTCAGCCACTAGTGCCAGCGCGATCCAGTACTTTAATAGAAATAATGTAAATTTGAGATTTATACTGTAAATGAATGAGACTGATTATTTTTTATTTATTTTATTTTAGGTTTTTAGGTGTAGTATTAGTTGAATTTTTGAATTAGGTAGGTATATTGCAAATGTGTAATGGTATATTGTAAATGTGTGCTTCAATCGAACTTTAAATAACAAGACTGCGAGAGGATGCCGTACCGTCACGAATCTTTTTAGTAAGTATTTTACTTGACCTTACTCCCACAAACTTCTATTGCAAAGTAATGCATATATGCATTAACAAACTTGACTACCTTTATTTTTCTAAACGGCTTAAATTTTGATATTAATGAATATTAAGTTTTAAGTAAATAAATCTGACCCAAAGTAATATTAAAGCCTACCATACTTCAAATCCCCTCTAAAATGTACATTTCCATAAATCCTCCCTTAGCAAATTATTTCCATGCAAAATAAAGTTATTTCGCAAACGATGTGGCACGATGGGAGAAGCCCACCCACCTTTTTTTTTAGAATTTCTTTAAGATTTTAGATTTTTTTTCAAAGTTGAACTACCCAGTACCTTTCTAGAGTCTATAATTGTAGGCTGACAAATAATGTTGCATTATAAATTTATTCTTCATGTTTGTTTCAGCCACTAGTGCCAGCGCGATCCAGTACTTTAATAGAAATAATGTAAATTTGAGATTTATACTGTAAATGAATGAGACTGATTACATTAGGTACTTGTAAAATTGAAAATTTAGGTGTAGTATTAGTTGAATTTTTGAATTAGGTAGGTATATTGCAAATGTGTAAATGAATGAGACTGTTGCATTGCTTCTACAATCGAAAATACAGGTGGCGTCTGTGTTAAATTTGTGATATAATATAATAAATGAATGAGACTTGTTGAATTGCTTATAAAATGTGGTGTCTATCTTTTTGTGATTTATATTATAATAATAAATAATACTAGCTGTTCCCCGCGGTTTTATCCCCGTTAAATTCGTATTTCATATAATATCTAGGGGGATATTCCTGTAACTCTACCATGGGAGTTTGTTATTTTACTAAGACAAAAAGTAGCCTATGTTACTCTCCATCCTTTCTTAGTTAGGTTCCGGTTTCTTAGTTAAGCCGTGACTGAATGACAAACAAATACACTTTCGCATTTATAATATAAGCATAGATAGCGTCTACGCTAAAGATACAGATTACACATTGTTATACCCATATTGTTATACAAATATAAATATACTATCTCACAAATCACTGTTGCATACAAACAATATATTTTGCAATTAAGTAGCTTGTTGTTTCATTTCAGTAGGTACCTTTTTTTCTTAAATGAACACAACGTTTATTAACAAAGAAAATTTGAATCAAATAGTATAAACAAATTAGAACTAGTATTTACCTACAATTGAAACAAATGAGCTAACTGCAGACTGTTCAATAAACTGGTTTGGTGAACTTTGATCTTTAATTCTAAGGAGGTCTGGCACGTGTCTAAACGCATGAGTCTTGACTCGGAATATACATGAAAAAATTACCATTGTTATAATAGCTCATTTTCTTAACTTCTCAGTGGTTGCGTCTCATGAGCGCGGTCGAGCCATAGTTGGGTACGTGCATTCACATACTTTGTATCTCTAATTTAAGCATTATAAGACTATATGATTATAGGATTCTGTTTCATAATCGTGGTGAAAACAATAAAATCACTACGAAACTGCTAAAATATCGTCACAAAAATACTTGTTTCGATAAAAATATCGAGGTACAAAAGGGCAGCACTACGGAAAGGAGCCATTTAAGTTTCTAGGTAAGTTTAGGTATACACGTTTTTTTCGTAGGTATGCCGTCTCTAGGTATACTCTAAGCACTGATTTCTATCATGTCCTAAGCACTGATTTCTATCATGTCTGTGGCTGCCAACTAAGCATAATTAAAGCTGGAACTTGCCAATACCTATTGTTATTAAGGAATCCGATCCCGGATCGAAATCTAATTCCCGCATGCCGGCGGCGCTGTCGATGTCATCAATTCCACGGATCCCCTAAAATTTCGAGGCTAGAAAATTCGGCACTTTATTCTCTGTTTTGCTGCTAACATCATACGCATTCATACGCGGTAACTTGTGGGTATTCCCATCGAAGCGTAACTTGACCCACAAAAATAAAATTCAAAGTTGTTTTACATATTTTCTTAAAAATTTAACAAATTGCAACTTATAAATCTAAAATTACTGTATTTTTCTCTTTGGTCTCGATTCTTTTAACAAGTGATTAAAAAAACCTTGCCAAATACTAAAACATAACAGATTTTTTGAATCACTCATCATATCAAATAAATAACCAAATAAATTCAATAAATAAATATGTGCCTATCCAAAAAGACACCTCTGTAAATTTTACGTCAATTCTCATATTTTTTCAGCCCTGCAAATCCCACGAATCCAAAAATGACACGAGATCCTGCATTAGTGCTATCCCGGGTGTTTGCGGGATGTGTTTTTATAATTGATAAAATTATGAAATTAAATAATATCCCAAAAAAGTCAGTAAGTAGTAAACTTTCGTTCGATGGGACTTGAACCCGCGACCTACTCTCAGTATGGGAATGCTCTAACCTGCTTCCGTAGTAGGAAGTTCCAAAGATTTTCGACTCAGTGGTTAAGTACTTACTTGATTTTGTTGCTCAGTGCCTATTTAGAGCGTTCCCGTACTGAGGGAAAGATCGCGGTATCAAGTCCTGTCGAAATTGAATTTATTTAAGATATTATTTAACATTTTAGAGATTACCCCGAGTGCAAAGGCTTACGCATTATAAGAACAAGAAACTTTGTTAGAATAATGTAGGTTTGTAATTACGTAGGTACACAAAAACATATAAATTTATATTGTAACTTGTTCTAATGTTTTTGACAAAATCTTTCTGTTCTGTATAAATCTCGATAAGAACCGACTCGCGGAGTGGCTTTTATAATTTATTCATGCATGATGTTACTCAGAGAACTATTTTGATAGTACCTACTTTTGGGTTGATTGAGTTGTGCCAAACAACAACAATAGAAGCAATGAAATAATTTATGGATGGTGTATACAGATTATGATGTAGGAGGTATTGCTACACAACCTTACGATTACCCATTAGACTGGAACTTTTAGCTACCCCACACGGGCGAGCGGTTATCGCCCGTGTGGGGTAGCTAAAAGTTCCAGTAAAAATAGCCCGTTGAACGTGTATGGTACCTACCTAACTAAAAGTGCCACTAAGATTTTATGTCTCTTTTATGCTGTTTTCGACATTATGCTGATATAGAAATATGGTCGAGTTTTATTTGACGAAAACGTTGTGAATGCTCTTTTTAATGTAAAGCAATAGCTAAATGAGAATCGGCGAGTGTAAGGTCGACCAGTTTATTGGGACCACATTGCGCTCAAGTGCTCCATTTTGTTTGATTAGGTTTCATTGTTTTTTTGTTTTTATTAGGTGTTTAATTGCTTTTTTATGATAAAGACCAACTAATTATAGCAATAGAAAGCCAGAAATGTCTGCTTTAATTTAAAAATAGGGTCTGGTGCGTATCATTCATAGAATTTATATCAAAAGCCAAGTGAAATTTTTACTCGACTTTCTACCGGTTTTGTTAAATTCGATCTGGCAACACAACAACACTGTTTGATTTGTTTTGTTTTGAACAAAGTTTTGAATGGAAGCTCAAACAAATACGGTTGGATTTGAATTTTATTTTCATCTAAGCCGCTAGATAAAACACAAGCTACTCACAGGGGTATTTTGTCTGTAATCAGACTAAACAACACACTATCATGACATCAGCCGGACAAACAGTGCAACAGCTTCGGCAGGAAATTTTAGCCGAGTTGATGACTGCAAACCAACTTGCACAACTCATGTAAGTTTCTTTTTTTTTCTCAACTGATAGAGGATTATAACTCTACCTACAGCCTTAATTTCGCCACCAGTTAAAATACATTCCGTACCTCAAAAAGAAAAAAGGAACCCTTAAAGGATCAATAAGGTCTGTCTGTCTGTCCGTCTATCAACCTTCTTTTCTCAAGAACGCGTTGCGGTATTCAGTTGAAATTAACATCAAATACTCAGGTCTGTAACTTAATGGAACCGTGATATAAACTGTTTAAGTCGATGTTAACAAAACTTACTCCCTTTAATTCCCAAGTTTTTTTTAAATTCCAAGGCAATTACATGTGCACAAAAACTAAAGGGTACTCCCGTTAACCCAGAATCATGAAATTTGGGAAGCAGCAAGGCCATTTAGCACAAGTAAGAGAAAAATCTGAAAACTGAATTTGTATTTTTTTTCACCAAAAAAAATGATTCTCTTTTTGGATCGAAAACCTGTAGGGTACTTCTTGTTGACCTAGAATCATAAAATCTGGCTAGGAGCATGGTCTTATACCATAAGTTAAGGAAAATATACGAAACCCGTAAACTTTTCGTTCATACACAAAAAGTTATAATTCTCACCCTCTGGACCAAAACCTATCTAGGGTACTTCCCGTATGACCTGGAATCATTATATTTGGCAAGAAACAAGGTCTTTCTATTATACTGAACCCTTAGTGCGCGATTCCGACTCGCACTTGGAAGTATTATTTTTATATAAAAATAATATATCAGGAAAAAAGCTACTCTATTACATACTATTTTTTTATACCCTTAAAATATTATTTTCTCTTTTAGATCAAATGAGCTTCAACAAATAAAGACACTCACCGATCCAGGTGGACAATTTGAGCGTAACATCATTAATGTAAGTATAAGACAATATTAATACTTACCTACTTATTTTATTGAATATTTCTCTCAGTTAGTTTCCCACTGGCTTCAGCTGCTGCAGCTCACACATTTATCCTAGACAAAAAGTTACCATTATACTTGAGATACTCGTATCTATTTAACTCCTGTATTCAAATTTAACTAAGATCTTTAAGCTGTTCTGTTGTGAAAAGATTCAAAGGGAACAAGCAATTGCTTTCACATTGTTGAGTGTGGCATTGTGACTGGAGAAAACTACAAAAACTCCTTACTTTGGGGCTTATTGATACTGCCTTACCATATACAGGATGAAAAGACAGATGGACATGGCAAAACTATAATAGTTCCATAATGATGGAAACTTAAACAAATAATCATGCGGACCGGGAGCAGCTTTACTAGTGTGTGTTGTGTAACCCAATTTATATGAACACCACATATTTACCTACATCTTTCCATAGGAATACTACCTTTTAAAAATATCTATCAAAACATGTACTGCCAAACTTCAGGGATACGTCTTCTAGAGAGAAAGAGGGAGACGCTAGGCCCGGCGGTGCTGCGTAACGAGCTTCTAAGGAAGGCTGTGCGTTAGAGGCAGTCAAAGTGCTAAACTGGCCCATTTACCCTAACAAAGCTTGGCCAGGTTGCTAGTTGCTTATAATTTTTTAAGTAACCTAAAGAGAAATAGTATAATTTAAAATCATTCATTTCAGAATGCCAGCCTGATATCTGCTCTAGCAAGTACATGCCACATTAATTTAGAAAATGCGCCTCCATTGGTAAGAAAAACCATTCATTTGAACACAAATGACAATCAAAATAAATCACATGATGATCACAACATGGATGATTCTCAATAATATTTTTTTAGTATATCTAAACTGAACTGACTTAGTTATTTTTTATGATAAGTGGAGATTATATTAATGAAAACTGTTTCTAAAAACATAAGTACCAACGTAATTTATTTTTGCGAAAAAAATAAACAACTGTTCATAAATTGTTTAATTATTTTATTCATTTAACATTCTTATATTATTTTATAGAATAAACATCACATACAATTTAAAAATAAAATTCTATTAACATTTGCAACTATGAAAACTAGGTAGGTACTTGAAATTGACTTGATATAACAAAATTCTACAATTTTTCACGATAAAAATATAAATTGATATTGATTGTTGAAAATAGTTAGTACTTAACAAAAATATAGTATAATAATAATTCCTTATAAAGCAATTCTTTACTTACATTAATTATTCTAACTTAAAGATACACATTTTTTTATTTACATTGGTATGGTATGGTATATCTATTAATTAATAATATTGAAAAAGAACAGTCCAATAGCATAAATGTAATCTACCCAAATTGTGTTAAACGTAGCTGTTTTCTGTAGTTAGCAAATCTAAGTATCTTAGGCCCGTATTATGAAACTCTTCAGTCATCGATCTATACTTAAGTAAGTACCTAACGCTTTTACCATAGATCATTGTTACTCAAGCATAAATTGACGACAGAGCTAGCTTTTTTTATACTACGGGGGCCTTAATTTGCTTGCTTGTAGTAGTTATACATACAATATTGGTATTTAGTGCTTGTAGCAAATTATCCTTGAAGATGTGATGAGGAGCTCTTACTACTTAGGTAAGTTTATGTATCATTTGAGTTAAGGAATTATAGAATAGGCCTAAAGGTTGTCGCTCAAACGTCCAACACCACTGTCATACGAAATAAAAAGGAGCATTCAAGTATGGGCTTGAAGTCGCTACATTTTGATATTTTTTACAGTGTGAGGGCCTACTTACAGTCTTGCTTGTCGCAAGCTTCAAGAGAGGGGCACGTGCGCTGTTTGCTGGTTTATGTCAAATGAAATTTATCTAAATGTTGGGATAAGTGTAAGGCGTGTAAGTCGATATTTGAATGCTTATTTTTATTTTGTGACTGGCAATGAGGTGGACGTGTGAGCGCTTAGCTTAAGTCCATGGTTAGGCCCATACTTTCGAAAAACGATTTTAAATCTGCATATCCTTTACATAAAATTATTTCAATATTAGTCATGGTAACAGATTATAATACTAGCTAAATAAATTTCATGTACACTAATGCTGGAATAAGGCAGCTTTTTCTTTGAACATCTGTCTCCTACGTGCCTTCTCTTCAGATTCCCGTCGTTTTTCTTCTTGTTCTTGTATAATCTCATCGTGGAATTTGTTCGTTTTCGAGAGCTCTTCTATTTTAGCTTCAAAGAAATTTTTAGCGCCGTTCACACCTACTTCGTCCACGTTGACCTCGGTCAGTCTTGCCAATGCCTCTAGTCCTGAGTCCATTGTTAGTTCGCCAGCTCGGGCTTTCCTGAAAAATAAAAGAAAACCTAGGGTCATTCCAGCGAAGATGACACCCCAGGTCAAAATAATAAATTACATAATTTGTACTTGAATATGTCATTACAGCAAAGCCAATGAATTGATTCAATAGGAATAGACCAATTTTTTAAATGTTTTTGCGATTTTCGTAGTTTTGATTGATCTTGAACACAGCTGTAGCGCGATTGCCTGTGGTAAGGTATTTTTTCTTCATGTTTGTAATACTTTTCTTTGCCTTCTAATGTATTACTTTAAAAGGCGTTTCGACTTAAGACAAATACAATTAAAGGCGTTTAAAACAGCGGCAAGTTATTATATGAGAGTAATTTTGTTGAGAAGTTATAAAGCATCAACAAAATGCTTATTGGGTGTCCCACCCGTCACAGCAAAACATAGTCTTTTTTATCCTGAGCTAAAAATATAGCATCTTTTGTCTTCCGGTTTGGCAAAAGTAACAATTATGCTATGTGTAATGGTTTTGGCTACATGGAACATTGCGCAAGTAAATATTTAACGAAATATTGAGATTACAAACGGTGTCCCACCCGTCACAACGGCATGTGGGACCAAAAAAAGCCGTGATGAATTCGTGATTTACTGCGTTAAAGTGGTTTGATTATGACACATAAATATAGTTTTAGTAATAATATTATGATTTAGGGGAATTTATCACGTTAATATGCATTTTTTTCGACCATTCAGAAGATTTATGCTCAGACGTGGTCATGGACTGACTAAACCAGCTGAAACGTCGGGAAAATAGCTAAATTCACGTGAGAAATACTTGTTTACAGTTATATTTCGATGTTGACTGACCTCAGAAGATTTTTTTCCAATTAGTTTCGAAAAAATTTAAAACCACTTTTTTTCGTTTTTATAACTTTTGTTAGAGTGTTTCTATCCAGGTGCAAAATAATATGCTTGTCTAAGCAGGTGTGTGTGTTTTATTTGCGAGATTTATGTCGTAGACTTGAAATAATCGCACGTAATTGTTACTTGTCCCACCCGTCACAAACTGTATGAGGCATTATTTCGATAGTTTTCAAATAAAATAATGGTAATTTAATTTAAAATGGGACCTTATCTTTCTAGCTACAACATATGAGAAAGCTGCTTAACAAAATGTTGATGGTTTGTCTTAATTTGGGAAGCAAAACCATCCACTTAGATAGGTGGGTGTCATGGGTGTCCCACCCGTCACACTTAGTAAATGTCAATTTACTGAGTCAACTGTGTAATTCAGGACTACATTTATATGTTTTCATATAAAGCTATTATCTGGTTATGTTATGACATTATTTTGAAACTGATAGCATTGATAGTTTTTGAGAAATTACTTGAAGTTTGAGCAAAAAGGAGTTAGAATGTCCCACCCGTCACAATGGAATGACCCCCTACTTTAAATACCTACGTATCTGGCAAAAAACAGCGTTACTGCTAAAAGTATTTTCTACAATGGTCTATTTCAGTAAATAAACACCAGTCTCTATAGATATCAGTTCCGTCTACATAGGAAAGGTTTAGTTCAAAGTACAGTCGATAAAATAAATAATGCTGGACACTCCACACAGCATCAACTACATCTTTCTAGAATGGAAACAGACACCCTTTTCAGGATCGTGTCATACCTACATTAACGAGTATTTATCGCTTATAAGAACCAATTTTTTTAACGCACCTATTATTATACAGCAAAATTAGTAGTACAAAATCCGATTGACTTTCTATATCGTCTACTTCCGGTGCTGACTGTAACTCCTACCAGGTCATTAAAATTAAGTTATTTTTAAGATTACCTTATAAATCGAAAAGGTAATTAAATTAAAACACGGAATGTTTAACCTTGTCTAGAACTTTTTTATGAGTGAAATCACGAAATGCTTACGAATTTTATACGAAAGTTGTTATGAAAGACGCTGTTACTGGTAGCCAATAAAATTATATCCTTATCGAAGCAAGAGCAATATCATACAACATTATCTTTTCAATATCAAAAGTAGGATTGTTCTCCTTAAATATTCTCAATCAATTTAGGAAAAAACTAAAACATTGAATATAATTTCCTAGGACAAGCATTGTTTTCATTCAATATCTGCGGAATATTGAGTGGGTTGGTATAAATCGTAGGAAGGTATTAATCTGGTTGGTTCTGTGATCTAACTTACCTACCTTCAAACCAGCTCTGCAAAGTGCAAAGGTTAAAACAGCTACCAATAGCAATAAAATAAGGATAACGGTTATTTGAAAGTCTTGTCTATTAAATAATTATTTTAGTCGGAAGTGTCCCACTGCAAGTCTCAACCCTTTCTCACCTCCTTTCGTTTATTTCAATCTGAGCCAATTCCATATTTGAAAATTGAAGCTGATCATGTTGTCGGATATGACGTTTATAAAATTGTAGTAGGGACAGGACGATAGACCTCAAATGGAGATGGGCAAGTCACCTAGACGTGGTGATGGCCGGGGTACAAAAGATCTGACTGCCGTGGTGGCCAAGGTCAAGCTTGAGAAGTCGTGGACGACCAAAAGCCCTACTCCACCTTGCGTCTACATGCCTCGCCAAGTAACGTACCTAGTTAATTAAGTTACCTGTAAATAAGTAGAAACTCTCTAAAGCTAATCTTGTTGTCTCCATCTTCGTCAACCTCGGAGATCATCGCCTTAAGTCCGAGGTGCGTCTGCGGAGCGCCAAGTCGCTCCATCATTCGCTTCACCTCGGTCAGGTCTAGGTAACCATCACGGCCTTCATCGAACCTGGAACGAAAGGGATAGCTGGTAAGTGTTAGGCTCGTCGTAGGTGTTAGGTATGTCTGTGTGATTAGAGTTACATCAGTGTTGAACGAAGGTTTCCACCTTTTTTCGGTTACTTGACTTTGTGGCGCAATAGAATAAAGAAGAAGAATAAATAATTTATTCATAGTGTACACATGTTGTACAAATAAAACCGGCCAAGTGCGAGTCGGACTCGCGCACGAAGGGGTCCGTTTCATTATCTATAAAAACGGCAAAACAATCACGATTGTTTTATTATATATATTATTTATTTCTCCTTAAATATTTGTTTAATTTTAATTTAATTATTTATTTCTTATGATTTATGAAGAGATTTATCTATCTGTAGACTTCTATAAGTCAGCTATACTTCCAGATAAGTATTTCGTTTTGTATGTCAGGTTTCTCTCATTATTATGTAAACGAAATGAGCTGGTGGGTACTTTATTGTTTAAGAACCTGTGTAACATACAAAGTTGGTTGCTTAAATGGCATCGCCTATGGATCCTTTAATGTTACGAACGACCGTTACGTTATTGTGAGAGCCAATGAGGAATGCTAATTTAACTGTGCCACACTTTAGCGTGTAATATCACCCTTGTAGCTAAGGCACTATGTCTTACAATACGTAACTATGTATTTAGTGACTAAATATTAGTAATTCGACGGACTATTTACATTCTTATCCGTACTTAAGTTATTCAAAAACTAAAACAACATGCAAAATTTGCAAAGTATGAATTTACTGTGGCCTGTAATAAAATGCGATGCTAAATACATTTTTTCTTGGAGTTTAGTTTATCTACGCCTCTTTCGAACAAAATGAGGAAACAGAATTCTGTTTCTGTGCTCCCAATGGGAGCACATTGGAACTAAAATAGTTTCCAGTAATTCTTGGCTATTTTTGTAATGCTACCAATTTTCGTATACCTACCACACTTCCCGTGAGTAGGTAAGCCAGTGTTGGTGACAGCTTATGCAATGCATCTGTATTTCGAACCGCGGCAGGCGAAGTTTCACCTGCGACGCAGGAAGCGGGTTCGATTCCGGCCTTGGGACAAATTTGTTTGCATGATCTGGAAATATTGGTTTCCAGTATTCTGGGTATTTTCTGTGTAAAAATATATGCACTATGTAATGTAGGTATTGTAAGAATTAAGTATACCAGTCAGTGGGTACCAGACCCATAACACAAGCTCTGCTTAGCTTGGGGCTAGATGATACTGTGTGGATTATCCTGTCCAACATTATAGAGGTACCTATTTATATAATTAGTGGGTGTGCAAATATTAATTTAAGTAGAATGGATAAAAAACACTAGTTTATATATTTCTTACAACCAACAGGTATTCATTAGCTAAGTTGATCCTCAAGTGTTTATTATTTCATAGCCAGTACCTAGAGCTATTTAGAGCACACCGCATAAGGTGCGAAGCTTGCAACTATTCTAAATTCATACGGAGCCGCCGTATGAATTTAGAATAGCATGCACCTATCAAAGTGTTCGTTCACACGAGGATCACGTTTCAGGTATTAAGGTACCTTTATGGTTTGAGTTTCATAATAGTAACATTATCAATCTCCAGAGTTTGATTTAAAAAAAACCAAAGATCACGTGCAAATCTCTCAATATGTAGGGTAAATCTTTGATTTGCTAGCGTGGTATGCATTAATACATTATATAGGTTCCTAATGTCTCAAGGATCCGGCGACAGCTGCTCGCACGCAACTTCAATTCGTAAATTATTATGTTCCGTAATACCAAAAGTGATGACAGAAAACTTTTTGTATTTTCGACATTCTGTTGTTATTCTGTTACTAGACAATGTAAGCTATGTTCCTTATCAAACAAAACGTAAGATATTATTGTTTTTAATACAAAACAAATAGGATGAAAACATGTCATTTTCGACGTAAAAATATCAAAAATACGCAAAATGCGATTTTACATTTTTTTGCTTACTTTTCATCATAGGTATGTATTATTAAGAAAAAAACAACCGGGGATAAATACTATTCGAATACAAAAAAACAACATGATAAACTCGAATTACAAATCATTTTGGTAGTACGTTTATATACCTATTGGCAAATCATGATCCGCAGGCCCCTTAAAGAGGCGAGATGAGATGATACAAACAAGAGATAGGAGGTTATGGGAAAAAAGGAGAGACCGCAAAAGTGTCTGTTAGACTAGACATAATGTTAGGTTAGATAAAATGTACCTACCTATGGCTAAGAAAGTTAAGAAAAGGTATCTATAGATAATTAGCGCAGCAGAATCGGACAAAGGGTATCCGTTTCTGACAAAACATAATGGACGATGAATCAGATCTTAACTTAGATAAATAGCGAAATATTAAGAAATACAAAAGTATTTAATTCACCTCCTACAAGGAAAGCATAAATATGTAGGTAGGTGTTATGCTAATTCGGCTCGGCTCCTACCTTGACCGGTTGATTTTGGAAATCAATTTTCAATAACTCTCCAAGATCGTTTCTATATTGATATGATATGGCAACATACTTTGTTACTCGATTTACGATCAAAATGACCCGGTTGATAAACCTGCCGGTCTGAGATCGAGGCTCGAAGTCACGACTGTAGATTGCATTATCCTTTCGTCTAAGAGATGTAAACGTATCGTACCTACTAGCTTGTGGCAATAAATCACGAAAAGTCGTCATCCAACCTGGCCGGAAGGCGTCCTACACTACGTTTACCGAATCGTGGTCTCCACTCAAGAACACGTTTACCCCAGCGTATATCGATTCTTCGCGAGATATGACCGACCCATTGCCACTTCAGCTTGCTAATTCTTAGAGCTTTTTATTCATGTCGATGACTGGTTCTCTGTCGGATATATTCGTTACGAATCCTATCCTCTACTCTAGAAACTCCACGCAGAGTAAGTACCTACTGCGTAATGATCAACCGACCAAAGCTTAAGGTAGGCTGGTACTGAAGTCTTCGTGAGGACTCGAATTTAATTTGACAAGGTCACAGTTAATGGGAATAACACATCATAATCATAAAATAACACATGCGTATTAGGCACCTAGTGGTGATTTATGGCAAAACCCCGTTTGTTTGGTGGCACATTCGGCATTGGACGGAGTATTTGTGTGGAATGAAGAGGAGCCACAAATTTTTCGTTCGGGGTCTAGTCTTGCAAAACCGCATGAAGCTACTGAAAGTCTGAAAATAACATTTGACCCGTAAATGTTCTCTTGCATATTTTATTGACAGATTGACGAGATGAGCGTGCGATGCAACGTTCGAAAGGAGTCAATGCCACAGATTGCATTATGTAGATCAATGCAGCGAAGATTGCGTCTTGCATAAAACAACAAATGAACCAATGCCGGCATTATAAAGGCATCTGTGTGGTCTAAAATAGCTGAATATGGTCGTAATCCGAACTAGGATTGCAAATCGTGAAGTAGAGAAAAAGTTGGCACACTGCATTTTGACACCGATAGGCTGTTCTGTTCCGGTCACCTATGGAATCCCTATTTTCGGTTACATTAAAGACATCTTATTCGAAACACCAGAACGGTGTAGGTTGGTAAGGTACCTAGGTAATAACTGGCACGTGGAACGGTCGTGAGACTGAATGGAGTATATCCGTGAAGGTCGTCTGTCCCCCATTTTATTAGCAGTGAGCTGTGATATGGGCAACATTGCAGGAAGTGCTAAATTGTTATCAATGGTACGTCTACTTAAAACGAAGGAGTTGAGTGGACAGCTGTCCAGTACGCTATAACATTTTGTCCATGCTGTATGAATCATAAAGTTAATATAGACTATAATAAAATAACTCTATGGTATGAATAGATAAGAACGTCAGGCGTTTACCTACTGAAAACATATGAAACCCAAACAACCTACAAAGAGACAAAGACCCCCTTACTGGCCCCACCACAATGCAACTTATTCAAAGTGTTAGAACAAAACAAAGCGTAAAGTAAAATACTAACCGTGTCCGCTTAGACACCGGCAAAAACATGGATAACGTAACTTTACCCGCGCTCTGTGAACTGAATGTCTATATTGTCTATGGAAGTAGATTACAAATCGCATTGTCTTCGTGTTGTTTCAAGGCAAGAGCATGAAAAGCCTGTTAGCAATACCCTATTTAACTAGCTATCTTTATGTAACGATGGTGTCGAACAAACTACTAGAACAGTAAATGTTGTAATATTTAATTTTAATACTTTTTTTTCGAATCTACTGGGCAAAGGTCTCCCCCAAATTTTTGCAAGAATCGCGTTCGTTGGCCAGGTCCCACCTTTTTTAATTACCTACCTAATTTATTTATTTTCATTTAAGTTAATACATAGGTAATTTAAGTTGTTTATTTATATCAATTTGACCAATACTACTACTACGTTACTAACTACTGTTACTTAGTTTATCTAAACAAAAAAATTCATTATTAAAAAAGAACTAGTATTTACAAAATATGAGGATAAAAATATTTAGTAACAATTCCTTTTCATTTTGTAGTTGGCGTCGTTTTTCTTCTACAACGCGGACTACATTTTGTTAGAACTTATCGGAGAAGGTTTTTTCGCGGAATTGTTACTAAATATTTTCATCCCTATATTTTGCAATGGATTTCCGCAAAGTAACGCCTGAATCTATTATTTAGTATTTACAATTAAAACAATTGAAAAAAACAACTATTTTAAAGAAAATCAGACATGTAAATTGATTTTACCAACTATATTTCTGTAGGTAAGTAGGTACTGTCCTGATATAAACTCAAGGAAGGACACAGGATAACTTGTTCCTCATACGTAAATAGCTCATAATATAATACATGTCCTTGCAAAAACACAATTCGTTACGTATTAAATTCTGAGGATTTTACAAAAATAACCTTCAGTCCTGTAGTTTCCGTAAACTATGGCATGGTTTCTCTGCGGGAGTCATTGTATGTGCGCAGGCGTTCTAATTCTAACATACTACAAGAATTACAAATTATTATTAGTTATTTTGACTTTGACTGTGTGTGGGCGAAATAAACAGACTATTATTTGTTGCTTATGATTTGTGGTTTACCTATAAGGCTTTTCCTTTGCCCCGTCCTTTGTGCTTAGCGTATTAATGCAAATAGAATATCAGCTTTCTGTATGACCAAAGAGATTTCTGAATTCATAAAATCTTAACTAAGATATGATTGTCCATTTGTATATTTATATACCTACTGTAACTGTAACCTTCGATTTCAATGTTCTTAAAAAGTACTTACAAGGCAGCAGTGCTAAAACCAGTCCTACCTAGACAGGTAGGACTGTAGGCATTGTGTGTGACGTTGTCAAGTAAGGTCTAAGGTGAAAAAATCTAAAATCATTTAATGAGGTAGCTTAGACATAAATCAGTCGGTTTTTTATTTTAGTATGAACTAAAACTACTACAAAAAATTACTACTTACAAACTACTTATGAAATAACAAATAAATTTTAAAATTCTATTCAGATTTCCATTTTTTTTTTCTATTTTTATACCATACTATTTCATGGTATAAAAAATAGATTAAAAAAACCGAAATCTTTGAATAGAATTTTAAAATTTATTTTAGACACAATGTTATTATGTCATACGGCTGTGTGATAAACTAAAAAGTATCAACTGTCATCAGCAACATCAGCACATTTGCTTAGTTACGTACACAGACAACTGACACACAGCAATATGGCGTCCACCGCGTTCAGCGTTTTCGCCAAATAACGCGCGCAACTTGAAAATTTTAATACATTTTAAATGCATTTTTATGGCACTCATCAATTGAATAAAAAAGTTATATAAATTTGGTGGTTTATTAGCACTATAGAATCTAATTGAGATAGGTACTTTTCAAAAGTTCCATCATGAATAGGGTGCACCTGGGTTTCATCAGGTTTTGGTTCCATTATGATTATGGTACTGGTACCATAATCATAATGGAATTCAGCTTCGGTTCAATCAGAAGCAGAGACAGAATTACTCTGCTTCTGTAGCTGCATAAGGTAAGCGTATTTATTTCCATGGCTGCAGGTAGGTAAGGCCTACTATACGCAAAAATTGTGCATATTTTGAATTGACACATGAATCTTCAGTTATGTAGGTCTTACTAATAAATTGTTGAAAGTAAGTTGTACGGTGTCGATCAAATCAATTCAATATTCATAACGATGACGTCAGCAAGGCCTACATCGCACGGCCTAATAAAATGTCAATGTCTTCATGCGAAACTATAAACATCGACGAAAAATGAGGCCAATGAATGATAATGGGATGGCGAAGCTACACCCTCCCTGGTACATTCCAGAGCTCAGACGTAAATGAGAGCCTAATTTAGTTATACAGGGTGTCCGGTGGCAGAATTTCAAATTTGAATATTTCTAAAACTGTTGTCCGGTTAAGCTGAAAAGATATATCATTCGATGCGGCGAGAATGCGGATTTTACGACCATAGTTTCGCAGTCGTAGTGAGTATGGTTCTTTTACAGTAGAAGCGTTTGTTCCACCAACAATTTGTGCGCCACAATTTTGTACAATCTTGTAGGTTCACTTTTCGACGACACAAATTTCCACAAAAATGGGATTGTTTATAGACAATGCTGCCAGTATTAGGGACTCAAGAGACAAAACCACTTACAACTGTTTATTCGTGCATACACGTGCTGAAAATATACATTTGCGCGTTCGACGGTTCAGGAATTTTAACCATAGCAATCTCAACAAATTTTGTGTTGTAAAACAATTTGTTTTCTACAATTTGTAACGTCTTTTTCAAACTACATTTCATGTTTTAAGTTTTAATGAACTCAATTGATCTCAATTGATGTTTTGTCCAACTGTCTTTTAGTGATTGTCTTGTCTTTGACTTTAGACGCTATTTCGTTTCATCTAATGAAATTGCAACCTCTATCTAGAGCACCCAATTTAAAAGCTTATATTTTATCTAAAAGTGGGTTTACTGCATGGATATATTTGGGTCGATAAGGGATTGCATAACGTGTGTCGGCCTGTTTGGCAAATATCCAGATTCCAGCAGGGCTTTTAACCTGAAAAAAACAGGTCGAAGTTGATGGCATGAAAATTGTTAAAATTGTTGAAACCATATCTGTTTTCTATGCCTTTAAAAATATTGAATCGTTTTCTCTTATCCGTTTTACTTTTAGAACATTAACCTATTAGACAGGAGCTAGTAAATTGCATCGTTAATTTTGTCATGAGAATTCTCACATGACGTGCAATACAAAGCATATGCCATTACGATCGATTGTAATTTTATTGTCTAGGAATGCGAGTATTAGATTGTTTTACTATTGCAGCCGCAGGTTATTGCGAGACACTTGAGTTAACCGATTTCTTTCCCTGATTTCTCAATCAACGTAAAATGTATAAGATTTCATGAATGATTTCATAGATCAAAGATCGACAACAAACGACATCCTTCGGATTGATCTTGATCTTCGTAGTGGAAGATTGTTTATAAACAAATATAATGTACAATGTCAAACAGTTTTATAGGAGGTGAAAACGGTTAGTAGCTAGTGCTGGCAATAGTACCTAGGTATTGTATGAAATGGCAAACAAAGGTGTTTGTCATTACTTTGTATGCCCTTACATAATCGATAAGCAAAAGCCTACAAATACTCATGATAAGTAATTTATTATGAACAGATTGTTGTATCACACGAATGAGAATCAGGCGTAGATATCAAACGATTCAAATCAAATCATAGAATCGCAAAAGGGCGCCTTAGGTAGGAAGAAACTATATAAGCTTAATAGTAATATTATACTAAACATCGTACCTTTGTAATATGATAACATGCTGCCGGAAACAGGATATGATAGATTCAAATAAATAAACCATAATATAATACATCACTAACTTTATTACGCGGGCAGACTTCATACATGATTCATTGATTGATTTGATAGCTCAAGGCAAAATTTAAAACATAAAGGTACATCGTTATTGTTTTGCTTTTGTTCCTTTGCGTTTTCGTTCTGTACCTACTATTTGATACTGACCTGAAAGTATCAAATATTACTCGTTGTTATCGGCGCTATAGTCCGTAAGAGGTCCCAAAGATTTTCGGTAGAACCGACTAGGGTTCGGTGGCTTAGTTGGTTAGATAGAGCGTATTGAGGGTGGGGCGCGGGTTCGAGTCCCGCCGAAACAGAAAATTTTGGGAACTTATTTCATTTCTATCAAATAGTGATCGAAAACAAACTATTGCCTACTGAATCTTTCCCTAAATGAAATAAGTCACCAAGGCCTTTGATTGCGCAACACAGTTCTTCCTAAACCCTACCAAAGTTCAAACCCTTTTCCTGTTCTGTTGACATTTCAAACAACATTGAATCAAGTTATCACGTGAGTCATACCACCAACTGATTTGTCCCCTCTCACGATAATGCACACTTCCTCTCGAAAACGCTGACCGATTTGTTACGTGTTCTTGAACTTGTGTGTTGCATTTTCAGCATTAGGTATACACTTACTAGTGGTTTATTTTTCGCTTCTTCCACTAGTGGACAAAATATTGAAGCGAACAAAATCAATAACATTTTGTTTCTTATTTGATAATAATTACTATTTATTATGCTGTTTATGTATAAAATTTGACTTGTCTAAGTGCTTATTTTGGAAGCCTAAAGAAATAAAGTTATTGAATTTTGAATTTTTTAATCAAATTTGTGGTGAATATAAAAGAATAGACCTAACATGCCACCCCAACGTAAACCAAGGATTTTTTTCTGTAAAAATATCTAAAGTAATAGCTAGGTTAGTAGGTACAAACAAACACTATGTTTCGGTATGGTCTTATCTCGTGTCTAAAGGTTTTGGAGTAAACAACTAAATTACTCCCGTCTCGTGTCTAATTTTAAATGACGAAAAAAATACCTACTCAAACGGACCCATCTCGTGTCCACGATGCAATAGATTCGGAAACAGACTATCTTACTTGTCCATAGTTATGCAGGTAAATGTGTTATTATTTTTTGTAAGTATAGGTAAATAGTGGAACCTAATGATGTCACAGATGCACATTACCTGTAAACAAACTGGATTGACCAGCCTGTGCCAGCTAATAATAATCTGATGGTGTTGTGATGTGATGAGATGATCATCATTCCCGTAAGACATATTACATTCATACAGGTTTAGTAAAAACAATGATAGATTGCTATATTCTCATAAAATTATTATATAAAGACGCTTATCTGTTCTAATTCCGCGAAGTATCATAATTTTGTGGTATCAATATGTTTTATAAACATTACAATTTTTATTATATCATTTATGAATTTGAGGTAAAGTTAGTCATGATTTTTACATTCAAACCATGTTGATGACTAAGAAATGACGTTTATTTCTTAGGTACTGACTTACCTGCGTAAACCTGTGTCATATCACCATAAATGAATAATATCCTGCAGTTCCTTCTTTATCACATTTTATTCAAAAGAATGACTAACACATTTACCATTATTTACAAGATCGTAGTACTAGGTTTATAGAAGTGTTTTATTATTCTTAAGATCTATGGATGCATTGTTGTTCCGTTTGTTATTATTTTCATAAATGTGACAATACGTTTATTTAATTAACATTTTGTATACACATTAAATGTTTTCTCGTTTATTGTAAAGTGTCTAGCAACTATATTAAGCTTCCTTGCTCCAGATTCAATCTTTTAACATCATCATAATCCGTAGGTATTGCACTAGACAGAAATGTAACTAAGTTGAACCTGTTGTTGAATTTAAGTAAATTCACGCTGAAGCTGGCTAGTACTTTACCTACGGCTTAAAAAGGAGGATAATTATAATGTTTCTTTTTTTCGTGAGATCGCGGTATAAAGAAATGAAAAAAAAAACTAAAATAATAGATCTGTAACGGATGCGGGCTATCAAGGACCCACACAACTCCCAAAAATGGTCTCGCTTGAATTGTTATGAGTTATCTCTACGTTTCTCATCAATTATTATTCTGGTTGTATGTAATTTACGTATTTTAATGGTTGGCCTTGCCTGTTGGACCTCTATATTTAGGTACGTAAATTAAGTTTTTCGTGATGATTTCTTTTCAATTTGCGTTTGCGCCACAATATAATCATAGTCGACTCAGAATCAGGCAATATTTACTTTGTTAATATTTGTTTAATCAGTTTGAAGTGGTAAACCTTACATATAAGCACTCGACTTTCAGACACCTGTCTATGTATAATGCTGGTACTAGAATACCACGAAGACGTCTATAGTCATCTAGCAATAACTCGTAACTTAACTATAATACAGGTTATACCAGTGTGAACGTCTATAAAATTCTAAGCAATGCAGTTGAAATTGAAAGTCTGAATGATGTAAGTAAAATTATAAATTTACTCTCATAAACATAGCGTGACTGCTATTCATATATACCTCTCCCACGATGCTTTACATTGTCATTTCACCTAATAAATTAAAGTTTCTTGCTTATGTGACGTAGTTATTTGAACCTTTTATGTTACTGTTATTTGTACTTTCACCAATTATGTGATTAAGTAAATATATTGTTTTGGTAAAATAATATTGTCAGAACATGTAGATATGACAAATAAATGGCCCAAACTGTGATGTCATAAAAAAAACTTCTCCCCTAGGGGTACGTACCCCTGGGGGTGAGGCATTTAATAAACAAAATCCCTAAAACTTTACAAAAAAAATTAAGCAGTAATAGCTGTTCCACCCGAAAACTCTGAACCGAAACTTAAAAAAATCATAACTCGAAAACTACGAAAAATCGGGGAACATAGATGGGGATATACCCCGGGGGTGAGGCAATCAAATGTTTTTATGACGTCACTGTTTGGTCCACCCTGTATTGGTAATTAAATTTTCAAACGATGAAGGTATACCTAATAACAGTTTTTCCTTGGTTAGAGAAATCTGTTTAAGTTGTTAAACAGTTGTGTTATTGTCTTTTGGCCTTCAATTGTTTCCAATATCTTTCGCATTGTCAGGTTTATAGCTGCTATAGAAAATCGAAAACAATTGAAGACGCAAAATAATGTTTAATGAAAACAAATATATTAAAGTACCTACTGTTTTTGTACTAAGTACCTACCTACTTACTTATATTTATCTTTGAACCTGTGTGTATTTCAATACGGAGATAAATGACACTATCTATGCCAAGATATTATGATAATCAACATAAAATAAACGATTCCTACACCGAAGTGTTCGAAACATCGATTCATCATCATCATCAGCATCAGCCTATATCATTATTAATACTATTTAACGGGTATTTATCGCGTTTATTTACCTATTTTTCCCAACGTTTCGACAGGTTTACACACTCAACTCAGGTTTGTGTTCAGATCGCGTAAGCTTAAAAATATATACAGCCTATATCAGTCCACTGCTGGACATAGGCCTCCCTTAATAAGCGCCATAGCGCCCTATCTTCATCAAACAACTCAGAATAAACATTCTGAAACTTCGATTAACTTCGCTCTATTATTCGTCAGTAAACCAAAAACTTTAATGTTTTAGTACTCATGTATTCGTTAAAATACCAAATTACCTATAGTGAAAAACGTAGCTATTTCGAATTGTCGTCTAGGTAGGTAGGTTACTAAATAATCTTTAGGGTTATCTATATTACACTTATGCAGGTAGCGTTGTTATCTTGCTAAACAAATGGTGTTGAAAGCGGTTCTATAAATTTAAATGCATCATTTATGAAATGTAGTTTGTTACATTTCATAAATGATGCATTTAAATTTATAATTGCATTAATAATACTTATTTTAAAGGTACAACAATATAGACTAAAAGATCTAAAACGATATTAGTTTTTACGAACGTTAACCTACCGTCTAGTTATTCGTATTAATACCTACTAGTTTTTCATGTCCGCATTTTCCCATGGGCTTTCAAAACTCGACAAAGGTCTGTAAACAATTACTCTAATAGAAACTAAGTAATTCAATTACAAATTAATTATAATTTGAATTAATTTGTAAATAACGTGCCCTCAGACATTTCTTCCAAGGTTAACGATTCTTCGGTTGCTACCTTTAGGGTGGTTAAGCAGTTCCTTGAATTTAAAAGGCCTTCAAAAGGATCACATTCATAAAATAAAGCAAAACCCACTTACTTGTTAAAGGTCACCTCGTATTGTTTTATTTCCTTCCTGGAGAACTCATGGAACTCAGTATAAACATTCTGAAATTTATATTTCGGCTTGATTTCGATCCCTTCTTCCAGTTTGTCGTTGATCTCTTGCCTTCTGGAGAGGATTCCGGTTAGTTCTTCTGTAGCCGCCATCGATTGTAATTTGCGCGCCAAAGTGAGGTTATAGTTTTATTTATGCGAGATGAACGACCGGCTTTGTTCGCGAGAGGCTGTCTAGCGCTCGCTACGACCTCAGGAGGACTGGCGGCGAGTGACGACGTAAGCAAGCGGATCGCAAGGACCGCGAGCAGTCTGTGCCTCGCACTCGCTCCCTCCCGCAACTAAACCTCGAGAGACGGGTGAATTGACTCGCGTGAAGTCGCGTACTATACTTACCTACCGCACCCGAGCTGCCCCGTGCGGTTTACCTTAGTAAATAGTGGCCTTGCTGCAAGCTTTATAACACCAGTTAGACACGATATCACCCAAAACAAATCATAATAAAGCCAACTGAAAGCCAATAAGAATATAACAGCTAACGAGATGAGAACTTAGTTTTAATCTAATAGCTCCAAAGCATACAAATGAGCCGTCATTTCTCAGCGTTTTGTTCGACGTTTTGTGTTTACTATGAAGTATGAACGATTAAATCTCTAATTTAGGTATATAATTTTCAGAAATTAATTTTGTAAACGAAGCATGCCTCTGGCTTCTACGAAACTAATAATTCTGTCTCCGGGGACGGGTAAAATAGGTACCTACACTACCTGCTGCTAAAAATGTTCCAACGAGAATAAAAGGAGTTTTCAACACCAACCCAAGTAAGAAACCTACTCAGATACCTATGTATACAGGGTGCACGGTCGGAAAATTTGGATTTGAAAATTTAAGAAATAGGTATGTATTACACTAAGAGAGTTAAATCAAAGATAAAGCATGTAGATATTATTTTTTAAAGTTATACGTTGCGGCGTACACATTTACGGAACTTTTCGAAAATATTCTGAGTGTCAACAACTACAAAATTTTGGGGAAAAATTTTCACTTATCCTCCGATATTTATTTTTTCTTCCGCTATGTTCGCTAGGTTGCTATCGTATACTTTTGCTTTATTACCTATACCCAGAAAAATACCCATGGAATGTGGTTTTGTAGTTAGTGATTTAATAGCGGGTTTGGTCTTTTGAGTCTCCAATACTGGCAGCAATGTCTATATAAACAATCCCATTTTTATGGAAATTTGTTTCGTCAAATTGTGTACCTACAAAATCGTACAAAATTGTGGCGCACAAATTGTTGATCGAACAAACGCTTCTACTGTGAAGGCACCATGCTCACTAGACCATTGCGAAACATTAGTCCATAACACCGCATTCCGGCTATGTCGAATGATATATCTTTCCAGCTTATCCGGGCAACGGTTTTTGAAATATTCAAATTTCAAATTTTCCCATCGGACACCCTATACTTAGTATAATATACTAGGTAACATTAGGTACCTATCAGATTTTCCTAACTTACAATAACAATAAAATAATGCATAATTTTAGTCACACGAATCGCAATATTCTCATGGTTGGCATCAATGAGATTTAGTCTTTTATGTATTAGGTAATACTTCATTCAATTGGATATCATAAATTTTTTTGAGAGGACCTTGTTTTGTTGAATTTGTTTTGAATGTATGTTATTGTATGTACTGTATTATGTGCTTTTGTATTAATTTATCTAATAACTCAACCGTTAATTACAAATAAGTACTTAATTTATCTGACAACCTGTGAACTCTTGTTTATTCTTACCAACTCAGAAATATATGTAGGTATGTAATATTGTATATGTGTCAACTCTTCGTAATCTTGCGAGAGTCTTCACCAATTTCAAAACAATAATAGGGTATTTTACTCTATATGATAAATTTATCTTAAAATATATTATGAGATAGCTTATGCAAAAAGCAGTCGGAAAATGTTCGTTCTAATTCAAAAACAAACAAAACAAATTTTGAAACTCATTTCAAAGTTTTCAGTTTTTTTTAAATTATGAATTTAGGCGCAACGTTGTTATATCATACGACAGTGTCCTAGAATAAAGCGTTTATTTTAATGTATCAACTGTCATCAGCAACACCAGCGCATTTGTTCCAGGTCTCGCATCTAACTGACATCATGACCACACAGCAAAAAAAAAGGTACCGGTAGATAGGTACTATTATTTATGTATTTGCAAGAGTAGTCAAGTCACAAAGGAAAAATAAGCAATTATTCCACTTAGATAATAAGCATGACCAACAAACGTGTTTTGTGAAATTTAATTTCATAATTGACGTGGCGAATGGCATCCCACGGGTAAACCTGCCAACAATACCGACCAAGCCTAAATTAACAGGACTTTTGAAAGCTCTATTCAGTTATTTCTGTGCAGCATGAGGCGACACTCGAGGTATTTGCTATTTATTTTCTTTTTATACTATGTAATCCTTTCCTCTCACAAAAATATTGCCTTGTAATCCTGCCATCTGCATCCATCACATCATATCACCTACCCTAGATTCCTCGTGAGTTTTGACTTGGAGCTTTCAATGGATTTTTTAGTCCACGGATTGAAAACTATAAAAACTCCAAAGAATTCTGAAGAGTATGAACTTAACTTCAAAAAGCCTGATATTTTTTATTGTATTCTCTATTGATATACAAATATCTGCATATTTATTTCTGAATTTTATATGTTTTTATTGAAAAATGTCATTATTCAATAGTAGATATTTTATGACTCAATTGTAAAAGTTTTAAACGTGACGTCACCATTTATCGTATAGTCGTGACTATACCTACGTCATGAAGCTTTCAGCGTGATATCTTGTTGAATGAAAAAAATAAAAAAAATCTTTAATAGAAATTATAGCAATAGTTACTACTATTTCATTCATAGTTTCAATATCCCCCAGCACTTTCTAAAAAAAAGTTGCTGTTCTTTTTTTCTGCGTTCTACAACGAGTAAATCTACTGAATCAGTATAATTTGACGCAAATCATAAACATCACAACATTATCTGCAAGTTTTGTTAATTGTAGACACGGCAAATGATTAAAACCTGCAAAAAAATATATCTCTGTCGCAATGTCAAACGAACGCCCATAAATATAAATTTTATTTCAGATCGGAGAGTGTCGGGAAAGTCCCAGACGAAGATGCGGAACAGAATGAGGATCATAAAGTGCTTCAACGAAGACAATCCACCTATGAACGTCGTCGAAACATCGTGAAGGAGTATTTGATAGACTACACATCGAACTCCAATCTCCATGGGCTGAAGTATATTGGAGAGAAGGAGCGTACTTTTGTGGAAAAGTAAGTTACCTACTTACTTACCTACCTAGTACCTAGGAAGTTGTCGACAAGTTCTAGGGCCAAATATTTGGTACCTACTAATTACCTATTTGTAACAATTGCACCGATTGTGTAGGTTTGATTTGATTTGGCAATATTTAGTTTAAGATAAAACCGGCCAAGTGCGAGTCGGACCCGCGCGCGAAGGGTTCGGTACCATTATCTTTAAAAACGGCAAAATAATCACGTTTGTTGTATGGGAGCCCCTTTATTCTGATTTAGTACATATTTGTTGTTATAGCGGCAACAGAAATACATCATCTGTGAAAATTTCAACAGACAGTTGAAATTTAAACTATCACGGTTCATGAGATACAGCCTGGTGACAGACGGACAGCGAAGTCTTAGTAATAGGGTCCCTTTTTTACCGTTTGGGTACGGAACCCTAAAAAAACCTAACACAACACACCATCAGTCTTAAAATTACTTATTTTGTAGGCCCGATTATTTTATTTGCAAAAAACCTATTTCTCGTACCTATACGAATTTGTGACTAAAACGATTGTAATGTAAATTCAGTTTAAAAAGACGCGACTACAGATTGATTTTGCTTTGTTAATAACAAACAATTCAAATTGAAGTTGGATAGTGTAGACCCTTTTTTACACTACAAAAATGCGCACCAACGTACAGGAGTTCCTTTTAAAGTTTACCTTTTACGTATTGCCTTTAATTATACGAGTATGTATCTGTGATTCCTTTCAGAATATTCTGGCTCTTCATGTGCGTTTGTTGCGTTGTTCTTTGCGCTGGTCTAATCAGAAAGGTTTGGATAAAATGGCAGGAAAGTCCAGTCATTGTCAGCTTTGCGGAGAATCCCACACCGGTTTGGCAGGTAATTATGTTGATTAATCTGTCCATCTGACATAAAAATTAGCCTCTATAATAATCATATTACCACCAATAACAGTAATTAGAACGTCTTTGATTTCCACCAACTTACGTAATAATAATAATAGAATAGAATACAATACAAAAACACTTTATTGTACACCAGAAAAAGAACATTACAAAAAGACATTACATGAGACAAGTACAATGGGCGGCCTTATCGCTTAGAAGCGATCTCTTCGAGGCAACCTTTGGATGGAAATAATTATGTGAATTTAAGAAAGGCAGGGGGTGTACTAAAGATAAACTAATAAACACATAAACTAGATATACACATAAAATATTTATAATATACTAAATAATTATTAGGTACCAATGTAATAAGTACATTGGTGGACATAATAATAATTGTAACTATGTTCTATGTTCTAAAAGGTATTAAACGACGCTGCATAAATAACAGAAAGTTGGTGTATGAATGGAACAATTGTAGCTCATTACCATTAAGTATATTGCCTGGATGATTTTGCGCGAATATGTTTTTTGCGTAGGTCTTCTATTTCTATGACAAACGACACGGCTTTACTTTCATATTAATGAAACGAAATTAACTCACGAACTTTTTATTGTTGTAAATGTAACTCAACACTGAACTTTCAGATACCGTACCCAGCTGTAACAGTTTGCTTCGAAACAAAAGCAATGCAGACTAAATTCAACTTTACTGAATACTACCATTTGTATTATAACAATGAGACTAACGGAAACCTGACTGAAGAAGAGTAAGTAACCTGCGTCACTTCCGTACATCGACGATGTATCATCTCCATTAGGTCTAGCGAGCCATATAAGGTCTCGGGGATAGAAATCCGTAATCTCTAAGATCACCATCACAGACATTGTATCGAGAGTCACCGTCATTGAAATCGAAGAAAAGGCCTATACAGGGTGTCCCGAAACTCAACGCGTATCCGAAAACGGAGGACTCATGACGACCCAGAAAATCCATAAAATCTGGGTCTATCTGCAATGGTTTCTGAGTTATAGGCTTTTTTTACTGCAAATCAAAAGTTTCGGGACACCTGTATACATCATCAGCATATCGTTTACTGTAGTATCGGTAGTATCAAGGATTTTCCTCATCAACACAACACGCAATACGTCCGCTGCTGAACGTGCCTCCGCAAAACAAGTGGGGTTTTGCCTTCAAAACCCCGCCTTTATTTGGGGAGGCACGTGGTGATTAAGGAACCACCACGTTTGCAGGTGGATTTATGGTCATTGATGGCAGAGGTGTTAAAAATACACAGAAGGGAGCGGCTGCCCTTCCTCTAGTAGGGTATCTTAGTCGACTCTTCGAACATCCACGGACTGAGTTGGGAGGGGTTGATTCCTCGGTAGGGTACAGAAATACTTACAGAAGTTGAAAATTTAATTTGTTATTCAAATTACAAGTTGGTAAATAACATATATATCAAGATGCAAATGCCGAATTCCATTGGAATGGTGGTTACTCTTGACACCCAAACTATCAACGACGCAACTGTCACTCGCGTAAGTGTCCTGATACCCTCAACGAATCGAGCTGAAACAATACAGTTCTAGACCTCAAGAATCACCTCAATAATAGGCTAGAAGACCTCAATAATAGGCTAGTTCTTATAAACTCCTGCAAACCGTTGATATGAGCTACTTATTCATAAGCTAAACTTTCCAGGCGCAATCTCTTCGAAGACGTAACAATGGTTTGCGACGACCACCTCGCACCTCCCACCGGTCGACTTTTCTCCTCTGGCAATGAAACCGTCAATAACATCAAAGAGGTCTCTCCTAACTTAACCGATGTCTTCTGGGGCTGCAAGTGGAAAGATGTGCCGAGTCAGAACTGCTCGGATTTGTTCTCTCCGATATTGACGGAGGAAGGACTTTGTTATACGTTCAATACTTTGGGTGCTGATGAACTGTTTCGGTTGGAAAAGTGAGTAGCATTGATTTGTTACTCCTTTCAGACGCTGATATTTTTTGATCGTGTACATGCCAAAGATCAACCACAAAATAAAAATTTATTGATTTTGGTAGCATGGCTTGTGTTTTTTATGCCAACCATATTTGATGAAGACAATAGTTTCCTAGATTAACTGTGTATGAATCTAGAGTACTGTTTCTTTAATACAGTTACTAGTGGTTTATTTTTAGCTTCTTCCCCTAGTGGACAAAAAATTGAAGCGAACAAAATCAATAACATTTTGTTTCTTATTTGGTAATAATAACTATTTATTAAGCTGTTTATGTAAAATTTAAAGTAAAATTTTACTTTTCTAAGTGCTTATTTTGTAAGCCTAAAGAAATAAAATTATTGACTTTTGACTTCTGCTCCTTGGCAATCTCCGAAAATAATATGGGTTTGAAAGATCTACGACCTCATCTCTGACTTGGATTGCGAAACGGCAACCTTACTCACTTCACTTACAGGATATTTTCATTCTAGCCTCCACACTGAGTATCCATATCTGGAAACGAATAGCAAAGCTCAGGCTTGGAGCTTGGAAGAGGGCTACGCTCAAGGCACTCCCATAGAGACTTATCCACACAGAGGTTCTGTAAGTTTAATTTTCGAGCAGTTTGATAATAATAATAATAATAATGCTGGACAATTCACACAGCATTATCTGTCCCCAAGTTAAGCAGTGCTTGTGTTATGGGTACTAGATGACTGATATAGGTAGGTACAGAATACAATACAATACAGATTGATATTTTGTAGGCTACACTTTGTGTAGGTACCTTGTCGCTTTAAAGGTGCCTTACTAAGGCCATACTCGACGACCGTGTTCCACCTGTCATAAAGCATGTTTGTTTTGTCTGACAAAGTGCCAAAGTCCTTGTAATTACAGCTGACTGGTATTTTCTTCTCAAATAAAAGAAGTTGAAGGTGAACTCTATTTTGCAACTCAAATATTCTTATTCTGGATTTCTTTTACCAAAGTAGGTACTTTTCTGTGCATCGTTATGAAGGTAATTATGTAGTCTACATTGAAAATCGTTTTTCAGGGATATGGCGTAAAATCAGGATTAACATTTCTGTTGAAAGCATTCGAGTTGGACTTGGACTACTTGTGCAAAGGACCTGTTCAAGGATTTAAGGTATTTGGTAGGATTCTGCATAATCCAAGCCAAGTGTAGATATTGGTGATAGAATATTCATTTGAATGGATTTCGGTACGAAAATGAGGTCTAGGTACCTAATAATTGATTGTCCTAATCTATATCTTAGCCTAACTTCTTGGAGAATGTTTGTAAACAAACCAGCCATACCTCTTTTCACCTATTCACTCTGTTGTCGCGTTTTTTTATACGCAATTTAGGTACATTTATTGTCGATTTGAGATCCTTCAATAAATATTGCTTACAATTCAAACATCTGAAACTCGACGCCACGCAAATGAGTTTTAATTATTTGTGCCGTGGTTTGTTTACAAACATTCAACAAGGAGTTTGGCTAGGTATAGTACCTATTCTTAATATGTAAATATAAGTTGCTCTGATTCCACTTCAGGTAGGTACTACGTACGTATTAAAAGCAAGGTCTCACATTCAGTGATTACCATCAATATGAGTAATGGCCCCCATGATCATTAATGCTCGTCCCACATTGCCGCGTGGAATCGAATTTGCGGAGCCGCAACTCGAGGTCCGCAGCGTGTCCGCGGCAGTTTCGCATCTGTTCAACCAATAAGTAGAAATTTCTTTCCATAGATCCTACTGCACAACGCAGCTGAATTGCCGAGGCTATCACAACAGTACTTCCGCTCGCCGCTGTCTCAGGAAGTCGTGGTCGCGGTAAAGCCCAAGATGATGACGACCTCCGAAGGACTGAGACCTTATGACCCTACAAGGTACTTAAATGAATAAATAAATAATACTGGACAATCCACACAGCATCATATCTAGCCCCAAGCTAAGCAGAGCTTGTGTTATGGGTACTAGACGACTGATAAATTTAATATGATGCACGACATAGATATTTTTATTATAATATGTATACAATACATAGAAAAAATGGCCTAGTATCAGTAGTCCGATGATTTAGTCCAGTAATCGGACTGATGAGACTAAAAAGTCTCATCAGTCCGATGATGCTGATCAATAGAAATCATCGGACTACTGAGCCTTTTAGTCCAATATTTACACATTTCGACTTTCCCAAAAAAAGAAATGCATTAACTTCAGTTTATTTTTCTGGTTCTGGTTGCCTGGAAGAAATCGCTTTAAGCGATAAGGCTGCCAAATCCTTTGTTTTCTTTAATTTTATACAATCTGTTTTTCTTTTTAATTTAAGGTGATTAAAGAATTATCTATCTATCTATCTATTTTTTTACCCAGAATACCCATTTATGTATTAGAACTAAGGTGTAAATGCATAGAACACAATAACAAAATGCGTGTAGAATAATAAACAATTGTTTCCTCACAGGTGGGCCCAATATGAACGATTGCAACGCTGGTAGCATGGCTTACAATGGCCAAAATTATTCTTTGGTCACTCATTACATGAACCTTTAAATAGGCTAGGCTACAACAGTGTTAAGGAGATGCAGTTTTCTGTCTGTCTGTGGTATAATTTACCAAAACTGTAAAATGTAGGGTGTTTTGTACAGTTTGGAATTTTACTAAGAGATAGGCACCTAAATGCCACAATGTCTTTAGCCACGACGGGTGATAATAATTATAAATGGGTAAAGAAATTATGGTTGTGGCATAGGGACAGGAAAATTATTTCATTAGTTGGTACGTTAGATTCAACTTTAAGTAAAAAACCCTTTTCTATTTTCACAGACGACAATGCTATTTCCCAAGCGAGCGTTACCTACAGTACTTCAAGGTTTACACACAAGCGAACTGCGAAATGGAGTGTCTATCCAACTTCACCTACACGAGGTGTGGCTGCGTGCATTTCGGAATGCCGCGTGAGTATGTCGTAATGCGCTTTTTTCTAATAAATAGCCGGTCAGGTAAATGTGGACACTGTCATTAATCTGTAGATTAGAGAATGGGAAATGGAGAAAGGTAGGGTCACTGACACTTCGATGTTAACGATTTCAATGTTAAGCAAGGAGGTCGGAAACGCTAAGAACACGATTTAGGTAAAGGTTTTTTTTCACTAACCTGAACCGTCCTGTACGACGGTACTTGCAGGGTGCATGTACTGACCACCTAGCCATTCACCTATAAGACTAAGAATGAATTGTACATGTAAGCAAAAATGGCTTATTCCACAAATCCCCAATCCCCAATTTGTTCATTATTCCCCGTTGACGCCGATGCGAGCTCGTAATGGGGATTAGTGAACTAAAAAGTTCATTTATCCCCATTGCGTCAAAAAGAAAATACTAATACCTATAAGAATCACGTTTATATTTATTTACAAGGTAAGAACTCGCATAGTTATTTTTTGTAATCATATTAAATTGCCTAGTTAAATAACAAAATGCGTGTAGAATAATAAACAATTTTTTCCTCACAGGTGGGCCCAATATGAACGTTTGCAACGCTGGTAGCATGGCCTGTATAAAAAAATCACAAAGTGAGTAATTCGCACATTATTGAAAACAATTCTCATTAGTCATAACAAACATGGCTCGATAACGGTGAATCATTACAACTTAACTTGGGTTTTCATTAAAAACCAGTCATAAAGAGTAAACAGTTTAATTTTTATACATAATCGCATTGTTAACTATAACTTAGCCAAACTCGTTGTAGAATGTTTGCAAAGATATCGCCCATACTTAACCTAAAATTCACTCTGTTGCCTCGTCCTTTTATAGACAACTAGCAGCGCCTCGCGGTTTCACCCGCGTAGTTCCCGTTCCCGTAGGAATTTCGGGATAAAAAGTAGCCTATGTCCTATTCCAGACTATAATCTATCTCTGTGCCAAATTTCATTCAGATCCGTTCAGCCGTTCTGGCGTGATAAAGGAACAAACATCCATCCATCTATCCATCTAAACTTTCACGTTTATAATATTAGTGAGATTTACATTAGGTACTTGTCGATTTTAGATCCTTCCTTCAATAAATATTGCTTACAATTATATCTGTCTGTACCTTGACGTCAAGCAAGTGAGTGTTAGTTAATTGTATCGTGGTTTGTTTACAAACATTCTACAAGGACCCTCGTATGCTTCTTCCAACACAAAAATGGTTTGTAGTTAACCCACTTACATACGAAATTTATTCTACAAGGAATTTGGCTCGGGTATAGATTATATTTATATCACACGTCACACTGGTATTAAAAATGCGAAATCATATTAATATTAAAGATGCGAAAGTTTGGATGTCTAAGAAAGTAGATAATTTATAAACTAGTTTCTGCCCGCAGCTTCGGACGCGTTGGTTCTATGGAAACGTTTAAGGTTATTTCTATCACATGGGAACTGATTTATGGTTTAAAAGGTCAAAGATAAAACGCCTATGTTTTATTCTATGACTAAAATTAGATCAATTCAAAATCTCAGTCCGATCCGTTCAGTACCTTTAATCGTAATTAAAAAAAATCTATTTCTATTCTCTATTCTCTAAATTTAAGCATCCTAACTCTCGCATACATAGTAATAGTGTCATTCTTAAAAAAAATCTAGTGTCATAGTCATTAGTGTGATTTGTACAAATGAAACCTAGGGTCTAAATTTATTTCAGGTAGGTAGATACGCTACCTAAAGTAGTTAGCAGACTTCTAAAATTACCAGTTTCTAATTTATTTACATTAGGAAATATCGCCCATCAAAATGTCTCTATTTCTCGCTATTTCATTATCACTCAGTCACTGACGATCATAATTTTTTTTTAGTTACCTACTTCTAGCTGGCGTATACTTGAAATTTGGAACAAAATATGTTCCAAATTGGCGCCAAACTAAAGGGAACATTGTAATGGTTTTTAGGGTTCCGTCATCAAAAAAAACCCCGAAGTTTCTTCCTTGATTTTACTTCTAGCGTGCCTACAGACTTAAAATTTTAAATGCATGTTCTAAATGGCTAAGTACCTACTCCAAGTTATCATAAACCTACAAACCTACCTAAGTTTTTTTTTTTGCCAACTTTATAGTCAAGGTATTAAAATTGTTAAATTTTCTCTTCTCGTGATCTCAACTCTTTACGGCGGAAGTATTACGAGACGAGACCAGGCATTGGTTTTGTTCTTATTTATGTATTCTTAAATTCCACTTGTTGCTATTTCAGTGGAGCTAGTCACAATAGCAATCCAGTCAAGTATGGATGGCACCACTGGCGCTGGAAACTCAAGCGACTCACTGGACGAAGCAAGAAAGGTGTCGGCACATTGCAAGTGCCTCCCTGCATGCACTTCTATTGAGTACGAGGCGGAAACATCGCAGGCGGACTACGACTGGCGCGCGATTTGGCGTGCTTATAAAATGAACTTGACCGATGATCTAACTGAGTGAGCACTTTACTAACACTATGTACTACCTACATCATCATCATTTCATCCGAAAGACGTACTCTGCAGGACATTATGTAGGTCGGCCCTAAGATCGCCACCATGTGCTCCCGTCGTCGTCGTTGTCTTGCGCGGCGGCCCAGAGTGCAGCGTTTTCCCGAAAATTTGGCTCTAACAACTTCGATAAAAATAAATGAAATCGGCCAAGTGCGAGTCGGATTCGTGCACGAAGGGTTCCGTACCATTATTTATAAAAACTGCAAAAAATCACGTTTGTTGTGTGGAAGCCCCCTTAAATATTTATTTTATTCTGATTTTTAGAAGAAATACTGCCGTTTTTATAGATAATGGTACGGAACCCTTCGTGCGCGAGTCCTACTCGCACTTGGCCGGTTTTTTTTTATCGAAGTCTAACAATAAACTTGACCTTATCCTAAACCACTTATATCATCTAGGTAGGACTACCTATCGAATTAAAATAAAACAGAAAATATTTATTAACAAAGAAAACTACAATAAAAGAGACATAAATTAGAAATATTAGGTAGGTACTAAATATAATATACAATTGTAACTTTTGAGCTAACTGTAGACTGTTGCAAACAATCGACAGGAATCAGAAAAAAAATATTAAAATGAGCATTCTTTCCATATCACACAAACACCAATAAATTTTTGTATTTTTTTTAGTAAAATCATGTAGATAGACTATAGCAAACAGTGATCATGTGTGTCTACAGACTACAGTAAATGTTTTAACATTAGATACGTCTGTCTAAGTCACGTTTTAATTTTTAATTAAACAGAATGAATTGTTAAACGCGTTAAAACGAACCATTCCCACATAAAAATTTTAATAAACGGAAAAAACATTAGTACTTAATTCGTTTCACGTTCATGAAATTTAAAATTTAATTATTTAATATTTACTGTGGGTACCTTCACACACGGCTGCGTATAGAGTGAATGACCGTGCAAAAATAAATCTTTGGGTCAACCAACTTTGCTTGCTACTTTGAAGTCCAAATACTTTCAATATAAGATAATGTAGGTAAATTGATATAAATTCCAGGGACGAGTCTCGTCCCTGCTAAATTCTTACTCATTTTTTTATGTTTGCTCTTTTAAAAGTACCTACTAATAGTCTAAGGTTACAATAAATCCGACTCAGGCGTTCTGGTAAAATATGATAGATATAGGTACCTGTGTATTATGAATAATTAGGATTCCTCGATTTTAGATGAATATTAATGACCGAGTAATTAGCGATTAAACTTTTCAAAGAGTTATTTAACGTGAATCGAACGTGCAGAACTGGAGATTTTTTGCATTTAAGCATATTTTTAATGGTCCTATCTATAATCATCATAAAATATAAACATAAACTACCTTTAGGTAGGAATTTAAGTGGACCAGAGACCAAGTAGGGACCCAAATTTCGAGAACCCTCACCGTATAAAACTTTTTGAGAGGTCCTTCTTACAAAGCTTTTCAATGGGATCTTCGTAGCCACCCCTAATTTGGGGATTTAGGTCAGTAGCCACTCAAATTTACCGATAGTAGGTGCTTAAGATATCCTGTTCAAAATGTTTTAGCTTGAGAGACATTTTTCACTTCTTCCTCCTGTTTTTAGACACGTGCGTAGTCAACTCATTCCAACAGCTTCCCTACACAGAAAACGTAGAATGTAAAAATATTCTGTTTTCTATATGTAGACGGAAGCTGTTGCATGAAGTGGGGGTGACCCGACTGCGGTCAAGCTTACATGTTAAGTACATACCTACACGCCCTTATGATGGCAACATTGGCAACTAAGGTACCCATTGCAGTCATCCAATATATTTGTCCAATGTAATTTGATTAAAGAGATTGGATTACTTCATTCAATTTACTAGCAACACCGATATTTGATCAAATATTTGGACACAAGTTTCTGCCCGAGCGGCTTCTTTCAAATGAAAACCGAGATTTTATAGATGATAAGGTAGCCTTTTATTCCAGGTCGAGAGTCACCTATGCAAAAATTCAGCCCGATCTGTTGAAAAGTTTTGGCGTGAAGAAGAAACAATCATCCAAAATTTCGAATTTATGATATTATAGGTAGTCAATTTCATTTGAGCTCAACTACACAAATTATACGAAGAAATTCGGACGTCATCATATTCATCATTAGCACCTATGTTGAACTAGGCTAATAATGTGTGATCATTTGTTCCAGCCTGACTTACGCGCGAGTGATGATATTCTTCAAAGAGGCGCAGTTCATCACATCCCGCCGCTCTGAGTTGTACGGACAGACTGATTTTCTAGCCAACTGTGGCGGTCTACTCGGTCTATTCATGGGCTTCTCTATCTTGAGCGTTGCTGAGATTCTGTACTTCCTTACTTTGAGGTAGGTACATAGAAACGAATCAGTGTATAAAAAATATAGGTCATATATAATAACTACCTATCTTTCTTCCTATCTAAAACGCCAAATATCGCTTTTAAGAGATTGGCCATGGTCAGTTAATTTTAATGATGACTGTACCGTAGGTAGGTACAGTCAAGTTTCAAAACTTAGTTTTTCTGGGAGGGTAGTTTGGTTCAGCAACATTGCATTGCAAGTCACTTCAAATTCGTAGTAGGAACAGATATGGCACAGTTTATTAGGGGCTTCTCGGAGCGATAGTGGCGCCATTATCGTAATTTTTGTATAATAGAAAACAAATAGGGTACATACCTACTACCTTAGTTCAGTATCTCTAAAGTTTATTAGGGGTTTACTAAGGCCCAATATAAGATTATATAGAAAGTATTCTATAACCCTTGCGCGACGCGATTACACGATGACGTAGGTTCCTACTATAAAATCTTCCAACTTACCATTTCTCTTATTTACAGGCTTTGGTGTCTTTACTGGCGCAAGCAAAACAACAAGAAAAAGGGGAAGAAAATCTTCGCGAAAGAAATTGCTAGCCCGCAATTAACTAAGGAGAAAGAAACCTACAAAGATTAATCGTCACCTTCACTTGCTTTTTTATTCAGCCGTTCTTGCATTTTCTAATATATCTTTACATTTTCCAATTACACATACTTTCTACCGGTTTGTACTTAGGAGTATTCTTAAACAAAATAAAATTATAGCCTTTGTATTTTATACTACTTTTATTTCAAACATAAAATAAGTAACTAATTACGCCATTTATTAGACTTTTTGGGGGCATAACCAATTCTGTTGTGAATTTCTTCTGTACTCTTAGGTCCTATGCCCTGAGATTTAGGAGTCTCTTCTTGCATTTCTGAAACTGAGTTGGAGCTTGCTGCTTGATCTCGTCGGAATGTTTCGTATTCATGTAAATCGTCGAGTTTCAAAGTGATCTCGGTCAAAGGTCTTCGAATCATCGTATTTCCGAATTACCTGAAACAGAACACATCATAAAATAAAATATTTTAGATTTCTGAACGCAGCTTTTATTTTTTCTCTGTTGGTCACATTGATAGTCACGTCATAGTGATGTGCGTCCATGTTGTCTATAAAAAAGATATCTAATCCGGCACGAGAAGGCAAAGTTTATGTGGTACAGAAAGGTGTGATGACTGCGAGATCTAAAAAAATGAAGTTAGATTTAAAATTTACTTTTCAGCTAGTTTTATTCTTTGAATGAAGAATTCGGAAAAAATTGAAACCGCAACGCTAAACATTGAATTCAGAGATATTGTAAATTTAACGACATTAATCACCAGTTCTCGATGATAGCTTAAGTATAATTCTTATTGTAGTAACTCATTCCTGCCCGCGGCTTCGCCTGCGTTGTTTCTGGAAATTAATCACATAAATACTTATTGACGTACGTTACTAAAATATGTAATTAGGACCGAAGCCAGCAATAATTTCATCGGCGAGGTCGACTCATGGGTCCCTACGAAGCACCACTAAACGTTATCGGCGAGCGGAGCGAGCCGCGAAAAACGAATCACCGCGTGAGTAACACTTTTTGAGAAACGCTTCATAGCAATCTCAGACAGACTGCCTACTCAGAATGAGAATGAAATTCTAAAACATTAGTACGTAGGTACTAGGTACTCAACTTTTATAAATACAAATAAGAACCTACTGAGATGGCCGACCGAAAACGATCTAAAGGCATAACATTCTTTGAGGAACTTGGCCTGGCTTTCGATAATATCCCTTTCGAAACCGATGTGAAGCTTTTGTAGGGTAACTTCAATAAATGCCAAGATTGGCTGTGTGTGACTAACTTGCTTGAGAGACTTTGTCCCTCCCCACCCCACTATAGGCAGACAATAAGAGCAAGCAGGAAGTCTCGTACGATAATGACGTTAGCTTTAATAAGCGTTGCAACATCTAACTAAAGCGGTGGTCTTGCGTGAGTTAGTTTAGTACATTACATACTGTGTATGTTTCTTGTGCACCGCGAGTAGGCGAGGTTGGCTAAGAGCTCGCCTGTGAGATAGTATTTGGGCCCCGTTACACCCCTTGACTTTCGCATTTATAATAATATCAATGATATCTTCCTCTGTTGTCGCATGATGCGTTCATCGATCCACTGTTTGCCAAGAAATATCGATAACGAACATATACCACCACAACGAACGAATACAACACTATTTCATTCGTGGATTCTCTTTGGGTGTGACGTGCATTGTGAAAAATTACACGTCATTGCATATTACGGCTGTTTTCGGCATTATTTTGAAGTCAAACGATAAGATCTTGTTATTGTTTTGTGCATAATTTACATATAAGTTTTCACAACTTACCAAAATGCTGTATCTTGAGGATTATCTGGAAAGTAAGTTTTCTCCGTTCTGCTAACGATGACGTAATCTTTACGGTTGGCGGCATTGAAGCAAAGCGCTCAAAAGTGCGCGCAATATAAATTATTTGTAAACTTGTAAAAAAACAACAAATGGAATCTCAATAATTTTATTATGTATTTTTTACTTCCCAGTGATTGAACACCTACCCCAGGAGCTCCGAGATAGATTTACGGAGATGCGTGAAATGGATTTATCGGTACAGAGTAAGTAAAAACACATTAAAATTTTAAAATCAACACAGATAATCGTCCGCGAAATAGGTACGGCAACGCAATTTTCCGGAGAAAAAAGTGGCCTATGCCTGTGATGATCCTTCCCTTATCAGATACAGACAGGCAGAATCACCTTAGCTAAAATATTCGTGAATTACTTGTTTATTAGTAACACTTGCACAAGTACCAATTCCTACCTATAAGTATGACTTTATTCATGAGTGACTTACTAAAATTAATCTTTCAGACAACATGGATACTCTAGAAAAAAGAGTGCGAACCCTGTTTGGTGGTTGCCGTAAAGGCGAGATCCAAACTGAACAAGCTAACACAGAGTTCTCCGATATAAAACGGGGCTACAACAAGACTATTGAGGAAGCTGATGAGAAAACATCTTTGGCTAACCAGATGTATGAGCTGGTGGATCGCTATCTGCGGAGATTGGGTATGATTAGTAAATATTTGCTAGTTGAATAGCTTTTTTATGAAATCCTACACAATTTATATGTCTTAAAAAGGTTCATGCGAAAATTGCCTATAATATTAAGTACAGCAGTGAATACTAGGGCCAAATTTTTGGATGTTTGTTAGAGCTGACATGCTCATAATGATAATTTACCTACCTACTGAGTTAAAGAAATGGCATGTTTGTGGACGCACATTTTAAGGACTTGTACACTGTGATTTATATGCTGTGAATAAAATAACATGTATGAAACTCAGGATGCTGGGCAGCACCAACTGTCTGATAAGGGTTCTGGCTGACAGATATTGCAGTAATCTGCAAAGGCACTGGATGTTTGCCTGAGCCTGATCAACCCTACCAAGCAAAATTATTATTTAAATTAATTCTATGTGTATATACCTGGAAAATATCTTTGGTTTATTCATAACTAGCTAGTCCCCGTGGTTACACACATGTTAAATTCTGAAATTCGAATTTATCTCTAGTGGGATATTTCCGTAAATCTCCCATGGGAATTTGGTATTTTACCAGCACAAAAAGTAGCCTTACTTACTCTCCATCCCTTCAACTCTATGCCAAAAATCAAGTCGATAGGTTGCTTAGATAGGCTGTGGAGGAAGGACAAACAAACAAAGAAACACACTCCCATTTATAATATTAGTTGAGATATCTTTCAGCGATGTTTTTTACCTATTATAGTTAAGAATACTAACATTTTAAGAGCTCTTTAGCTTAAACATGACTAACAAACACTGGATCAGTGTAGTCCGAATTAAAGAATTTTATTTATTTAGTAATAAATGTTTTAAAATGATTCCTATTGTTCAGATACTGAGCTCCATAAGTTCAAGTGTGAGCTGGAGGCAGACAACAAGGGGATAACGGAGCTGTTGGAGAAACGGTCACTGGAACTTGATGTCAACACCAACCACTCCACTACTCCCAATAACAACCATTATAATAAGGAAAACAGGTTGGTTAATAAATCATAACTCTCCTCCTTCCCAACAGCCTATAATGGTCCACTGCTGAACACAGGCCTCCCCCTGATAATTGTCTTATTTTTATCTATTATCTCTTATCTTAACTACCTACTTCACATGTTACTTAATTGATGGGTATCTTCTTCATTAAGGGTCTTTTTAGGGTTCCGTACCCAAAGGGTAAACAACGGGACCCTATTACTAAAACTCCGCTGTCCGTCTGTCTGTCACCAGCCTGTAGCACATGAACTGTGATAGTTAGACAGTTGGAATTTTCACAGATGCTATAACAATAAATACTAAAAAACAGATAAAAATAAATATTTAAGGGGGATCACATACAACAAACGTGATTATTTGGCTTGGTAGACGCTTGAAATTTAAATAAAATTTATATTTAAGGGGGGCTCCCATACAATAAACGTTTTTTTGCCCTTTTTATAGAACAATAACCGGAACCCTTCGTGCGCCAGTCCGACTAGCACTTGGTCGGTTTTATTTTATTATAATTTAATTAGGGACTTTGATTGTAATAATGACTACGTAAGTCCATCTCATAGTAAATATAGTTAATAAATATTTACAAGCATTCTTTAAACAAACGGAAATCCAGATTAAATGATCTCATAGAGGCATCACACATCCACCCACACCCACAGAAAAGCTGAAAAGCCGAGCAAAAAAAATGTGTTTTTCAGCCGATATAAGATCCGCGCTGACAAGCGACAGCGTGACAGCAGCTGGGCGGCGCGCGAGTCACGAGGGCATTCCTCTTCTAGCAACATTTCTAGAAACGAGACTATTCAGGTAAGACTTTGTCAGCTTAAGGGCCCTCCCTATCTCATTAAGACACCATGTTCTGGCTTTTTTATATGTTGTTTAAATATTGTATTAAGTTTATCAGCTATCTAGTATCTACTACCTACCCATAACACAAGCTCTACTTAGCTTGGAGCTAGATAAATAGTGTGATTTGAGCACTTTTTTTTTATTTATCTAATAATTTCTTAATACAGGTATTTCTTTTATTTAAAAGGGAATTCAACTAGAAAGTGATTAAAAGTGTTTTGATAATATTTAACAGCTGTATCTTTTTGTTTTTAGGCGGCGTTGGGCCGTGACACCTACGCTCTCGGCCACGCTGCCGGCAACGTCATAGCAGCAGCGGCCAGCCAAGCTATTGCAGCAACGCAGCAAGTAAGTATACCCCCTTATTGCAGTACAGTGGCGGTCGCGGCGGCGAAAGAATCAACCCCCTCCAACTAAGCCCTTGGATGTCGGAAGAGAACCTACCAGAAAAAAGGCAGCTTCAAACACTTCTTGAAAAGTCTACCTTGCTATATCACACTATATGTATATTATTGTAGTGCGAAAGTTTGGATGTGTGTATAGATAGAAGTTTGTTAAATTCTGCACGCCAAAACTACTGAACACCATCATCAGCCTATATTAGTCCACAGCTGGACATAAGCCTCCTTTAATAAAGGTACTGAACAGATAGGGCTGAATTGCATAGGTGTAGCTCTATAACTGGAATAAAACATAACATTGGCAACTTTTTATACCATGAATCAGTTTTCCATGGGATGTAAATTACCATGTAGCGTATGTGAAGCCGCAGGCGGGAACTATAATATTCTATAGATTAATATAGAGCGTGCAGTTCTGCCCAGCAGGGCTAGGATGCGCGCCACAAAAGTCGTCGTGCACGTGACGACTATTCATAGTCGTCGTCAGTTGTTGAGTCGTTTGCTCTAAGATGCGCGCCACGAAAGACTCAAGACTCGTTGTCGAGTGAGGTTCTCATGCAGATGAAGCCACGCCCACGCAACACTCGTTGAGTTCATTCAAATTGTCTCTGGTTTTAGTAAGCTGCATGGAAGAAACATAAATTAACCTCCTTAGTTTTCGTCTCCATACTGGTAATATGCACTTTTCACTGGCAGAATGGTGGAAAAGTAGAAAAGCCTCGAAACAAAAAAAGAAGAAGAAGCAATTTCAATGTTTTGCGCGCACATAATCAAACTTACTTTTGATTTTTATTCGATAATTCCTTAGCAACTTGTTATGAAAACTTTTACTATTACTTACGATATCCAAAGAAAACAATAAGCGCCAAAATTATTGTGTCAATTACTATGCACGAACCGACTAGTTACGGGTGTTCAATGAACTTATATCGTGAGTTTGGGCATGGTGTGCACCACAAGCGCTAGTTCATCCCGTTGTTTATTTCACAGTAAACAGCATTATTTGTGGGTTTAGTACCTCACAAATACGCTACGAGACGAGCACCTGAATATAATGTAAGTACAATGTGATGTGTTTCCGGGACCTGTGTACCTACCTGGCATAACAAAATGTAACAAGTAAAATTGTAAAAGAATAATATAAATACTATTTCAAACCTTACATCTAAGAAGTACCTAAGTCATGACTATAATATGTTTTCTCTATATTTCAGACGCAGTATATCATCAAGCCAGCACTAGCTTTAGAAAGCAAAGGCTTTACTTCTTATTGCAAATAAAACTAATTTACAATTATTCAAAACGTTCTTTATTTTGTAGACACATTTATATCAGTTTAGCTTTTTAGGCCTGAAATGATATGAAACAGACAGAATTACATTTATAATCGCATAACAATATTAGCCCCTGTTTATAGGTAAGTTAAGAAGGTATATAATACTAGCAGCGCCTCGCGGTTTCACCCGCGTAGTTCCCGTTCCCGTAGGAATTTCGGGATAAAAAGTAGCCTATGTCCTATTCCAGACTATAATCTATCTCTGTGCCAAATTTCATCCAGATCCGTTTTGCCGTTCTGGCGTGATAAAGGAACAAACATCCATCCATCTATCTATCCATCCATCCATCTAAACTTTCACGTTTATAATATTAGTGAGATTAGGTTAGTGCAGAATATACATAAATAGGTTCCTATCACTGATACTTGCCTATCTACCTAGTAAGGTAGGTTACTAATTTTCACGGCCGTAATTCTGTGATTTTACGTTTCTTTAGATTCAGCACTAACTGCCAAATCAAGTACTACACAGACATAGGTTTATATTATGCCATTATTACTTTTCTATGCCACGAAGCACGTCTTTATATCCACGCAGGATGGTTTTCTACCTACTAGAGAAACCAAGACTATTTTAGGAAAGTACCTAAATCAATAGCATCGCACAAGTAGCTCCGACTCTTCTTCGTTTTTTCGCATTCAGTAATGCTATTTTTACAAAATATTTATTAACAGAGGTTAATAAACACTTTGAATTAAATTTATATTTTCTTCAAGACTCCATCTCGTCGTGATCTCGTCGTAGTAATAGAAGACGATTCGTAACTCGTGTAAAACTGTCAAAAGTCGAGATGAGATGAGAAAATTGGGCGCGCATCTTAGAGTTTGACGAAAAAGGTTACCACAGATAGGATAAACATTCATTATTATCGTTCACGTGACGAGACGTGACGACTAGTTGGTTGTGCATGCTAGGGATCGTCGAGAAGTCGAGATGCCGCCATTTTTCACGACTTCTCGACACTTCTTGTGGCGCGCATCCTAGCCCTGCAGGACATGAAGGTTAAGTTAAAAGAGCTATAAAACCAATATAAAGCTCTCAGAGTATGTTAATAAAGTTTAAATTCCTCTAGATGCAACACGGGCGTCGCACGGCGTCCCTGAAGGCTACATACGAGGCGGTGGCCGGCGGGGAATTGGGACATCACGCCTTGCAGGCACATCATACCACGCTGCATGATCACGGTAAGGGTTGAGTACCTACAACGGACACTTTGTTCTTGCCGCTCTAGACAAAACACTGGCAGCCTACGATTGTTGTAGATTGATAGTTACATAGAGAGATAATACTTTACTGTACCACACAATCACAGAAATAGACCACAAAAAGTCACAAAAAATTAGACGACCTCCGTGGCGCGGTGGGCGAAGGTCCGCCTGCGACACAGGAGGTTGCGGGTTCGATTCCTGGTGCTTTCATTGACTGACATTCTATTGCGCGTCTCGTTAAACTATTTGACTATTACCTCCTCATTTGACTTATAGGTCACGGTAGCCTGGCGTCATCGAGCCACAACCAGACATCGGTCCACGGGCACCACACCACAGCTCACGGAAATACCAGCACCTCTTCATCTAACAAACGGAATAAGCAGAAGTAAGCTTAACACTTCCATGACCCCCGGACGCACGTGACCGTGTGCACCATAGAGGACGCTTGGCAGTAAATGCGTTAATAGTTATGATGACTGCAACTAAAAAACACCAAAATTATGTATTAGACATGAGCCATAGCCATAGATTACAAAAACACGTATTATATTTTTTATTTTGATCGACATTAGGCAATTATTAATTTGACTTAATAATCTGATGTGTTGTTCTGTCTATATCACACAGTTTTGAATTTAGTCATTGGGTCACTTTTTGTCTATATCACACAGTTTTGAATTTAGTTGTTGGGTCACTTTTTGTCTATATCATACAGTTTTGAATTTATTATTTTGATAAAATAATCTGATGTGTGTGTCTGTTTATATCACACAGTTTTGAATTTAGTCGTTGGGTCACTTTTGTCTATATAACACGGTTATGAATTTAGTCGTTGGTTCACTTTTTGTCTATATCACACAGTTTTGAATTTAGTCGTTGGGTCACTTTTTTTAGTTGTTTTCTTGTAACCAGTTATCGAGTTTATTTTTGAAGCCTTTATTGAAGTGGCTGATATAATATATTCTATGGTTATAGTATGGTATAGGTTACAATTGTACACCACTCAATTGCTAATTAAATGGTGCTCGGCAAGGGATTTCGTAGAGTATATTATTTTCGAGAAATATGTAAAGCGACATTCAATGGCAGTCAAATTGTTGTACTGTATAACTATACTGTATCTCTAAGGCTGCGGGGGGAATTCCCCGCATCCTTAGAATCAGTCTTAGAAGAGCAAAATTAGGGAACCCATCAGAGGAAGGACAGCAGCTTGTTCTGTGTATTTTTAAAACCTCTAACAGCGATCGTCAAACCACCTGCCAAACGTGGTAGTTATGACAAACCTATGCTTGTTTAAGGGAAGGAATTATAGCAGTGGATGTATTAAAAATCAAAATGAAAAATTATTTATTGCCATAAATACAATAAATGTACACTTAGAATAGGCCAATTCTTGCACTAACATTATGTTTGCTGATGAGGAAAATAAAAATAATTTCGAATTCTTATTTTGTTTCAGAAAGAACAGCTACAGTTCGGGTTCCGGGTTGCCTGCGCATACGCAGCAAGCGGTCTCTGCAGCCGCCAGTCGGTCTTCATCGCCTACTGTTGTGTAAGTTTAATGTTTATCTACAAAGTTTAATATTTATTTCTATTTACAAAAACTCAACGACTCAGATGTGTGCAACTCACTCCGCTCGCCTTTGCGATTCTTTGACTTTTTTCTTTGACAGCTTTTTTGAATACTACGACAAGCGCCAAAACACAGTCGTAGTTTCTTAGCCGCGAAATTTTTGCATGCAATTTTATGCGGCGGCCGGCATTATGCCAAGCTCGGACGATGGTGGCAGGGTCGTCTATCTTGAGCTGTCTGTGTTACGAACCACCTCAGACCCAATACTCCATTTTTTCGTGGCTTGCTCCGCCTGTCAGCTCACTGCTTGAAATGTTGTTGTAAAAAATGTAAATGTAAAAACTCTTAAATAAGAATATTTTTGTTGCATTTTTCATATAGTTTGTATTTTTGTTACAGTGCCATGAACGTTGTAGCGAATGCGGAAATAGCTGAGCCGATAGAAGAAGAATGGACGTACGACCCTAACGAGCCGCGATACTGCATCTGTAACCAGGTTTCTTATGGGGATATGGTTGCCTGTGATAATCAAGACGTAAGTTCTATAATTTGGCCACGTGTTACCGACTTAGAATTCCGGCACCACCCCAACCTGCGAGTGTTGTAAGAGGCAAGTAAGGGATATCCACCGGGGGCGGCCTCCTACAGAACAATTTTGAAACTGAACTGCGATCCCCATCTCGCATGCCCAGCGTGGGGATTATGGGCACTTAAAATCCCCAGTGCTTTTTAAGGGAAGGCGCCTGTAGGAATCACGGCTAGCTCTTCCCGGGATGCTGATATAAAAGTCGAGTATGGAAACAATAGCTATATTGTATAAAACTACGACTGTTTATGATGTTAATGAGTTCGGTTTGAATGGATGCTGCTGATGCACTGACCTCCGTAGGCGCTCGGTCCGCGCTCGCGGCACGAGTAACCTACTTAACTCAAACTGCTGCTGATGCTTACATTCCTACGTGATCGATGTATCGAACAGCGCCAGTGGACACAGTAAAGGCTTTATATAAAGTCTAAGAAGGTTTTACTAGTGCTACATTTGGTTAAGCTTGAATGAAACGAGCGAAGCGGATATACATTTTACTAAGGTTTTTAGCCCAACAGTTCTTACAATACCCACCTAAAGGTTGGCTCTCACACGTCCAACAGCACTGCCGCACAATACGAAAATGAGCATTCAAATATTGGCCTAAACTCGATACATTTATATACAATTTACAGTGAAGGGATAAGTAAGTGGCGCGCGGGCCACTGGCTAGAAGCTTGTGGTAAGCAATTACGTGAATGTAAAATGTATTTACATGTTATAATTTTCAGCCCATACTTAAATGTTCGTTATTGTAATGAGTGGCATTGGGGTTTGACGTGTGAGCGACAACCTGTAGTGTAAAAACTGTCGGGCCTTGCCATAGCTCTCCACGCGAGTTTTCTCCAAGGATCTAGTAGTCGATAAATATAGCGTGTATTATAATTTACACGTCTTTTATGTATTTTAGTTGCGGTATCTAAAACATATTTTGTTTGTTTCAGTGCCCCTACGAATGGTTCCACTACCCATGTGTGGGAATCACCGCCCCACCAAAGGGCAAATGGTACTGCCCACAGTGCCAGACCAACATGCGTCGCAACCGCGCTCACAGGAAGAACTGATCTCAACATATTTATAGGTGTCTATAAAAATAGCTTAAAATCAAAAGTGGGATAGGATATCAGAAGGATCGACTTGTGATCACTTCTGATTTTATGCAATTTTTACAATATGTCCTTGCTAATATTATTTTATTTCTTGCTTTAAGATGTAGTTACTTATATAAAGATCTTTTGTGCCTGTTAATGGTAGTGATTCTTTCATTATGGATGTAAGCGGGTTAACTAAGAATAAGAAACTTATTACAAACACACATACAGTATTTGCAACAAACGTTGGTGTTCTTCCAACACAAATAAGATTCGTGGTTAATCCGTTTACATCCTTATGAATTTACCAAACTACGAAAGTTTTTTTAGTAAGATAGTAATTATGTTGGCACCAAAACCTAAACTTACTAGCGTAAAGATTTTACCGTCCCTTTTTTTCGACCGTAAAAAGCGACGGCAACTTGTTAGGCCAATTTATGTCTATGTTTTTTGCCATTTCCACAATTTGAGCAAAACTTCTAAAAATTATGGTTATGGCTGCGTGCAGTACTTGATGTTGCGTATATAAACACTTAAAGGAGGCGGGGAATGCCAAACTTAAGATACAATGTTGGCCCCCATACCAGGTGTGGTACGGTATGGGGGTCATACCAACCTAAAATAACTTTTTTACTGTTGATATTTCTCAAAATTTCACCACTTGTCGATTTGAGCTCTCATGCATATTGATAACAATTATTTTTCAAACTCGAAGATAAAAAGAGAATTTACGATTTTTGTGTACAAAATGGCTTGAATATACTGAGGCCAACATTTTGAACGCGATTTTCAATAGGCCCCATTAGTAAAGTAACTCGTGTTTTACTCTGGTATCACAACAATAACTAATATTATAAATGCGTAAATGTATTTATGTATGTTTGTTACTTCTTCACGACAAAACTACTGAGCGGATCGGAGTGAATATTGCATTGATGTCAAGACCTATAATAATGCATAGGCTTACAAGCTTGTATCTTGAGTTTGACCGATTCATTTATGGATAGGTAGTACCTATTGCTTGTATGATGTGTGTTTGTAACAAATAAGGTGTTAGTGATTAAATTATTCCATATAAATACATGTTTCTTCTTGAACCCATAGTTGTGTATTACAGAACAAATATCTAGAGTGGATTTTGGCATAGAAGTTGGTCTGGGTGACCAAAGAAGTACCTACCTACATTAGGTGTGTAGCTCATCTATCTACAATGTGTATTTTCGAACCTTGATCAAACTAAATGTGCGGATACACGACATAAATTTATCGATAGGTAGGTACCTACTAAATATCGGATAAAAAAAATTATACATTATGTTAGCTATTTTAAAAAAAAGCCGATTTAATAATGTTTTTAATGAAAACTACTTCATCTGGTTTTTTCTTCGTTTCTGTTTGAGTAAACGGTGTATTTTATTCAAAGTAGTCTCATTTGAAAGCTAAATAGTTTACCTAGCTAAGAAAAAAAATACAATTTCGGTACTTACGCCTAGTATTTTTTTTTCAGTTTTAAAGTTATAATGGCGACATCTATCCGACGCGTCGGATAGATGTCGCGCAAAATTGAGGATTGAGTAATTTCTACCTGTTATCGAACACTTATTTATCGATTTTTTTATTATACGAAGGCGAATACATTGTTGAATAAACCGATTTTACTGAAATTCTAATCGTTCGGTTTGGATAGGTGCGCGATGTTGCAAACTATTTCACCAATAGATTTATCCAAACAAAATCAGTAACATAAAAATTATGTCAAGTCTCGTCTCGTACTTAACTCATTCGCTTCGCGGTAAAAAGTGTTAATATCACGAGACGAGCCAAGTCAGCCATTTAATACCTTGGACTTGAATATAATATAGTTGAGCTACTTGTAGATTGTTTGCAACAGTCTGCAGTTAGCTCAATTGTTTCAATTGTAAGTAGGTAGGTACTAGTTTTAATTTAATTCTTTTATTTGATCGTAATTTTCTTTATTAGTAAAGATTCTATGTATTATAATAATATAGTATTAATTTATTGCTTCCACCGAAAAAGTGCTGCTATCACGAGACGAGCCAAGTCAGCCATTTAATACCTTGGACTTGAATATAATATAGTTGAGCTACTTGTAGATTGTTTGCAACAGTCTCCAGTTAGCTCAATTGTTTCAATTGTAAGTAGGTACTAGTTTTAATTTAATTCTTTTATTTGATCGTAATTTTCTTTATTAGTAAAGATTCTATGTATTATAATAATATAGTATTAATTTATTGCAGCATCAATCAATACAAACAACAAAAAACATAATAACTATAGTTACCTACTACTAAATAAAATAAAATATATGTTAGTTTAGGATAATTTTCGAATAGGTAGTTTGCCAATTTCATAGTGGAAAGTAATAAAATGACTTGTGTGGCTCTACTCGTGATAGCAGCACTTTTTCGGTGGAAGTACGAGACGTGACTAAATTTTTATATTAATGATTTTGTTCGGATCTCACCACTTTTTGTACTTAATTACTAATTACGCACTGAGAGCAGAATCCTTACGAATTCTTTTTTTACTGCGGCACCCTAAAATACGTAATTTTAGAAATTCCTCGAATTTTTCTCTTTTAGAAAATTTATTTCACATTTAAAGTCAGTAAGACTAGATATGCTAGAGCTAGGAGTAGGTATAAACGAGGAAGAAGCTTTAGTGTTATTTTTTGTTTGGTTGATATTTATATCGATATTATTTCCTCGTTATATTAAAGTCGATGTTGATATTTTATTAGATACCTATCGATGTATCTACATTTTTCAAACAACCTATAAAACGTGCATAAACGGGGTTTTAATAATACAATACCTGTGACTTGTTCAAAACAGTACCAAAACGTTTATGTTCCTTTAAAAATGATTTTGTTCGGATCTCACCACTTTTTGTACGTTGATTTTAAATAGGTAGTCTACTGATCTACCGATTGATTTTTTTAAATTCGAGAAATCTTCTTGCATTCTCTGAGAGAGATCCTACCAAGGCCTTAACAATAAAACAAATAAAAATAAAAAATTTCTTGCGTGTAATTTCGATTTCGAGTAAGCTTTGAGTCTATTCTTGCCTTTTAAAACTAGTTAGGTAAGTATGTGAATACCTATTTTGCCCACAATCTTAGATAAACACGCAAACACAAACTTAAATAGGTACCTATACACGCTTGTTACACTTAAAAAAAAACTAAATTAAAATAGGTTCATCCGAACTTTAATGGGTCAAAAAACCTATAGGTTGACACGTTTACACGCGTTTTTGGCGTCTAGAGCTAAATTTCTTTATATTTTTTTAATCTACTGACTTTCTGCCATCTACTGATTTATTCAGCGACTTTCTACTTAAATTATCAAATTTGACCTGGCAACACTGCTCGCTCACTGAGACACTGATTTCCACTGATTTCCATTCAGGGTTGGATTTCGTACGATAATTATCGTATTTATACGATAATTAGTCATTATGTACGATATACTATCCTTATTCATGGATCGTACGGAAAAATACGATAATTTTCATATTGACAAGTTATTTTAAAAAATTACATAAAAACACCTTTTTTACATACAGCAACATTAGACTTCGTACCATAGACATAGATCCTTTAAATAGAGTATCTCAAAATGTAAGACAATTCACGTAAATAAAAGACAAACAAAGTGAACCTTAACACAATCAGACAACGTCCAAAATAATTTCACTGTTAGCTAGTTAATAGTGAAGTAACTTTGTACTCTATGTGATTGTGATAAGGCTCACTCGCGTTCGTCGCGGTGTTTGTCTCTGTTCACAAACTATCTGAGTTTCTGAGACAGCCCCTACAGTACAACGTTTAGGGCGAGTACACATTAGGCGCTCGGAGTTGCATTTGGCGCGCGTTAGTAGCGTAGGTACATACAATGCACTTAGCACGGCGTTTTACGAGCGAGACCAACCATACTACTAGCTCAGTTCGGAAATTTCAATAATCTCCTTCCAATTACGTTTTTTTTTTATAATTTTTTTTTTTATAATCAGGACTTTCCATTTCCCATATAGCTGAACGCTTTTGGATTTCATCGATAAGTAAGTCTGTATCGAAGTGCTCGATCTCCATTTTGGTGAATATATGTGTCCACCAGTCCACCAATCGCGCGCTTGCATGTGTACACCTTCGACCAACCTCTTTATTCTTAAAACGCGTGTTACCAAAGCGCGCGCTTCAAAACGTGTGTATTCGCTCTTATAAACTCTGTTTTTACAAGATGTACGATCTTTTTCTTATAAATACGATATTTTTGAACGAAACGTACAATATTTTTTTGGCTGTCCGAATCCAACACTGTTTCCATTCGATAATTTTGTTCGGCGTCAAGATCTGTTTTCCTTCTGTATTTGATTTATTGTTCACCAGCAAAGTAAAGAGAAATTGTGATGTCAGAGACTAAGGCAGCCGAGGTAATAGAGTTTTACTTGTAGAACACAGATTTTATTATTTTCGCACTTGTACAGTATTTTGACCATGGTTGGTCTTTTCAGTTGGGCGCTGATATTGACGAATTAAAACAGCTACTCCAGCAAGCAAAACGGAGAAAAGTCCAAGACTTATTGTCGGTCGAAATTCGTAAAATTGAGACTGAACTGATTAAAGTGAAAGATCTAGAAGCGCAGAAAGTTTCAGTCGATGTTCCCTCCTCTTCAGCCCCCGCACCAGCTACAAAACGATACCAGATGAAATTAAACGGATATGGTGAGTTTTTACAGCTAAAATATTGAATTTTGGTGTCTTGTAGAAAACCAAAGTTAACCTTACTTACCTCATGTAATGCTGTGTGTGTGCGCGCATGCATTTTCTCTTCTTCCACAAGTGGACAAAGAATTGAAGTAAAGAGAAAATCAATAACGCTATCTCGTATTTGATAATAATTGTAGTAATTTGACTTGCTAAGGCTACATACCCACTGACAGGCAGTTTCCTGGATGCCTATATTGACTTGCATGTAGTATGGCCGGTTGCTAACATTCTACTCACTAGGCTCAGGCTACCTGTCAGTGCATACATAGCCTAAGTGCTTATTTAAGTAAAGTTATCGACTTATTCTTACTTCATCCCATAGCTAACCAACCCACTTTGTAATGTATTATTCATCTTCACAGGCTGGGATCAATCAGACAAGTACATAAAAGTGTTTGTTACCCTAAAGAATGTACAAAACATACCAAAAGAACAGGTTTATTGCAAGCTCACGGAACGTTCCATGGAACTTCATGTGGACAATCTGGAGAATAAAGACTACTTGCTGACTATCAACAAGCTTTTGGAGCCCATTAGTGTTGAAGACAGCCATTGGAAGCAGAAAACCGGTATGTACCGAGAAGGTATAAGCTTTTCCCACAGAACAGTCTTTGAATTCTAATATTTTTGTAAATACAGTAAAAAATTAATTGATGAATAATTTAATTTTTTGGAATATTATTTAACTTGTTAGTCTTTCAATTTCTACACCATAGGACCTTCACCTGCAATGGAGTTCTCCTATCCAGCATAAGTAAGCAGGCACACATTAATTTGTAGTCCCTTCTAGCTGGGATTCTCACACTTTTTTGTACCTGCCTACACTCAACTTTATAACTACTACAAAACTTAGCTAGGGCTTTATAAGATTCATTTAATTTCAGATATGGTGGTTATCTTCTTAGCGAAAGCAAACCACAACATAAAATGGTCGCACATGACAGAATTAGAAAAGAGATTCGAGGATCAACGCAGCAGTAAATTCAAACCATCCACTAATGACATGGATACTAAGGACCCACAGGAATCTATCATGGGCTTGATGAAGAATATGTGAGTGGTCCTATATCCAATTGCTTGAACAGATCTGAGTGAGATTCAAAATTAGGAAGCAAACTTGTTTGGGCATGGTATTTTTATAAGTGACTCTAAAGCAGACAGAACTTAAAAATAGCACAAGCTCTGCTTAATTTGGGGCTAGATGATGCTGTGTGAATTGTTCCATATTACTAATTTATGACTAAAATCTTATATCCAGTGTAAATACGGGTGCTATTAAATCGAATATGATATGGCAATGTATGTCATTTATTAATAAATTATTTATTGACGTTTTTCAGGTATGAAACTGGTGATGATGAAATGAAGAGAATGATATCTAAGGCATGGTATGAAGGTCAACAAAAGAAAAAGACCGATATTGATTTGTAAGTGTAAGTGACTAATGATAAAGAATTTTGTGTAAAATAATATAAGGATGCTGATTAATCTATGCTATATCAATATCTAAGATGTATCGAGAAAAGTACACATTGAAAGTTAGGGTATTATAGGCTCATAAAATAAAGGTTTCAAGATAAAATGATTGTGTAACACGTTTATACTTTATTTTCTAAATTCTACAAACATCGAGTACATAATTTAAAAGGGCGCTATATTTGTTCAAGTTTACATTTCGGGATAAAATTTTCGTATTTATTTCGTTTAGTCCACCTTGATGAGAGTGTTGTGAGAAGACCACCATCTGAAGGACCTGTAAAGAAAATATAATTTTTGTACCTATGCATGTTTATTTAATAATTTTCGTTTTATTACAATCTTTACTTCACTTACCTCTTTTTGATTTTGCTTTCATTTTCAGTTAGCATTTGCACCAGCAGCCCACACAGGTAAATCCCTTGGAGAGTGTACAATGCTAACATCCAGTTACCTACTGGTTCTTCGGTTTCAACGAAATCTGAGGTTGCGTCGACAGTCCTGGAGCTTGCTTGGTGTTTTAAGATTCTCTCAACTCTTAGCGGGCGTACGGCATTTGAACGCATCTCGATACTTGATTCACGGCGATTTTCGATGTCGCGTTCGCTCTGCCGATCCATGCTCCTTATCATTCTTTCGTTTTGTGTCTCATGTTTGGATTCCCTTTCATTAAAACGTTCAGCAACCCTAGAGTTACGCTGCACGGTTATCATTGACCTGGTGTCTCCACGTTGTCCCCTTGTCTCATCTCTGACGACGCGTGCATCTCGGTTATCTTGAGTGCGGGTAAGGATCAGCCTGGCTTCCAGATTTCTTTCATCTCTAACATCACGAGAATCCCTAGCAATGCGGTTGCCCTCTCTACGTTCAGCTTCTACGATCCTTGCTTCAACCCTAACATCTCGCGACTGTCTCTCGCGGGACTCTTCTTGACGCTTAGAAATAAGCTCTTCAACCCTGACATCATTTAGATTCCTGGTGATTTTTTCACGATCACGCCGTATTGCTTCACGATTGTCTTGCCTGCGTTCAGCAAGGACTCTTTCGCTTCCACGGCTGAAAACATCACGTTCGCGACGAGAATCTAACCTTTCATCCATTCGTACTTCTCGATTCCTTGAAATTTCGTTTCGGGCATCACGGTTGCCGTGTCGACGTTCCGCTTGCACCCTTTCGCTTGAACGACGGTCAAACCTAGTATCATCGTGGCGTCGCATTTCACGTCTTTCGTTTTCTGTGACCTCTGCACGGCTTTTTGCAAGTCGTTGAGGAGATTCCATATTTCGGGTGGCTCGTACCACGACTCTCTCGGTTATGTCTCGTTCATCGGTTCGTCTAACTTCATTACGGTTTTTTGCAGCGCGTTCACGTCCAGTATTTTCGGTTTTAGGTAAACGAGCTGCAAGTTTTTGGGTTGAAACTGCATCGCGATTCATACGTTGTACGATGGTCCTCCCTTGCTCTTGTGTCTGCTTGGTGGTTCTCGTTACGTCTCTGACATCTTCGACTGATCGCGAAGATCTGATTTCTCTGATATCATGTCTTCGCTCAGAACTGCGGCTTATGCCAATGGCCCTTTCCATACCTCGCTCCAGTACTCGTCGTCGCAAATCAGAACTCTCATTTTCCCTGCTTTGTTGATTCCTTGAACTGAGGGCCGTGTTACGTTGAAGCCTCTTCTCCTCTGAACTATCTCTAATAGCCCGCATTGATTCTTCTATGCGGCCTATTTCACGACGATCACGAGTGAATTCCGCAGACTTTTCTCTTGTTTGTCTTGTATTGTCTCGCTGTTGTCTTCGTTCATCTAAAGATTCTCTATTATCCCTTTGGCGGCGTGAGTCTTGCATTTTATTATTGCTGTTACGTTGTTCCCTGTTCAGTGATGGGGTCCTGTCAGTTGAAACTGTCGCACGGCGGTTTTCTCTCTGTTGCCGCCTTAGATCTGATGTTTCATCACGATTTATAGAATTCCTCTCATCACGCATGTTCTGTTCTGAATTTCTTGTCAGTCTAGCATCACGCGTTTCCCGAATTTCGTGTTGTGACTCTAATCTCCGCTCCATAAGTTCGGCTTTCCTTGTACCCGTAGTTCTTCCTGAACCTCGGCTTAGCTGTGAGCTGAATCGACGTTCATCAATTCTGGCGACAATACTGTTCCGAATTAACCTTTCAGAATCATCTCTGGAATCTAGAGCTCTCCCAGTATCACGACTGTTAGTATTCATCCTGACTCTGAATTCAATATCACGCTGTCTTCGTAATTCAGCTCTTACAGCCCGGACCTCACGGTCATTTTTTCTATTGGACATTCGAGCCTGGATTTCACTGTCTTTAGCATTTGAGAAACGCTGGTTTTCTCTCTTTGTTTGAGTGTTGCGATCAAAGGCTCTTCGGTCTTTGCTCTCTTCAAGTTGAAGCCTACTATCAGAACGTGTGCCGGTTAGCCTTGTATCACGACGAGTGCCTGATCGAGCTACGACTTCGCGTTCTCGATTGCTGTCGGCTGTGTCTCGGCCTGCGACTTGGCGGTCTTCGAGGTCTCGACTATTGCGAATTGGTAGACGAGACACGGAATCCCTTGACTGTCTGATGGAACGCGAATCTCGGGCATCTCTTGAAAGTCTGACGCTGCGCGTTGTGTCCACGGCGTCACGGCTCTTTGACTCACGGGAACCTCGCTTAACTTGGCCCAAGGAACTCCTAGATTCATCGCGGTTGCGGCTCAGGTCTTCACGGATCTTTCTGGTAGTTGCTCGGCTAAAAGCTTGACCTCTTGGGTACCTGTTGGGTTCCAAAGAAAGGCGTCTTTCGGTTCTCTCCGAGCGACTTAGCGAATGTTCATGGCGCCAGCCACGAGATCCATCAATCTGTTTCAAGCGATTTTCATCAGTTGAACGCCGATCTTCACTATTTCCATCTAAAGAGCGGCGTCCGGTTCCATAAAATCTGACGTCTTCAGTACGTTCGCAACACTCGCGGCCATCAATGAGATTGCTCTCACTGAAGGACCCGATGGGCTGGACAACCACGACAACCGCAAGTAGCAGCAAACGCCAATTATTCATAGTCACAGTACTTTTGTATTGGTTGTTGTTTCTTCGCTGGTAGAATAGACCTTCTATGTCGAAGGCTGCTTCCGAACTGATTTTTTCCAAGGAAAGGATTCTCTTTTTATACGGATTTGTAAGATGAGCTGATAGAATGGCTATTAGGCGCTAGAATGCATTCAATTTTCACATCCTACGCAGGAAAATTTTCAGACCTAAGTTCAATCGTTTTGATACTTGCTAGGATGACTACGAGCTTAGTTGACAGTACTTACTAGTTCATCAAGTAAAGTGAAATATTCTCTACATGATTCTGTAGCGAATATCTCACTTATCTTGCTGTACTAATAGTTATACTGTCCAACTTCGCGTAGGGTAAGTCCTCTTATAGCGAATATGGTTCACTATAATTGTATAAGTGTAAAGAACTCTACCAACCTACCCTAGGTTGGTAGAGTTCTTTACACTTTTACGTTTTTATAAATTTGAAAGTATCAAAGGCAAACCCAGTGTTTAAGGCGTAAAAACTGTTAGAAAATGAAGAACTATATGTATACAACTGACCTTCTTATTGAGACTTGCCTCACAAGACACGAGCTTTCCTACAACTCTCATAGGTGTGCATTTTCTGCAAGGATCAAAAACTTCCATCCGACTCTACTTGTTATCAGTGGTCACAGCTGCACAAGATTTGTCCCCGCGCGTTAAATAATTATCTGATGGAACCCATTGGACCAGCAAATGGGAACCCATAAATTGATTTTCTATGACGTCAATGGAAAATGCTTTAAGGTGGGGGCGAACCTCTATGATCCCATACAAACGTATTTTTTCGATTCATTTCGAAAATACGTCCCTGATCTACTCGTAAATGATAAGATAAGAAATAGCTGTTTGTATCGTTTTAGTTTTTCAACTTGAAAATGGATCAAAATGATTTTTTACTGTCACATAATGATGATTATGTATTTTGAAAAACGAAAATGATAAAAATTGCTATTTCTTATCTGAATATGTATGCAAAATTTCATTACGATCGGGACGTAGTTTCGAAATGAATCGAAAAGTCCGTTTGTATGGAATCTTAGAGCTTCGCCCCAACCATAAGGAAGAGGATTCCTCTTTGAAAAATCGAACTACTGTATTGAAAAATATATAGAAGAAAAATTGCCAGCGCTAGGTGCATATTTAGGTAGGTAGGTAGGGTCGAATGTTCAACAATGAAACGGTCGTACACACAGTGAAACAGCAGCGCCATATTTCTGAAATGTGACGATAGAAGCTGTATTATGTCTAGTCCAGACAGCCTCGTACATCCCCCGCGCCTACCTAGTTTGCGTTTGCACCGCTTGTAAAATGGCGTGCCTACGAAGGAATTTTGGATTTTGACCCAAAAAAGTAAGTTTTTTTTGTTTATTTGATTTCTCAGTTAAATAAGACAATTCTTTTTTTCTCAGTATAGCGTTGCTTTGTACATGTATCAAAGATATACGTGATTGAACTACATCTCCTTTTTGGTTGGGTATTATTTTAGGTCATTAAAGAATACCCCAGGTGTCCAACAATGACACAGTTCAAGGGTGGACACAATTACACAATGTTTCATCGTATGTATAGGTACAACTTTGTTCATTCTATTCCATTATCAATATCTTATTTAACATTGTCACATATACGGCCACTTAGGCCAATCCGATATCGTGAGAGTTATATTGAAATACCATTATAGAGCTACGTGCTCGACTTTGTAAATAATAAGTTCTGCATTAAAAATAAAGTTACCTACAATTTATTTTTGTATTTTTAGAAAAACATTTTAGTAGAGAAACTTTTTTGCCTTTTCGAAGTCGATTACGTAACTCCTAACATGACTTTTCGGTGACTCTCACTGTTTTGGATTTAGCCGGTAGTGACTATTAAATTTTTAGGTAGGTACTTCTGAATAATTTTATAAAAACTTGATTAAATGCTATATTTTCATCATCAAACACACTAAATAGAAATAAAACCGGCCAAGTGCGTGTCGGACTCGCGCACAAAAGTACCTATAAAAACGACAAAATAATCACGTTTGTTGTATGGGAGCCCTCTTAAATTTTTATTTTATCCTGTTTTTTAGTATTTGTTGTTATAGCGGCAATAGAAATACATCATCTGTGAAAATTTCAACTGTCTTACTATCACGGTTCATGAGATACACAGCCTGGTGACAGACGGACAGCGAAGTCTTAGAATAGGGTCCCGTTTTGACCCTTTGGGTACGGAACCCTAAAAAATCAATGTTACTAACAGGGATTTTTGTCGAGTGTTTGGGCACATTCAATATTTGGTGTTACCCCCTCTAGCTGTTTATACTGCCTACAATCTTCTCGACATGCTTTTGATTGATGACATGATTAAGTCGTCAATGGAAACTTGTGGTATTCGATTGCACTCTTCTTCCAGTGCCCTTTTGAGATCTCCTATGTTTGTTGGTGTTGGATCCCGCTGTTTTATTTGTTTTCCGAGCTTATCCTAAACATGCTGGCATGCTCGCCAGACCGAAACCCCATCGAACGTGTGGCCTCATCGAGCCGAGCCACGGCATAACGTCAATTTCAACAACCCCTCGAAGATACTCCCTAAGCCTAACTATCGCTGCAGTGTGGGGCCGGGCATTGTTAGTTAGACCTAAGAGCTCTCTCTAGATCTCAGGCTTGAAGGAAATGATACTGGCGCTGTCTACCGATGACTGTTTTCAAGGTCGCTGACCTTTTTTGAGAATGATGGTTATTGCTAGGCTAGGATCGATGACCGAAAGTTATATTAATAATTTTTGAAGTCAAGGTCAGTGACATAGCTAGATTTTGTATTTTTACGAACCAAGTCTAGGTTAAAATACAAAATCAGAATCAGCAGAGGGACTACACTCCTATACGAAGCACTAATAAATAGCACTTTATGTTGATTAAGTTTTGTTTATTTGTGTTACGAACCCAGTCTGTTTTTCTACACACAAGTAAACACACTTGAGGTTAAAAAATAGTTTTAAGTCTTTTTAAGCGGATGAAAAACCAGCTGATATAATATTCAGAAATTTTGACTAAATAGTTTGTCATAGTCATGGAATACTTATTTAGGGTGTCAGCAATTAAATCACAATATGGGCAACCAAAGGTTTATTTTTTATATTATCTTATCCTAGTTGTATCCGTAGGATTGGATGACTGATGTGAAGGGTGCAACGGCCTTCGCAACCTTCAGTCCAGAGTCCTTGGTGATTTTCTGAAACAAGAAATAACATTATTATGAGATTGTGCAACAAGGGTCTACAAGCTCTTGTGTAGAAAGTAAATCAGATTTGTGAGTTCTTTTCATAAACATCAAATAATGTAGGTAAGTTGTTGTATTCATCATTTAGCCTTATTCATCACAATTAGCATATATGCATAGGCTATCCTATTTATAAGAGTTTCTTATTTAATAATGAACAAGAGGCTTTAAAAGTGTTGCAAATAGATTTTTTTTTATTGTCATCAGCTTATCAGCATCCATAGCTAGATAGGCTGGAGTTAATGATCCCCTTATGAGTGCCCCGTCCAGCATCTGCCTGCAGTCCTTTGCAGGTCATCATCCCACCTGGCCAGAGGCCATCCTGCACTATGTTTGCAGAGCTGCGTTCTCCACTCAGAATATGTATGCCAGGGGTTGTAGGTTCCAGCTTGCTAATTGTTAGAGCTACATTGATACCTTTGGTTCTCTGTTTTATGAATTTCAGAAGATAATTGTGTACAAACCTGGAGTTTCCTCTCGAAAGCAATCTTCTTTACTGCCTTGACCTTTCTCTTGTCTTCTAGCTTGCGGACTACATCACGGTACTTCCATCCGACTTCGTGGGATAGACGGCCAACATGGCAGTACTGAAAACAAATCAGATTTGGGTTATAATATGTAAGAATTGAGATCATGTGTTAAATGTTGACAGGAAATCAGACATAAAAATTGCAACATGTGTTTGTACATTCAGTCGCAAATTACCCGATAAATAACATCATTATAGAATCATACAAAATGTTTAAACTGCAATGAAATCATTAACTTAAGGTAAGCTAAATTTTTCCTTTATGCTTTGGCATTTCTTTGCAGTTCTCTCAACTTCAAGGGGATGTCATAGGTTATCTTATCATAAACAAAGTTATTTTAAGAATATTACCTTGCGGCCAGGTTTCAAGCAGAATACCCTGAGGGCAGCAGGCACAACAACGCGACGACGGTTGTCAAAGGGAGGTGGGCATCCATCATACGCACGCAGCTTCTTTAAAGCTCCCTTTCCACGCTCTGTTTTGTGTGGGATCATTCCTGTGATAAAAAACAGGCTTAGCTAGTTGTAAATGATTGGTTTAGTTTGAATGAAAGGGAAGTGTAGCTTCATAATAGTAGTTTTATCATAACACATCAAATAATGTAGGTAAATGGTTGTAAATAATCATGTGCTAGTTTTGTAGTGCCTGTTAAGTAAAGACCTACAAAGTAAGTAGTATATCTGACAGCCATATATTGGTAAGATGTTTCTCAATTTTGCTAGTGCCAATAGTAGTAGGTATGTTTTTGTTGAGGCCATTTTAGCTTTGGGTTTTAAAGAGTAGCAAACTCCAGGGCATCTTACCTCTGACTGTCTTCCAGAGGATTTTTGAGGGGGCCCTGAAGTGGAAGGGTCCACGAGCAGGGTTCACATTACACCTCTTACGCAGGAATGACATGAACTTCAACTTGTTCCTGAAAAATGAAATAAAATTTTATTTAACAAATGATAAGTATGTATGTTTGTTTAGTGGTTTCATAATATTTTTGTCAGATTATTAAAGTAACAACATTTGGTATTCAGTCGCAAATTACCCAAATAGATTCATCATTCAGTGTTCCAAGATGACAGAGTTCTCCTAAATCACATCACACTAATATTTTGTTACCTCTTCACACAAAAACTACTGAACGGATAGGGCTGAAATTTGGCATACATGTAGTCTATATAAATGTAGGCTGGAATAAAACATAGGCTACTTTTATACCGTAAGTCAGTTCCCATTGGACAGAAATAACCTTGCAACGCGTGCGAAGCCGCGTGCAGAAACAAGTATTGTAAGAATGAAGAATGTTTGGATTGATGTTTTTTATCTTTTTTTATTGCATGAATCAGTTCCCAATGGACAGGAAATAACCTTTAAACGTTTCCATAGAAACAACACTTAAATTTATTTATAAATGATAAATAAAATATAGTTATCTATACATAATTATACAATTTAAATTTATAAATTCATTAATCACAATGACTAATGTCCGGCTATCTCCATTTTAGCTAAAATAATCACAGGGCAAGCAAGATATTTGACTTCCAGCTAGCCTAAGAAGGTAAGGGGTAACAATAGGTCTTGCTTACAAAAACTCGCCTGTGCTCACCTAAAGAAGTTGCCGGAAATGTTCAGCTGTTCACAACGGACAACTGTAACTTTGTTTCCTTCCAGCAGGACCTTAGCAATGACTGCGGCCAGGCGGCCGAGCAGGTGGCCACGGCCATCGATAACGATGGACTGAAACACAGTGAAAGCACCAGGTTACTCATGGAAACAACCGCCTAACCTCAAACTTTACATAAACACTTGTAAATACTGCACGAATACGTTATTAGCCGGTCTACAGCTCAGCGTGGCTAATACTATAAGATTTGTTGCAGATATCGAACAGAAAACAACAATTCGGGAAGAGAGTATACTCCCAAACACGAAGCATGCACGTGTGATAAAAATACCCATTGTGTTCGATATACCACGTCCCAAAACTGAACGTAGCAATCCGAATGTAATTTTTAGCACTCTGGATTCAGAAAACACGTATCCACTGCAGCAATTATCGTTATTTTCACATTTTTCTCCTCACCTTATTACTAAAGCCCGTCATTTTTCACGACAACGAAACGGAAAAGAATTTTTTTTTAAACAATATGGCTACCGAAACGGAAATAAGTGTATAACTGTGCTGCCAGACACAAAAAAAATTTAATGGATTTTCATGCTTGAAAAAGTGTTTGGACCATAACTCGTATGAAATCGATCTTTACCAGCTGCTACCTACCGGTCATCTGTCGCTGTCACAACAAAAATAGCTCAAATTTCAAAAATTACGTCTAAAACTCTAAAGCGAGCTCGTAGTATTCTCTCTGAAAGCGAGTGCATCGTCCAAGAAAACATATCAAGAGTATTTACATGTAAATCTGTAAAAGAATCTTATAAAATGGAAATACCGTACCGGAAAATATTTATATATATTCTCACCTTTGCTGCCTACGCGTACTCTGGTATTGGGTCGACTATGCTAAAAAATCTAAAGGATGCTGTACTTTCGGCAGAATCTGTTTTTGGAGACTGGTTTCGGAATGCTATAACTGTTGCTGAGAAATTCAAGTCTTTGCATGAAGTATTTGATGCTGCTGTGGAAGAAGATTGCATATTTAGCTGCCCAGAAGGTAAAGAGGCACACCTTAATTGCACCAAAACAATTTTAATTGGCTAGGTAATTCAGCTTGATTCACACATTAAAAATAACTCTTATTTTTTACAGGGCAGAGACCCGTTCGCAATAGAAATCATGTGCCAACATCCAATGGCTGTGGTTCACTTGGTTTTAATATTGCATCAGAATATTTGCCACTCGAAGAAATGACTAAATGTTGTGACTCTCATGATATCTGTTATGATACTTGTAACAGCGGGAAAGAAGTATGTGATTTAGATTTCAAAAGATGCCTGTATAATTACTGTGATTCCTACAAATCTGTGAATGTTGCTGGGGACACAATATTTAAAGGTGATTCATCAAATATTTAGTTGCTTTGCTTTTGATTTCCTGTGTAAATAGAGAACTTCCTACTTCTGCCCCCTTAGTCCAATGGCCGTGCATTGGATGACGAAGTGATGTTATTTTAGTCTATTTACCCTAGACAACAATCCCCATGCTAGGGGGGCTGGATATTCTATTTATGGACTAACACTTTTATTGCCACTGAAGCACATGAATGAAGTCCACCTCATGCAGCTGAATGGCAGTGAATATGATATACTAAAGTGAAAGAGTTCACACTGTCTATTAACTTGCTGATAAATTGTTATTTGTTTCAGGTTGTAAAGGAGCAGCTAAATTACTTTTCACTGGAACACTGACTCTTGGCTGTAAATCATATTTAGATGCACAGAAAAAGGCATGTTATTGTCCACCATCTAAGAATAAGTACAAAAAATACCCGGGTGATGGAGAGTTGTAGTTAATTCTTAGTTGTGATATTGTAGATATTTAGAAATTGTTGCGCCACTGGTAAGGGATTCATATTTTAATACTTTTGTAAATATAACTTAAGCTTTGCTTAATTTACAGCAAAGTGAGGATTTGTGAAAGTTCTCCATTTCATAAAGAAACATTTAAAACAGGAAATTTCGATGAGTGAAGTGGAAAGTTTAAATTATTTTATTGTTGTGATCTCTTAATTTTGTTGTAGGTTTGTATGTACAGTAATTGTAGCTTACTACTTATTTATTTGGTTTCACCAACTACCTTGTAAGTTCCAAAGGTTTCTTGTAAGTGTGATTGTTTTGATACAGATAATAAATTTTGTCTTATTATAAAGTTTTATTATTTTAGCGATAAAAATACATCTTACATGGAATTATACCTTACATATAAAATAATTTACTTGCTAAATTTAGAGAATGGGGCTTTCACTCTAAGCTTGAGTGTTTCTAGTCTAATCTTATATGGAACAGCCCAGGCCTTCGATTCATGCCACTACTAATCTATGGACGCATAATCAAAATGGATAATTCCATACTTCAACATGTTGAGTTGATAAAAATAATTCATTACTATAATGTAAATAAATGCATTTAAAAATATGATTTTTGATGTAGTTCAAATGACCCATTCTAAGTGATTTACCTTAGCATTAGAAATAAATATGAGCGAATCCAAAAGATGACTATGTATGTTACACAAAGTGTAATAACATCTATGAAAGGAGTTCTTTGATCTCTTCCTTTTCAGCAGCTTCAATGTATGGTATGCCATCTGGAGTTTTTCCATTTTTTGAAGCTCCCTGCAAAATACAGGATCAGATTTAGATTTTTCACATTCACCTTACACATTTAACACAATTTTAAAGGGATAAGTGGATTCCTACATTTTTCAGTAAAGATTTCACACAGTCAGTGTGACCTTCCCAAATAGCAGCAAGCAGGATTGATATACCATGTTTGTCAACCATCTGAAATAAAATAATATAAAGTAGCAAATTTAAGATAATGGTAAAGAATTTGTTTATATAATTGTGACAAAGGTCATGCAAAGTACATAAGCTTAATTACGTTAGGATCAGCGCCTTTGTCCAGTAAATAGTTCAAGACAGCAGTTTGACCATAATCAGCAGCATAATGTAGGAGTACTCTGCCTTCAATAAGTGCATTCACATCTATTTTCTAAAACAACAAAGGCAAACATATAAAACTTAGCATTCTTAGTAATATTCTGTGATCAGATCAATCATTATAGTATTGACAAGACAAGGATAGGACTTAATAACTTACTGAGTCTAATTAAATATCTACCTACGCCTGCCTAGCCTCCACTATCAAGGTATGACCAGATGAATCCCTACCTTCTCAGGTGGCGTGGCAATGAAGCTTTGGGATAAATGCTACCCGAGAATGCATAAAAACTGATTTATTTCGCGAAGATGATCACTTTCTCGCTATATCTGCCTACAGTAAAATTTCCATAATCTCGGACAAGTTCAATTTTAGCCGCATACTTGTTTTAACGCACTTACTTGACTTTCTATGGTGTCTTTGACCTGGTCAATATCACCGTTTTTGATTCCCCAAACTAATTCTCTTTCTTCGGTCATCTTTCAGTATCTACTTTTATTTTCCTTTCGTCAAACACAATGTTTCACAAATTATCGGAAACCGAAAAATACAACAAATGGCGTTCGCGTTCCGTTCAAGTGACTTTTGCTGACAGTGACAGTGACAACAGAAAACAAACTAACACCGACTAACACCAAATGATCACTAGATCTCTAGATCTCTATCGTGTTTTATCAATGACATGGCGGCACATCACTGGTCAAGCCGCGCCATGTCAAGGAGTCGTAGATAGGGCCCATCCGAATCAATGAATAATGATGATGAAAAAATGATCAATCGTTTTTTTCTCGATAGCTTGGACTTGGACGAACGAAATCACCCTTTGCAATTTGAGATGACAATGTCATCACGAGAATGACATTCTCGGCGTACACATTAAAAATAATATTTTTTCTGTTTTATTCAAATCTAATCAAAAATCGATAATCTATGTGCTGTTCCCTGTTCGCACAAACCGTTCCCTTGTTTGGTACAATACAAACAAACTTCGTATTTCGTTCGAGTACCTACTTTGGCTGGATTCTTTCTTTCAGTACTTTTTGCGTAATGAAATACTATCATTGTGATTTTCTGGATATTTCAGATGATCCTCGTACCGCCACGAAGTATCTATTAGTTAGTATACTACCTAAACCGCCAGATATTCGAAGTAAACAAAACGGTCCGTTTTATTCAAACATCTTTGCTTATAGGACAAACTACTCACTGAAATACATCCTATAATCAATGGCTTGCGCAAAAATATCCAGGATTACACTGGTAACGAAGAAGAAGCATCGAAAATCAATGAAGTTTACACACTGTGTTTAAGTCAAATAACTAAGTGTTTTTTGAACTTATTCGAAATCTTCAGGATTGAGTACAGTCATTGCACCGTGCTCCAGGTTTGTTCTTCCCAAACTAGTTTCTGCCCGCGGTTTCCCACTACTTTTATGAAAAATTTGAGTCCTTAGTTTTGGTGTGAAGCATCATCATCATCATCATCTAGCCTATAATAGTCCACTGCCCGCCATAGGCCTCCCCTAATGAGGGCCATAGCGCCATATTTATGATTGAAAAGGTTGAGCCAACTGCAGGCAGTTGCAAACATTCTACTTGTAAGTACCTAGTTAAGTAATAGGTACATATCAAACGGTCCCCAATTGGTGAAACTGGTTTCTTTTCTATAAATAGTTGTCTAAAATATGTAATAATAAAGCTGGACAATTCGAACATCACTATCTAGTCCCAAGCTAGCAGAGCTTGTGTTATGGATACTATTAACGAAGTGATATACATATACATAATACTAGGGGTTTATTCTATAGCCAATGTTCATCAGGGATAATGTAGAATTCTAATGATGAAATAATTTTTCTAATCGGTCCAGTAGTTTCAGAGCCTATTTAATTCAAACAAATCTTTTCTGTTTATATTAGAACAAATAATACAATAAATGTCAGATATTTTTTACTATACATACTTAAACAATTGTTTACCATCTACAAAATTACCAATACTTGTATTAATTTTCTCTTTCAGGAGAGCCGTCAATGCAATCTTGAAAGACTGTCATGGTGTCTTGATAGACTAAACACAATAAAACAATATATAGAACAACAATACACTGAAAATGATGAATCAGCCAATGAATATTTGGGTGAAACAACTATGTACTTTATTAACTGGATTGATAATGCTTTTGCGTACCTCAAGAGATTATCTGAAGTTGTGTACAAAAAGGACACAGATGATGTGTGGAAAACTGAGGTAATTAATTTTACTTGTTATTTTCATTCTCTTTATGGCTTCATCAAGCTATACCTGGTGTGTTTTAATAAAGTGACAGAGCCCTTTATTCAAAAACATCAGGGTAGCCAACTTAAACCAAATGTCATGTCTTCCATTGGAACACTAAATAATAATAAATAATGCTGGACAATTCATACAGTATCATCTAGTTTTATACCTAGTATGGTATTATTAAAGATATGCCCATACTAAGCAGAAAGTGAAATTTTAGATAGATGGATGGATAGATGGATGGATGTTTGTTACTGAATCACGCCAGAACGGCTAAACGGATCTGGATGAAATTTGGCACAGAGTTAGATTATAGTCTGGAATAGGAAATAGGCTTTTTATCCCAGAATTCCCACGAGAACGGGAACTATGCGGGTGAAAGCGCGAGGCTCTGCTAGTTTTATTATACAGGATGTTCCCCAAATATCTGCACACTCAAAATATGATAAAACTAGATCAATAATCGATGTTTATGTTGGAAAAAGTGGCCAGAACCTTTTCCCCACTGAATGGCAGCTTTCACGGGTGGTTCAGTCTCAGACATGGAACCATAGAAAAATATTATAAAAATTCCCTTTATTACCTTGTAAATTAATATTTCCAGATGTTGGAATGCATAAGTGGTCTTCACGTTTCCATAGATGAGCTGATTTTGTGTGCCATGACATTATACAGGTGCTGCTTACCTGGTGACCAGATAATTATCAGAGCTAGATGCCAAGTGGTAAGTATTATACTTAAGGTGGGTGCCAACCTCTAAACACCCACACAAACATAATTTCTTTGGAATAAGGAATCGGGTAAAAAATAGTTAAGTTTCTACTGTTTTATTTTTTCAAAATACATAATCATCATTAGAATTGTAAATTAATAAAAAACTGAGAGCGAGAATTCATTTTGATTAATTTTTAAGTGATTTTATTACACGTTCTCATTTAATGTTAATTTTTTTTTCTTGAAAAGCTAAAACAGTGCAAACATAGCCTTCTTTTACTATATATGTATGCAAAATTTCATTAAAATCGGGGAGGTAGTTTATGAATGAATCGGAAATTATGTTTGTATGGGCTCGGAGAGGTTCGCACCCACCTTATTACAGTGAATAATAAAGATAACCCATCCAGCATTATTCCAAGTCGAGAAAAAAGCAGCACGGCGGCCGTACCATCCTTTTCTCGAAGCAGTTCAGGCCATTTTCGACCCCCTATAACTTCGTTGTGGATAAAACGAGAAGCCTAAATTTTCAGTAACCAATTAGGCATTGTATAAACGCGGTATATTTCAAAATTCATTCAATTTGAACCAGTAACCAACTTAATTTTGTCACTCACTGACTGACTGACCGATCATCAAAACTCTAAGGCACTTCTAGCAGACATAAAAGCTTCAAGTTGTGTATAAATCATGGCAAAAAATATTTTGTAATTTCGGTCCAGTTTTCTAGATAAGTACATCAACTATAGCATAAATAACTTTGTAATCCCATATAAATGATTGATTTACATTGGTTAAGTTAGTCAATCATATAGATAATGTATTTCTTTTCAGGTTCTCCGCGACACCCAGTCATTACTAGCAGGTCTTGTAGAAGGTGATGTGAGTTCTACAATCAAAGCAACTACAGATTCACTCAAGCGACCAATCCTCCCGTCAAATGTCAACATAACCATAGAAGTCCTAAGAGACGTACTATACGCGCTTGAAATCAACACAAACACGGCACTATTAAGTCTTGTGATCCACTGTTTTAGCAGCGATATGTCTCCTGTTGATGTTATAAAGGAGCATTTTGTTAATGGATGCGCTTGTGACAGTGAAGAATGCGAGTTTGTTAAGGAATTTGATCTGTACAATGAGAGGTTGCTTCAGATTGGTTCGTTTGCTGTTTCATGCTCTTCTGATCAGAACAGTGAGTAAACCTATTTTGTAGACTAAGGCCTCGTTTACGGAGAAGCGGGGCGTCGCGCGTTGCGTTGGGCGGTGCGGCCTGCACTGAATTCAAACATGGCGTTGTAGAGTGCGAAAGATTTACTTGTCATTTTCTTTGTTAATTTAGCTAAATTAACAAAGAAAATTACAAGTAAAGAAAAGAAACACGTTACACACCGTTGTACACGTTTACAATTAAAACAGTTGAACTAAATGCAGAATGCAAACAATATAGAGGAAGCTCAACTGATAGCTAAATGTTATCTGTTCCAGGAATCCTGTCCCTCAGAAGTGGCCTAGCCAGCCTTGAAGCACTGGATCCTCACATAGTACCTGCGCTGATGACGTCACCGGCGAGCCACCATTCCACACTGCTGATCAAATCCTGGAAGCAGGAAGTTAAGGACATCAGGAACAACGTGTTCTTGATTGTGGATCCTGCTCGTTTTGCTGCGGTAATTAATCCCTACTAATGTTATAAATTCGAAAGTAAATCTGTCTGTTACCGTTTCACGCCTAAAGAACTGAACGGATCTTAATAAAGTTTGGCAGGGAAGTAAATGGTATCCCGGGGATTTGCGCTGTGATGAGCACAGCGCAAATTTAATAAAAAAATCAAAGTTATTTATTACGTATAGAAATACTTGTAGAAACTGAAACTGTCATTTTATTTCTATTCTTTCAGAAATCAAAACAGCAGATGCACGACATGCTTGTCGACGTACTAAAATGCGACGCATACAATAATAGCAAAGTGCGTGGTTTGATCGGCGTGGGTTGTTTGGTGTTGGACTTCTTCAATACGTATGTTGAATTAGAGTTGGAAGCGCTGACTCAACAGGAGAAGCTTTTTCCTTTGTTAGCGGACTTAGAAAAAGGTGAGTAGGTGAGCTACCTACACTTTTTTTAATACATTACTTAAAATATATTAAAATTTATGTATCTATGTTATATTATATACATCAGTCATCTAGTGCCCAAAATACAGGCTATGCTTAGCTTGGGGCTTGATGATGCTGTTGTATACAGGCTTTAACAAGAATGAAAGACCAATCTTTCAGGTTCTACTTCAATCACAGAACACAGGACAACAAAAAAAACCGACTTGATTTTCGAAAAAAAGAATGCGTAACTGTTTACATTCCATATAAAGCACAAAACACATGCATCAGTTATTGAGGTCATCATTTTGTTAGTTCTTTTTAATTATCTTTCCCGTTTTCTGTGATCGAAGCTGAACCGAACTCCCCTGATTTTTTTCCTTCATTGTTGTACACCATATATAAATTCGGCCAAGTGCGAGTCGGACTCGCGCACGAAGGGTTCCGTACCATTATCTATAAAAACTGCAAAAAAATCACGTTTGTTGTATGGGAGCCCCCTTAAATAGTTATTTTTTTCTGTTTTTTAGTATTTGTTGTTATAGCGGTAACAAAAATACATCTGTGAAAATTTCAACTGTCTAACTATCACGGTTCATGAGATACAGCCTGGTGACAGACGGACAGACGGACAGCTAGTCTTAGTAATAGGGTCCCGTTTTTACCCTTTGTGTACGGAACCCTAAAAAAGTACGCGGGTTAATAGTTTCTGCCTACGGCTTCTATGGAAACGTTTAAAGGTTATTTCTATCCCATTACGATTTTTATAATTTTACGGGTTTACTATCCTACGGTGACATAATACACTCCCAAGTTTTATTTGGCTCAGAACTTTTCAAATAAAAGTCGATGCACTTACTTACAAAGTAGTCATCGTACTTGTCAAAATGCGGTATAATAAATTATCAAAATTACCATGCACTTACTATTCAGTCAAATTGAAAACATGGCAGTGTATACATATTTTCGTAGCTGACTGTACAAACCTGAGTTTTTACACTTTGCTCCAAGAAGAATTTCAGGTTGTGTTCTAAAATAATGCAAAACGTAAATAAAAAAATTTTCATTGTTCGCAGTTCAACTAGAATGCAAGATAGTCAACAATCTCCTCGCCGCACCAAACGATTGCACCTACAAGATAAAAATGCCTACAAACAAAACAACGTCACTTGAAAAACTGAACAAACGCATAAAGCTCCTATACACTCTAGTTAGCCGAATAAACAACCTACTGAACTGCCAAGACGAACAGTTATTCGAAGACGAAGAACCTAAAAATGTCACCCATACAATAACCAAAGGTGTAACCTACGTGAATTCGCCAAAGAAGGACTTCGAAGCATCTAGAAGCATGTTCGCGCGAAGTAACGTCCGTTCATCGACACGAAACTTTCCACTGTCGAATCTAACGAAGCATCTTCGCGTGAACGCAGAACTCCAGTTTTCAGTAAAACTCGACGAAATTGACCTAACAAATGAAAAGATTGATAAACGTTTCGAAAAGTTGAAAGAGCTGTCAGCGTTTAATTTCTCGCCGGTTAAGAACAGGTCGTCTTTGAGAAAGGTTGTTTTGAACAGACATCTGCAATGTGTTAAGTCTGAGGACGCTGTTAATGCTGTACCGGAGGAGCAGAGCCTTTTTAATGAAGAGGAGAGCTCACAGCTTACAGGTAAAAACTTTTACTAAGGTACCAACTGAACCTTTTCCTAGTTGTTTTTACTTCGCGTACTTTGTCCCACTTAAAGGTAAAAACGTCCTATAGATTTTCAATCATCGCGATATTATCTAGCTCTGCATATGCTGGGGCTAGATGCTGTTGTAATCCACACAACAGCATCCAGCAAAATTATTTTTTTTATTTTTATTGTCACACATTTTTTGATGTTTATTTATTGCACCCTCTGATCAGCTTAAAAAACTAATTTATTAAATAAGTAAGACATGTTCTAACGATACCTACTCTAGAGATATTCTATTAGACCTAATGAGCTAGGCCTTCCCCATATTACACCGTCATCATCATCCTATATTAGTCCACTGCTGGATATATTATGCCTCAATCTGTTACCCGTTGATATCACCCAATAATTCTTATCAAGTGTTTTTCATTTCAGAAGTCCTGAACGAGATAAACAACATGACGAATATACTTAGTACTCCGAAATCTCGTAAGGCGCTCCATGCACAAAACAAAAGCAATGTACTCACGATAAATGTAAACAATCAGAGTACTATCTCAAAAAGAATTTGGAATATCCCTGTGAAAACTCGTATCGGTGATATGTCACAAGATGAGTCGTTACAGTATTTGGAGCGAAATGAGTCTTTGATAGAAGACGAGACTTTTCCCAATACGTCAAATCTCAGTCAGCCATCGAATGTGACTACTTTGGAAAGAATCATAGATCTGAATTTTGTTGACGATAAGTTGAACAGCTTGAAATCTCTGAGAGAAACTAGTTTGTAAGATTTATGACGCTTTGTTGTAAGTAAAACATTATTCTATCCGTCCTTTTGATCAATGATTTGTAAACTTATTGCGATTTAGTTATTAAAATATTTTTATTATATTTAACATTTATGCGGGAAATGGAATTATCTATAACAATTATGACATTGCAAATAAATTTATTTTGAGTCAATTTCATGGACTATTTATTAAAATTTTAGATAACTACACCCTGTAAACTAATCACGTAGTAATGCCATACATAATTGTATAATCATCATTATAATATCAGCCCATACACGTCCACTGCTGGACATAAGCCATACGACGCCACAAAGAGCGGTCCTGAGCTGCCTTCGTCCATCGACTCCCTGCGACCGCTACGATGTTGGTCCATCGAGTTTTTCCAACACTCCGTTTCGCGTTGCACCGCGGCCGCCACTCGAGAACCTCGAAACACTCGAGAAATGTATAATGTAAAAACTTAATTCATTATACATTCGATTATGACTGCATTACATACCTTCAATGTGTAATTTTTTATGACGATCACGCAACAATTACCACATTATAATAACCCATATCATTTGAAAAGTATATGTAAAATAAAATTGACGAAAAGAAAATAACACTAAATAGTCTAAATTGTGTTGCTCCGAAGTGTCTATCACCTAAATTACATGCCAGTTGTTTAATATTTCAGTAAATTCAGTAGGTACTTTGAGTTAATATTTGGCGTAAAATTCATCAAATGGCTTCCTCCATATATTAATTTACAACTTTGTCGCCAATTATCGCTTGTGTGCACTACATGATAATTAATAATTACCATATTCAATATACCGCGGTATATAAACTCTGTACGTTCACCATTTCCCACTTTCCTAGCTGCAGGAAGGATAGCATGTTTATTATTCAGTAGCACTTTGTTAATACAATGGCAGTGCGTGGAATTATTTGTGTATATATATTTGTGGTAAGTATAAGTAGATCTTTCTAAGTTTGGTTTATTTAATTAGGGTTAAGGCACATTGCAAGCGCATCGGAAGGTAAGTTTTGAAGATTTTGTATTGATAGCAGATTAACGAACCTTACGTTTCCATAATTAGACCATATACCTATAAGTTCATAAAGATATCTCTTTGTTTCATAGCTTTAAGTACCTGACATTGTAAAAATGTGTGTTTACTTGTGTACCTACAACTCTGTAAACTTACTTACAAATAAATAAATTGAATTGAATTGAATGTATGGCACTAAGATTTTAATAGAATATTGACCCCAGCCCGCACGGGGATCGTTGTCTAGGGTAGAATAGACAATAATGACATTGCATCGCCATACATTGCGTACATTATTGAACTTGAATGAGTGCATTTCAAATAATTTACGCATTGGATGACGAAGTGTCGTAATTTTTCTCTATTCTACCCTAGACAACAATCCCCGGGCTAGGGGGGCTGTAGACTGTACTACAGGTCAATATGCTATAAAAATTCTTCAATAAATCCGTTCAATTCGTTTTCAATAGCCCTAGCCCTATAAAAAGCTAATAATAAGTGTTGGGAATCAATAATTTATTTCACTATTTTCAGGCCTGCTTCAACCTGATAGTAGCCGTAGAAGATATTGGTAAGTCTATACTATAATTATTGCAATGCAATGCCTAGTAGTTGTAGAAGTAAATTAAAATGTTATCAAATACATAAGTACTGGTAAGTCTTTAATGAAATAGCAATATTATTAATGCAAATACTTCTGAACTGTAAAAGTACATAATGTACTTTAAACTTGCAAGTAGGTAGGTACTTATTTAATCAAATTATCTTGAACGTTTCAGATGAGGATTACGAGCTTGAAAAAAACGCTAGAGTGGTTGGAAGAGCTTACTCACTTACAGGTTGCGACTATGGAACTCAGGTGAGCTATATTTCGTCCTTATAAGCGACAATACATTTGTGGCATCTTATGCGGATGCTTATGACCAGCTGTGGCCATGTGTGGCCTGATAAGATGAAGCTGCAGTAACTTACCTTCTTTATATTTAAATGTAAGTATACTACTAGTATACATTTTACATAAGGATCATTGATGCTTATTGAAACGATGACATAGATACAATAAATACCACAAACAAATTTAAAAGTGAAGGTTATATTCAAAATGGCGACTTCATTTTATTCCAGGAACGAATCCTGCAGGAAATTGAATTTTGAAGATGTTTCGCCATGTTTGTAGCCTTTTCACTAAACCACTTTATTAGAATGTAGTAGTTTTATTCTCTTTGCACATTATCTTGACATCTTCCTCCGTTAAGACCGCAATTTTTCACATTAAATTATTCTGTGTCATGTCTGATTCACACTAAAATTAAAAATGCAACATGTATTTTGAAAAACTACAACGATATAAACAGCTATTTCTTATCCGATTATGTATGCGAAATTTCATTAAAATCGGGGACGTAATTTCCAAATGAATCGATTAGTACGTTTGTATGGGAGCTTAGAGGTTCAGGCCCACCTTAAGGGTGCATACGCCTATACGACGCCATTTAGTGTAAAGGATAGGCAATAGGCATAGGACTTCATGTTCATCGGAGCGCGAGCGGGACAGAGCAGAGCAACGCAAGCCCAAAAATCAAGTTTTTGCTATTATCTACTAATTAGGAATTTATTTGAAAAAGAAAACGCAACATATAAAATGTTCTTGCTTAGTTCGATTACCATGCTTATTCTCAAGATCATAACTTCTGTGTTAAATGAGAAATTAAGGTTTTAGTAAAATTTTAGAGGTCACTGCGATTTTTTCTATAGAGAAAATTTTATGGAACCTTTTTTTCTTAACGCATAATGACCAATAAAAAAACATCATGAATACGCAAAATGACCAATCTCCAAATGACCAATACGTGAAATGACCAATGCAAATAACATCAATATATTAATTTCAAAGTTAAATATTCAGTACTTTGGAAGATATCGACATCCAGCGGAGATGGAAAAAAGCAATTTGAGGTAGTATTAGTCTTATGTGAGTAGTCTAAGTGGTTGTGAATTGATTGTTCCGCGCGCGGCACTCACTACTTTTAGAAATGGTCCATGTCCAAGGACCGTCCTTGGACATGGACCATTTCTAAAAGTAGTGAGTGCCGTGTGGTGGGTGATAGTGATAACAAACAACGGACCCAACCGGGCTCGTTATTTATGGACGCGCTGGATGTGTGAGCTTTTAGTCCATTTTCGAGAGTTTTCGCTGGTATAAATCCACTACGAACTATTTTGCGTGTGGCTCAAAACGTGCCTATGCATTAATCCGATGAAAAACTTTCATCAAATGAACCGAAAAATGCTTCATTTTTAACATTCATAGAAAACTGATAGGTCTATAACAGAGAAATAGGATCATTTTATCGTAACTAATATGTGTCCTCACATAAAGGATCATCATAATATCGGAACATGACCCTTATGCATGAACCAATGACAAATTCTGATCCTCGTAGGTATCGTAACATTGGTAGGTAACACATCCAAACTGAGGCGTAGGTACGTTACTTAGGTTATACAGGGTGTAACAAGAGGTAAGGACAAAACTTTCACGCCTGGTTCAAACTCAGTACTTCAAACTCGGTACTTTCCTATTTCGTCTTGTTCGTTTGAAGGTAGCGTGTATGTAGCAGGATGTTGTGGGTACGATTCCCTCCTTGGGACAAATATGTTCTGGGTATTTTCTATTCGGTAAAGAAATATGCAGTGTATTAAATATATCAGTCATCTAATACTTATGCTCTGCTTTGCTTTTGGGGCTGAATGATGTTGTGTTGATTGTCCAGTATTATTTAAGTATTTATTTTATTCTATAAATTAAAACTAAATAGCGTTATCTTTAAATTTTCTAGGCGGGGTATACATGCATGACCTGTAACCGAGCTCTTCACTGTTACTTCGGCGGCGCCGCCATCATGGTAGACTGCTACGGTCTCTTCCGCTACTGCCGCGACGGACGCTGCGGCAGGCATCAAGGCGATAAGTGCTTTGGCGACAACAGGCTAACCACGGCAGCGACATTGTTGAACATGACTCAAAATGAGAATCACCTTCAAAGTGAGAATCACCTTCAAAGTGGAATCACTGGTAACGCTCAAAGCGATCAGACTTCGAATTATAAACCCGTTAAACCTATAAGTATTGGTATTAATCTTGGTAATCATGACGATTCTAATAACTTTATAGGGACTTCTTCGAATGTGGTCACGAAACTCTCGAATGTTAAAATCCATGGTGTTGATGTTGATTCTAATTTATCTACGGAGAGTACAGCGCCTGTCATAAATGTTGACGCAAACGAATAAACTGTATTGCTGTTACTTTTTGTTTTTATTTAGATTTATTTCTAAATATTTTTCAACAGAAACCCTAGAAGCATTTGGTGGAACTTACCTCAAAATTTTGTGAAGTTTTGAAGTTAGGTAACTTAACCTACTATTTGTAAGAAAAACTTCGGATGCCGGTTATTGTAACTGGCAACGAAAGGAAAACTTTTTCATAACTTTTTACATTACAAACATATAAATTGCGAAAATTGACGAAAGCTGCACGTGACGATTCCAGTTGTTATTCATTTGAAAACACGTGTACTTAACTACATAAAAACATGTTTTTTAGCTTTCTTAATTTGTAGGTATTTTATAGAGTCTGTAGGATACCTTCTACAGACTTTCGGGTTTTACTACCCACCTCAAGGCGGCTGCCGCCGCCGTAGCCTATTATAATACGCAAACATAAATCCGGTTTACCAACTGAAAGTATTTTAATAGGAAATGAACCCCTCTCTAGAGATAGAGCTAGTATACATTACACGATCGTGTATCGGCCCCAACGCGGCCAATCAGCTCTGATTTGTAGGTATCTGTTGCGTATCAGGGGAATTGAAACCCTATACTCGCTGATTGGAATGGATGTACGGAGAAAGTTGTGCAAACGATCGTAGAAATTGAGTTCTGTATAATATTAGAAAGTGATGTCATGTCTTGATATGCAGAATTTCGGCCATTCTGTCAGTCGGCTCGTTGGTCTAGGGGTATGATTTTCGCTTAGGGTGCGAGAGGTCCCGGGTTCAAATCCCGGACGAGCCCAATTTTTTGCACTTAATTTTTTTTCATAATGTTATATCTGGGGCTAGTACAAAATGAAGTGTAATTTTTAGTATCTCAGCAGGGAATTGCCTGAACGACGGTTGTTTCTTTTTTTCAAAACTCTTGTGTAAATGGATCATTCGCAAGGCAAATTGAACGTGAAGTTGATCCACAATTTGCTCCATTGACTACCCACACCCTCATCTGTCCTAGAACTAATTCAGAGAAGATTCTATGCAAGTACCTACTTAAAAATATTAACAAGCCTTTAGTTATCGTACGTAACTTACAGACCCCTAACTCCTACGCTACCATGACCTCGTAAATTATAACTCCATCGACTGCACTTGACGCAAATTGACGCTTTTAAAACTCCCAGTCTACCTTTTAACCTTTCAACATTAAAGTGCACTAAATTGGCCCCTCCTCTATGGTGTGTCCCTAATGCGCATGTCTGGGTTTCCAACTAATATAAAAGCAGTTGCTGGCATGGTCTAGCCATCATTCCGTTCCCGAAAAGATATCAAGCAGGAAAAGCGGGAAAAGTAGAAGTTTGGTTTTACAAAGTTTTGAAAGTGATATTTTGCTGAATGAGGAGAATTGCCGTAAGTATTCTTTCGAGGTTTCTGTAATAAGTAGATATAAGAAAACTTTTGAAAACATATTTTACTTAGATATTTTGCAGGACTTATAATTCTCTGATAGGTTCTTTGATAAATTAATTTGTAAGGTATTAAAACCAAAATAAGGTCAAGTTAGCTAATAAACTTTCGTGCACTCGATTGACCAACGCCATTTTAAAGTTTTTGCCAACGAAAACCTGTACTTGTACTGTATAATTACTAAACCTACACTTTGTGTGTCCATCTGTCACGGGTCACGGACCTTTGTAATCGTAAATACGGAAATAATGTTGAGTAAAGTGCATTTTCTACGGAATACTTCCGTAAGGAAATGTTGTGGTCCAGGATGTCGCGTTTGGTGGTCGATTCGGACTCGCGATTGGCCGGTTTCTTTTATTTTATTATTCCATGCCAATCCTGAAGGTAGGTAGGAAATCTCACTAATATTATAAACGTGAAAGTTTAGATGGATGGATGTTTGTTCCTTTATCACGCCAGAACGGCAAAACGGATCTGGATGAAATTTGGCACAGAGATAGATTATAGTCTGGAATAGGACATAGGCTACTTTTTATCTCGAAATTCCTACGGGAACGGGAACTACGTGACGTACGTGACGTAACTGCGTGAAACCGCGAGGCGCTGCTAATTATTAATAAGGTAGGGAATTAATTTAATTACCTAGTTCTCTATCTAAGCAGGCTCAGTTTTTTTCCCCAAAACATTTTGAACAGTAGGTAAAAGCAATAATCATTGGCAGGTTGCTAACGGCATAAACCAAGGCGTTTAATCAGATTTAATAATACTATAGGTTAGCCCACCCAAAAACAAATAATTGAAATAAATAAATAATGTTGGACAATTCACATAGTATGTATTTTACAAACTGTATGTATATAATATATATATATATATATATCATTTAATCTCATCTCACTAATATTATAAACGTGAAAGTTTAGATGGATAGATGGATGGATGTTTGTTCCTTTATCATGCCAGAACGGCAAAACGGATCTGGATGAAATTTGGCACAGAGATAGATTATAGTCTGGAATAGGACATAGGCTACTTTTTATCCCGAAATTCCTACGGGAACGGGAACTACGCGGGTGAAACCGCGAGGCGCTGCTAGTATAATATAAATAACCATTACATACAAATTAGTTTTGAAATTACTACACTTGCACGTTGTACCTACTCTTGCGTAACTCTAGGTAATGTGTGAAAAAAAACTACGTGCATTCTATGGACTAATGTGTAGAAATAGATCTAATGACAATTAAAAACTATAGATCCATCATTTAACTAAATAGATTCATTCTAATTATATGGTAAGCTCAAATTAACGTAAATAGGAACGGCAAAAGAGAAAAAAAAACGCCTGGTAGGAACGCTCAAGTTAACATTATACGAAACGTTTTCAGCGATTCATGTCGATGGCTGTACCTACCTACCTTTTAATAAAAAGGTACTTTCAGCATTTTTTAGGTTTTGTCACATGCAATCTTAGTTAGGTAGGTACTAAATTTTCCATGCAAGATAGGTATATACTTCTTAGGTACACACGGATCTAAAATACGAGATATTTTTGGTCAATAAAGGTATTCATGAAATAAAACACAAAACTGATAACAATAACAGAAAAAATCAAGGTAACAGCAACGTCACACTAATAATATAAATGCGAAACTTTGGAAGTTTAGATATTTGGATGTTTGATATAAACTTCAGAAAAACTGATAATAATATAAATGCGAAACTTTGGATGTTTAGATGTTTGAATGTTTGTTACCTCTTCATGTCAAAACTACTGAACGGATCGGGATGAAATTAAACACAGGTAGTTCTAGGCCTGGAATAAAACTTAGGCTACTTTTATTCCATAAATCAGTTTCCATGGTATAGAAATTTTCTTAAACAACGCGTGCGAAGCCGCAGCCTTAAATAAGTATGTAATAACTAAAACAAAAACACAAACTTAAACATAAGCGCAGCGATAAAGATTCAAATTGGAGTTTGAAAACGGACTACAAGAACAGAAATAAATTAATGAAAGCTAAAAAAAACTAAAGCGAAGGCGCAGCCTTAAATAAGTAATAACTTAAACAAAGAAACAAACTTAAACAATGCATAAAAGCACAAGCGCAGCGATAAAGATACAAATTCGAGTTTGAAAACCGACTACAGATAAAAATAAAACAAATAAATTAATGTTGGATGAAAGCTTTCAAAGTTCTACCACGATTTGATCCAATGATACAATACAATATTATCCCCCAATCTTCTAAAATCTTTAATTTTGTAATCTTTTTGTTTACAAAAAATATTTAGGTTTGTAGAACCAAGTAGGTACCTTTACCAAGCACCAAGATAGAAAGTTTATAGAGGAAAATAAAGATAAGGAACGGAATATTGTTTGTAAGAAAACACAGAACAACAAGATAAGAAAGATAAATAAGTGGTTTGTGTGTATACCGACCTTTATCATAAAACTAGGTTTTGCCCGCGACTTCGCACGCGTTGTTTCTATAGAAACGTTTTAAGGCTATTTCTATCCCCATGGGAACTGATTTATGAGATGAAAAGTTTTATTTTAGGCCTAGAACTACCTGTATGCAAATTTTCACCCCGATCCGTTCAGTAGTTTGGCGTGGAGAGGTAACAAACATCAAAATCAAAAATTCTTAACAAAAATGTACTTAGAAAGGGTCAAATTCTTAAAATAAAACAGACGCGAAAATAAAGTGACATTTTTTATTTCTGTCGCTTCGGTATGTAGACTAAAGTAAAAAAACGATGAAGAAACCTTTAGCCAGTTAGTTGTTATTTTTCTAGTGTTATTTTTCATCCATCCAAACATCCAAGCTTTCGCATATAATATTATTAGTGTGTGATGTAGACATTATTGTGAATTAGCTTCAGCCCGCGGTTTCGAACGCGTTTCTTTGAGCAAAGACTTGCATAATTTTTCCGCGCTGGGAAGACGATTTTTTGTACCCCTCTACTAGTAAAATGGTCTCAATTTGAGAAAAAAATCTTACCTACTAAACAAACTACAACATTTAACAGTGGATTTGGTCATCTCCTCTATACTCAATTAGGTAGGTAACGTACGGTAATACGTACAGTATTACCGAATTAACCAAACATTAAAGAAACTAACCAAAACAAAATGAAGATCATAATTTTCAACCTTATTATATCTGTCATTTGATGGTGAAAAACATTTGGAATTAATGAACTTTCTTCTCTAACAATCTTACATTAAAATCTGCTACAAAAATGAAGTTCATGCTTTTAACCAAAACGAACAAAAAACAAAGTATGTTCCAATGTAAACTAAAGTGTTAATTTTTAGTAATTTTATCGCTGCCGTAACCTACAACAATTGCAAGTCACTGTCTTACAACAGTTCGGCTATTCAGAGTAGCAAAATATCCACGCAAAAACCCAATAAGTATTGCTTGCTAAAAATCTCAGGCAGTCTCAGGTGTATTCCGGAAGCACGTTTCCCCGTAATTGAATCTGTCAAGTTTATACTCTGACAAGTCTATTATTTAGACCTCGGGAAGAACCCAACGAATAAATAGATTTCCGCTTGCGAAACACGTTTTGTTGTACATGATTCAATTACTTACACATGTATGCTAAAGGGAAAATTGAGTTGTGGAACTTTACGTCATTTTCAGTGGTATAAGACAAACTTTTTGAGGATATCTGCAGGTTCTACACTAGGATAAAAAAAATATAAAACTTGAATCAAACTAAAATCACCCTTATCGGGGTAATTTACCATGATTGATGGATGCGGCAAGCTGAAGACTGGGCGCTATGGCGCTCATTAGCGGAGGCCTATGTCCAGCAGTGGACTAAGACAGGCTGGTGATGATGATGATGATGAGATGAGACTTGGTTTTTAACAATCATGAAACTGAATATTTTCAACAGTTGTGAACATGTTGTTTTGTTTTAGAATAAAGGCACAATGGGAAGAAGGATTCGGGGTCAGTGTTTTCTGATTGCTGCTCTAGCAATCGCCTTCTCGAACTACATTGAACAGGTACCTACCTAGTGCTATTTTAATAACACTCTCTGACTGTAAACCTCCGCAAACAATAAAACCTAACAGTAGCGTTCATAACAAGTAACAAACTGCGAGTTAATTTATATTTAGCGGAATTTACACAACATTAGGTTTTATGCGCCCAGTCGAGTAACGTAAAGCGCATGGAAAATTAAATTCCAGCTTTCAGGCTTGCTACATTAAACGTTTCAGTAATTAATGGTTATTTAGCTCCAGCTACTTCCAGTGTTGAATTAACTTAATTTTGCTAGGTGGCGAGCCTGCCAGTGGAGTCCCTAAATCAATGGCCAACTTTCCCGAGGAGAAACGTAGCGGCTCTAGCCAGGGGAGGCTATTTGAGAAACCCCTCGCTGAGCTTCAAAAGAAGCATCTCCACTCTAGCCAAAAACGGTCAACTACCTACCTTTAGATCGCCGTACACAGACGGGGGTAAACAAGAGAATGATGAAGACGAATCTTCTCAAGAGAAAAGGAACATGGCCTCCATCGCTCGCCTGCGTAGCTATTCAGCTATGAAGAGGAACATCCAAGCGCTGGCTCGCGACGGGTACCGTGTCGGCCGCGGACAGTACAACCAGAATGACGAGAAACGGAACATCGCTGCTATGGCCCGCAACGGAATGTTCGGTAAACGGGACATCGAATCTAACGGAGATGAATACTACTACCCGTTTTACCAGAACCCTCTGCCGCCGCAATCTGAAATCGATGGGCCATTCGACTACAATGAGTTGTACGATCTCCAACAGTCGGTTAATCCTGACATGTTCCCTCCTCTGTCACAAGTGTTCAAGCGCAGCGGTTTCCTACCATTCTCAGATTCGTACGATGGCGATGATACTTCCAAGATGATTGATAACTGGTCGTGGAAACGTGGATCGTATGGGATGCCGGTCCACGGGCTTTACCGACCAAACTTCATAGACCCTACGGTCAGAACCAAGCGATACATTATGTCCATACCTGATGTCATCGAGGGGAACGAGATCGAGAAACCTGAGGACAATGATGACAAGCGCTCAGTCGGTAAGTCCGTTTACTTAGAGTGGAACCCAGTGTTTCACCAAGATATGGCTGCAGAGAAAACTGTGTAAAACTGTATGCTTTGTTACGTCTGTTGCAGATGAAGAGACTCGCGATAATTTTGAAAAGCGTCACATTGGCTCCCTGGCGCGTTTAGGGTTGCTCCCTTCTTTTAGGTTCTCGGGCGGACGATACAGTAGATCGGGACGGGCTAGATTGTTGTGGCCCAGTCAAGAGTTGTACAGGTCGTCTAGATTTCTTCACATGGGTGTTTTTGTAGAGAAATATGTCGTGTGCTTTAGTGCTTCGATGATGGGAGGATAGACGCATGATGAGTGTTAGTGCATCGATCGATGGTAGTATGTGCCGTTGTTGGATAAATCTTCGTAAATCAATGTGTAGGAATATAATGCTTTTCGAAGTCTACAATTCGAATAGCGATTTGAGTCGCATGTTTTTAGCGGTCCGTCCTAGAATTTGCTACCTAGAAGTGATTAATATTTCACTATGAGGATGTATGAATCAAAATCATTATATTTGGGACTTATTCTATGTTGTAATTTAATGTGCTTTTCAGTGTAGGCGTTATTACTAATAACATGTTGCTAACAATAATTGTTATTTTCAGGAAGCATTCCAATGACCAGAATTTCGGAATTAGGTGAGTCAAAATAAGCCTCTATTTGTTATTTTAATTAAACTGTATAATATATTGTGTTAAAATAATTTATATTTCATATCTCTGAAAACTTTAAGAACATTCTAAAACACTCCGCTTAAGAGTTGCCATGGAGTTCCAAGTTGCAAATTGCTTCGAGTATTTCGCAACGAATTTTCGTTGGAAACTTAATACCACGATACATTTTAGAAGTTGCATTACATTTTGAAGCATGTTGCAAATTGCTACAACCCTGTTTAAATTTTGCTACGAAACTATGTAGGGAATGCTACAAAGCGGCGTAGCTGCTCTACGAATTACGTAGCAGGTCTACAAATTACGTAACTTGCAGCTACGAAAGATTACAAGTACTACGAATTTTAATTTTAAGAAAAATGTTTCAACGCTAAAAATAAAAATAGGATATAATTAAATAGATTTTTACATTTCTGTATTTTATAAAAACTAAAGTAAAATTTGTTAGTTGAAAGCAATTAGCCCATTTCCATTTTAGACACATGGAAATGAGGACCACATATCGTGCCTTTGTTTTTGATCTGGTCATTCTGTTTCATACCTGGTCTTTTAGCTTCACACAGAAGTAGCTGGGTTCCATATTATACCTATCGTTACTCGTTATAGCTAAAAATAATTTGTTAGATCTTCAAACTGTCGCGTCGTTGGAATAGGCTAAATAAAGAGTCTCAAATTAAATAGCAAACTAAACAATTTAAATTATGAACGACGATAGTTGTACCTATCTCTAAAAAGCTCTCTAGTCTCCATAAACCGAGCTATTTTCGTACAAAACCAGATATATTCAGCCGGACCACATCATTAAACCTCTAAATTGTGTATTCTGAATGCCACATTGAAGTCTAGCTCAAAATATAGTTGCAAATACTCTCTGTATTTCTGTGTAAACGTGTGGGCAGCATTGCCGGTGACTACATAGATTTACGGACACATCCGGAATACGAATGAGAAGTTTCACTATTCCATTGTGAAGGCGGAAATTTAGTTTTCTGTACTGTTATTTTCTCACACATGCGCTTCGTGGTATATTTACTTTAAACTAAACCTAGCCTTTGCTTGTGGATTAGATCACGTGGTGCCTGGAAAAAACGTGGCCTCTGCTATTCAGCTGCTATAATAAAAATCGAAATCAGACCAGTAATTACCTCCTGTTTACATAAATACAAACTCTTTAAAGTATGAAGGCGCAAGTACATTATTGAAACGCAATGCGATGCAACGTAGCGACACCCCATTTACAGTCTAGCATTTCGAACAAAGGCCTATTGGCTATTAAAAAAAAATGTAGTCGCGTCGGCTGCTTTAATGTGGTTCTGGTTATTGAAAATTAATACGATTTGATTCGTCGAGTCGCGTGGCGTTTCAACTGTGTATACTTTTGTATGAATTGACCTTTGATACCCCCTTTTCAATTTAACGACCCCCACTAGTTTAACTTCAATTGTTTCGGATCCGTTTGTTAATTACGACATACTGTTACTTATTCTATGATCACTGGCACCTTTAATGTCCAATTTACGACCTTTGTCTTTGAGTTTAATTGGCACATCTATCTGGCACAGAAGGGAGTCGCGACACGAATCGGATTGAAACAATACCTTGTTAGCTTTGATAAACGATACCGTTGAAACTCAGACTGACACCTGAGTTTGGTTACTCGATAGTAGCATCTATTATGTTGTAACAAAACCCTTTTCTTTTTTCAATCGTTTATTACCATTGGAAAAGAGACGACAACTTTTTAGGCTATTCCGTTAAGGTTTTACAATCGACAGCATATCGAGACTTCATCGAGACGTTTTTAGGCTATTCCGTTTAGGTTTTAGAATCGACACCAATAGCGAGACTTCATCGAGACGTTCCACTTTTGCATAGGATTTACGTAGCCCGAACGCTAATAGCGCTGTACTAGATTCCATACAAAAATGGAACATTTTATGAACTTAAATGGCCTTGAATTCTCAATACTATCGAGAAACCGAACTCTGGTTACCACAGATCAGTTTAGTTTGTTGGTAATTGTTTGAGGAACTTCATGTGTTTGACCTCAAATTGAAGTTCGGTAAGTTCGGTTGGTACCTAATTTGTTGAGTGTTGGAGGGGCATTAAGTTTTATGCGAACGAAATGAAGCATCTAGAATATCGATTTACCAACGAGTATGAGATTTTCGGGTCATTTTTAAGAGGATCATTTTCGTCATTGTATGGTATACAATTTTAAGTTTAAAAGTCAAGTATGCTTGATACTAGTAATATTATCAAGAGTAAAAGTCTGATAATCTCGGGAGCAAGACAGTCAGGAAAACCCAGGATGCTGCCTTGGGACACTCCGACGGACACTGGTATGGGTCCACTCAGTGTCTGAAGGACAGTGTCGTCGCCGTTCCGTTAGGTAGCTTTTAAACCAGTCTGTAACCATTCCGCGCATTCCTAAACTTTCTAGTTTTTTGAGAAGTATTGAGACGGAGACAGTATCAAAGGCCTTCGCCAAATCTAGAAAGACCCCACTCAAGATTGACCTTTGTGTAACTTTGATGATGACATTGGTTTAATTCTTAGAATGGATAAAGATATGACATTTTCATTATTACTTAGCTACAGCTAAGCTAATTCCTAAGTGTAACCTATCGATAGACGTCACAGTACCTAGTTTAAAATTTCTAAACGGTTCCGTTTGTTCCCAGGAAATATATCACTGCTCCCGAAATTGAGTCAGTCGATACAGACGACTCCGACCTATCGCCGCCGACAGTACTTGCTCACTCGCACCCAACAGGACGCCTCCTCCGCCGGCCACTGAACAACGACATCCCCTTCTCACCATCACCCAACGACCCCGACGCTAACCTGTCCCCTTCATGGCAGAACACGAAAGAATCCCCCAAATTCTACTACTTCAGGTCCCTCAAAGTACCATACGTCCATTCATCTAAGCGTTACTTGATCCAATCGGCTGTTGATAATATCCTTCTGCGGAAAGGCCAGCGCAACAACAACCTGCCAAGCCGACTGAAGAACCAATAGCTGTGTAGTTGCTCGCTCGGCGGAGCGAGGCCGCGATTCGGCAAGATTGGACGTTGAAAATGCTCCACCAACCATTTATTCCGATCCCAAACCTTATTTAATTGTTCCGATATTCGCTCCCACAGGCGTCAAGGCTAAACGAACACCGGATAGACAATAATCCGATAATAATTAATATTTTATTGATGTTAAATGTTGTGATTTATTAGATCTTACGAGAATTCTAAGTGATCTCCTTTATATAAATCGACTTTGGCCGGCTGCTTAGATTTTAAGATGTCAATCGCAAGTGTACGAGTTTTAATAGTTAGTTTAATAACGATTTTGACTACCAATTCTTTCTTATGATTATGATAATGCTTTGACATTACCTTTTAACCTATTTGAACTGTTTTTTCTTCTATGATAGCTCTACATATTTACTAGAATTACCAAGCTGTGTCTGACAAATAATTTTGATATAAGTTTAATTTCGTGTATACTTTCTTAAACTTGTTTTAGAATTATTGATTATTATTTAGGCTTTGGTAAGAAAATGCATTTATGAGTCAATGATAAGTAACTTATATAAAAATCGATGTTATATAACATTATCTGTCGATATCGTGACAATAAAATTATCTGACGAGACCACAATTGATAATAAATTTTAAATGTTATAATATACCTATACTGTAGGAAGTACTTATATTTACTACTCCTTTAATATCTCTATATTATCTACATATCCTAGTAACAATGTTTTAAATAAATTATATAAAAGTAGTGTGATAAAGTAGTTTTTTGCTCTATTGTAAACTTAAATGTAAATAAACAGAGAAAACTGTGCCAAATGGTGTTTCATTTTAGGATCCAGAAAAATATATTCAGTAAAACCAATCATAGGTAATATAACACTTTTATTATTGGTATACCGTTTTCATTTCCTGTTTGTCAAAATTACCAATTTGCGGAGGCGACAGGTGACAGGGCACTCTGAAAGAAAAATTATAGTTAAATTCTCTAATTTGTAGTGAACAAAGACCTTTAAACGTTTCTAAAATTTTTATTTAAATTCTAACTTTATTCTTCAAACATTTCATCTGTCCGTCGCTTCGCACGCCTGTTTTCAGGATCAAAAGATTTGTTTGTCACGAGACAACGCCGACGCTACTGTAGGCTTAGTACCAGCAAACACAATAAGATTACGATTCATGTTATCGAGAACCATTGGCATCTTACACTTGGCATACTTTCGCTTCTTCCACTAGTGGACAAAAAATTTAAGCGAACAAAATCAATGACATTTTGTTTCTTATTTGATAATAATTACTATTTATAAAACTGTTTATGTATAAAATTTGACTTGTCTAAGTGCTTATTTTGTAAGCCTAAAGAAATAAAGTTATTGAATTTTGAATTTTTGAATACGAAAAAGGTTTAGAATGGTAGTACACACAAACGAGGTTTAGCCAAAAAAATGCTACAAATACGTCTCCTTTTCCTATTTTTATTCGTGCGCTTGTATTTGCTCCGCATTTGCTCCTCTTGGAGTCGAGACTAGGTCCGTGGAGAAACGAGGCGCTCCAAGTTTGTAAAAAAATATCCGAATGTCTGGTCGAAGCGACGCGTGACGTGACCCGAGAGCTGCTGAGTATCTGGAGCAGCACATCAGCATTGCCATACAGCGGGGCAATGCAGCCAGCGTCTTGGGCACGTTTCCGACTGGTGTTGATATGGGTCAGTTGAGCTCCCTGTAGATTGTTTGCAACAGTCTGCAGTTAGCTCAATTGCTTAAATTGTAAATACTAATTTTAATTTAATTCTATTATTTACTTGTAATTTTCATTGTTAATTTTTTTTTTTTTATAGACTTAAAAAGAGGTTCAATTCAAGAATTCTAATCAACTTACCGTTTAACCAGCCGCAGGAGTAGTAGTAGGAGCCGCAGTTGTGGTAGTAGTAGTGGAAGTGCTAGTAGAACTACTAGTCGAAGAACTGGTGGAAGAACTAGAAGACGATGTCGATGTAGAAGAAGTGCTAGTAGTGCAAGCAGCGCCTTGTATTGAAGAGCAACGTCCGGCGTTGCAGTAGCGGAAGAGACCGCGGCAATTGCGGACAATGCCGACGCCGTTGGGGGAACAGGTTTGGGTCTGAGTGCAGCTGCGACAACCTCTGCCAGGCTAAATAAAGAAAAAGAGTAACTTAAATTTTTACCAGATGATAAATATTTAAGATCTACGCTCGTTTCTTCTTTTCTGTCGTATACTTCATTGCTGGAGGTCGTGCCCGTCCTGTAAAGCTTTTTATGTATGAACCGCTTTTTACACTGCTTTGTCTTCGGCCTGTCTCAGGGCTGCAGGCAATTTGGTCACACCATCAGGTTTGTGAGTGTTCTCTTGGTTTTTTCCTCTCTACTTTCCCTAGGACAACCAGTTTTTTGTGGTTCTGCGGTTGCCTTCGGGATTTAAGTTCAATTAAAACGAAATCCTATTATAAGGTAGCAATGTCGAAAAACTAATCAATTACGATTGAAAATTCGAAAAGCCACAAGAAAATCCCACTCTTGAACCATCTTACCTATCATAAGAAGCAGAATTTCTTTCGAGCAAAAAAAAAACTAGGTACGTCGAAATTGATGGTTCATCCTTTTGGGAACTACCTACTGTGCCTAAGACTGACAGACTCGGATACACTCATCAAACTTGCAACCCTCTCTTTTAAAGGGAGCCAAAAAAAAACATCCGGACTTACATTATTGGTGTAGTTGCAACTGGTCACAATAGGAAACAGAGAAAAGAACAGTCGATCTTGATGTTCATTTTCAGGATCGTGGTGCTCGCTAGGAATCGACTCTGACTCATCAGCTTGACGGCGCGTTCTGGACTGGCTTGGTAAGAAAGGAATGCTTGGGAAACTAGGAAAACTGGGAAAACCGAAGAAGTTGGGGAATCCAGGGAAACTGGGGAAGCTGAATCCGAGTCCGGAACCGGTGTTTGATAAGCCAGGAATACTTGGCATACCGGGGATGTGTGGCATGCCTGGTATGTGTGGCATGCCTGGTATGTGTGGCATGCCTGGTATGTGTGGCAAGCTAGGTATGCTTGGTAAGCCAGGTATGCTTGGTAAGCCAGGTATGCTTGGTAAGCCAGGTATGCTTGGTAGGCCAGGTGTGCTTGGTAAGCCAGGTGTGCCGGTCGAACTTGGCAATTCTGTGTTGCTAGGAGCTGCCGTTGATGTTTCTTGCGCTAGCACCGCGTAGATTGAGCACTGTTGGGATAAGTAATTAAATAAGTATCAATTTCGGGGTCTTTGCTATAAAATGGCATATGATTTGTTAAAAAATTAAAGTATTGATAATTCACACAGCCACCGCTGGCCAAAGTAAGCAGAGCTTGTCTTATGGGTACCTGATTACGAATATACCTACATACTTAGTACTAATGACCTAATACTACTAATGACCTTTGATGGACATTAACTGCGGCTTTTTAGTATTTAAATAAAGCCGGCCAAGTGCGAGTCGACTCAGACACGGAGGGTTCCGTACCATCGTACACAAGTATTTCGCAAAAGTAACCCTAAAAAACTGATTACATAAAATTAATATAGCAAAAAACCATCATGACGCGATCACCCATCCAAGTACTGACCGCGTCCGACGTTGCTTAACTTCAGTGATCGGTACTCAACTTGGTGTAGACATTGGACACCGTAGTTCATTATATTTTTATTTGTTGTTATGGTGACAACAGTGATCTCCACCTTGCCAAAATTTCAACTATATACCTGTTCCGGTTCAAGAGATTAAGCCTAGACAAAAGTAAAGCAAAAATAACCAAAAAAATTACGTTTTTTTATAGGAGCCCCCGTTAATTTTAATATTTATTTTTATTATTTGTGGTTATAGCAAGAAAATACATATTCTGTGAAAATTTCAACACTCTACCTTTTACGGGTCATAGATACAACCCACGGACAGACGGACAGACAGCGGAGGCTTAGTAATATGGACCCTTTTTCACCCTTTGGGTGCGGAACTCTAAAAAGTGCGTAAGAATAATAAATAAGTTTTATTACCAAAATAATGAAGATGCGCGTAATGGCTGCCATTTTCGGGGGAAAATCTGCTTTCTGTGGTAGTGCTCAGTGATGTATCAAATGAACATGGTCGCTGATAGTGATTAGCGGGCTTATATACTTAATTTTGGATTTGAATAGTTATTGTTATTGTAATTTCTGTTGTAGGGACACTAGGGGTGCTTCTGAGTACATCGTCTATCCAATAAACAATTCTTTAATAGGTAGGTGGCTTGCGACTTAATTTTCTACTGATAACTTAGTACCTGCCTACTTCCAGAAAATAATGGCATCTGCTTTTCAATAAAAAAATACCTACGTACTTATTTCTCACAACTAATCTTGAAACATCAGGAATCTCCTTCATTTTTAACATCTACTGAACAGAGTTACATAATTTTTCCAAGGTTAGTGCGCAGGCAGTTACCTCCACTATCTCCCTACAGACAACCTATCAAGATTCTGTCCTATACAGATATACACATTTATCTCAATTTACTAAAATACCACTCTCAGCCCTAGCACTTGGACGTTGTAAGCCGAAAGCAAACAATGAAGATTGCAAACTTCCTGTAAACAAGACTGGTTCACTCTTGCATGAAAGCCTTTCTGTATGACGTCACTCACTTTGTAGCGCTCACAATATGAACAGTGCTATTATATAAGTCGTGACATTTGCAGCAATGGAAATGTATGCGAATTATGAGAATACCTTCGTAAATAACAAGGTACTGGAGATGTTCGTTATTTATCTTTTAGAGATAGTATGAGGTCTGACTTACATTCTGTCATATCGCTCTTGATGTAACGTTTATAAAAAATCCTACAATAGTTATTTGTTATACAAGAGTGCGAAGTTGCTTTTTAACCGCGTGCTCAATTTTGATGACCGAGCAAGCGAAGGATTCTGCGAGTGATTTAAAAATTAGTATTTTGACTAAATTCTGAGCGTTAGCGAGGGAATCAAAAGAGCACGAGTTAAAAAATCTTTGCACTAGAGTGCAACACGTAACTTTTCATCCCACCTCAGCGAGGAAGAGCAAAAATACTCTTTCCGAGATGGGAGGATGAAAAAGTATTGATTACCTAAATATCTAATTAGTTGTATTTTTGCAGCTGAAAATAGTGTATGATTGTTATTTCAAGATGTTTTGAGAGCTATAATTACGACCGTATGTTTTAGGTAGTTAAGTATCAAATTATTAAAGCTCTCAAAACGTTTTTTGTCTTATCAATTTGTCGCAATAAACTGGAATAGGCACCTAATTTTGGAAAACAAGTGAAATACATTCTAAATTAGTTTTTAATTTTAAAATAATAAACTAAATTAGTGGTTTATAATTGGCATTCACAATAATGAGCTCTGCAGTGTGGGAATGACGTTAAAGTCCTATTTTCTGCGAATTATAATAGATGTAAGTCTACTTACAAAAACACTTTTAATCTGTCCCAACCAAATATTGATGTATACTATATTCTTTCTTACTAAATATTAAAATAAATAAGCTATTTACATTATCTACAAAAATAATTAAGAACAAACAAATAAACATAAATAGTATTTGTGTTATTTAACACCCGTCATTAGGTATGGCTGAACATACTCCTTGGTTGCAATAAGGCATCGGTTCTCCACAAGGTATGAGTTTTCCTCCAATAGGGAACTTGCATTGTAGACGGGTATTGCAGTCATTGCATGAAAATAACGGCGTAGTTTCATAATCACAGGTTACCCAACCCGCCTGTTTCTGGGTTTTGATATCAGAAGAGTTTTCTTCATCTTCTAACGCATCTTCCTGGCGTTTTACATCATCTTCATCTGGAACTTCTAGCTCTTCTTGACGTTTCACCTCTTCTTCATCTTCTGAATCTTCTTGACGTTTCACCTCTTCTTCATCTTCTGAATCTTCTTGACGTTTTACTTCTTCATCTTCAACTTCTGAATCTTCTTGACGTTTCACCTCTTCTTCATCTTCATCTTTTGAATCTTCTTGTCGTTTTACTTCTTCATCTTCATCTTCTGAATCTTCTTGACGTTTTACTTCTTCATCTTCAACTTCTGAATCTTCTTGACGTTTCACCTCTTCTTCATCTTCATCTTCTGAATCTTCTTGTCGTTTTACTTCTTCATCTTCAACTTCTGAATCTTCTTGACGTTTCACCTCTTCTTCATCTTCATCTTCTGAATCTTCTTGTCGTTTTACTTCTTCATCTTCAACTTCTGAATCTTCTTGACGTTTTACTTCTTCATCTTCAACTTCTGAATCTTCTTGACGTTTCACCTCTTCTTCATCTTCATCTTCTGAATCTTCTTGTCGTTTTACTTCTTCATCTTCAACTTCTGAATCTTCTTGACGTTTCACCTCTTCTTCATCTTCATCTTCTGAATCTTCTTGTCGTTTTACTTCTTCATCTTCAACTTCTGAATCTTCTTGACGTTTTACTTCTTCATCTTCAACTTCTGAATCTTCTTGACGTTTCACCTCTTCTTCATCTTCATCTTCATCTTCTGAATCTTCTTGACGTTTCACCTCTTCTTCATCTTCATCTTCTGAATCTTCTTGTCGTTTTACTTCTTCATCTTCAACTTCTGAATCTTCTTGACGTTTCACCTCTTCTTCATCTTCATCTTCTGAATCTTCTTGACGTTTTACTTCTTCATCTTCGACTTCTGAATCTTCTTGACGTTTCACCTCCTCCTCTGCCTCTTCTTCATCTTCAACAAACGACTCTTCTTGACGTTTAACATCATCGACCTCATCTTCATCTTCTAATTCATCTTGGCGTTTTACCTCCTCTTCATCTTCAACTTCTGAATCTTCTTGACGTTTAACCTCTTCTTCATCTTCAAATTCTGACTGTTCTTGACGTTTCACATCATCAATCTCATCTTCATCCTCTGACTCATTTTGCCGCTTAGCATCAGCAACGTCATCGTCATCTTCAACTTCCAAATCAACTTCTTTGCGTCTCAAATCATCTGCATTTTCTTCATTCTCATCTTCTTGAATTTCTTGTTTAGTTTCTGGAATCCCACTTTCAGAGAAATAAGGGACTGGGAGTGATAGAAATTCAGGTCTATTATCACCGTCTCCTTCGGGAATAATAGGGAAGGGAAATGGAGGGACGATGGCTGGGGGTTGATGACCGAAGGCAGGGTTGAAATACTCCTCTTCATCGCGGACTTGGGGGACGTCTATTGGAGGGAAGTCACCGAATTGAGGGAACTCCACTGGCAGTTGGTTTCCAAAGTGAGGGTGACCATGCTCGTATTGATCTTGCGTGAATGCTGGCGCAGTCGCAGCTAACTGTAAAAGAAGTCCTTGTAAACTTAAACAGGCAGGTGACTTTTAGGTTCGCGATAAAATCCTTCAATAAATTTTAAATAGTACAATACAATACAATACAAAAATGCTTTATTGTACACCATAAAATAACATAGTACCTACCTAACTAAGAACACCTATTAAAATAAAGTTTAACTAAAATAAAAGTGAATAAAAAGTGTAATATTTCTCAATTTTTTGAGATTGGAGAACAGTTAAACTTGGGTTTCATTCACATAATATTTTCACACTAAACATGACGAAAACAAATTACGTACAAGAGCAGCAAAAACGAAAATCCCTCTTGCGATAGCCATGTTGATTTTCAATAGACGTGCAGTTTATTGCGATAAGTTTCTTTTATACGGATAGTTTATCCGCCTATCTGTATGTTATCTTAACATCGGAATCTGCGATTTCAAAATTACCGTAAAGACCAGAGGAGATGTTACAATTTAGGTTCACATTTTCAAGATTCGTATCGATATGTCGATACGGAACCTTGAAAATGTATACCTACTTTTATATAATTTTGAGAAGGGCGGTGATGGCCAAGTACGAAACCACGAGAGTTAGGGAAAAGTCGTGAAAGGAGTCATGCCCTCGATTTATAAGAAAACAATAACTCCATATTTATTTTTTTCAAAAATCTTTTACTTTTATCGGAAATGGACCCGAGTGATTTCTCAAAAAAGAAAAATACATCCTGTATTATTGAACCAATGGATTCTGTTGCTGATAAGGATCAATCTATGCAAATAAATCCGAGATAATAAAACAAAAAAGTAATAACAATATCTAAGGTATATTTTTAGTATAGGTAATTTTTTTTATTCTCTCCGTTCAAAAAGAGCGTTGTTACAATTGTAACAACGCTCTTTTTGTAACGGAGCCGAATAAAAAAAAATCAATATGTCAAACTTAAGTTTGACGGGTGTACCTATGTGTATCTATCTGTGGGTTGTTGCGGCATCATAGCTTCCAAACGGATCATTTTGATTGATTATTTTGTCAAAAGCAGGCTTTATCGAGTGTTCGGTCTTTGCTCAAAAACATAGGGTAGTTTTGAAATTAGTACGACCATCAGCCGATTTCTACCCTCTGTGGGGAAATCGACTATCAATAATTAATGCCAGGCTTCTGTAGCCAGTGATGAATGTTCTTCCAGCCTTGGCGCAATAATACCTACCTACTTATACAGCACTATCTTGGCTCCAATACTAAAGCATACCTAATTCATGTATTCGTGTTCCCTACTTTTCCCTAAAACAATGACCTTCATAATGTCTTCCAGTATCACTACTGTGTCAGTATTCTCATATTTTGATAGAATTGGACAGATGTCAAGATAGCAATAAAACCGGCTAAGTGCGAGCCATACTCGCGCACTAAGGGTTCCGTACCATTATTTATAAAACGGCAAAAAAATCACGTTTGTTGTATTTGAGCCCCCTTAAATATTTATTTTATTCTGGTTTTGTTTGTTTATTTGTTGTTATAGCGGCAACAAAAATAAATCATATGTGAAAATTTCAACTGTCTAACTATCACGGTTCATGAGATACATGCCTGGTGACAGACGGACCCGTAGGTACCCGTTTTACCCTTTAGGCACGGAACCCTATGAACGACTGATTTCAAGTTACATAACTCTGAAAAACCTCATATCATGACGGTGACTCATTAAAATGAAAACGGGTACTACAATTCAGTTTTTTAATCCATAAGATGTCAAATATACGAGTAAATCATTTAATTTAGGGTGGGATCGCCAGAAGCTTCTTCGAAGTCGTCAAGTTCAGGGTTTGGGTCACATTCAGCGGTAGGTGTGGCGGAACAAAGACCCTCGTTGCAGTAAGGGGCATACGGACTAGAGCATTGCTTGACCTTTCCTTCACCATTCGATTTACAGTCTATGTAAGTGTAACATGAGTAACAGGAAACTCTAGGCGATGCTATAAAATCGCAAGCCACTTTGTTGTTATCCCTCATTTGCAGGGCATATTTAACTTTAGATTCTTCATCTTTGTCGTTTCCAAGCTTTGCTTCGAGTATCTCGTCATTCGTTTGTTCGTCATATTCATCTTGATTCTTTACGAGTGTTGGTTCATCCTCATAATTGATTTCAGATGCTGGTTCCTCATCAATAGCTACAATATTTTCTACTTTATTGATTGTCGGTGCTTTTACAAGAGCGGGTGCTAAAATAGATTTTTCAGCTAGATCAACCTTCATGTCAAATGGAAAGTTTGGGTTATTGACTCCATGGAATCCGTTGTGATCTTCAACGTTGATCCAATGTGGAGGGAGCTCTGCTGCAATGGCTACCGTGCTCTGAAAAAAGAAAACAATTACATTTAGTTATAAAATTTTCAAAGACCATTAATAATTAACACAAAAGATAAATTAGCTACTTGTCTTAAATTCTTGTTAAGACTAATAGAATAGAGAATAGTAAGATTAAATAGGTGGCGGCGCTAGTTTGACGCATACCACAGACTTAAGTCACGTTATAATTATAATTTGATTTAAATTACCAGCAGAGCTAAGAAAGTGGCAGTTCTGTGGCAGACCATTTTTACTCTATGTTGTCAAAATCAGCAACCAATACATCTTATAGTCGCAGATCAGCTTATCTTTCCTAATCTTGACAAGTTTGGAGCACAAAACATTAAAATTACCTGTGGGATTTCTGATGGAAAACCAGTTTTTTGGCGACGTCATTATCAATGAGTTCTCGGGCTTACGGTAGATAAATCATCATCATCATCAGCCTATATCAGTCCACTGCTGGACATAGGCCTCCCCCAATGAGCGCCATAGCGCCCTGTCTTCAGCTTGCCGCATCCAGCATCTACCAGCAGTCTTTCGCAAATCGTCATCCCACCTGGTCGGAGGGCGTCCTACTCTACGTTTGCCGAGTCGCGGTCTCCACTCAAGAACACGTTTACCCCAGCGGTTGTCGGTTCTTGTCGCGATATGGCCAGCCCACTGCCACTTCAGCTTGCTAATCCTTTGAGCTATGTCGGCAACCTTGGTTCTCTGTCGGATGTATTCGTTGCGAATCCTATCCTTCAGAGAAACTCCGAGCATAGCTCTCTCCATAGCTCGCTGGGCGACTTTAAACTGGTGGATAAGCCCTACCGTTCTCGTCATCCATACCGCAATGCTTGAAAACGAAAGTTTTCAATCAGTGCGTCCTACCCGTCATGACTTACGGAGCTGAGACGTGGACACTCACGGTAGATAAATGACAGTGCACAATTTCCTAACATGACCTTATCTTACAGACCTTAAGTTAACTCAGACCCTAAAGTGAAAAAAAAACTTATAAACGCTACATAATAGGAGTGTTGCACTTGTTATACCCTTATAATGATCCTGATATTAGCTTTGGACTTATAATAGCATGCGATGAGACAGTGTGGCTACACTATTTAATTCCATATTTGCACTTATAAACCACTTTAAGGCAATTTATGAATACAGTTATAAGCTCTACACTCGTATAGAAGCCACGAAGAGGAGCAAGCATACTGAAGAATATTATTTAATTTTCTTAGAGATACCCAGAGTGCGGGCTAGCACTATAACAAAAAACCTACTGAAGAATAGTTGCTCTGGTTACTTGCACTTGTAAGCGCTTACAAGTTAACATTATAAGACCATTATAAGAATACGCTCCTATAAAAGCAAATAATAGGAGCAAAATTACTTGATACCAGTTAGATATATAATTTCTTTCTATAAACGTTTATGAGACTACAATGTGAGTGCATTATTAAGTGTATGAGTTTTATAGAACACAAGTTTAACAAGTGCGCTACAAGTGCAGTTCTATGATAGTTACAAAACAGCTTTTTGCTTGTTGTTGGAGAAGTAGCAAATAATAAAAAATCTAGTTAAATGTTATTATTTATTTCATAACATGTCCTAACGGCATAAGCAGAAGTCAAGAAATTATTTTAAGCACATTCCGTACTAGGAGTGGGGGAACATATTCCGTTGACACAGTAAGGTGCCAAAGGATTGTTGCAGGACTTAACCTTGCCTTCCTTTTCCTTGCACTCCAAGTAATCGTAGCATGAATAGCACGAGTACCTAGGCTGGGTCAGAAAATCACATTCAACTTTGATGCTTCTTCTAAATTCCATAACATATTTTCTATCTGATTCTTCTGCTTCATTTCCTTCATCAATAACTTCCTGTCTTTCAGGTAAAGCGCCAACTGTTATTTCATCGTCACCAGAGCCATCGTTGGTATCTATTTGATCTGTTTCAACATCGGGAGTACCAGCTGTGTCAGGTTCAGCGGTTGGGCCTGGGTAGTGTGGATTGTTGAATCCGTGGAATCCAGGGTGGTTGGCAAGAAATCCTAGGTGAAAACCATTTGGCGGTAGTTCTTCTACTGCGTTGGTGGCTGCAAACTGCAAAAAAAATCGTCGAATAAAATCTGAAGAAGTCGAGGAAAAAATAAAATTTAGCAGTATATAAATAACTTAACTTCTAATTTTCGTAATACAGCAAATATAACACTTAAACCCGCAATAACTCTTACCAGTAGAGCTACGAAAGTGAGAAAAGACATCTTGCCAGTCATTCTCCAATTCTCCAATGTTGCCCGAATGTATATCGAATACATTTTATACAGATTCTTATCAATATTAATCGTGACAAGATTGTCTGGGAAAAGAGATTTTCCGTAGAGGATCATGCGCTACATAATACAATCATAGTTTGTGATAGACATCGTACCTACATGACGTGTACTTCTTATTCGTTACTCGTCCCTTTCAATTTCGCCACAGCATCTATAGATATAACTAGGGAATTGAAACAAATTTTAGCAAACAGGTCGGACGCTACAATTTGTCTCTATCTTTTCGGAATGAGTATATATTTGAGATGGAAACTTCAAATTACATAAGTTCCCAAAAAAAAATTGATTTCGGCAGGAATCGAACCTGCGCCCCATCCTCAGTACTGGTGTGCTCCTAGTCGGTTTCGTTTCGTCGAAAATCTTTGGGACATCTTACGGCTTAGCGCCGTTTCTTAGAGATTACCAGAGTGCTGGGGCTTAGGTACTATATTAAAAAACCTTGGAAACTTCAATTTATATCTTTTGTACACTATTTGAATGATATGATGTTATTTTTATTACATCTGTGGTATGGCATTACTTTACAATGTTTTTAAGCTTTTTTCGAACATGAGTAAGAACATTATTATCTAGGATAGGCTATTTGACTACATTCCGACAAAAATTACCCATTTTTTGATATATGATCACATGACCGAGAACGCTCTGCGTTAGGTTGCATCGCTGGTGACGTCACACATATCACAGGTTACAGTGCGTGTTGTTATTCTTGTTAGGTGTGGTGTGAGGTGAGACGTCATCGAGTCATGTCACTGGAGCCATGACAGAGATTATCGTTTTGGCGCGCTATTATTTTATTCAAACTTTAAAGTTTTTATAATACGACTGGCCTTGAAATATTAATTACACTTTGAATTATCAGACAATACGTTAAAATTATTTCCCAGTAGTAGTCAAGTAGCCTATTGTTTTTTCAATACATCTATGCATTTTAGAGTTTTATTGGCAATAGCGCAAGGCTCTAGCCTTGCGCTATTGCTATTATAAGAGCTAGTCGTAGCAAGGCCTTGTACAGTTTAATGATATCTTCATTACGAAAATTCAAAATAGGTAAAGGAAGTTAACAAGGAAAAAAATAGATTTTTAAAACCATTAGTTTTGTAACATTAATAAAAACAATGGTAGACCTCATTTTTAAGCCAATTTAAATGTTTATAAATAAGGTGAAAAAAGTACACGTCAATAAGCGGAAGTAATTTATTTAATTTTAAACCTTTCAGTATTTAAAAAAATATATCCAACAATTTTTTCTTTTACAAATTATACACTTTTCTATTCTAATACTTCAGTGACACTATCATCCGTGAGCACAAAATAATGTAGATATACTATGGAATATCAGCCACTGACATCGTTAGTTAAATTAATAACCTAGGCCAATGAATTGACGTTTCTCCCATTTTTACCCTTCTAACACATTTTCCTGCTTTCTGTCTGCGACCTCATCTTCCTCATCATCAAGTTCTGTTTCGGGCTCGTTCTGATAGGCCTGTGGTATCTCGATTGTTTTAGGCAAATCTTCATTATCATCAATTTGAGCAACTTCGGCTGCCTCCTCAGCTATTGCTGTGTCGTCATCAGTTAACTCTTCAGTTCCTGGTGTTTCAGCTAATTCAGGGTAGGGATTGTTTAGGGGATGGTTCGGATGACTTAGGATATAAGGGTACAAGATGTAATATGGTCTGAAAAACTTTCTGTTTTCGACATCGGCTTCTAGAAAGTGCGGTTTCTCGAGCCTTTGGTGTGGCTCTGGCATCGGGAGAGCTAAGTTTTCATAGTTGGTAGCTTCAACTAAGACAATTGGATGGTCGCCATGGTTTTTAAAGCTTGGTGGTGCAGCTTTTACTGAACTGGCCACTATGGTCTGCAACAAAGATTTATTTATATTATCGTTAATGTTAACAACTTGCTTACCGATTAGGTTCAGTTGATGGCAAATTCGCTTGATAGCACAGTACAACCAGTCTAAAGCAGACTAAAAGAAAAACAGACTGTCAAAGCCATCTGTAGAGATGTTTGTACCTAATCATGCGGGCAACAGGAGGTCTACTTTGAAAAACGAACGAAGTTGATGCATGCAAGTTGATGCATGGCACCAAACGAAGGACCGATCTGTTCTTTTGATGACTTACTATGAAAATGATTATGACATTTATTTCTTAGAGATCCGAAACGAAAGGTGTTAGTTGGTTACGCGCCCGAACCAAGTTGGTGGCAAGGATGTTCGTTTTTCAAAGTAGACCGTCAGGTGCATGGTTATTTAACTATGTTTAAAAATAACAATCACAGTAAAAAATAAGTTACCAGCAGAGCAACACCAGTCAAGGATCTTATCCAGGCCATTGTTTGTTATTGAATGTCGATTGTGAGGAAATTCACAATCTTAATGTTATACGTTTATCAGTAACTATCATGACATATCGGCTAAAAAGAAATACGAATCACCAAATTTCCCATATGAACAACTTACCTATTGCCCAATGTTGTTTTATTTGAAAACACTATCGTAGCCAAATACATCTTTTATAAGAATCATGAAATGATCCGTCTTAAATTTTTTTTTATATATTCTATAGGCCTTCAAAGTGAAGATGTGGCCGACGGTGTATCATGAAGGTCTAGAAGATTCCTATTCACTCTTGACTTGAAGAGACCCAGGTTGTAATAGACCGGAAAAACAGCACCAGGGAGCGTGTTCCAAACCCCAGAGGTACGAATGATGAAGGTGGAGGAAACCCGTTTAGTGGGAGTGGAGGGTATATCCATCAAGTAGGGGTGGTAATGCGCTGTGCGTCTGCTTGTCCTGGAGTGGAAGTAGTCTTCCTATGTATCCTATCTTGTTCTAAACATACTTGGTTATAAATATGTACCTAATTACCTATGGCATTTGCTGTAATAAGTACTTTTTTATTTTACATTAATTTGTTTTATTTTACTCAAAAAAAAACCTAACTTTTTCTAATAATTTACTTAGTTCATAATTTACAGTTCACCAGATTTATTTTCAATTATCTTCAAATGCCACAGTAACCTATTCGGTTTCATCTGCTTATTCCTTCCTAGATAGATACACCGAAGGTTACACCACATAGTTGGTCGGATCCTGGGACCTCAGAATATGCGAGGTTAGACAATTGGAATTGTTATTGTAGGTCGGAGTGACACGGGTCGAGGAGTTATGCCAGAATTGGGAAGAATTTCATTTGAAGAGGGTTATTCTTCAGCCTTTCGAAAGCTAGTTTATTACTAAAGGATGATTCCTACAACAAGTACCTCCAGTTACATATACTCGTAGCTCACGAAATCCGCAAGTGTACTAGCTGACATACTATCACCTTCAGACTAAGTTAGTTAATAGGTATCTACCATATCACGATGGTAATTTTTTATTTTATTTGTCGTTGTATGGATGCCGCTAAGCATACCGACTGCTATAAGACAAAGTTTTAACATTGTGTATATTTATCCTACCTAGTGACTATTCCTGATCTGACATTAATTTTCGATTTGTTTTATTAGATAAAACTTATTAAATTAAATTATTATTTAACTAATACTTAACTACAATATTTTTTTTATTAAACATGACATTGCTAAATTTATTCGTTCTTTAAACATGAAGTACCTACTTAACAAAGTACAATTATTAGGCTAACAAAAGCGAACCCAAACTATCTAATTGTTTCGCCCTGACAGGGTTTTTATACATTGTGTATATACCCACTTATATATACCTAAGAACAATATGTACCTATGCATAAAATCACAATAAATGATATGATTAAACGAAATCAATTTATTGAAAGCCTCTTGAAACATCGACTGAAACACAATGCTTCTATTGCAACATTTTATTCGGGTAAAAACTTATACGAATAATACAAAACATCGTTCAGTTTGATAGGTAAACCTCTATTGTGGTCCTTCGCCTCCTGAAGCACACCCCTCACTAGGAACAGGGGAACAGATACCGTTGACGCAGTAAGGCCTGTACGGGTTCAGGCAAGCGAGAGTCAGTCCACCAATAGCCTTGCAGATCACGCGGGTGTTGCAGTCTACGCAAGACAGAACCGGGTCTGTTGTGATGTCACAGTCGGTCCAGTTGGCCATACGCCGGGCCACTTCTTCGGGGTCCAGAGTAGCGGCTTGGGTATGGTAGATGGAAACGGCCACCACAGCGATCTAGAAAGCAAGTTAAATGTTTTAAATTTCCTTTTGTCAATAGGTTTTCCCCTACATATACATTGCCATACAGCGGGGCAAAGCAGCCAGCGAGTCTTGGGCACGCTTCCGACTGGTATTTATATGGATTAATTGAGCTACCTGTAGATTGTTTGCAACAGTCAATTGCTTCAATTGTAGATCAATTTTTTCAATTTTAAATATCAGTTTTAATTTAATTCTATTATTTGATTGTAATTTTCTTTGATAATAAAGAATTTTACTCACCAGCAATATGAAAACAATATTCTTGAAGGAAGCCATTTTGTGTTAGATAAAGGAATCGATGCTTAAACGTATCGCTTTTATACCATTGTCTATTCTTATCTCAATTTGTATTGCAATAGTTTAATACAAACAGGGAAAACTCAGGGATGGGATGTGGATGGCAAGTGGACAGTGATATCGATATTCATAACACGTGTTCTCAAAGTTTTATTTTGCACAAAATTCTTTTCGCGGCTGCTCATTCGTGTTTTCAGCGACATCTATGAAAAAATTCAGCGCAATCCGTTAAGTAGTTTTGGCGTGTAGAGGTCATCATCATCATCATCAGCCTATATTAATCCACTACTGGACATATAGGCCTCCCCTAATGAGCGCCATAGCGCCCTGTCTTCAGCTTGCCGCATCCAGCATCTGCCAGCAGTCTTTCGCAAATCGTCATCCCACCTGGTCGGAGGGCGTCCTACACTACGTTTGCCGAGTCGCGGTCTCCACTCAAGAACACGTTTACCCCAGCGGTTGTCGGTTCTTCTCGCGATATGGCCAGCCCACTGCTACTTCAGCTTGCTAATCCTTTGAGCTATGTCGACAACCTTGGATTTTACGTGTAGAGGTAACAAACATCTATACATCCACACTTACGAATGATTACCACCTATTGGTGTGATGTGAATTAAGTTAATGTGAAATTATATTTAAAAAATAAGACAATAACTAATGTTTAACGCAGAAGGAATGTAGAGGTATTAAGAATGGTACAAAGAAATTAAACTCTATTTTATTTTAAAATAAATAATGCTGGACACTTAACACAGCATTATCTAGCCCCAAGCTAAGCAGAGCTTGTGTTATGGGTACTAGATAACTGATATACATAATACAATACATTTACACAGAAAACGACCAGAACACCTGGAACCAATACCTGCAGATCGTACAAATATTTGTCCCGAGGCGGAAATCGAAACCGCAACCTCCGGCGTCGCAGGTGGACCTTCGCCCACCGCGCCACAGAGGTCGTCAAATCAATTAATTTATTTTGATTTAGGAACATTTAATAACATTTTAGCGGAACCAAATTCAATAGCGGCCATTTCATTGTTTTAAATTTTTATGCATGAGTTTTGAATATTCCTACAGCTTAACTGCTATGCATAATATTGTTGTTTATTTTCTTTTGTGTGTTATTCATAAGTTTAGGTTATGATAGGACTGGCATACTTTGTAAAGTAAAAGTCCTTAACAATAAATATGATTAAAAAAAAAATATTATTGGAAAAATCCATTTATTTATTATTGGTGTGAATGGTGTGATGGTGTTAACTTCGCCCTTCAATCTTTCATTTTGACACTCACAATGACTCATCATTGAAGTAAAAAATTGAAGTAGGTACAACCGAAATATTGTAGTCCTCAGATTACAATAACAACGAATTTTGGTGCAAAAAGTGTTTGAGCAACGCGTATTTTGACAATATAATAGCTAAATTTTATTTAATTACCAATATTTTACATACCATCTAGCTAGTGTAGAAGAGTCTAGAGAGAAGAGTCAAGCGAGTTTAAAATATTTTGAGAAAAGGCTAAGTTATTTCAGATAATATCGATACTGTGTTGATATCGATTTCTACCAATGATATGTGCACATCCCTAAGAAAAATAGATTTTCCATTGCGGTAGAAAGTCGATAACAAGTTGGTTCACTGAGCATTTCCGATACGGTTAAGCATAGATAAATGTTGACTCATGCGAGTTAGTTGATTCATAAATATCATTTAGAATTAAGGTACCATACATGTTAGGGAACATCCATAAATTACGGAGGTGATGATTAACGATTTTCTTTTCCAAAATTGAATCCCACGCCAACACGAAACCAACAACTTTTAAACAACTGCTAAAATTCGTGGAAAAAAACTACGTGATATTTGCCGAGACCCGCCCTCTCCCCCTCGTGAGATTTGGTGAGATTTAACAAACATCCATCCAAACTTCACATTTATAATATTAGTGGGATATAGTATGGATTGTCAGGATGCTACCTTCAGCAAAATTCAAAATACAATAATTATTTCTTTAGGCTTACAAAATAAGCACTTAGACAAGTCAAATTTTATACATAAACAGCTTAATAAATAGTAATTATTATTAAATAAGAAACAAAATGTTATTGATTTTGTTCGCTTCAATTTTTTGTCCACTAGTGGAAGAAGCGAAAAATAAACCACTAGTAAGTGTATAATGCTTAAAATTTAATACAATGTTATTCGCCTATCTAAATATAATTATAATGGGATTTAGATACAGGTCAATATTTATATAAAACAAAGCTTAAGATTGTTCTCCTATAATACTATAGTCGGTGCGGAACTGGGCGACATCTGGCCAAGCATTAGCATCATTGATATAATCATCTATGTAGGTAGCAGATCCTGACTATATAATGTAGGCAACATTTTAGGGTAATTTTACTCTTGTGGAGCTTTGATCGAAACTCTTGGTGAACGAGTACCTACATAGGTACTAGATAGAGATACTAGATAGAGTACATATTTGCCTTATGATAATGACACTAATTAGTATACCTAATGATAATTATTGTTTATCACTGCAGCTGAGCCACTTAAAATCTAGATCCAAATAAAACCACGTCCAACCAACTGAATTAATTGCAACTCTATTTTCAAATTCAATTGTTTCAGTTGGTTGGACGTGGTTTTATTTGGATCTAGATTTTGAGTGGCTCAGCTGCAGTGATAAACAATAACAGTCAGCGTCATTTAGTGTCATTATCATTAAGGAAATATGTACTCTATCTCTAAGTATGTTAGGTACTCATTGTAATAGAGGGTCAGCAATAGGTGGGTACCTACTTACTTAAAGGGATCAATCTAATTTTTATACAAATGTTTTAGGTTACAAGTTTAATACAAAAGCATTAATTATGTTAATAAAGGAAAAAATATGCTGACTTTCTCTCAGAAATATACTTTTTGGAATACCTTCAAAAGCTTTAGAACTCTTTAAATATTGACGGCGCTTTGTCATGATATTTCGCTTCTGATTGGGTCAACCCGATAGCAGGTGTTTGGACAATAAGAGACAGTCGGATCCATGGATCATAACTTAACTACAATTACAAAATACCTAAGCTTATCAGTACCTCTACAGACAGAGTAAAACCAAATTATTTCGAGTGACAAGAATTTAGCCACTTTTGTCTTTCTGGAATATTCCAGAAATAACGGTTCAAGCTTGGTATAAATAGTAACGTTCCTTGGATTAACAGGTCGATAGGTTGGTTAAGTTTCTGAGAGCCAGTTTCTAATTGATGAAACTGGCTCTTGGAGACCCATCGGCCTGTCCAAGCATATTTGATGTACATGATGGTTAAAGATAATAAATAAAAGTAAAAACAAATGTATTAAATTAAAATTTTTAAACGAAACATTATCTGTGCTTATTTTGCGCTAAGCCTAGGTATTCTTATATAGAGAGCCCGCTATACCAACTTTCCGTGATTACCTAGTTTAGGTCATAAGGTTCTGTTTGGCTATACACAGGGTGTCTTTTTGAGGTGGGAGTGGATGGCCAAATTCTAAACTATGAGAGTTAAAGAAAGAAAAGTCGTGAAAGAAGTCATGAGCTCAATTTAATAGAAAATAAAAACTGCAAACTTATTTTTTTTATGGAAATAATTAATGTACTCATTAGGAACAGATGTTATACCGAGGATAAACCCCATTAAAATACATTTTTTGTATTTGGCTAGCAGAAAGCTCACTCTCCACTCCCATTTCAAAAAGCCACCCTGTATAGGTAAGGGCCACATTGAAATCTACGAATTAGGCCTAGATTATATGAATACTTATAATAACTGATTACCTACATATACTAACAATTATCCCTAACCTCGCTTATTGGATCCCGTGCTTTACAATTAGGGTATCATTTCTAATCTGAAGAGGAGAGCAATCAAACACTTACAAACGAGTGTTTGTCGATAGCGTTTTCGGCATCAAAGGAAAGAAACAAGGGTTTTTCTCAATGAGTCACACTGTTGTATGCTGAAATAAATTTATTTACAGAAAAACATTGTAAATTTTTACAAGGTACCTAATGACAAACAAAATTTAAGAGGATCACGTTAGGCACGTTTAAGTTTCCTCAGTGTACAAAGAATTCCATTTATAAGTTGGAGTTTAAGTTGGAGCCTTTGCCCGAAGAAGATAAAAGGAATTAACGTTGTTCTAAAGATCGAAGATCTAGAGATTCCAGATTATACAGCAGCATTAGCGGGCACGGCTGGCACGGCGCATTCAGCCGTCGGAGTAGCAGAGCACTCCCCAAGGTTGCAGTACGGCAGAGTGGGGTCGGAACAAGGCCTCTGTAGACCACCAATCTTGGTACAGACTTGTTTGGTATTACAGTCTAGGCAGGCGCTTCCAATGGCGGTGCAGGGTCCCCATTGAGGGTACCAGGGGGCCGCAGAGATCCACGGTGGTATCCACGGGTTCACAGCGGGGTTGGGGCCTGCGGCGGCACCTAAAGCGACTGCGGCGTTCGGGCCCCAGGCTCCAGCGTTGGCGCCCCAGCCGCCGGCGTTAGCACCCCAGCCTCCACCGGCACCCCAGGGTCCTGCTCCGCCGGCACCGAAGGGTCCTGCTCCGCCAGGAAGGACTGCTGCTGCTACTGCTAGCTGTAAACAAGATCAAAGAGATTTAGAACGTCGTTTCGTTACACTGAAAACAGTTGTGTTTGTTGTTTGGAAATCGATTCATAATGAACTCGTTCGGTTAGGGAAAACTTTTGATTTCGTTTCATTTTAAGGAAAATACTGTGAAAATTTCAAAGTAAAATCTCTAAACCATTTCTTACCATAGCGCTAAGGGTCAAAATAACTTTGGAAACCATGTTTGTCGTCGAATTTGTTTGTTCGTTCGTTTGCTACCAAATTGCTTCTGTGAAAATAATTTGAGTTTTAACTGTATTTATACAGGATACTGTTTGGTTTGTAGTGATAAGATTGCGTCATTACAAGCAAGCATTAAAAGCAGAGTTGGAAACAAGGTTTTCCCGAAGATGCAAACAGTATCAAAAACAGATAGCGCTACCAGGTACAGTCAGCACAAGTTATTGACTTCAGAGATCACTTTTCGAGTGATGGTACATATTTTCTAGACAAAACTTACAGTTTTTGACTGTCATTATAAAAGCTAAGTAGAGCTTGTATTATGGGTACTAGAGAACTGATATGCTTTAATACACTACATTACATAGATAGATTTTATTATTAGTACAAAAAATACAGAACACTCTGATCAAATATCTATAATATATATCAGTTTAAAGTCGCCCAGCGAGCTATGGAGAGAGCTAAGCTCGGAGTTTCTCTAAAGGATAAGATTCGCAACGAATACATCCGACAGAGAACCAAGGCTGTCGACATAGCTCAAAGGATTAGCAAGCTGAAGTGGCAGTGGGCTGGCCATATCGCGAGAAGAACCGACAACCGCTGGGGTAAACGTGTTCTTGAGTGGAGACCGCGAATCGGCAAACGGAGTGTAGGACGCCCTCCGACCAGGTGGGATGACGATTTGCGAAAGACTGCTGGCAGATGCTGGATGTGGCAAGCTGAAGACAGGGCGCTATGGCGCTCATTAGGGGAGGCCTATGTCCAGCAGTGGATATGATGATGATGATGATGATGATCAAATATCTGCAGATCGTACAAACATTGTCCGGAGACGGGAATCGAATCAGCAACCTCCTGCGTTGCAGGCGGACCTTCGTCCGCTGCGCCAGAGAGGTCCTAAAGCTATTCCTTCATTTTGTGACGTTGTTGACAAGAGATTTGATCAGTGATCTGTTGATAATACCCAGTATATCGTCTTTGGACACTAATTTTATTAGTTGATTTTATTTTATTAGTAGTATGAACGAAATACTTGTATTTTCTAGCATTCCTATTGCATTCCGCCTTTATAATAAGTAGGTAGGTATGTCATTTATGAAGTTTTATTTATTTACCATTACAACAGACATATCAACTTAAAAGATTTAAAAAAACAATATCTATTATAATCATTTTCAAACATAGTTGTGAACAGTACTACAACCTAATTTAAACCTATATATTTTTATTAATTATTCCATGGGGGGTCGTATTATCTTTTAGTACATTTTCCTACTAACTGTAATGATTATTATTTCACGAGCTGTTTTCTTTACTTAATTACCTACTGTTATGTTTGCTTAGTTTATACTTATAGATAGTCGAGAGTATTATACCTACTTCGGCTACTTTCTGGAAAATTTTATTATCAGTTTGCTGGGAGTATTATTGTTTGAGATCGTGATAAAGTATGTTATTCAGGATTAGAAGCGGGTTTCCCTGCGTTTATTATGTTTACGCAGAAGCTTGTTGGAGGTAATTTTCTTTTGAAGATATTTACAGTTACAGAGGTTTAATAAAAACAAGATCTGTCAAGTGCGAGTGTAACTCGCGCGCCGAGGGTTTCGAACGTTTGTCATTTATAACAAAAATTACTATGTTATAGAATTTAGAACAAAGAAGAAGGTTCAAAATCACCCACGTCCTACAACAAAAGCGAGTCTGACTAGAACTTGGCCGGTTTTTTTATACATTATACAGATGTATAATGTATAAAAAAATCTATATCTAAACAATTCAAAACAAAGTCTATAGATAATTCAACCGTTTCTTGTGAAAAACAACAAACAAAAAACAACAAGAAACGGTTGAATTATCTATAGACTGTTGCAAACAATCTGGAGGAAGCTCAACTAATCCAAATCAATAGCATTAGGTATCGTCCTCAAGACGCTGGTTCCACTTCATTGCCCCGCTCCGTATGTTAATACTGATGTGCTGCGCGTCATATTACCTACAACCTTAGAAGTATTTGTATCAAGTTCTTATAAAAAAGGCTATAGATTCATCAGCTCCCACGAGCTGATGAATCTATAGCCTTTTTATAAGCCTTTTTCCTTTTTTTTTTTATGCTTTTGAAGCATCGTGATAAGTGTAGCAGTAACTGTAGGTGTGCGCTCAGACTCAGATAGAATAAATAGGTATCTACTAGTATTTATTTTCTGCCTGTTTATTTGCCTCGACTTGAGAAGACCTTTTTTGAATGGAACATGGAGCTCTCCATCTTTACAAAGTGGGTTGTATGACTGGCTCGCTTTATGCTTGATAAAATCAGTCAAGCAAAAATTTAATACCAACGCTTTTACCCGAGCGCCAGCTATTGATTTCTTTAGAAATATTGCGAGCAAAAACTTTTGCTATTAAAAATGATAGAGCCTTTTAGAATGTACGAGCAATAGGTAGATATTTTGTACAAAAGTGTAAGGTCCTCCGTGTATTGCCAATCATACAATTTTGTCAAACTATGCGGAAAATTGTATCTCATTTTCCATCACTATTATAGTGATGGAAAATGAGATACAATTTTCCGCATAATTTTCCGCATAGTTTGACAATTTTGTACTGGAGGTATTAAAATATAGTGCTCGCGCTAGAGAGTTTCCTCGTTATTTATTTATTTATTAAAGGAACACCATATACATATTTTTTTTAAAATATGTATACATATTTTGCTTATTTTAATAAATGTTGACATAAGACAGGGTGTAATATACAGGGTTATTGGTAAATTAGTGACAATACGTGAACTGCAGGTCCTGCCCATCATCACAAATATGTTTGTGAAGACTCCAGGTCTTAATTCTTAATTTTGGTATTGGTAATGCGTACAATTCAATAATCGTTCGTTAGAGAGGTTTTATTTAAAACTCAACATAATTCTTGCTTTGATATATTTGTAATGGATTTCCGCAAAGTAACGCCTGAATCTATTCTTTAGCTTGTGTTTTGTTTCACCATGGAGTCAACCCGCCCAAGTTGACAAAACACTATCGGCTGCCTACAATATCCATAAACTGAAATATAATGCCAACTGTACTTTAAACAATAGATTTGTGGTTAAAATTACGAGCGGTCCCACTCGCCCAACGAAATAAACAAGAAGAACCGAATCTGGTAACTGGGACCGCGGCCCCAGTTTTGTAGTGGGCCCAGTCGCCTGTGTCCTCAAATATCCACACCAACATCGCGTTTGAGAATTATAATATGTTCTCATATTATAATCCTAGGTAAGTATGTAGTGCGATTTGAGGATATTTTGGACAAGTTTTGATGCCCTATTCATTTTCCAAGTCTCTGAGCCTTTAATGTGGCTTGATAGAAATACCCAAACGTAACTCAGATTTAAGCACGTCTCAATCTCAATTTATGATTTATTGACTATGCTAGCTTTCAATGAATAACTGACAAAAATCGCGACATCAGAATCTTTAGAATCTGAGACTAGATTTTTAGGGGATTTGTTATTAATTAAATTTAGGAGGTAATCGGGGGTTAAATAAATTCGATACTGGCCTTCCTTGGATAGTAGGTCGTAAGATGTAGCTTATCATTATTATCAGCCTATGTTAATCCATTGCTGGACAGCCAGCAGTGAACTAAGTTGATTAAGTTTGAATTATCCAGCTTATGGTAGGTATTAATAAGTAGGTATAGTGCTGACTTAACCACGTTTAAGAGCACGTGTCAAATACGCAACTAAAGTTAGAAGATATTATCATTATGATAACGTTCCAAAAACAGTTTGTTGGTTGTAAAATAATGCGATTTCGGTAGAACAATAGACGTGGAATGCAAACATTGTAATCTCCAAGATAAGTTTGGGACTAAACACGTGATACTTGCGTAGTTTTTGTCTTAACCGTGACTTTGGGTATTCGTTGGTCGTTAAGCTCTGTTAAATAAGGTTAAGATTGATTTTCAAATATTAATATGTACTTATGGATCCCCCAAATCTCTAAGATTTGGGGGATCATAAATTACGTGAGGTAATTTTGGGAATTTTGCGCCCTACCCTCTCCCCTTGGTGAGATGTGTGTGATTGGTCTAATACCTCCATCTTTTTTGAAAATGCACGTAGATTTTGCACAAAATGTCGATGATGTCTGTACTGACTTGTCCGGATAGCATTTTGTTCACTAACGACGTAATCGCTACTATAGACATTCGCCCATTTCACTACAAGCAGCACCTGTTAAATCTTTTAGGTGTTGTGGTGAAAGGCCGTCGTGGCCACCAGCAGAGCCTCTCTGACAAGAGTTTATGCTGAAGATTACGCCGTCAGCAAGTAATGATAGGAAAATGCAGGAATCGTCCGGTGGTGCTGAGAGGCATATACTCGTATCAGGCGCAGCAGGTGGATGTTTTGATACTAGCGCCGAAAGAGTTTCACTAGAACGTGAGGCTAGCGTGTCGTTAGAAAACAAAAAAAATAGGAATTATCAAAAACAATATTACAGGGACCGGCAGTGAGAATATCTGATAATTCAAATTTCTTTCTGGTAATTCCTTTTTACTAATATGAATATATTATGCAACGCGCATCGGAGTGTTGGGAGACCATCGCTCGTAGCGGTCGCAGAGAGTCGATGGACGGAGGCACCTCAGAACCGCTCTTTGCGTCGTATGGAGGAGGCCTATGTCCAAGTAAGCAGGACGTGTATGAGCTGATATATGATGATGATGAATAAGAGAAAATAAAGGAGTTTCGTACGTACAAAACTATCGGCATTGGTTGTCCAAATCAAGCAGTTTGTGTAACTCAAAAAGTCAGCATCATATGCATCGAAAAATCAAGACATGATTTGTTTTGTTTCCATATCCGTTTAAATTCCGTTTAAGAATTCTTGGCCTACTCAGGAACCCATTTATTAGTGGTAACCTGCCACTAATTACAACTAACATTAATTACTTACCCTGTATTGTTGTCATAATGTTATTTCTATTTTAGTTAAATAGGTACCTACTATTTGACTCCTCATTATGTAAAGACCCTGGTGTTTGAATTAAAATACAAAATAAAAGAGATGTTACATAAGTAGATAGATGAGAGATGTATCAGCGAGAAGTGAATTAGTATGTAGGTACAGCAAAGAAAGAAAGAACAAAAAGCTTAGGTATACAGAACAAAAAATAATTATAGGTGTATAGGTAAAAAAACAGAATCCAAAACAGTCATAAAGCTACAGAAAAATAATAATATTAATAAAGCTAGACAGTTCACACAAAAAATTTAATCTACTTATTCAGATACCTACCATCTTATATTACCGTGAATCGTATCTACCACAAACAAACACAACACGACGACAAGAGATAGGTACCTGCAACATTCCAGGTTCTACCCATCGTGCATAGTGCACCTCTCCTATCTGTGATCATCCACACGCACAGCCCACGTATGGGCCAAAAAGGGTCAAACTCAGCTATGTGTTGAACCGCACTGGTGCAGATCAACGCTGGTTTTCAGTTTGATCCTATTGTTTTTATTTCTTGGATGCTTCGATCAAAAATAAGGAGTTCGCGGCCTCCCCCGTAGATACCTAGAGCCTTACAAAAATGTCACTCAAAATTGGGTTCGTTTTGTTTTGACGCAGACAGTTTGCGCAGAGCCTGACAAGTTTTTTCCATACGGAACAAGAGATTGGTGGAGTCGAATTCATTTTATTTTATTTTGTAAGTAGGTAGGTACCTACCTGAGAATTATATACCTACCTACTCAGTTTATTTTCTATAAGGATTAATTAACAGAATTCAGGTAAAGATAACGAATCATTTATTGATGAAACTATAAATTGGTGTCTCAACAGTAGGTATTTATACAAAAGGGTCATTTCAGACATACAATAATTTAAACTTACAATACAATTTCAGGCAGGCACTCTAGATTAAAAAGAACGGGTTCCTGTCTGCGGCTTTGCACGATTTTTTTTTCGGGAAAAAAATAAACGTTTTATAAATTTATACTTCTGGTAGGTAGGTAAGAACCTAGTCTTTCTTTTATTAGAGAGTCTACGCAAATGAAATTTTAGGGCGGGCCAACTAGTTATTTTAAAAATCATCAACTAGTAATATTAAACTTATTTTTATGAAAAATATATTAATACATACTATAAATGAAAAAAAATTTTAGAAGAAATAGCCGCTCCATTTATCAATTTAGAACAAAATTAATATTTTAACATAGGCGAACCAAACAACAATATTTTATGCTGATTTCACAAGTACTACACATCTCAATATACGGGTACAAAATATATTTAAACTTACTGAAAATAAGAAATTCCATCCATTTTCAGCACTTTGGACGAGTGATTCTTGCATTTTTTGTACGAGCACTTACCCATGCTTTTTGTTTGAACGCTAAAATGACACTAGTTGAAAAGCTTTCCTAACATGTCAAAATGTTCCTCTTTTGCTACTGAAGGTTGTGGGCTGCGCATTGTGAATCTAAGGGGGGCCGGCGAAGCCGGAAATTTTTGATCGAAGCTTGGATGTTAAAAGTAAGGCAGCTGACGTTAATCCGAATCTGTTACATTTATAGTTCACGGCTGGACGTCATATCACCCTTTTTTCAGCCGCATCCAGCATCTGACAGCAGTCTTTCGCATATTGTGTCACCTAGCAACGTGGACGGAGGAAATCACCCCTCCTTAATCGTTGCCTAGCAACGATCAATAGGTACGAATTGTGTATCTTTTCTTCTACATACGTAAGCAGAGATTTACTCTTTAACAAGATGCTACTAATAAATTTATTAGGACTTGCTTTCATAATGATATGACAGTAAATTAAACCTATTTCCGTTGCGGTGCGATACGAGGCAAACATCCGGTCGTATCTTCAGTTTTCTCTGTTATACAGGGTGTGTAAAAATAAAATTCAATTACAAACGTCAACATGAGTAGGTAACTTATAAATACATATACTATTTTTTCCACCTAATTAAATTGTCTTACAAACCCATCTAAAATGTCAAGTCATTATAAGCACGCATAGTTTAAGGCCTACCTTAAATCAAGTCCGCCGGACCTCCATATCTTCCAAACTACTACATATGTAACTTTTAAATGTATATAATATGGTAAAGTACAGGACTTACTCTATCGATCATATGTTTCGAAAACACGATTCCATAAAATTTTCTCGATAGAAAAAAAATCGCAAAGTACTTTACTAAAACCTTGAGTTCTAAATACAGAAGTTAAGATCTTGAGAATAAGCATGGTAATTGAACTAAGTATGAAGAACATTTTATATGTTCCGTTTTCTTCAAATAATGTCCTAATTAATAGATATTAGGCAAAAACTTGATTTTTGGGCTTGCGTTGCTATGCCCTGTCCCGCTCCTATGAAAGCGAAATCCTTTGTCTATCCTTGTCATAAAATGGCGTCGTATGGTACCCCCTTAAGGTTACCTACTCGTATCTATTCGTAAGCTGACATAACAACATCATCCAAGTTGGAAAAACTTTATGGATAATATAATAAGGCAGGGGTTGCGCTTTGGTAAACCTGTAATCGGAAAATATCAGCATGCTTTCGAAGTGAAAAAAAAAGATGATACGCATGTGTCTGTGTCGAGGACTTGATGCCAAAGGTGGTTATGGCAAAGGCGCTAGGTTTTTTTTTCCAACGAACATTACGTTTATGTTCTTTGGTACCCTGTATTGTCAATATTAGATAAAATTTCGTTTACATTGAGTCAGGCATGGCGAAAACAGAGTGTTTGGCGAAGACTTTTGTTTTATCTCGAAAACCATTATCTAATGTTATCTCCGTTAATAGTTAGTGCCGGTATAAAAACGGCCTGCAACAGTATTTAGCATAATTACTACGAACGAGCTCTAACGAAACACAAGTGTATTCATTTGAGGTTTTTTTACGAACGAATTTCCCTTTCAATGAGAAAATAATTGAAATAATTCAATATGAAGATTGTTTACTTATTACTGATTGTAAGTTTTGGATTTAAATGTTTTGTTTTTGTTTGAATTTATTACAATTCTAATGCGAATGAGTTCTTGAAGACCTTTTTTTTAACCTTTGAACACCGAAATATTGGGTTGGATTGTTTATATATTTATTTTTAAAGTATTGTTACAAACAATTTTTTTCTTTTCTATTTGGTAAGTATTTATGATATTTATTTTGTTTTCAGGTGTGCATAGGTCTAGTAACCGCAAAGTACCTGCCGGATGATGGCGAACTAAGAACTTTAACACAAAGTCACCTCAGACATATAAGAGACATTTCTGATATCTCATCTGAAAGCGAAGATGAAAGTGATAATGATGACGACAATGATTCAGCCGTAAGGAAAGAAGTAGAACAAATTGAAAAAGCTAGAAGGAAACAAGAGGAACAGGAGAGGAAACAAATAGAAAAGAGGGAAAAAGAAGAGCAAAAACGTCAAGAAAAATTGGAAAAAGAAGAACGCAAGCGACAAGAGAGGGAAGGAAAAGAAAAACGCAAACAGGAAGAGCAAGAACGCAAGCGCATAGAGAAGCTTGAAAAAGAAGAGCGTAAACGTCAAAAAGAGGAACAAAAACGCATTGAGAACGAACAAAAAGCTCAAGACAATGCAGCTTCATCAGTAGAATCAGCTGAATCAAATGAAAAGGTAGATCTTGAAGATGTTTGGAAGGGTTTTGTTTACGATAAATACGGATTGAATGAAAATAGTACAAGCCTAGAAAAGAAAATAGCACTCTATAGGTTTACTCATGAAGAATTGGGATGGAACATCACAACCACAAAGAGCGAACGTCGTCAAACTTTTATCAACGCAATGCAAGGTAAAATAGCCAGTACAAACAAAGTCAGTAATGAAACAGACGCTTTAAAAACCTACCTACAAAAGGAGTTGAGTCCCGCTCATATTCTTACTATTCTAGCTGAACTGAAAACAAAGATTGCTAAACTAGATAATGACAGTGCTCTGTTAGAAAACATCACCTTGCCTTGGGCACCAATTGCTCAGCAGAACGTGAACGAGAAGAGATCTCTGTTGCAGACCATCGGTCAATACTTATCTAGCCTACTTCCAAACTGGGTAACTGGAGCACTACCAGCGAATCCCAACGCTCAAGGATCTGGTTCTCAAAATGGGCCCGGCGCAGGTCAAGCTGGAAATCCTGGTGCTCCCGTTATTATCGTTCCTGTTCCTGCTTCTGTACCTGCTACGGGAAATTCTGCTTCAGGAAATAGTGCCGCTGCCCCTGCTCCTGGAACTTCAAGCCAATTAGAAGGCTCTGGCTCTGCCCCTGCCCCAGGACCAGTTGTAGCCTTGGTTTCTGAATTTGCTACTGCCCCAGCTCCTGAAGGCTCTGTCGCTGCCGCTGCCCCTGCATCTCAAGAAGCTTCTGCCGTTGCCACTACCCCAGCTGCTGAAAACTCTTCTACTGCCGCTGCCCCGGCATCCCCAGAAAACACTGCCGCTGCCCCAGCATCACCAGAAAGCGCTGCTGCTGCCCCAGAAAGTTCTAGTGCTATAGCTGGCCCCACTTCGGATGGCTCTGTTGCCACTGCCACAGCTCTTGAAAACTCTGGCGCTGCCACTTCCCCAGGAAGCTCTGCTGCTGCCGCTGCCCCAGCTTCCCCAGAAAGCGCTGCCGCTGCCCCAGAAAGTTCTAGTGCTGTAGCTGGCCCCACTTTGGATGGCTCTGCTGCCACTGCCACAGTTCTTGAAAACTCTGGCGCTGCCACTTCCCCAGGAAGCTCTGCTGCTGCCGCTGCCCCAGCTTCCCCAGAAAGCGCTGCCGCTGCCCCAGAAAGTTCTAGTGCTGTAGCTGGCCCCACTTCGGATGGCTCTGCTGCCACTGCCACAGCTCTTGAAAACTCTGGCGCTGCCACTTCCCCAGGAAGCTCTGCTGCTGCCGCTGCCCCAGCTTCCCCAGAAAACTTTGCCACTGCCACAGAAAGTTCTATTGCTGTAGCTGGCCCCACTTCGGATGGCTCTGCTGCCACTGCCACAGCTCTTGTAAACTCTGGCGCTGCCACTTCTCCAGGAAACTCTGCTGCTGCTGCTGCCCCAGCTTTCCCAGAAAACTTTGCCGCTGCCACAGAAAGTTCTACTGTTGTAGCTGGCCCCACTTCGGATGGCTCTGCTGCCACTGCCACAGCTCTTGAAAACTCTGGCGCTGCCACTTCCCCAGGAAGCTCTGCTGCTGCCGCTGCCCCAGCCTCCCCAGAAAACACTGCCGCTGCTCCAGCATCACCAGAAAGCGCTGCCGCCGCCCCAGAAAGTTCTAGTGCTGTAGCTGGCCCCACTTTGGATGGCTCTGCTGCCACTGCCACAGCTCTTGAAAACTCTGGCGCTGCCACTTCCCCAGGAAGCTCTGCTGCTGCCGCTGCCCCAGCTTCCCCAGAAAGCGCTGCCGCTGCCACAGAAAGTTCTACTGCTGTAGCTGGCCCCACTTCGGATGGCTCTGCTGCCACTGCCACAGTTCTTGAAAACTCTGGCGCTGCCACTTCCCCAGGAAGCTCTGCTGCTGCCGCTGCCCCAGCATCCCCAGAAAACACTGCCGCTGCTCCAGCATCACCAGAAAGCGCTGCCGCTGCCCCAGAAAGTTCTAGTGCTGTAGCTGGCCCCACTTTGGATGGCTCTGCTGCCACTGCCACAGCTCTTGAAAACTCTGGCGCTGCCACTTCCCCAGGAAACTCTGCTGCTGCCGCTGTCCCAGCATCCCCAGAAAACACTGCTGCTACTCCAGCATCACCAGAAAGCGCTGCCGCTGCCCCAGAAAGTTCTAGTGCTGTAGCTGGCCCCACTTCAGATGGCTCTGCTGCGACTGCCACAGCTCTTGAAAACTCTGGCACTGCCACTACCCCAGGAAGCTCTGCTGCTGCCGCTGCCCCAGCTTCCCCAGAAAACTTTGCCGCTGCCACAGAAAGTTCTGCTGCTGTAGCTGGCTTCACTTTGGATGGCTCTGCCGCTGCCACTGCCATAGCTCCTGAAGACTCCGGCGCTGCCGCTGCCCCAGAAAGCTCTGCTGCGACCCCAGAAGGCCCTGCTGCTGCCGCTGCTGTAGCTGGCCCTGTTTCTGAAGGCTCTGCTGCCACTGCTCTTGCTCCTGAGGGCATTGCCGCTGTCCCAGTTGTTGAAGAAACTCCCGTTGCCGCTGCCCCAGAAGTCTCTGCTGCTGCCCCTGAAGCTTCCGCCACTGAAGCCACGGCCGAAGTAGCAGCACCTGGCACAGGAGACGCTTTAGCTTCCGCTCCCGAAGTATCAGCATCTGAATCTCCCGTCCTGGCCACTCCTACCCCAACTGAAGGAATTACCATTTCGGCCATTAACGAAACAGCAGCACCTGCCGCTGCCCTAGAAAATTCTAATTCAGAAGCTGGCCCAACTACGGATGGCTCTGCCGTTGCCACTGCCACAGTTCTTGATAATTCTGGCGCTACCGCTGCCCCAGAAAACTCTCCTGCTGCCGCTGCCATAGAAAACTCTCCTGCTGCCGCTGCCACAGAAAGTTCAGCGGCTGTAGCTGGCTCCACTTTGGATGACTCTGCCGCTGCCACTGCTAAAGCTCCTGAAGACTCCGGCGTTTCCGGTGGCTCAGAAAACTCTGCTACTGCCGCTGCCCCAGAAAGCTCTGCTGTGACCTCAGAAGGCCCTGCTGCTGCCGCTGCTGTAGCTGGCCCTGTTTCTGAAGGCTCTGCTGGCACTGCTATCACTCCTGAGGGCATTGCCGCTATCCCAGTTCTTGAAGAAACTCCCGCTGCCGCTGCCCCAGAAGTCTCTGCTGCTGCCCCTGAAGCTTCCGCCACTGAAGCCACGGCCGAAGTAGCAGCACCTGGCACAGGAGACGCTTTAGCTTCCGCTCCCGAAGTATCAGCAACTGAATCTCCCGTCCTGGCCACTCCTACCCCGACTGAAGGAATTACCATTTCGGCCATTAACGAAACAGCAGCACCTGCCGCTGCCCCAGAAAGCTCTGCTGCGACCCCAGAAGGCCCTGCTGCTGCCGCTGTTGTAGCTGGCCCTATTTCTGAAGGCTCTGCAGGCACTGCTCTCACTCCTGAGGGCATTGCCGCTATCCCAATTCTTGAAGAAACTCCCGCTGCCGCTGCCCCAGAAGTCTCTGCTGCTGCCCCTGAAGCTTCCGCTACTGAAGCCACGGCCGAAGTAGCAGCACCTGGCACAGGAGACGCATTAGCTTCCGCTCCCGAAGTATCAGCAACTGAATCTCCCGCCTCGGCCACTCCTACCCTAACTGAAGAAGTTACCACTTGGGTTATCAACGAAACAGCAGCTCCCGAGGTTATTCCTGACCAATCAGCTGGCGCTTCCGGAGTCACTGAAGGTGTTGTACAGGTAGTAAATACTGAAGTCCCAGTTGAGGCAAACAATGACGTGGCTGCTCCTGTAGTTACTACACTTGCAGATGTTGCCTCGGAAGTAGTTACCCCTGAAACTGCTGCTGCGGAAGTAGTCGCCCAAGAAGTTGCTGCCCCTGAATCAGTAGTAGCTGTAGTCCCAGAATCTGGTGCGACAGTCATCGATGTTACCTCACAGTGATTGAACTATGAACAAGTGTTTTACGTTACGTGTATAAATATGTAAATTAGTAGTTATATGTTATTTAGATGAATAAATTGAGCAGAAAAGTGAACGTTTCAATCATTTATATTTTTTTTGTCAGTAAAAATCAAAGCCTTCAAACGACACTGATGAAATGTTTTTAACCAAATATGTCTCAGGTACAGTCCTAAGGAGATTGAAAGGAATTTCAATAAAAAAAGCAATTCCAATCTATAATTTATTCTAATGACTTTCTTAGTAATTTTTTACAAATGTTTGGTAAAGGTAAATGGAATGCAAAGTAGAGGTAATTTCTCACAATCAACTAATAGTAACTATATTAAATTAAATAAAATTAAATACACCATTAAAATAAATCTTTTTGAATTGAACCTAATATTTATAAGTACCATAGCTAGAGTCTCCTGTCAAATCCAGTATTTATTGGATGCATTCGGAGGATTAGGGTAGTTGTGTTGGTGTAAAGGGTCGGATACGTTAGGAAACGCATAAGGATCGTTCATGTATTTGTACTCACTGGATATTCCAGCTAGACTCATGTTCAAGGAGTTATGAGACGGACTCCAATTGGAAGACACAGTTGGATCAGCAGAAATCTTAGAATAATCAGCAGGAACTTTAGGATAATCATTGTCTGCGACTGGTAACGCTTTGGGGTAGCCTTCAGCAGGTGGTTTGGCGAACGCGTCGTCAATTGGGTCGATAGCCTCATCGCTGGGTACTTTGTCCTCGCCATCCGTCTCTTTGGGCAAATAGCTGAGTGGCTTGCTATAGATATCGTTTGTAGGGTATCTGTAGTCATTTCTTGGGATTGATGGATCCATGATACCGTTGGAACCTGGGACGAGATGTCCAAAGGTAGCAGCTGATGTGCTCGGAAAGGAGTTTTGGAAGGCTTGGTTCAGATGTTGGGATTGTGCCATGAGTTGGTTGTAGTTGGCGTATTTCTGGTGGTGCCAAGCGTCCGGGTGCTGAGGGTGGTGTTGAGGTAATGGGATCTCTCCGCCGGGGTAGGGGCATGGGATTTGAGGCATCGGCAGTGAAGAGTAGCTGGTGAGACCAGGGCTCGGGTTGGAGCCTGTCTGCTTGCGTAAACGAGCGCGCCGATTGGAGAACCAAACCTGAAAAGAAAGAGATTTATATTAAACATTTGTTGGCTTATTGATTTCTATAAAAATTTGACGACAAAATATCATCATCATCATCAAACACAAAAATCAGAAATTCTTTATTTCCATAATTACAAAAAGGTATACTTAGAAAAGGTCAAATTTTTTAAATAACACACTGACACGGATAGACAGTGGTACTTTTGATCATCATCAGCCTATATCAGTCCACGGCTGGACATAGGCCTCCCCTAATGAGCAAAAAAATACAAAATATGCCACTAGGAAATTGCATCTCATGTTTCATAGGCATTATGCATAGGCATTTTTGACGACCGATGTGGCGCGGTGGGCAAAGGTCTGCATGCGACGCAGGAGGTTGCGGGCTCGATTCCAGCCTCGGGACAAATGTGTGTACGATCTGCAGACATTTGTTCAGGGTGTTCTGATCGTTTTCTATGTATACTAAAAAATATCTATCTATGTATTGTATGATATTATGTGTATCAGTTATCTAGTACCCAATAACACAAGCTCTGCTTAGCTTGGGGCTAGATAATGCTGTGTGAATTGTCTAGCATTATTTATTTATTTATTGTTTATTTTATATTAAATGTCATGAGTTTTATCTCAAAAACGTGTCAGTGAAGTAAAGCGGCCTCTCTAGAGCTAAGTCATTGTTGGTTAAACTCGTTTTTTTTCTCTGTAAAAAGTACATAGCAGAATGCGGCCCTTTACTTCGCAATGACGGCTGTTATCTTATTATACCAGTTTATTATTTATGCTGAAGTCAACATGTCAACTGCGACAGTGTACATAACAGTACACTTATGAGTACCTACACAGGTGTAGTGTGTTGACACACAGGTTGCTCAAAATGGAATAATTAGAGTCATCAACAAAAAGTCCTAAGTTCGTGTTGTTAGTTTTACTTTGTAGGAACATTCTGGATACGTTTTCAAACTAAGCCTACCTAACTATTGGAAACTAAAAAACATAGGTACACAAACGGTATGGTAGGTCTACCATTTTTTAGTTTCCAATAAAAATAATAAAAGGTAGGCTTAGTTTGAAAACGAATGTCTGTAAGTGATTGAGTTTATTCTCTAAGGAAACACATTTTTAGTTTCCTTGGTCCTTTCTTATTTAATAGATTAAATTAGCCAATATTTATCCCTTAAATTATAATAAAACTTAAGGACACACTACACTGTATGTCATACGATGACACAGAAAATGTATTGCCTGTTTTAAAGTAGGCCAAACATTTGTACGCACCTTTATGATTAAAACTAGTTTAGTGTAGGTAGCTTATGTAACTATTTTATTAAAAGTACACATCATCGTTGTCTTGTATAATTGGTATTCAAGTATTTTATTTTGCAAACCTAATACAATGTGAGGGATCTTACAAATATCACTTATACTAGGTGTTAGGAGCCCTGTTAGGACGCAATGGAACTTGAGAGGTAGCTTAGCTTATCACTTAATTAAATATAACAATTATAGTAGGTACCTAATTAATTAATCATCTATAATTTCCTTAATTTGGTAAGGTCTACTTGGTTATTTTATTTGTTGTTAACTCTTTTTGTCTGAGAAACAGGTTATCACTAGAGATGGGCCGAACATGGGTTTCACCGAATACGAACATTCGGCCGAATATTCGGTAAAACTTTTACCGAACCGAATATTCGGCCGAATATTCGGTAGTTACATTTGATTCCGTTCCGTCGTATATGAGATGTCATATTTGTCTTATATCTCAGTAGACTAAAATTAAGTTCCTAGCTCTAAGTGATTGATCTCTTAAATATCAACCTAAAAAGTACAAACAAATTACTAATTTTCTTTATAAAGAACTATATTGGTTGAATAGGATAGGTTTAAACGTTTAATATCAATAAATATATTTTGCGACGCTATGCTGAGTAGAAACTAGAAAAAAATACTATTCATAATCTACTAAGGTGTTGAGATTTGATTCAGCTATTCTCTAACACAATAAAGACTGACCGAAATAAATATCTTGTTTATTTTCCTTCAACTAAGGCCTGTTTAATATATTATTATAAAGATTTAACACAGAAGCCTAATCCCAAAACAGCTAGATACCTTTATTTTGCATTAAGTTATTTTGGATTCCTTGCCTACCCTGCAAGGGATCCGGCGTGAAGATATTGATTGAAGTTATTATCTTTTTACCAACCTACTTTAATTGAAAATAAAGCTTCAGTGACGACAAAATCAGAAAGCTACACTCTAAAATACTTACTTCATTACACTGTACACTCAAATCATGATAATACACGGGTCTTAACAGCAAAAACTTTGAGTATCACTTTGCCGAACATTAGGTGATTCAGCCGAATATTCGGCCGAATATGAATATTCGGTAAAGCTGCCGAATATGCCGAATACCGAATATAAAACGAATATTCGGCCCATCTCTAGTTATCACCTAGTTAACGCACACGCATTTTTTTAATTCCATTAGAATGAGATTATGTAGGTATTTCTTTGTTATCCTTTTAGTCCTAAGATATTTTGAATTAATTATTTTAGTTTATTGATTTATTCATTCTTATGAAAATTATGAATGCTGGAAAATCTACGAAGCGGCAAGCTAAGCAGAAATAAATATAGATTTGAAAATTAAATTAAATAGTTAATGTGTGTGACACTATTTGTGTTCTACATTTTATTTGGCTTGCATAAATTTAATCAGAGACAAAAATGTATAAAGATGACAACGCTCTTGGCAAATATTGGTTTCCTGCTCTATGTTTGCTAAAAATATATCAATCAAAATGTTACCTTTACGTCTACGTAATGTGAAAATAGAGATTAGAGGGAAGCAAATTACGACCTGAATGCGTAGGTAAACCTTATATTTACATTGAGACGAAACAATTGTTTATGGTATAACCATTACATTTAACTGACATCACAGGGCATATAGGTATGTATATGCTAACTAGCTGTGACTCGCGGTTTCACCCGCGTAGTTCCAGTTTCCATGGGAATTCCTGTATAAAAAGTTGACTATGTGATATTCCAGACGATAACCTATCTGTGCCAAATTTTATCCAGATCCGTTCAGCCGTTCTGGCGTGATTGACTAATAAACATCCATCCATCTATCTATCCATCCATCGAAACTTTCACTTTTATAATATTGGTGGGAGCTTTACGACCCTTTGCCCCGAGTCCGTCTACCACAACATAGATAGGTTCTTGGCTGGTTATACCACTAACCATACCGTTCTTATGTGTGTGATGTGTGCTATGGAGAATACCATTTTTAGAAAAACAAGAATGTTGCTTGGTGAAAGAAAAACACATACCAATCTAACCCGCAACCATCTTTGTCGAAAGCGGACCTTCACCCGCTGCGCCACAGAGGTCGTGAACTAACTACTTAAGTACCTGTTACATTGAACTATTATGGCCCTATCTCATAAGGACACCATGGTGGCGCCACTGGTCGCACCACCAACAAATTGAGTACAGTTGTATGGAAGCAATATGGAAGGTACCTAACCTGGAATCAGCTTGGTTGCGTGGTGGAGTTGGTGATGGTGTTTGTTTTGGTGTTTCTCAGTTGGTACCTAGCTCAAGAACCACGGTGGAGCGACTGGTGGCGCCACCACGCATAAATTCTCTAAATAACTGTCAAAACTGTCCTTATTGAAATTGAAATTCATTTATTCAGACATTTGTTCATCCATTTTGTTAGTAGCACATAGACATAATATACCTAGGTATTTTAAATTGAAAATGGTTACTAAAACTACAAGACAATGATTAATAATAGTTTCAATTATGATGTCAAGAAGATGTTTAATACAGAGCAAATTTAAATTTTAAAATGTCAACAGTTATTGGGTTACTATTGAGGCAAGCGGCCGATGTTGATTAAGAACCCAGTGACTCATGATGCCAGAATTGAAATTAAAACTATCAGTTATAATTGCAAGTAAGCTGTGGGTGCTAGCGCAGGTGCGGCGCATCAGAGACGCGATTCTTTTGCGAACAATTGAGTTCATGTCATCAATATGTGCATCTACAAACATTCCTGATGCGATGTTGCCCTTCGTATTAACCTTTGTACATACGGTTCCAATTCTATCTAAACTTTTCCTACCTGTATCCTCGCCTCAGTCAGTCCAGTCTGCAAAGCCAGCTCCTCCCGTGTATAAACATCAGGGTACTGCGTCCGGTGGAACGCTCTCTCTAGTGCATCCAGCTGTTCTCCCGTGAAGGTGGTGCGTGAGCGACGCTGCTTCCTCTTCAGCGTCAGACCCGGTTCTGATTCTATGTCTGAGGAGTCGGAGCCACGGCCTGAGGGTAGGGAAAACACGCAATCAGACAAATATCTACTTATCTAATTTATTGGAAAATCAACGGCTTAAACTATCTTAAATAGATTTAACGTATAACATCAAAGAGCCAATTACAGATTTTCATGTATAGTGACAATATAACTTAAAACACAATAATGAACATATATACAAATCGTTCCCGTATATATACAAATAGTATTAATAGTAATATGCATATATAAAATAGTTCCCGTATAGGCCTTACTATCATGTAATCATGTAAATCATGTAACATCTATGTAAGTGCCGAAAAACGAACACTACATAAACCATCCTTCGTGGATAAAAGCAATTGACAATGATGATCCATACTCGTCTATACAGGGTGACCCAAAGTAGCTGCAATTCCCAAAACAAGTGAAACTAGATTAAAAATAATCGAGATATTCAAGAAAGAAAGAGGACGGACAGAGCGAGACCACGAGGGTTTCGAAACCGATCTCGAAACCCTAAAAACGGGTGGTTTGAAGCGGTCGTCTAAATGTTCCGAGGTATAGCAATATTTGGATGCAAATTTTTGTGTTGTGTGATTGCGGTGCGTCCCTGATCTGCGACAACATTTCGTTTTAAACGCGAGTCATCGTTTGTTTCTTGATTGTCTTTTGTTTTATTAATGAGAGGTTCGCTTTCAGCGATAAAGCCGCCTATTGCACTGGTTGTCATAATTTAGATTTAAGGATTATTTAAGTTATTTTTTAAAGTGCAATAAAGTATTTATTGATTCATTCATTCATTGAGAGGCAATCGGAACCCGAAATAAATTATCTTTTTAGATACAATATCACAATAATCAGTCATAATAATCTGAGTCAATAGACCTACAAAACACGTACAAAAAATGAAATGAATTATTCATTTTTTTAAGTAGCAAAATGACTCCGTATCCACTTTATAAAGTTACTAACTAACAAACAGATATGTAGTACTATATACAATACTCATTAATTAAAAACCTCAAGTCTCCTGAGGTGGTATCAATAAATTGTTTTCCTTAGTCGGAATTATAATTTATTTGACATTATATTACTGCAATTTGTCTTCATCTGTTTTTTGTAACACGCGTTATTTATTAGCCGAAGGTTTTTTTGTGAAAACCCACATCATGTTTTAATTCAGTTCATATCGGCTAAATCGAGATACGTCAGTCCAATCCATTTATAAATCGGTAGCGGTATCCTACGGAAACAGATTAAAAAACTGCCTCAACAAAGCCTGGCTTTGGCGTTATGATAAAAAAAAATGTGGCTTATATTAATAGCCTTTTGAAAGAAGTCAAAATTGAATGACGGAAAAAATAGGGGCTCAGCATGAGGGAATAAGAACACCCAAAGCGGCGGTTCTTTTGTCGGCCCCTTTGCTCTTCGGGTGACATTTTGGCACCATTCAATATTTTGGTGTCGTGATCTCGATTTATGGCTAACGAAAGCGCGAGTCGAGTTTGGGTTTGGTTTAATTTGTGGCCAACTCGTTACCTGTCTTGTTATTTTTGTTAGAACACGATCTGCTTTGCGTTAATTAGTTAGATTTTGAATATGTGGAATAATAGATTTGAGGATTACTAAAGGAACAAAATAAAACTGTTTTCTTTTTCATTTCGAAAAGAAGTGACAGAGCGAGAAGTAAAGAAGACAAAACAAAATCAGTTTTATGTTAACATGGTATGTTAAAGTTTGCTTGCGTTTCTTTACGAAATAAGAATGCATGTTCTAGACACGGTACCTATCTAATACAGGACTGTGACAATATTCTGACGGAAAAATCGAAATCTATACGGAAATAGTATATCACACTTGGTTTAGGAGTCATTAAACCTCAACATAACCCGGCACAAAGGCAGCGGCAAAAAAACGGTATTGTAATAAAATGATTTACATTGCTCAAATTCCACCCAGACAGAGACAGATTTATTTAGCTTTTTTATACAGATCATAACGTATGGCTAAATACAAAATGTAAAAAGAAACTTTAAAACGTGGTCGTAAAGTTCATTACGGAAAGCGAATTTAATGTTCGGAGGAGAGGTTTATGGGAAGGTTGTAGAGGTGGGTTTTTGGCCGGATAATACTTTGCAGAATTTAGTACTAATTTCTAATTCGAATTTAGTAAATAATTCTTACTAGTAAATTATTGTGTATCTACCTACTGAAATTTTCAATATGTAATTGACCGTGGAGGAAAATTTAGTCCAGTTAAAGATTAAATACCTCGTCCAAACATTAAGAAATTATTTTCAAAAACATAGGACTTTTTATTTAAATCAAGTATTCTGAATTAAAATGTATTTAGTTAAATTCCTTCCACGCTCTTATACGTATGCAAGGCGCATACAGTTCCTCAAATTTTGACAGATTAGCGAATGACAGTATTAAATATAACATAGACAGTTACTTTGACAAAAATAGTGATGTGAATCTGTCAGGCCGAAAAATAATGGGGACTTACGAAAGTTTCGATTTTCATCGAGCCGACGAAGTACATATGTAACGAAGATTATTCTAGACGATTTTTCCATGAAAAAGTATTGAAAATAGTGTAAAAATTATTCTTTACCACATCTCTGTCATAACTGTCTGTCTGTCTATTTTATTCACAAAAAAACCCGTGCAAGTAGCAAATAAATCAACAAAAATACTACTGTCGTCTGTTATATATTCGGATCGGAAAAGTAAAGTAATTTAGTCGCCTGAGTTGTATAAATAGTTTATAACAAAATTGATTGTCATAAAAAATCTACTCGGTAAAACATTAGGACACGACTGTCATGTCAGATGAACTACCAAAAAAATTAAGAGCGTGTAAGGAGTAGTCTACGTAGGTAAGTACAAATCAATATTGCAAAGCAATCGTTTTAAATCAGATTATTAAAAAAGTAACTACTTTAACTACTTTCAACACTTGCTTAGTCCGGCTAACCAATCAACCATCCCCTTACTACCAAGAAAGAGACGGAAGACTTTGGCGATTGCCGAAATGTGCGGCCGTGGAGCCGCAGGCGCAATAATTTGGGAGTTGAAAGGGGCGCTGGTTTAACACCTTCATAATCTTGCCTCATTAAATCGGCGGGTCGGCCTTTGTTTCAGCAGATCGTTGCGATGCTAACATATGGTCGGATTAGCACGTCTGGGCGGTGCGTTAAAACTTTTTGCTGACAAAGTCGGTTGTAGTAGTAAAAATTGTTGATGGCGTGTTGCGTTGCGAGCTGTTGTTGTGGTAAATTTGAATGGCGTTCGTACTTAAATAAAATACCAAAGGTCACAAAATGTCTATTAAATCAAAACACATGAGACGACGAGACTCGGTGAGACGCGGTCGACTCAGCAGATGCCTAATTAGTTTATAATCGATTTCGTGTTCTTGGGGCTAGTGCTGTGTGAATAGGCTACTTGACTACTACTGGGAAATAATTCTAACGTATTGTCTGATAAACATAATGCAAAATGTAATTAATATTTCTTAAAGGCTAGTCGCATTCGTTATAAAATCTAATTTTAAAGTTTGAATAAAATAATGCCACGCCAAAACGATAATCTCTGTCATGGCTCCCGTTTTCCGAGCTATGACGTCACCTCGCCATATCACACCTAACAAGAAGAACTCATTAACACTGTAATCTGTAAAAGTGTGACGTCACTTGCGATCCAACCAAACACATATAGCGTTTTAGGTCACGTGATCATATATCAAAAAAAAATTTAATTTTAATCCCGTTTCTTTACCTAAAAAAGGCATATTTTTAATAAAAATCACCTGATTACGCTTTGTTACGTTGTCACTGACTAGTATGAAAACAATTTGGAACTTATTTTTAATGTAGTCAAATAGCATATTGTCCATTATCATTTATTTATTTATCAAAATCATGTGTATCGGAGAAAAAAGTTTTCAGTAGGTACCTACCTAGTTATTTTGAAAGTGTTTTCAAGGCAGACCACACCCTACCTCATGATCTCATTAATATAATTGTTCCATTTACCTGAAAGTGTACTAGCATCGTTTTCTAGAGCGATAGGGAAGGGTTTTACTAGCACTAAACAGTTTGAACACTCTTGTTGATTAGCCGCCGTGTTTTTGCTAATACAAATACATAATACGGGCAAAAGTTACAAGGAAAAACAGTTTCATAGTCCAATATTACTCAAAAGGTTTAACCTTTTAAAAGCTAATAGCAATACTATAGTTTATTTCATACAATATTTCAATAAATTGCCATTCCTTTTAATGTTTAGATCCAAATACTACACGTGCCCGTCCGATAGTAGCTTTTCATTCAATTTCCACAAAAGCTCGCCCACGGTTCGACTGAAACTAATCCTTTTGAATGCTTTAGTCTACGCTGAAAGCTAGAAAGCTCCTCGAATAGTGTTGTACCTATAGGGACGTCCTATCTATTTTGGATTGCAAATTATAAGCCTTAAATGGTGACGCTGAAGGTTCATAAAGGACACTCCGTTGCTATTATCCCATTCTTTTTAGTTTTTGATTATTCTATTCTAGTGCCTATTTCGACTCTCCCTTCTATGTACAGGGCAGGTTCTGCCCATCATCATCAGTCTATATTAGTCCACTGCTGGACATAGGCCTCCCCTAATGAGGGCCATAACGCCCTGTCTTCAGCTTGCCGCATCCAGCATCTGCCAGCAGTCTTTCGCAAATCGTCATCCCACCTGGTCGGAGGGCGTACGATACCACGTTTGGCAAGCCGCGGTCTCCACTCAAGAACACTTTTAACCCAGTGGCTGTCGGTTCTTCTCGCGATATGGCCCGCCCACTGCCACTTCAGCTTGCTAATCCCTTGAGCTATGTCGACAACCTTGGTTCTCTGTCGGATCTATTCGTTGCGAATCCTATCCTTCAGAGAAACTCCGAGCATAGCTCTCTCCATAGCTCGCTGGGCGACTTTAAACTGGTAGACAAGCCCTACCGTGAGTGTCCACAGTGGGTTCTGCCCATCATCTCTACAAATTCCTTTAACCTTGACTTGTCTATCATCTTATTTTTCAAGCCGAAACAAATAAACGTATGACGTCTGATCTCTAAAAAGCTGGATTCCTAGTACCTACTTAGTTATAAGTCTTCGGAGAATTTTGTCCTCTCGTCTGTCCCAAATCTGTCTGTTCTATTTTATTAAATTGGCTTAATGCCACAGAAGGATCTGAAACCATTTATGTTGCCGTTTTCGGATAAGCTCCACAAGTTCTAGATATAGAAAGGAACCTTGGCATAGATGTTACTTGAAATTGATGGCGCGCAGTTTAATTAAAACCTTCGCTATATGTACGTGCTGGACAATTCACACACTATCATATAAGCAGAGCTTGTGTTCTTGGTACTAGATGACTGATAGGCATATATAATACTAGCAGCGCCTTGGCGGTTTCATCCGCGTAGTTCCCGTTCCCGTGGGAATTCCGGGATAAAAAGTAGCCTATGTTCTATTCCAGACTATAATCTATCTCTGTGCCAGATTTCATCTAGACCCGTTCAGCCGTTCTGGCGTGATTGAGTAACAAACATCCATCCATCTATCTATCCATCCATCCATCCAAACTTTGACATTTATAATATTAGTGGGATTATACACTAGCGCACGGCTTTGCACGCTCTTTTACGGGATCAAAAGTATTTACATATGTATTTTGTGCCGTGTCTAAGAGTCTTGTACGGTCTAAAGGAAATAAAGCACTTTGATATTTGATATTTAACTATGTCCGTCTTCGGGATACCATCTACCTCCCTGCCAAATTTCATTGAGATCCGTTGGGCTGTTTAGGCCTGAAAAGGTAACAGACAGACAGACAGAGACTTACTTTAGAATTTGTAATATTAGTATGGATTACCATAGATATTTTTTGCTATACATAGAAAATACACAGAACACCCGGGAGGAATATTTGCAGATCGTACAAACATTTGTCGCAAGCCGGAAATCGAAACCGCAACCTTCTGCAAGTCGGTTAATTAAGAATCAGACGTCACGATGACGTCTCGATACTGTCGTCAAACCGTCAAACTCAAGTATCTGAACATTGTCGTAGGACCGTGTCCCCACACGGTCCTACGACAATGTTCAGATACTGGCCACCCCTGGCACGAGTTTGGAGCCCTATAACCAGCAGCAGTGGGTGAAGTCAATTGAGTAGTGGGTGATGATGATGATGATGAAAATTGTCAGGACCCTATTTGTGTATGTACAAGTTTTGCTTCTTTATTTGGTCAGGAAAAGTACAGGTGGAGTGAAAATTCTGATCGCAGTATTTGTGACGACAAGTATTTTTCTAGTTAGCTTAGGTTCATATTTTAGTGATCGAAATCACTAAAATATTCACCTAAGCTTGTTTCTGGCTATTCATTCGTCGCCCGCCCTCTTTGTCGGCGAGCTTCAATGACGTGGACAATCGATCACAAAATTGTTAGTTTGTTGTTAAAATAAGGAGAATCGAAATTATTGGATTATTTTATATTTCGTTTCATTTTTCGGATTATTTTGTATACATAAGTGAGATGCATGATCGTGATTTTATTTAAAAAATAAAATATTGCAAAAGTTCCTTTGTTTTACTCGGTGGTAGAGCTTTTTTAGAACAAATGTTTCGAAAACATTTGTTCTATTATTTTTATTCCCTAGAATTGATTATATTATTTTCATTCCCTAGAAATTCAACATTATACCTACTTTAAATTATCTTGACGCTAAGTTGACATAATGGAATATAACCTAAATTTTCTTACGAAAACGATTGCAAGTGCTGTGATTTTAGAATGGAAATTGAAAAGATCTAATTTCCGGTTGCTTTAACTTCAAGATTGGAACCCTCGCAACTTCTAACCAAACGTCAATTCGTTGCGCTTCGAAAAAAGTTCTAAAACTTTTCTCGTTCATTGTACTTCCGGACCTCTTGGGAGGGCTTATTGAATAATGTGATGAGACAAAAATGCCTACACTGCGAGCATTATAACATTATAAGGGTACACACTAAAAACTTTTGTGATCTCGAATGTACGGCTTAAGCAGAGTTTTTTTATCGCTTGAGGTAAAGTGATCTTTACGTTCAGCATTACTTATATCATTTCCGTGAAATATCAGGAAAAACAGGAATCACAAGGAAAAATTTATTGTGAATGCTAGCAAAGCTTCCTTTCCCAGAAGCTTTATTTCTATGTATCCTTGCTGATATCACGTGGAAACGACTCAAACTACCTACCACAAACCTCAAGTCACTACTAAAAAGCTTACGCCTCGCTGGTGGGTGGGTAATCTCTTCTACCAACCAACATTAGTTGATTCTAACGACAGATGTTATTAAACAAATGCGAGATTTTATCGTCCATGCTTTGTTTTGCTCGACTGCGGAGCATGTGTGAAAGTACATTACCAGTAATAGCTTTGTGGATTGAGAAATTGTCGTTTTATGTCTTGGACTTGGGAACCTGTTTATTATAATATAGGTATGTGGGTTTTTATTTATATCGACTTCAACAGCTCACAGCTCTGAGTACCTGCAAATCCAGTGGAAACGTAGAGAAAAAACATTCTAGACTTTTCTCGAAACCACAATTTAAATTCGCGAGATCCCTTTTGTGCAACTCAATTGCGCAACTCAGTTGAGCAAATTGTGCAACGGGGCCCTTCTTTATCAAACTTACTTTGGTTCCCATCGCTCAACTCAGAAAATCAACAAGGAATATAAATCAGTTGAGCTAAATATTCTGTAAACAATTACATAATTTGCGTTTTCAAAAAATTCAAAATTGAATGACTTTATTTCTGTAGGCTTACAAAATAAGCGCTTAGACAAGTCTGATTTTATACATAAACAGTTTAATAAATAATAATTATTACAAAATTAGAAAAAAATGTCACTGATTTTGTTCGCTTTAATTTTTTGTCCACTAGCGGACGAAGCGAAAAATAAACCACTAGTAAGTTTATATAATACTTAAAAGTTTGGTGGTAAGTATGGCTATTTTGATCTATAGGCCCGATTTCACCACACGCTATAAGCGAAATCAAATAATAAAATCGCATTTCCATTCGGCACAGTGAAAGACTCATATAAAAGGACCTGCGCAAATTCCCACCGACAATTGCGGCAAAGCCGACAGGTACCGACAAAGCACAATTAAACTTAGTGACAAAATACATGAATGCTACAATGTGAACAACCAAAACATGTTTACGTCGATTGTGTTGATTTCAGCACTATCGATGAGCGCTACGGGTTACCGCGGTCAACTTTGTCGAAAGCCTTACCTCGGCCCGCCAAAGAACACCGCCTAAAAACCTGACTGACTTCTAAGGTTATATTTCAAATGCCAACAATGACGATGTAAGATTTGTGTGCGGAAATTGATTTTTTGACCCTCTCGTGAGAAAGCTTTGACAGGTTGCGCTTGCGCATTGCAAAAGTTTTGAGTGCCATTGTGCAATGTTTTGGTCGGAAGTGAGGTTTGAACTTTTGATAATTGCTGATGGTGAATGGGATGCAACGCGTTCTTGTTTTTATTGATTTATTGTTTTTGCTTGTTTGAATAGGCTGGGGAATAATTATCATGCATCATGGGTAGAGTTTTTAAGGTTCTAAAATGTTCTACCTTTGGGAACGCAGTTTTTCAAATAACACTCTGTTTGAAAAACTGTGTTCCCTTCTTCCTTATTGCCTTCATAATTTTGAGGAAATTTTGCACACTTAATTACTGACCGCGTTTATTACCTACGTTCAGAAAAAGTTCTCTGTGCTATCATAGATAAATAAAATTTGGATTCACATTGATCAGTGCAGTGCAAACTTTTCGAAGGACTTATCGACGCAACGAAGTCGCAGCGGTGCAGGTGGCTAGTTAGCTGCTTAATAATGTCCCTCAAATATCTCACCTCCAAGAATGCCGTCAATGCTGTAGTCCTTCTTCCCGTCGAGGTCTCTGGAGCCGCCCCGCAGCAGCCGAGATATGGACGAGATGCTGGGCGGATCTGACACGCCCTCCTGTAATCACGTGTATTGATGATTATGAATAGGGCAATCAGATCATTGAATTTTGGACAATTATTAGGGCATTGAAAGTGTCTGCCAATGGCTATTTATAATACGACGACATTTTTGGTCAAACTCCCTTCTGAAGCTGATTTCTGGACTTCACAGTAGGTACAGAAATTCTCTGAGCACTTCGACTGTACCACCGACGCAAACGATGTTATAGGACAACTCGTTGCACTGTTGTGAAGCCTTTGCCGGTAATTGAAGATCTTCGATATTCTCGATGGTTAATATTAATCTAAGTGTCGTACAGGAAAACAATCAGCGTTAATGACGATTTTGGCAGACAAATACAAACATATAAACATAGGGTGCTAACCTCATAACCCTCCCCTGTCGGTAGTCGGGTAAAAAGTAACTAAGCTGTACCTGGTTGTACCGTTGACAAGTAGGTAACGTAAAGTACTTAAGCCAATTTCAAGAGAATGTAAACGTCAACGGGAATTTTGAAGTTCGCGAGTGCCATAATAATCCAGGGTCCTCGGTGGTCCTTTCCTAGATTTAACTACACGTTCCTCTATGATACAATGTCTTCTTTCGTTATATTTAATACTAGCAGCGCCTCGCGGTTTCACCCGCGTAGTTCCCGTTCCCGTAGGAATTTCGGGATAAAAAGTAGCCTATGTCCTATTCCAGACTATAATCTATCTCTGTGCCAAATTTCATCCAGATCCGTTTTGCCGTTCTGGCGTGATAAAGGAACAAACATCCATCCATCCATCCATCCATCTAAACTTTCACGTTTATAATATTAGTGAGATTCTCTCCTTAAAAATACTTTAGTTTAAATGTTGAAGAAATGCCGAGATTGTTCCTACAAAAATGTAAGTAAGTTTACTCAAAATTCCTTAATGACATTTTACGTTAGCGCTTAAAATTTAATTTAAGTACAGCGTCGCCTGAAAGTTTTTATGTTACGAACAAAAGGAATTCCTGAGCCCTCCGTCTGTTATTGTTGAAATTCCTCAAAGTCTTGGACATTTTAAATGCTAATATTAAAATATGACGCGATTTTGGTTACCTTGGGGCTAGATAATGCTGTGTGAATTGTCCAGCATTATTTATTTATTTGTAAGCTAGTAGGAAGCTATTTTATCGAGTTGAAATTCACGTCATATACTCAAGTTCCTAACCTCTGAAAGCCGCAGTATTAATCAAAGTTCTAAGTCAACGCAATCAAATTTAGCCGTTTATGCCCAATTTTTTTGAATATTCCAAGGGAACATGCACATAAAGCCTATAGAGTACTTCCCGTTGACCCAGATTCATAAAAATTGGCAAGAAGTAAGGTCTTGTAGCGCAAGTAAAGAGAAAAATCCGAAAACCGTTAATTTGATGTTTATTCACAAAAAAATGTTTGATTCTCGCTATGGACCAATAACCTATAGGGTACTTTCCGTTGACCTAGAACCATGAAATTTGTCAAGAAACAAGGTCTTAATGATAACAAAACAAGGTCTTATTAATATAATGTTTAGTTACAGAACCCTCGTTGCGCGAGTACGACTCGCACTTGACTTTTTTTTTACGCCTCCCTTCCCTCCTGCCACACTACTCTATTTTGCGCCTATTGCAGCTACCAAAAAAAGTTTTAAAGAAGAAATGGAACCTCTTCACTGTTTTAGTCATAACAGTGTTTGATTAATTTAAAACCGACGCTAACCGACTTCGTTTTTTTATTGATTTTTAAGTTCCGCTGGATAAATAAATGAATACCTGGGTTTCTTCGTTATGGGATCATCACCAGATTCTTATTTTTAAAAGGTTATCAAAATGAGTTCGCAATTGTTGAAGAAATCATTAGAGCATAGATCCATAGATAAATTGGTCCCGCGTGTAGTGAGAATACGTTGAACAGAACATAATTACATTAAAAAAACATACAGGCATCCGAACATAGAACCACTTCCTTTTTTCGAAGGCGGTAAATAAATTAACTTGAAACCAATGAATTTGAAATAATGGAAACCTATGCCACTTATAAGTTTTTTTTTCATTCAGATAAGAAAAACAATATATCATTGACGTACCTTGATAAGTTTCTCCCTGATCTCCCAGGAGAAGATGCCAGGGTTTTGCCTCTTTAGCTCTTCAATCCTAGATTCTACCTCCGGAGTCGCGACCCTGGGCTTCGAGCCGCCTATCACTCCTGGTCTGATTGATCCCGTCTCCTAGGCAAAAAAAAAAGAATATTTTATGGAAAAACATTTCAGGTAATTTTAGTATAAGATCTTTCACATAAAAGAGGTATCTTGAACAGTTATGAAGATATAATACACAGACCAACCCATGACTCAATCAGACCATTTTTATCGAAATGTACCCAAGGTGTTACATTATTTTTATTCATTTTATATGTTTTTCCTTTTCATAGCTGCCGTCATGTAGGTAATAATTTGACGTTTTGGGACGATCATCAAACACCAAAACAGTTTTTGTCGGTAGTGGCAACTGAGAAAATTGCGTCAATATTTTGAAAATATCAATTACCTTCGTTGACATAAAAGATCAAGCTTGGCGGATATTACGAATTTCTTTTTAAAACATCAGGCTAAGGCAAATTGCTTTTAAATTTATTTGAAAATGTTTCCCTAATCCTCTGTTTGAATTGTGCTATTAAATCTAAATTAAATCGCACTGAAGCTTTCACAAAGCTTTTCATAGAATCGCTAATACTTATTAGGTGAATAGCTTTCAGAGGGAGTATTTTCTATTCATTAATTTTTGAAGGTACAGAGTAATTCAATATTAATTAATATAACAGACTGAATAAGAAAATGAACAATTTTTCTTTTTAAAAACAAGATCATTCTATAGGAGTTAAAAATTGAATTGAATTACAAAGGTAAATTTATGAAACACAAAACGAGTTTTTGACAGCGGTTCACTTTGAGATTTCTTTTTCTATTGTGTATTTGTAGGTAAGGAAAGAATTATTTGTATAGCGTAGTCTAGTCTAGCTTTCTTATGCTTGTATCTACTTACAAAGCTAAACATTAATATCGTTGTAGACAACAAATGAAGAGGCATGTCCTGTCCGTTCGTTAAAAACCTTACATAAAAGTATTCTCATTTTGTCGATTGTACTATTCAACCAGCCAAAGAAGAGTGTAAAGGTTGTGTCCGTTTATGTACCGTGAATAAACGTTTCCTGAACTAGACAATTGGTTTTATTGTGTGTACTATAGTGAAAACTAACCTTCAGGCTTCGCTGGCCCGTATCAATAGCGATTGTCCATATTGACCGTAGGCGTCTGTACATGCAAAAGGCTTACATATTTATAGGATAAAAATAAATGTCCCGATACAAAGGTATAAATAGATTTTGAATTGGCTATTTATGATTAGTTTCGAGAGAAATGCAATATACGAAGACGGTTTTTATCATCCTACGTTTTTATTCCTGATTCCTTTTATAAGGCGAACAAAGACTACAATCAAAGAATCTAGATCAATATACTTTATTAACAATTAAATAATAGAAACAAATTAGAACTAGTATTTACAATTGATACAATTGAGCTGACTGCAGACTGTTGTAGTCAATCTACAGGTAGCTTAACTGATCCATATCAATACCAGTCGGAAACGTCCCCAAGACGCTGGCTGCATTGCCCTGTATGGCAATGCTGATGCGCTGCACCAGATACTCACCAGCTCTCGGGTCACGCGTCGCTTTGACCAAACGCTCAGATTTTTTTTAAAACCCCTGGAGCCTCGGTTTCCCATATAAATTCTTGATTGTTAGCAATCAAAATAAGCCTATTTTATAGGTTAAGAAAACTTAAGTACCTGTCACAACGCTAACAAACAAATAAGGCGAACTCTAAATAGACCATCCTTCATGGATGTAAAGGATATTGATGATGATGATGTTACCTGTCAATATTTATATCGGTCCTATTTTGCGTCTTACTATTAAATAGGTAGGTAGCAGTAGGTGCCAGTTCTTGGCTTATGGGTTAGCCAGGAACTCGCCTACTGCTTTTTGCTCAAACAACTACACCAGCCCCTCAGACCACAGCTGGACCTAGGATTCCCCGAATAGACTGGCTTTCCGCTAAATCCTGAATACAAACTGGTGAGCTACAGGTACGGGTGCTTTCTCTCGAGAACAACTCCATAATCGACCAATTTCAATCTGATCACATAAGATTGGTCAAAAAACAAAAACAAACAAAAACCTTAAAATCGAGCAAAAAGTCGATTTCACATAGTTTGATGAACCAGCTAATCTGATTCCGATTCCGGCAGAGAATCAAATACTACGAAACCGATTCTATGATTGAAATACTGGAACTGTTCAAGAGCACCCTGGAGCTAATTTGCGAGTTTCCTTACGATGTTTTCTTCAACGTTGGCTGATAACTACAGGTCCTGTTTACAAATGTAGTTGTTATGGCTCCCACGAGCTCAGATTTAGATTTTCTATAAATGTATCTACAGATAGTAGCTTCAGTCCTCAGCTGATTGATCCATGGGAGACGTGGAGCTAGTGCAAGATGATGCAGGGTCGAACCCCTGGTGAAGCCATCTCTACAAACTTCAGCCGGATAGGCTGGGTAGGTTGATGTTTTACAGGTATAGGGTGTTACTTTACCTTTACCATTCGTTTAAATTTTGTTTTTCTATTGTTCTACCATTGATTTTTCATCAGCCTTCATCTTTTTTCTGTTCAAGATCTTGGAGACGTGGAGCTCGCTGGCGCGAGATGACATAGTGACTGACCCCGGCGGCCACCATCCCCACGATTTTTAGCCGAAAGTAGATGGACTGGGCGACCGTTGATGCTTTAAAGGTAGGTAAAGGCTGGGTCTACCATAGCCCACATTTTGTTTCTCTATGAATATATTGATTGTTGCAGTTCTCACCTGATATCTATTGAGGATCTTGGAGACGCATCCATGAGAAACGCGAAGTTGGCGCGAGATGACGCAGGGACGGACTCCCGCGGCGGCCATCTCCACGATCTTCAGTCGGATATGGCTGGGCAGGGGGCGACCGTTAATGAAGAGACCACCGAGCTGGTTCACGCGTCCTTGCCCTGTGGAGGGGGGTGGTAAACTTTTTAATCTATTTAAAAGGCCATAGGTTTTACTCTTTCACTTAAAAACATCTCTTGACTTTGCTATAGGTAAGAATGAATGAATGAATGATTGAACTTTATTGTACAATAAAAATAAACATGAATAAATAATGTTATATCTAAATAAAACATAATACAGTACAAAAGGCGGCCTTATCGCTGATAGCGATTTCTCCCAGGCAACCTTGGGATGATAAAAAAAAAAGAGAAAGAAGAGTTGTTTTAATCTGAATTTTATTGCTTTTTTTATTAGAAGTTTGTCATTTTATTGATAAACTTAATCCAGGCTTTATTGTTATTTTTTATGTGACGTTTGTATTTTTATTGTATTACTTAATTTCAATTGGTGTAATTGGTTATTTGTATGGTCGTTATGGCTAAATTAATAAATGTAATTAAATACATAGATTGAAGCGTTGGTTATTTTCTTCTGTTGACTTATGTCGGAGTGCGAAAAAACACTGCTTATTGTTAGAATTTGTAAAAAAGAAAATATATGGGACAAGTACCAAGGTTTTGAACTAGGGGCTGGATTTTGTGGTGACATTAAAATATAATTTTTATTTTTAACTATGACCGTTTGTGAGGAATGGCAGCAGCTTTCTTCTGAGTATTTTTAACTCCTACACTGCGATTACCAATCCACCAGCCAAGTGGTTATTAGTATAGCAAAACCCTCCTACATGGCGGCCATCAACTCAATGGACGGCTAATGGATGAAGGCAGCTCGGGAGCGGTATTTGTAGCGTCGCTTCGTATGGAGAGGACAGTGTCCAGTAGTCGACGTGTGTTGACTGATATGATAATGAAGACCTTTTATTTAATCTATAGATATGAGTTTACTTTAAAATCATTATTTCGAAAAACCTGGCCGCCATTTTTTTTCCCGCTGCCATGACACTCCTTGCACGTATGGGTTCTCTTATTCAAAAACATATAAATTTTATTGTATACTATGCTAACCTTAAATGTTAGAAGTTAGGCAGAAGCCAGTTATATCATAAATTTTATGATACAACTGGCTTCTGCCCGCGGTTTCGCACATTTACCGGGAGTGAATATATGATGAAATGGGAATAAAACCGGATAAAAATCATATATTATACAATAATATTCCATGTCCAGAACTAAAAAGACATTTAATATCGAAATGGCAACCAATAAGATAAAACAGTAACGTTCAAGTTGAATAAAATTTCATCAAAAGTTCATAATTTCGCATTTTATTTAGTGTGACTTTTAGGCCCGTGTTATGAAAGTTTGCTTAGTCATAAATCTTTGCTTGAGTATCGTTTAAGGCAAAGAAAAGTGTTGCTCAAGCATAAATCGATGACTGAGCAAGTTTACATAATACGGGCCTTACTTTGACAGCAACAGTTAAGCCATCTTAGTAGTGAATAGAACAATGATCGAATGAGCCACCGGCGGCGCTATAGTCCGTAAGAGGTCCCAAAGATTTTCGGTTGAACCGACTAAGGGTTTCGTGGCTTAGTTGGTTAGAGCACACCCGTACTGAGGGTGGGGCGCGGGTTCGAGTCCCGCCGAAACCGAAATTTTTTGGGAACTTATTTCATTTCTTAGAGATACCCAAAGTGCGGGTAAGCACTATAATAAAAAATAAACCTTAGAACAATGATGTTGAGGATGAAATTTACTTAGCAGCACCTTGTTTGGTACATAACTATCCTCAGCATAATAATCTGTACCCGAAAACAGAAAGGATATTAACTGTTTTAATTTTAATTGTAGGCTAAAATTTGCTAATACAAATCCTAAGCCAAGGACTTCAGTAGATCATAAATTTTTGAAATGTGCGTCAACCTGGTTACTATAACACAAAAGTGGTATTTATTCCTACCGGTTTAATACTAGTACTGGTAATTTCAAACGAATTTAATTTTTAACACTCAGAAGTACCTACCTACAAAATTATAGAAATAATTCTAAAATAATTAATGCCAGGTTAATTTCCAATTAGTAATAACAGTTTCATAGTTCATAGTAAACTGATGAAAACTGATAAGAATTAAAACCCTATAAGACAATAATAATTGGTGGTACAATAACTATTTTTTAACTGGTACAATAACTATTTATTATTGAGCTTGTCAAAGTTTAGATAATAAAATGTCTAATTGGTAGATCATTGATGTCAGAAAACATATAAACATAGATTACTTATAAACTATAAATATAACTGTAATTATCCTTACCTACCCACACATCCATACCATTTTGGTGACGTTCCATAATGGTATGATCAATTCCCCATCAAGAACACAAACGTTTCATTGAACTCTACCGTAAACTTCATAAAACACCGGCCGAAAAACCATTGCGGTAAGCTTTTCAACACACCGTAAAAACGTCACAAGCAATGATTAATATCTGTTTACATTAAATTATCCGAACGAGATCGAAACACAAATTGATTATCACCCATTAGTGTTTACATAATTAAAACGACATGTTAAATTAATAACGGTGCCATAAATACTTGAAATAAATGTCTAACCGCCGCGTTCAGTAGACACCGAGTCTATGTCTGTAGCGTTTTTTGGATTTGAAAAAAGATCGATGGATCGCGTTTTTTTGTGCGCGTGAGTGCAGTAGAGGAGGTTGTGTTGTGGACTGAGAGTGACTGTGTTCGTACAGACAGGGCTGGGTTTGGTGGTGTGCGTGATGAGCCGAGGAGGCTGTGCTGAGGGCCCGCCTGTCTCTGTGTGAGTGAGTGCATTGTACACTCCCACTGTGTCAGTGTGGGAAATGGTAGGGGAGCCATGAGACGATGCTTTTCTGACTTACTATCCTTTATTTTGGGAAAAATAATTAGAATTTACAAAACACATATTTATCTAATAGGAAACTACTTTTGCAATAATATTTTAATTGGAAATTTATAAAGCTTTTTTCATCTGAAAAATATTACCGAATTTGATTGATACCATAAAAACTAAATAGAGTAATGTTGGATCAGAATAATTTTTGTATTGAAACCAAAATTGTTAAAATAGTTGTCACCGTAATGATACATCGCTACAGCTGCGGTGCGCCAGCGCAAACGCTAGCGAAGCTCGGCCCACTCCGCAGCGCGGTGAGTAAAATATAGCTGTCTTTCTCTAGTAAAGCATCTTTGGTATTCAACCTGCCTGTTTTTAGCTTTCGGATATTTATATTTGCATGAGTAGGTATGTACTAAGTTGTTGAAGTTTTTCATGTGTTGGTAACATAAATTTAGGAGTTGGGTGTTTTAAATGTAGAGGTATTACAATGTTTAATTTAATAGTCATAAAAGCTTAAAAAACATGAAATAAAAAAACATGACGTAATATAATTCATCACAAACCTACATACCGTTGACATTAAAATCTGACTCAAAGGAGTCAGATACATTACACAGTAACGTAAGTATACCTAGCACATTCGCATTCCTAGACCAATTACCTACTACCAGGTATGTACCGACTTTAAATTTAAATTACACATCCAATTATAAAATGAAATAACAATATAAACTATAATAAGCGAAAATACTGGCCGGTTGTAATAGGTATTTTTTTTCCGATCAAAGAAAAAAATAACAAAGAGGTTTTTTTAGAACCTAGACCAACAGAAACTCCAAACATAAATTAATTCCAAAATCGAAGGTTTCAAATAAAATAAAATAAACTGAATCACTGGCTGCTTGTAAAAAGTAAGATCTTTTTCCGCAAAATAAAGGAAAAAATCAAACACTTGTCTAACCCAAACAAATGACGAACAAGAGCTATACAAAATCGTAATTTGAACGGTTTGGACGACTCAAATTGCCATAATTAATTTACCCCAAACAAAATCAGCTACAGATAGCATCAAAGCATTAAATTTTGCACTGGATCTTTAATTTACACGGCACAATAATTTGTAACTGTAACGTTTTTTGCTCTATTTTTCTACTGGAAGTCTGTTCTCACGCTTTCGATAGAAACTTAGCGTTTGTTTTAGGCACTCAAGTAACACTTTTGAGCACTAAAAACAAAAAGGAGGTATCGAAAAAAAAACAAGATTTACAGAATGATTGACTAATTCTCTTTCTCTCCCAAACACCCCGTGTTTTTGCAGTGCTCATTTACATATATTAAGTAGCAAACGTAGTGTATGGCAGAAGCTGAAGGGTGCTGTGGCACTCATCAGGGAAGGGCTATGTCTAACCTAGTTATTTCAAGCCAAAGAGATATAGATAAAAAACAATTGCACACGAGACTGATTCTCTTTCTCTCCCACAGACCTCCTGTGTTTGGGGGAGTGCTGATAGGTACTTAGTTTAGAGAATAGGGTATTTTACTCTGTATGAGAAAAAATCTAAAATATATTATTGAGACAGCGCAAAAAGCAGTCAGAAAAAGTTCGATTTAGTTCATAAAATAACAAAATAAATTTTAATATTAATTCAAAGTTTTCAGTACACCGTGAAATAGTAGGCGTAATGTTGTTATGTACGGCTGTGTAGGAAAACTGTCATCAGTCACATCATCTGTCATCAGCAACATCAGCGCATTTGTTCAGGTCTCATATCCTCATGTCATGACCACAGAGCAATATTGCGTCATCAAAAGATCAGAATCAAAATAGGGTTATAATTAACCCTAAAACTGTTTCTAAAACAGATATAGCATAGTATCTACACCCCCACAAACGAAAGGATACCCCTCCAGTCTTCATAGGTATTTGTACTGCATGAACCACTTTTTAAGCAACTCATAGGAACAAAATGAAAAAAGCTTAGTTAAACTCAAGTGTATCAGCATCAAACGTAATTTTAGTTGAAGCTCCATGCGACCGAAAACGAATAAAAAATTCGGCGCTAAAAAGAACAACCGACTAGCATGTCATCGACGGTTCATTAAAACACGATGACTGGTCAAAAACACCATAGTGGACTCATTGATAGCTTGGACATAAGTTCCAAACACAATAATGGACCTTATTGTAGAGTACGATGGGTGGTTTCAAGTTTTTGTACCCTCTATTCCGTGGAATCCATTGATAAGTTTGCTACCAGTGTTACAAGAGTCTCACGAATTCCCACTTCCGTGCGATGGTCAGTTTCAATCAGGATGGGAATGTTAATGGAAAATCCTCGGGCATGTTTTTATAATGTATCCTAGGGCAACTTAATGGTTATGTAATTAACACGATGTGGTTAAAATGGAGTTCATGTTAATTCAGTACAAAAAATTGTAAAGGTTAAGCCAAAGATGCCAAAGTCATCGTCATCGAAATAGATCAAAGCATTAGTAAGCTGAAGTGGCAGCGGGCCGGCAGTATCTCGAGAACTGACAACCGCTGGGGTAAACGTGTTCTTGAGTGGAGACCGCGATTCGGCAAACGTAGAGTAGAACGCCCTCCGGCCAGGTGGGATGACGACCTGCGAAAGACTTCAGGCAGATGGAAGTTGAAGATAGGGCGCTATGGCGCTCATTTGGGGAGGCTGATATTGGTTGATGAGGCTTATTCCAGTTTTCCCCCTTGACAAATCCCCCTTGAGGGGGAAAACTGGCATTTCATTTTAATAATGTCCAGAATCAACCCTCAACGGTTTTTCTTGTTCCAGTTTTCCCCCTTGAGAAAATGATGATGATGATGAAGGCAAAGGCTACTATTTGACTACTATTAGGAATTATTTCTTACGTATTGTCTGCTAAAAAATAATGCAAATGTTACTAAATTTCTTCAAGGCCATTCGTATTTGCTGTGAAAACGAATTTTAAAGTTTGAATAAAATAATGGCGCCCTAAAACGCTCATGGCTCCGGCGACATGATTCGATGACGTCACAACTCCTTTCGTCAACCAACACCATGTCAACCGTGGACGGAAGAAGTCACCCCTCTCTTGATGGTATACTCTTCACACCGTAGAGTTATTATAGTAGCCATATAATATGCTGCGCACCCACCACATTGTATGATAGACACCATAGAGTTTATATAGTTTTTCCGCGGTTTCGCACGCTTTGTGTCTATGGAATAGCCTATTTGATTCCAGGTTACATCTATGCAAAATTTCAGCTCGATCCGTTCAGTAGTTTTGGCGTGAAGAAGTAACAAACATCCATCCATTCAAACTTTCGCATTTATAATAGTAGTTTCTGTCTGCGGCTTTGCACGCGTGTTTTCCATAGAAACGTTAATAGATTTGTTATGAGAACTTATTTATGGTTTAAAACGTAGTAAGTCTGTTTGATTCCAGGCATAGAGCTATATTTTACCAAAATTTCAGGCCGATCCGTTCAGTAGTTATGGCGTAAAGAAGTAGCAAACTTTCGTAGTTATAATATTGATTTGTTACCGCGGTCTCGATTCCCTGCGTATCGAGGTCCCTCCGTTTCGACCAATGACAGCTTTGACTTGACTTAGAGTACAGTTAGTAATAAAAGTGTTTTAGTTTTAAAATATTCAACATATATTACGTCAGTAAATTTTTGTGTGGTTAGTGTGATAAACAAAAGGAAACCCATTTTTCGTGTACCTACCTCTTCGGATGTAAATTTAGCAAATCAACACACAACACAATTTACGGGGGCGTAAACCATTGATCTATCCTCATCCAAATCCAATCCTGATCATCTAATTACCATTAATCAATCAACAATCAGGACATCAACTGACTTAAACATCATTACATTAAATGAACTGATCTGAAACTGAAAATTGGGTAGCCTACGTTCTCGTTCTATTTTGAACTCAACTAGTTGAACTCAAAGTTTAAAGTTGAATATTACAGGCTAATGTATCAGAGCAATGAGAGCAGGTGTTCCTGTGACTGCCCGCCGGAAGTCTTTTAGTCAGGAATGCTCAACCTGTGGCCTTCAGATTCAGTTTTAATGTAACTTTTTGTACGTTTTCATATTTTTCACTACACTTTGAGACGATATAATTATGCTGTGTGGAATGTCGAGAATAATTAATTAATAATATTGGAAGGACCATAGGCAAGCCTTTGCCCAGCAGTATTGAGCAGCTGGAAAAACTAATTTAATTACTACAAATTTCGCAAGCGTTGTGTCTAAGAAAATTATTGTGATTATTATTTTGTTTCTTACGGATAAGTATGGCTAACGCAAAGGTTGATGGTGTAGGTGCTAAGGTATTATTCATTCTAGTATTTTAGAGATAGTGATCAATGTAGGTATTCTTCATTCTAGTATATTTAATGAACAGTATTTTTATAGCTTATTACAAAGCAGGTAGAGGTTTCACTGAACTTCCTGGCCTATGTACATTGTACATTGTCTTGTACGTTCTACGTGTATTCGAAGCTCGAGTGAAGAAAAACTAGATTGTTACAACCAAAATGGTTTATCACACCTGCCCTTATGTCAACTGGAGCGACACGAGTTATCCCTGACTCATTTCCTCGGATTTTTTCCACCGAATACCGATACTTATTAAAATAAGACCCCATGTTGTTTCTCACAGAAAAATGGAAAAACTACATTGACGGAAGTAGTGAGTGACCGAAGCTCGTTGATAAACCGACTTCTTTGAATTCCTTACTTCCTTCCTTCGAAAATCACAAAACAAGAAAAATATTAAATTCTTTTCGATTTTTGTAGGTGCAATAGTAACAATACCATTTTTTTTGGAAACTAGTTTCAGCCTGCGGTTTCGCACGTATTTTTAAAGTTATTTCTATCTCATGGGAACTGGTGTATAAAGGGGATAAAAAGTAGCCTTTGTTTTATTCCAGGCTAACAACTTCTATGCAACCCAATATGGTTTTCAGCTGTGATGTGACATATAGTTTTTATTACCGGGAACGCAGGAACGGAACGGAAACATAGTGCTAAGAAACCATCTTCTCGATGGACCGACAACATTGTAGCGGTCACAGGGAGTCAAGGCCTATGTCCAGCTGTGGGCATGTGTGAGCTGATAGGATGAAGTTGAATTGTATTTTATCGAAAACATAAAATATGCCTTTCGCTCCAACATTATTTAAGAACATTTCAAATAGGTATTATTTAAATGTTGTCCTTCCATAAACATGACATTTGATTAGGTCTCAAAATGGTGTAAATATATGTTGCGGTTTTCGACGTCCCTATTTGGAATTTTTAATTTCCGGTCCTCGCTTGAAGAGTTTCTTAGTACTTACCCAATTAGTTTTAAATAAGGTTTTCCTTTAAATTCAAGAAATAGGTGACTGAACTTGATTAAGTACTTCAATCAGATATTTTTAAAACTTTTAAATTAAAGTGGATATACCGTGAGCAATGAAAAAGTCACTGAGTCAAGATAAACATATACTATTATATATGTATAAACAAAGAAAATTACAATCAAATAATAGAATTTAATTAAAACTAGTATTTGCAATTGAAACAATTGAGCTAACTTCAGACTGTTGCAAACAATCTACAAGTAGCTCAACTGATCCATATCAATACCAGTCGGAAGCGTGCCCAAGACGCTAGCTGCATTGCCCCGCTGTATATTATGTATATAATTCTTTTAACTAAGGTAGGATATAAAAAAAGAATTTAGGAATTATGTTCAAAATTAAAAATGTCAAGTACAAATTTAATATCATCAACGCGCACATCCGTGAAGGATGGACTACACCCAAGACGGTGAAAAAATAACTTTTGTGAGTTACGTTAGTCTTGTTTAATATTTCGAGGACATCAGTGTACCGCGAATACTTTTCAGACCTCATGCAAGTAGATGCTGTGAAAACTTATGTAACAAACCAAATAGTTTCAAGTTTCTGTGTCCCCGAGCTAATAATATGTTTGTATACGCATAAAAACTCTTCTGTCGGTCGGTCCCTCCTTTGTTAAATAAATTAGTTTCGGTGTCTACCAAATTACGCCTCAAACCTATCTATATGTACGGCACATTGGATCTTACCACAAAAATATGCTCCACTATTCTTTGGGAACGAATAAATTTACATACACGATGTTAGAAACAAAACTGGTCGTGTAACAATAGGAGATCATACATACAGAAAGCTTTTAGAACACTAGTAGCCGAATACTATTTGTTTTTATTGATTTATTCATGGTCACACATGAGATACAAGGCGCCGACAACACTTCTTTGAAACATCTTATTCGAATTTGTAATGAGATATGAAGAACGTTAAAAAAAGACACGACTTGATGTACTTGTCTGAAAATATATTCGTTTGAAAGGCTGGAAACTGGCTACGAAGTAGTACGGTTTACGAAAGTTAAGTGTTATGATTTTAGGGTTCCGTACCTCAAAAGAAAATGACCCCTAAAGGATCAATTGGTGGTCCGTCTATCTGTCAACCTTTTTTTTATCGAGAAACGCGTGGAAAGTCCGTATCTTCTTGGAGTCGTGATATTATCAAAGTTTCGTCAACACAGTCAAAAGTTACAGCCGCTTATGTTGAGTTTCTACTGGAATCACATGCACACAAAATCTATAGGGTACTTCCCGTTGCCCTGGAATCGTGAATTTCGTAAAAGGCAAGGTCTTATAGCACAAATAAAGGGAACAATCCGAAAACCGTAAATTTATAGTATTTTCACAAAAAAGAAATTTTGAATCTCACTATAGGCCAATAATCTATGGGGTACTTCCCATTAAGCTAGTAATCATGATATTTGGCAAGAAGAAGTCTTGTAATTATTATTTCGATAATTGAACGGAACCCTCGTTGCACAAGTCTGACTCGCACTTGACGTTTTACTTTTTAATCAATAGACCTACGCTTGACCACAATCTCGCCCGAAAGAAGTTGACGTTGTGGCCGATGATGTATCACAAAGATCTATAAGATATATCTATTCACTATTATCAGATGTACTACCTAACCAAGAGAGACTTTAACAAGTCTCCTAAAGAAATTGTAAGAAGTTTGGAAGTCCTCACCACTAATGTAATTAAGTTTAAGAAATGAAATAAGTCCCAAAAATTATCGTTTCGGCGGGATTAAGTTTATCCTCCCTACGCTAAGCTGTTATAACAACTCAACCACGATTATCGCAGGAAAGTTTCAAGTGTTGAATATTTTGACGTGTTTTAAAAAACGATTATAATGGAAATGGGTTAAGAAGTAGTTTTAAGCACGGAACATTTCAAGGCTATCAAATTTTTCAAGTGGCGACATCTAGGCGACAATTCGAATCTAAGTGATTTAATTCGATGTTATAAAGTGATGGATGACACATGGATGAAATAACAAATGTAAGGAGGCCTACTTTGAAACACGAAATACGAATTTCGATTGACGGATCGCACGAAACGAGCAACCTTAGTGCTGAATGTGAAAACGTGTGTTGCCTCGGACGCGTCACTAAATAAATAGAAAGGCAAAATTATTTATTAGAGACACACAAAACATGGTAGTTTTGCAAAAATGTGAAGAAAATGTAATGTTTGTCGCTCTTTGGGACCACAGCCCAAGCTTAGGTCGCGATTGAACTGTAAAGGGTAAATAAATTTGAATAAGCCGCGAACAACTCCGTTAGCTGTGAAAGCTTATCTTCACCCAACACTCCGACTTAAAACGAAGTAAGGGAGAGGTCCCTTACTTCGTTTTATATTGAAGCTCCGGCCTTGGACGGGCTATTTTTGGCCTCTGATTTAAAATATTTTGTTTTTTTAATCAAATACTAGCAGCTTGCCCCGGCTTTGCACGGGTAGATTCTATCACCTATGTTCATCAGGGATAAAATATGATTCTAATTGTGAAAGAATTTTTCAAATCGATCCAGTAGTTTCGGAGCCTATTCAATTCAAACAAACAAACAAATCTTTCCGCTTTATAATATATATATATATATATTTATAATATAATATTATTAGTGTAGATTAAACCCTAGGTTCGAAACAAAAAAGACGTTCCAAGGATACCAAACCAAAATGATGAAATAAATGACGGTCCATAACAAAATTTCTATCGGAGACATTTCATACTGTTTTTGTGACTTGAAATAAATTAATAAAAGGAAACCTGACAGTTCACACCAAAATTATATTTTTGGAGACAAGAGTCTGTACTGAAATAAATCAGAAAATCAAGAAATCACTGAAATAACTGGAATTGAAATGCCGATACCAGACCTGTCAAACTTTCCACGTGAAAAAACTTTTTTGCGGTGACATTTTGCAAAGTCATAGATCATTTGAAAAGTTCTCGACACAGTTAATTACTTTGAAATTATGGATTAATACTTATTTAGTGCGTGTTAAATGTAGTCAATAGTCGCATAGCAGCAATTGTTTGGTTTCTTCTCGTATAAAATGTATTACTGATAACGCATTCTCTTTCTTTAGTGATGTTTTTCGGTTTGTTTTACTAACCTTAGCTAAATTCAAAATATATTGTTTTACATTAGTTTGATGTTAAGAGCGATGCCTGCTTTTACAAAAGTACCTACTTAAATTAAAAACTAAATTAATTTGTTGGGTATTAGGTAGTTTTTCACTTCTTCCACTAGTAAGGAAGGTTAGTAGTTTTAAGGACAATTTATAAATACGTGTATAAAGTGTTTGCCTTTGTGCGCCAATAAATAAATTTCTTTCCTTTCTTTCTTTAAGCAAATAACTTTTGTGAAGTGAAAATTAATAACACCTTATTTCTTATAAAATAATAATTTATGGAATAAAATTAGGATAAACCTGTCAAATACTTATTTTGTAAGCCAAAAGAAATAAAATTATTGAAATTTGAAATTTGTCGACTTCTTTGTAAACCTAATATACAACGCCAATAGTAACCTTGTGTATTAGGTTGCCCTAGAGGGTACAGACTGATTGATAGGGATCAATCTCTCCGTGCAAATAGCACCGCACCCACTATCTAGAGTTTCTTTCATCTATGGACGAATCTGCGACGATACCATTGTCATAGTAAAGTTATTGGTTACTATAAGCAAATCATGTTTTTCGTGTACTTCACTACCAGGTATATTGGTATTCGAGCACAATTTGATAAAGTTGGACGACGCCGAAACGGAATCGAAACCGAAGCTGAAACCGAATCCGAGAAAAGCTAGAATCGACTTCAGCCTATCTGACCTTCGGGCATAGTGATAAGGATTCATGTCATAAATTGCCTGTTTCATATGGCATTCATTAGGAGCGTGCAAAATGCGCTCCGCTGCACTGCGATAAACCTAGCGATAACGGTTTTATTGCTTTAAATATTACCTGTTTGTGGAACTAATGCATGGTTTCATTTTTAAATATTATGATAATATTGTATGTAAACCTACTCTCAACCAAGATTCGTTATCATTTGCCTGGAGATTATTAATTTTCTTGATCAAATTACTACATTTGACGAGAATCAGCTGCCCACGTAATCCTGGAATGCGAGGGAGTAACAACAAAGAACAGAAATCCTCAACTTGCCGAGTTCACTCCGCAAAGCCTGTAAAGACCAAAAGAATATTCGCAATTGCGCTTCTTTAACACTTCCTTGGGTTTTAAAGTTTTTGACCCATGAAAATGTTGGTAGAGCATACTTCGTGCAGCTCCTAAAACGTAGATTCATCTTCTCAGGAACTGCACCTCCATAGATGTAGTGCAAAGAGTTGATATGGTTAATGAGTTGTGAGCACCTCCTTATCTCAGAATTTTATCAACTCTACACTAGCCTCAACCAACACTTTAGAACATAATTTTACAATTTTTCACTTAAAGGCCTCAAATAGGGTTCATTCCCAACGTCTCACGTCAGACGCGGCTGTTCCAAAGCCATACCATGAAACTATGTTGGTAATTTTGAAATCCTCGTTCTGCTTGAATCTTTTCCTATCGTCTGAGTCCTAGTTCCAAAAATAAGTAACTGTATCTGCTAACGTTGAGATTAGATTGTGCTAAAACCACTGACTGTGGTAGATGATGCGCTGAGAAAGCTCTTACACACTCTAAACTCCTAAAGCTTGGCTCGTAAGGCGGTTTCAACAACTCCACAAACTTCCACCAACACAACGAAGATTGCAGCTGACTTGCATTACCGCATGTTATTCAGTTCTTTAATTAACTATCAAACCGGAGGCACTCTCGATTATAAGAAGGCTACCGGCTTTGTCCTTTACCTGGTATTTCCACTAGCGAAATCAAACCTTGATGGAACAGGATAAGGTTGATAACTTTGGTGATAAGCTTGAAGGGTTTCTCGGCGACGGTTTGTCTCTCTGATATCGTTTTTGTGGAAGCATTATTAGTTGTACGAGCGTGATCATTAAAGTCAGATTTAAATTGTATGAAATGTATTCAACTTGTACGCACATAAAACTAATTTCCTTGTATCACATTCTGCTATTTGCATTGGGAAAATGTGGCCTATGTTTTGATAATTCGTTATGAGAGCCTTTGAAGAGGAGGAAGACTTGCCTGGAAGAGATCGCTTCTAAGCGATAAGGCCGCCCATTGTACTTGTGATATGTAATGTCTTTTTGTAATGTTCTTTTTCTGGTGTACAATAAAGTGTTTTTTTTTTTTTTGTAAGACTTCTGTAACAGCGTGGTTGCACATGGGTCCGAGAAGCGCAAGAGCGAAGTGAATGACGAACATGGATGGAGGCCTATGCTCATCAGTGGATAATAAACTGCTGATGGTGGTGATGAGGGCGTATGATTCGAGTGGACGGGGAATAAGTTCAGTGGAATGGAGTGAACAGGGCTTGCATACGAGTTGTAACTGTTAACTTAGTGTTTCTTCAAGGTTAATTTTTCGCAAGTGGATAATAAACTGCTGATGGTGGTGATGAGGGCGTATGATTCGAGTGGACGGGGAATTAGTTCAGTGGAATGGAGTGAACAGGGCTTGCATACGAGTTGTAACTGTTGAGTTAGTGTTTCTTCAAGGTTAATTTTTCGCAAGTGGATAATAAACAGCTGATGGTGGTGATGAGGGCGTATGATTCGAGTGGACGGGGAATTAGTTCAGTGGAATGGAGTGAACAGGGCTTGCATACGAGTTGTAACTGTTAAGTTCGTGTTTCTTCAAGGTTAATTTTTCGCAACCTAACTTTACCGGCGAGGCGCCGGCTGCGCCCGCTAAAAGTCCGGTAACGCTGTCGTGGCCATCTGCGTCAAACAGCATATTAGTCCATAGGAAAAAAAAGGTTAACTCGTCTCAATAACATAACCCTACAAAATCTGATAATATTTGAATATTATATTTTCCATCGAAGTTAAAGTACAGTCAGAAGGTATGTTTGTTTTGTGGAATTTCTATATCCAAACCAATTTGTCCAACTCGAACGCATAACAACGCAATCATGTTCAATAGTCCATAATAACGTTGCTATAACAAAAAGGATTCATATATCAGAGGCGACAAATCGAAATAAACAAGATACGCATTCTCAGGGCACAAGAAACCCTAATGTATATTAAATATGTGCTATGGCATTCAAGTGAAAAACTGTGGAGCGGAGCTAGCCATTATAGCTTATAACTCAATCAAGCTGTGGTACGATAGGAATTTTATACTTTTTCCCCGATAGTACCACTTGACTGTCTGCTGTTCTATTGCTGAAAGTTTTGTGTTTTATTTAGTTTTCCTAATAATAGGAAAACTAAATAAAACACAAAATTTTCAAAGTCATGAGATAAAGAGATGATAGAGTTCGAGCATGTGGATACAAAAAATAATAGCATTATATGTTTATATAGTATTATAGGTTTTATTAGTAGATTTTATTGCAAAAATTCAAGAATTTTGCAATAAATATATGAAAAAGTTTGGGTGCTCTATTGTTTTTAAAATTTAACTTAAAATGTATTATCGGATATAAGTAATCGTTTAATGTCTAACGTGATTTCGTTTTCGTGTTCAATGCGGAATGTTTTCTCAGGATAAAGCGCATTTTCCCCCGATTGTACTTACGCTGTGACAAATTCCAATGTTGGCGGATGGCTTGTCAGTGGAACAGATATGGAGTGAGGCAAGTGTTTTACGTCTGCTATAATTAAAGAGTGTACTTCGAATAGTGTTTGTTCTAATATTGTACTTTCGTTTTTAATTTTCTATTTCCTTTTTCGTTTCAACCCATATAAAAATTATGAATGTCATGAGACTATAGGGTAGTTTATTTGCTTTTTACTTTAACAATTTACTTATTCTTAGAATTTTATAAAAAATATATGAAAATCTTAGTATTAATTCATGTATTTGATACCGACATTTGCCTTAGATAAATACTTTTGAATAAAAATGGCAGTTGAAATTTATTCTTGATAAACCTACGGTAGGTAAACATAAAACTTAAAAAAGCTTTTAGAGTATTCTTAGTACCTATATATTATTCGAGAAAGCAAATAATAATAAACCTACTGAGAATGCTTAAGGACGAGGAGATGGGACGCGTGTCCGTGAGCTGGTGAGTATCTGGCGCAGCGCATCGGCATCGCCTTACAGCGGGGAAATGCAGCCAGCGTCCAACAGGTATTGATATGGATCAGTTGAGCTACCTGTAGATTGTTTGCAGCAGTTTGCAGTTAGCTCAATTGTTTCAATTGTAAATACTAGATCTATTTTGTTTTTCTTATTTGATTGTTATATTCATGTTAATAAAGATTGTTCATTGTTAATAAAGATTTTTGACAAAGAAAATGATAATCAAATAGTACTGGATACTATACCGTGGTTACTATACATTAAAAAGAAATTAATTTATTCTGAATTCGTCCCTGTCTTCGCGCTTTAGAAAACAGAGCATGGATCGCCAAGATGAAAGATTCCAGAGATATTTTGTATGATTTCTAATAGATACAAATGCTAGCATCTCGCCCGAAGAATTTAATATTTAGTTAGAAAAATTTCTTGTGGAAGGTTTTGGGGGATTTTTTATAATGTTTCTGATGTCGAAGGTTAGCTAGCCTTATAGTTAAGCTGGTTTTTTAAGTTGGTAAGTACGTAATAAGGTTGATCTTAAGAATTCATAACCCCCAAAAATTTTAAACATAAACCGGACTCATGTCCGGTGTATTTTTAAAAACTTAAACCGGACTTTTAACTCGTACTGCCAAAATGCTTTTGCTTTTTAATGCCAAACAAATCACTCATAATCATTCTAAACATGTAATCGAGTTCGTAAGAAACTATTGGATCGGTATCATATTTCTAAAAGTCGTTTCTCTCAGTATCCGGTAAGGTTACTGCAACGTGCAAAATGTATGGAAGGAAACGAAAACTCTTTTAGTTTTCTGAAACTACACAAAACTTATTCTACGGCATTTGTTGTCTTACAGAACGTTCATTCCACGTTCAACTCACGATATACCTACGTGTGTAAGAAGTAGCCGAGAGCCCTTTGAAGAAATCAGTCATCAGAGCAGCGTGTGATTAATCGAACCCCTTTGGGTAAAAGCTCCTAACTGTAGATTTGATGATTATTACAATAATATCACAAATGTTGATGCTTGCTTATAAATTATAATTACGTATTTCTAAGAGAACCCTAGTATCTCTAAATACCTTATTTAGGATTTAAGACGCTATAAACGATAAATTGTAATAACGGTGTACAAATAAATATAATATCAACCTAACTATCTATACTAAATCAGAAGTTTTCTTCATAAATTGCTTTTTTACTTTTTTAATAAAAAAAAACTTTTTTTAATAGTATGTAGGTACTCTATCAAAAGTAGGGTAATGCGCGTAGAAAATTTATGTTCTTTTGATTTATGAATATTTAGGTATTTACAGTTTAGGAAAAATTTAATTTAAAAGCAAGCCTAGCGTCTATTATAACTAAAGAGCCTGAATCATAGAGCTATTCAAATAGTCAAAAATATTCCATACAAAAATATCCAGCAACGAGCAAGAATATAAATAAATAAACAAACAATTCCGGACAATTCACACCGAAGAATTGATTTTATTGACTTACACCGTTTTCCTTGAGAACCCTCAGCATCTTGATTACATTACACTTCAATGGAGCACCAGATTTAATTTCGAATACAATTGCTGTCTTATTTTAATCTTGTTTTATTAATACTGATGAATGTCTTGAGTTTAATTGGAGAATCATGATGTTACTGTTTTTGTTGGACAGAATAGATTAACGCAGCTACTGTATGGTAGCACTATATTGGTACAAGATTGTGGGAGGTAAGTAATAACAAACCTCTTCGAACCCATTCTACCTTCATCATCATCAGCCTATGCTAGCCCACAGCTGGAGATAGACCTCCCCTAATGAGCGCCATAGCGCCCTGTCTTCAGCTTGCCGCATCCAACATCTGGTTGAATAGGCTACTTGACTACTACTGGGAAATAATTCTAACGTTTTGTACCACACCTAACAAGAAGAACAACGCGCACTATAGTTTGTGATAGGTGTGAGGTGTGACGTCACCAGCGACGCAACCAAACGCAGAGATTTCGGTCACGTGATCAAATATAAAAAAAATGTTTATTTAAAATAGGCATATTTTTTAAATAAAAATCACCTGATTACGCTTTGTTACGTTTTCACTGACTAGGATGAAAACAATTTGCTACTTACATTCAAAATTAAGAACAATTAAAAAACAAAAACTACATTACCCGTACATTTAGGTAGGTAAAGTTAAAAAGTTATTTCAGTAAGCATACCCAAACCTTTTAAAAATATTTTAAAACACTATTGTTATCGCGACTATTGTTTAAACCTAGGCTAGGTTTAAACAATTTTCACGTTAGGATAGAAACAGTACAGAAAATATTTTTCATCCGAAGCACTCTCAATAAAAAGGTCAACCAAACAACACAGAGTGCAGGGAAAAAATCTATCTTCAACATCAAACCCAACAAACAATCTTCATATTGCCCTTCTATTATGTTTCAAAAACCGTTTTTCTGCAAACTCGCAAAGGATGATGTATTTTTTCTATAAAAATAATATTTTGTAAGCTCTTTCAAGCTTCTTATACCATGAGGGCGGTATTCGAACAAAGCTTTTTCACAGCAAAACGAAATAATTGGCAATCAAGGTGCGAGGACGTACAGTCGCACCCGAAAGTCGTTATCCAACATCTCATTACTCATTCATCATTTTCCTTCACATCATTGTGAATTTTATCAGATGTCGCAAAAAGTATTCGAAGACTACTATTCCAGGAGCTTGTGCTGGGATTTTACATCATTACACGGAGACGAAGGCCTTATATTTTTCTCAAGCACCGCCATTCTTTTTTGTCACAATAGTTCAGGTTGCTTGGAAGAAATTGCTATAAGCGATATAGCCGCCAAATCCATTGCTCTGTTTAGTATCTTTAAATTCACACAATCAGTTTTTCTTTTTTATGGTGATGATTAAAGAATTCTCTATCTATGTATCTATCTACTACTTATCTAATATTTTTCTAAGGTTTTCACTCTTAAACTTGAATGTAATTATAATTAGTAAAAAGAGGAGTTCTAAAAAAAAAGCAATGTTTTAAAGAAAATTTACCGTGATGCTTTTTAAGCTCTGGAAGGTCGAGAGCTTTCTGACTCTCGCGTAAGTTTTTCATCGCTGACTTCTCTGATATACACAAAGTTACACTGGTGTGTTACGAACATTTTAAAAGGAGTTGCAAAAATGATGGACGATGCATGTCGTTGACATCGGATGTTTCCACTTTTTTCAGTCAGAGATCATAAGAGATTTGTATAAAAACCTTGAATTAAAAACATTTAAAAGTTTCCGTAAAAGCTATAAAATACAATAGGATTTGATTTTTTCACCACTTTTTCTGTTGTTATTCCTTATCTATTTGAAAACAGAAAACTTTTTTTGGAAGATTCAAAGTCTTTTCCAAGAATGAAAACTCTGTGTAGGTGTCATCATATGCTGCCAGTATCACAATAAGATAACAGTAATAGAACTCTTGTCGTTCTATACAGAATACCGACTAATCTACGTTTGTTGGATTCATCCAATTTCGGATCGGTTACCCAGCTCTGCTGCATCATCGGGGATCTAATCATGTATGGGACGAGATTAAAACAGGTCCGTCGGTCCATCAAAGGCGGTATCATACTGTTATTTTGACTGATTGATCTCCAACAAAAAAGGCTGCATCGCTACCAAGATCGACAGTAGCCGAGAAAAAACAAATTAGCTGGCTAAACCTTTTCATAAAGCATTGTTATTATCACCACCTACCCCGCGTTATAAGTTATAACACTCGACAAACTTCGCGTCAGTAATCGAAAAATCGACTTTTTCATTCGAAATAAGGTTTAAAATAAAAGTAATGGGTTGGTTAGTAATCGCGCTCGCCGAAAGGCGAAAATCATGGTGCGCTTGCGACCTTGCGCTCGACAAAAACACGATTTATTTTTTGGAAGAAATGTTTTTCTGTTTCTCGGTGTCAGATGTAGCGGCCTGAGCTTTGATTGTCGATATTCTCATGTTTAGTTTTAATTGGTGACTTTATCGAGTTTACATTTTACGGTCGGATTCGATGAGTGGTTAATAAGCGGCACTTTGAAAGGTAACTTTTTTAGAAGAACCGCGTTAATAGATATCTAATAGGAATATGACTGTGGTTTCGTTGTTGTGATTTTATTAGGGTTGCACGTGGTCTATGATTGCCGTGATCACGGATCGTTTTACTATCAATATCGTACGGTTTTGTTCTTTGATATTTTGTTCGACATACGTTTTTACATTTTTACGATAGCTTCGAGATATAACAAGCTCGAGATAATCCTGGGGTTTACTGTGGATATTATTTCTTGATAATGTTGTTATGTGTGTGGGTTAAAAAAAAACTAGAACGTGTAATAAATAGAATAGGAAAAAATATTGAAAACTGTCCATTTTGGCATCGGAATGCAATTAAAATTATTCACGGAACCGTCGTGGAAAATAATCGTAATGCACTATGCCCAATTTTTTATTGTTTAGGCAATAGCCGATATTGATTTCGGGTCTTTGATTCCAAAAAGTTGTTAATGCTTGTTTTATTGGTACCTGGGAACATTGTAATTAAGCATATCGGTTATTTTTCTCATCTTGATCCTTTCGTGTCTATCGCCCATAAGCTGGGAACTTACCTTGAAAGGCGTATGCCCCGAAAATTGGTCTCATATTGTTCATAGAAGACGTAGTTCCTGTTGAGTAATCCATTTTTATGTTTTTAATTATCCGGAGATTCACTGTACACCGTTCACATGAAGCCTATACACCTATAACCGAATTGGTTTATCACTCAACATTATCACTGAATATTTTGATCGCGATCGCGACTAGATTTCGTATATTTTTTGCACTCTTTTTACAGTAACTCTGTCAATTTTCGGCACAGTTTTTGCTGCACAACGACGCCGAATAAAGCCTCATGCAGAGACATAAGTGAATCAATTACAAAGTCGCTGCCGTTTGTAATATTTCGGACCCTCATCGTAGCACAATAGCATGTCGCTCCACCCTGTTCCCCTACCACATTTTATTTACTACTATAATACTAAATCAATGGAAACTTTTATATGTGCTCACGTCAAAGGGTCACTAATAAAAGGGTGTGAATTTATGAAAGTAATACTAGTAGGAAATTTGTGTCTTTGCTTGCATATTTTCTGTTCAGACCCTAGTAGTTATTTTGCTTTTACATTAAGGTGGTTTTACCTTCGTAGTTTCGTTCAAACAACGACTAACCAAGAACTTTTATTATTAATTAATTGATAAAGTTGAAAGTTGTTTGTTTTGTGTTGGCGCGAGATTCAACTTTACTTGGGGTTTGAATTTTTTATTGCGTTGCAACAAATTATATTGACAGAAAAGTAAATTTGCCGCAAAGGGTGAACTATTTTGTATGACCCCATCATAAAACCAAATTCGATTCAATTGTATTTTAGGAGCTTTTGGGAATATATATAGCCCGAAATCTTTCCAAATGCTCCAAGAATACCAACAAATTAAGTAAATTTTAATAGGTTAAGATAAGGTTAGGATAAGGGTTAACACTGCTTCATCTATATAACTTGCATCTCACTACCAAAGTTGTCGCTCTATATCAGTTTTAAATCGTAGTTTCCAACACATTAGTAAGCTACTACTCCAAATTCTATTGCCTATTTTTATCCTGATAGCGGCATTTGTTTTCAGTTCGATAAAGACGTTATTATTTTGATAATACTGATGTGTGACCAGTGGCGCCTGCGCCACTTTGACGCCATGTTTGACGCTACTGTCGGTTTCTGTCACTTGAATGTCAGCTTCACACAAGGTGCGTGACTAAATTTTGTGACATTTGACAACCTCGCATTCCAACTTTAAACCATCTGGGTATAAAACTTGCCGATTAACCTTCGTACATCAGCCAGCATGAAATAATTTGGTTATACTTAGGGAGCACTAAAATTTTACTAGTCTGTAGGTACACTGCAGCAGGGGGTATCAAAAGGGTTTGGAAATATCACAGGGGGAGGGGGCTGTGCATAGGCAACCAATCCCTTGTGATAAGAGTTTGGAAGCCTAACATAGCCGTGGATGAAGTCGATTTGCAGATGATGATAATTATGACTAATTTTGAGTTTGGTATGTTTTTTTATTGATTCGGTTTGCTACTATTGACAAAAGGTTAGGTTGGCACTGAAGGTTCTTAGTTATTTCACTTAGATCGATAGATAGTATTTGAGGCATTACAAGGCACTGGATAGGACTCGCAGGGGAACGAAAGGAATGGCGTGTTATGGAGGAAGCCTATAGTGGGCCAAAATTGGGTGCAAACGGGCTGAAAGGACGATGTCGATGACACATCTATAAATTCTATGATAAATCCCACCATCATCATCATAGTAAAAATGCAGCTGCCGACGTCGCGCCCACAATGGCGATGGTAAAAAGTCGTCATGCAGATTATGGACTTTTGTGTCGGCGTGCATCGCAGCATTGTTGCTACTGATCGACTGTCCTGGCGGACTGTATGTTATCGGAGAGCGCCAGCTGGCTGTGACGTCATGTCATAGTTCATTAAGCCAATGAAAGGTTGACGTTCATATTTTAATGCATTCATTGCTGAGGCCACATCCTACGTGAGCAAACGTGACGAGCTCGCGAAGCGGCGGCGGTCCATACATTTTCGAATTCCAAATTCAAAAAAGTAGATGTTGCCACTTTGCGATCGCGTACGTAGGACGCAATGTAAGCCTCAGAAGTACCTACGACATACAAAGAATGTTCTACCACACCAGGTACCACCTATCGAATATCCAACATCAAATGTGCACCATGGGGCACTTGAATATTTATGTAAGTTTTGGGATGAAAAGGACTTGATAATTTTCAGATTTAGTTTTTACCTATTTTACTTATTTTCGTGGAAAATAAGGTAAACTCTATACCTACCTAAGACCCTGCCTATCCTTCTCAAAGTCTTATTTATTTTCATTAAAAGCAAAGCCGACGAAAGTGACATTGAGTGAAATTGACAGACAGATAGACGGACAAGTCGGACAACCTTAGATACCTACCTAAATGTTACGAAAAATATTTTTGTAAGAGAAATGTTGAAGAAAATTTAACAGCATTTCTTTTTGTGACAGTGTCATCACATTCAAAAGCAAAGATAAGCAGCGTCGCGTAAAAAAATGTAGCAACAGGTTACAGGTACAAAGCCTTTTGATGTTCACCCACGATCCATCATCGTCCTTTTTATCAAATTCGACGTTTTTATAAAATTTCGAGCACCTCAAGTAGCTGAGTCATCAACATATTATAAGTTTCACGTTCAAGTGTCTGTATCAATGGAAAAAAAAAACATGTTTAAACATAAGTCCAGTGGCTGTGTAGTAGCAATGTCATTGACGTATGTCATGTGTCAAAACAAAATCGAGTGGTGCCCAGGGATTAGAATCGAGTCAAGTACGAGTTAGTATCGATTGTGTTCACAATAATGAAAGGCGCGCTCGCTCTCGACTTTTTACGAGAAATCTTTTCAAGTATTCGTGGAATTTGATACGACACGAGCTGGCAATTGTATGAGGAATCGAACATAGAATAAACTAATAATTATTATTGCCAATTAATATAGAGGCCTTCAGTTAAGGTTTTTTAGGAATATTTAGACAAACATATAATTATGCCAACTAAACACAATTTCAAAGCTTGGCCCAAAAACTGAAATTAGATCTATTTAAAAGGAAAATGGGCCAGAATAATGTCCCACTTTCGTAAAATTATTTTCACTCAAACATCATAAGCCGGGATTCATCGTGAGAAGAATTGAAAGCATCTGCAAACATAAATTTCCTCCGCTTTCACATTTCTCGAGCTAAATATAGAACATTTACGACGGAGCCATAGCGGCTGGCAACCCTTCGTAACGTGGACCCATAAGTCGCTTTACTTGAACATTACAGCTTACAGCTTTGTACTGTGTTGCAACAATTGTACAGAATTTTCTTCCAGAACATTTTCATGATACCTATTTCATGAAACGAGCACGTGGACGCTAGTGAAGAAAAATGTTCCTTGGCTAGATTTGTTGAAAGCAGGAATGTCACCAATCTGCCCAAAGCTATATACAAGCTGGACATAAAGATGAACTCTACTTCCGATCGGATAAAGCCTATTTTAGCACATTGATGTTAACTGTTGAGTGTTTTATTCGAAGTTTGCTGGAGTTGGCTAAACGTCACCAAAGCCTTCATCTAAGATATTCCATCGGGAATTCATTTATTGAGCTAGGGAGTGAGCCATGCCAACAAAAGCATTGTTCCTTGCATTCCTTGACAGCGGTGCAGGACTTTCATGCAGTAAGCAACCTTGTCTTCCGAATAAAGATTTGATAACTATGATTTGTCTAATATAATATTTTGCTATATGGTATATCTATGTGATAAAGGACTTTTAACAAGAAAGCCTTGAATACAGGAATAAATGCATATTAACGTGCACTATTGACGACCTCTGTGGTGTAGCGGGCGAAGGTCCGGGTTTGATTCCCGCCTCGGGACAAATGTTTGTACGATCGTCAGATATTTATTCCGAGTGTTCTCGGGGGTTTTCTATGGATTATAAAAAAATATCTATCTATGTAATAAAACACTGTTTTAACCGGATTGATCGCGTATATTTAATATTTTGTTTATAACCTGACGTTTCGGAGGCTTTTCAGCTTCCATGGTCACAGGCAGACTGAGGTGGTCTATGTAATTTACCCATTTATTTGTATTTATTTATTTTAAATAATGTAGCTCTATTTTACTAATACATTACTTAATACAGGATATACCTACCTAATAAAATGATGTTTTAAAGTGCAAATGTATTGTATTAGAAGCTAGCTGCCTGCCAGCAGCTTCGTGTTTCAATTAGCCTATATCCCCCCGGAAATATCATTTACCTCTGCCAAATTTCATTGAGATCCGTTCAGCCGTTTAGGCGTGAAAAGGTAACAGACAGACGGAGTTACTTTCGAATTAGTATGAATATCACATATCTAGTAACCACACAAGCTCTGCTTAGTTTGGGGCTGGATGATGCTGTGTGAATTGTCCTTTATTGTTATATTAATTATTGGAACCGCATTTAGTCTGATTTTCCATAAACCTTAATTTTACCCTGCGGTAGGTGAGAACATTTACAGATCCTTTTAATTACCCACCATCTTCTTTTAAACATCACTCTCATCAAAATTGAGTGCTCATTCGATCGACGTCAAAACAATTTAATTGTATCCTTTCAATATCAAACAGCCGAGAGAGAGAGAGAGAGTTCTAACAAAATATGGGAATGTTAATTTCTGTCATTAGCCAAGACACAAGTTAAAGATGCCGACAGTGGGAAAAAAGAAAAAATGTTGACAGATGGAAAAAAAAATGTGTGTGATCGCACCGCTTCAGGCCCCGCCCAGAGCGCGTGTTTGTGGAAACAAGTCAAATGTGTTAAATATGAGACATCTCGCATGAGAAGATATAGGGCAGCAACTGGAATAGGCTTCGCTCCATTACTGCGCGCTGCAACGAAGTCCAGTTACTGCTATGCGAGTAGAGCCAGCTTAAAATATTGGCGCTGGAGCCAGCGGGTACAATCGTGTCGACAATGAAAAGCCCTTAATGCCGGGTACAGACCAAACGAGCGAGAGCGAGTCTTTAATCATGAGTTGATAGAAATTGCTTCACAATTTCTTCGCTAATTATTGCTTTAAAACCTGCTATAAATTATTGCTTTAAAACCCTAAGAAAATTTAATTGTGCGCCAACCTGCGACGAACAACCTTAATAAAGAAAATTAAAAAGAAAAAAAATAAAGAAGAAATTAAAACTCGACTATTGAAAGCGTAGACATAATGTTCTTACGACGATCGTAATTGTTAAGATTGTGTAGAATATGTCAGGTAAGGGCAGGGTTGGACGTTATACCTATGCCAACGGTCAAAAACCGGTGCGTACTGCGTAGTTAACATAAAAAAACAGTATTTTCTAGTAACCTCAAATAATATTTACGGACAAGAGAATGCCGCAGTATTTCAGACCAGAAAACGTGGAAAACTAAGCATGAACAATGTTACAGACGAAAATTAATTTATTATAGAAACCATGAGAAAAATGATCAAAGCAAAAACGCCGCTAACCCACTTACCCGAATTCTTACAGCTACCTGTACCGCACTGCAACTCAGCTTTCTCTGTATACTTATATTGCATCTAACTACTGGTTTCTAATTTAAAATTTGATGCTGTAAAGAAGTGTACAATTCCTTTACAACGTCCATCGACTGCGAATCGTAAATTGGACAGCTAGCATAGATGATGCGAGTAATCACAATAACTTGCTAATCGAAAACTGGTAAGCTTAATTAAAATGCGCAAAGGAATGCCACTTCTATAGTTCATTATCTTTGTAATGCCCATTAACTTATTCAATTTACACAGAGCCATGAGTGAATTGGGGCTTTCTTCGTATTAGAGTTAGGGCTTGGCCACATAATGCGGATGCGGTACGAGAAAGTTGCCGAAAAGACCGAAAAGGCATATTTTCAAATCACCAAATTTTCCCTGATTTAATTGTGTTACAGCCGGTTTTTCTGACGCTGATTCACAAATCAATCATCAAGACAAATATTTCACACGAGTCAAATAGTTGTTTTTTTTTTATTTACGTTGACAAGAGACTTATCATTGATTAGATGATTGGGGCTTCATTGTGATGTTTTGGTTAATGTACTCTTGGATTCAATTAACTTTTTTTAAACTGTAGGGGCTTATTGTATGATATCCAACCACCAATATTTGCTCCGTCACTGTAAACTTTCAAAGCACCAACCAAGTAAACATCTTATTCATTATTAACTCAGCTTCCTCAGCACGTCAATAAAGCCAAGTTGTTGACATGTGGTGACGCCCCGCATTCTGCCCGCAACGACCCAACGTCTGGCAGAGGCTTAAGTCACCACACACATGCCGAGGGCGGTCTAATACTACTCTTGCATGACCTACCATTACGTATTTTCGTAACGGATCATTACAATATCTCATAGTGACATAGAAAAATTTACATGTCATTTGGGCATATTTTTACGAGTTTGTTTTTCATGGCGGTCCCCTTTCACACGTATTATGATGCCATTTGCTGAACGTTTCAGAACATTTACTATTGGTATGATTTTAATCTCTACTAATAGGTTGGAGGCTAATTTGAAAAGCTTTTTGTAGGGTGTTATTATGCCCAGGACACACAATGCGTGAATAACACCAATTTGTAACTGGCTTAGATGGTTGTAAAAGTTAAAGAATTAATATGATTTTAGAAATGTGGTAATAGGAAATATCTTTTGTAAGAATGGGTAGGTTATGTTATTTTTTTTAATTATGGATGGTCTTTCACAGCCATTGTAATTCAATCAGTAAATGAAACATCTAATTAATTATTAAGCTTTATTACAACAAAGCGAGTCTTCCTATTTAGTAATGGCAGGTCATGCCAGAGTGGTATTAGACCGCCCTCGGCACCTATATTATTATGCAAACGTAAAATTATTGTCTTTGTCATACCTATAAGTTCATAAAGATATCTCTCTGTTTCATAGCTTTAAGTACCTGACGTTGTAAAAATGTGTGTTTACTTGTGTACCTACAACTCTGTAAACTTACTTACTTACAAATAAATAAATTGAATTGAATTAAGCCATTATGTTTGTGTTTACTTTATGATCAGAAAAAATACATCTTTTCTGAGGGCACTACTATTATGCCAGGGTAGGATAAGCAAGCATCCTGGATAAAGGAATCATGACAAGTTTTAATAAAGGTCCTGTGGCATAGATAATTTTAGAGATGAATTTTAAATACTGTAACAATGTTCAAAAGTTACCCGCTAAAAATATTGTATACCATTGACAAACAACTCTACATAAACTAAGCCCCAAATATATGACATCCCACACCTTCCATTCCCTTCATAATGATAATCACGAATATTAAAAGAAAATGTTATAATAAAACATAAAACCGTCATAATTACAATATACGTTCCCACATTTAATTGATGTCCCACAGGTTATACAAATTACGACACGGAACCGGGGGCGAAGCGAATGCTGCTAATTACCGGACGCAACCTGTGACACGACGATGTGTAGTTTGTATGAGAATAGAAATAGTTATGGAATGACATTTTAAAATTTGTAAATACCCATGGAATCATCGTCATCAGCACATATCATATATGTGCTGATGATAATGATTCTTAGTTAAGTTAGATAGTATAAATAAATATGCACAAACCAATAAATAAATAATGCTGGACAATTCACACAGCATTATCTAGCCCCAAGCTAAACAGAGCTTGTGTTATGGGTATACATATAATACAATACATTACATAGATAGATATTTTTTATAATACATAGAAAACGACAAGAACACCCGGAACAAATACTTGCAGATCGTAGAAATATTTGTCCCAAGGCGGGAATCGAACCGCAACCTCTTGCGTCGCAGGCGGACCTACGCCCACCGCGCCACAGAGGCCACAGAGGTCGTTACGGATATTATACATTTATTGTCCGTTTTTCAATATATAAAAGCACTTGACAGCTAGTTTTTTTAAATTAGCACCTAGCTTGTTACTTTTTAACGTCGATATGTCTCTTTTTGTCTGGAGCAATTAGCACTTAGTCGCGTGGCTTTAACGCGTCCGTATTATATATCGCTTGAACTAGTGATGTAGCTGTTATCGGACTCCGAAAGTTAGAATACTCGAAGTACGGTCAAGACAGTGGTATAGTAAGGTAAGGTGGTATTTTGTTTCCACATAATGTAAGATTGCAGGCATTGCAAAGGCTTCTTTTTTATTTTATCAGCTGTTGGTAAATGCCACAATAATTAAAACTTTAGCTTTAATATTGACGGGTTTTGTGGGTTAGGCCCCCGGTGTGTGATGCCCCCGTGGTGGAGGCACCCGACTTCGTTTTAGTGCGATAAAATGTATTAGTTGAATATTTTTATCCAAAGTACAGTCAGATAGCAAAGTGTAGTGTAACCTATTGTAAAAATGTTTATAAGTGTCTACATGAGCGATTCAAAGTCTTAGTTTTTTTAATACATCTTTATTAGCAATATGTCGGTGAAACAACAATTTTGACTAGGTATGCAAAGTACCAGTAAACCAATTCAAATCATTTAATCGCTTAGAACATGGGTAGGAATTAAATATACAGTTGGTCGTAAAATACATATTTCACCATTTTCAGCTTTTCGGGCTTACGAATGTCAATAGAATTTAAACATAAAAGAATACAATAACATGCTACAAATAAGAAATAAAATTTAAACCACATCAATAATAATTTCTCTTGCATACAAAAATTTGAAAATGACAAAATTCTAATTATATTTAGTAATGTCAAAATATCTGACACAACGAAATTACGATAAAAGTTTTTATGAACCATTGACATCTTAGAAGAAGAAAGATTAGCCAAATAATGCGACAACTACGACTCATTTTCCTATTTGTTTGTATTCGTGCGCCTGTGTACGAGAAAACAGTAAAGTTATCAACTCACCGATAGATTCGTTAGACCAAAGGACGCAAGGATTTTACTACATACATCAGTCATACAAACGGAGTATACCGAAATACCGTACTCTGTCTAGCAATAGCTTCGTCAATCTAATACAATCTTTCAGAGTAACCTAACTACACCACTGGTCCAGACCACCGTCTGCTCCTCATTAGTGGGCAAAAACGCCGCGAGCGCTTTATTTTCGCACTATGACTCATTCGGAGTCGATTCGAACTGACGCTGATTGAGTCTAGACCGGTTGTTTGCTGGTTGACAGGTCTCATTTGATTAATATGATATCGGATTGTATGGATTCGATTAATGGAGAACTGGGTTAGCTAATAAGCCTGTGGATTCACAAAAAAGGTTGCCTGGAAGAGATTGCTTCTTAGCGATAAAGCCGCCTAATGTTTTATTTTGTACTTAAGTCTTAGATATTTATAAATATGGGCTCTGTATTTCATTTTGAAATAAATGATTTTGTACTTTGTACTTTTTTGTATTTTATTTTTGTGACGTACCTATAATGAAGCTTTTTGCATTGTATTTTTAGGGTTCCGTACCCAAAGGGTAAAAACGGGACCCTATTACTAAGACTTCGCTGCCCGTCTGTCACCAGGCTGTATCACATGAACCATGATAGTTAGACAGTTGAAATTTTCACAGATGATGTATTTCTGTTGCCGCTATAACAACAAATACTAAAAAACAGAACAAAATGAATATTTAAGGGGGTTTTTTTTGCCGTTTTTATAGATAATGGTACGGAACCCTTCGTGTGCGAGTCGGACTCGCACTTGGCCGGTTTTTTAATATTGACTTGGTGGTTCAGCTTAAATGAATTAAGAAAGTCTAGTATGGCCTGATTCTAATCAGTTTTCTGTGTGTGCTTTGGTCTACAAAGGGGCTAATGAGAATCATATTGTAAGACGAATTGTTTAGTCAAATACTTTAGAATTCATTGACTTTCCTACTTACCAAATGTACAGTTATAATTAAAGTTGTATAATTGACGGTAGATATGCAAAATTCAAATTACTTGTAAAGACAAATGTCACCTCAGTCTGCCTGTGACCATGGAAGCTGAAAAGCCTCCGAAACGTCAGGTTATAAACAAAATATAAAATATACGCGATCAATCCGGTAAAAACAGTGTTTTATTAAATGTACAGTTGTTCTAAAAAACTTAGAGGTCATGATCTAAAATATTAATCTAATAGTGTCTTGCTGAAAAATACTTTTCTTGTTTGACATGATCAAAAAAACAACGTATTGCACAAACATAAAGCAACATTTAAACAAACAAACAGCCGTCGTGTGCGGCCCATCACCGCATAGTTTCAGCGTCGTCTTTCACGTGAAATGGGCCCTGAAGCGTCAACGGCGCGATTTCAGCGCGCTTCACGCCTTTTTTGTGCAACGCGACGCGGTGTGTGTGAGGGGCTTTAATAGTGCGTGGAGTGTCAACTGTGGAGATAATTGCACATCTGTAGGTGGGATTAAGAGCTATGCTCGGAGTTTCTCTTAAGGATAGGATTCGCAACGAATACATCCGACAGAGAACTTTATCATTAAATAGGTCTACAATTGACGTAGAAATCAGCTTAAACACATTTTAAAAGCATACATACAGCCGAACATAGAACCTCCTCGATTTTTGAAGTCGGTTAAAAACAGAACTGCATGGTATAATAATGTACTTCGCCTGGACCATGCGGAGTTGCAAATTTAACTTTGTTATTAAGCCGAACAAAGTTAAATGTGCTTTGCTCCAGTTTGAAGAGTTTATGCATGGTTGCTGGAACTTAAGCACATTGAGACTTGATACTTAAGTTGCTGGTGCAGGAACTGTCCTGCACCAGCAACTTAAGTATAAGGAAGGATTTCTATCATGCACTGGCATGATAGAAATCCTTCCTAGTAAAAATAGTAATAAATAAAATAGTTTATTCCTTTAACTTAATCTATACACATCTTAAAATGGCTTTGGAAATCCCGTTTTAAGTATAGAGATACCTGTGTTAGTGGTTTCGCTCTTGCCTTATGGAAAATCTCTTATAGATCTCTTGTAGATTCAATAAAACATACATAATTTCAATTGTAAATACTAGTTTTAATGTAGAATGTTATAATAATATAATTACATTAGAACTAGTATTTATAATTGAAACAATTGAGCAAACTGTAGACTGTTGCAAACAATCTTTAAGTAGTTCGACTGATCCATATCAATACCAGTCGGAAGCGTACCTAAGACACTGTCTGCATTGCCCCGCTGTATGGCAATGCTGATGTGCTGTGTCAGATACTTACCAGCTCTCGGATCACGCGTCGCTTCAACCAGACGCTCAGATAATTTTTTGAAAACCCGGAGAGCCTCGGTACCCTACGGACCCAGGGTCTCGACTCCAAGAGGAGCAAATGTGTTAACATCAGAAATCATTTAGAACGGGATATTTACCATGATTCGATTTTTGAGTTTCCCAATATTTCGGCACAGTTTCATGCGCCATGATCACGGAAGAACAATTCTTCCGTTCAGTTTTTCCGTGATCATGGTGCATGAAACTGTGCGAAAATATTGGAAAACTCGAAAATTTAATCATGGTAAATATCCCGTTCTAATTGATTTCTATGTTCATGATAGTTTCAAAAGTTTTATAGTTTACATCAATCCGGACATTACCGACAACTAAATGGTATTTGAAGCAAGCAATACCATTTGATTTGACCTTGTTGCCAAAGCTGTGGCAAACGGCCCTTAATCAACAAGAAACAATGAAATATCGAAATCGACTGAAATCGACTCATTACCGACAGCCTTGAATCGAGTTACCAATTTTAATTAAAAACCAACGAACGCTTCGTCGACCAGGGCTTACAAAACCCTTTAATTTGTATTGGGGCTAACGTGAAACCGAAGTTTTACTTTGTCATTGTTTAACTGAAATATTTTTAACAGAACAATAAAGCTTACTACAAAAAAATACAAATGAAGAATATAAATAAATTAGAAGTAGCATTTTACAATTAAAGCAGTTGCGCTATTGAAAACAATCTTAAGGTAGCTCAACTGATCCATACCAATACCAATCGGAAGCGTCCCCAATAGGTACGATTTATTCAACAATTTTAAAGAAAATCTGTCAATTGTTGTCAATGAACTATTAATTTATATTTCTATTAATGAGAACGATGCAGATTTTAGAGTTATTTCAAATTTAGTTGTTGCATATCGTTCAGTAGCTTCAGTAGGTCCTACCTACTCTGTTCATGTGACATCAAAGTCTGAGATCAAAGCAACTTTGAAAAATAAGTTTAACAAAAGATATATCCTTTACCTCTCTATAAATAGTTTAGTAGAGTTTAATGGTAGACCTCTTTAACCTATTTTATATCCTTCATTATCAATAATTTCGTCTAAAAAGTTTTATTAATTCATTAAACTTCGTGTCCTACATTCTTCATAGTTTTTGATGTTGAAACACCCAAATCGTAATTTATTTTCGACAAGGATAAACAAATATTAAAAATATTAATAGAAAGTTCCTTGTAAGTACTTAAATAAAATTATTGAAAGGATCATACCTTCATTATCTATGCTTATGCAATATTTTTGCAAAAGTTTATTATATCATTAAACTTCGTGTCCGACATTCTTAGTTTTTGATGTTGAAACACTCGATTTGCAATTCATTTCGACAATATACAAATATTAAAACTATTAATAGACAGTTCCTTGTAAGTATTTAAATGCAATTATTACAAGATAAAGTTAAAAACTACAACCCGACTACGAGAATGACGTATCGGTCATATTTGATAGGCATAGAGTTGAAAATGAAAATAGGTCGTAGGTATTGTAATTTTTCTCTATGGGGCCTGCAGCCTGCGGCTACCTAAACTTTAATACGCGTTTTGAAGGCTTATTCGGGGTCGGAGCCCTAAATCCTATAGCCTATAACCATCGGGGTATTGAGACGAATCAATCGATACATAATTTGTTGAAATCGAACCAGTAGTTTCAGCGCTACGTGGGAACAAAGAAATCGGCCACATACATACAAACATACAAACATACAAATATACAAATATACAAACATACAAACATACAAACATAGGGTGCTAACCTCATAACCCTCCCCTGTTGGTAGTCGGGTAAAAAGGATCATACCTCCATTACCTACGCTCATGCAATATTTTTGAAGCAAAAAATAGAGTGAGGAAACATGCTTCAAAAAAATTCATAAAATCTGAACCATAAAGTATCCGTATTCCATATTTTAAAAAATATTTTACATTCGGTATTTAACACGAACACAGAGCGACGTTGCAATTAACACACACCAACACAGTGTTTTGGTTTCTTCGTGTGCCAACAAGTCCCGCCTCTAACAAATTTGAACCAATCACTGTGCTCCAAAGCTATAGATCGTTGTGGCAACACGCCTCATATTTTTCGTCACGGAACAGCAACTCAGGCGCGACTCACACATTGTTAATGCAAGCGCTCGTAGCTTTGAAGATACCAGAATCGGGCTTTCATGCTATCTCGTTCCCACGCCGCTTCAACAGGAGCCTGAATCTCAAGTAAAACTTGGTGATAAACCTAAAGAACTTGATGAAGTCTACAACACAGAAGACCTGAAACTTGTGAAAACTTTATATAAAATAGGAAAAGCTAATTCAGACATCTCTAAGACGTTTTACATGATAGTTCCAAAGTCAGAGAAGTACAGCATACAGACAACCAATGAGTGGGAGAGCGGGACAGAAGATCAGGTGGATCGGCTTCGAAGGCAGTGGAGGCGGCCAGTTTGACCATTTTTTGTTGGGCCGCTGATTGTGAAAGATTACACTTGAGAGTCGAAATACATCTTTACATCACACGTCAGTGGGCACTGAGCTGTCTTCAAAGTAACACGGATTAGACACACGCAGTTCTTCTACGTCATTATGTCTGCACACAAGCTGTGATAGTGAAAGACTGAAATTGTGATTCCTCGGGACTTTTGCATGTGTACGAACTGATTTGGTGTTTGCCGAGAATTTTCGTTCTTCGTTTGTTTTTGAATCTTCGATGGCGGTATCTACCCTAAACATGACTCCGTACTTTACAGGATACTCTTTCCAAGGTATGTTTTCGTCTAAGCTATAAATATTGTTTTTAACTATACTTCCAGCTTTATTATTATATTTATTAATTTTCTTCACTTTAAGAATCCAGCTATAATTATTGCATTTTGATTTAATATCACCATTTTCTTATCATTATTTTTGTTTTGTTGTTTAGCTGAATTTTAGTAATCTGTAGTAATAACTGTATTAACCTTTTCTGATTTTATGTTTATGTTTTCATCGGAACATAATTTTTATTAGGTAGTACCTACTACATTTTTTATACCTATCACAATTCTCGCACCCTTGTATATCCTAACCGGTATAATCAAGAAACATGTTTACAACACCGTCAATTAGGTATTTAGCAGCTGATTAAAGATCAATCAACAGATTTTTTCCCAAATGACATAATAAAGCCTAATGGTCACTTTTCGGAATCAAAGGCCCAGAGACGACCATAAAGCTATAAACTCACGACGGATTACAAAATGACTTTTACAGCTACCAATATAACAATATTTCATCCTCTCGCGTCCGGGCCAAATAAGAAAGAATTATTATATCCTAACTTTTTTCGTTTATAACTGAACCCTGTTTATGCCACACTTTCTGGAACAGTCAAGGACCGTAAGCTATAGAAAGCGATCCGTCTGTGTTTCAATAAAGCATTTTCTGTCACGACTGTCTATTGTAATAAATTGTCGTTATTCCAACGATCTTGATCTTAATTGAATGGTCTTGATTATTGCAATTTATTACGTCTGACGAAGGTTGCTGGAGCCGAAATATCAAATTTGACAGTAATTTTCCTGGTGTGAATTTTGCTTAAACTTTTACTGATTTGGATCTCACTCATATTGTGGACGATGATGATGGTTTAATTGAATAACATAACTAATCAATATGTCCAGCAGTGGACTGATTGGTACACCCTAACTGGGTAAGTACAATTATAAGCTAGGAGTTGAGCGTGTTAAAATAGTAAAATATTCCTGTCGTTTATTGCATTCATAATAAAAGTTACTAGGTCCTTTAATTAATGGATGCAATAAATTAAATATGATATATGTTGATGATGATGATGATGGTGGAACAAATCGTAATCGCACCTTCCCACTCACCTACCTACCAACGAAATGTACAAGATATCATCAAATCTAATACAATTATAAAATCGAACCATTTCTTTTAAAATTTTAAGATTGCAATTTCCTATCTTTTGTCAAAATTTACAATAAGCCATCATAAACTCGCTGACTGTCCATTGTCTTTATATATCTGTTGTTACTTTGTTTACTTTATTGCAGCCAGGCGACAGTTTTTTGTCAGCAAGGTTTCACGGATAGTTATAAATAAATCTACAACTTACTTGTTATTTCTTAAATAGAAAAACATCATAAAAAGAAGCTACTTAGGTTTGACTGCTAAATTTATCTGGAGTATTTCGTAACCCATTTGGTATTCGTATAACAGAAAATAGCCATTAAGAAAAAAGCGCAACGCCTCTTCCTTCTGTCTAACGGACGAATACGAATTTCATTGTTTCCCCTACGGCTACTTGCATCCCATTCCAAAGGGCCACTAAATAACAACAGATATTCAAAAAGGCTCACACACACATTTTTACACATAAATCATTAACATACGAAAACATTTCGGCCGTATTGTTGAAAATGTCACTTGGACTTACGACCTGACCGCCTTAGTTAAATTAAAAGGAATATATTAGAAGGGTTCAGTGAGAAAGGGAGCAAGACATGAAAGAATGCCGACGTTGTCATACTATGTACTTACATGTTTCTTTTTTAATTGGAAAACTATTTAAAAGAAGAGCAACAATAGTATCCATAGACCCAACTGAAGGTTAGACAACATACATGACCCAAAGGCATGCTATTGTTTCTTGACTTACATATAATTGATAAATAAATAATAAATTATGCAGCAAGGATGGTACTCAATATTTTATTGTTATTATGGAAATGAATACGAATTACTGATTCAGTGTTTGTCTTGACTGAGTCACGTCACTCGCCAGCAATCCTGCGCTCAACATTTAAACTTCTTCTTTTTGGATTATTAATAACATCTTGAGATTTAATTCGGCTCAAATTATACGATTTTCTGTATCATAAGTCGGAATTAGTGTCATAACTCGATTTGATTCGAGTATGATCATCACAAAACATTTGTTTGATTCTATAAAATGATTGAAGACAATTTGATGCAAAGATCAAAGTTAGGTATTACGTTAGACTGATCTATTTGTAAATCGTTAGTTATGTTTTAGAGCCACAAAAAATGCTATGCAATTCCTAGAAAAACCATAAATTTTACGAGACGGTTAATCAACCTTTAGTTGGAGTAGGTACTTGCCTGGACTTGTAATTATTTACTTGACTTGTTATTATTATTATTTATAAAGGGAAGGTCCTAAATATGGCAGTAAATGTCGACATTAGTTCGCATAATGCAGGCGCTGAGAGCCGCCGCGATCAGATGCGCCTGCGGCTATGTGACGGACCCGATGAAGCAGATACCAATCCACCTTGTAATTTACTGCGCGAACCACCAATGCATATTCCATCGGAAAAGATAAATCCAAATCAGCCAAAATTTTGCGTTGCTTTTCGATTTTAATAACTCCACTCGTAAATTCCCGCTTCAATCAGAGTTTATTCGATGAAGGCAATTATGTTACCTACATTGGTTTTCTGACCTTTATAAGGAGTTCAGTACCATAATCAAGGTTTAGTCACATTCATATCAGGCCGACAAGCGGTGCATCTCACGCACACAGCGGCGCGAGCTGCGCGCGCGCAGATCAAAGGCACCGACAGGCTCTTTTAGCCGCATAATATGACGCGCCCCCCGCCCCCGCCTGCGGCCGGCGAAATGCCTCGATCTACCACAGGCCGGTTACTTGCCATTACTTATGCCGATCTATTAATGTTTAATAAACAAATTTGATGTAATGGATATTCTAAAGCGGATACTAACAGCTTGAGATACAATTTTATTTGAAAGTATCTCAGAAAAAACATAAGTAGGTAGTAAGACCTATATCTTTTTATCAAAAAGAGTTTTTATAAGACATAAATAAACAAAGCTTGGCCAGCTGAAAATAAATAGGTTGTTGAGGTGTAGGTAAATATGAAGAATCGATTTTTTTTTCTAGTTTAAACAAGGGTATGATAATGATATTGATGATGGATTTCAATTGTTTAAGTAACACTATTATTCACATGAGACGTTTTAAATCTGATCAGATCAAACGAGAGGTCACCGATAAAACCCCTTAAATTGCGCGATGAAACTTTACACAAAGAAAAAAAAACCTTTGAAAAGATTATCTGATTAATTCGAAGATCGGAATCTAAACAGCTTCGGGCGCGAACCTGCGACAAAACCCAAAGGCTTTCACTGAGGTTGTGCGTAAAATTACGATATTTTTTTTAACAACTCGTAATGTTTCGGGCTTGCGTTTACCCACGGTTTTGCAAGAGTTGTCAGAGATAAAATGTACCCCATATGTTTCCGGGTCTAGAACTGAGACGGAGCTGAGACGTGGACACTCATGGTAGGGTTTGTCCACCAGTCGCCCAGCGAGCTATGGAAAGAGCTATGCTCGGAGTTTTTCTGAAGGATAGGATTCACAACGAATACATCCTACAGAGAACCAAGGTTATCGACATAGCTCAAAGGATTAACAAGTTGAAGTGGCAGTGGGCTGGCCATATCTCGAGAAGAACCGACAACAGCTGTGGTAAACGTAGTGTAGGACGCCCTCCGACCAGGTGGGATGACGATTTGCGAAAGACTGTGCGCAGATGCTGGATGCGGCAAGCTGACGACAGGTCACTATGGTGCTCATTAAGGGAAGCCTATGTCCAGCTGTGGACTAATATCGGCTGATGATGATGTTTTATTTTAGATTGGCTCATGATTGTTACGTTCCATTTCTAACGATATAGTTCCATATCACTTTCACATTCAAATAACCCCTGAGTTATTTCGTCCATTGTTGTCCAGTGTCGGCAACTAGTACGTCAAAGAGTATATTTCGTGAAAGGAATCCGTCAAATTAGTATATAACTCGTTATGAATACGGAATGAGGTCAAATAGGGCACTCTATTATGTGAAATAAAATATTCAGACCCATTCATTAGGTACACGGACTGATTTAAGTCATAAAGCAGGTGATTGTTGTCCACCTGTTTAACGATACTTGCAGAAATGTCCCAAAACATTTATTTCGTCATAAAAATACTGTCTGAAATTACGACTTAGAATTTTTTTTTACTTTGACCCACTCTTTTGATTATTTTGAGGTTCTTCCCAGTATTTCACCCATCTTTGGTATTCATCAGATTGAAAAAATAGTTTTTAATTTAGGTAGTATACAAAGAAGCACTTAGACTTATCAAATTTTATACTAAAAATTATTAACAAATAAGGATTAAGGAAAATTACAATCAAATAATAGAACTAAAATAAAACTAGTATTTACACTTGAAACAATTGAGCTAACTGCAGACTGTAAACAATCTACAGGTAGCTCAACTGCAAACAATTTAAGGTAGCTCAACTGATCCATATCAATACCAGTCGGAAGCGTGCCCAAGACGCTAGCTGCATTGCCCCGCTGTATGGTAATGCTGATGCGCTGTACCAGATACTCACCAGCTCTCGGGTCACACGTCGCTTCGACCAGACGCTCAGAAATATTTTTGATTTTCGTTTCACTTTAGTTTTGCCTATTTTAATATTGCGTATCAACAGTTTAACTTTTACATTTCAAGTGAGCGGGCATAGAGAAAGACGATATCGAAGAGACGAGATCTAAATGGACGTTGCATTTGTATATACCTAGATATATCTTTTCCTAGCTAAACAGGATATCTCAGATTGGACATTCTGAATGGCTGTGAGTCAACAGCCTCAATTAACGGTTGCCTCATTTCGTAAGCTTATCATCGCAAGCTTAAAAAACCGGAAAACCAGCTCATGCAACCTGCTTTCTATAAAAATTTTGTCTGAAGTTGACATGCCGAAAGGAGTTGCCTAAGTTTGAACAGTTGTCAACGAGTTCTATAGGCTTTTTTAATGATTAGAATTTTTCTTTCTCTCGCCGCTTTCTTGAGCATACTTATGCGTTGAAATATTTAAAATTCAACATCAGAAGTGGCTTCCGTGAGTTACAAGTAAGTAGGCATATGAACAACAGGCTTTTGTTTTGTAAATAACTTTCAGTGAGGCACTGATATTCAATGTAAGTACTACTTCGAAGATATACTTCCTACCTATAGGTAAATAAAGAAAGAAATAATGCTGAAAAATTCACACAGCATTATCTAGTCCCAAGCTAAGCAGAGCTTTTGTTATGGGTACTAGATAATGCTTAAATTTAATACAATACAACAACAACAGCAGCGGAGTCCCTCAAACGGTAGAAATACCAGCCTTGCATAATTATACAGTAATCTTGACCGATGTTACCTATTCGAGCCGTTTGGGGTGGAAACCCTAGGTCCTTGGGGTCCTGGGGCACATATTAATATAGATATTACAAAACTCCTAATAGAGTCCACAGGTGATCAGAATGCTGGCTTTTATTATATTTTATTAGTATTGCCTTTCAACGTGGCAATGCTGCCAGCATTCTGGGCACTCTGCCTTTTGGTGACGACTTAGATTTTTTGAAAATAGATTTAAGTGTATGGTTGTAATTATTTTATTCTGTTATTGTAATTTTCTTTAGAAATATTATTACAATACAATACAAAAACACTTTATTGTACATCAGAAAAAGAACATTACAAAAAGACATTACGCGAGACAAGTACAATGGGCGGCCTTATCGCTTAGAAGCGATCTCTTCCAGGCAACCTTTGGATGGAGAGAATTTTGTGAATTTAAGAAAGGCAGGGGGTGTACTAATGACTACTACACTATACTATTATTAAACACTACATAGATAGATATTTTTATTATACATAGAAAACATTCAGAACACCCGGTTATATTATCCGATCAGATCGTACAATTATTTGCCCCGAGGTGGAAATCGAACCCACAACCTCCTTCATCGCATACGGACCTTCGCCCGCTGTGCCACAGATACTCTCTAATCGTTTAACTTTATCATTAGATACTCTACCTTCGACGAGATCTCTATTTGTGTTCCAAATCACATTTATTTGCCAAGTAATTCCCTCTAGTACATATAAAATCCAATAAAACCCAACGAAAGCCGGCACTCTAAATTAATATTTCAGCTCAGATAAAGTTTACTAGTATATTGAATCTATGAAAGTCCAAAGTTATTGCTCTTACGAGAATAATCCATCGATGAACATAATGGATTTGATTTGATATTCGATTGCGTACGCCACGCGACATCTGCCACAGACATAGTCAAGTTACTAAAGAGTAGTAGAAGTTTCATTCTACACTCGACCACACGTACATAGACGTTGTGTGAAGAAGGCTTAATGGAATGACATGGCCTTTGTGATCGCCGCCCAATTCTAATGCCTATTCAGACGGCATTTCACCGCATTGTTGCTTGATTTCTGATAGTAATAGTTTTATTAGAAATGCAACGAAATCTCTGACAACTCATTGTTATATCAGAGGTAGAGTAAGATCAAGCTAAGTGCGAGAAGGTTAATATTTCTATGGTTGTTCGAGGATTTATAGAAGCAAATTCCTATAAGTCCGTCGTCTGCGGTTCATACATAAATGAGCTCTATCATATTTTACCTCAGAGCTGAGCCATGAAACGATTTTGAGGTTAATAAAAACATGGTGCCTTTAACGTTTGCTTGTCGTTCGAATACGATATAATAATGCTCTTTATGATCCATGATAGCCTTTATGTTTTCATCGATTGATTTCTGTAAAATCATGTTCTTTTAAATTATTTTAGTTTTACTATTTGATAAAATATCTGTGTGAATTGTCCAGCATTATTTATTTTAGTTATTAATTTTGAGAATGCAAAAGAGTTATTATGACATTCGATTCCTCCTCAATTTTGTATTTTATCAACCTTGTTTGTGTTTGTCTGTGATGTTCTTGTTGAGTCAAATAAATGTATCTTTGTCTTTTCAAATCAAATAAATGGTAATATAAGTGGGGCGTGGGTTCGAGTCCCGCGGAAATCGAATTTTTTTGGGAACTTATTTAATTTCTGAAATCAAATAAAATTCATAATCATTCGATAAACCACCACAATCAAAACGAAATGTTTTCGTCGAATGCAATAAAATTTAACATTTAGGTACAAACCCTTACACGTGAATAATTAAAATTGTGTTAGCTAATTCGAAATAATGTCTACATTATTTACACATATAACTTACTTATGTACAGTATAGTCACTGCCCATAATCATACTTACATTCTAGTCACATTAATTACATCTCTGAACTATGACCGCGTTTATAAGTAATCTATGCAACGGTTATCGTATATGCAACTTACATGCATAGGAAGGAAAGTGGTAAGACACAGAGCGCTCTAAAACGCTAGACCACTAATATACCTAGTATGAACCATTTAAGGATTCGGCGACAGCTGCTCGCAACTTCAATTCGTAATATATTGGAGTCGAGACCCTAGGTCCATGGGGTACCGAGGCTAGTCGGGTTTTTAAAAATTATCTGAGCGTCTGGTCGAAGCGATGCGTGATCCGAGAGCTGGTGAGTGTCTGGCGCACGCAGCGCATCAGCATTGCCATTAACAGCGGGGCAATGCAGCCAGCGTCTTGGGGACGCTTCCGACTGGTATTGAGATAGATCAGTTGAGCTATCTGTAGATTGTTTGCAACAGCCTGCAGTTAGTTCAATTGTTTTAATTGTAAATACTAGTTCTAATTTGTATCTATTATTTGATTGTAAAGTTCTTGGAAGACTTTTTTTTTAAGAAATCGTGATATTTATTAATACCAAAAATTATGACAGAAAACGTTTTGTATTTTCCGCAAGATGATGTTAATCTGTAACTAGACAATATAAACTATGTTCCTTATCAAACAAAATGTAAGATATTGTTGTTTTTAACGAAAACATGCCATTCTGCGATTTTTCTCTTTATCTGCAGCAAGTTTGGCAAGTCACTAAAACATGAGGAAGTCTACTTGCGCAAGCGTTCACACGTTGGAAGCCGCTTGCGCGGGTCAACTTCCGTAAATTTTATTGCTAGTGGACACTTTGCAGTTCATACACAAACGAGTTAAGGATACAAACAAAAAAATAAGTCGGGTACCTATCCAAAATATTTGATGAATGATGAGAAGCCTACATTGAATTATATTTAAATCAAACTAAGTAAAAGTAATCCAAATAAAGATTCCAAAGTGTACTTTAAAGCTGTTCAAAGAATAATAAGTAACAAGGTTATTAATGAAAGAGTTACATTTTTAACAAAAGCAGTCATAAAATCATTCTATAGACCATCTAAACAAACCTATAATGGTGTTGAAAAACCTATACAGAAACCTGTCTAAGATAGAGAACTAGCGAGCTTTCTTCCTGAGCTACAGCGTGACGTAAAGCCTCATATAAATTTTACTATAGGCACATTAATGTCGCGTCGTGAAATTGATTTGCAGCCAGAAACATATTATGATTGTGAAAACTGGGTTTACGATTTATTTGCTCTATGCGATACCGACTTCAAACATTTACACTATATCAAAAAAGTGTAAGTCTCAAGTTACTTTTAGTACTATTTTGTGTTCTCCAGAGCTGCCTTAGTTTGGTGGTTTTTGTTTTCAGTGGTATTTAGGTTCTTTGGGGCATGCCAAAAGTTTCCTATACTTTGTTTTTGAGTGTGCTGTGCAAATTCATATCGTCAGATTTAGTAGTGCGGTTTGAGAAGATATATTCACACTGGTTTAAGTTATTCCATGTATAACCTACTAACTCATCATGATACGCTGCGTCTTGGGTATCGTGCTTGGTGAAATGGGACAATCTGATTCTAATCTACATAATAGGTATTAGCGCGCTGTGGTTTGGCGCTATCTTCACGCCTATTGCTCTCACTGCTTTTATTAGCTGCCATTCCTTTGTTGTAGATGAACTAGCTGTATAAAACACCTTCAATAAAACCAATAACGCGTTCAGACCATTTCCAACCAATATGCAGAGCAAATGAGAATACTTCATAGGAAAATGACAGATTAACGCGAAACATAGGATCGATTTCTAGATCGAAGTTACGAAACCGATGTTTGTCGATGCAGTTAAGAAATCCAATCATTGGCCGACAATAGCAGTGATAGCTGGAAAGTACAAAGGTTGATGGAAAAACTGATTGCTAATTAAAATTGACACAGAAATGCGAAGTGAATTCCAAAATCTTCATTTATACGGTCACGGTTCGCCTCTTTCGTTTAGCATTAAATGATTGACTCTGTTTCAATTTCGTTTAACACGAATGCCTGGCTCGAACGAATCAGTACACGATTAAGTGATTGTGCTAAAAAATATGCGTCAAAGTGCAGTCTGAGTTTAGTGTGTGATTATTATCCGTGCGGACGACTAGAAACTGCCATGAATAAAGCGCGTAAGTTTCAAACATTTCCGAATAAAATGCAACGTTTCTGAATGAGCTTATATTATCAGCTCCCGTGTGCCACCCGTGTAGTTTCTATTCAGAGCTAGTTGTGCATGATCCGAAAATGCTTCCGAGCGATTAAACATACAAAAAATGTTTAAACTTGTTGTTAACTTCGCCTCCTTTTGCGTTAATAGTGTTACAATGTTTGCGAATTCTATTACGCATTGTTGAGTTAAGTTCGCTTCTGGTGAGCCTTTTATCGATTGTGCGACTGACTGATCCTGTTTCTACATAATGATTTTAATATAGATTGAATTGCATAGTACCAATTGTAAGCAAAACCTTTTCGATTCTCTAGTATTAAAACCGTCTTGGTTTATATTTTTTCTCAACCGCTGGACTTTGATCTATTTCTTTTTAATTCAAAAGCAATATTTCAAAGTAGAAAATAGAAGACACAGGTAGGTAATGAAGTGATACGTTACCACAAAGCCACCCACATTTGTATAGCCAGGTTATTATGGACACGTTATGCGTCATAAATATTTCGGGAACATAAAATTAACACTCAAAAACATGGCCTTTAGAGGCACCGCAACGTCTACGGGCTTCGACAAAAAAATATGAGGATCGCTTGCAGAAACCATCAAGCACGGTTTTGAAATAACCATCCGAAATAAGCCCTTCCTCCCCGTACTAAGGTTCAAATTTCATCAACAGATCCTGCTTTCCTGTTGCATTCAATTCGCCTTTCGCCGTTGACCACAAATTAACCGTATGTTGTTTGTGTTACGGTTTAGTTTCGATAGTCTAAATACCGCTTCGGTTTTTAATATTATCGAAGGACATACTTGTTGACATGTTGTCTAATTGATTGGTGTTTCCCAGCGGGGGTCTAGGGTCTACATGTGTCGGGACCTTTGTGGAATTATTTGAAATTGATAAACTATAAATGCCTCCACAAGTGGTGGATGCCACTGTTATTTTTTTAGGAAATTAAAGTCGTGTCAATCAATCCGAGCCGGAATGCGGTTTTGAACTAGCTTTGATCATGATCTTAATTGTGATTCATCTGAGTAGAAAACATAACTAGGTAAAAAAATATACAACTTCCAGCCTAAGTTCTTTTATCCTTTTTAGTGTTCATCATCTAGTTACATAACATTTAATAAAGCAATAAAACATCTCCGACTAATGTTGTGGGTACAGAATCTAAGTAATATGTAAGTATGTAGCAAGATTCTTGCTAGATCAAAAAGGTGCAAGCCTTATGAAAGAATGAAAAAAACACAATAATCTCATTCCGGCCACATTAATCTAATAAAGCCTCATTTTTTATTGCCTTTTCATTCAATAGGAGTTGAAATGCTGTCTGCAAAAATGCACGCTGCGGCATCCTTTGACGCTAGGTGGTCCACACTTGGAGTGATGTGATTATAATAGCGACAACCATTCACGTACCCCGGGGGAATAGTATTGGCACACCAAATATTAACGAATAGGGGTATACGGGAGTGACATAACGGTCCCCGTTTTAGGCTGCTACAGGCTCTCTGAAAACGTGATAATTATACAGTTTTTCATGTTTTGCTCATGATAAAGTAAAGCAACATACCTACATGTAAAATTGCTTCGTTTTGTATGTCTTAAGTCATATATCCCCGTTTAGTTCTTCAACCGCTATCCTGCAGCGCTGGTACAGCAATGGCTCATCGTAATTAAACTTTAATTAAACTTTTGATAGCTCTTTTCGGCCATAAACCGTCTGTAGCGCTGACTCTTTCGACAGCCCGGGAACAAAGGCCAGAAATAGCTTAAGTGTTATCGTTTCTGCTTGACCGCATTTGTGTTAAAGAAATTGGATACTTTTGCTTGAGAACATAGCCAATGGAACGTAAAATTACGAGGTGATCGGAGCCTACCAATGACGTGTAGCTGAACGTGCTCTATGAGTGTATTGTGTACTATTTTCATTGTTGTTGTTGTTGATATCTTAGGCTTCATTTATCTTAATGCGGCTACTGGTTTGGCCTACTTTTGATCTCACTATTGTAATACATTCAATTCAATCATTTTGTTAGAATGTTTCATTGTTGAAATTCTGCTCATCTTTTGTTGGAAAAGGTTTGGGAATAAAAGATTGGGGAACTACCAAACATATTACAATAATTCTCAATAAGATACAGTTGCAGAATGTGGATTAAGAGACAATTGCGTCAAAACAAAACAAGTTGAAATATCAAAACTGATTGATATGTTGCAATAGGGTAATCATGATACAGCAAATCCCCAAGCCCTTCTGTATTTTCCGATAATGTGTTCTATTGGAATAGCATAACAAGGTCACGTTTTCTCTGCAGGTCAAGGTCGTATGAATCAGCTAGGAGGGGTGTTCATCAACGGTCGGCCCCTGCCAAACCACATCCGGCTGAAGATCGTGGAGATGGCAGCCGCAGGGGTCCGTCCCTGCGTCATCTCGCGTCAGCTCCGCGTCTCGCATGGATGCGTCTCCAAGATCCTCAATAGATATCAGGTAAAACCTGAAACATGGAGAAAAAACTTCTGTAGTACCTATCTAATTTAAAGGCCCGCTTTTGAAACCTAAGCCTTTGATGGAAATAAAATTAATGACTTGCTTATAACGATCGTCTTTTGTCTTTAAAGAAGTGACTACACTGACGTAATATACGAAAAACCAAGGACGGTCGCGCCAGCTCTGGTTTCAGTAATGTAGTATAGCATGTTATTGTTTAAATGTTTAATTTTGTTGCTCAGGAAACTGGATCAATCCGCCCAGGAGTGATCGGAGGATCAAAGCCGAGAGTAGCAACACCTGAAGTTGAGAACAGGATTGAGGACCTGAAGAGACAAAACCCAGGTATATTCTCCTGGGAGATTAGAGATAAACTTATAAAAGAAGGCATCTGCGATAAAAACACCGCGCCCTCAGTCAGTTCTATATCGAGACTTATAAGAGGAGGCCAACGGGACGAATCAGACCCTAGAAGAAATCACAGCATTGATGGCATTCTAGGTAAGTAACTACTTACCTCCGTTAATGTGATTTTTCTATGGATTGAGTGCCCACTAGACCTTCAAACTGTAAATAAAGAGCTAGGTGCTTAGGGTTGAATAGAAAGCTCTATTATTTGAATTGTTAAAGCCTGGCTAGAGTCGTTGGAGCATTTTACCGCTCTGGGAGAAATCCGTGAAGTGTTTGCATAAAACTTTATATTACCCTAGTTTATCGTAGTTCTCGCTTGATAAAGGGTTTATGTTGGCTTTGTTACCTATTCTGAAGCGTATAGTACAATACAAGTCTAGAAACTTTCAAGTTTACACACGTAGATGACCTCGAATACCGTCGGTTCCATACTTCTGGTCAAGCCTTCATCGTATAACGATCTGTAAACTGAGCGTGTCATCGTGATCCTTAACAGAAATTCGAAACCCGTAATCACTTAATTTGGATCATAAGATACTATTATTATAATTTCATTGTTGTAATGAGATTGTCGGAACGTTTGCAAACTTTACAAAATGGCGTATAAAGTTAATAATCCAAGTAAAAGTGCATGAACGCGCGCACGCCACGGCAGCGCCCCTTGTGTCGGCTTCGAAATTGTAGGTTATAAAAATGAAATTAGTATCCAAAGGTGTTATTATCCCATCGCGTTTGGCCGCGGGGCTTGCATTACGACAATCTGTCCGTACTGCACGTCTTGTGCCGTATAGCTATCCAATATAAAATGGCGCTCCTAATATCCCGGTTCAGCGATGGAGCGAGATTCTGCACAGCGATAAGATTATGCATATTAAGTTGTGCGCGGCTAAATAATGTCTACACTGGAAAAGCTTTTGCAGTCAGCGTCGCATTGGAAATTTGTGTTCGTGCCTGTCCTACGAACTAACGGGTCTTGAGGTTGCGTGTTTTTCCACGAAACATTTTGCATTGCTTCGTAGTAATTCAACCTTCCCTTAAATTTGGCGTTTCTTACACTCTATAATCATGTTCACGAAAAACCTGTGAATTAATGACCGAGTGGGCGATACAAATTGACGAATGTTTGAAAGCGTGCTCATAAAATAAGATAAAAGCGACATCAAATTACCCATGAATTCATAATCAACTAGCGTAAAGCAATATTTATTGAGGCTCCAAATTCATTTAAGGTTACTACCACATCGTGTAATATAGTTTAATTTAATCGAGGCCGCGTGTGGTCCGCGGTAGTCGGACGTTAATCTACGGGAAACAAAATAAACGACTTGCTAGAAAGTTGCTTCGAAGACGACGACAAAATTTTTATTATGCTACTATTTGCACCCACGACTCTAATGGTTATGATTCGTCACGTTATTTATGAGTTATTGCTGTAGCTTTTCACTCACCGATAAAATTACAATCGTTTCAAGACTCATCAAAAAAGTTTCATTTGTCAGGTCCGTCATCATGCGAGGACTCCGATACTGAATCGGAACCAGGGATCACGCTGAAGAGGAAACAGAGAAGATCTAGAACCACCTTCTCTGGAGATCAACTCGAAGCCTTAGAACGTGCTTTTACGAGAACGCAATACCCTGACGTATACACGAGAGAAGAGCTAGCACAGAAGACCAAACTGACGGAAGCTAGAGTCCAGGTGAGCATCTGCTTTGAACAAGTCAAGCGTGTCAATGATTGATAGCGCAATCAAATAACCCATTGTAATATCAGTTCAACTTCCCGCCCCTACGAGTTGGGCGTGAAAAAAACACCTCAAATTACCTTTCTAATTAATTATAACAATACTAAGTTAGCTACCATATGCCGCTACTGTTGTCTTACTACTTTTTGTACAATTAATTCTCCCCATAAATTGTAAAGTGCAATCGAGAGTACCCCGTCATTATGCAGTAACGATATTCACATCCTTCTAATGAAATTGAATCCCGCGCAACGTTGAAGTAAATTGATTATGTATTTGGAATACATTTGAATCTATTAAAACTTGCACTAGTGTCTGGGGAAATCATATGGCAGTTAAAGACGTTCGTAAGACGATCACTTATGGAATCTTCTACGGGTTTTTTGTTTCTCTCATGTTAATACTGTTTCTCTTTTGTTAAGGTTTGGTTTTCTAACCGAAGAGCTCGCCTCCGCAAGCAACTGAACTCTCAACAACTGAGCGCGTTCAACACCATGTCATTACAATCCGCTTTCCCATCCGTCCACCAACAATACGAACCCCCTTCGACCTTTAACGCTCAATGCGCATCTTGGCAGCAATCTTACTCCTCTGCCCTTGGGTCGAGCTCGGTGCTAAACTCAGCTCTTGCGCCATCGCTCCACCAATCGGCACTAACTGCTCCTTCCGTTTGTCAATCCGCTCTTACCTCATCCTTACATCCTCCCACGTCGACATCCTTCACATCTGGGAACCTGACACCCCTTTCGCACTCTTCAGAGCTGCCTACTCCGTTGCATGCGCCGACTGATACGCCTCCCAGTTCAAGCCCAGTCACATCGAGTCCCTCCCTGCACCAGACCAGTGCTCTGACATACCAGCATTCGACGTACGCGACTCCCAGCGACCCTATATCCCATCCCTATGGGTATGGAGACTACGGAAAGCAGGACCATGCCATGTCCGCCCACAACCCCTGGAGCACGCGGCAGTTGACCCATCCCCAAAACAAATTGGCTGAGGTCAGCGCGTGGCCAGAGAACTACAGGTAAGACACATTCAATTTATGTTCCTATTTAATGGAGAACAAACAGACATAACAGCTCAATAATTCCTGACGGCGACTAAGTACTTTATGAATTATTGATGATCAGCTACTCATACTCTGACGGATCGAACAGTGACTATGCAATCACAATAAACTGACCTTTGCTGGCGGCAATTTAAATAACTATCAATTAAGTGTATACCGCGCGTACCCGCCTGTTTCACTAATAGTACGTTTGGGTTCTTTGTGCTGAATGACATCATTTTGAGTTACTCATTTCGCGATTTATGATGTCAATCGTAGATGATGTAAAGGGCTACGTGCAAGCTATGGCGTCCGGTGGCTGAGCGAGGCGTGGGCATCGATCGCAAATCTGTGCTCGACGTTTTATTTCTTTTCACATTCCTTTATCATTAGCCGAAGCGGCCGCTAATCAATTAAGAGTGTAAGAAGTGGGCCATTATACGGCACGCGGGTGGTTATTACAGCGCTTCGTAATACGCAATCCGATCGTGAACAGAATAGGGCTGCGAATTTTGCAGCAGATTCGATCGGATTTCAATTAAAGTTTTTCTTGTTTTTCAAGTCTTATGTCTGACGAATAGTCCGTGTAAGTCTATTGAATTGTGAGTAGAAAAATACTTCAACGGTAATGGTGACAAACACATTGTAGCGTTGTGCTGTATACGGCGACGACATTTATCTGTGTTATCGAGACAAAGCACGTCTATAAACCTCGATGGACCACACAGGCACATACAATATAGTGCCTCACAATGACGGGCAAACTTATAACATATGGGTTAGCTGTTCACGTGTCGGCCTCTCTATCTAGTGCTCTGCCTGATTGACACATAGACTTATTTGTCTGCCAAAAAATATAGTGTGCCAGAATGTTATTTTTCGTTAACAAGCAATGTTTTTCAAATATGTATTAGTGCTTGGTAGAGTCGGTTGTCCTTTCCTCCCGTCCGCGTTTGTCTCCGTAACGTTTTATAAAGTGCAATTAATGATAAAAATATGATAATTATACGAACATAAAATTATGATAATTATACGAACGATAATTACACGTCATAAAAAAACGTTAATACAATTATTACGCATCGTTTCAAATCGCTCACAAATAAAGTGTAGATAACCAAAATTTAGCTCACAATACAAGCCTACATTACAGTAAAAAATATTTTTTTTATCAATAACTTCATTCGAAAACATAAACCCTACACCTCAATCTGTCTTCGTAAATCGGCCTTAAATTATAAGCTCCGTTAATTGAGGCTATAATATCGGCCGAAGGCTTTTATCAAGTAAATAATACACCGATACCGTAATTTGTACATGGTTTCGTTAACTGTTTATACAATGCATAAAACCTATTACGGGCATTTACGCAATCGCTTCTTGGATGTAGAATAAAAAAAACTAAAAAAACTGTACACGATTCAATTCTTTTTGTCAAGAACTTCATAGACATTTTTTTTTTGAAAATGCGTATTTTTTCCTCGTTGAAAACGCTCTTCTCAAGATAATGAAAAACTGAGCTCTCCACTTACAAAGACTTAGGGACAACTTGCGCTTTGTTTATTGTTGACATAACATCGATACGAGGACGAGTACTCTTCCTTGAATTTAAATAAACTGACTTCGGAAAAAAGAAGGCTCTATGTTCGGCTGTAGGTTTATTATGTATATTTTTAAGGTTTTTTTAATGTATGTTCGCTGATTTCTATAACGAAAAATCAGCGAAAATAATATTTAAAAAAACATACACACAATTTAAGATCAATTTTTATGGTTCTTCACTATTGTATAGAACAGAAGATACCCCAAGATAGTCCAAAGAAAATAATAGTCCCGAAAGGTTAGTATATTTTGTCCAGTAAAGCTTAAAATCATGTCTTTTATTATTTATACATTATAATTTCACATTGAAGTCTTTTTTTATTCAGTATTTTTTTAAGGACTTTATTTGCTTAGCAATTATGTCGGTCCCGATAAAAAAAACACAAACTTAACCCTTACCTTATCAAATAATATAAGTCAATTATGTACAAGTGCTTAGCGGGTTTTTAGTTTTTTCAGACCAATCTTTTTATTCTTCCCGGGTTTTGATCTTTTAACTTTGATCGAAACCTCTTAAATCTTACATGCAATTGGTACAAGGCAAACCCAGAGATGTAGGCTGTAATGAAAGGCCGAACGTGACATTAGTGCAGTGAACTCGCACATTACTGGCGCGAACCTAGTATTAAAACTTATCTTGCATACTTCCCCGATCGTGTACTAGTTACAATAATGGCTTATGGAAGAGGAAATGATGCTTTTGTCTAATTATGTTGCGGTATTACTACCGATACTCAGCTGTTTTGATTTTGACTTTTTTTTAGCCGCGTTGAATCTCGCTTCAATAAGGTTGTAAAACCTCAGTAAGTTATAGGTAATCCTGTTTGACAAACCATTCCACGTATATGATAGTTTAATATTAACTAAATATATGTACCTGTTTGCGGCCAAATATATGTATCTTATGCGCTATGGCGCTCATTAGGGGAGGCCTTTGTCCAACAGTGGACTACTATAGGCTGATGATGATGATGATGATATGTATCTTTATCTTTAACTATCTTCTGCCCGCTGGTTCACACGGTTTAGCCTATTATCTTAGTTAGGCTATGTTTTAAATGTACGCCGATCTTGGACTGTTCAGTAGTTTTGGTAATAAAATATCTTCGGCTTTATAACATTTGGTCTAATACACAGCATAAAAACTAAACCGGTACATTATGTACTTGCAAGGAAATCACAAAAACAGATAGAGTACACCCATATCGATACAAATAATAGTTTAAACTTTTCGTTAAGCTCTAGTGCAACTCTAGTGTGTGGAGGAACCAAGATTGGGTTAGCTGATAAATAAACAAAACTTAGTCAGGATAAGTTATATAATGCTATATTGGTGCTTTGTATAGGCGTGTAGTCCCTCTGCATAAAGCTCGGTTTTGTATTTTCTACGAACCAATTTAGTATTAATTAGTTCCTCCACACACAAGTAATAATAACAGCTAACCCAATCTCGGTCCCGGAACCCACTAGACGTTAACAAAAGTTTAAACTATTGTCAAAAATAACAACCGTTTGAATAACCGGCTGATTATTTTACACTTTTGAGAAATTAATTTGGTTTCTCCCTTTTGTTTAAATTTTGTTAGGAGTTGTATGTACAACTTCACCTACAACTCCTAATTACGGCAAACAATTCAAGTTTTAGATCGGAAGTTCTCTTAATTTCTATAATTTTTCCTTATTATTAGAATGCTAATCAATGGTAAGTAGATCTGGAACCGTAGCTTCCGTTGCGTGTTACCTCTCTCACTAATGAAGACTTTCCTCAATTATAATTTTAACGAGTCAAACACCTGTCCTTAAATTTGGGTTGATTCGTTATTTTATCGCAAACCCCTTCAATAACCCTTTCAAAAAGGTCCTTTACATAGTATAATATCCAAAACTTTGAACTGAACACAATACAAAAGAAAAATAAAAAAAGTTGGTTTCCAAAAAGCATAAGAAAAAACTCCATAATAATGAACATAGGATTACATAAGTTTTAGACTTGACGGGTTACTAGTTTAGTAGGATATATTGATTAACAATGTCCCTCAAACTAGGCTAGGCTTGTTTTGCGGGGTATCGAATACAATGTATTCGATACATAGTCTGTTTGCCATGATACTGGGAAAAAGGTACTAGCGCTATTTCAACAAGGACTAGCTACTATTTAACGGGTATTTATCGCGTTTTTATGTCAGTCATCCCGTGACCACGGCAGTGTGTAAACCTGTCGATACGTCGGGAAAATAAGGTAATTAAACGCGATAAATACCCGTTAAATAGTATTTATAAATATGTGTTCAGATCGCGTAAGTTTTAAAATATTTAAGGACTAGCTATTTCGAGTTTTAAAGTTTACGGATCGTAATTTTTTAAATTTTTTTGCACTCTCTATGGTCGTAATTTGAACGTTGACCTTGCGATACTAATATTCAACAAAATGTGGTCTAATGTAGCCTCTAGCATAATGCTGATTACAGTTTTAATGTCGATTTGGTCACGATGCGCTTCCGAAAAAACCAAAATTCTATATTTAGTGTGACCTTTGAGAGATTTATGTGTCTGCGTATACAATCAGAGTCTGTGATTATTGGCTTCTGTTCAGGAAGCTTGAAGAATAATGAGTCAAGTGTACCCAATATGACCCATTTGGTTTTCTGCTTCACGTGACTTCAGCCGATTATTTCGTTCAGCCTTCCGTTCAGCTAATAGAAAAGCCTGTACTAAAAATAGCCAGGGATTATTGAGTGCGGATTATCAATGTTGTTTTGCTCAAATTTAACCTTTGTAGCGTAATCCTTTTTGAACGAGTACAGATTGGGCATTGGCGTTGCTTTCGGCGCGCTCTGGACCCGATACATCCGAATAAAATAAACCCAAATGAACGCTTCGGATCTATCGGGCCAGATGGTCCTTCCTTATAACGCGTGTTACTAAACCGCGCGCTTTGAAACACCTAATGAGTACGTAATAGTCTAAAGTTGTACGTCCACCGCATGGAATTGGAATGGTACGCAGCGTACGCGGTAGGGTTTGGTCCCGGGAATTCCCGGTTCTTGGTGTTTCCCGGGAATTATCGAAATTTTTGGCCGATTTGCAAAAAATAATAATAAATAATTAGTCTGTACATTTAACGTAATTATGGTGTAAGGCGTGTAGGATTTATAAGGAAAATAAACATCTGCGATAAAACCATTTTTTTATTCAAAGTTAGTAGATGGATGATGGATGTTGGAAATGATTTGACGATTTCCCGTTTCTCATATCGGCTTAAAATTCCGGGGATTTTACGTGAAATTCAGAATGGACAACAGGGAATCCCCGGGACCAAACCCTAACGCGTACGATTTAGATTCCGATGCTGTAGAGGCACAGCTTAATCCTTGATTTTATTGTCCTTGCTTGAGATCTGAGACTCATTATATTCAAAAATATATATGTAATGTATTGTGTTGTAGTATAACAGTCATCTAGTACCCATGCCATGACACAAGCTCTGCTTAGCCTGGCCCTAGATGATGCTGTGTGGATTGTCCAGCACTATTTATTTATTATATTCTTCTACTAAACTTATTTTTGTCTTGTTGCAGTTCATTTTTCGGCACTAATGCAGCGCACTACACATCTCACGCGCATTCACCAACCGAGGCCAAATCTGGTTATCCCTACTTGGGGCAGCTAGGAGGCATGGATATGGGGAGAGTTCACTAGTATAAGTTTAGTTTTATTTACCACTATCTAAAGCATGCCTTATTTATGTAAGTATATTGTAGTAGAAAACAACGGGACAAAACTGATATTCCCTTAGGTTTGCCTTAACTTAAACATGGTAGGTAAATACCTAAATATTCTATAATTTTCTTATTTTTTTTTACTAATAGACCAGTATTTACATGGAATCGTAATTTATAACAACGAAACATTATGTGCCTTCTCAAATTCATGTTTTTCTTAATAATTATTACGAATTAATTGATGTTTTAATGTACAAAAGTCACTGTAGATAGTTTAGAATAATTATTTAAGACTTAAACTTGTATTATATAGAGCTTTATTAAGATGTATAAAATAGTTCTAATTATACTTATAGCATACTCTTCACAGTTCCTAAAAAAATCAACAAAAATTGTATATTCTGTTTTTAGTTAAGTTCAAAATTGTAATTTTTACATATTAACTCTTAAATTATACTATGAGCCTTGAATTTCAACTGAAATTGCCTTAGAATGTGATAGAGTAGTGTATATTTTTATTATGCAAGTATTTTATAGTATGAAAGTTATACCTAGTACATAAGCACTTTGTAATTAATTTACCCAAAATAAATGAATGCTAAAAAAATATGTTTCAGATGTTTTATTGCGATCCAGTTAATTTATTTTCATACAAACACAGATCATGTTCGTAAAAGTGATTGGTATTATGCAATTAATACCTAAATAAGCGCATTTAAGAAGAACTTACTTTTTATAAAAACTATTAGTTAAAATGAAAAAATTTAAATCGCAAGCATTTTTCTAACGTCCGTCCGGGCAAGTAGAGCAGCCTCAAAAAATGTTGCGTTGAACGTTAGTCGCCCGGACGTTCAAGTGGCTATATTAAATATTGAAAAATGGAATTCAAATCAAACACATGATCAAAATAGTCATGAAAAGCACGTCTCAAAGCTCAAAGTGCTTTATTTCCTTCTACATACAAGGCTCTTGGACATGTCAGAAATTTATACTACAAGTAAAACTGGGAAATAATGTAATCACTCTTAGTTTTTAATAACTTCAAAATTCACATGGTAAGAAAGTTTTTGAGTTGGAGCAAAACCCGTCACAAAAAAGTAGCCAAAAATTTATAAGTAAGCCTTTTTAAAGAACAGTTTTTACAATTTGTTTGAATTTATTCGTTGTGTCTTGATCAGGATCAACCCCAAATGCCTAATGCCTAAATGCCTAATGACATCATACAATGGTTTTGACGACCTAGCCAATTATATCCCAATCAATGTCCACTACAGGCGGCACATTTAGAACAGCACCTTAGTTGAGTCATTTTCGTAATGTCTGGACCAGACATGCTTCTGTGTTGATACTCCCAATAAAGTAGGTCACATTTGCTTCCGTTGGGAAATACAAGAAATAATACTATAAATAATAAATAATGCTGGACAATTCACACAGCATTATCTAGCCCCATGGTAAGCAGAGCTTGTGTTATGGGTACTAGATAACTGATATACTTAATACAATACAATACATAGATAGATATTTTTTATTATACATAGAAAATGACCAGAACACCCTGAACAAATATCTGCAGATCGTACAAACATTTGTCCCGAGGCGGGAATCGAACCCGCAACCTCCTGCGTCGCAGGCGGGCCTTCGCCCACCGCGCCACAGAGGTCGTCACTATGAATTAGTCAGTTAGATGACTAATTCATAGTGACGACGATGAATTAATCCGATTTTTTTACAGAAACTAAGTGAGAATAGATAAAAAATAAACGTAGCCCTCGCACTTGGAATAATATCTCAAAGAAATTAATTACTATCCCAAAAACGTCTTTTCGGTTACTTGATTTCGTAGCTCAGTTGGTTAAAGCATTCCTGTACTGAGGGAAGGTCGCGGGTTCAATTTCCACCGAATTCGATTTTTGTACTACTATTTGATTTCTTAGAGTTGCACACCTTGTTAGATACCTCTACCAACCTCTACATCGCTTATGATGTTTTAGTATACACACCTTTACACTTCCGAAGTGATAGAGCAATAGCTGGTGGAGTCAAGAGTTTGGCGTGAGGCCACTCGGAGTAAAAAACCCACGAAAACGGATCCGGTCCACTACGGTCACTTCCTTGAACGACCACCACCCAAATTACTTGTTCATCCATTTCCCAGTTCGGCCATTTCCCCGAACGACCACTGTGTGCCCGTCCAAAGAAGTGGCCATGGTTGACCAACCATGGCCACGGACGGGCACTACCCAAATTACATGTTCGTTCATAACCACTAGGAAAAAACCACTGAGATGGCAGAAACGCACATAACCAAGTTCAGAATGTGTAGCGGCACACCGCTGGATCTTAGCAGAAGCCACCTGAGTCATCGTCATCATTCTCTAGCTCTTTCCCACTCACGCGGGGTCAGCACAACAGCTTTCTTCTTTTATCCACGTCTATTAGTCGCTCTCATCCTCGCTTGGTATCGAGTGAATGTCATGAAAAAAAACAAACATATTCATGAAAATAATTTACATTTCCTGAAAATTTCATGTTTACCTATCAAAAACATGATGGTCAGGACGACGTAATCTCATTTGCATTTATATGAGTGTCATGTATATGGTTAATGAACATTTTAATGAATAAATAAACATAGTATACAATGCTCTTACCTTTTTTTTTATTTGCTTTTGGTGGCTGTCTTATCACTACGGCCATGATAGGCCTATTGTGATCGCCACTTTAATGTGTTCACCCTTAGGGCTGCGGGGCGTTCAGGGTTGAAATGAAATGAAATGATTTATTTGACACGATACATTAGAATTACCATACATCTGAGGAAGGAACTAAACTAGATCGAGTTTAACAGTAAGACAGGTAAGTGCAATAACGGTTAACTACTTAGTACAAACTAAATTGTCAGAAATTTACACAGAATTGGTTACCTACCTAGTAACTTCCGCAACCTGCCTGGCAAACCACCCAGTGTCGAGCCAAAAAGGTATCAACTCAGCATGTTGCTGAGTAGATAAGTTAAAAATACCTACTCAGCGCTGGTGTTTTGTTGACCCTTGTGGAGTAAGTTATATATCACCAACGTCAAACATCTATGCGAGTTCGCCACTTACCCTTGCAGCTGCTAGGAACTGAAGGATTTTCTTTGGGGAGAATGCTCTTACCTTACCGAGAACCTCGTAAGCTCTGCTTCCGGCAACGATAAAGGCTATTTTGTGCAGCTCCATAAGGGGTAGTTAGCTTAATTAGATAGTCAAACGCAATCTCTAGGGCGCACAGATGCGGACTGTTATTAGCTAAATTAAACTCTATGTTAATGGTATTATAAATGGATCTGTGTGTAGCTCAGGTAGGTACTATAAATGGTTATGGAAAGTCAAAGTCAATAACTTTGTTTCATACAATTTTATACAATATTAACAGTAATTATTATCAAATAAGAAGTGAAGTGAAATAAACTATAACACCTTATTATAGAATTTTTCACTTGAATTTTTGTCCGCTGGTGGAAGTGAAACCGAAAAACCACTAGTTAGTTTATATATCACTCATACACTAATAAATATTTGTATATCCTATCTAAGTCTTAGTATGATGTGGCTTAGGTACATGTCCATATTGATATAAAGTTTATCTTAAATACTATTCTCAGTGCGGAACTGGGTGACATCTGGCCAAGCTTTATCATTATTGATTTAATCATCTATCTATGAAGTAAAAGGCTTTCTTGATAAGATTTCGTTTTCAGTACTGTTTAAATTTACCAATAGGGAGCTCAGTTGCTTTAGAAGGAAACTTTTTATAGCTTGGAAGACGGTACAGGAGTCTATCAGCCAGTTGTTCATAGGCTGATTAACGAATCAGTGATCAAATCTCGCTTGCCCTATTGACGTTGACAAGAGTTAATCATTGATTAGAAGTTAATCAATGAATAACTGACTGTGTACGAGTCATTATTATTTCATATTACGTCATCAACATCATCAATAAAAGCTCATGATGATAAGTGTCATACGCAGCTGGGTCTGCCGCAGCCTTTGCAAGTCGTAGGTCATGGTTTTTGAGACGACTATCAAGGGGAAGCCTGCATCCAGCAGTAGACTATTATAAGCTGTTGAGGAGGAGAAGGTCATAGTCTTACCCATGCTTGGCTTATCCAGCGTCTGCCACAGTCGTTCGCATGTCGTAGGTCATAAGACATGGCCGGAGGACATCCTTTAATACCTTTTGTATGCAATCAGGCACGATGCTTTTTTTAGAATAGGTTCAACATAGGTATTGTGTCCTACTCACTAATTAGATTTCTAGTTATTTTATGATTGCCTTTCAGATGGAAATTTATTTATAAATACTATTTAACGGGTATTTATTGCGTTTAATTATAAATATGTGTTCAGATCGCGTAAGTTTAAAAATATTTAGATGGAAATTTCTCATAAATAATAACAGATTTGAAAGGACTTAAATACTAACACGATATTGTTAATTAAATTCAAACAATGAACTGAAAAGCGTATAGGTAAAGGGATTATTTGAAAAGGCTTGGTTATTAAGTTTTGTTTGAACAATAGATTTGGTTTGTATGACATTGTGGTTCATAATAGTGTTAATACGTATTTAAAATTGATTCATCTAAGTAATTTTCATCAGTAATGGCAAAACTTAATAAATTTATTAAGAGTTCACTATTTCTGTACTATTATTTTCACACGACTGCCGGAAAAGGGTTGAAAACTTTTTTTATTATACATTTTGTCTATGTAGTGGGAGTTTCTTTATTCCACCATAATTTTTGAACGCCTAAACAAATTTGGAAGCTTGGCTTATCGATAAGGTGGTTACTGACCGGGCATTACAAGGCGTAATGTAACGTGACTCAACGAGCGTTCGTGCAGTCAGAACGGAGAAAGAAGACGCACGCAACGAGCACCGAGATGGATTTTAGCACACGGCGGCGGCGGCGGTGCGTAACATGCTTGCTGCGAATGGTAATTACGGCCCGAAACACTAGTCAGAACTCACCTTTAGAATCAAGCCAAGTCAACTGGGTAAACTCCTTTTACTTGTCTTATTGTGGTCTTACTTATTTTTGAAAATAAGTAAGACTGTCATTTTTATAACTAGGTACATCACATTGTTACTTAAGTAGTACCTATGTAGATACTATAGACAACCAGAAATATGGTGAGCTAAGTACCTACTAAAATTCCATAATTTATACTACCATAGGAATCGTTTTTTGTCGCCAACTACCCAACCTCTGCTATATACAGGGTGTAGCGTAAAGAGTGGTTAACGACTACAAGTAAGGATTTTCTGATTACAAGTAAGATAGAGGTAAACTTCGCCAATTGAATTAGAATTACGCAAACAAAATTAATTGCATAGCAAGAAAAATGACTAAAACCAGAAAATTCTATAAATTGTCCAATAACTCGACAGCCGTTATACTTATACTGGGTACAATTTTATTATTTTCCGAACATTTATGATACCCCCTACCGAGATACAGGGTGTGGCATATAGAGTGGTAAAAGCTTGAACACTATATATGCCATACCCTGTATCTCTGCTATAGGTAGGTAGAGTTAAAAGATTAATTTGGCTAAATTACATAAACTATATTTTTACAATACTCAAAAAAGACTATTACATAAAGACCGCCTTAATACCATCATATCCAATAGTGATCGCCGTTTCATCAGATAGGTAGATACCTACTTGCATTGACTGAATAGAAAACGTGATTAAAGTTCGGTTTTTTCCGGCTTTTTCCGTAAGAACGGATTGATAGCAAAAAGTGTTCGGTAAGGCACACGCGTGGGAACGACTGGGGTTTTAGCTGATTTGGTGACAGAATTTCGTCGTGGATCTTATAAAATTTGGAAGGAGCCGTCTCCATCATCATTGTAAGCCTGTCAACGTTCACTGTTGGATACGAAGTCCTTCAGTCTCCAGTTAGTTTACTATGTTATCGTTTGCATTTTAAAGTGAGAATGTATGTACTTGCAGTCGGTTTTTTTGTAGTATACAGACCACTCGAAATAAAAATAAAAATAACGATGAAAAACATCTGCAGCTAAGTAAAACAAACAAAACTAAAGTATTTATTTACGAAACAGAGAAACAAAAAAAATACACTAAAGTTTCTATTAGAGTAATTTTAAACAAAGTAAATACAGAACAAGAAGCTTTGCAATGCTTCTTGTTCTCTATTTACTACTTCTACGGTATTCGGGCTCCATTAGTTTTGATTTTGACACAACGCGTGGTGTCAAAATGAAAACTACTGGAGCCCGAATACGGTTCGGAAAAACAGTCAAAAGCAGGTAGGTAAAAAAGTACAAAAGTAAAACAGTTTCCTAATTACTGTTTTGGATCCGACCACTCTTACCGGATTTTATAGAACTCTGTCAGAGACAAAATTAGTGCTTGTCGATCCTAATCCGAACCTTATCCATATCGACAACCATAATCCGGATGGAGTTGAAATAAAAATTGTAGTTGCAGTGTAGACAAAATAAGGTTTTTTTTCGTTTGGTTTTAACTTGAAATAAATCTAGGCTTTATAATCGAGTATTTTGGTAATTTTGGGTAGTAAACATTAGAACTAGTTTTGCTTTTTCCCTGTAGCTGGCTCATCCAGTAGTTTCTGCTCCAACTTTGGTAAGACAAGTCGTGCCTCTGTTTTAATTGGACATGACGAATCAAGTTGGTTCGAAAACTGGGCGGGACTGGGCTTGTTTGTAGTGGAGGCGGATGCACTGGTTTCATTTGTCGAGACAAGTTTGCATAAATAAAATATATAATACTGGAAAATTCACACAGCATTATCTAGGCTCAAGATAAGCAGTGCTTGTGATAAGGGTATTAGATAACTGTCAAATATACTTAATACCACACATTATAAATAAATAATGCTGCATCTCTGCTTAACTTGGGGCTAGATAATGCTGTGTGAATTGACACAGCATTATCTAACCCCAAGTTAAGCAGAGCTTGTGTTATGGGTAACTGGTACACATAATACAGTGCAATGCATAGATAGATATTTTTTTATATACATAGAAAACCTGGAACAAATATCTGCAGATCGTACAAACATTTGTCCCAAGGCGGGTATCGAATCCGCATCATCCTGCGTCGCAGGCAGAGCTTCGCCCACCACACCACAGAGGTCGTCAATAACATAGATAGATATTTTGTATTTATGCATAGATACATCCAGAACACCTAGAACCAATATCTGCAGATTGTACAAATATTTCTCCCGAGGCGGGAATCGAACGAAACAGGTACAGTGCGCGTTAGAATTAAGTATCCCCCTATCTCTCTTAGACAAGCAAGGGCGATACTTAATTCTGACGCGCACTGTACATATTACGTACGGTTATGCTCGGTAAATTATTTTGCCTACAGAGACTTAGTTGAAATTGAGATTTATTCAGTACTCAACAACGTTTATTTCTTTAGGCTTACAAATTAATCACTTTGACAAGTCAAATTTTATACTATATACAGTTTTATAAATTTAAATTTAGTTCCCAATATCTCACGAATACATTCTCTGAAATCTTAAGACAGAAATGCCCACCGTTATTATTAACTAGCAGTCCGTCCCGGCTTTGCATGGGTATATTCTATCACGTATGTACATCAAGGATAATTTAGGATTCTAATGGTGAAAGAATTTTTCAAATCGGTTCAGTAGTTTTGGAGCCTATTCAATTCAAACAAACAAAGAAATCTTTCCTCTTTATAATAATTATAATTGTTATTATTTATTTCCTGAACCTAGATTGAAATGCTTGGACGATATATCCACAAATGTCTTTGTTTAAATGTCGTAATATCATGGTAAGTTTACTATAAGTTTGCATTTAAGTTTTGTAAATCACTCAGCCACCACCAGTCCACACCTTTCAGGTGACAGCTTACATTTTTTGGAAATTGATATATGTGTAAATACTAATAGTTGTTATTTGTTGTTTTTGTGTCTTTTTTGAAATATTTTTTTTTATCATCATTATTAATCATTTTATTTTACCTACCTCCTCTAGAAGCCAGCCAGTTGATAGTAAAATAACATTTCAAGTTTTGATCTTAAGGCAAGCAAAGCCTACGCAGCAAAGCGTCTAAAAACGATTTAATTACCGCAATCGTACCAAACTGGTCCCGTAGACAAACCGACGCCTCAATCATTTAAACCATTAAGTTAATATGACTCACTATACAATAATAGTTAATTGCATCAAAACGTATTTGCGTATCGGCCGTAATTTGTAACTACCAAAACATGTAAAACTCTCCCGAGAATTGTTCTCACAGCGCGTGAGAAACAAACGACGATCATCAGAGCTGTATAAATATAATTGAACGGCTAACTGTTTAGTTATTAAACATTTAAAAATGGCAGGTGAGGGTGTTTTCACACGGAGGAAAAGATACGTTGTTTGCCGTGATGTAATATTTATATACATATTTGAGTTGTATAAAATCAAAGGCCATGTGTCAAGTTTGTCAAAAATGAGTTCTTGATATGGCCGTTTAGGGATTAAAAATAAAGTGACATATATTTCTCAATCTATAAAAAATTTGGGCTTATGTTCAAAATCGACTTCAAGAGTCTGCATTAGTTTCACATGCGGCAATCTTAATCTTTTTAAAAATCGAATCGCGTTTATTTTAAAGAGGAGTCACCTCTTTTAAACGTTTTCAATCACATGAACTGAAAAAAGTATGTAATTTTATTAATTTTGTTCAATTTCATAACAGTGGATTAACTATGTACCTAGTTTGTGTTGGAAGAACACCAAGAGATAATATGGCCCATATTATGAAAGCTTGCTCAGTCATTGACGCTCAAGCATAGACCGATGACTGAGCAAGCTTTCTAAGCCAGCTTGGCTTCATTATGGCGAATTCATAATGAATGTACTTACCTAAGCGGTTTAAATGCTTGCTCAGTCATATATATATGACTGAGCAAGCTTTCGTTACACGGGCTTAGGAGTGCACGCACGTGCTCCGCGTCCCAAAGTGCACGACAGGATGATACGTAGGTTTTCTTCCAACACAAACTAGGTTCATTTAAACCGCATAAGTACATTCTTTATGAATTTATCAAACTAAGATAAAATTCATAGTAAAATGTTAATCAAAGTAAGATTCAATGCCTTCTTATAATTACTAACTTAGCTACAGAAAAGAAAAAAGAAAGAAAGCTTTCTTATCAGCAATGCAAAAAAAAACTTAACTTAACTTAAAACTTGTATGCCTATTTAAAATTGTACACCTGTGTAAAACGGTAGTTGTCGTTCATCATGATAGCCGCATCGCAAGCGCAGGTGTCATGGCGTCGAAAATCGGTATCATCGATAATCGGTCAACGACTCAGTTTTTCGGGAAAAATTGATCGATTTTCACAGCGGATAGTTCACGCACGTGTCCGAACCCGGATCGTTACGGGCTTTATCTACTGCGATTGAGTGGTTCGACGGTTTGTTTAGTAAAACGAAGTCTTTGTTTAGGGTCTATGGTCAATGACCATCGACAACGTCCGGGGTGATTCTTGATGATAATTGTCTACTGACCGCAGTCAAACGTAAAAAAACCGACTGGAATTAACATACTATAGATACTAACATAGTGCTTGCCAACTTTAAGTTCTATTAAATTTGAATCAACGAACAATGCTTGCCTTTCAACAACGATCACGAACGATTCAGGAAGCCTTAGATACTGTACTACTAGTAGGTACACTAGCTCATCTGATATGCTTCTTTTAAAAATTCCATCGCACACTTCCCAGGTCTATGGTGATTCCTTCATGATACAGACCGCCAGACTCTGGAACGCCCTTCCTGTTTCTATCCGTCGTCAAGCTAAATCCCTTCAAAAGTATAGTTCAATCATAATATCTTACCGCTCTTGATAAATCGTCCTGATGTTTTTCTGTTAATTATTATTTATAGACATGTCAAATTTTATACTTTATACAGGTTTATAAATAGTAATTATTATCAATTATGAAACAAGGTGTTATTGATTTGGTCCCCTTAATTTTTTTATCCACTAGTGGAAGAAGTGGAAAATAAACCACTAGCAAGTGTATAAGTACCTATATGACTTATAAACTAATACATCATTATTTGCCAAAGTCTAAATGTAATCTGATTCAGATACAAATCAATCATCATCATCATCATCATCAGCCTATATCAGTCCACTGCTGGACATAGGCTTCCTTTAATAAGCGCCATCACGCGCGCGTTAATTTTTGATACAAATCAATATTTATATAAAATTAACTAAGATTAATTTCCTTAAATACTATTGTCGGTGCGGAACTGGGCGACATCTGGCCAAGCATTAACATCATTGATGTAATTATTTATGAAGTAAAAGGCTTTCCTGTTTAAATTTACGAATAAGGAGCTCAGTTGCTTCAGAAGGGAGCTTGTTATCTTGGTATCGCTTGTCTATCGGAAAAAGCAAGAGTCTTAGGAAAAGTACTGACACGATTCACAAGACCTACGAAATGCGAGACGACATTTATTAACACCAGTAGACATTCAGAAAGCCGGAATTGCTTCTCAAGAAAGCTATCCAGTAGCGTGTCGAAAGCATTTGCTTAGCGAAAATTCACAATCACCCTACAATATTTGACGGCACTTGATTCCGGATTCTCGGTTTCTATAAAAGTTCTCACGAGAATTGAGCCGGCATTCCTATCGAATGTCGACAAATTCTAACAAACGCGAGATTCGTGCATGTCGATTGATCGTCGGACCAAAAAAGTCAACATCTTTCACGACCAGTCTTGATTTTCCTCTTTAATTTGAGACCGACTGTTAATCGGTACCTTCTCTCATTGTTACATCTGGTGGTCGATTCTTCGTTATGTAGTATTTTTGCCACTCATGGGTTCATTTTCTTATGGTTTTAATTGGCAATCAGAATGCAACGCGAAAATGTGATTGTATGATTGCAATTACAAGTATAAACTAAATCGACTAAATGTTTATGTATCAGAAATCGTTCAGCTTTTTAATCTAGGTAGGTACTTTTGTTTTGTGGTATACCTAGTTGTAGTAGAGGTAGTTATGAATTTGCGGTTGTACTTACCTTTAGTTTACTTGTCTGTTGTTTGTGTTACAGTTAGTCTAGACTAAGTTAACTAGTTTTAATTGTAACAATAGATTTATGTTTCTCCTTTTTATTTTTAAACTACAAACAAAGTACCCAGCAATGGGGAAGACGCTGCCTTCTGTAACACAGTTTTTTAAAACTAAAACAGAAGGCAGAGCTGCCCAGAACTATGTAAATTTTTTGTGTTGTGTTTTTCAAAGCTTGACAAATTTTGCCAAAAAACTGTAAAATACTTAGAAAAATACTTACTTGTAATAAGAAATATGTGTGTCGTGATAAAATTACTAGTTATAAGTAGAAACGTTGCTCTTTCAGCCAATTAGGCACCATGCAGGTGGATGCGAGAACCTTGAAACAATCAATCAATTTCCGTACGTGATCATATTGAACTTTAGCAGCACCGTACTTCACTAAGCTGAGCAATTGTTTAATAACCAGTTTGAACTGCATAGGCAGGTACTTATCTTAACTGCTTAGTTTTCTTTCTCTCTACCGAGGAAGTACGGCATTAAAGTGCGTGAATTTTCTCTCAAGAATAAAAGCATGCAAGAGTTCTTTAATTATTTCTCCCATTGTCTGGATTTTTTTCATCTGTCTGGCTCGTGCTTTATTTTAGACTCTAACAAAAAGGAAACGTTTATTTTGTGATCTGTGTATTGTTATTTTGTATACATGTAACTTATATAAAAATAACGGCGATAATTGTCGGAGATGACAAAAGATCTGTCATTCGTTCCATGTTTTGTTTCACATTTCGTCAGTCTGCTGAGGAATTGTGATTCGTATAAAAGGAACGAGGGTGTCGACACGCCGCTTTGTTTTCTAATCGACAATGGAGCAAACTTTCGACGTTCTGGGTCTTCGGGACAGACGTCACACTGTGACCCTTTAGAGTCGTAGCGTGCCTTGTTTTGAACAAATTATTAGTCTGGTTTAGCATAGAAGGGAGAACAAATGCTCGTGATTCTTGTTAGCAAGTTGAGTAACAATGATTTATTTATAGTGTATGAGTCATAGGTAGCATTAGTTGGACACATTGTCTTAGTTAGGTACTTAGAGCGAGCGCAGCAACCTTCGCAGCTGGATAGTTTTGCGTGTTTACAAACATTTTATAGGGGTGTTATGTATAATGGCTTCTTTGGAAGGTGGAATTTATTGTTCAGTTGACACTGATTGAGTTTGGGAGGCGGTGATTGGAATGAAACAATTGAATTCGATACAGTTATGTTTTGAGCTGTTTAATGTCTTCACTGCCAGTACGATTTTGGAATGATGGTAAACTCCTATATGATATGCAAAACATAGCCAATCGTTTAAACTGGTTAAAAGGTTACCACCTTTTCTACTATAAAGTTGCTGAACATTTTCAACATTCAAAAGCACTTCAGCACTCTGAACTGAACAGCTTTTGTTAGATTGACCCAGTTCAGAATTTTGTTCGTCAAAACAACCACTCGTGAAAACTGTGTAAACTTTTTTTATTATAGAGTTGCTGAACATTGTCAACATTTAAAAACTCTTCAATACTCTAAACCGAACAGCTTAACGAAAGCTCAGTTCTGAGTGTTGAAGAAATTAACTCAGTTCAGAATATGGTTCGTCGTAACCACGCCTGATATCTGCCTTGTTGTCACATGATGAGTAGGGGATCACGTAGTGACAATAAATCTCCTATAATGTTTGTTATAGATAAAAGACAAAGAGGAGATGAGAGATGATAGATGCTGTGTAATCTTATACCGAGCAAAGCTTAAATGTCAAGGGCTGCCTGTAGGCCGTCGCTGATTAAGAGCATTTTCCTAGATAAGAGCCCTCGTAGGGTTATTGTGTATTGCTTCTGAGATTTTATAAAAACTCTTAGCAGTCACATTTATCTGCTGCATGTAGTTTCGCATGCGCTTTTCAAGTACCCTTTGTCGGTCCCCGGGATACCATTTATCGCCCTGCAAAATTTCATTGAGATCCGTTCAGCCGTTTATAGGCATGAAAAGATAACAGACAGACAGAATGGCTTCAATACTGAGTATGGATTTGAAATGCTGATATTTAACTTTCGTTTCAGGGTGCGAGGAGTCTAAAGTTACTTAAAGCCCGGTACAAATAAAGTTAGATCAGTTAAATTATTATTTATTAACAAAGAAAATTACAATCAAATAATACAAACAAATTAAAACTGTTATTTACAATTGAAACAATTGAGCTAACCACAGACTGTTGTAAACAGTAGTTAAATAGTTTAAAAAGTATTAGTTATAAAGATTTATAACAGTATAGATCTAAAGTTCTAAACCATACATCTATCTCACTTTTTACCATCAAAATAATATACATTTATGTTTAGATTTCGCATTTCGCTCACTGATTGAAAGCTTATAAATAACAAACATCTCAAAATCAATATTTCCAATCAAATATGAAAGAATTAATAAAATAATAATGTAATCTCTCCTTTTACAGCACCAATAAAACCGCAATTATCATCATAAATATTCCACTTTTCTCCATATAAAACGTCTTCATAATTCCACTGCACAAACAACAGGTCCCGATCATCACGAATTCGTCATGAGAAGAAACAAACGACACTCTCATTCCAAACTTTCTGGGAACCTAATAAACGGTTGTAAATCTATTTAATTGCTTCGTTTTCTCAACGTATTTTTGTCCTGAGCTCAATATTTTAGGGTGCTACCTCCTGCGGCTTCAGAAGCTGTACAGTGAAGCCGTAAAACAATAAAATTGTCCTGTTATGTTACACCCTTTGTTCGGAGTGACAATTGATGACATTGGCCCTAACTGCTTGCCTTTTGTTTCGGAATGACAAATGAAGTCGTTGGATAACTTGGTATTTACGACGAAGCGAGAGACTCTATTCGATTTTATCGATTAACTTCTGGTTAGTTGTAAATTAAATGACCAACGATAAACAATCGATGTTCCTACTACTTAACTTTAGAACTACCTAACGGGTTGAATCAGCACTTGATAAATTGTCTACCGCTTAAATCTTCATCCATAAGCATCTTTGTCACTTGAAGAACACTTGAGTTTCTGACAAAAAGCGAGTGTTTTTAAAATGCATAAACCTGATATTGGTCGAAGGCCTATGAAGGAATCTGATCAAAGTTTTCACTCTTAACTTGTAAGTAAGTACATGACGTCGAGAGTTTTGTCATGCATGAGATTCACTTGACAAAACTCTCGACGTCATGTATTATTCAGGAAACGATCAATAAACTTGTCATCAGGTAAGTCCACCACCCACTGACACCATCATGGTCTGGTCGCCAACAATCGCATTCCGAGACAAAGGAATCACGAAAATTTTTGGCCTCAATAGCCCTGTTTGTGGTTTCTGATTGAACAGAACTCACAGGGGTTTTGCTGGCTACTGAACAGTAGTTGTAAAACCATTGTTCTAAAGCCAACATGAGGTCCTAATTGTGCGGTTGGCCATACAATCCATGCATTACAGATATTTGGCCGCGACTAATCGAGATGTCTGAAGGTGCTGGTCTAAATAGAAAGGTTTTTATGGCTACCGGGGTTTCGTGAAAACTAAAATATTGTGAGGTAAAAACTGTGATGGTTAATTCATGGGTGGCACTTTTTTTATTATGACCAACCAAGATTGAGCTCACAGAGGTAAAAATATATGTAAGCGCTTAGTACTTTTAAAAAACATATAATGCTAAACAAGTTTCTGCCCCAAAGACATTTTTTTCCCTCGGCCTCGCACGCGTTGTTTCTATGAAAACGTTCAATGTTTTTTTTCTATCACATGGGAACTGATTTATGAGCTATATAGCTTATTATGTTAGTTCTACATCCAGACCTATATCTATGCAAAATTTCAGCCCGATCCGTTCAGTGGTTTTGTCGTGAAGAAGTAACGAATATACATCCATTCATACAAATCATACTCTCGAATTTCATTACATTAGCTTGATGGTTTCATAGTTAAAGGAATACAGTTTTTATCTCGTGATTATAATGTAATAAGTAATAGTCTCTCTTATAGATGCTTTAGCATAATTTCCTGTTTACTCAAGTATAAACAGCATGATAGATGATGACGAAGCACGTCCAAAGTTAATTTCACTTACATGGCTGTTGTTCTATCTCGGGAATATAAATTGGAAAGAAAAACAAAAGCAAGAACAACGAAGTTGCAGTTGAATAGAGTAGACCTGGAAAGTCACGTAAGTATAAGTCAACCAACTTATTACACCTACACATTAAAAGTAGGTTATGTAAGGTCAACAATGAAATATCCATACCATTAACATTTCCAACACAAACCTACATCAAGAAAAAAACTTTCAGTGTGTTAGTATTGATTTTGATGATTGCATTATAAAATAACTATCAGTTTGATAAAAGCATTAATGAATAAACATAAAATTGTGTTCTGAATAAACAACCGCAAGCAATAAAATGAAATGCAAAAGCGTATGAAGCAAGAAATTGAATACGTAGCAACGCGCAAACCGCAAAGTCGACACCGGGAAATGCGATGGAAACATTCCGACCCTTGGAAAGTTAAACAAAATTACTCCGAGCTTCAAGGTCTCGCCGGAAATTTTGGGGTGCAAACGCGACACAAATTTAGAGGATAAGGACAAAGCTGCTATTTTGTCCTATGTTTCTTGGTGTAGGTTAGGGAAGTTCAAAAGTACCGTTTTCCATCGATCGAGCGAGGTAAAATTTTTAAAAAGTAACCAAAAGAAAATCGCACGGACGGAAAGATTTCCAGAAAGCGCAGCGGGACGGAATAAGCTGAGGAAAAAATTATGATAAAAAGCGGTCAAAATTGCGTCACATGACCTGATGGTCATGTTGACGTCACTTAATCGACTTTCTATTCATAGATTCAGAAGGTAGATTTTACACCGCTTCGGAGGAAACTAACCCTATAGCTTAGGGTTGACTTCAACATCATAATAGATCTTGCTTCAGAAAATATGCAAATTGGAGGAACAGACATCAACTCAATTTGAACCGAGCTCGTTTAAATTACTGTCAAGATGTGGCATCAAGTTGTTTATTAGAGTTCATAATAAGAATCTTCGTTAGAAATGGGATAACTGACGACTTATGGTTTTCTGAAAACGATTTTACTAGCAAATTGAAGCTTTTGTTTCCACGCTCTTCTGCAGGTCAGTGTTCAGTACTCTGAGCCCGAGTCAATACAAAAAACATTCAATAAAAGTAATGGAGAACCATTGATCTCTAACACGAAAAAGGTTTAGAAGGATAGTAGACACAAACGAAACGAGTGTAGCCAAAAAATGCGACAAATACTACACAAGTTTACAAATGTTTTTGCCTTCGAAATCAAGATAATTGTTGACTGAGCGTGTTTTGCTTCTATGATTGACGTGTTATGGTAAGACTTGGTACGTTCATAGATCGCAAGAGAAAAACTTAGATTCGGTGCAAGTACCGAGTGAAATGTTTTACCGTGTGTTCTTATTTTTCTTAAAGCGCCAAGTGAAAGCATTTATATGACCAAACTATGTTGGTAGTGTTCTATCTACTTACTTTTTTAATATCAAAGCCGCAAACGTGAAGTCAAAGTGCAATTTTTTGCACTCAAAATCATTCGAAACCTATCATCGAGTTTCTAAGAAACAATTGGATCGTTATCATTCTACGAAATGATGTTCCCCTCGATTTGGCAGGTTTGCTACAGGGCGCTAAATGTATAGGAAGGACTCAAAAACGGTGGAAGTATTCGTAAGATAATGCGCACAGCTCATACTAAAAACTCAGTGTCAGACTCGTAAAATATTGCCCGTACCTTTACGATTTTTTTAAAGTCTCTTGAGCTTACTGTACTGTTTATTAATGCGTGTGGCATTTTTAACTGAGCTATAAAACATAGCTACTACCTCTATTCTCACATCCCTTCGATTTACGTACAGACCTGAGGTACAATAGGCCAACACTTCACACCTATTAGGCCACACCTCCATTCATCTCTGACGCCACACACAATGATCATTCTCTCAAACGTCAATATTCCTGCCGGCATTTCCCAAATGTAACAAACCATTCTCTCTTTGATGTATGTGACACGAATTAGTCGGCCAGTTCTTTCGTTTGATGCATCATTCCATTATGTCCTCGCTTCTCTTTGCTATCAAGATTCATGAAGTGACAAAGTAGTAACGCCCCGAATATGCGTGTGGTAGATCTTGGGTGGCTCATTGAGGATGGCAACATTTTTATCTTGGACAAGATCTGCTACCTTGCGTATTTTACAATGGATTCGTTTGAAGCAAGACATTCTGTCTAGGAATAAATAAAATAAAATTTAAATCAGACGACAAACAATTAATTTAAGTCCATATCCTGTTAGTCGATTTTTCACAAATTTCACTAATTAGAAAATTTTAAAAACCACCTAAGTTTTAAAATAACTCATAAAAAATATGTACCACTACGAAGTTTAGTAATGGATCCATCATTTTCGTTCAATAATTACGTAGTACGGATAGCTCAATGTTTTGTATCGGTTCCCGGATCCGTCACGTCACGTCACTGTCAGTCAATGTCAGCCTGTAAACAAAAAAAGAGACCGAATTACGTTTCGCATTTTCAGGAGTATTCGATACCTAAACGAGTTTGCTCTGCTAATTTACTAGGCTACTTGTGTATGTACTATGTTTTTAAGGATTTTCGAAATTATGTTATAAATATAACAAAATAGGCTACTAGGTACATACTTACTTCTATGTTATTAAATTTGTTTCAAAGTCTATGGGTAAACTGATGAGAAGTTACAAATTCAATTGAATGTTTAATATTTTATTGTAATAAATTGTAATTCAGCTGCCATAAACATTTTTCACTGTCACTGCACCCCTGTAAGTTTGATCATGGTCATAAAAAAATAAAACCAAAATGGCGGCAATAGTGGGAATAGTTCAGGGGTTGAAATAATCAGGGCAGTGATGGTCGCCGTTTATTTACTTTTCTCGATTTATATTTAACGTGGGGTGAATTTATTCGCTAGGGTTGTGTAACGCTTCAGTCATGCCTCGTTTGCAAGGGCGCTGGCTCATTATAGCCACGTAAAGTAGGGTAGGTAGTATTATCAAAGAGATATTATTCAGAAGTGACGTAATAAAAGCTTTTGGCATTCATAAAATGCAGCGATTACTGCAGCTGTTACTAAGCTGGATTTATTATCGAGTACTCGTAGATTTATTGGTAGAATATTTCTATTGAAATAAATTTTAATGATATACATTTTATTATATATTCAAGAAGCTACATAATCTATTGGTAACACGAATTCAGAAGCGTAACAACCTTTTTTTGACTTCATATTCAAATTTGAATTCACTTGATACTGTAAAGCTAAGTGATTGATTAACTCATGTGCAATTTACAGCATGTGCAATGGTTTAAATCTACATATAGTCAAGCCTAGAGTTAGTAGCAAATTATGTAAACAAATCCGAACAGAAAACACTGCTTAGAGTCGAGAGATAAAATAATTGTTAACAGTATTGCATTGACGATGGGATTTCAAATCGACCAGCACCTACCTCGAATTGTGTTTAAAAATCCACACCGAGAAAGTTAAGTTAACTTTCTCGTTGTAGTTTAGTCTAAGTACTTATCTACTACGGATTGTTCATCTTTTTAGCAGAGAATAAAATCCAATAAATTCTCCTGACTCCGTAGCAACTCAATATGTTTGTTGTATAAGCATTGATTGAAGGGAGTGCTTCGATAACGTAAAATTATGCATCAAAAGTCAACGTAAGGTTTAATTAATATCCATCCTATTTACCGATGAGTGTGACCTCTTTCATATTCATGGGTCTTTCAGCTTCTGCCTGCAGCTTCAATCGTGCTTTACCTGGATAAAAAAGTCCGTCCCAGGGATAACATCTACCTCCCTATCAAATTTCATTGAGATCCGTTCAGCCGTTTAGGCGTAAAAAGGTAACAGACTGACAGACAGACAGACAGAGTATGAATATAGGTAGTAGCAGTAATACTGTGGCCGAATCTGTCGCTCCTGTAAGGTCAACAACAACAGGTCAACAAGTCATCAAAATGCGAAAAATAAAAATGATATACAAAATATAACCAAAAAAACTAGTACTAGATGACTGACACATACAATACATTTCATAGATAGACATTTTTACTATAAAAGTACAAAGAAAATACCCAGAACACCGGACAAATATTTGCTGATCGTAAGAAAAAAAAATTGTCCCAAGGTGGGAACCGAACCCGCAACCTCCTTCGTCGCAGGCGGACCTTCGCCCGCCGCACCACTTCGATCGTCGCTACTTACTACTTAGTTACTGCTACTTAGTTCTAACACAACCAAGGTAAATTGTTAACCCGCTCACATTCATAATAAGTTCGTCAAACTGCGACAGTTTTTTGTAGTAAAATGGTATTAAACTGTCATTGCAAATTTTTTGTAGATAATGAAAACAAAATGGGTGACAGTTTGAAGAATTTACTTCGACTTAAAACACTGAGCTTGCAAACTCCAACTAAATTATTCGGTTGATTAGGAGACGTGTACCGTGAGAGCTTAAGCCGTTACAAATGTAGAAACATAGGAAGCAAAGATCAAACGCCCGAAACAAGTAAAAGCATGTATGACTATTAAAATAGTGTTCCCACAACACCAGGTTATTAGGCATGCCAATAAAATGTTACTTTTGTCCAGTGATTGCTGATAAAAGTTGTCAGTAAGATTTTTTGACAAAGCTGGTTTCGTACAATCGGATTTCAGTCAGTCTCGGAGGCGCAGCTACTGTAGGTAGACCTTTGCGTACCGTCCAATACTAAAACGCCCACTTAGATGGAAACAGTTTTCATTATTTTAATTTTATTTTAACGCACCCCCACACAATATGCCTCCCTAACTCCCACGGGCCAGTCATGTGTAAGTCATGCCGTCAGGCCTCTTGCCATCGTCACGCAACAGACCAAAAAAATCTTAAAAACAACAATATAGTTAATTTTTATCAATGAGAAATTCTCGCCTCTATATTCGTGGACCTTGAAATAGTAAAGATTGTGCCATAATGCTGAGTTTTACCTAGTATATTTTCAAGCGGCATTTATATGAAAAAAGAACTATCTAAGTCTATGTGAATGACTCACAACTTAACTGTGTTATATTCAAGAGAATCTTCATTCCTTCATGGTTAAATGCATGAAATTATTGAAAACTTGAACGGAAAGAGGTAAAAAGTATAGGATTTTGAAACAGTGGAATGTAATGGCAATTAACTCATTTACAATTACTTTTGTATTTAAAAATAACTGTTTATAAGGAAAGGTACATTTTCAATTAACTTTTCATTTATAAGAGTTCTACTCAAAGTAATATTTAGGCAATAAAAGGAATTGAAATTAGGTTCATACCTACTGTGAAATTATGAAGGTAATTTTACATTTTCGTAAGGTGAATTTCAAGGTTAATAAAACCTAGCCTTAATTTTTGCTCTAGTACCTTTCGCAGTATCCATTGCTGTTTAATTTGGTCGGAAATAATTCCATGAGCTTGTGTTATTTGACTTCTAGTTAGTGATATACAAAATAATGTAGAACCTCTACATTATTTATTTCACTTGAGGGCAAATCGAGTGATGTCCGTTGAAAATAGCGCTCTGAAACACAGATACAAACAAGGCTAGGGCCTCTGACTTCAGGCTCAGGCTTCAATCAAGAGACCGTTTCTATATGGTTTCTATGAATTTCTAGAACACCTACGGCGATTGAACAAGAATATAACTGATTCTCCATTTGCTTCTATCATCTCGTTGAATTGGTCTAACGTGAAACAATAGACGCTGGCGTTTCGCATAGATAAAAAGGGCTTTGCAAGCTGTAGAAGGAGGCATGTACAGGACCTTTAGACCAATAATTTAATTCCGACATACTTAGTACAGTACAATTCATACCTTTTAGGCATAGTTGAACGGTGGCATAGGACGCGTATCTGTCTCAAAGAGCATCCAGAACTGGCAAGCAAAGAAATAGAGAAAATTTAAAGAAGAATTCTAATTCTTAGTGGGGAGCTGGGATCTGCACTGACATCTCGCATGGGAGTGTGTTGTGCAGTGTCTCCCTGCCTAAACATGTCCTACCGAGCTCCTTGAAGTACCGGAGCAGGACTCTTGGCAATTGACAGCTTCGTTTCAGCTTTTTCGTAGGTGTGGTCGGATTTGATGCCTCTATGAGACTCTTCAATCCCGTTTTCCGTCTGGCCTCCTCTGTGGCCGTGCAGTACCACAACGTGTTCCACAGTCTCTTCTTCCTGGAAGCAGCCACGGCATAGACTACTGTCTGTGGCTCCAGGCTTGAAGAGATGATGGCTCAGTTACCTGAGATGATGCCCACCATTGTTTTTAGGTCCTCACGGCTCATCATGAGCATCGTGTTTATTGTTTCCTATCTTTGAAAGGGAATATTGATTAAGTGTGTTTGCAGTCTGCTCAACACCCATAGTTTCTGGTGTTCTCTCTTAATTAAAAGAGGAAAGAGGAAGGGTAAGCCTTTCTGTGTGAGTCTAAAGGGTACTAATACTAAAATCATAATAGCCTGTCTCATTTCCAAGATAATCAGACAAGCATACTTCTATTATAATCACTAGAACTAAACCATATCAACAGGCACGCGTAAAATCGAATATCAAGATACGTGTTAAATCAACTGTTCAAAATAAGTGTAGAATGCTGATTAGCTCCAGGTATTTAGTCCGGTGTTGATTGAGTGGTCACATTTCTCCTAGGCCGTGTCTGATGTGGCGTCATATCACGATTCTATGCTTCGTTTGTTCCCTTGTGATAACCGTTGAATTCATGTCATATGCCTAATTATAGCGCGAATAATTTCGGGTGTGTTCAATCAATTTAGATCACCTTGTTACTTGTGGCTCAAAGTGAATTACCCTTTCAAAATTATCATTCTTATATCTATTTCAATAGGTTATATCTATTCTCAGTATCCTTTTCATATATGATTAAAGTATAAGCTACAGGACAAGGGCTTTCAATGGAGAAAATGATTGGATGAGACTGGTATTAAATTTCAATTTTATGGGATGAAAAATGCAGAAGCTGAGTTTCTGAGAATATTGAGAAGACTTTTCATTATTAAAAGTCGTTCCAGAAATCTTATGTTGGTAAAAAAAAATAATAAGCGTCGTAATTTTGTGGCACGGCGCGGTGGGCGAAGGTCCGCCTGCCGCGCAGGAAGTTGCGGGTTCGAAAAATTTGTCCCGCCTCGGAACCAATTTTTGTACGATCTGCAAATATTTGTTACGGGTGTTTTGGGTATTTTCTATGTATAATAAAAAATATGTATAAATGTAATGTATTATGTTAAATACGGTGGGATGATGATTTGCGAAAGACTGCTCTCATTTGCTCTCATTTCGACTGGCGCTCATTAGGGGAGTCCTATGTCCAACAATGGACTACTATAGGCTGATGATGATGATGATATTAAATAGGTACATCAGTTAACTAGTATCCAAAAGACAAGCTTCTTTTAGCTTAGCTTGTTAAGCTTGGAACTAGATGATGCTGTGTGGATTATTTATTTGTCCAGCATTCTTTATTTATAACTGCGTAAGATTAGCTTGCAACCTTCCACCTACAAAGACATCTTTGTAATATATTTCTAACAACTTAGTTTGCCAAAATCTCTATGAATACAAAGCATTGTCTAGATCGCGGCCTCGCCTTCACAATACCTTCCTCGTTTCCATTCATTACGTCCAACAATTGAAATATTACATCTTCAACTTCTGTATTACACATGGGAATCACCAATCAAACTTTGACGTTTCTGATGATTCTCTGCAATCCGTCTTCAGAAGTCATTATGATGTACATATTGGCGGTCGTCCATCATGATATTTCATATGGATATGGATGGTCAATTTAAATTTTTGAGGCTTTGTATTTTGTTTGTGAAGGTTGGGGATAATACAGGTTATATTATTCTTAGTAATTTATGCTTTGATATTTTTCTACGATTACTTTATTTTAATTTAGGCTAGCAGCCAGCGTCTTGGGCACGCTTATTGCTATGGATATAGCTCAACTGTTTCAATAGTAAATACTAGTTTTAATTTAACTCTAGTTAAGTGGCAGGAGGAAAGGGAGGCCTTTGCCCTGCAGTGCGATCCTGTAGGCTTGTAATAATAATAATTTGATTATAATAAATTCCTTGTTAATAAAATAGTATCTTAGTAAGTGCCAAAAAAAGTTTTTGGGTTTTATTTTAAAATTGACATTTCTCCAGCTGGTTGATTCACATTAAATTTTTAGGTTAGATGGTCTAAAACTCTTTGTATTCGTGGGTGTTTACTTAAACCATTTTTGAGACTCATCGGTTTATTTTCTTTATAAGGTTTTCGAGATCGGTTTCGAAACCTTCATGGTCTCGCTCTGTCCGTCCGTTTTTTCTTCACATAAAAATCATTTCTTGCGCCGTTTCATACTTTTTGAATTATGTTGAAGAAAGTCGAAAAATTAACCAATATAATTTCCTCAGTTTGCAGAGTGACCCTCTAAAAGGTATTTTTCGGTATTAATTAAATAGCAAAGTCTCTAACTGGTACCTGATGGTACATATTTGTATAAATGACAAACGTGCGCGCGAGTTATATTAGCACTTGAAGGATCTTGTTTATAATTGTAATCATAATAATATTATATAATCATTATGAGTCACACACTCCCTAAAACATCTGAACAGGTCTGTTCAGATGTGAGATGACTTATGCTAAAAATTATAATTTATATGATTTATTCGACGTAGAGGTACATGTCGATCGAAAACATAATTCTAACTGAACATCATGTTTATGCGAGAGTGAATAAGATCGTTGAATGATACAATGAATCAAAGAATGAATGAATGAATGATACGGTAGGGATCCCACCATTTAATCGATGTTGAATCGATTTTACATATTATACCTATACGTTTGTCAAACTTCTTGTAGAATCTTTATAAACAAACCACGACACAAATAACAAAAAATCACTTGCCTGGCGTCGAGTTTCAGATAAATTTGTAAGCAATATTTATTGAAGATAAGGATCTCAAATAGACAAGTAATGTTAATTGTGTAAAAAAAGACGCGGCAACAGAGTAAATTCCAGATTAGGTTTGGGTGGTTTATTTACAAATATTCTACAACGGTTTTGGCAATGGTATAGTTGAAGTGCACCCGACAAATTTTAATTAAGACAATATCAAAATTAACAGTTAAGTTACTTCGATCCTACATAATGTTCACTAAGACATTAGTTTCAGAAAACACTTAACTGAAGAAAACTACATGACAGAGTATGTCAGCTTAGACTCCTACTCCATTATGTCAGCAATACCTACGGCAGTAAAATTATATATGATATCATTCAGTTATAATTATGTGGCTGGCTCTACCTGGCTATAATTCTTGACAATTAAAACCTTACGCATATGCTTCATAATGACTGTCGATAAAATTAATGTTAAAATAAAATTTATCGCTTCTATTAAAAAGCCAGGAAAATGACTTGCGAATTAAATAATTCTTAGTATGCGTTTGAATTAAAAGAACACTAAAGAAACGACTACGCGACTCGGCAAACGTAGTTTAGGACGCCCTCCGACCAGGTGGGAAGACGATTTGCGAAAGACTGCTGGCAGATGCTGGATGCGGCAAGCTGAAAACAGGGCGCTATGGCGCTCATTAGGGGAGGCCTATGTCCAGCAGTGGACTGATATAAGCTGATGATGACTAAAGAAATAAATCTATATCAGAATCAAAGTCATCATTAAAGTAAACACCTAGTGACGTAAAAATTGAACGTAAAAATTAATTACTCGCCATCGGTACGCTACTCTAATAATCATAAATAAGCGCAAATCGGATCAAACGCGGTGGGTCCGCGAACAATGTGCGAAACATTAAAAATATCAACAAAAGAGCTTTTGACTTTCATAGTACATATTCCGATACCACCTCATTCTATCATTCCCCCGATCAAAATCAACTTGAATTGAGCTTTATGGCATTGCAATAAAGGTGAGAGATATTTAGGGAGTGTAGAGTTAGTGTGTTGAATGCGACAGCTGGCGTAGCGTGGAAAATCAATTTTCACGTGGGACCGACGACGGATGTAGCATCTGCGACTGAACGCGACTGTACCGCTCGCTTGCACCCAAAATACGCGATGTGTAATGGAAAGCCATGTGATACTGTAATCTTGTTATGAATTCGTGTTTGAATTAGGAATTGGAGATGTTGATAACACAGTACAGAATGATAGTGTTTTGTTTTATCTGTTTTGGGTTCGGTTTCATCACCGTATCGGTTTAAGAAAGTTTTTAAGGCTGGCGCGATTGGCTTTTTTTTAATACATTAACCACACGTAGACGAGAGACGTCACAAATCTGTCGATAATAGAGTACTAAGCTCTATTTTATATTTGAAACTGATATCGGAAGAAAATATTAATTCAAGATAGTACTTAAATGTGACCTTTTAAAACCTTCGGTGCAACGGTATTGATTTAATACGGTATTGATTTAATAATTTTTGTTTTTCAAGGTTTATTAACTCGTAGACTCTTTTAAGCCCTGGTCAGGGATTCGTTTTACGACTACCTACCTATTATGTTAGAAAAGTTCACGTGTAACTTAAAGGCGTCAGTCAACTGACAAAATATTGCGCCAGAAATCACAATATTTGCAGAAGACAGTAGCAATATTTTTAAGACTTGAGGCGTTAAATAAACAAAAGTCAAATCAAATTAACCCAGACTAACAAGAAACCTATTAATCAATAAGTCTATTCTCGCAAAAGGAAATTAAAACAAAATGTCATTCGGACCACACAGAGGCGATTCGAAAGCAAAAGCTATCACCGTATCAAATCGTTTTAACGCTAACGTGTAATCGGTGGAGGCATTCTATTTGTTTTAACTTGGCCGTAACATTATTTGTAAAAACATCAAAGGGAGTGAACCCTGCGGTAATTATGATTTGTCTCGCTTTACCGGAAATAGTTGTCGTTAATCGCCCGTGTGCGTTCTCAAAAATTTACTTCTGTATTTATAGGGACTACGTCTGAAAATCGTAAGCCCGTTCTTGTATTTTTGCAAAAAGAAGAACGGCCTTATGACCGGGTTGCAATAGGATCCTCTATCTATTGCATAAAGGGCAACGAACATAGGCTGAAATTTTTTAAACTCTAATTCCAATTTAATGTAATTATTTATTTCTCCTGCATTAATAATAATAAAATTAATTTATTTCAGGCAACGTTAGAATAGTACAGACGGTAAAACGTAATTCTAAGGTTTATATCAATGTATACATTACAGACAAAGGCAGAACATCAAAACTAAATTTACACGTTTTAATTGCCGCGTTTAATTGTATTGACGAAGGTATTACTAAATGTTGGTCTAGAAACTTTTGCAACGGTGTTCTATTGTGCTTTGTAGATATCCCTTTATTGCTTTTGCGTATTTCATTAAATATCATACCTAAATATCTGAGTTAGTCCAAAAATTCTCTGAAATTTAGGAGATTTCTAGGAACTCTCGGAGTAACTTCGACAAACAAATTCTACAACGCAATTTAAACAAAACAGGCCTGAAAACCATAGAAATCATTGAAATTAAATTTAGAATTGACCCCTGTCGCCTCACCAAATATTTATTATTTTACTTGATTCCCATGGCTACATGGATGATTGAGTACTATAAGTATGAGTCGTAAAAAGCGGTACAGCATAGTGTGAGTAACATTATTTTATTTAGGTAACTACTAGTGTAAAAGAGGTGTTATTCTTTCTACTCAAATTTTCAGGCGGTACAGAATAGTGTGAGTAACATTATTTTATTTAGGTAACTACTACTGTAAAAGAGGTGTTATTCTTTCTACTCAAATTTTCAGGCGGTACAGCATAGTGTGAGTAACATTATTTTATTTAGGTAACTACTACTGTAAAAGAGGTGTTATTCTTTCTACTTAAATTTTCAGGCGGTACAGAATAGTGTGAGTAACATTATTTTATTTAGGTAACTACTAGTGTAAAAGAGGTGTTATTCTTTCTACTCAAATTTTCAGGCGGTACAGCATAGTGTGAGTAACATTATTTTATTTAGGTAACTACTAGTGTAAAAGAGGTGTTATTCTTTCTACTCAAATTTTCAGGCGGTACAGCATAGTGTGAGTAACATTATTTTATTTAGGTAACTACTACTGTAAAAGAGGTGTTATTCTTTCTACTCAAATTTTCAGGCGGTACAGCATAGTGTGAGTAACATTATTTTATTTAGGTAACTACTACTGTAAAAGAGGTGTTATTCTTTCTACTCAAATTTTTAGTTTTTAAGCTACCTGCCGTATAATCCTTCTTACCTTCCGTATAATCCTTGATTGAGTGCTACAACCTACAAGTGTGGAGCATAGTGGGCCAGCGGTACAGTGATTATTATGAGAGTAATTGTATCAAAATAGGTACTTAGCTGAAGGAACGTTTAGCAAGCTGAAATTTTGTTCCAGCACGCTGAAAAAAGGTTTTATTTTACCCTGAAATTTAGTTTTATAGCTACATTCCGTATAATTTCGAATCCTTTATTGAGTGCTTCACCTATGGAGCGCCAGTGGTACATTAAAATGTCATTTAAGGTATTCTAAAGCACCTACTTACTTAAAAAGACATACAAAATATTAATTCTACTACTACCTACTATTATTATTTTCAGTTTCAAAACTACATTCCGTATATTCGGAATCCTTGATTGAGTGCTACAACTATGGAGCGTAGCCAGCGGTACAGTATAATGAGAGGCGGCGCGCGGCACCCGGCCCCGGTGGATCAGCGTGACGTATCGCGATTTTCACGCATCCATCCCGCCGCGACTCGCCTTTGTCACAAAGGAAATTAACTAGCTATATACCGTGTGTGTGTGCGGTACTGTTGGCAGAAAACTAACGTCGTCCGGTCGTGCGATAAAAAAGGACGTCTTTTTAATCGCACGACCGGGTGACGCGAATTAGTGTGATCATCGGGTTATCTCAGTCACCTCAGTGACCATATACAAAAGGCCATAGATCGTCACCACTACTGTTCATGCTCCGCCCGCATCCAGCAGTTTCATCTAGAGAGAACAGAAGAAACAGAGGAAACATAGATAGTCACTCAAAACTCTTACCATGAGTTTTGAGTTATTGTCTATGTACGTGCTCTTCTGTTCTATAGCGCTTACAAATCAGTTAGTCAGATAAAAATGCTTTATTTTTTGTAATCGAGGCCGTTTACACTTTGAGCCAATGCAAAAAAAAGTAGAGTGGGAGGTATGAGGCTAGAGGTTTAAAATTATTAAATTAAATAAATAAATAAAGCTGACAAATTCTTGCAAATTTTAAGTTAAGTCAGATAAAAATGCTTTATTTTTTGTAATCGAGGCCGTTTACACTTTGAGCCAATGCAAAAAAAAGTAGAGTGGGAGGTATGAGGCTAGAGGTTTAAAATTATTAAATTAAATAAATAAATAAAGCTGACAAATTCTTGCAAATTTTAAGTTAGAATTCACCTATGATTATTTTGTCTTTTATGTTCATTTTTATATTGACCTTTCGCTAGTTGTTTCTGCTGACCGTACGTAAGCAGTAATCAACCGACAGTGTGCCAATGAAGGAAGGGCTATTGTTGTAAAGTTGAATGAAAACTTCTATTTAAGTAGACATGGATGTTATTTTTTTATATTTAAAAAAATATTTTCAGCAGCTGTTCTTTTTGATTGATCAGGTTCACCAAAAATGTGTATTAGTTTTTGGATCCATGAAATTACTTTTTTGTTGAAAGCGCGCTTTCTATCATTCTAGTTTTAGGATAAATTTGAATAAGAAATAACCAAAAAGTTTAAAAAAAGTATCTGTAATCGAGATTGAATCTTAGTAAGTATCAGTGATTTTCATAAATGTGTTTGAATTTTTTTGATGGTTGAAATAGTTTTGTAGAATGATTTTGCGTAAAAATTGGCTTCAGTCAAACAATTTTTGCCTACCGTGGGAAAGATATAACTTTTCGTTTGGCAATATTTTTTGCAAAAAGAACCGAATGACGAAGCAATCAGAATCAATTGCGATTTGCAAACAAAAAGTTTAGATAAAAAGCATAATTTTGGCACTTACCTACTTATTGGAGATAGATTTCGTATTTTGAAGTTAGTAGTGCATATCATTAGGCATGCAAAAATCTCAATTGGTACAGAACTGGATGGATTTTTTGCAATGCAAGAGATTTTTTATTAATCCAGTTAAAATTTCGCTTGCTGACAGACAGCTTTTGCTGCTTGATAAAAAATAAAATAATTTTAAGGTTTTTTTGCTATAGTGCTAACCCGCATTCTGGGTATCTCTAAGAAATGAAATAAGTTCCCAAAAATTATCGGGAAACCGATAATTTTTGGGAACTTATTTCATTTCTTAAAATATACCCCATACAACAAACCTGATTTGTTGTACTGTTTTTATAGATAATGGTACGGAACCCTTCGTGCGCGAGTCCAACTCGCACTTGGCTGGTTTTATTTAGGGCTTATTTTGCGAAATACATAGTTTTGTGCCCTCCTTGTGCGTATCGACTCACGAAAATGGTAGTTGTTTTTGGCCATTTAACCAACAAAAGTAAGTAAAAATGTAAGTAAGTAAAGATGTAGATGAATTTTTACTCTTCTTATTTGCAAGCGGCAATAAAAATTTGAACTCCGAGAAATTTTCGAGAAATATTTACCTACACTAAAATCAGGCAGTACGTTTGAGAAATAAAGCTGGAGTTTTTTCAAGTAGGTAATGATGTTTCCTTCCAATAAATTAAGTTTTATTCGCACGCAACATGTCGATGTGAATTTTAACAGATCCGCAAGAAAATCTCTGTTGGCACCTCAGCTAACAATCGTCTATAAAAATATCGTTTGCGATTCTGACTTGCAATGTCTGGCTTGTAAAGATACAGAGAAAATATTTCTGAAAATAATAAACACATTTTAAACAATTATGAGATAGAAAATTACAATAAACGAATTAAATAACTACAACTAATATTTACACTTAAATCTATTAACAAGACTTTTAATAAAGTCCACAGGTGATCGGAATGCTGGCTTTTATTTCGGTCAACGAATTAGCATTGCCATTCAACGTGGCAATGCGGCCAGTATTCTAGACACTTTGCCTTCTGGTGACGGCTTAGATTTTTAGAAAATAGATTGAAGCATTAAAATTTTGCAATTTTTTATGCTATTTTAGTTCCATTAAAGCGACACCCCGAGCCAAACTAGCGCCCTATCTATTTTATCTTATTATTTCGTTGCTATTATGGTCATGTCATCAAGCTCGTGAGAGGTAAATCTGTGATAAAGTGAATATAATAATGTAATTGGATATAATAAACTGCCATTTGCCCCACGCTTCTACGTGACGTCACGTTGCTTCTAACTAGAGGTATTCGGTATAGGTGGACCTTGAATGAAACTGTTTACATACGCCATCATCATATAAAACCATTATGTCCACTGCTGGTGCAGGCATCCTCCTGATAAATGCTATCAGGGGAGGCCTGCGCCCAGCAATGGACTGATATTAGCAATCGAGGTAGGTAGGTCATCATCATTAGGTATAGGTAGCTTTAATTCATTTATGGTCAGAGTTCCAACTGAACATCTGTCGAACTACTTAAGCGCAGAGTTTTGGCCGAAAGGTGTTAAGTTCGACGGTTCACTGGCCGCCTGCAAGGAGACACCGCCGTGCACCGTCGTCAGCCGACACCCTGATTGCGTCACGTCTCGCCGTCAAATAACGCGTCTTTAATTTTAGTTTTTAATATTGTATGTATGTTAGTTTTAAGGTATATATTACTATGAACCGTAGAATAAGTTAAAATAAGATCTGTAACTGTTCTATAGTCTGAAATAAATGATTATTATTATTATTATTTGCTTCGCGCCATGACAAAGATCGACGCAGGTCGAGCCATAAGACCGAGAGCGTATACCGATGCACTCTTCTATCTTGCTAGTGAAGACTTCTGTGGTTCAGCGGGTGAAGGTCTGCCTGCGATACAGGAGGTTGCGGGTTCGATTCCCGCCTCGAGATAAATGTACGATCGTGCATTATATTTTGTTCAGGATGTTTTCTATTTATAATATTATTTTCTATCTATGTAGTATAATAAATTACGTATTAACTTATATTATAATATCTAAACTAATACTATAAACATATAATATTGAGTACCGAACACTGAAAATAAGCAACATTAGGCGCTGCAGTTTTTTTGGGTTTATTTTGCAAAATAGTTTTGGACGATGGTACAAAACCATGTGCAACATTGCGTGACGGCCCGTATCAATCTATGCTTAAGTAACGATTTTCTAGGGCATAAACAGCACTCAAGATAGATCTATGACAGATAAGCTTTCATAAAACCCTTGAATATGTGCAAATCAAATTAGATAATGCCAAGCACTAAGTACTATGCTTAAGTAACGATTTTCTAGGGCATAAACAGCACTCAAGATAGATCTATGACAGAGTAAGCTTTCATAAAACCCTTGAATATGTGTAAATCAAATTAGATAATGCCAAGCACTAGGTACTAAAGGTTAGCGCAATAAACAATAAATTGAACCAGCCTATTAAATTGATAGTCTCTTCGATCTATGGATTAATTACTCATTTAATTACAAAATACATGAACATGCAAGGCGAGGCTTCTGAGAAGACATTTATAGCAAAATGGGTATCAAGTATATGTATTTATGGGTCAAGGTTGCAGGCAGTGGAAATCTTGGAAACCAGGGATCAAAAATCATTAAATTCTCTTCCAATCCTTGTTTTTTTGTTTCTTTCGTATTGCATCTACGTAACGATTATACTTCATTGGCAACATCCAAGTAACTGAAGTGTTCCGCGTTCGTCCCACTCGCATCGGCCGAAAAGTGGTCCGAACACGGAAAATGAAATCTCGAATCGTTCCTCTTTCGCTTTGCAGCCAACACCATACATTTCGTACACACATAATATTATGTTTTCTGGCGTTACGGATCATGCCACATCACATCACAGACTTCATTGCCGGGCTGCTCCACCCCAGCTCGGTACTGCTCTGTGCCCCCCCCCCCATCCCTTAGCGAAAACGTGCCCTTCTCAGCGCGCCGTAACTTATGCCAATAATGGGCAAATATCTTAAATCGATTGTAATGAGTCATTCCTGGTCGGTAGCACCCCGTCGTCAACACTGTTGACGACTGGGAAAAAAATTCCCTCTGGTTCACAGTGTTGTTACTTACTTGTTACTTGTTTCTGGACTTCTTTCCGCAACTAGGCCACAGATGGGCCCTTTTTGCGTGACGGGTGGTGGGCTGCTAGTTTAACCACCCGATGTCTTCTAGGAAGGCCAGCAGCTCGCTGACGCCGGTGCATGCCTCCCTAGGCGTCCTCGGTGTCCCAAGGTGATGCAATCTTTGAGAAGCCACGCTGTCGCATTCACAGTGTTGACAACCGCAACTTTTATTTCCGGGTAATTCCCAATCGGTAACACCCGTTGACGACTGGGAAGAAAAGTCCCACTCGTTCACAATACGACCGTAACTTTTTATACCTACCATCTAGCACAAGAGTCAGAATATAAAAAATGAAAACGTCAGGTTGCTTTCCGAATTAACAAGACTAGAAATAAAACGGTTCCTCATGCTCACGCTCTGTCCAACAACGCTGCCCTGCCTTCCGAATATTTTGGACTTTGGCTAGGCCTTTCCTCAAAGATAGTTTTTCGTGATTAAAACACTTCCCCGAAAGAACGTCCTCGTAATCATCCGCTTTTCAAAGTCCGCTCAGAGTGCATAAGACTGCTTTGTAGAAACCGGCATTGGACATTGCATTGGACTGGACATTTGCATTGGACAGTCGATAGTCACAAACAACCACAGTGGATTTTCGATAAAAATACATAAGAATATCGAATATCCATTGTGGGTGTTTTGATATTCAGCCCCATTAAGATGCAAGGCTTCTGAGAATATCCATTATAGGAAAATGGGTTTCCTACAGGTCAGGGTTGAAATCGATGGGAGTCCTTCGTTCTAACCTTGTTTGCCGGGAATAGGTTTTCTTGACCTAATTGCTATGGAAGGACAGGTAGGTCAAATAAATCTTACAAGAAAATTCTTCATGGATTCATCATCATCAGCCTATATTAGTCCACTGCTGGACATAGGCCTCCCTTAATGAGCGCCATAGCGCTCTGTCTTCAGCTTGCCGCATCCAGCATCTGCCAGTAGTCTTTTGCAAATCGTAAATAAAAATAAACTTATCATCGCTAGCATCTCATTCATTAATGTTGTTAAGAAGAACATTAAGTCTGTGTGTTATAGAATCCTTCTAGAACTTACTTTTTGAAAATCTGCAGGCACCTAGGTAGTTATTTCTCTATTATATAGTCTATTTTCATATAAAAAGATCTTGCGTGTGGGTTTTGTTAGATACTCCAGCAAAGATGGCACATATTTGATTCTTTATGTAGTAGATAACCTTCTACTTTTCTATGTTTAATAAAAACATCGTATTGATATGGACCCGTTGAGCTACCTGTAGATTGTTTCCAACAGCTGACTGTTGGAAACAATCTACAGGTAGACACTTAGCACTGCAGACAGTTAGCTCAATTGTTTCAATTGTAAATACAAGTTCTAATTTGTTTCTATTATATGATTGTAATTTTCTTTGCTAAAAAAGATATATTAGGTATAGATATTTTTTATTATACATAGAAAATACCCAGAACAGCCGGAACAAATATTTGTAGATCGTACAAATATTTGTCCCAAGGTGGGAATCGAACCCGCATCCTCCTACGTCGCAGGCGGACGTTCGCCCGCCACGTCACATCGGTCGTCAGTAAATACTAATCCCTCGGGATTATTTTTTTACAGGACCACCTCGGGATCATTCTCCATACAATAGCGAAAGAATTTTCCAAATCTTTCCAAATTTGACGGTGAAATCGACGAACATACATTATAAGTACATAAAGCTCGTCTTTTGTTTTTCGTTTCGTCGCGTCGTTGATTAAAAATGCCTTAATAGAATTACCGTCATGAGTGAATAGTTCTTGACGCTCCTTCTATGCATTATGATTCAGAGACTATCAAACGCCCGCGTAGTGACTTGCAATTCTCGATATTAGGGTACTAGGGTTAACACACTTAATGACAGCTTATTACGTGTGGTTAGCCAAACGACACCTAACGAACCGTCGCCGAAACACATCCGACACGGCGCGTTCACGGAATGATACTTACATAAAAAACGGGGAGCCGGCGGCGGCAGCTGGCCTGCGACTTGTTGAGGTTCTCTACTTTAAAACATCATTTATTTGTTTTATTATAAGTAGAGATAATTATTTCTAGATATTAATGCATTTACCTTTACCTAATAATATCTAATTTTGATGATCTTTTCTGCACACTTATAGAAACAATTAAAAGACAAAACAAGATAAAAATCACAATAATGTGACAATTGGTTGTTTTATCGCTCAAGAGTGATCTCTACCAAAAAACAGTTAGCGATCTCTACCAGACAACCGTGATGGGTATAATCAAATCTGATGTCTCAACACATAGCCCTATAGATATTGCTTTAATCACACCAGTAGTGTTAGCAAAAATTTTATTTTTCTGCAAAAAAAATCCTTATGCCTGATTTTTTACACTTGATTTTATACAATCTGTGGCAGGCCTATCAGGCCTGTAATAGGCGTCCCTCCCAGTAAGCAAGTAAGCATAGTTTTACCTGTTTTCTGTCTGCATACAACCACGGGGAGATAACTTACATTGTCATTAGTGTATTTTGTTGTCATTTACCTTAAGGATGAAAGGTTCTCAGTACCATGGACTATGATTAATGATTGGAAATTGTCGTTGTGAATCTTTAGACAATAGAAAAACTACTGACCGTCTATCTACAAAACTCGTAAACCTAGTTTAGCTTAAATAATATTTCGTTATTATTTATTTATTTATTGTTTTCTGGCTGCGGCTTCGCACGCGTTGTTTCTATGAATCGCTTACATGGCCCAACATGGTCCATCTGCAGTGCCTAGTGCGGCAGCGGCGGCGACGGCGGCGGCGCGGCGCGAGAGGCCATGACTGGGCAGTGGATGCGTTAAAGGTTATTTCTAATTCATTCCCATGGGAATCAGTTCCCATGGGAACTGATTCAAGTATGGGATACAAGCAGCCTGTGTGTGATGCATCTATGAAGAATTTTATTTGGTGTGAAGAAGAAACAAACATACATCCATCCATCCATCAGAGTATGAGTAAATGTATCTTTCATGCTCAAGACTGTTAGCCTAGATTAGTAGTTTGTATAAGAGTTAGGATTATTTTTGGTTATTATCATCAACATTAACAATTTCAATGCTAGGTAGTTTAATGTCATTATTATTAAATGTAAACTACAGTAGTCAAGGTGCATTAAATGTTAAGGAGAACTCAGTGCCTAGACAAACCTAACATAGGCTTTAAGGCACTACTAACCAATTTATGTAACCAATGTTTTTATGAATAAATTATATATCTATCTATCTATCCAACACTTTTGCATTTAGTGTGTTTATTTCGAGAGATATGCGATCCACTATCATCATCAGCATATGTTAAGTCCACTGCCTCCCCTAATGAGCGCCATAGCGCCCTGTCTTCATCTTGACGCATCCAGTATCTGCCTGCATCTTTTGCATCCCACCTGGCCGGCGTCCTACACTACGTTTACCGAGTGGTCTCCACTCAAGAACACGTGAACCCCAACTGTTGACGGTTCTCCGCGAGATATGGCCGGCCCACTGCCACTTCAGCTTATGCGATCAACTGTTTAATCGAAAATATCGTCATAACCGTTTTCAAGACCCATCGAGATTTTTCGAAACCGACTTACCCATTTATTCCAATCACTGTAACCTACTGTTATTAATAAATACTTGAACCCTACATTTCATACACCAAAAGCCTCCAATAAGCTCGTGCCTCATTAGTCGTCCATCCTTCATTAACATAAAATTCTAACTAATTAATTCTCCCGACTTCACCCGCGACGTGTCCATATCTCATAGCTGACAAATGCGACCGCTCCATCACTCGGATAAAATATTATTAAAACAAACAAGTGAACAAAAAACATCGCTTTTCGAAAGCCGAAATCAATGCGCGAGGTGTACTTCTCTATTTCAATCAGAAAAAGCCTCATGGATTGAAACTTTAGTATTCAAAATTCAACTCTAAGGCTCCGGATTCATGTTATGATTTGGAGTGTGGGTGGTGGAGGTAATAGGTACGAGAGGTCGATCAGTTCTGTGGCAGTAATTTAATGTTACAGTTAATATGACAGCGGCTTGAGGATGCCAGCGGGTCGCCTGCGCATTATATTTATGCACTCACACCTGGAGGTCTGAGGAGTGTTTTATATTATGTCACAGGTTGTAGGGATATAGTCAGTTCACTTATATATATTTATTGTTTGGAAAACCAGAACAGAAAAATATGGAGAAATATATCCTAGAAAGCTTAAATTAAGGTTTTCACGGCTAAAATAACTAATGGGCTTGGTTGTATAATTTGACCATTCAGATAGAGCTACTGTTTATTATTACTGTACATAAAAACATATTCGAAACACTGTTTCAAGTAATTAACGAATAATTATTGATGTATTTAATTATGAATCTATTACACAGAACATTAGAATAATTTCTGACTAGTTATCGTCAACCGAATGAACTGAAATTTGGCATACTTACTTAAGTACTGTAAGTTCAGTGAATATGAAATATTATGCTACCATCTTGAGGTGGTCTGATGATGGAGACAGAGAGAGATAGATGATGGGGAAGGTGTCTTTAGGAACTCCTAAACGAAACGATGTAACCTTGTCTAGTTGGATTCGATGGATTGGTCTTTCCAAGCACTTTGGTCCTAGATGATATATAAGCTGCTTTTAAAAAAGTCTGTATAACATTATTAATTTATATTCTTACCTATATAAATAAAATATTATTTTACATATAAACTAAACAGAAATAGATATTCGGTAAAACCAGAAGACACTGTCAGAAAAAAATTAAAAGAAGAACACAGCCTCTACAACAATTTTAGGCTGTTATCTATTAGGTATTATCATTTCAATTGAGTTGAGTTCACTATTCTTAAAACATAGCTTCTAACCGCGGCTTTGTACGCTATTATGCAAGACAAATGGTAGAGTATATGTTAATCTAGATCTAGAACTAGATCTATGCAAAAGTTCAGCCCGATCCGACAAATATCACACTTATTTATAAATGCGAAAGTTTGGATGGGTGGTATGTTTTCTTTCAAGCCAAAACCATAAAACGGATCAGGATGAAATCTTCACAGGTACATGTAGCTTTTTTATATCTCCATGGTGGCTAACAAGCATGAGACGCACCTGATGGAAAGCCGATACCGAAGCCTATGGACGGACGCCTGCAACATCAGGGAAATTACACGCGCTTTGCCGACGACCTTTTTGAAGAACCCCATGTTCTACTCCTGAGGGAAAACCTCACGAAGTAACATTACCTAATTTGTGCCTCGGCAGGAAGATCATTCCACAACCTAAATGTTCTCGGGTGGATATCCCTCAGGGATAAACCTGGAATAACATTGGGTAATTTTGATCTTATAAACCAGTTCCCATGGAATAGAAATAACGTCAAAAATTTTCCATAGAACACGTGCGAACTGCTTCAGAAACTAGTTGACAAATAAAAATCTGCGACTGCACCAGCTGTTAACCCTCTTACCTGTGCCATATTCGTTGTTGTCTTGATGCGATAGAACACGATGATGGTATTTATGTTGGGCACCTTAAATATGGACTATTAATTACTGATTGTGCGCCGCTGTTAATTTATTGTGATTAATCTGTGCGAGTGTGTGATTGTCAATCGAATGGCATTTGTTTTCTGTCTTCGTTGTTGCAGATAGTTTTAGATCATAGATTGATGTGCTCATTTGCAAATATCGTTTAGACGCACATTGACTAATACGCGTAATGACCGATGAAAAAAATATCATGAATACGCAAAATGACCAATCGCAAAATAACCAATACTTGAAATGACCAATGGAAATAACATCATGAATACGCAAAATGACCAATCGCAAAACAACCAATACGTGAAATGACCAATGGCAATAACATCATGAATACGCAAAATGACCAATCGCAAAATAACCAATACGTGAAATCACCAATACCTACATCTCATTTGTTTCTTGGCGGACCAGAAATAACCAGTATTATTCTTCGGGCCGAGTCTAAGCGAGCCGAGTAACTACCCCGACGCTAGCGCCGCCACCTATTTAATTTTATAATTACGTTAATCAAAGGAATTTTCAAAAAACCATGCAGTTTGTGATGCATATCATAAAGCTTCTTTTTTTCCGCTGTAACAGTTTTATTTTTTCTAGTTTAGACAGCAGCGATGCAAAGTTGCCCTTGTGTCTACCAATTTCGGTTTTTGCATCTCTAACCATGTTATACAAAATAAAACTATAAATATTTTTTTAAAATTTATTAAAAAAAGCTTATGATAAGCATCACAAACTAACCAACGTTTTTTTTAAAGTCCTATGTTTAATGTAATAATAAAAATAAAATAGATGGCGGCGCTAGTGTGTGTCGCCAATTGTTGAAATTTAGATTTCGAAGTGCATTTAGTTTATTTTTAAACCTATATCCCAATTATAATTAAAAATTATTAAATATACATAAAACTTATAATTATGAGTCCTACGGGTTATTTGAGAATATTTAACATTTATATGAGAAGGTAGTTAAAATAAAAAACTCAACCTTTTTATTGCTGAAAGTCTCTCGTTTTGGTGTTGGGCTAAATTAAAAAATAATTCAAATCGAATCAATCTTGTTGAAAAGTATAAAGCCGAATTTGGTGAAAGTAAAAGAAACGAATTACCCACAAACACAAATGACAATCTATATAACAAAGAGTACCTAAATTCGTTTGCAAGATACAAATCTATTGAATAAAGATCACACACAATAGTTTACAATCTAATTTGACCGAATTTTGTAATTAGATTAACCAGAAACTATCACGTAACGAAGATTTCATTACTTCAGACTAAGGCGAAAGTTTGGATTGAGAGACAGATGAATGGATGGATGTATGTTTGTTAAATAATAAATAAATAAATAAATAATGCTGGACAATTCACACAGCATTATCTAGCCCCAAGCTAAGCAGAGCTTGTGTTATGGGTACTAGATAACTGATATACATAATATTATACATTACATAGATAGATATTTTTTATTATACATAGAAAACGACCAGAACACCCTGAACAAATGTCTGCAGATCGTACACACATTTGTCCCGAGGCGGGAATCGAACCCGCAACCTCCTGCGTCGCAGGCAGGCCTTCGCCCACCGCGCCACAGAGGTCGTAGGGTTAAGTTATGTAACTTGATTTTTCTGTTAACTGTACATTAAAGCAAATTAGGTATATGGTCCCAGTCGACCGATTCAAAAATGTGATCAGGTAACTGGGACCGCGGTCCTAGTTATGTATGGGCCCAGTCGCCTGTATCCTCACTTCTTCACCCCGAAACTAACGAATAGATTGGGCTGAAATTATGCAAAAATGGACCTTAAATAACACATTGATTAAACAAGGTCAAATAAATTAGTTCCCATGAGATAGAAATAACCATAATGCGTTTCCATAGAAACAAATTCATGTGAAGCCGCCGGCAGAAGATAGACAGATAATACTTTCTTGTACCATAAAACAACAGAAATGAATGCTACGAGTAGACGAAGCACAAAGGCGGCCTTATCGGTATGAGCGATCTCTTTCAGGCAACCTTGGGATGGACTGGACATGTAAAAAGCACAACAAAGACGGTAGCACTCGAAAAGTAAGTGTAGTTTAGTTTAATAATTTTAACAAAGTTATAATATAAGTAAAACACTGTTGTAACCGGATTAATCGCGTATATTTTATATTTTGTTCAGTCTGCCTGTGACCATGGAAGCTGAAAAGCCTCCGAAACGTCAGGTTATAAACAAAATATAAAATATACGCGATTAATCCGGTTAAATCAGTGTTTTATTATGAGTTCTCGCGAAAATAACCTTAGAATATATTATAATATAAGTATTAATATTTTCTTTTATTTTAAATTTGCACTACAAAATATAATACCTACCTACTTAACCTACAAACATTTGTTTTTTTTTTTGCAGAAATTAGTTCCTTCTACGAAGTTGGGTTGACGATAGCAGATTGCGAAATCCTAAAATTTGCACTGATTGGCTTCGCTCCAGCTTACGAAATGGCGAACGATTTTCTTTTAAAATTTAAAGGTAATACCGTAAATCACCTGCCGATTGACCTTTCCGAAATGCTTGGAGAATCAGTTAACTACGGTGGTGGCAGCAGGGATCACAATGTTAAAATCCGTAGATAGTCGTGACAGTAGAGTTTTCTTTTACACCTTTCACAAAGAAAGCTTTGCTTGCCTTTCTGCGATGCGATGTGTCTACGACAGAAAATAAGATTGTGCGGATATAAAGTGTTCCTTAAAGGGTGTACTAACCCGAAAAGAGGTGATTCTGGACCCCCCGGGTCAACCTTGGTTTTAAGATAATTGATATAATGGTTAATTTTTGATAATTGGTTGTTGGTTGCTAGCTTGCTAGCCAACCAACTCATGCTGAGGCAGAGCCATTTTGTTACTGGGCTTACATTTTGTATTTTAGTCTAAGTTTATTATGTATTTTAGTCTAAGTTTCGTATGTGTAAGTCAATTAGCAAATAAATTGATATTCTATTCTATCACTTAAAACTAAAACAAAAACTTCAAAAACGCTTAATCCCACATATGCAGCGCAAAATGTTAAAAATTGAGTTCGAAACGTAACGAGAAATCATTCGATTTAATTGTAAAACCAAAAATTGTTTCGAGCTTCTGTGCTTTGCTTCAATGATACCAATGTCATTAAATATTTTCTACGAATATTCCTTGGGTTTTGTAAACCATTTCTATACAAAAATCATCCAGGGGGTGAGTCTATTTGTCGAGAGTATGAGACGTGATCGTGGCGTCTGTTTTTTGTTTGTAATTTGAGTACTTAGTTCCCTGTGCGCACGATAGAGGCGCTGTACCAAAATCTATAGGAAAATAAGACGTCAGGATCACGTCTCGTTCTTAGACAATTTAACCCGCTGCGTCTCGTTACTATCATTAAATAGACTCATCCCTTAGTTTTTTTAATCGGATTTTCCAAATATGATGTAGGTACTCTATACTCGGTACCTACATCATATTTGGAAAATAAAATCCTGAAACATCTGTCGATGACTTTGTCCCATAAGTCAACTGTTTTAGTTTATATCTACCAAGAATTTGTATCGCCAAGCTGGTAATACACACGTTTTATTACAGTGAAAACCAATAAAACTCTTTGGCTGAGCTGAATGAAGTTATTAAGAATGAGGCAACATAATTTACGTTTTATTTGGATGTTTTTAGTATTTTAGCAATAGCCTTAGGCGTGATTCGGTGAACACAGAATTTGTACTTGAACTTCGATGTTTTGTTAAGGTGAAGTTACACAGGTAGAGCACGATAACTATACACTAGTCAAACTCGATGTTAAATGTTTGTAGCCTCAAAGGACCTCAAAAAATAAATTATACTTAACCTAAAATCAGTCTGTAGCCGCGTCTTTTCTTACGCAATTTTCATTACTTGTCGATTTGAGATCCTTAAAAAAATATTGCTTACTTATATTTTATGTATAAAACTTGACACCAAGCACGTGAGCTCTAGTTATTTGTGTCATGGTTTGTTTACGAACATTTTATGTACATCGGTTTGGCTAGTGTATAGCGACCGGATTATTTAAGCAACAACAATAAAAAAAAACTGCTACGGCAGGTATGGTATGGCTCAATTATTAAAAGCTAGCGCGAATATTGTGTGCGATCTTACGGGTAGGTTAGGTTAGTAAGATTTATGAATTCTAAAAAACAGATTTAAGTGTTCTATCAAAGCTAAGCCTGGTACAAGCCAAGTCGAACCTCTCCTTTACACTTCAAAACGCTGGGTTATGTTATGTTATGAGAGTTCGTGCAATTCGAGATGAAATGTGATTCAATTGATGTCTTTGTTCAAGTTCGGCTGGTTTACAGCCACAGGGCTGACGAAACTTGCTACATTGTTCGGAGCGAGCTCAATGCGTGATTGTTGTGAGTAAAAACTCATAATATGAGGGCAACATTGTGAGCATGAACGTTCAAAGCTTTCGAAACCTTTTTGGTGTGAAGTACCTCCTTAGTGTCGAAAAAGTTTGAGTTTAGTAAATATTCTTTAACACTCAAAATCTTCTACCGTACACCAGTCCATTCAATAGGTGAAATTTTCAGATTTGGTTGCTTTTGTAGTGTGAAGCAAGGTTAGGTACCTTCAAGCTGTCAAGCCTTAAGGCTGTCTAAGTGCTTTTTTTTAAGCCTAAAGAACAAAGTTATTGACTTTTGACTTTTTCAAACTAAAACTTGTAACGCCAAATCTTATTTATGTGCTTCACTCTAGAATAGCAATCATATCTGAAAATTCACCTATATAGCACCATTGTTGTCTGTACGTTGATTAAATCTTTTTAATTAACGCGATCTGAACACATAATTAATTAACTATTAATATAATTTATAAACAAACGCGATAAATACCCGTAAAGAGGCAAACCTAACGAGAGTCTTTGTCAAACCAGGCCTAGATCTCAGTACGCATGGGATGGTAAATACCTACAGGTAAATACTTTCAAAAGAATTAACTGGTATATACTTTTGGAAATAGCCCGTCTTGTCTTTAGTACAAAGCAAAACATTATTTAAATTATGTTTAGGTAAGGTTGTTTACTAAGGATTCAAGGTAAGGGATCTCAAGCTCAAGTGATCTGCGGATCAAAGAGATCAATTATATTGGATATTGGAATTCATAATTCTAGAGAGTTTGATATAGAATCATTTAGAATCATTTATTCATTTGTTACATGTTGTTGTGTGCAAGGATCTTATGACAATTTCTAGTATCAAACATGTACCCCGTTGGGGCGCTACAAAATAACTTAAAACTAGATATATCTAATTCAAAGAGTTAACTTAAATAATTATACTATAGTATTTATCATGTGTCTTATTTGTATTACATTTACAAAAAGGCACAAAGATACATTATTAGGCATGTATTACATTTACAAAAAGGCACAAAGATCTGATATAAGATCTGATTTGATGCGACCTTTGTGGACCTTTGAAGCTCAGGAAAGTGGGCTCAATTCTCGCCGCGGGTCAAATATTTGCATGATTCGCATGTACGTCTTCGTTCCGGGTCTGTACCATTTCGCATAGCGTTACGTTGGCAGTAGTTATTAAGGTTTTCAAAGGGTTCTCTCATCTCCCAGTGGCCTTGGTTTCACAATGTGTTAGGCTCTTGAATAGGAAATGGAGTAAAAGACTGTATGTAGATGAATTCACCTGGTGAATGTGTAGAGTTTTTATAGAAAACATAAAACCGTCGCATCGCTGAAAGACCTACTTAATTATTAGTAATGTTTATGAAGGCGCAATTCACGCCATTTTGTGAAGAATAAGGAAAAAGTCCTCCAATTTTAATTATTATTTACTGGTAAGTATTGTTATACTCTTCAATACTTTTATATTAGAAAAAATCTTTTTTTTTTCTGGAGTAATAAGCTGCTCAATTAAAGTAGTTCATCAAGTGAATGACGTCAACTGATGGACACAGATTTTTTTGAAATCTTTATGTATAAAAATCAATAGCTGTTCGTTAGTCTCGCTCAAACTTAAAAACGGCTTTTTCGATTTGTTTTGTTAGCATTAATACTTAATTATGGTTCAAAATATTTAAAAAATAGGAACTTTAATATTGATAATAAAGATTAATTTAATAATGGTATTAAAAAAATCGCGTAGAAAAAAAATCTGTTGTATCGTCCAAGACACGAAATGAGTCATAGTTGTTGTACCCCTAGCTAGAAAAAAAACATAGATACCGAACACTTTTTGTCTGTAAAAGTAGGTAGTATTGAGTAATAAATTATTATCAAGTTGACCAATGCACTTTTTGACCAACTTGAGTAAAGTGGTTTAATTTCAACTACCCTGCTCAATTAAATTAGTTCATCAGCAATGACGTCCACATATGGACATAACATCATCATCAGCAACCTATATTATTCCACAGCTGGGCATATGCCTCCCCTAATGAGCACCATAGCGCCCTGTCTTAGGACATTATGAACATTATCATGTTCTTCCGTAATAATGAAAGAAAATATAGACCGCGACTCGGCAAACGTAGTGTAGGACGCCCTCCGACCAGGTGGGCTGACGATTTGCGAAAGACTGCTGGCAGATGCTGGATGCGTCAAGCTGAAAACAGGGCGCTATGGCGTTCATTAGGGAAGGCCTATGTCCAGCAGTGGACTGATATAGGCTGATGATGATGATGATGATCCTGTAATGTACCCCCAGTACCATTATTTATAGTTTTCCTGTTTTTAAGGACTGTATTGTTATGGATATATCAATAAAATATCAAGAGATATTAATCACCATAGCAACATAAAATCATAAAAATATTAAGATGTCCAAAAAAGCTAAAAATACCTTTCCCACAGGACTGAATTAGATGCCAAAACGAGGTTCAAACACGCGTGAACACCATCAAAAACTACATAGCCGATTAATTGCTATAAAAGCGTCAAGAGGTTTCAAAGATTTGGGTATACTATACAAGGTGTAGTAGGACTGGTAGGTACATGTAAAAAGATATTATTTTAAAATTTTAAAAAATTCATTGCTGTTATTAGTCTCACTTAAAACGGCTTGATCAATTTGTTTTATATAGGGATGGCACAAATTATAAAAAAATAGGATAGGTAATGTTTTAATTTCGGTACCCTGCTTACCACGTTAACGAGGTTGCGGGTTACAGATAGTTACTAATAAATGAATAAATAATGCTGAAAAATCCACACCGCAATTATGATGCTAAACAGAGCTTGTGTTAACTAGATAACTGAATAATATACTTAATACAAAACATTATTACATAGATAAGAGTTTTGGGTTTAAACAAGACACAAATTATAAGCTTATTTCAGATGTTAAAATCTAAAAAATAGGTATTTTCCAAATCCCAAAAATGGATTGTTTAAAAATAAGAAAAGACAAATTACAAAATAGGCATTTTAATAAATTAGTATCCAAATGACTAATGAGATATGCGTTTTTCCTTTTTTATTTTATTAGAGGTTCTTTATGCAAACTTTTCTAATACTTTTACTTATTCTTTTAAACGTTATCAGAATCGTTACACCTTGTACAAGTCAATAAGATCAGACAGAGCGTCGGGCAATAAAGAAATCAATCAGTGAATTAGCTATTTCAAATCAATAAAAATCAAAAAAGCCGTAATAATGATCGGCTTCATGATGATTTAGAAAATATGGATGTGGCAAAGACGTACGTACGTTCAGTCAAACGCAAAAATACTTGAACAAGGCAAATCTCAAGTCATGTGTTCATCTAGAAGTATACGGAGCGTTTGCGTAATTAAAATACAATTATAATGTCATAACTTTCCTACTACGTTTGCGTTGCTTTTTTTAGCAGTTGAAAAAGTCTATACCTGCTGTTGCATTGAAAGTACCAAGCCAGTGTGTTTAGTTTTCTTGAACTATAAATCTGATACCAAAGCACTTACAAGAAGCATTAACATTTTTATATTGAATCATATTACCTATAACAATACTATATTCTAAGTATCATTCTAGGTGATGATAAGAGCATCATCATTAAAAACCAGACTTCACCCACTGCTGGGTAAAGCCCTCCATATTTTATGCCTACGCTTATGCGGATATTACTATGCCACATCTAGACAAGCCTAATTCAATGTCATCATATTTCTCAAGAAGTTGCTTGTATAAAATCTGTGGTAGGGCGGTGTCTTTGACGGCACAGGTGTGATGATCTTAGACTTATATTTCTACTAAAAAGGTTAAAGTTGGTATGAATGTTTGTTATCACTTGATGTAGAAACAAAGTGTGGCAATTTTATAAATAGCGGCCGATGGAGGCTTATACCCATGACAGGGTTCCAAGTTATGATAATTAAATTAATTATGATGATTCTTTTGTTTCATCAAACATTTTAATCTACACTAATATTATAAAGTGGAAAGATTTGTATTTTTGTACGTAACGAATAAACAAATGTTTTTATGCGATTTTTTTTATTATTGTTGGATAGATAACGATAATTAAAAAAATCGCGTAGAACAAAAATCTGTCTGTATCGTCCAAGATACGAAATGAGTCATCTTTGTTTTGACCCCCTGCTAGAAAAACATAGATACCGAACACTTTTTGTCCGTAAAAGTAGGTAGTATTGAGTAATAATTTATTATCAAGTTGACCAATACACTTTTTAATCACCAAACTGTTTAAAGTTCAATGTGACCTCATCATTTACTTTTGACTTTGTCTTTAAGAAAGGTGACCCAGTGATAAGCGTTGTTTTAATAACAATATTTTATGTAGGTATTAGATACCTACTAATATCTTTAACATGCTCTAGTTACGTTGATTTAGATTTCGATCAGATTTTAACTAAGTTTTTGAATATTGTAAACATTTTATCTTATATTAATTGGCACCTAATGGTAGGTACAGTACAGACCAAGCGAGCGAGAGCATGCGAATGCAAACGATTGGGATTCGACGATCAGTACGTTCGTTCCAAATTCTTTGATGTAGCGACAGCCGCCGGAACACAGCTGAAGAAGAACGAAGGCCCTTGTTTGGGCCCGCTTGCTTTCGCCATGACGTCCACACTAATTCTTTTGCGTTCGTTTGTTAGCCTTCGCTCGCTCTCGCTCGTTTGATCTGTACCCGGCATAACACATTAGTTTAACTTATTTAACTATTATTATATTAGTAAGATGAAATTAAGAGTAGGTACAAAGATGTAATGATATTAGGAAGAGTACATAGTTTAAAAATAAATACACTTTAATTTAATTTAATGTCAGAGATAGGTCTCACGGATATTCTTATCCACACCTACGCATAATTAAAAAGTTTTAGATTCATTAGCTGTAGATATTAAATTCATCATCAGCCTATGTTAGTCCACTGTTGGGGGATTTTGTTTCTCTGTCGGATGTATTCGCTACTAATCATTCAAAGAAAATTCGAGCATAGCTCCTTCCATAGCTCGCCGAGTAACTTTGAACTGGTGGACCAGCTATACCGTGAGTGTCTTTGTCTCAGCTTAATATAAAATTATTTTCTACAAACACATACTATCAAAAATATGGGGTTTCAATTTGCGATTGAATTAATTTAAATCGCCTCGTTAGAATTGTTATGGTCTTGTATCACGAAACCGTCGAACGATTATGGTACTTCCATATTCCTGTTAGAATAATAAATTAAAGGAACTTAAGAGACTTGCATATGCTTGTTAAAGAAACTTGCAATAAAAACGAAACTTTATTAACAAAGAAAATAACAATCAAATAATAGAATTAAATTAAAACTAGTACCTATTTACAATTGAAACAATTGAGCTAACTGCAGACTGTTGCAAACAATCTACAGGTAGCTCAACTGCAAAACTAAACTAGTTTTAGATATTTCTTTCTTTTCAATTATGTTTCTATTTCGTCCCACAGCTGATTAAAAGCCTCCCCTAAATCATAATTTAGAATTAATATTTTTATTTGGATAGGTACAAATTCTAAGTTTTTTTTTTTCAAAATTTTCAATAAGACAGCACAAAACACAGCGCCTATTTTAGGTAACTTATATGTCTACGTCTTTGATCAATTTATTTACTACTAGCAGCGAGATATATCGAATGGCACAAGATTACGTACTTTCATTGCTGTTTTCTTTTCCGTTAGTCTTTGTCAAACACTTTTCAAGTTAGCATACATTGTAGCCTATTTACACAACACAACAAAGAAAAGTCGCGACAAATCCAGTCGAGTGAAAGCGATACATTGTTAACGTCTATTATCCTGCAGATTATACTGCCACCAATTTATCTGTGCTGATGGTTAACATAGGAAATAAGTCCGTTGCTTTTAAGTTACTCGCCGATACTTTACTAGAGCTATTTCCGACAGAATTAATAACTTTGCAGTAAACAGCTCAAGTGTCATGTTGACAAACCAATTTAGTTTTTTTAACCCTTCGCCACCCTCATAGTCTATTGAAAAAGAAAGTGTCGGATCGGGAACAATTAGATAAGCCTAGGATAAGACCACCAATTGTGACAAAAATTGGCAAAATATTTTGTGTTAATCTGCTTATTTTTGAGAGGATTAATGTCATTGTTGAATATTTGGAGTGTCCGGAAGAGAGAGTGGTTCTGGGAAGCTATGTTTGGTTGGAGTGGTAATTAAAAATTGTGTACTTATAGGAAATTATTATTCATCTACCTGGTTGCTGCTAGAAAGACCGTTAAAGTGGCTTAATAGTTTCAAGACCTTATACCTACTCACTACAATGATGTCAGATTGTGTGTGCGTGTGCGCAACCGTAAGGGCGCATTCCTACTTTATCATTATCAGACAGTCGTGCATTTTAAAGAATCGTGGCTTGTATTATTTAAATTGAGGTGTTCACATATAGGACGACACGATTGAGTGTCGTCTCTGTTGTCTACGAATCTTTTTTGTCGTGACGATAGATTGTCAAGGCAATGTCAACAGTGGGAACAGCTCAGTTATTCCATGAAACTATTAGATTTCTGGTAGTTCAACTGACATTCAAGTAGTCATGGCCTAATGCTATATCGATTCGATTTTTTATGACAATCGATTTTGTTTAAGAAGATATATAATCGATTTTATTATTATTGCTCTACATTTTGTACTATTTAACAGACTTTATTCACTTTAAATGACTTTATTTTTGGAATTCTAAGGTTTTTATTTATTATAGTACTCTGGGTAATTTCTAAGAAATTAATAAATCCCAAAAAGCAACGGCAAGAATCAAGCAACGGCAAAACCTCTCGTCAAAGAACTAAATGTAAATTTGGTCTTTGAGCAGAATTGGATAACTTCATTGTTTCCTCTGTAGGTGGCGCTGACGGCGTAAGTGCCGAAAGAACTCCCAAAGATTTTCGGGTCGACTAGATAAGATCACGTAGCTTAGTTGGAAAAAGAGCAACCCTGCGCTGAAGGGGAAGGTGCGGGTTCGAATCCCGTCGAGATCGTAAATTTTTGGGAATTATTAATTTTTATTTTTGGAATCAAAATATTCAATAGAATAAAATAGTATTATTTCTGTTGTTTTGTTTGCTCCTTGCTTCTGCGCCCGGCATAACACGCGTTTTTCTGTGATAAAAAGTAAGACAAATGGAGTTACTTGTGTAAACTATAATTAAGATACTATTTTTAATACTTTTTCATGGAAAAGTCATCTGTGGAATTATCGTCGTTACAACTATGTCAACTCTATACAAATCGAAACTTTCGTAAGTCTCCATATTTATCGAGTCGACAGATTAGCATCTCTATTCTGTCAAAAGTAATTGTGTCTATAAAACACTTTATTTTGTCTTCATTCACTCACCTGTTAACGATAAGAGAACTTCATAGTCGTGCATGTACCAAAAAAAAAAAATCCGTGGAAGGGGTTTAGAAACAACCATAAAATATCGTCCAACGATAAAATATCGTTACGATACAATATAATTATGAGGGAACGCGCCCTAAGACGTAGACGATGGTAGAGCCCTTGTATCCCAAAGGAATAATACCACCAACCGCTGCCAAATTAAACAAGGTGACATTACCAAGTTTCTTACAAATTTTGACATTGAAATATGAGCCGAAGCCGTCAAATAGAAAAGTAACTTAAAGTTAAAGTACAAAAACCTGAAATCCAATTCCTGTAGAAATATTCCAAAATTCAATGGTCAATTGACGTGAATTGGGTTACGTTAAAACATTTTTTACCTGTTACATTTATCGAAAAAGCTTCTAAAAAATATATAATAATCTATGGGAAACAAGGCAGGTCTCCTAAGTTTCAAAAATGAAAAAACTATTTTAAATATTAGAAATAAATAAATTTGCAAAGTTCAAGTGGTTTTCTTAGGTAATACCGTTTTCTTCTAAACTATTAAACACAGGATTTTTTATTGTCATTACCGTATTAAATAATAGAATGCCAAGGGAGCCTTTGTCTTATTTTTGCAAATAAATGTCTAAAAAACTAATAGATAATCAGCTAAAACTTGATTTTTTCGTTTACGCTGCTTTGCTCTGTCCTGCTCCCATAAACGCGAAAGCCTATGCCTATCCCTTTCATAAAATGGCATCTTAGATCGCCCGAATGGCTCTGTAGAGCCATAAGCTCAAACAGGTGGATGCTTTCTGAAGTTCAAACACTTTTTATCTCCAACTGTGCCCATAACGAAGCTTAAAACGCCTTCATTGAATGCACTGACACGCGCTGTGTGATTAAATAATCCAATGAAGTGTCATGTCCATTACTATAGCAAATATTTATCTACATAATATATTAAATAAAATCTCTTGGGTTCATGTAGATACCTTCCATTATATTATATTTAGTTTTTTATAAAGAAAATACAATAATATTTACAACTAATATTTACACTTAAATCTATTTTCTAAAAATCTAAGCCGTCACCAGAAGGCAAAGTGCCCAGAATGCTGGCAGCATTGCCACGTTGAATGGCAATGCTAATTCGTTGACCGAAATAAAAGCCAGCATTCCGATCACCTGTGGACTCTATTAGGAGTTTTGCTAGATCTTTGTGTATTCCATGTGCCCCAGGACCCCAAGGACCTAGGGTTTCCACCCCAAACGGCTCGAATAGGTAACCTCGGTCAAGATTAGCGTATTTCCGCCGTTTGAGGGACTCCGCTGATGTTGCTGCGGAGCCGGCCCTTACCGATGTCCCTGCAAGATGAGAAGGTGCTAGGGTATCTACACAAGTGGCATCCCAAACTAAAGGCCGACCCATTTTCCAAGGAATCAGAGTCATACCGTCAGGCCTTTTACCATCAAAATTTCATGTTAAAGTTAATAAACTCAAGATAGATATCATTTTACTAATGCTATAGCTAATTATCATTTTGTGGTTCATTTTGCACGTTACATTTAGCATATTTTTACGAAACTTTAGATTCTATGCTCGCGGCTTCGCACTCATGGTTTCTATGGGGAAGTTTAAGGTTATTTCTATCCGATGGAAACTGATTTATGGGATAAACAGTAGCCTTTCTTTTATTTTAAGTCAAAAACTACCTGTATGCAAATTTCAGCGTCATGATCATAGTCATATATTTATTTGCAAGAAACTTTAGTGCATACAAAATAAGGTCTTTATCTAAATATAAGTTTTATGTTCGTTAAGTTCTACCACAAATGATGCCACTCATAATTTTAAATTAAACTAAAAAAAAAAATTAAACAAAATTTTAAATCGTACATTGAAAAGAAGCAAAAACGAGCTAGACGATTTTTATTTACTTATTAGGTTAATTACTTGTCATTTCCCAGCAGATTCATAATAAGGGTCAGTTTTTTTACAGTGGTTTTGGCGGGAAGAAGTAACAAACATCCATCCTAATTTTCGAATTTATAATATTAGTGTGATTAGCTCTCTCACACGCGTTTTTCTGTGTCAAATAAAAGTTATTATATGTCCTTCCCCGGATGCCATCAATACCCATATTGGCTTTACTTCAAAACGATCTGTCAAACCGTCGCTTGAACAGTAAAATGGTAAAAGACAGAATAGCATCATATACATTCGCATTTTTAATGATAGTAGATTTGTTTTTTCTTATAATCAACTTAAATTAGACCATTACTTACCTACCTTCTTTGTAGGTCGTCATTAACATGGCCAATTTCTAGGTAAGAATTTCGATTAAACTTTTCGATTTAACCTACACTGTTCTTTACTTTTTATCGCTTTTTCTATACTACATTGTTGTTATCGCTAGAAAGTTATCTATGCTACGACTTATGCAGAGATTTATAATCCCACTGTAATAGTATTATAAATGTGATAGTTTGGATGGATGGATGGACGTTACTCAATCACGCCAGAACGGCTGAACGGATCTGGATGAAATTTAGCAGAGAGATAGATTATAGTCTGGAATAGCATAGGCTACTTTTTATCCCGGTAAAATGTATGGTTCCCGTGGGATAGATTTGTTTTAATTGATCTATACTAATAACATTATAAAGATGATAGATTTGTATGTTTGTTTGTAATGAATAGGATCCGAAACTACTAGAAAAATATTTCCCCATTAGAAAGCTAACTTTTCAGGGAGTGATATTTTATCCCGGAATTCCCACGGGAACGGGAACTACGCGGGTGAAACCGCGAGGCACTGCTAGTAAGAACATACTTGTGTTTTTCATTTAGTTAAATACCTTCTCATAAATAAATTAGTCAATTTGTATGCTTTATGAAATTGCAAGCTCTACCACGAGCTCCACGAAATTAAATTTTGGCAGAGCTTTGAATATTGCCTAGCTCTACTTAGTGCATAGACCAAAGTGGAATTTTGATTGTACAGTATCCGAATATTTAATTAATATCGTGGCATCAAGCCGAAATTGGCTTTTAGCTATCGGTGGCTGGTTGGTCGTCAAAAATAAAGTTTGTAATCACACAATTAGTGTCCGGCCGAAGGTTTGGTTCGGCCAAAAAAGGTTCGGCTGCAGTTTTGGTTTTGGCTAAAAATAGGCCGAACCTTTGGTCGCGGCTTATTGAATTTCCCGTAATTTTGAATCTATATTCTGCTCTATCTCCGTACAGATCAATACGATTGTTTTATTATTTCTTCATCCAAATATAGTGCAAGACTGCGGACAAATATCAAATAAACCTAGAATTTGATTGATTTATCTAATTGCTCTGCGCTATATATACAGGGTTATTGGTAAATTAGTAACACTACGTGAACTGCAGGTCCCGCCCATCATCAAAAACACGTTCGTGAAGACGCCAGGTCCAATTCCTTAAAAAAAAAAAACAACTGTGATACAAAATGAAGAAACATCTTTGTCTGGAAGCCAACGAGTTACAAGACCGATCTTCTACTCTCATACCTTCTGTTAATTCAGGGCAGAGCTGTTTTTAAGTTGAGTTTCAAATAAAACCTCTCTAACGTACGATTATTGAATTGCGGGGGTACCCATTACCAATACCAAAATTAAGAATTAAGGCCAGGCGTCTTCACAAATGTGTTTGGATAATGACCTGCAGTCCACGTATTGTCACTAATATACCAATGTATATATGCTATATGCTGCCTCTTGTACTGTGCTTTGTTTTTATTAAGATAAAATATTTTTATTTATTTACATTGTACAATAAAGTGTTCAGCCATTCATTCATTCTACTAAATTTGTAAAATCTACCAATACAAATTAATTTATTCATTTTATACAGCAACTTCTGAGTAACCGTCATTGTTAACATTTAGCTAGAGCAAAATGTTAACAATGACGCATAAAGTCGGAATTATAATTACGATATCTATGCAAAGTTGCATTACGCATGCCTATACTTAGCTTCACAGATACAAAAATATCGTCTCAAAATGACAGTTTGACATTTTTTCCTTTGATGAAAGAAACTACATAATGGAAGGACGCGTGACAAAAGTGTCAAGGTTATAAAACCATTATATCAAACTTTCCGTGCAGATAGCACCGCACGCTCTATCTATAGTTTCTTTCATCTGTGGACGATTCTGGAACGATACCATTGTCATAGTAAAGCTATTGGTTAGCAGGATTCGGTGGCAGATAGATAATAAACTAAGTTTACATCTCTCATGTTCGGTAAGTAGGTTCTTATTACCTCCAAATGGGGCTTGTAGGTGACTAATTAGCGCTCTAGGGTAATAATGTAGCTAGAAAAGCCCTAGGGCGGTAAGTAATTAAAAAAAACACTTCTCTCTTGCAAAAAGTTCGCGTACATCTAACCATCATACTGGCAATAGACGTCATGCATTCAGCCCAATGACCAAAGAGGTTGCTTTGCTATTCGGCCTTGTCTTCGTGTGAGTATAATTGTCATCAATTTTAAATATCGAACGGCGAAGCTCAATTTCGTTCTTGAAAAAAAAAAAGTTCTTTACTTGGTTCTTTTTAATGAAAAAAGGCGGGAATTAAAAACTTTTACCTTAAATATTGTTTGTTTTTGGTATTTTTTTAATAATTACGTGCTAATTAGGAAAAAACATGAGTTCTTCAAGTGACGAAGATGCTGCACTCCCGATTCAATGAAAAATGTTTTATTCTTGTAATCTGGTTTTTTTCTACTTACCTCACAATTAAGATGTAAAGCAGAGTAGTTAGCTCGGGTGTAAGCACCAATTGCACCCTCGAACTATAGGCGCCCATCGTTTCATCCATATAAAAGCTGGATTTTCAAAATAAAACATAAATTTATAAAACCGCCTAGGGCGGGTCGAGCCTACTAAAGCCTGAGGGTTCTGCGGTTGCGAGGTTTTCTAACTAACATTGAAAATTATTTATGACAAAATCTGTTAAACAAACGGTACCAAATATTACTATAAAACGTTATTAATAAAACCGGCCAAATGCGAGTTGGACTCGCGCACAAAGGGTTCCGTACCATCTCACTAATATTATAAACGTGAAAGTTTAGATGGATAGATGGATGGATGTTTGTTCCTTTATCACGCCAGAACGGCTGTACGGATCTGAATGAAATTTGGCACAGAGATAGATTATAGTCTGGAATAGGACATAGGCTACTTTTTATCCCAGAATTCCCACGGGAACGGGAACTACGCGGGTGAAACCGCGAGGCGCTGCTAGTTATCTATAAAAACGGCAAAAAATCACGTTTGTTGTATGGGAGCCCCCTTAAATATTTACTTTATTCTGTTATAGCGGCAACAGAAATACATCATCTGTTAAAATGTCAACTGTCTAACTATCACGGTTCATTATTTAAGTAAATTAAATAATAATAATAAATAAATAAATAATGCTGGACAAATGATACAGCATTATCTAGCCTCAAGCTAAGCAGAGCTTGTGTTATGGATACTAATAACTGATTTACATTATACATAGATAGATATTTTTAATTAAACACTATTTAATTTTATACCTATTTACTATCTTCTTGGTGTTCGTGTAACAAATTGCCATCAATCTATTAGTTATTTTAGTACCGCAAGTAGCCCTTTTATGGCCCGCCTCGGGCGTTGATCATTTTTTGCGCTTGCGCACCCGAATCAACCACCTTGACTCCAAACGTGTGGGCAATCCTGTAATTTATTTTTTATCTTTTTCACCCAATAAATTACTCATACGTCAAAACTTTGGACGTGGCCGGGCCATGCTTTCGGCATCCCAAAGGTGATGTATTGGTTCTTGTCACAGCATATTTTTTATTGTTGTAGATAAATAATTGCTCATTTATGATGAAACGTTTTACTAATTAGTCTATAAATAAAACTGACCATGTGCGAGCGGACTCGCGCACGAAGGGTTCCGTATCATTATCTACAAAAACGGCAAAAAAAACATGTTTGTTGTAGGGGAGCCCCCTTAAATATTTATTTATTCTATTTTTTTTTCTATTTATTCTATTTAGTATTTTTTGTTATAGCGGCAACAGAAATACATCAACTGTGTAAATTTCAACTGTCTAACTATCACGGTTTATGAGCCTGGTGACAGACGGACAGCGAATTCTTAGTAATAGGGTCCTGTTTTACCCATTTGGGCACGGAACCCTAAAAAAGCATTAGTTAGAGAGTTAGTAAAAGAATTCCGGAATCAGTCCTTAAACTAGGGTTGCATCGAATGGATTAAATTTGACTTAGAAGCTGATGAAAACGAAGCTAATAATTTGATTTTTCAGAATACATTGTTAAGGATCAAACTCTCTACTGAGTCTTTGAATTCATCATTACGTCTGCGGTCTGAATGTGCCTCTCATAGCTTGACTGCAGGTATGAAATGGAAGACTGATGAGACCGCTTCAGGTTTAAAAACAAACCATAACTTAACTATTCAAGAAAGTACTAAATTACGTACCTAAGTACTCAATAAACCTGTCAATCATAGGCTCCACAGGACAATAGACCAAAACGGCTTATACAAATAGGGGCTTTATCTCTCTGGCACCCAATCACACAACCCTCATGCACTTTGAGCAATCCTCGTCAGATATCCGTCGTAGATATCCATTTTCAGGAATGCTGATATTTCAAGCACGAAATGAATTTCAAGTACAAAGTTTTCAATTTATTTGAAATGTTGATTAGAGTTTCTGTAAACATTCTATTTATGAGAATCCATTCGTAAAGTAACTTCCGAATTCTCGAAATAATTCATAGGATACTCGTATTTTGAAGATTATGCGAACCAGACAATTATTTTGTAAACTAAATTATTCGGAATTTGACTGCGTAGTCCTGAAAAATTCCGAAACTACCCTTAAAAATTCACTCCTGTTTCACTTTTATGTTACAAAATCAAACGGAAATCTTGTTCTAGGAGATCAGATCTAGTTAAGATATCGGATAAGAAGTACTTAATTACTCGGTACCCGTTGTCTAATAGGGCTATTTGATCGAGTTCTAATAAGAGAAGATTATTCTAAGGGGATCAGCAGAGGGGTATTCTAACTCAATCGGAATAAAGGATCCACTCGGATTCGGGTGGATTCTCACAGATTCGTGTCAGATTTAAGTAAGTATTTTTCCGGTTAGTTATATTTTGTGCGTACCACAAGCAATACAACTAGCGGGAAAGTTATTTGCCGCAAATCATAAAACATTTTCTATATACCTTACTTCTATAGAATGGTACTCTCAAACAACTTTTCCGTCAGTTTTATTCCTTGTCGAACGAAGATAATAGGTATTAAAAACCGCAAATTAATTTGAATTTACCCGAATTCAAGTCGAATTCGATTTGGATCGAATTAGAATAACACTGTTGATAAGCCAGCCATACTTTTTAGATCAAATTTAAAAACCGCAAAATAATTTGAATTTACCCGAATTCGAGGCGAATCCGATATGGATCGAATTAGAATACCCCTGCTTATAAGGCAATCACAAGTAGATCAAAGAAGGATTTAGAACTAAGCACTTGGTAGGGACGTGTACTTACAATAGAATGCAATTTGCTATTGAACGGTGTGGTTGTCCACAAAATTATCGATAAAGACTATAATGAGAAAGTCGTTGTTAAGCAATCTCATTGTTATGAAGATGAATGAACTTTCTTCGTGTTAAGGCATCCATCTCATACAATACCTAAAACCTTTCTGCAGATACGAATTACAGACTGTTCATTCATATCCGATAACTTTCATCAATGTGACTGTATTGATAAAAAGTTTTAACTTTGTGACCTGCATTGTATGATAAGCCCTATGATACCTACAACAAGGGATGCTTATCTCGATTCTTGGGTATAAAAAGACAGGATTTGGTAGACATGATCACTGGCAACCATGGCTCGTCTTGTGCTGTGTGTGTTAGCTCTCTGCGCTTTGGGCGCGAGCGCCTACAAGATAGAGAAGTGTGAGTTAACCAAACCTACCTTTATTTTTGCCTTATTGTAATCCTACTTGGATTTTAAAGATTGCTTAGCAGTCGTTTGTTTTTCGCTGTATAATGCCTACAGAAGAAAACAAACGTTGTTTTTAAATAAGGGGGTAAAATGTTGTTTATTCTTTTGTTTTTTATGGTTGCCTTTGTTATTCAGTTGACTTTGACATAGGCCCTCTATTACGAACAACATAGTGCCCGCATCTTCAGTGTGCGCCATCCAGCATTGTTTAGATGTTTTATTTTATGCAGTGGACAATGCAGTTCTTCTGGAGCGGCAGGGGGAGTTGATGACTCTGTTCTTCCACATTCACGAGCCAGTCTACGTTAAAAAATGGGATGACATCTCCAAATCCTGGTCTCTTGAAGAAAACACCAGCCACTTCTCGGTAAATAATAAGGTTTTTTCGAAGTCATACTTTTTGGAAAAAAAATGTTATAGGTGGTTTTACTACAACTGTGTTTTATTCTTTACAGAACGTGACTGCTGTGAAGACATACGTTGGTATGCTCAAGAACCATTGGCAGCTACCTCGTTCCGTGCCCTATGCGGTTAACGATCCTGCCCACAACTTTGAGACACTAACCCTCTTCAATATCTTGTACTCCGCCAAGGACTACGAAACGTTCTACAAGGCCGCTGTCTTCTTAAGAGACAAGGTCAATGAGGGTCTTTTCGTATACGTTCTTAGCGTCGCCATCCTCTACCGTCCTGAAACGCAAGGCGTTGTTCTCCCACCTATCTACGAAATATTCCCATCGTTTTTCAACAATGGTGAAGTTATGACTACCGCCCAGAGGATCAACACACACGGTTTCAAGTACATCGAGCATTTCCCGTCAACCTACGCCTGGGACAACAACGTCGTGATCAGGTGGAACGCCACTGTTTGGCCTTACATCGACAACAACAACTTCCCCGTCACCTACTTCACCCACGACTATGGACTAAATGCTTTCTACTACTACTACAACTTAATGTACCCCTACTGGTTGGGAAGCGACATCATCCCTGGTCTTAATCATGACAGGCGTGGCGAGTATTGGTTGTACATCCACAAGCAGATCCTTGCTCGGTACTACATGGAAAGGCTTTCGAACGGTCTTGGTGAAATCCCAGATCTAAGCAAATGGGTTAAGGACGGATATTCTTCTGGACTCATGTACCACAATGGAATCCCTTACCCAAGCAGGCCTAACCACTTCCAGCTCGAACAGCCTGAGTTCCTGTCATACTTGGAATCTGCTTGGGAATATGAACGTCGTCTCTGGGAGGCCGTCGATCAAGGATACATCCTAAACGTAAGTCATTAAAAAAACACTAGGAAGTACCGATGTGGCAGATGGTAGATCATATTCCTAATTAATTGTAATTTTAACTTATAGACCAAAGGTGAGCGCATCGAAATTCATTCAAACCAAGGTCTTGATATCCTCGGAAACTTGATCCAGTCTAACGCGGATTCTCCCAACGCCAGTTTCTACAAGGACTTCCTCAAGCTATGGAAGAGCATCCTCGGAAACTCCATCGTTAAAGGACAACACCAATACGTCAACGGGTTAGCAAAACAAAAACTTAAAAGTCGAAAATACTGTATAGTCTAATATTGCAATTTATTTAACTACTTTCTTTTTTCTTTAGCTGGGCTCCCCTTGTCCTGCCTTCAGCTCTTGAGAACTACCAGACCGCTCTCCGTGACCCAGCTTTCTACATTCTCTGGAAACGTGTCCTGTCCCTGCTCTTCGCTTGGCAGAAACAGATGCCAGTCTACAAACAAGAAGAACTTCTGCTGCCCTCCGTAGTCATCGAAAAGGTTGAGGTTGACAAACTAGTCACTTACTTCGAACAAACCTACATGAACGTTACAAACCACTTATTTATGAATGAAGTTGAGGGTGAGTAGAGGATGAAAAATTTAAATACCTAAGACATTGAAAATTAAAATGGTTTTATATAAAATGCCTTAAAAGGATTCAGTCAAACAAAAATCAGCATAGTTATCTCAGGTAAGCAACATGGTATAATTTTTTTACGGTTTTCACAGTTAAGGAACTCGCTGACCACGTAAGCGTTGTTGTCCAGCACCCACGTCTGAACCACAAGCCTTTCAGCATCAAGCTTAACGTGAAGAGCGACGACGCCAAGAAAGTCATCGTCAAACTGTTTATCGCCCCCAAATACAACAGCGAAGGTCTTGAGATTCCTCTGCATCTGAACACCGAGAACTTCTGGAATTTTGATGAGTTTATTTACGACTGTAAGTTTCTATAGATTTCTTATAATTAGTTATGTACTTAGATAACTGGCTTAAAGAAGAGAGAGAGAACAGAACAATTTTTGTATTTGCTGCCAAAAACCATTAGGAATTATAAACTTGAACATCTACCGACAAGATACATTTAAATTCAATTTTGTAGTACTAATTTTGATAAAGCTTAAAATTTGGTTTTTTATTACAGTACCAGCCGGACAATCTGTTATTACCCGCGAATCTTCCAAGAACGAATGGTTCTCTAAGGACTGGTCCACCAGTTTCGATGTCTACATCAACCAGGTTCAGCAGAAGAAGTGGTCTCCTGACATGAGCGAGTCTATCGACAAGTTCCCTGCTCGTCTGATGCTGCCTAAAGGTATATTTCTCCCGAACACTGCAATATATGGTTGATAATGTCAAATTTTGGTAAACTGGTTTTTAACGGCAAAAATCTGTCATTAAGTCCAACCTTCTTCCTGTCAACGTTGCAACTTTTAACTAACTTGTAATTTAACCTTTATTATTTAGTTACTCTCATACATTTATTCCCTGTTGTTTCATCTAATTAAATCGTGTTTAATTTTCTAGGTCGCATCAATGGTATGTCTTATGTCCTGATGGCGTATATTCATGAGTACAAGGTACCTAAGATTGCTTACGGCACCGGTTTTGACCCCAACGTCTCCCTTGGTCTTGGTTCCGGAGCTCGCTGGCAGGTCGACGAGCCTATGGGCTTCCCTACTGACCGTCCTCTCTACGAGTACCAGGTCATGAACATCAAGAACATGTGGTTCGAGGATATCCTCATTTACCACAAGCATACCCCCGAAATCTATGTTCCCCACACCGAATAAGCTAAGTGTCTAACTAATGCTTTGGTGAATTATTGTAATAGCCTTTATGTATTGAATTTGTTATGTATTAATTAATTGTATATATTTTTATGTAGTAGGTAGTTGAAATTATATATGTGTATACAAAAATAAGTTCCTTTTTTTCACGTTTCATTTACCAGGCAGACTTTAATTCGACAATTTTATTAGCCTAATGAGATGGAGGAAAAATCATACTTCTAAATCAAAATACGGCAGTTTATCGCATATTTTAAACTCGCAAGTGAGCAAAAATATACTTATAAGACACCTTCCTGCTTCTAATTGACATAAAACAATGTCTTATAATAAGAAAAGTAAAGGAAAAAATAAAAAAACCGTAGGTACCAACATTAGAAGATAAATCACAAAAATAAAATTTTGGTGCCCTAATTCACGAGTTTCACGGCCTATATTTATGGTTTCGACGGATTAGGACTTTTATTATAAATGATCACCAGTAATAATAATTTCCACCACACAAAAGACCACTTCTGTCACTTCTGATAATACCCACTTCTTTATATGATTGTTTCGGGAAATGACTTTGGTAAAACAAAATCGTATTCAGAAACATGAACTAAATAAGCAAACTGGAATCCTTACGCCATCTATAGCTTATTGAGCGCAATAAGTTGAACGCTGCCTAGCAGAAAGCATTATCGTTCAGCTAGATGGCGTTAAAAGGCTGCCATCACAAACCAACACCTTTTGAATGATATTGAAACGTAAGCTTTAGAGCTTTTAAGAAGTTCATCTTGTAAAGTCTAGATGGCAATGAAATTATTTCACAGATACGAAAACAATGGGCCACATCACAACTTGTTAGAATACAGTTCCAGACTTTGAAACCAGTGTAGTTTGTATAAACCATTATTATTTTCAACCAGTGTAGAGTGTAGACACAAAAAAATATCGATGATCTAATGTCGATGGTTAGTTTGGTGTAGTATTTCTATGAAGAAATGAATTTAATAAAAAGCCATATCTGGTAGGTACTTAATTTTATAGTAGTTCCCGTAAAACGAGGAAACTAAGCCTGGCTGTGGCATAAAGTAAAAAAATCTAATAAATTTTAAATAAAAATCTATCGATGGACAAGCTTGGTTTTTGTGTGAGATTCTTAAGTACCTACCTAGATTTTGGTATGTATCGTTTTTATTAGGGTTCCGTACCCAAAGGGTAAAACGGGACGGAACGGGTAACTCGAAACTGGCTAAAAGTATTAGCATAGTTTCTTGGAGAAAAATATAGTACTATAGATACATTATCTCGAATTAACGGGAAGGTCCGTCGAACCTTTCCACTATGTATGTGGTATATGTGGTGGACATATACCACATAATATTCTTACAGACAGAATTATAAAAGCCTTAAAAGTGACAAATGGTAATAGACAGGTAGTCACAACACACTATAAACTAGCTTGTGCCCGCGGCTTCGGGCGTCGTTCAAGGTTATTTCTGGGGAACTGATTTATGGGATAAAAAGTAGCCTATGTTTTATTCCAGACCTAGAACGAACTTTACAATATCTAAATAAAAGCTAAATTTTAGCTTGATCTCTCAGTAGGTAGTTTTGGTGTGAAGAGGTAGAATTTTATTTTTTGTTACCTTATATCTTCAAAACTACGGACAGATCAGGATGAAATTTTGCATACATTTAGATCATAGCCTGACTTAGATAATATGCTACTTATTATACCGAAATTACGCGTGTGATGCTGCGGGCATAAGCTAGTAATACATAGATAAATATTTTTCTGAACTAAACTAACATTTTCATGGCCCGGACAAATAAACATGCTATGGGGGGTAACATTGTTGTTACGAAATAGATTATTATTATTGTAGTGGTATGGTAACCAAAGCTCGACGACTCGACGACCTCTGTGGCGCGGTGGGCGAAGGTCTGCCTGCGACGCAGGAGGTTGCGGGTTCGATTCCCGCCTCGGGACAAATGTGTGTACGATCTGCAGACATTTGTTCAGGGTGTTCTGGTCATTTTCTATGTATAATAAAAAATGTCTATCTATGTATTGTATTGTATTATGTATATCAGTTATCTAGTACCCATAACACAAGCTCTGCTAAGCTTGGGGCTAGATAATGCTGTGTGAATTGTCCAGCACTATTTATTTATTATTATTATTTATTAAAGCTTTCGACATAGCTCTAAGTTTTAGTAAGCTGAAGTGGCAGTGGGCCGGCCATATCTCCTGCAACCGATAACCGCTGAGAAAAATGTGTTTTTGAGAGGGACAGCGACTCGCAACCGTAGTACCCTTCGGCTCGGTGGGATGACGAGGTCGTCATCCGTAGCTAAATGAAAGTTGCTAGGGTAGAAAAAAGCTGATATTCCACCAAAACCATTTTCGTTCCAAAACCCTGTGATAAAACGTTTAAAACTATCATGGTTAGCCTATGTTTTAATCCCAGGCCTAAAACGACCTGAATGCGAAATTTCAGCCCTATCCTGAGCTAAATGAAAATAAATTAAATATTCGTGTTTAGTTTAGTATCTTTACAAAAATGTTACGGGTCGCACAACCTAGCTGGACAGTGAATACGATATATTAAATTATACTAAACGAAACTAACGCAGAATAAGCAGTAACATTACACATAGAAGACAACTATAGAAACAACTCGAGTGAAACCGCGGCCAGAAAGTAGCGTATGATATTTTATATCTAGAAATTTGAGATGTACTATGTGAGAAGTAAGATATAGACCATGTGCCCAAAAGCTTTTAAAAGAAAAGAAAAAGAGGTTTTTTGTCCCTCTGTACCTACAAATGTATTTTTCATTCTAGGTATCTACGTATATTCGGCAAACGTAGTGTAGGACGCCCTCCGACCAGGTGGGATGAAGATTTGCGAAGGACTGCTGGCAGATGCTGGATGCGGCAAGCTGAAGACAGGGCGCTATGGCGCTCATTAGGGGAGGCCTATGTATGTCCAGCAGTGGACTGATATAGGCTGATGATGATGTTGATAATGACGTATATTCGCCGATGACTCCGCCAATTAAGGAAGATTTTGATAATTCTGCCCGTTTAAATGTCGGTTTTCCTTTTTTTAAAACTATCAAATTATTTAACTGCCTCAGCTTCGTAGGGCTAGATATCATTATTTAAAAAAAAAATACATTTGAACACACTCTTATCAGACTTTCCATGCTTAGAACATTCGATCAAGTCTGCAGAACAGGTAGTCAAAATCATCCGTTTAAGAGCTATGATGCCTTAACAACCCACAGATAGATACACACACAGACACATAGATCCACACGTCAAACTTATAACAACCCACTTTTTGTGACGGGGCATACAACATTTTTTTTTTAGTAAAAAGTTACTTTACATATATTATTACTTTATTTATTATTCTAGGATTCTAATGGTGAAAGAATTTTTCAAATCGGTCCAGTAGTTTCGGAGCCTATTCAATTCAAACGAACAAACAAATCCTTTTTTTCATTCTTTTTTTTGAATTGTGACAAAACCGTTATAGTTAGACACACGGTGTCGCGGATTTGTAGATATTGTGTGTGTCATCGATAAAACTGTAGTACATCACTTTGCTCTATTGTCAATAGTTCCGCAGCGTACGCGAATATGGATTTTTATGGTATTTTTTCACACCTTGGGTTACATTATCGAAGTTTTCATACTGATCCCTAACTGTTTTGAAAATATTTTATATAGTAGGTATATGTTCATCAGGAATAATGTGGGATTCTAATGGTGAAAGAATTTTTCAAATTGGTCCAGTAGCTTCAGAGCCTATTCAATTCAAAAAAACAAACAAACAAATGTTTCCTTTTTATAATATTATATGGTATAGATAACAAGCACCCGAAGTACTAAGTTGCTGTGAACGTATCAAAAATAAGATAAAAACATTAAGTGCCATCTTTTTATCTACCTAGGTAGACTTGGTTAAAGGTCATCTGGTATTATAACCTACTGCCAAGACAATACCTACAAGTAAGTCTTGACAACAGGCTGCATAACAACTATACCCCATCAAAATTCGATGTAAAATATTTGGAAATAAAGCACAATAGAAAAAATTCGATGTGTTTAAAAAAACTATAAACTGACTTCAAATTTCTGAATACTGAAAATATATAGCCCAGGACAGACAGACAGACAGTAGCAGGAGTAGCTTAGTAATAAGATTTATGTTGGCCCTATGCGTACAAAACCCTAACAAAATCATCCGTCCCGAATCGGTCGTCTTTTGTTCTAGGCGATCCGCCGTCTGTCTATTTTTTATACCTCTTGTCGTGTTTTAAAAAAGAATTTTTTGAAAAAATATAGCCCAGAACAGACAGACAGACAGACAGGCAGACCGACAGTAAGCTTAGTAATAAGAATTATGTTGGCCCTTTGCGTACAAAACCCTAACAAAATTATCAGTCCCGAATCGGTCGTCTTTTGTTTTAGGCGATCCGTCGTCTGTCAACTTTTTTAGACTTCTCGTCGTGTTTTGAAAGAATTATCACAAATCGGTCCATAATGGCGGGGACATCGAAATACACAAAGCCTAATAAAGAACTTACTTTATGAATGTAAAATTCAAAACGAGACGTGAGTTTTACATTTTTATCGACTATTCAATAAATATGACAAAGTTACAAGCGCAAGAGTTTGAAGAAAATTAGTTTAATTTCATACTACGAATAGCAAATACATAGGTTATTAAAACAAATACAAACATAGGGTGCTAACCTCATAACCCTCCCCTGTTGGTAGTCGGGTAAAAATGTAAATGTATTCGTAAAGTCATATGAATAATTTATTTATTGCAATAACAAAATAAAATAAAAAACTAGTTTATACACTTATATCTATTGCCTAAAAATTTAACCCATCCCCACGGCAGTGTGCCTTGAATATTTTTTTTTTATAATTTATTATATTTTTTTTTAATATTTCGTTTTTTTATATTAAAAAAAAACGAAAAAATACACAGTTGAGTACCGCACCGCCTCCATCAAACACTCGCACGCCTCCCGCTTCCTTAGCAAGCAGACAACTTGCTGTCTCTGCGACTTCTAGCAGGAAGTCGTGCAACTTGCGCTACGCGGCTACAGTGCAAGGTCCACTTGCTTGAAGCTTGAGGTGAGCAAGCCGTTATCGTACGAGTACCTAAGTACAAGTAGCGACAAGGGACGAACTTCATCTTGTGTTAATCATTTTCACGGCAATCAGTTTACAACCGATAATTCACCTATCTAAGAGCGCTCTAGGTCAAAGTTACAGGTCATATTGAAATACTAAAAACAAACAATATTTTCGCGAGTAATCAACTAGATAAGAATTATGGTATAAATAGAAATTTCAGAGAGGGAATGTTACAGTTGAGAGCGCGACTGGCAGCGATGAAGACTGTCCTGGTAATAGCAGCCCTTGTGGCCATCGCCTTCGGGGGGGCGGTCCCACACCATGGTCACCAACATGTCAAGACGAAATCCGGTAAGTCATTTTTGAATTCCTTCCATTTTTGAGTCCGTGGCTAGAAGATAATTTTTCTAAATCATTCTTTGGTAACCATAACCATAGAAAAACATTTAGATTTCTCAACTCTCAATGATTTACCCTTAAAAAATGTTCTAAAAACTTTACTTTAATATCCGCTGTGTCCACTAAGTCTACTCTTATCTGCTCATTCCCTTAATTTAACCACAAACTTTTTATTGGTACATTTCAGTTGATAAAACCTTCGTTGAAAAGCAGCAAAAACTTCTATCTCTCTTTTACGGTGTTGAATTCGTCAACAAAAAGGCTGACTACTACAAATTCGCCAGTGAGTACGACATTGAGGCCAACGCTGCAAGCTACACCGTAAGTTGAAATAGTTACAAACTAAACCAACTGCAAATAAGTTTTTGCTCCTTGCTTTGCTCTAAGCATTTTCTTTTATCTCGTTTTCAGAACAAGACAGCCGTTGAGGAGTTCCTCTTCCTGTACAGAACTGGTGTGCTGCCCAAGTACCATGCGTTCTCGATCTTCAAGGACAATCTCAGAGTAGAGGCCATTGCTCTTTTTAAGCTGTTCTACTACGCAAAGGACTTCGAGACCTTCTTCAAGACCGCGGCTTGGGCTAAGATTTACATGAACGAAGCAATGTTCTTGTATACTTACTACATTGCTATTATTCAGCGTGAAGACACTAATGGGTTCGTTTTACCAGCACCTTATGAAGTTTACCCTGAAATGTTCACCAACATGGGTCAAGTTAACCAGATCTGGCGCACTAGGATGCAGAATGGCATCCAGTTCCCCGAGGAAGCTGCCAAAGTTGGAATCATTAAAGAAAACAACGATTACATCTACTACGCCAACTATTCTAACTCTTTGACTTACCCCAACGACGAGGAAAGGATGGCATACTTCACTGAAGATATCGGTCTCAACTCCTACTACTACTTCTTCCACGCTCAGCTGCCTTTCTGGCTGAACGCCAATAAATTCGGAGCCTTGAAAGAACGTCGTGGGGAGGGATATTTCTTTTTATACCAGCAACTTTTAGCTCGCTATTATCTCGAACGTCTCAGCAACGGTCTGGGTGAAATTCCTACATTCTCATGGTACTCACCTATCAACGTTGGCTACTACCCCATGTTGTACTCTTACAAGTACCCCTACGCGCAAAGGAGCAACAACTACATCGTCCATAGCGAGAAGAACTATGAAGCCATCCGCTTCTTGGACATTTTTGAAAAGACTTTCTTCCAGTACCTTCAGAATGGCAAATTCAAGGCGGTTAGTTACACATTGGTTGATTTATTTAATAGGAAAGCCAGAACTTTTTCATAAACAAAAAAAAAGGCAACGACTAATATCTCTTTTGTTACAGTTCAACCAGGAGATTGATTTACACGAAAGCTCAGCAATGAACTTTGTTGGTAACTACTGGCAGACTAACGCTGACCTGTTCGGAGAGGAATTCATCCAGACATTCGAGCGTTCATACGAGATGACCGCCCGCCACGTTCTTGGCGCTGCCCCTGCACCATTCGACAAGCAAGTTAAACTTATACATTTAATCACATACATACTAAGTGTAGTATAACGTTCATCATCATCATCCGCAACCCAAATTTACCCACTGCTGGGTATAGGCTTCCAAACTCTTACATTATTTCACATGGTCCTGCAGTTATCAATCAGATTAACTACAACTCAAATCATCTGTGGACTAACTTTTTTCTTTTTTAGGTACAACTTCATGCCCAGTGCTCTCGACAACTACCAGACTTCTCTCCGCGACCCAGCGTTCTACCAAATGTACAACAAGATCTTCGACTACATCGTACAGTACAAAGAATACCTGAAACCTTACACCCAAGAAGATTTACACTTCGTCGGAGTTAAGATTAATGACGTCAAGGTGGGAAAACTGGCCACTTACTTCGACATGTACGACTTTGATGCTCTCAACATGGTCATCAATGAGAACGAAAAGGAAATCGTCCAGGACTTCAAGATCCGTCAACCTCGTCTCAACCACAAAGATTTCACTTTGACCATCGATGTCAAATCTGACGTTGCCACTGAGGCAGCTTTCAAGGTCTGGATCGGACCTAAGTACGATAGCAATGGCTTCCCAATTCCTATTGAAAAGAACTGGCAGAACTTCTTCGAGCTTGACTGGTTCATAGACGAGCTAAAGCCAGGAATGAACAAGATCGAACGCAACTGCGATGACTTCTTCTGGTTCAAGGAAGACTCTCTGCCCATTTCTGAGATCCACGAATTGTTGAAGGAAGGTAAACTTCCCGTTGACATGGCTGAGGACTTTGACGCCATGCCTCAGAGAATGATGCTTCCTAAGGGATCTAAGGGAGGTATGCCTTACCAGATCTTTGTCTTCGTGTACAAACACAACTCGGTTGCCAAGGACGTTACCGACAAACTTGACTTCCTTAACAAGATGTTGGAGGGTAAGCCTTTCGGTTTCCCATTCGATAGACCCGCCCATTCAAGCTTCTTCATGCAGCCCAACATGTACTTTGAAGACGTTCTGGTATTTCACGATGGAGAAGATTACACTTACAAGATGGCGAACCCAGCGTTCAAGCCCAAAGCTTAAATATTGACGGAATTCTTAGGAAGGATAATGATGTAAATAGTGTTTAAGATATACACTCAGTCAGAGTCAGTTATACATATAATAATATATATATATTTATTACACATTTGGTATAATTTCTCCTATTTCCCTTCCTCTTCATGGTTAAAACACATCATCATCATCATCGCAGATGAATATGCGATTATAATCTAGTACGGTTGTTGTTTTTCTATGCTCAAAGTCCTTGAAAGTATATTCTCAGGATAAGATTTATACTACTTTAGTCGAATCCAGTCGTAGTATAGTGTTATGTATAATTTGTGACCTTTTCAATGTGCCTTCGTGAAATTATTCTCTCATAATCACCTCTAAGCCGGACTATGCCTTTATGATCTGCACACATACAATCACGCAGCACAAAAATTTAAGAAATGAAATAAGTTCACAATTTTTTTCACAAAAGTATGTTTTCAAACATAGATTTACTTTTAACTCGTTATTTTAAAGTGAGTGCGAACCTCTTAAGCTCCCATAGAAAAGAACTTTCCGATTCATTTGAAAACTATACCCTTTATTGCAATGAGATTTTGCACATAATCGGACCTTATTAAACAAGTCTTTATTAACAGAGAAAATTACAATCAAATATAAGTTGTTGTTATTATTGTATTGTATATTTTAAAGTTTGAATAAACCTAACAAAATGCAAAAAAAAGTAAATGTTCCAATTTATTTTATTAAAACTAAATAATGTTACTCAATTGCCTGCAGTTAACTCAATTGTTTCAATCATAATCGGATAAGAAATATCAATGTTTGTATCGTTTTAGTTTTTCAAAATACATATTCAAGCTATTTTATTACTTTTGATCACATTGAATGATGATGTTGTGAAAAACTATAACGGTATGCAGTTTTATTAAAATTGGGGAGTAGTATCCAAATGAATCGGAAAGTACGTTTGTATGGGGGCTTAGACGTTCGCACCCACCTTAAGATAAATTATACAGGTCAAAATGGCTTCCCAAAAGCTTTAAATGAGTGACCCGCGAGCTGTCTGTCATCATGCAAAAAATGCGGAAATGCATCTAACTGCATTACGATTTACGGTCCATATTTGAATGCAAATTTTCGTGCTGCGTGGACGCTATGCGCCTCTGATCTGCTGCAACGTTTAGTAGTAAACTTCGTAGAGTGTGCTACGAAGCTACGCAAGAACTGACATAGCAAACAAAATAAATCAACGCGCTCGCTTCCCAGCTAGGTTTCTTTTTATTCGTAATCAAAATGTAGCCAATGAACGGCAAAAACAGTATGAAACAAAGAATAAAATTATTTATTAGTCAAACTTAGATACAGATACATAAGACTACTTGGTACTAAATAACAGACCAAGGAAAACACAGGGAATTTTAATGATCTATTCCTTTCTAATACCATAAAACTACCTGGTATTTGTTTATTACCCTAATTAATATTCTATTCCGAACGAATACCATACTCATAAACGAATCCCAAAACAAGTTAAATGGTACGAGACACAGTCATTAATAAAAAAGTTTTTAAATTACTACATATTTTACGTAGTGTTTATTTAGTCAAAATCAGTCTTACCGAACAAATTTAGGAGTAGTAGGAAAACGTTTGGTTCATTATAATAATAACACAGACAATCAGACATATTTATCAACCTAGTTTCTACATACTTATAAAAACCTATAATAACAAATCACACAGATAATTTTTTAATATTAGGTACTTACACAAGTAGGCAAGCATTGGGTTGGTACTAAGTAACCTACTCAGCAAGCAGATGAGCGCGTATGTGTATATGCAGGGTAATGTTATCTGTTCAGTATGAGTTTTGTGACTTTGGCCCGCCCTGTAGACTCATTCTGTAAAAGTTCGAATTCGAACTCAAATTCACTCGTGACCAAATTCGATCGCTCCTTTGTAACCTTTTGTTTGACAAGTAAGTTCGAGTTTCAAGTTTCGAGATGATTCTTACAGAATACTAAACATTAAACTCACTGCGGATTCAGCTTATTGAGGTTCGAAATGAGTTTGTAGAATGAGCCTGCTGTCCTTGAAATAATTACATACGCCGCGCGTGGATGCTGGATGCGGAAAGCTGAACACAGGGCACTATGGCGCAAATTAGGGGAGGCCTATGTCCAGCAGTGGACTTTTATAGGCCGATGATGATGATGCGCATGGCCGCGCGGTACGTAATCATACGATAGGGCTTGCCCGCCTGCTGTATTTTAAAACCGCGCGTGGGAGGTATCGAGTTGAAATTCACATCATATACCTACTCAGGTTTGTAACCTCTTGGAGCCGCAATATAAAAAAGAAACAAACTTCAACGTCAACGCAATCAAAAGTTACAGTCGTTTATGCTCATTTTTTTAAAATCTTTTAAGGGCATTGCGCACAAAATCTATAGGGTACTTCCCGTTGACCTAGAATCATGAAATTTGGCAAGAAGCAAGGTCTTATGGCACAAGTAAAGGGAAAAATCCGAAACTCATAAATTTGTAGTTCATTCACAGAAAAAAATATTTTTGAATCTCGCCATGGACCAAAAACCTTTAAAGTTTTAAGTGTAGGTATCCGTATCCCTTATCCGATCCAACTCACCTCAAGATACTTATAATCGCCAAATAAACAAATATTTTTTTATCTTAGCAAAGGTGAAAGTGTGAAACGTGATATTTACTAGCACTTGAAAGACTGTGTCAAAGGTGATATAAACAGATTCGGAACGAATGTGAAATGGATAATGATTATGCATTTTTGTGATAAATTTGAATTTTGTTATGCAATAATATAAAATGTAGGTTACCTTTAAACCACGTGGGCCAAGGCAAGGCAAGGGGCGGCTTGTGCCACCCCTCGCTGTCTGCCGCTATCCCGCTAGCTCTCATCGTCTTCAACATGTTTGCCTGCGAACATATGTAGGTAATCGCGGCTCGCTCCGTATGCTGTTATTTCTTTTTTGAAAAACATCAAAAAAAAACACTGAGAAATACAGAATGAAAATTCTGTATTTCTCAGCGATTTTTTCACTCGCAGCCATCGCAAACGCAAAAGTTTTCAGGGCCCATTCCGCTCGCATTACATGCTACCTCGACCTCTGTGTTGCGACGGGCGAAGGTGTACCTGCGACGCAGGAGTTTGCGGGTTCGATACCCGCCTCGGGAAAAATGTTTGTACGAACTGCGAATGTTTGGTGGTTCTGTTCGTTTTTTATGTATAGTAAAAAATATCTATCTATGTACTGTATTTTATGTATATCAGTTATCTAGTACCCATAACACAAGCTCTTCTTAGCTTGGGGTTAGATATTGCTGTGTGAATTGTCCAGCATTTTTTTTTTAAATTTTTTATCTGCAGTAAAGCATTTGTACCAAAATATGACATTCTGAAACGATATCATTGTTATAGTGAAGGAATTAATTTAGTAACATTAATATTAATTAATATAAATTCCTTTGACGGACTCAAATGTAAGCGCCTTGAAAAGAACATTTGTTGTCCTTCAAATAAGTCGCCACTTTTTAATGAAAGCATATTTTGTATGGCACCTCGCATCTATAATCCCCTACCAACAAGCATTCAAGAAAGTTAAATTAACCCCTAGCTTATTCGTACTAAATTTTTAATGTTGACCCGAGGTAATCGTCGGCAATATATTCCGCATACATATAAACCTCCAAAAGTGGTTTATGGGGATGAGGTCCATAATAGGTATTTTTATAATATGCATAGGTACATATTTTAGAAATACCTATGAACCTTAACCGCATAAACCACTTTTCATCCATGCAACCAAAAACCAAAAATTAAGAGTTAATAAGGATCTACACTTTTCGAGAAAACAGTTCCAGTACCTACCTAGTCATTCCTGATAACTTATCAGGTGTTTTATGTATCATATCTCTTATTTTTTAACATTACGTTTAAAAGTTTGGCTACGGTAGCAACTAACATTGATGAACTTTCAACTGAAGCGTTTAAGGTAGATATCTTGTTAACAACATGTGTACAGATAAGTTGATAGCAAACGGTATAAATACTCGGGACGGCAGTAGCTTCTTTACAGTAGGGGGTTTGACTGCACACGATGAAGACTGTCATAATTTTAGCGGGGCTTATTGCCCTTGCATTGGGTACGCCCCAGCAGAAGTTGAAAACACTCGATGGTAAGTTTGGCTGATTTGCTTACTCATTATAAGGATCTAGCCATTATGCTATGAAGGCTTTTCCACAGTAGCCAGAGTTATCTGTTGACCATGGCTTCTTGTACATTAAAAAAGTTACTTATAACAGTCATCAGTCAGGGATTTGACTTTTTTATTTTCTTGTTTTCCGACTCTATGAGCAGGTGGCTCCAAGATTACTTTTTATGTGATCCTTCACAACTGCTGGTTTAATATCTTCCCGACTTAGAACAAATTAAAAATTTTATCTAGCTCTGTTGATGACATTGGTTATCTACACTAATATTATAAAGAGGAAAGATTTGTATTTTTGTATGTAACGAATAAACTTAAAAACTACTGGACTGATTTCAAAAATTATTTTGCCGTTAGAAAGCTACTTCATTACCGACTAACATATGATAGGCTATAGAATATACCCGTGCGAAACCGAGGCGGACTGCTAGTTTTTTATAATTTGGTTTCAGTCAATCCCGAGTTTGTTGCAAAGCAAATGAAAGTGCTTGGTCTTCTCGAAAATGTGCGCCAAGTCAACCGCGACGCTGAGTACTACAAAGTCGGCATGAGTTTTGATCTCGAAAAGAACATCGATAGCTTCACTGTAAGTTTTTTACTGCATTGAAGCTAAATTTATATGGTTTTTAATTTCTACAAAAATATTTTGTATCTATTTTCAGAACAAAGACGCCGTCAAAGAGTTCTTGTTCCTCTGGGAAAAAGGCTTTATAGGCAAGAGCAACGTGTTCTCGATCTTCTACGACCATCTAAGAGAGGAGACCATCGCTCTCTACCATCTTTTCTACTATGCCAAAGACTTTGAAACTTTCTACAAGATTGCTGCTAAGAGTCGCGTCTATCTCAACCCTGGCCAGTTCTTGTACGCTTTTTACATCGCTATGCTCCAAAGGCCCGACACCCAGGGAATTGTCCTTCCTGCTCCATATGAAATTTACCCTGAAATGTTCCTTAACTTGGACGCTGTGAACAAGCTTAACCTTGTTAAAGACCAAGAAGGTATTAAGTTCCTTAACCCTGAGCAAGCGAAATTTATGGGTCTGGTTCAAGAAAATGATAAATTTGTGTTGTACGCTAACTACTCCAGCACTTTAGTCAACAGCAACGACGAGCAGAGGTTGGCGTACTTTACTGAAGACATTGGTATGAACTCCTACTACTACTGGTTCCACAGCCAATTGCCTTTCTGGTGGAACGGAGACAAATTCGGACCTTTTAAGGAACGTCGCGGTGAAATCTACTACTTCTTCTACAAACAGCTTCTGAATCGTTACTACTTCGAACGTTTGACCAATGGTTTGGGCCCCGTTGGTGAGTTCTCATGGTTCTCACCTATCCCAACTGGCTACTACCCACTGATGTCCACTACCATGTATCCGTTTGTACAAAGGCCAGACTCTTACAACGTGTTTGTCGAAGACAACTACGACAGTGTCATGTTCTTGGACAGCTTTGAGAAATCCTTCCTCCAGTTTTTGGAAAATGGTCACTTCAAAGCGGTAAGTAACAATTGTTTTTCAAATTTAAATAGCAGTTATGTGCTTTCGTCGTTTAAAATGTTTGTTCTTCATTTCAGTTTGACCAAGAAATCGATTTCCACGATCCCAAGACCCTCAACTTTGTTGGTAACTTCTGGCAGTACAACGCCGATTTATTCAAGGAGCTGGAGACCAAAACGTACCAACGCTCGTACGAAACTGCAGCTCGTCATCTTCTTAGCGGTGCTCCTCGCCCCGTTAACAAGTAAGTTCCTTTACTATTATTTAACCCTTAATTGATATTTTATGTTCTTCTGATAAAATATGCTGTAAAGGGATATCAAATTATGTAACTATTGATGAGAAACATGATAACTCATACTCATAGGGTAGGCATGATATTATGGGGGCATAATACAATTTGTAACATGATCTTGTTTGTGTTTTCCAGGTACTCGTTCCTGCCTAGCGCTTTGGACTTTTACCAGACTTCTATGCGTGATCCAGCCTTCTATCAATTGTACAACAGGATCATCAGTTACATCATCCAGTTTAAGAAACACCTTAACCCACACAAGACAGAGGCTCTTCACTTCAACGGTGTTGAGATTGAAGAAGTGAAGGTTGACAAACTTGTAACATTCTTCGACTACTACGATTTCAACGCCACTAACGCCGTTTACTTCAACCAAGAAGCTCTGAAGGCATACCCCTACTCCTACATTGTTCGCCAACCTCGTCTAAACCATAAAGACTTCAACATCAAATTCGAACTGCAGTCTAAGGTTCAATCTGAAGCTGTCTTCAGAGTATTCTTAGGTCCTAAATACGATAGCAACGGCTACCCCATCGCACTTGAAGACAACTGGAACCACTTTTTGCTTCTTGACTGGTTCACTCATAAGCTTGTTGCTGGCAAGAACGAGATTACTAGAAACTCTGACGAATTTTTCTTCTTCAGAGAAGACTCTATTTCTACTGACGTTCTTATGATGATGCTGCAAGAAGGAAAAGTTCCTCAAGATATGTCTGAAAACTTTGACAGCCAGCCTAACAGGATGATGCTACCTAAGGGTACTAAGGACGGATTCCCCTTCCAGATCTTTGTGATTGCTTATCCCTATGAAACTATTCCTAAGGAATTTGAACCTTTCAAGAGCTACGTGCTTGACCTAAAGGCTTACAGCTATCCTTTCGATCGCCCTGTGTACTCTGAGGCCTTCTTCAAGCAGCCCAACATGTTCTTTAAGGATGTTTCCATCTTCCACGAAGGAGAAATGTTCCCTTACAAACTCAACGTTCTTTCGAATTTCGAACAACATAACCAAGTCCCCAAGTAAAGAAAGGAGAGAGAAAGCTAACAACACCGAAGACTGACTCCACTTACATAAAGGAGTTTCATAAAGATAAAATAAAACGATGTAGTAATAATCTTTGGTTTTTATTATAAGCGTCCATGTTGAACATTAAACTAAATACCTACTAAAGTTAGTAGGCTATGTAGGTACTAGGCTGTGTACGGAAAATATTGAGATCTGGTACAATATTAAGCCAGTGACCACTATAAGAGGACCTACTTTGTAATGGTTTAGATTATAATTATCACAAAGTAGTTAGTACAAGTGTGGTGAGAAAAAAGCGCTAGGCAAGTTATCAACCTCAGTCCTATGATACACAGTAATATTAAAGAATCTGTAGTTAGTAGCTGAATCCTTAAATCCTACAGCTGGTCTGTGAAACGGAAACCCTAAAGGCTTTGAATCGCACAATTTTACTGCCTTACTATATTTGTTGCTATCTAATGATTGATCTTTTTCAACAGGCGTAATCATAACAAACAATGTCAAGTTCAGTCCCTTTTCTATGCCATGAGGGATAAGTAAGTTTTCCGGAAATTTGAATATACTGTACGAATGTGATTTGCGTACAATTCCATCTTTGAGACGAATTGAATCAAAATGTCCATCAAAAGAGTGTTTCTTTGAAAACTTTGAACGAAAAGTTTTAAAATTTAACCCTTCGTCTAACTCCAAAGTATAGGTATCAAGATCGAAAAATTTGGAGTGTTCTTGCCAACAATTGTTTCCACATTGTGGACCTAAGAATAGTCTTAGTACAGCTGTCATTCTAGCTGATGAAACAAAGGATAGTTTTATTTCGATAGGTTTATGTTTCAACCTTCTTTGCCTTACTGAAATAAAAGTAGTTTCACCATTTTTAGGTTTGAAACCACGCGCATAATTCAAAGTAAACCTGTATGATTGGAAATACGTCGTAAAATTAATGTTGTCCGTGTCTTCGGTATTCTGAATTGTTATATCTTCCGTCTCAAATTGGGTTAGATCATAAGCTCCCATTGTGTTTTTATAATCCGTGAAATAGTTAAGCATGTATTTCATAAGAAACCAGTATACAGGATCTCTTAGTGATGTCTCTGGATAGTGGAGTAGTGACGGTGCCGGATTGTACCTGTCGAAATGTTTTAGTTTTGACATGATATTATATAACTTACTTTTAACACGTCTTACTGTCGGTTGTTTGAACGCTGATCATCTTTGTAATTAACTAATCCATGATCAAATCTCTTTTCAACTTCAATTCGGTAAGAGTAAAAACTACTACTAGAGACTGGTTCATTGATTAGTTAATAAAGCGTATGAGCAACTAACTGTAGACAGTAGACTTAAATATTATTGAAAAATTGCACTTACTCGTCAACAGGAAACCTGTTACTGCCATATCCGAATACAGATCTTACAACTTTAGCGGTTTTGATTCCATCAAGGTTTGCACGGATCAGTCTTGACAGGTCTTCTATATGATTGTCTTCCGTCATGTTGATATATGTTCCATTTTCCTGAAAACAAATTTGACTGAGGGACATTCAAAATATGTGTGTGTTAAAAATAATGCAGGTAGGTAACCAAAATCCAGTCCCTGCCCAAGTGAAACGATAACAAAAGAGAGTCTACTTTTTATTAATTTTAAAGTTACCAATAGTTTCAACTAACCATGACAATAAGTCCACGGTCAATGCATTCCTTAATAGCAATGTCAATAGACTTGATCAATGCTTTCTCACTATCCCAATCTCCTCTTACACAGGACCTTGTAGGGAATGGAAGTCCATTTAAGTGAGACAGATATGAAATGTAGTCACTTTCATCCTGGAGGGGCGAAGGTGTTGTCTCTGATAAATGTTCCTTTTCCAATAAATATCTCGCCATCAGCTGTTGATGAGCATAATAATAATGCTCTGCATGTCTAGGAAAATTCTCATCAAGTTCTTCATTAGTCATCCAAAATGGATGCAAAAGATGTAATCCCATATAGTATGTATTCAAACCTATATCTTCTCTGAAGTAGTTAATTTCTTTTTCTATTCCATTATTGGGTTGGTTCCACCCAGAGTAGTTGCTGTTCACAGTTATGAATTCTCCGACGCGTCCTGGAATACGATACGATGACAACCAGTAATCGTTTTGATCTATTTCAGAGATTTCCGAGTCTTGACCTTTACCCTCTTTGATAGCATCAAGTATTGTATACGCTTTTGTAATAGCTTCAGAGTTAACGAAATAACGCGGATTTAATATGAACGGAGGTAAGATATGGTTTTCTGATATATTAGAACTGTACAAAGATGCTAATCGTAAGGCGTAGAGGTACATTTCAGTATTTATGTGTTTTTCAGCCCATTTTCTCAGTTGTACAAAGTCTTCACCCTCAGCGGCTTGGAAGAGTCTAAATAATGCTACAGCAGCTTGTCTCATTTCGTCGTTATAAACGTTAAATGTTAGACCTTTTCTGGTTGTGCCTTTCTCAATCCAATTGTTAAGGTTTTCTACGTATGCATTATCCTGGAATAAAAGGTATTTTTTTATTGTAAACTGATTGAAAAACTTTTTACGAATCAGTATAATCGAACAGTTAGGTAACAACCAAAATCACTACAGATTCCTCTACCGTATAAAAATAAAAATTCAAATTATAAATTTAATAACTATATTTTTTAGGCTTACAGAATAGGAATAGGATTGGGTAGATATTTACCATATTATCAAGGCCCGCCAGTTTGCTAACATAGTTTTTTTTATAAATTTCGTCAAAGTCCGGGGCATATCCAGGAAGTATATTCAAAAATAGTTTTTCTTCGTTCGGTAAAATATCTGAAAAAGATACAGTTCTAGGAAATACACTTGAATAACGAAAACACAAAATTATAAACACCTTCAATGGAAACAAGACTTTCAAATAAAATAGCACCGTAAATAATTACATAAAATCATATTAACTATTATCAATCAATTTAATTAAATAATTAATTAAATTTAAACCGAAACCGAATCAATATCTGATTATTCTATTAAATCCCATATTAAAAAATAGATACAATATCTATAATCAAGGGTAACAAATTTCTTCTATGTATTTTAACACCCTCACTGCGGTCAAAAATCTGCATGCCAAACGTGGTAATTATGGTAAACCACTCCTTTTTGGGAAAGGCACGTTCGGCAGTGATCGTGCCTTTCCCAAAAACGAGAGGCAATGAATTGATTGTTGACATTCCAATTTAATATATAAAAAATGGTATTGTTTAATATTTGTGGTTATACCTTAGTCAAACTTCTTGTAGAATTTTTGTAAACCAACCATCAATTCAATAACTAATAACACCAATAACTTAATTACACTTTCATGGCGTCGAGGTTCAGATATAATCGTAAGCACTATTTACTAAAGAAAGGATCACAAATCGACTAGTAATGTAATTTGCGTAAAAAAAGACGCGGGAACAGAGTTAATTTCAGGTTAAGTAAAGGCAAATTGTTTACAGAAATTCTACAACGAGTTTGGTTAAGTTATAGTTTAATAGTTATTATAACGTTTACATGCAATTTTAATTGTATTTATATTGTTATTTACAAAATTAATTTTAATTATGAAGAACATTATGTTAAACTACTACTCACTTATTAAGAAAGAATTTATCACAATTTTTCTTGACCTGTAAGTATGTTGCCATAATTGGCAAAATAATGAATAAATGCGAATATGAATTTGATGAGGATGAGTGGTCTACATACCCCCTTCAGCACTCGAAGTAAGCTCCTCAAACTCATCAGTCGGTACACCGAGTACATGACTCAGGAACACCAGCCACAACAGCATCATGCCCCGTAGTCGTAACATGACTATAACAGTCTCTCGACTACCGTAAGTAAATAGTAAATATGGCCTTTTATTAGCAGGAGGGTCGGCGTAATATGTTTCTGCTGGTCCAATTGAGATCCCTGCGTCAGGTTGGATTAATAGAGTCAATTTTTCACTGTACAGTCGGGATGCGAGTCTTTAGGAGTTTTTTTTTTTTGCGAGAGTATACAATGCTATGAAACGATATTATGCAATTACAGGCAATAATAAAATAGAACTTCATTGCTTGGTTTCATTTTTGACATCAATATTATGTAAAAACTAGCAAAAAAAAGAAGCAAATTGTCATCTCAGTAGATGTAATTTTCAAACTTTCACATTTATAATATTAGTGTGATTTTTTTGTGTAACAGCTAATAAAACTTATTAATCTGTATAAATCTACGAAATAAAAAAACCATGTTCAAAGCATTATGAAGCCGCCTGTACGTTATCCACAGGATACAAAATGCAATTGGACAATTTTCCAATTGCGTCTCGTGTCGTGGCATAAACTAATTTTGGTTCCACTTTCAAAGTATATTGCTGGATATATAGCACTCAAGGAAAAACCCAGATAGCTGAGCACGTAACGGCCACTCAGGATGTAAATCACAAGTACAAGACTATTTTAGTACCTTTGAACAACAATGTGTGAGTCGTCCCATTGCATAAGAGCGTTTATGCCTTCCATGCGCAGTTTGGTTCAAAAACAGTACTTTTCAAACCCGTTAATGTCATGAACCAGTATCTTACACTATAAGTTAATTATTGATTATTGAGTTAAAATATTTCTAGGTCTGGCGTATTAGAGCTTACTTTAGAAGTTACCTACCCCTTGTTCCAAGTAGCTTTGTTTTGGGCTATAGTTCTGTAGGTACATAACTAATGGGTAATTTTTGTCCCACTATTTTATTACAAAAATTAGTGATTGCAAAAATTATAACGTTAACGTTTAATTTTTCATTTATTTAAATTTTTAGTAAGTATTGACTTATTTTATTTACAGCTAACTTAAGGCGATTCCCCGAGCCAAACTAGCGCTGCCACCTGTTTTATTTTATTATTTCGTTGAACAAAGGTAATTTTAAAAAATTTCATGAGCAATTTGTTAACCTACCTAGAGATGTGAAAATAGAATTTGGTGGCCAAAAAGTGCAAATTCGTATGAGCCTCTCTGCCTAAACTGTACAAAATAAAAATATTACAAAGGCATTAAAAGAAAGTTTATAATAGGTATCACAAACTGTCCATTAAACATTTTGAAATTACCTTTGTAATACGAAATAATAAGAGAAAATATGTGGCGGCGCTAGTTTGGCTCGGGGAATCACCTTAAACCTTAGTTCGCTTTGCCTTTCTCTGTCTCTAATGGTTAGTTTAATTTAAAATGAATAGTAGGTATAATCATGTGGGTAGATACAGTCAACTGGCACGCTTACCTAATAAAAAAACAATGAACACACACCGAATACAGGATGGAAAGTTTAAAACATATGAAAGCAATGGGACCACGAGCAATAACTATTTCTCGTGGTCCCATCAATGGAACAAAATAATGGGACCACGAGAAAACACACGAAATTTCGCAATTTGGTCATCACAAAAAACTCAACTTTGATAATGAACACGAAATATGTTATTTTATCAACGTCTGTATGAGAAGAATAAAAAAATGTTATTGGGACCGATCTAAATCGTTTTCATCATCATGTTAGTACACTGCTGGACATAGGCTTCCCCTAATGAGCGCTATAACACCTTGTCTTCAGCTTGACGCATCCAGTATATGCCTGCAGTCTTTCGAAGGTCGACAGAGTACGTACGGTCGACCTGGCCAGAGTAATCGGCTATAAATAGTTTTAGCTCAGAATAGCCTTATAGTAGTACAAAACGTGTTAAGATCTAAATGTAATTAAAATCAATGTAAAAACTGTTAAGAAATGAAATAAGTCCCAAAAATTAATTTCTTAATTCATTTCTTAGAGATACCCAGAGTGCGGGTTAGCACTATAACAAAAAAACCTGTGTAAAACTGTTCTTAAATTTTTATATTTTCATACAAAATAATAAATTTATGCAATGCGTTATAAATATTAGCATACAATTGTTAAAATCCGTTCGTGTGAATTATTCCGGAAATAATTCTTTGGAACGAACTCAAAAAAAAACCCTGACCAAAAATGATACATAAGAAAACTGAAGAAATTACTATCTGTAAGATAGAATAACCGCGTTTAAAACAACTATGCTAATACCGCATTCGGATTTGTACTAGTCTTAGAATTTATTATTAAAATATCTAATAATACTATTTTATGATGGTTTAGTCGCCGGTCATCATCTCCATGAATTCTGAAACAATTAGAAAGATTGATTAAGTAAACAAAGAAAAACATAAAGATTATGATGACGCCCTTGTATTCGAATTACGGCGATGTTGGTCAATCACTACACATAAAAAAAAATTGCACACTCACTACCTATTAAATTTTAATAGATAGTGCACAAATTTCAAAATATCTGCCACTCAAATTTTGGTCCACTCGTGAACGGCTGCAGATATTTTCGACTTCATACACTTTGATCATGATGCAGAAGAGAAATATGCGAGACATCGTAAATTTACTATGTCAAATAACGTGTGGTACGTTTTGGTATGTGCACTAGTTTAATGTTTTTGTGTGGTAGGTATCTGTTATTACTTTGTGAAATTTACGAGGTAATTTAGATTTGAAAGAAAAAACAGCTGTACTGTGAATGTAATCAACTAGAAATGTTGACTGGTAGGCATGCAGTGGCAATGTAAATACAGTAACTGCGGTAGTATTTTTAGGAAAGTAAAATTTACGAAAATCGAAAATGACAGTCCTTGAACGAAGTAACTAGTAGTAAAAGTGCGCAGACTAGCGCGATTAGTTCGAAAAGGTCCATGCCATTTTTATCACGCGCGGGAATATTCCACAGCGATTTTAAATCAGTACCATATTCTATCTAATTATAAAGACGATCTTACCATCAAAGTCGACGGTTCCGGAGCCGTCAGTGTCAATCTCGGCGATGATGCCGTCGAGGTCAGAGTTGCTTAGTTTATCATCAAGAGCAGCCAGGATTTCCTTGAGGGTTGAGGTGGTGATGTAGCCGTTGCCTTCACGGTCGTATAACCTGGAAATTCAGTTTTGGTGTCGTAAGATATTTTTACCCAAAGGCGTTCTTTGGAGCTTATTGTGAATTTGTGACCGAAAACAGATAACTTTAAAGTTGTAAAAACTCTCCAACCAATGGCTTTACAATGACAATAGTATCTTCCAATAGCTTATGTATGCTTCACATATATTATGTCAAAATAAATAAATATTTATCTCTCTTTCTTTCTTAAATAATGAACTATAGATGGTGCGTGGATGCTATATACATTTAGAGACTTATTGAATGGTTTCAACCTTGACACTATTCATAAGAAGCGCGTCCCTCCGTGTGTAGTTTCTTTCATCTAAGGTAGAATCTCATAATGTACCATTCTGTGACGATTGATATCCATCTCATAGTGAAACAATTGGTTTAGCAGAATAGGGTACATTTTGCCCCTTGAGGGGGATTTTCAAGGGGGAGAACTGGAACTCATATTTTTTTATTCCAGTTTTTCCCTCAGGAGGGATTTCAGGGGGGGGGGGGGGGGGACTGGAAAAACCTATAACCCTACCCATAATAAATGAAGTATGTATAATAATCTACGATAAGCCACAAGGGTGTTATGATGACAATAAACAATTATTTAATTAAGCCTACAATTAACTGAACGTCGTCACTATAAACACAATCCTTTAATTTCAATTGTTTATCGGAAGCAAAAGTTCTTTGTTTTTTTTTTTCAAATAAATTTCACTATTTTTATTTCCTATTAGGTACTACTAAAGTAGCAAAAATCTACTAAAAACAAAAAGTTTTTTTTTTCTGTTTTTTTTCTTTCAAATGAACTTCACTTTCTTTGCTACCACTTATTGACTGTTTTTAGATTCGTATGAGCACAAAGTTGGGTTTTTTCGTTGCTTACCTAAAAGCTTCTTTCAGTTCTTGTTGCATAGCTTCCGCGTCCTCTTCCTCCAAGAAGTGAGAGGCGATATTGCAGAAGCCATCGAAGTTGATCTTACCTAAACCTGAAACAAATATAATGAAACATTAATAAGACGAATTCTAGAAAAAAGGAGTTTTTTCAAATCTTATCAATTAATATTTATCTTTTCAATTCAGTTATATATGTGTGTAATAACTCTAAATGTTGAAATGAACAAAGACCCTGGACTGGACGAAAAAAGGTAGCTTAGAATGTTTGGTAATTATTTATCTAATAAAAAGACTCAATGCAGGAAATTGTTTGTATAATTCGAATTGTATAGTACTAGAACTAGAAATAATTAAACTGTTGCGTATCTACTAAAATTATGACTAAAGTAAACCAAGGTATCTCCCAAACAAGTCAAGTATACGTCATATACTCTCTACGGATTCTACTATGTTCTATCCTTGTAAAACAAACAGATAACAATCCAAATCCAAATCATTTATTGACAAGTCAATAAAAACAGTAGCTGATAGACAGTAAGTGCTCACTATTAAAAAAAAATCGTTACTGAAAAAAACATCTACAAAAAATAAAAGTTGAGCAAGATGAGCTTGGAAAAATAGTGATTCAAAAGCTATTACGGAAATAGCAACTCCCGCGTCGAAAATAACGGAATATTTTCGAAAAGGTGCCGCAGCCTCGACATGTGTGAACGTATAATGATGATTGATCGCTTCTCTAGCCGTTTGCTGTTCTGTTTTAACGTCCATTGTGGCACGTGGATTTCGCTGGCAAATGCTATTGAATATTTGTAGTAATTGCTGAGTAATTTTGTTTTTAAGATGATTTGAACAGCCGCTTTCAAGGGATGGGCTTACCCCATCAATGGCTTGTTCACTTACTGGTCGATTTCTCAAACAATGCAAGGGAACTAAAACTGACCCTTCATAATGGCAGTTTGGTTTATTGACCAGCAGCCTGGCATCAGACCGAGGTAACGAGGAATTTCCTGCAAAAGACAGGTAGATCCTGGATGCGGCAGACTGAAAACAGGGCGCTATGGTGCTTATTAGGGAGGCCTATGTCCAGCAGTGGAGAAGCATAGGCTGATGATGATGATGAACAAGGAAAAACTTGGTCGACGGTTCCTAAATTATGTGCAGTTACTGCAATCTCATATAGACCAGCCGGGCGTGATGATGAGGGCAAAACCCCCTCTTTTTTGGGAAGTTGATTTCAGCCGTGGAGGTATGGTGAAGTAGGCACTTACTTTCTGGGTCATTCTGAACGATGAGAGCCTGAAGCTCGGAGTCGTCGAACAACTGTCCCATTGTATTGAGGATGGTGGAGATCTTCAAAACGTCGATGTAGCCAGACTTTGTGGTGTCGAACATCTGGAAGGCTTTGCGGAGCATCGCCATTTTCTGATCATCGTCCGTATCCTGGAAGATTTAAGGTTAATAAAATGGTCCTCGGAAAACAATATGCACCGACTGGTATATAGGTCCGTTGAGCTACCTGTAGATTGTTTGCAAGAGTCTGCAGTTAACTCTACTGTTTCGATTGCAAATATAGTATGAATTGGTTTCTACTCTCATTGTTATTTTGTTTGTTCTATAAATCTCATATGTACCCATTTATCGAAATCATCATATTCAAATGATGGGTATGCTATGCTACTATGGCAATGAAAAAAAAGTACACATGGTATGACAGAATATAAAATTCAAGATGTGTTATTCTTTTACACCTTTCCTTAATTCTTCCTCAATATAGTACTAGGAAAATTATGACAGATATTTCACATTAAACTAATAATGAATACTAGCGGTTAGGCTCCTTGATTATTGAAATTGAAAGAATTTGAATCATTGTTGTATTGAGCCTTTTAAATAAAATAAAATTGTACAAACTCCACGAACAATGAGCGATGCTAGTTTAGTTTACAAATTTCCATTGCCATTTTTCACAGTTGTGCGATTTTTATTTTTTTACCAATTCTTAACTAAATTATGGTTCGAAAATTCCCCTTTTCAAACCATTTACTTTATTTATTAACTTTTTAAATGAAGAATACATGCAAGATAACCAATCAAGATCCTTTCATTTGATGTAATCTATTTGCAAAACAAAAGACGTCACTTTCACAAACACTTCACTATCCTCACCATTTTGTTTGTTTGTGCTGACTGTTTGTAACAAGAACCGAATCCGAGTGCGAGTGATGTTACACTAAGCTTTACATCCGTAGGCCACCCATATTTATAGCATTCTGCCAGAATGTGGAATATACGAAAATAAGTGAAATCCAGCGCCCTGACGTCGGAAGACGCTCTGAAATGCCACAATACTACTGATTGGAGTTTCGTATCTTTTCTTCTTTATTTTTTTTACTCTTTAGTTTCAAGTAAGTTTTAATTTTTAATGTGTGACTTGATTTGTACTGCGGTGTATGTTTTAATAAAATTTGCGATAATTTGATCCACTCTTGTAAACTTCAGCATTCAAAATCACTTTAAGATTTAACTGGTACCCAATAAAACTGAATCGGCGTAGTTATCTACTATAATTTATTTCCGAAAACTTATTGATTGTTTTGCATATCCCTGTAATTGCATTGAGGAGAGACACCGTCTCAATGTAAAAGGTCTTTTTGATAACTAGCATATCTACCCTTGAATTTAACTTGGTTTTCAGGATTTTTTGTGCTTGCGTGTATGGTTAACGTAGTTTAGGTGTACCTATTTTACCTACATCAAAAAATGTGGTTCAACAGAGTGGGGGCCTGTCTCGTTCTCGATACACGTGGGTTTGTGACGTGAAATTCGTCAGCGACTCGGTGGTTTTACCAATGGAGAGCACATTACCCACAGGTGTTCTCCGCACAGATATTAATCCCAAACACTGTATTTCAATAATATTTGAAACTACCACGGAAGTACCCTTGCTTAAAATCTCATCTCACCTCAACAGCCTATAATGGTCCGACTGGGACCTGGGATAAGAAATTTAAACTGCATTGTGTATAAAAATACACGGCAACTCAGTGATTTTAAGGTTTCTTTTCCTTAAGGGCCCTTTGTTTACCATTTTTTACATAATTTTTGGCTAGAGTATTAATTTTAAGTCATAATAGAAAAAAAAGTAGAGTTAAACAGAACCAGTGAGGGTTAGAAGTTAGAACATATTAAATATGTAACAGGTAATGTACGTACGATATTTATGCGACTTCTACAGCCGGTTTTCCGAACGACCGAGCCGAACTTGTTATTTTTGACAAAAGTTTTAACTTTTTGTTAACAAAAAGTTTAAACTATTGCTGATAGTATTCGATCCGGTCATTCCATACTCCAAGATCAGTCAATGACGCAAGCATTAAGATCTACTACGAATAGACTAATCCTCACACCGGAAATAGGCAGTCAATTATTTACTCTAATTGACTCAAGCTTAGAGAATCTAATATTAACGCGTCCATCCGTGCATCATCCGAGGATATCGTCAGTTAACTTTTTCTTAATCTAATGCACTTGTGACGTTTTTCCTGAAATTGACAGATTCTTTGGGTTCCGCTGTAAAATAAAAAAATCATGTTACTTTTAAAAATATCACAGATTTTTGCAACGTCCTCGGTTACTAACATAATTATCACATGATTTTTCATCATTTTTGCTCCCCATAACTTTCATGTCCTCGAGTTTTTCCTACTTCTTTATAGACATAGATAGATGACTTTTTATTCTGACGCACATACATTAGGACGGACGAACATGAATACGTAGATCTGATCTATATAAGGTAAACGTGACGAACATGAATACGTAGATCTGATCTATATAAGGTAAACGTGAGGTCCTTGTAGTCGCAAGCCAAAGATTTAAAAAAGTTACATAGTTTCTAACAAAATGACAGATTATTTGTGTACCGCTGTAAAATAAAAAACTCATGTTGCTTTAAATATATAAGACTTACCTGCCTAAAAAGGCAGATTTTAGGCAGGTAAGTTTTGGCTACAGAACCACTTCGATAACGTAACCAACCTCTTCTTGGTTATTTCAGCAGTATTTTTATCGATGTGCCATGTTTTGCGCCTTTTTATTGGGTTTCGAGTGTTTACGATGGGCGTGGTAAATATTTTCATAGCACGTTTTGATCTATCAATTTTACTGTCGTGTTTATGACATTCGAAGAGCCGATTTCAAACGTAACTTTTTTTAATTTTACAACTTGTTGACAGTTCGGATAATTGCTTTGCTGTAGGTAGAAACTGAGGTTGAATAAATAATAAATCATGCTGGAAAATTCACACAGCAATAAATAAATAAATCTAGCCCCAAGCTAAGCAGAGCTTGTGTTATGGGTACTACAGAACTGATATATATAATACAAAACACAGATACATATATTTTTATATACATAGAAAACAAATAGAACAGCCGGAACTAATATCTGCAGATCGTATAAACATTTGTCCCAAGACGGGAATCCAACCCGCAACCTCCTGCGACGCAGGCGGACCTTCGCCCACCGCGCCACTGAGGTCGTCCTTTTAACTATACCTTTTACTGTATACTTTTAAATAATCTAGACGATTTTCATGGTTGTTTCGAGAACCGTCACAGTGTGACTCGTCTGGACTTTTTTACCGTCGGTTCAGCCTCATATAGGTTTCACTCGACAACTCAACCATCATTTTGCCCCACTAATGTAAACCTTTATTGAATTGCCCGGCTCTACCAGATAATACTTGGCGAAACCTCAAATTTCATCTGAATAACCCTGTTTCCTGTGTAGGTAGTTTAACCCATTTACAACCCACAATATGGTTAAGTTAAAGTTCGACATACATTGAGCCTATTGGAATCTACTACTGAGCAAATAGAATAGAAGATAGACATAGAATTAGAATTAGGAGTGGTTTTTGGTTTTTGGTGTTTTTGTTTTTGGTGTTCTTTTTACCTGCCTTCTACCTTCTACCTGTTACCTAATACCTCCATTCATGCCGATCTTCTGAAGTTTCAGTTTATATTTTGTCATTGACAACTGCCAATAACGAAGAACACGTGCCAACTGCATTGGAATTTGTCTGCCTTCTATTTATACGCAAATGCATCCGTTTTCAACCAAAAGGGATTAATAACACCTTACATATAGCCCGAATTCGTCAACGCAGCGGGTGAAAAAGCACAGATGGGTGCTTGCATACGCTATAAGCTTCTAGAACGTATGAAGTGTCCAGGGCAGGAAATACCTTTGATGCCAATTCAGAACAATCTCAATGAAAATATAACTACGTCACCTTCAGACGTCGACAACATAGTTTCGTCAAATTGAAAGCTTTGATCTTTTAACGGCTAGTGGTTGTTGTGACAGGAATTGTTAACAACAACACAATTAACCAAATTACAATAAATTACATTTATGCTTAGAGATTACATTATACCTACCTACTAATCTTAAGGTAGAGCTCGCAGGCTTAAGCGTTTTAGTTTGCTCCATTTTTTTATGTTTTAATACCTCATGAAGAAAGAACTTATTAAAATGCATTCAGAGTAGGTATCTGTCGCTTTGATAAAAGGTAGATTTCAATAATATCATTTTCGGAATTGGCTGTATCACAATATTCACGGTAGAGTAGCCCTTTGGTATCTTAAACAAATAAATGACAAAATGTCAAAACCGCTACAATAAAGTAAATCATCACACGAGACACCTTAGTAAAGTGAAGATTGAAATGAAATAATAAGCCAAAACGTCAGTTTTTCAGCAAAAACCCTACGATGGTTGGCAACAACTGGCGCGTGAAACGAGTTATACGCGCGCCTGCTTACATTTAGACTGCCGGTGATCGACTATAATTTTTGTGTTCCACTCACGCCACAATGAACGTCCGGAGTAAAAGCTTAGAACACTTGTCATGCTGCTCAAAGACTGGATTACCCAAAATAAATTATGACTCTATTGTGGAACAATGTTGAAACAATTCATGGTCATGCTCTTTTATTGATGTAGCCAGGTTTTCTGATACTGAACATTTGTTGAACCTACATCTTCATTGCGACCCACGCTGTCGCGAACTGCATTGGGCTTGACATCCTGAATAGGTAGAGTTGCCAAGATGATGTATGCTGTTATTCTGATGATACTGACTCAGGTTGGTATCAATTTTATCTTCAGTGACCAAAAGACTGTATAGCGCACCCAAAAATTATTTAGTTTTTTTAAATTGTAACCTGAACTCTTGATACGACAGTAAATATTTTCATTTTTATCTTATTTTAATAAATAAAGTCATTAGTTATACAAGATCGCGATAGTGTCTTATGAGAGATGAATCAGGTGTTTGAGTACATGACGCTGAACGGCAGATGTAAGATTATTTTGTGCCTACGGATATTATGTGTAGGCACAAAGAATGTTAAAACGATGTAAAGTAGCATTCTCATCAAAATCTTTAGGTCCTATCAAGAAGCACATTAAAAATGAAACATGTTTTATAGAAGCTTACCCAAATTTTTTATTACTGGCGCCTGTCAAAAACCGGAAACTGTAAAGAAAAATATTTAACTAGCAGGTAAATTACTGCAAAATAAACAGTCGTAAATCATAAAGCTAATAACGATCATATTTATAAGTTTTGAGTCGAATCTCCGGTGTATAGTTAAATTTATTACACGATCCGTAACCGACGTTAGGTGAATTTATAAGCTAGCATTCCATTTAGAAATATGTATGTAATTGGGTTTCACAGCCAAGCGCAATGTTTTCACGGTTCCTAAATTATGTGAATCATTGATGTCAATGTGGAATGTGTTTTAATTTGGCACGGAATCTATAGTTTTGGTTTCTGCCATAGCTTTACAGTTTCCTGTAAACACCTCATTCCTACATATCTTAGAGACATTTCTTTAGCTTTTTTGTGTCACTGTCTGATGTAATTAGTGGAATAAAATGTAAAGCATGGATTGTGAATTGACGTTAATTGGGTTAGGTTAAAACCGTTTTTCTTCATTATCTTTATCGAAAAGGCTTCGACAAAAATACATAATAATCTATGGTATGCAAGGCAGATCCTCTTTGTTTCAAAAATAAAAAATAGAGTATCTGAAATATCAAAAATAATTGTGCGAAGTGCCACCACCTGTTTCCTTAGTTAATACCGCTTTTCTCCTAAACTATCGAAAATATTTTGTTACTGTCATCACCGTATTAAATAATAGAATACTAAGGGAACCTTTGGCTTAGTTTTGCAAATAAATGTCTTAATACGGGCGTAAGCGTAGATTTTTACGCTTACGCCGCTCTGCTCTATCCCGCTCCTATAAACACGAAGTCCTATGCCTATCCTATCAAAATGGCGTCGAAGATCGCCCCCATAAGTGATTGTTTCATTAAATGGAAACAAGCGAATTCCTACAACTATTCACGTAGGTACTTACGTTTCAGTAGGAAAATTTCACAGTTTGCAAAGCCCTTGATAAGAAGTAGGAATTTATCAAAAATAGATAGTATATAAGATCTAGCACAGGTAGCAGAGGCCTTACAACGAGATTTGCTTAGTTTACGAAAACTATAAAAGTTTTCGATTCCTTCCCTACATAATTTGGCGCCTGACACCTACCGGATATTGAGACGAACTTTTCATAAAAACCTTTTATATCATATCCTATCATAATGTAGTTACTATGTTTTTCAAAGTATAACAGCGATCCAGTTGGTTCATACGAACGCAACTATTGTTTTCGAATGATTTGTTGCATTTTAGCAGTACAACTTGGACAAATCTTTCGAATGATTTGTTGCATTTTAGCAGTACAACTTGGACAAATCAGCGGTAGTAAACGACAACATTACAATTTTGGTATTGTGCAAACTCATACTAGCCACTCAGCTGCTGGTAATAACCAGTCGGTAATCTTCTTTATCGGATTGTTCCAGTGAATTTTGCTGTCCAAATCCCTAGATTTGGCGATGGAATTTTAGTATCTGGATAGTGTTGATGACCTTAAAATATGAACCTAACCTTGGTTCCCTCTGATTCTGAAAATGGATTGAATGAGATATAATGGGTAAATAATATAGGTCTTAACTTTTTTGCGAAGTCATTTATTCCATTCAGACACAAAAGTACATATGGAAAAGTCAGACAGATTCAAAATTGATAAACAGAATCAAGAAACGCGAAACGGTTGGAAACCTTATAATCAATAAGCTTACAAAATTATTTCCAATTTTGACTAATCTATGTATGTGCTTGAAGACATAATATATTATTTTCATTTCTATTATTACATTCATTGATGTCACAGTTTAATTTTTCCTAAAATAATATTCTGAGAAGGCCTTATGGCTTATGGCTAACCGTATTGCGTTTTTTCATTAAATTTGGGTTAACATGACTCTAGTTTTTTCATTAGGAAATAGATCGTACTTATATTTACAAGAGAAGGGTTTCGCCAAGCCTAGTATAATATTATTATATCTTTGCGCTAGCGATCTTAAATTTTGATTCTTATTACGGACAGCCATAATTTTTTTGTCGAAAAATTCCCAAACCAAAACTTGATGATCATTTCCAAGAAAAGTACTTGTTTATCATATTCTTTTGTTTATTTGGATCCACTATTGGGTCATCCATTATAACGATGACGCTAAGATAACCATATGAATAATGATCTTCAGATGAAAATTCTACTAACAATGAAAACAGAATAAAAGTGAATGAAATTCTCAGAACAAACAACAACTGTAAGACAATAAATAAGGACAATAAGAACCTGAAACCTTGTAATCAACTGTAAAAATATTTTCTATTTGTGATCCAGCGGTGTCACAGTGGTGACCGATGGTTTTTAAATTTTCAGCGGTGAAAACAGGGAAAGCGTGTCGTTGTAGAATATTTGGAACTGGTCCAAAATAATGATAGGAAACTGTGAAATAGCAATAATGTGCATCGGCTCTGTACTATATTTTTTCTCCAGTAAACAAGGTAGTAGAAACTATAAAAATAGGTCTTGAGAAATATGTTCTTAAGATTGGAGTTGGAAGCGAACAAAGATCACAGAGTGGCAGCTTCGGTGATTTGACTGTATCAAGAAATAGTCACTTCGAGCGTAACTGTCCTAGCGATCATTCGATTTGCGTAAAATTTGATAGGTGTACAGTAAAGACAGATGAAACATGTGATATATGCTGGTAACTTAGTGAGGCCAAATCCATCGAAGAGTCCATTTTCGACGTAAAAATGTGCAAAATCGCATTTTTGCTTACATTGCATTATAGGTGTGTATTATTAAGAACAAAAAAAAACAATCTGGGACCTAGATGTATACTATTCGAATACAAAAAACAACATGATATGGTGGGAATATGCTCCAATTGCTCGAATGGCAAATCATCATCCGGAGGCCTCATAACGCGCGAAGCAACGTACGCTTCGGATCGGACCTTAGACAATTTAACCCAGATCGGACGCGTCACTGAATGACGCCTTTTGTTTCGTATCTCGAAGAAATAAATGTCAAAATAATTTTCATAGGAAGGTCATTGAAAGATTCGCAATTCGTCAATTTTGTAACTTGTCTTTCATTACTCTATATAACTTAGTAATCATCGAAATCTATTAAGTATTTAAGAATACATCACTAAAATTGTAGTAGATAGTCGTAATTTTTCAAAAGTATGTTTTTTTTAGCTTGAGCATAGAGATGCGCGACTGCGAATGATCTGACTAGTCGAATGATCTACAACTACTAATTTACTCATTTGACTTGAATATTAGTAGCAAACTAATCTTCCAAGTCGAATGAGAACTACTAATTAGCAATTAAAATTGCCTCTACGAATTGATCATTAACAACTCCGATTTGACTTTGTGAGTCGATCGGTGATTTTGAGTGATTGAATTATTCACCGTTCCTGCGGGAATTGAAAGGAACGGATTAGTAACTAATTTTATCATTCGGTTGATGTTTGTAGTATTTTGTAATTTTTTTTGTTAAATTTATGATTTTTTCATTAGTTTTATTTGATTTTTAATTAAACCTAATATAAGGTACATCCAGTCTTTATTTTTAAACTGCTTATGTACTAACTTTGACTTGTGAAGCGTTGTGTTGTGTGGCGACAGCGAAAAAACCCGGAGTCCAACGAAATGTATTCGACTCGACTCGACTATCCACGTCGAATAACGAATTAAGACCGACTCCGGCAGTCGAACGACTCGCGATTACTAACCAAATTAGTTACTAAACTAATTGAAACCGACTCGGGCAGTCAAACGACTCGCGATTACTAACCAAATTAGTTACTAAACGAATTGAGACCGACTCGGGCAGTCGAACGACTCGCGATTACTAACCAAATTAGTTACTAAACGAATTAAGACCGACTCGGGCAGTCGAACGACTCGCGATCACTAACCAAATTAGTTACTAATTTGCTCATTCGAATGGTTCGAATGATTTGTGTAGTCGAATAATTCGAATGAAATCATCCACAGATCCACAGTGGATGATTTAGAAAAAAGAGAGTGATTTAGCAAAAGAGTTTAGAAAACCGGTCCTTATCTGACGGAGAAATCGACGAACATACAAAAAAAATACATACCCCTGCCTGAACTTAGAACCTCCATTTCAGACTTAGATTTCGGTTAAAATGATTAAAAACAGCAATAACAGTTTACTATTCGTTTAATAACTAAGGTAAGTACAATGATTTATAATTACAGAAGACGTTTAAAATTAAAATTACATAACAATGACGTACAAATATACGAAATTCTTTCAGCTCAAACTAAACGGATATTCCATTCTATTTTATTATTCTTAGTTCCTACTTAGGTACCTACTGGCTACTGACCTAATTATCTTTATTCAATATGGATATAGTTGACCATGTCTTCACCGATGACCTGTTTCTTCTCGTCTTTGCTTGCTTCATCATCATTGTTGGTTTTTTGTTCCTTGTCATCATCAGATGAACGAATGATCAGGTCATAAATAGTGAATGCTTTGTTTATTGGCTTTGACATTCTTAAGACTGGTACAAATCTTATTTCCTTGTTTTCATCATCTATCCCTAACACTTTAAGATGTTCCAGGCTGCCGACATCTTCTGATTCTTCAGTTCTACCTGTTTCGAACTTTTTCTCAATAGTTTTATCAAAAGCGTAAGGTATTTTTACTACTTCTACATCAATATGCCTTACAGTGTTTGTGTCGTCCGTTTCCTCTCCTTCAAATTCGTCAAATTTTTGAGAAAAAGTTTTATTAATAACGTAAGGTGTTCTTACCACTTCAACATCTACATGTTTTACAGGGTTCACTTTTTCTGTTTCCTCGCTTTCACTTCGGTCAATTTTCTTCTCAATTGTTTTATTGATAACGTAAGGTATTTTAACCACCCCAATGTCTACATATTTTGTAGTGTTTACATCTATTTGTACTTTTTGTGGTGTTTCTGGTGTAGTATTTTCTTTATTTTTGACTTTATTATCTATGATGAGGCTTTTGTAGTCAAACTTTTTAAAAGAAAGCCCTGATTTCTGAGATGATTGTTTTAGTTGGCCACGAACAAGAGACTTTGGTTCTTTAACTGGACTATCATTTTGCATCTCGTAAACTCCCAAAATTTCATGATCTTGAGAGTCAATAACTATAATGTCATCTCGACTTTCTGTAGGAACTTGTATAGGCGCTTCTGTCGGCACATTTTTTGGAGTGACATCCTTGTTAATGTTTTTATAATCAAACTTTTTATAATTACTTTTTTGATAAGAGGTTTTTGCTTGGTAACCACCATAGCTACCACCTGGAGTTATGTTATCTTGGCCAGGTTGACCACTGCCCCATGCGTTGGGTTGAGAAGGGCGGACGTACCCACTATTTGCTCCGGAGCCTCCACCACTACTTTTAAAGATCACAATAGTATCTTTAAACATTAGGTTTGGAAGGCCTAAGAGCATATTGTCTTCAATAGGCAAGTCCAATGGATACAATTTTGACATTACATGTTCATTGAATTCCGTACTTGCTGATGAATATGCACCAGTCAAAGATGTTTTTATGTATGGTGCAACAAAAACTATTATTTGTAGAGGAAGACCTTCAGTTGTACCTTTAGGTAAAACTAGTCTAGACGGGTATTGGATCTGAGTGCTAATACTATTCAGAGGTAATGAGTCGAGACCGAATTGTGCATCCACAACGTTCTTGTGTAGTGTTCTGATAGAAACAAAATCACTTGAGAATCGTGTCAAATCCTCAGAGGATCTGGTAACCATGTTAGACCCCTTCTTTAAGTTAATATCGAAGCAATCCAATAAAGAAAACAAATTTTTCTTTTTAGAGAACTCTCCAGGTGCGATTTTTGGTCCAAGGTAAACTTTTACCATTCCTTTTTGTGTTACAAGAGAGCTGATGTTAATTTTCATTGTGAATGGCTTATGAGACAGCCTAGGTTGACCTATTTTAACATGGAATGTGCTATCACCGTTTCCTATTTTCAATGCATCCGTAATATCAAATTCAAAGTATTCAAAGTTTGTCATCATTTTCTTGACCTCTACATTAACAACTTCAACTCCTGGGAAATACAGTTCATTCTTGGTATACGCTGGTAATACTGTTAGAGCATTGTCGATTAGATCTACAATCTTCTTGTTTAGTTTCCAAAACATCGGATCCCTCAATGATGTCATGTAGTGCTCCAACACGGAAGGATTTCTGTAATAGGCAAAATAAATTATTCTTTGCATTGAGTTTTGTCTTCGACTCGATTTGTTACACGAATTAGTAGGTGTGTTTATGTATTGTAGTGTATTACAGCTAAAATTGAATGATTTTAGTATCTAATTATATTACCCATTGTTGCTGAGTGCTTTGCCAAGGAGCCGTCGTGCCAAATTCTCATAACTCCTCTCGCCAGTAAATAGTATCTCCATCAAATGGTTCAATATTTGAGTTTTGTTATATCCGCTATCCAGCTGTAAAAAACGAATCTTGTAATGTTAATATTTTTTTTGTATTTAACTTAAAAGTTTGAAAGTGAAAATAAGGCGAAACAATTACCATGTGTCCGACAACAGTATACAGGTTGGCTTCGATAGTTTTTAGTAAAGCTTTGTCTTCATTTTCTTCTATGTTAATTTGCGAAGTGCTATGAATGAAGTCATTACCATTGGAATATACCAACATGGGATCGTAGGGTATATCTGATACTAGATCCCAGTTCATGCCATCTATTTCAGGCAGGCCATTTGAGAGCCTTTCCAAATTGTATCTTGACATCCACTGTTTCATCAAGAAATACATGTTTTCGCCATACCGGCTGTTTATGTCAACTTCGACGTTCTTCCAAGGAGCACATTTGAGCATGTTCAAGAAGTAGTAGGAATTAAGCCCTACATCTTCACGGTAATAAGCAAGTTTCGATTCATCATCACCGTCGTCGTGGATGTTGGCTGTGTAGTTGGCATCTAGTGTGTATGCGTTGCCTTCGTCTCGCACACCTTCTGTAGGTGCTACTGCTTGTCCAGCCAGTATGGACGAGCTTTGTATTATAATGTCTTTGCGGATAAAGTAGTTTGGAAGTAATTCGTAGGGTGCTGGTAGGGTTATTTTCTCCATATCTCTCCTGTTTTCAAGAGCCAAGTAAATAACGTCAACGAAAAGTCCGCAATTGAGGTTCTGTCGTGCCCAGCACGCTGCTTTGTAGAAAGTGTCGAATGTCTTTGCATTTTCGAGAACTTCGGAGACGATTTTAAGTTCTGTGACGTGTGCTGGGTCGTATTCAGTGAAAATTACACCTCTAGCTATCAATGTACCTGAAGATCTTAGCTGCTGCAATTTTGTGAAGCAATCAGCGTTCTGAAAAATTTTAAAATGGGATTTGTTTATTTTTCTTCCTAAACTATAATTATTCATTTACTCATCACCAATAAAAAAATACATATTGTATTAGTTGCAAGCTTTACCTATACTTAAAGTTTTTTACTATTCGATGTGGTTTTGCTTTAAAAAAATTATGTTCTATGTGTTTATTTTGGTAAATAAAATTATATTGTAACTATGCCTACACTACGACATGAACTAATCGACCTTGAACTTGATGTTCTTAGGTAATTGCCTGCAATACACGGAAAACATAGAATTCTCTTGGATCTGATTTAGATTAGCAAAAATACATACCCAAAAATCAGCAGCAGAAGTCGTAGTCCAGAACTCCTCTGAGAGCCGTACAACGGTGGGGTTGTCACTTTCCTCGCACACGTTCTCGAACAAAGGAAGAATCAGTTTCTGCAAGTGAATCCATCCCGCTGGTGCTGAAGACAAACAAATACATTTTTGCATTTCTTGAAGACAACTGAGGGGTACCGAAGTTATCCAGGATATGACCACAGATCAATATGGCGTCCACTGCGTTTAGTGTTTTCGTCACGTTACGCGCCCAAGTGGAATATATAAATCTTAAATGCCTTTTATGGTACTTATAAATTTAATTAAAAAAAAATCTTTTTGAGTGGTTCATTAGCACCATAGAATTCAATTGGGACACTTTTCAAAAGTGGTTATATCAAGGAAAAAAAAACTTTCCCATGGCACTACCGGCTATATCAACCAGGCTTTATCACGGAAGATAAACTTTTCGCACTACTGGTTATGTCAACATGTCACGGGGGAGGTTGGAAAATTGCTTACCCAAAGTCGGCTCCGCAATAGGCGAAATCGGCACATTGATCAGGTACCCCGATACCGTCACTAATATCACCACCAACCCTATTACTGTCTTCATTGTGTTTCACCAATTGAAGCTATCCAAAAGAAATGCATCAATTTATAGAAACCCTAAACAGAGATAAAAGTATTTAGTTCAATGCTCTAGAGCTAATTAAATAAACTTTCGTAATGATAGTGGTCAGTTAAATAATGTCGATGCCCTAACTTTAGACAAACAAGCTTGGAACACGTAATGTCAAAGAGTACAGAAGGGTTTATGACCTGGCGTCTAATTACGTGTAATGCTATTTACTATTGTGCAAGAATATTATGTGTGTAGGTAGAAACCAAAATCATCAGTTGGTTCGTAGAATAAAGTATGAATTATTCTAGACCGCGAGCGCGAGCCCCGTACGAGGCACGGATGAGGCATGGGTTCAAGACTTCACAAACACATCATGTACCTAATGCTGTTTATGGTAATACCGGGCAGCGTCCGGCGCGTCAGGGACACGGACACCGCCGACGTTATGGCACGAACTGCATCATATAAATTGTTGTTCAAGTTTTAAAACCGTACCTCCTCCGTGCTTCTCACGGTGCCCGGCTCGTGCCCGCTACGGTCTTGCATAATTCATCCATTCTGAACATTATAAACGTTCAAACTTTCGCCCTAATTCATCTGGCCCCTAAATAAGCAGAGCTTGCATTATGAGAATTTCTATTGGGTACCTTCATTATTTTTTTAATGGGAGAGTCCTTCAGATGAGTAAAAAAAGTAATATCGAAACGCAAAAGATCAGCAGAGCAATACAAAATTTCTAGTCTTAAAAAGACTGAATAGACGAAATTCTTTATCTTGTTCCTACAATGTCATGGCCAATTTTTATCAAACGAAACGACACAACCTACCATAACATTATTTTACTCGACAGAAGTAAAGGTTATTCAAGGGTTATCGAAATGATCCCAAATATGACATGTTATTTTGTTATTAGTTGTTCGATGTATGGGACAGTGAACTTGGATGATAAGAGGTTACCCACGTGAACGCCATTTAGATTTCTCAAAAACTTTTATTACTTCTACGCTGCCCGCGGCTTTGCACGCGCTAGGCTATGGAAACGTTTATAAACGTTACTTACGTAACGTTTTTAAAATGAATAAACTACTTTGCAAAATGGAAGAACCATGATTTCAACCTGAAGATCAATCACAGCAAGACGAAAATGATGATCGCAGATCGAGCTACTAACAATTAGCCAGAGGTTACGAAAGTCGCCGTCTGTCATACATACAATACAATACAATACAAAAACACTTTAATGTACACCAGAAAAAGAACATTACAAAAAGACATTAGGTACATGAGACAAGTACAATGGGCGGCCTTATCGCTACCATCCTCATCCAACGTTGTTAGGTACCAGTGCTTGGTGCACTGTGTGTGGATGCGCAGACAAAATCAAGTGGTGCATGGTGGTCGGCTATGGGTTCAACGAATTATGGAGACAGTAGCATCTTTAATTTTAGTTTTTAATATTGTATGTATGTTAGTTTTTAAGGTATATATTACTATGGACCGTAGAATAAGTTAAAATAAGATCTGTAACTGTTCTATAGTCTGAAATAAATGATTATTATTATTATAACAAAAGCCTCAAAATCACGACTTGTCAGGGCTTTTTGAAGCTTTGACACTGAGGGAAACTGAAAAAAAGAAGAACGAAGCTCTAGAAATGTGGCACTGTAGGAAATGCTTGTCATATCATGGACCCAATTCCGAACCAACTTCTATACAAAACGAACACCGTGTCAAACAGTGTCTTTCTTCCATCAATTCAATTTTAAAATATCTTTATTTATGAAATTAAGTAATACAAATTCAGTGTACATTTATCCTAGACAATATTAAACATGAATGTAAACACGTCTATAAGCGCTTTTTCAAACTTATTTAAATAAGGGTAATTAACGAATGGCATAGATAGATTATTGAACCATTTAAAACATATCATCTTATTATGACTTCATGCAAGCTTTAGTTGAACATTACATTTTATGTAAATAAATTATAGTTAAAAATTATAAAAAGAAAGCCAACTTAATTGTTTGAGACGCAATTACAGCAGGTACTAGTAATAACAATTTTACGAAACCAGTTAATTTCACTAGCAACGAGGACAATTAGAGCGGTCGTAGGTAAGTAATCTTCTGTGTGTCTTTCTTCCATCGTCCAAAAACGTATACGCACTTTCTTCGGCCATGTTTCGCGCCGTGGGGACGTATCTGTGGAATGCCTTGCGATTCAAGGAAAACTTGACAGCACATGGCAGATTACCAATGTGCGGAACAAATTAAAACGGCTCTGAACGGACCCGTCACAAATTTATCAGGCAGGAAGGCAGTGGTGCGAGAGGAATGGCACCAGATTGTAAGGCGTGCCACCACCTCTGCTATAACAACCACGACCACTCTGTCAAGAGTGTAAATACTGAGAAGAACCTTTAATTATGACCCGACACTTCATTATAATCGTTATCATTATAATTTGATTTGTTTTTAGCCCAATTTTTCTTCAAGAATTTATTTTCAAGTTAAATCAACACCGCGGGTAAAAGCACACGCATGTAGCTATTAGGTATAGTAATTATTTTAAAGAGGTATCTTCTTTATCATCCCTATTTTAAGTATCAATTTTACAAAATAACATCGACATCGATGAAAAAGGTTTTCCAAACACTACTTATCAACGTTTATGTTGTCGCAAAAAGGTACAAATTGGATTGTCATAATACGAAAACCCCCCAAAGTTTTATTTTGAATCAAAGCAGGCACGTCATCGCATCGCTTCGTGTCTCAGTGTGAGCTGACCCTTTAGAGCAGTAGAGCCCTGGTCGAAGGTTTAGTTTAATTTTAATTAATTTCAACTCTACGGTCGCATAGTGTGAAATAAATTATGAATACCTACTGTTCTAAAAACCATTGTGTTATTTATTTTTCAGTTGATTTTGAGTTAATTGTAAATTATTAGTTTTCAGTTCGAGTGTAGACGTGCTCATTAATATTCCCAAGGCAGTAAACTTACTCTTCAACTTCTTGGAAGAAAAAGCTCAACATGCCTTAACATTAAAAAAGATATAACTTAATTATACCTACAATGTAAAAAACTGTTTAGAGTGTATATTTTACTGAACGAGGAGATCAATAATTTATTTGATTCATTTAATTTTATTTCCGTTAGTATTTAGCAACGCCATCTTTCTCCAGAGCTGTGAATCAACAGGTAGTAAAGTTTACCTCTTGCGAGTGATCTCATCACAGGCTGAATTTTATACTAGTTTCATAAAATTCTGCTAGAGGACGCTACTCATACAGCATACACATCAACAGTGTACATCAATATTGTATAGTTCCCTATTAAAGTTTAGAATAACTATGTACTACCTATTATTATTTCATGATCGTGTACTTTCTTTAAAAACCTAATACGGTACATAGTTTGCTGTATTAAATACTTATTTTATTCATTTTATTTTTATTAATTTATTATAACATTATAACCAGCTTAGCTGCAGATAGGTACTGTTATTAATAAGTACATTTAGGTACGTATCCAAGTAGGTCTAGTTGTATAGTAGTTGTATAGTAGTAGTATAGTATTTAAGTTTTCTTTTATTGTTTAAGGTTATTTACACTTAAAGCTGGCTTAGTAATGCAATTAATTAGTCAGATATTTATGTAACTTCATAATCTGGCTTTAATATAAACCTGTTTACCTACCTACCATAACTAAAAGGAGCGTCAAGAAATATCAATAGACCAAAATAATGCTTGCTGAAAATTTATTTATTCATCGAGAATGTACCATTAGGTAGGTACCTAACTGTTGTGGTTTTTAGACAATGCAATCCTTGGACATGCAGATATTGCTGTCAACGTCATATGTGTTCTGGGTTCTGTCACAACACCCATGGTTGTAGTTTCTCAACACATACCGATCCCACCTGGTCTTCATATCGCAAGTCTGTGATTTGTGGAAGATTTTCACATCAACGAACTTCATGTTGGGAGTGAAGAACCTAGCAACATCAATATACCTGTCAAGAGGGAATCCAAGAGGCATTTTGTCGAGGAGAACGGTAGACCTGAAGCCGCAGGTTGAGCCCTTGCATTCACAGACAGTGTCTTTGCAGTCGCAGTCCCTGCAGTTTGTATCGAGCATGGTAGTATCAACGTTGTCAACAACCCTCAGAGGGGTAACGATAACGTAGAACATCATATCCATACCACCAACGCGACCCTTAGGAAGAAGCAGCCTAGTGGGGAAGCCAGTCATCATGTTCCTCATGTCCATCTTAAAGAGATCCTTGATGTCAGTCACAGTATCTAGCTTCTTCATCATGTCACGAGTGAACATACGATCGTGGACAAGGTTGTGCATGTCGTGGGACTTTCTTACAATGGTGTTCTTACCATTAGTCAGTTTGCAAATGAATGCATCTAGTTCAACGAAGTTGAGGCGGTTAGTGTTGATGTCGATGACGCGACGAAGGTGGTCATATTTAGGTCCCAAGAAGATTTTCACAACGCAATCAGTGGTCTTATCAGAGAGAACATCAATTGTGACCTTGAAGGGCTGATGATTCAGACGGCGTTTGCGAGCCATGATGGTCATATCCGAATGGGTCTTTTTAAGTTCATCTTCGGTCAAAACAACAGCGTTAGTGATGTCCATCAAGTAGTCGTCAAAGTAAGTGACCAGTTTGTCAACCATGATGTTATCGATCTTGACTCCCGGGAAGTGGAGATCGTCCTTAGTGTAGCAAGGTAAGCGTTTCTTGAACAGAAGTACCAAATTGACAAGACGTTTCTGCAGTTGATAGAAAACAGGGTCACGAAGAGCAGTCTGGTAGCTGTCCAAGACAGAAGGAACGACGAAGTATCTGTGGCAAAAACAACAATATTAGTAAGTAACAGTTGTAGTCGTCAAAGAAGTAATTTAAAAAATAAATTTAAGACTTACTTGTCAGAGTAAACAGTGTTCAGACCAAGGCATGCCTTCATGATGACAAGGAGGTATCGGTATGCGTGGACGCAGTTGACGCATGTGACCTCTGTGTGTTTGTCAACCTTACCGAAAATCATTTTTCCGAGGTTCTCGATGTCTTCTGGCTTTGTGAGCTCCAGTCTGCGACCGTTCATCTATAAAACAAAACAAAATTAATGAAAGTTTTTAGAACAAATAGCTACATAGCTGTATCATAAGTTTAGGCACTGCCGCAGCGTCGCATGTGTTTTTTTTCGAGATTAATATTATATGAACTTAGAGACCAAAATTTTAGGCCGATTGTATAAAAATTAAGAAGTAAGAAATTTCTAAACATCAGAAGATCCATCAAAACTTTTGCATTTATAATATTCATGTGAGTTTGTTATATTTACCTCAACGTAACCCTTGAGGATAGCTTCTCTGATGATCTGCTCATAAGTTTCGACTAGGTTTATGACGTTCACGTCATTGTCCTTAACAATAACTTGGTTGTTGAACCTCACAGGGAACTGGACACCGTTGTGGGTCATCATCCAAGGCCAGTAGCCCTTCCTGATCGGTTTGTGCCAAGACATCTCGACGACGTTTCCAAGACCGTTGCAGAGACGCTCCATATAGTACCTAGCAAGGATCTGCTGGTAGATGTAGCAAGTCATTTCAAAACGCCTGTGAACGTTCCTCTTGTTCATGATCATGTCCTTCATCCAGAATGGATAGTCAACGTGGAAGTAATAGAAGTATGTGTTCAGATCGATGTCTTCAGTGAAGTATCTAAGCTTGTCTTCGTCATTCAGTGCGACGCGCTTGTCGAAAGTGTTCTCATCGATAATGAAAACTCCCTTGTCGGTCTTCTTAATTCCGTAGAAGTCGCAGAGTTTCATGTCAAGCAGACCCTTCTTCATCTTGATTAAGTATGCCTTCTGGATGACATCGGCACGTACATAGTAGTAAGGGTAGATTTCGTAGGGAGCAGGGAGGACGATTCCTTTGCAGTCTTCACGGTGACGGCAAGCGACTGTGAGAGCGTAGACAAACATGCCTTCGTTGCAACGCACACGCATCCAACATGCAGTTTCAATGAACGAAGCGAAGTCCTTGGCGTAGTATAACAGGTGGAACATAGTCACCACTTCTTTCATCTGACGCTCGATGTTAAGAGTGAAGATTTCTCCACGGGGCAGCATACCAACCTTCACGATGTTCATCATATCTTTGACGACATCAGTTTTCTGAAATAAATGTATGTTTGTTAAACAAATTACTTTCTTTGGGTGAGTAGATAATAATATCTACAATGTAACAAAGCCAGTATAAAACTTACGGTGAAACAGTGTGCTTTTTCGTCAAGTTTGAAGGTTTTGCCAATTTCTTCGATGTCTTTATCGATGACTGGATCCATGATGTGGTTCATCATTTTCAAAATAACCATCTGTCGGCCTTTAAAATCTGTAAGAAATATGAATATGTTTAGAGCTCGAAAAGTACTCGGCTCTTTCATAAAAAGTCGTAAAAAGCAATCAATTCAGGATGAACGCCGATGGGTGGATAATAAATTTGAAAATAGGCTTGAAACTTACCCAGGTTGACAAGGTTGTCCACAAGCGTGGTTTTAGCCATGGCCATAGAGGCCAGGCCCAACACTACCACAATAATAGCCCTCATTGTGCAGTAAACCCAATGGGAGTTCAACTGTGCTCTGGCTGAGCAATCCTCCCCTTTTATACCACAGCGATGTTTGTTCGATTTAGTGATAGCTTATAATTCTTTCACCTAAAAGGGTCAAGAAAGTGTTTTTACTACATTGTTATGCTGATAAGTTTTGTATCAGTTCTATTAGATATATGATTTAGAGTTCCTTATTCGTTTTCATTGACGGGGAACGGAATCGTGTTGCTTTAAAGTGGGCAATAAACTTGGTTAACTTTGCCTTTGAGCTAATCATGACCATAAAGATACATTTTACTAGAGAAATGAGCCGTAGGATACATTAAAATGAATAATTTCAACATACGAAACCAGTTTTACAAAAGCTTAGGTAAAAATAGTCATCATTGTTGCATTTTAACTAAATAATCTTTATTATATTTTATAATTTTTATTATGTAAACAAAATTGGTACAAGTAGCATTTGCAAACAAGTTTACTGTCCCATCTAGTCAGAACCTTAGGTAGAGTCGCTCTCCTTTTTAGTACTCTCGTTACACAATACTTTAAAAAGAATCTTTTTAAAAAATCAGGAGGTTATTTCTGTGATTCTTTAGGAATTTTCCAGCCAGGGACCCAACAAGAAGCTAAAAAATACTCGTTAATAAACCACTCAATTTTCATAAATATTCCTTGTTATTTTTGTTTTAAATCGCCTCTCTGAGATACACTTTTTTTGTTTCTTTCGTTGGTTTTCGAGTAAGTTCAAATAAACTGTCATCGTTTAGACTAGTAAAGTGCTTAGAATGCTGGCTGCGTCGCCACGCCGCCGCTGCACTGGCTTTCTTACTCTGGACATCTCTTTCTAAACTGCTGAGTGAATTGTACAGCATTAAAAAAAAATACCCAGACCACCCGGAAAAAATTTTTGGAGACCAGCTGTTGCTCGCGGCTTCGCACGCGTTGTATAAGGTTATTTCTTTCCCATGGGAACTGATTTATGGGATAAAAAGTTTATGTTACTCTCCACCCTTTCAATTAACTCCATGCCAAAAATCAAGCCGATTGGTTGCTTAATTAGGGCGTGAAAGAAGGACAAACAAACAAACACACTTTCAGAAATATAATATTAGTGTAGTAGTAGTTAGTCTGTAGATTGTACAAACATTTGTGCGAAGGCAGGAATCGAACTCGCCTATCACTGTGGGCGAAGGCCCACCGCGCCACAGAGGTCGTCGTATGTAAGTTGCGTTATGTAAGAAATAACTTTCTACAAATAAAGTTACCATAACGAATAAAGTAATATCTTTTCTTACTTAGGGATTTTTTTCTGCCAGAACGGAGACAAATAACATAAATTAACCTTAAATTAACAGAAAAACTGAGAAAATCGGTCTCCACTGAGCATGTGCTATGGTAGAACAGATCATACCATTGCGCTGGTCTTCCGTGGTATTAGATTCACGCATCTTGGATTTTTTTGTATAACTAGTATAAAAGAAGGAATGTGGGACTTTGCCCTTTAGTAAGACAATGAACACTTAGACTGAAGATAATGAATTCTTTACGGTACCTAAGCTAGCAAAAATAGAGCTATCGCTTATATAGGGCTATTGGTAAATTAGTGACAATACGTGAACTGCAGGTTCAGCCCATCATCACAAACACGTTTGTGAAGACGCCAGGTCTTAATTCTTAATTTTGGTATTGGTAATGGGTACCCCCCGCAATTCAATAATCGTTCGTAAGAGAGGTTTTATTTCAAACTCAACTTAAAAACAGCTCTGCCCTGAATTAACAGAAGATATGAGAGTGAAAGATCGGTCTTAAGTAACTCGTTGGGTTCCAGACAAAGATGTTCATTCATTTAGTATCAGAGGTGATCAGTCATCCCGTGACCACGGCAGTGTGTAAACCTGTCGAAACGTCGGGAAAATAAGGTAAATAAACGCGATAAATACCCGTTAAATAGTATTTATACATATGTGTTCAGATCGCGTAAGTTTAAAAATATTTATCAGAGGTGACTTATGTTTTTTTTTTTAATTTAGACTTGGCGCCTTCACGAACGTGTTTTTGAGGATGGGCACGACCTGCATGCAGTTCACGTATTGTCACTAATTTACCAATAACCCTGTATACACCGCTAATTATTTATTTACCATTCCACCAAACAATAGTGACGTAGATACATATTGAAGAAACTTACAACAAAGAACTAGAGTTGAGATGATACAGTTGTGGTCCGTATTCAAGTTGAATTGGGGAACAAATCATTGAGCTGTCAAGTTATCAAATAGCATCTTTATTAACAAAGAAAATTAGAATCAAATAGAATTAAATTAAAACTAGTATTTACAATTGAAACAATTGAGCTAACTGCAGACTGTTGCAAACAATCTACAAGTAGCTCAACTGATCCATATCAATAACAGTCGGAAGCGTGCCAAAGACGCTAGCTGCATTGCCCCGCTGTATAGCAATGCTGATGCGCTGCGCCAGATACTCACCAGCTCTCGGGTCACGCGTCGCTTCGACCAGACGCTCAGATAATTTTTTGAAAACCCGGAGAGCCTCGGTACCCCACGGACCTAGGGTCTCGACTCCAAGGGGAGCAAATGCGTATCAAAGTTATCAAATTAAAATGATATCGAATCGTATGTAGCGTACGTAGGCCTTACTTTTCTGTGGTGACTGAGGCGTTGCCGTTGGATGTAACTCTGAAATGGGTCATTCGCGGCCTCTACTCTAGCCGTTTTATAATGTAGGTACAATATGTCTGGTGGGAAAATTCGAATTTGAAAATACACACACGGAACTCTTCGAGAATATTCTGAGTGACGCTAAGCAAAAAATTCTAGGGAAAAATTTGCACTTCTCTGTCCATTTTTTTCATTACAGCAGCCTATGCTGTGGTATACTTTTTCTTCCGCTTTGTTCATCACAGCAACCTATGCTATGGTATACTTTTACTTTATTATACCCCTACAGAAAAATACTCAGGGGGCTTATCCCCTATTTCTTTGTCGATTTTTTTTCTTTCAATTGATCTCAATAGAAACTGGAACGATTTTAGCTATAAATTAGATTTTCCGTATTCGGACAACTTTGGACCGAGGAGGCAAGTGAGACAACACCTCAGAAAAAGGGCCAAAATCTGACAATGGATTGCCTCAGCATAGAAGACGTTTGAAAAACGGTGCAGACTTCCTAGAATTGTTTACTCAACGACGAGTCTAGAAATTCTAGAAGTTGGGTGCTAGCTGTCTTCTTTGACCATCTCAATCTCAATTCTTTTAGTAAGAATAAAAAGTATCGTAATATCTAGGCAAGATTTCTATTACGTCCCCCTATCTGCCATTTAAACCTATACGAAAAAAAGGCCAGGGTTTGGGGGCCAGCGTGGAGATTGCAAATGTGATATGGTAAGCAATGTAATAAGGTTATTTTGGTATGGGTGGAATTGTATGAGTTTTGTTCTAAGGAAGTTAAGTTGAAGATTATTATCTTCAAGCCAGTCCACTATCTTTTGCAGAGACATATCAAGGTGTTTAAAGAGATTAGTGCCAATTCTTTGTAATTGCTAGGTATTACTATTGATATATCGTCTGCAAGAAGAGGGCAGTTGTCATCTATGATTTTGGGCAGGTCATTGATGTAGATGAGAAATAGGATACAACCTAGGACGCTGCCTTGAGGTATTGCTCTTTTAGCTACAACTGTTTGAGATTTTACTATATTAATATGACGTGTTTGCTATATGTTGTATGTTTGTATTTATAATAAAATTTCAACATACTGAGTCCGGTTTTGTAGATATGACACAAACAATTTATACTGTCCTCTTATTCCAATACTCTGTAGTTTTTTAATAAAATGTCATTTGCTTTGTTCATGTCTAGCAATAAACTTTAAGGTATATTTTTTATTATTTATAATATTTAGAATTTCATGTATGTATTTATATAAAGCTAGTGATGTAGATTTGTTTTTTTTTTAATGCTTCTGAGAATCGTTCGTTATTTTAAATGTTTCACAGTAACAATAGAGCCTTTTTGACATCGCACTGTCTAGAATTTTTGAAAAGTAGGGAGAAGAGTTTATGGGGGGGTTAATTATTTTGGTTAGATTTATCTTCTTTTTTGTGTAGTCATCATTAATATTAGGTGTTATGTTTCTATAATTTTTGGATGGAAGTTTATTTGTTTGTTCTTTGACTTTTTGACGTTTAATCTATTATATTCTAATTTTGTTAGATCAGTTAAACCAGTGTTAGTCAAACATGAGTTAATGTGGTTGAGTTAATTGGTGTTTAAAAACACATGTTTTCATCAGATTCGTACAAGTAAAAGGAGCTCAGGGAGTGACGTTATATTTTTGTTATTTAGTAATAAAAATATATTGAATACCTACTGAAAATAAATAGATCTACCTCCTTTTTTCTAAGTCGGTTAAAACTAAAACCTGCAAAATACTTTTTCGCTTCATCAATAAACTGCTGGTGTTACGATTTTGTGTACCCAGAAAAACCACAAAATCATGGATCTCCAATTGTGAGTTTAGGTTTTTTCCTGAAAATCACGGAGCGAAAAAAATTAAAAATCACGGCGAGAACAAATAAGCGGAGTCCCTCAAACGGCGAAAATACGCTAATCTTGACCGAGGTTACGTATGCGAGCCATTTGGGGTGGAAACCCTAGGTCTTTGGGATCCTGAGTCACACACAATATTATTTTATTCTATTATTGTAATTTTTCTTTGTAATAAATTCATAATTTGAATGATTGAATTTGAAAGTTTGGATGTTTAGATTTTTAGATGGATGTTTGTTACCTCTTCACGCCGAAACTACAGAAGGGATCGAACTTAAATTTGGCATACAGGTAGTCAGTTAGGACTGACTACCTGTATGCCAAATTTAAGTTAGTAGTAGGTCAGGAATTAACTTTTTATCCCTTAAATTAGTTCCCATCATGTTCTAGTTGAAAATAACCTTAAACAATTCGTGCAGAGCCACGGGCAGAAACTAGTACAAAATGAAACAAAAAAATATATTGAATTTTAAGTTTAAATGATCATTTTATCCTTGATCAATTTTTTTCCCAAACGAAAATTTTTTGCGACCACCGTATCCGGAGATGCCGTTCCACCTACGCGACCGTTGGTTTCTCGGAATAGCATACTTGTCGAAGTATTTTAATATACCATGGTATATTAACATGCTTCGCCAGGTATGCTGCTCATCCACGGGTTAGAGATATGGTGTTTTTTATTTTATGTAGAAAACAACTAGACAGTTGGTCACACAAATATTGGTCTCACAGGGCTGAAATGAACCCTCCTTCTGTTTCGTGCTATATGCTGTAAAATATGATGCTGGAAAAAAATGTTCTGACTTTTTCAAAGGTCTCTTATAGGATTACCACCTCTATATAATTCCTATAGAAACGTTTGCAGGAAAATCCTGTATAGAAATTTCTTTATCTCAAAACTCAAAATCGCTTTAAAATTTTAGATTCTTCGTTATTATTTACTTTGCTTAGTAGGAAATCGATAGAAGGTACCTTACAATTTTTAAATATAATTTTGTTCCTAAATTTTATTGAGTACAAGGTTCAAATAAAAAATAAAATATTGAGATTTTTTTATTGCAGTTTATAACCTACCTAGATCATCGGAAATACCACTCATTATTTGAAAACTTTGGGCTGAGTTTAGAAGTCTATTACGTGGTCATCACGTAAGTTTATCAGGGTCTTGTCCATGTTGATATTGCTGTCAACCGTAAATGTTGCACCAGTCATGGTTTGGTCAACCAAGTTGAAGTCCCTCAGAACGTACCTGTTCCACCTGGTCCTCATATCACAAGTCTGTTGTTGATGGAAGATTCTAGCATCAACAAACCTCATGTTCGGAGTAAAGAATGTTGCAACATCAATGTGCCTGTCCAGAGGGAAACCAAGAGGCATCTTATCAAGAAGAACAGTGGACCTGAAGTCAAACGTGAAGTCCCTGCGGTTCTGGTTGAAAATATTCATGTCAATGTTATCGACCAACCTCAAAGGAGTGACGACGACGAAAAACAGAAAGTCCATGCCGCCGATGCGACCCTTAGGAAGGAGCAGTCTTGTGGGGAAGCCAGTGTTCAAGTTTCTTATGTCCTTCGTGTGGAAGTCCTTAAAATCGGTCATAGTCTCGAGCTTCTTCATTAGGTCGCGAGTCATAATACGGTCTCGGACTAGGTTGTGCATGTCGAAGGAATTCCTTTCAATGGTATTTTTTCCACTTGTTAGTTTGTAGAGGAAAGTATCCATCTCAACAAAGTTCAAACGGTTGGAGTTGATGTCGATGAGGCGCCGAAGGTGATCGTATTTAGGTCCCATAAAGACCCTTACCACACAGTCGACGGTCTTGTCGGAAACTACATCGAGAGTGAGTTTGAAGGGCTGGTGATTGAGACGGCGCTTGCGAGCAAAGATCGTCATGTCAGATCTGCCCTTCTTTATTTCATCTTCGGTCAAAACAACACCGTTTGTAATGTCCATTAAAAAGTCATCGAAGAAAGTGACCAGTTTGTCAACCATGAAGTTTTCGATCTTAACTCCTGGGAAATAAAGGTCGTCTTTGGTGTAGCAAGGCAGACGTTTTTTGAACAGCAATACAAGGTTGACGAGGCGTTTCTGAAGCTGGTAGAATACTGGGTCCCGGAGGGCAGTTTGGTAGCTGTCCAGTACGGAAGGCACGACGAAGTATCTGCAAAAATAATAATTTTACTTCTTATGTTTTTTCTATGGAATACTTTTCAAAGCTGTTGCAAGTTTCGCTTACTTATCATTTTGCCATGTGTTGAGGCCAAGAACAGACTTCATGATGACGAGCAAGTAACGGTAGGCAGTGTAACAGTTGACGCATTCGGTTTCAGTTTTATCAATCTTGCCGTAGATTAGTTTACCGAGGTTCTCGATGTCATCAGCCTTAGTGAGGTCCAACCTCAAACCATTGATCTGAAATAAACAAAATAATGTTATTTATCAGTTAAATACAAAATTACAATACTTTACAGTTTAGCTGTTTTATACAACTGCAAGTATCTTACCTCAATGTAGCCCTTCATAATAGCTTCCCTGATGATTTGTTCGTAAGTCTCAACGAGGTTGATGGTGCCAACATCTTTGTCTTGAACGATCATCTGGTTGTTCAACCTCACGGGGAGTTGTACACCGTTATGCAGCATCATCCAAGGCCAGTATCCCTTCCTAATGGGCTTGTTCCATGAAAGTTCAACGATGTTTCCAAGACCGTTACACAAACGCTCCAGGTAGTACCTAGCGAGAATCTGCTGGTAGACGTACATCGTCATCTCAAAGCGCCTGTTAACGGTAAATTTGTTCATAGTCATGTCTTTCATCCAGAATGGATAATCAATATGGAAGTAGTAGTAGTAAGTGTTGAGATCAATATCTTCTGTGAAATATCTGAGCTGATCCTCATCGCTTAACCACACACGTTTGTCATAAACGTTTTCATCAATGATAAACGTATCCTTGTCAGTCTTTTTAATGCCATAGAAGTCACAGAGTTTCATGTCCAAAAGACCCTTCTTCATTTTGATGAGATATGCTCTTTGAATGACATCAGCGCGGACGAAGTAGTAGGGGTAGACTTCGTAAGGAGCAGGCAGGATGATTCCCTTACAATCCTCACGGTGGCGGCAAGCAACAGTGAGAGCGTAGACAAACATGCCTTCATTGCAGCGGACACGCATCCAGCATGCAGTTTCAATGAACGAAGCGAAATCTTTGGCATAGTACAACAGGTGAAACATACTGACAACTTCTTTCAATTGACGGTCAACGTGAAGGGTGAAGATTTCTCCGCGGGGGAGAGTTCCGAACTTCATAAGGTTGAACATGTTCTTGACGACGTCAGTTTTCTGTAAGTAGATATGTAATTAAATAGACCGAAAAAAACCCTAGACCAAAAAAAGTCAAGATTCTCTTCTTTCAAGTGAGTTCTGCGATGAACATATATACTTACTGTGAACATCTTGACATTGTCCTCCAGTTTGAAGGTTTTGCCCATTTCTTCGATGTCCTTATCAAAAACGGGATCCATGACGTGGTTTAACAACTTCAGGACAATCAGTTGCCTCTGTTTTAGATCTGACAATTTAAAAAAATATTATACCGAGCCTCACAAGAAGAATTCTGCTTGAAAAAAAAAGCAAAGAATTTAAGGGATTTTGCGGTTTCGTTTATATTTAATAATAATAATAAAAATCATTTGAAAGGAGTGATATATCTCAGGGGTCTTTGGAGTTTGGTTGTGCTTTGAATCACTTCCAAATTGCCAGTTATGGGGCAATCATTATGGTGTTTAATAACATTATCCTTACCCATGTTTAGTAGATCCTCCACAGTTGGGCGAGCCATGGCCATAGCGGCCAGGCCGAGAACTACCAGTAGGACGGCCTTCATCATGCAGCAAACCCGGTTAGAGTTCAACTGTACCAAGACCAATACCTCAGTAGCTTTTATAGGTACCCTGAGCATAAACAGCTGATAGCTAAGGGCATAGCAATAAAGCAACTCGAAGATAAGCTATTATTCTTTTCTCTTGAGGTCAACGTCGGGTTGTTATTCTTTAAATGCAATTAACTTTATTTGCGTAACAAAGCTTATGCCGTAGCTATTGTTCTGCCTCCTCATTATCATTATATTTGTAAAATAATAAAAATCACATTAATATTATAAATGCGAAAGTTTGAATGTTTGGATGTTAAGATTTTTGTAACCTCTTCACGCGAAAACTGAACGACTGAACGGGTCGTTCTAAAATTTTCGACACAGGTAGCTCTAAGCCTGGAATAAAACATAGGCTACTTTTTATCTGATGAAGGATAGATATTATTTAACTGATTCTAGGCTTTCTAGGCTTCGACCATCTTTTGTTTTCCCCATCTCTCATCCCTATCCAGAAAATGAGGTTGACATACAAATTGCCTACGTTTCCAATTCCACAGTCTAGGAGGGAAGATGTCACTCAACTTGCTTTCAGATAGAGTTTCTTATTCACGTCAGGGGACGTCAGGCTATTTCCGAGCGTGAGTCGGTTCTCTTGCAATAGGTACAGGAATGCTCAAGCCCAATATGTCGCTCTAAATTTGCATTTGACTGTTAACCTTTGAACTTTGCCGGAAGAACAACGCTTTTATAAAACCCTTTACTTCAGAAAGTGTCATGGTGTCATAAAGAAACAAAATGGGCTGGATTTCCCCAACACTAATAACGATATAAAATCAAATGTTTCAAAATTCAATAACTTTATTTCCTTAGGCTTACAAAATAAGCACTTACACAAGTCAAATTTTATACATAAACAGTTTTATAGATTATCAAATAAGAAACAAAATGTCATTGATTTTGTTCGCTTAAATCTTTTGTTGTTTTTGTTTAGTTTACTATTTTTTAGGTTTTTTTTTACAATATGAGTCTGTCAATATGAGTACCTAGTATTAAATGATAGAAATAAAGGTACTACCTTTACTACTTACCAGTCATCCAACAATAAGTAGGTACCTACTCATCCAGAAGTTAATCATCTGTTGACAAAAAATTTAATAATTGCATAACAATTAACTTCATAGTAGATAACAACAATGTATCGTTTATGCGGATCTGACTTATATAATAATATCTTGTTACTAACAGTTGATTAATTATCGTTTTATACATTTTTCAGAGGTTTATGTTACTTTTAACTTTCGATATTTTTAATACTGAAAGTTATTAATTATTATGGACTTATTCGTTTTGGATTTAGGCTGAAAAATATCGATATCTGCCTGACCATCGGTTATTTCCTCTACCTAGAGAGAATAAAAACGTTAAGTGCGAGTCGGACTCGCGCAACGAGGGTTCCGTAACTAAACATTATATTTATTATATTAAAGTATATTAAAAAGTTATATTAAAAAATTAAATAAAAGCCTTGTTTTTTGCGAAATATCATTATTCTAGCTTAATGGGAAGTAGGTACCCTATAGGTTTTGGTCCATGGCGAGAATCAAAATAATGCTTTTATGTGATGATTACACTACAATATTACAGTTTTCGGATTTTTTCCTTTACTTGTGCTATAAGACCTTGCTTCTTGCCAAATTTCATGGTTCTAGGTCAGCGAAAAGTACCCTATAGGTTTTTGGTCCATTGCGAGATTCAAAAATTATTTTTATGTGAATAAACTACCAATGGTGTTCGGATTTTCCCCTTTACACGTGCTATATAAGACCTAGCTTTTTGCCAAATATTATGATTGTAGGTGAAGTACCCTATAGGTTTTGTGCGCATGTGATTATCTTGGAATATTCAAAAAAATTGGACTTTGGCTGTATCTGATTGATTGCGTTAACTTAGAAGTTTGATTTATATCCAGGGTTCAAAAAGTTACGAACCTGAGTATATTATGATGTGAATTTCAACTCGATACCTACACGCTTTTCTGAGGAAAGAAAGTCCGTCTGGGTAGACAGACGGACAACAAAGTGATCCTATATGGGTTCCTTTTTTCCTTTTGAGGTACGGAACCCTAGAAACCAACAAACCGCTATCGATTTTTATCGATAAATTGTACAAACACGATGGTTTCATGGAAATGACAGGTATAATCTGAATAAACATTTTCTAGAAATATGAAATGAAAATGTCAGATTCATTCTATAAGATAAAAGAATCGGCAGGGTTATTGAGCTCTCTCTCGCTCAACAAAGCTCAATGTCCTGGTGTAAAATGACAATCCATCAGTACATAAAATACCTTCAAAGTTAACGATTATGTTTTCTAAAGTAAGTACTTCCAAGCAAGCTTAATCTCCTAGATCCTCCCCACAATTTCAAAAGGAAGCGAGCAAATGGCGATTTACCTGCAGCGACCACCAATTAAAGTAGATCTAGAGACCCAAGTTGGTTAGTGTTGGTCTTACATTGCTGCGTTTAAAGTTTTAGTTTTAAATTGCGCAAGACAGTCGAGCAATGAAAAGGGTGCATGGAGATTAAACCGTTTTGGCTTAGCTGGAAGCTGATGGGCAGTTTGGGTGCTCGATTTGCGTCCTGGCTGGGTTTTTACGTTTGTAACTGTTGAACGGAAATTGTCCTTGTAGGAGTAGAATATTCATAAGCTTTTTCTATTTGCTGCTTTAAACAATACGGCATAAAAAAAACTGATTCCGGCATAATCATGATATTTCATGGAAAGTCGCTCCTTCAAGATACTATTCAAAACTCGATAAGTTTTGTACAAATATGAGGAGACTAGGTCATCGTTGGTATCCATAAAACAATTTTCCGTCATAAAATGTCCTCGGACAATACCGGACGTAAAATAAAAGGCAATGTTGTGTGTAATTTGATCCCAGAATTTTATCGTTCAGACAATTTCATGAGATAACAAATTATCTCGTGGGCGCGGGAGTTATGATAGGGGCAAGTTATGGTTCTTTAATCCTCTATTAGATTTACGGAGGAAGTTCAAAAAGTACCAAATATGACGTGGTGACTTATCACTTCAGATTGGACCATGACCAAACACGTGAGGACGGAGGACGTGAGGAGGGAAACATGGGTGAGGTAGACTGTCTCTACTTGATATAGGATTTTTTATACTAAATATTATAGATTCGAAAGCTTGCACGATGAAAACTACGAAACAGATGCATCTTAGTGCTCATTCCCACTGTCGGGTGTCGGGTCCGGATTTTTATCAGATATTCCAGTAGTAGAGCATTTCGTATGAAGCTAGTCTACACTAGTCGCAAACCGATTTTGTGTTGGCGCCGATAAGAAATGTCGGCGGTTTTGCCAGCCCTCTACTCCCGGAAAAAACCGTGTCGGATCTCGCTCGCCTAAGTGTGGTGCTTTTCACATTTGTCGGATGTCGAGTCCGACAACCCTCTCCCCGCTACCCTCTTACTACTTCAGTAGATCGTTGAATGTAGTTATTGACATCCTAAAATAATTGAAAAACTCAATTTCGTCACATCTCAATTTTGTTATTGAGTTCTGAAATATTCCCAAACCAAATCTTTCCCTCAGGATTGGATGCATTCAATATTTTCTTTCCTTATCTGTTTTTATTCGTTTTCTACTTAAATAATAATACATCACAACAACTTCGTAGACGTCCATCGTGCCCAGTCGCCTCGCGTAGTGTTAAAAATTGGCACCACCTTCGACCGTGGCCGACATCCGATTGATATACGGATCCGACATGCAACAAGTGGGAACGAGCTCTTAGATGTGTGAATAACATAGTTCAATTCTTTTTATGCAGCGAATACGCGAATTTATTACCTAACACACATAAAACAGAGTGCGTTGGCCGTAAAGCTGCCCAAAATGATTTTTCCAATGTTAAATAATACATGCAGGCGTTACTTTGCGGAAACCCATTGCAAAATATAAGGATGAAAATATTTAGTAACGATTCCGCGCAAAACCATCTTCGATAGGTTCTAACAAAATGTAGTCCGCGTTGTAGAAGAAAAACCTCACCAACTACAAAATGAGAAAATACCTATCAAAGCAAGACGTCAACTAGTTTCGTCTCTCCACGAGACATCATCAGGACACCATAATACTCGACCTTAACACTGAGCACCAAGCAACAACGGCAGAGTTCCACCAGACTCTTTGGGACTCTGCCATTGTTGTTTGCCGTTGTCACAATTTTAACCAGGATTTCAGCTTTGACTGGCTGGACTAATATTTATTCGCAAAATGATTTGTGGTGACCTTTTAAAAAGTAAAGTTTTCAAATGGTAGATGCATTTTCCAACATCAAAAGAGAAGTACTTGGTCAAAGCTTGTTTTAAGAATGTTATGTTTTTATTTTATTGAATTGTCGTCTATACTATATATTATTATAAAGAGGAAAGATTTGTTTGTTTGAACTGAATATGCTTCGAAACTACTGGACCGATTTGAAATTTTTTTTCGCCATTACAATCCTATGTTATCCCTGTTGAACATAGGCTAGAGAATAAACCCGTGCGAAGCCGTGGCAGATTTCTTCGATCGCTAATTTCTTATAAACACACGAGAACATAGAATAATAATGTACTTATCAGAGGTTGGTGAAGGTAGGGCAGTGTCTAGAACAAACAAAATTTTACGAAACCAAATGGGCAGATGGGCTGACCACAAGTTATCTATTTTGCAACAGTTAATTGTTATATAAACATTGATAAATGTGTCTGTGTCACAGATCACACTCCGATTTAGAATCCTAGATATTTTATGTCAACAAAGACATTTATGAATCAATAACAGAAAACAACAAGTTAACAGTGACGTTATCACTAAAAACTAAAACATAAACTTCGACAGCCGATCACACTCCGATTTAGAATCCTAGATATTTTATGTCAACAAAGACATTTATGAATCAATAACAGAAAACAACAAGTTAACAGTGACGTTATCACTAAAAACTAAAACATAAACTTCGACAGCCGATAATCTCACATGTGCAGCGAAAATTTATAAAATTTGAATGCGAAAACAAACGAGAAATCAATTAAATGATGAATGAAAAAATTCAAAACAAAAAACTGTTTCGAGTGTCTGTGCTTTGCTTCGATGATACCAATGTCATTAAATATTTTCCACCAATATTAATTGGGTTTTGTTACCACTTTGTAAACAAAAAATATCCAGGTTTTTGAATCGGAGTATAGGTCAGTATTGTTGCTATTATTTTATCTTTTGGGAGTGACCTCAAAAAAGATAAAAAATATCTACAGTTTTTGAGTACGTTCCTAGGTAGCAACAAAATCGACAAGTCTTTATTTGCATCTTTAGACGCACACATATAAATAAAACAAATAAAAAGTAAGTACCTAATAAAAAAAAATTAATACTAAATTTAATTTTTGAACAATACAATTTGTATTAAATCATCAATATTCGGCTTAAAATACGTAACAGTTTTTCAAGTGTCTTTATTTTCTTTAGTTCAGGCAAAGATTATGTGTCTGAATAAAAGAATATTATTATTATTATTATTATTATTAATCTAAGAATACAGTTGGATCTTACAAAATTCCTAGAGTTGACAAGTGATCGAAATGCTGGCTTTTATTTCGATCAACGAATTAGCATTGCCATGCAACGTGGCAATGCTGCCAGCATTCTGGGCACTTCGCTTTCTGGTGACGGCTTAGATTTTTAGTAAATAGATTTAAGTTTTAGAAAAGGAACTAATATTTACTAGTGGTTAATTATTTTATTCTGTTAATGTAATTTTTATAGTAAATAATAATAGAATACAGTTGGTACTTAAAGTCGGTAGAGGTCGCACGTAGGTAATCCAAACCCCTATTTAGGTCACTTAAACACCTTCTAGATTCTCTAATTAAACTACTAGGTACGTAGTACGTGTAGTAAGTACTAATTAACTGAAGGAGTTGTCATAATCTGGGCACTTTATGGCCATTCTGAGCTCAGACCACAGATAAACTCGGATAACCAACACGTTATAATATAACCTTACCATGTAGGTACTAATGGCAGGTACAGTGCAAGGAGAAAGAAGAAGAATTTTATTGTTTTCTGAAGAAAAAAAACAAGATACCGTTCATACTCTAAACTAGAGAACTTTACAACTAAAAAGAATAATAAAGTCCACAACAAACGGAGCTTTAATATGTATTAATATAGTAAGCTATATATTACGGTATAGCAACCTGCCACAGACGACGGTGGCTATGGTATAATAATATATATATTTGCACTCATTAGCTCTGCGGCCATCATGTCATGCTATATCAAAATATATCGTGCCATATCTGTCGACATATTTTGGTAACGTAATAAAAATATACGGTATAGCTGCGTCTGTGGTCACTTGCCGATTACTATAGAAAGTATATCGTAATATACCTTGCTATGATTTATATCAATATATATTATAGCTCGGTCGTCTGTTGTGGGCTTTATGGGGTAAATGTCAG